>JAQSUU010000636.1:23750000-25000000 GCA_038087645.1 Saccharum hybrid cultivar R570 | reverse complement strand
AATCTTTGCTTGCTCCGGTGCTTAGTTTGACTATGCCGAACTTCCAGGAAAACCCTATCGGAGCTGGGGTCGTGTGTGGTCGCCGTCGAGGAGTTTTTGGCCCGGGTTGGTGGTCTAGGTGAGCTCGCGTAGGTCGTTGCTCCTCTCCTATGTATTTTCTTCGGTCGGGAGTGGTTGGATGTCATTTTCTAGCGAGTTCCGGCGAGTTCATGGCGGCGTCCATGGAGTCCACCGGCCGGAAGTACTGTAGCCGGCCGGGTCTTCTTTTTCTTTTTCATTGGATCGTTGTGAGCCGTCCGTTTTCAAATCAATGGCCCAGATTAGAAGATACCTCTTCACATGGCAGATTTTCTAAAGAGACCCTCGGGTTTTTAGTAATCAACCCGCGGTCCTTAGCGTATTTCAGAAAATGCGTTTTCGCGTTTTGAAAGCGTATTCTCTTCCGGTTTAATCAAAAATACGTTTTCAGGAAATTACAGTTTTGCCACTAGAACTGTTTTGGTCATAAAAACTTCGTTTTAACTCCGATTTGATCCGTTCAAGTTGCGTTAGGTTCGTAATTGCGAGCTCTACATGTTAGTGTAGTTGTACAGTAGGTTTAGAAAATTTAATTTTCGAGTTTATATTAAAATAATTATTTATCTATAGGAAATCTTAGAAAATTCATAACTTTCACGTTTTAAATCCGAATTTCGTGATCTTTACGTCTGTGTGATCGTAGTAACGTGTAGAAGAGTTTTACAAACTTTTTATACTGTTTTACTACTGTTGGTGTACTGTTCTAATTGTATCTTTTGTTTGCTTCGTGTATGTTTGCTCGGAATGTTTGTATGTTGATGCTTGGTGATCGAATTTAGACGGTGAGCAGTACTACGACGATTAGGAGTATTATTTTGAGCCGGACCAGCAGTATCTATCGGAGAACTTTGATCAAGGCAAGTATAACATGGGACCATCCTTGTTACCTATTCACTACAATCAATATCATATGCATGTGTCTACCTTGACAACCTTAGAGATTATAACTTAGATATTGATATCTTGTTTCCTTGTCACCTATGGGTTATGCATTTGGGTAGCTATTGCTAGTGCTTAATTATGAACAATGATCTTGTAATTTGACTAATGGATTATGCAATCAACCAATTAAGATGATTTTATTACTGTTGAAAGGGGGCTAGAGCATGTGGGTTATTTTGATGCTCTAGTTACTCTCCATAAGGACTTACCTGTAAGTGATAACCGGGATATACAGTACAGCTGTGAGGGCTATATGGCTCTGGCTCTAGTTGTTCAAGAGACCTTTTCTAGCTTGTTAGTGGTTACCTTAAATGGCGTAAGAATGGCTTGACACGTTGGGTGTAGTGCGAGCCCCTGGCCTAGTGTGTATAGGCTGCGGTTGTTGTGCCACAGGGAAGGGGGGTTCTACATCTGCCTGCCGAGTAAATCTAATGGCCCTAACTTGTTAGACGAACTTTTGAGTGGCTTTATATAATTTCCGGTGTTTTGGGGAGTCGCGAACCCATGCATTTGGAAGTTATGACTCACAGTGAAAGTGTACACCTCTGCGCAGAGTTAAAAACTGGTATACTAGCCGTGCTCACGGATACGAGCGGCCTTGGGGATTCTTACGGAATAGATGATCACCATTGTTATATCATGCTTAATTATTGTTGTTATTATTATGCTCATGTTAATGCTATTCATTATCCTTATTACAATTGATCATTGATTCATTAATGGGATTGGATTACCTTGATGCTACTCAATTGCTAATTATATGATGATTAAAAGCTAAACGCAGTCAAACAGTGTCTAGCCTTTTTGAGCCTCATGAACCCTGTGTTATACTTGTTGAGTTCGACATGGACTCACTCTTGCTATTTCCCCCACACTTCAGTGTGTAGTAAGATGCTACTCGGAAGAAGGACAAAGGTGTAGTGGAGTTTCTAGAAGATTAGTAGAGGTGCTAGGCATATGTTACCCCCAGTCAGCCGTCCCTGAGAAGAATGGAGCCTAAAGTTTAGTCACCGTTCCGCGATACTCTGATGTAAGTGTTAATATAGCTATGTATACGTTATATAATAACATTGTTTCTGATATTTTTTCATTCTGACATATGTATGGACTTCCTGGGCATACATATGATTAGCCTGGTTTTGTTATTTAGAAAACCGGGTGTGACAGAGTGGTATCAGAGCGGTGTTGACTGTAGGACGTATGCCAAGTAGCACTGGACGTATTCTAAAGCTTATTTTACTATAAAACTATTTTGTCATCCCTTGACTCATTGATTTTGACTATTTCCTCTTCCATGTCCTGTTGTATTCCCTCCTTGATATAGTTTCCTTTGAGCTATTATTTCTTACTCCCTTGGATTTTGTTTTATATTATTTTTACTAAAAGTTTTCTGATCTTACCTGGTTCAAAGATTCGATGGCCTTTCGTCATCTATACTCTTCCCTTAGGATGACCACCATTATTGAAGAAGCATGTGTAGTACCGATGATGTGATGTGTGTTTGTTTTGTTTGATGTGTTGCTTGTGTGTTGCCTTGTTCTCATGTTTAAATGGTGGCCCGGAAGATATAAGTCTTGAGGAGTAGCTCGATCTATGATAAGTGGGGTAGGTTTTACGTAATACTCCGCATGCTGATTTCTATAGCAGTCTGCAATGTTTCTGTTATATCTCAAGATATGGATATGAGAAATTTATGAAATTTTACTGGGAATAACTAGACTTCTGTATCTTTCCAAACCCACTGGACTTACCTTTTTATCTATTTTGAGCTAAGAGATATACCTGTTCTAAGTTGAGGTCACTGCGCAGTCTGGAATCCTAAAACAGTTTCGGTTAAGTTCAGCTTTTGACTAACTTATTGACAGAATCTGGAAAAGTATTGTGAATAAAAGTCATAGATAATTTCGTAAGCTTTCCAACCATATAAAGATCACCTTAATCGGATGTCTGTATCTCGAGATATGTCAGATTTATTGAACTGCTAAAAATTGGAATTCGCCCAGAAATTTTCTGCATTACTTCCTTATCTTGTATAAGTGAATCTATCATTGGATATCTTTGAATCTCATTGATTTTCCTTGGAATCTTACATTAGAGATGATTATGGTTATCTAGTATCAAAGGAGATGCAAGTTACTTTGGTGTTCCCTAGTTTCTTTTTCTTAAGGGGGTAGCAAAGTTGTGAGTGTTGCAAGATGAATGTTTCGTATGTTCTAGTGCTTCACTTGGAAGAATTGATTATCTCTATGATTGGAAATCTACTCGTGTGCCAGTGTTGTTTGCTTGGGATCAGTGCTTTGTTGGATCGTCTACAAGAAGCTCGGGTATTCGTCAGGACTGGTCTTCACTTCAAGCTATTATCAGTTGGGAGTTCAACATTCAATTCAACATACTCTATACAAGTTAGCATGGACGACATAGGAAGGAGATGTTGGAAGTCTATAGTTAGTTTTATGAAAACTTAGATGACATCACCCCCATATCAAGTATGTTTAGTAAGTTTTAAGTGAAGGACTTATCATTAGCAGCAAGCCTTAGAGAAAGTGTTGCCTTCAATGATATTGCCAAGTGGAACAAAATCTTTGTTAAGTGGGGTAGTGTCTGCTACCATCATTAATCTCAAGCGACGAGGTACGAAGAACTGAAGATCAAACTTTATCTTTCTTGTCATCTTTTGGCTATCCTTGATCCATGTCTTATATCTCATCAACACAAAGCAAAGAAGCATGAAGACTTGAAGATTAGTGTTATCTATCTCTCTAATCTCTCTAAATCTCATTTTTATCTTATCCTGTCTTTTTAGAGCAGTCTGTCTTCCATAGCTTATATCTCTATTTTTGGACGCCCAAAAATCATGGATAAATTCTGGACAATAGTAGACTTTAATATCTTTCTCTGACGGTAAGAACCGCCCTGATAGCTATTATGATTTGGGAGTTATGAAAATCACAAGGCGACGCATTTGTGCTGTCAGCAACCTGGAATAGTTTCTGTTGTGCACAGTTTTCGACTACCTTAACTGCAGAATCTGGAGAAGTGTTCTATAAGGAAGTTGTAGTAAATTTGATAAGCTTTCCAACGGTATAAGCTATAATATCATTGGATTCGTAGAACTCGAGTTATAACTGTATTTCTGCACTGCCATTTTTCTGCTCGCAAGGAAGTGCAGGTTACTTGTTCTTGCATATTCTCATGAGTCTCTTTGATATGATAGAAGGACATGATGGTAGTTATCAATCAGAAACAAATGCAATATATCCATTGGTGTTCTCCAATTGATCTCTTCTTAAGGGGGTTTGACGAACCAAATACGATACAAGATGGAGGTTTTATATGTTCTATTTCATCACCTGGAAGCATCAGCTATCTACATGGTTGCAAAGTCATTATCAAGCGCAGATATCTTTTCTTAGGGTTGGTAAACTGTTGAAACCATCTCCAAGGATCGTAAGTGCCTAAAGGATACCTTTACAAAGTTGGTTATGAGCTTGTGGCATTATCATTGGATAAGAGTTGATCAGAGAAGCGTGAAGATTTGCAAAATCAACTTTATCTTTCTCCCTAGTCTCTCCAAATCTCGGGACGAGATTCCTATTAAGTGGGGTAGAATTGTAACACCCTAATTTTTGAAAAATTTTAAATAGGAGAATTTGATTTAATTGTGTATTTATGTGTGCATGAAAACTTAGTGAAATAATAATTTTTGAGAAGTTAAAATTAATTATACGGTTAAACACATGCTTGTGCATACATGCCGCTGCATATTTTCCTTTGTGATGATTGGTTTTTATTACAAGAGAAAAAGATTTCAAAAACTCATTTGAATTGCATTTGGAATAATAGAAGAAAAAAATATTTTGAGAGATTTAGTTTTGAGCTTAAATAATTTAGAGAATATTTAATGGGGATTAAAATTTAAAATATTAGGTGGGATGTTTGCTGATGCATTTATTTTATTGAGTGGTGTGGTTTTGGTTTTATTTGTTTTGGATTTAAAAATTCTATTTAAATGGTTTGAAAAACAAATGTACATAAAAAAAAGAACACCTTACCTGTCTGTTGGCCGGCGGCCCAGCTGCTGAGCCCGCTCCCGCGCTCGCGTTGTGGCAGGCCACGTCGGTGGGCCGGCCTAGCAGACGAACAGCCCAGTCGGCCGAGCCAGCCCGAACCAGCAGCCGCGTTTTCCTCTCTTGGTCGCTGACCGGTGGGTCCCAGCTGTCGGATGTTTCTTCTCACTCGCGTAACCGGGCCGGACTCTGAGGAGGATTCGGTTGGCTACGGGATCGACTCCGGATTCACCACGAGTCAAGATCTTCCTTATAAGTAGTGGAGGACTCGGTCGATGATTGTTTTTCTTTTAGTAGATGCCCTAAGCTCCGTGTTTTTAGCTAGTTTTGCTATCCCTTGCCGCCGGGATAGAGCCGCCACGGTGGTGGGAGTTTTTGTCGCGCCTCCACCTTCCGTGTTGGTTGCCGAGGTTTCTAACAAGGTAGTGAAGCTGTTCCGAGGTTTTTATCAATCTTTGCTTGCTCCGGTGCTTAGTTTGACTATGCCGAACTTCCAGGAAAACCCTATCGGAGCTGGGGTCGTGTGTGGTCGCCGTCGAGGAGTTTTTGGCCCGGGTTGGTGGTCTAGGTGAGCTCGCGTAGGTCGTTGCTCCTCTCCTATGTATTTTCTTCGGTCGGGAGTGGTCGGATGTCATTTTCTAGCGAGTTCCGGCGAGTTCATGGCGGCGTCCATGGAGTCCACCGGCCGGAAGTACTGTAGCCGGCCGGGTCTTCTTTTTCTTTTTCATTGGATCGTTGTGAGCCGTCCGTTTTCAAATCAATGGCCCAGATTAGAAGATACCTCTTCACATGGCAGATTTTCTAAAGAGACCCTCGGGTTTTTAGTAATCAACCCGCGGTCCTTAGCGTATTTCAGAAAATGCGTTTTCGCGTTTTGAAAGCATATTCTCTTCCGGTTTAATCAAAAATACGTTTTCAGGAAATTACAGTTTTGCCACTAGAACTGTTTTGGTCATAAAAACTTCGTTTTAACTCCGATTTGATCCGTTCAAGTTGCGTTAGGTTCGTAATTGCGAGCTCTACATGTTAGTGTAGTTGTACAGTAGGTTTAGAAAATTTAATTTTCGAGTTTATATTAAAATAATTATTTATCTATAGGAAATCTTAGAAAATTCATAACTTTCACGTTTTAAATCCGAATTTCGTGATCTTTACGTCTGTGTGATCGTAGTAACGTGTAGAAGAGTTTTACAAACTTTTTATACTGTTTTACTACTGTTGGTGTACTGTTCTAATTGTATCTTTTGTTTGCTTCGTGTATGTTTGCTCGGAATGTTTGTATGTTGATGCTTGGTGATCGAATTTAGACGGTGAGCAGTACTACGACGATTAGGAGTATTATTTTGAGCCGGACCAGCAGTATCTATCGGAGAACTTTGATCAAGGCAAGTATAACATGGGACCATCCTTGTTACCTATTCACTACAATCAATATCATATGCATGTGTCTACCTTGACAACCTTAGAGATTATAACTTAGATATTGATATCTTGTTTCCTTGTCACCTATGGGTTATGCATTTGGGTAGCTATTGCTAGTGCTTAATTATGAACAATGATCTTGTAATTTGACTAATGGATTATGCAATCAACCAATTAAGATGATTTTATTACTGTTGAAAGGGGGCTAGAGCATGTGGGTTATTTTGATGCTCTAGTTACTCTCCATAAGGACTTACCTGTAAGTGATAACCGGGATATACAGTACAGCTGTGAGGGCTATATGGCTCTGGCTCTAGTTGTTCAAGAGACCTTTTCTAGCTTGTTAGTGGTTACCTTAAATGGCGTAAGAATGGCTTGACACGTTGGGTGTAGTGCGAGCCCCTGGCCTAGTGTGTATAGGCTGCGGTTGTTGTGCCACAGGGAAGGGGGGTTCTACATCTGCCTGCCGAGTGAATCTAATGGCCCTAACTTGTTAGACGAACTTTTGAGTGGCTTTATATAATTTCCGGTGTTTTGGGGAGTCGCGAACCCATGCATTTGGAAGTTATGACTCACAGTGAAAGTGTACACCTCTGCGCAGAGTTAAAAACTGGTATACTAGCCGTGCTCACGGATACGAGCGGCCTTGGGGATTCTTACGGAATAGATGATCACCATTGTTATATCATGCTTAATTATTGTTGTTATTATTATGCTCATGTTAATGCTATTCATTATCCTTATTATAATTGATCATTGATTCATTAATGGGATTGGATTACCTTGATGCTACTCAATTGCTAATTATATGATGATTAAAAGCTAAACGCAGTCAAACAGTGTCTAGCCTTTTTGAGCCTCATGAACCCTGTGTTATACTTGTTGAGTTCGACATGGACTCACTCTTGCTATTTCCCCCACACTTCAGTGTGTAGTAAGATGCTACTCGGAAGAAGGACAAAGGTGTAGTGGAGTTTCCAGAAGATTAGTAGAGGTGCTAGGCATATGTTACCCCCAGTCAGCCGTCCCTGAGAAGAATGGAGCCTAAAGTTTAGTCACCGTTCCGCGATACTCTGATGTAAGTGTTAATATAGCTATGTATACGTTATATAATAACATTGTTTCTGATATTTTTTCATTCTGACATATGTATGGACTTCCTGGGCATACATATGATTAGCCTGGTTTTGTTATTTAGAAAACCGGGTGTGACATTATGCGCCCTTTTGTGTTTTTTTGTTTTCGTTTCTGTTTTTTTTATTATTCCTATAAACATAAATAATAAATAATAAGTGACTGAAATATTAAATGATTTATCATCTAATAATCTGACATAGATAATAATAATAATAATAATAGTAGTAATAATAATAATAATAATAATAATAATAATAATAATAATAATAATAATAATAATAATAATAATAATAATAATAATAATGGTGATACTTCTCTTCTCTTTCCTGTTGTACAGTTACGTGTATGTCATTAATATGTTTGTTCTGAAATGAGGACAAGTAATAAAAAGTAAAGACTCTGTACACCATGTATGACTCAAACTCGGAAACCATGGTTATACAAGTTATTACAACTCAAATCTAGAGATGACATAGAGTTCGACACCTATACGTATTGGGTTTCATTGCAACGCACGGGCACATTTGCTAGTAAAAAAAATTCTGATTCTGAATGGTCTATTCTGTTTTCGTTTCGTCTTTGGCTCCCAAACAAAGTCTGTTACTTCTCATTTTCTTTCTTGTTCCTATTTAATTTCTTGTATTTTTCCATACAAATATAAATATAAAAAACAAACAATAAATGTAATGTTACTGGAGTTATTCTTGACCATAGTTACTCTTTTATAGGGCACTATTCACAGGGATGCTGCTTTACAATCCTGCCCCTTGACAGCTAAGGCATATTCCTATGGATATTCTTATATGAGTTTACTCTTCTTGGGGCATCTTGGGTCTCAAGGACCGGGAACAACGACCAGAGGGGGGTGAATGAGAGCCGTAAATTTCTTTCAAAACCCTTCGACCAATATCACAAACTCACCGCCAAACACGCAAACCAAATACCGTGATGCCTATGACCCAAATGATTGGGTGGACGCTCCATAAGAACACAGTGGGACACCACAAAGCCAACGCAACAGACGAAAAACGAATCAGAGCTCAAACGAACAAACCATGGAAGAAACACCACACTAGCAACTCACACTGGACTTGTCTGGGAACTACATCGGACACGTCCGGTAAGACCACAGAAAACCTGCAGAACTGAGCACAGTCAGCAAATACCGGACACGTCCGGTATGTCGAACAACACAAAGCGACTTTAGCAAAAGTATCGAAAACCCTAGCAAATGGTGTCCAAAAATTATAAAATTTTAAAAACAGCTTCTAGACACCTTGAGGTAGGTCTCCACCAAATTTCAGCTCCAAACTGAAAAGTTTGACCTACCAGACACGTCCGACATTCATACCAGACGCGTCTGGTATTTTCGAGCAGTTCTCCGGAAAAATCAATTCAACACCCAAAACTCCGTCAAATCAACTTGGAATGACTTGAAACTTTGCAGAGAGGATTACCACATAGTTGGTAGGCTACTCCCAGAAGATCATCCCCCAAGACAAAACCAATCAATGGAAAATCACGATGAACCCTAGTTTTTCAACCATAGAACTTAATTTACCCTGATCTATGAACTCGTGAGGAATTAGAAGACATCCTTCTGTGGAAGGGATCAACTCACGTCCTAGTCCATCTCAGATAAAAAGGAACAAGTCAAAACGCTCTCAAAATGTTGAATCGATCCAAGAAAGAAAGTGGAGAAACAAGAACGCGAAGAACACAAACGCGATTCACAAAAGCACCTCACAAATCGAATCCTGGAGGACACGAGGAGGTTAGAGCCTCCATTCCCAACCAAAATCATAGTTTCAATTACACTAGGACACTAGTTCATCGGTAGACCTATTGAGAAGAACCTAGAGAGGGGGAAAACCGAAAGAGATGAAATGAAATGGCAAGAGGTGAGGGAGATTGGGGCTCCCTCATCCTTATTTATCAGGACTACTACACAATCTAAAATACGACCCTAGATATTGAGTCGAACCACTTAACCCGAGGGCGTTATGGTCCAACTCAAGATAATCTTCATCCGATGGCCACCGCAATCTTCATGAGATAGTTTCGCCTCGACATGAACTCCTCGATGCCACCACATGTCGTCCGTTCCTCCTCGGAACCTCCGCCTAGGTTTTGAGGCCAAACCCACGAAACCGTTACCCGGTGGTTTTGAGGCTCAACCTATCAAACCACTGTTAGTGGTCCTTAACTCACATTTTAATCGCCAAATATCACATAAAATAAACCAATACATACACCAAACTTAGAACTAGAGTTTATAACTAACGAATTTTACGAGATTTGGTGTTTATTCATTTGCAGGAGTGTATTTTTGGAAAAAAACACATAAAAGGGCTAAAAATGTGCAAGGGAACAAAGCACAAATAACATTCTACACAAGCCCAAAAGAGAGGCCCACTGCTAGGCAAAGCAGGGCCCAAATAAGAAGAGCATAAGGCTAAGCCCAAATCAAATCGCGTAATCTTTGCCGGGCACTCACGTGGACCCACTTAAGAGGTCCAAAGAAGATCATCAACCGAAGATGGGGCCCAAAGGCCCCAATTGGGGTGCGGCCGCAGCGCCAATGGCCCCGATTGGGGCTAAACTTCACAGGCCGCCTCTTACTGCCTTCACATTGTCAGTCCAGGCGGGATGTCGGTAAATTCAATGTAGGGGAGGCGTTTTTGCTCTTTCCATGTGAGAGGATCGAGGGAATATTCCAAGGAATACACCCCTCCTCTCCACCTATAAAAGGAGGATCTCTCTCCCGCCTCATTCCAACAACACATAAGAGAAGAAACAGAAAATCAAGAGCAAGAGCATCTCCACTCCATGGGCATAGGCCCTAGCTAGCTCTAGCAAACTTAGTAGGGAGAGATGTGAGGGAGAGTTTGAGGAAGAAGTGTCGAGCTTGTCGGTAACCTTCCCCCGCTTGTACCTCGGTGAACACTAGCTTTGTACCTCAACAGGTATCTTAGCAAGTGTTCGTGGTTCTTTTGGTTATACATTCTTTGGGTAGTTAAGTTATACTTTTACTTGTTTGTGGGTTCATCATCCATCCCCGTGTCAGATGCTCTAGTAGAAGGGCCCTGATAAAGTGGATAACCCTTGTTAACACGCTAAAGTAGTAGTTGATAGCGTAGACGTGGTGTTTAGGCTAGAGGCTACCTTCATTTGCCTTGTATCCCATTGTTGAGGGGTAGGTGGCAGGTGGTGACTGCCCTATCCATCCCTTGTAATCCCCCATGTTCGGATACGGCATAGAGCCATACGCCGGTATCGCCTAGCAGACTAGGTGCACTCCGATACCTGAAGTGAGCATGTAGATGTAGAGTCTATCTATCCTTAGACCCTAAGCCATAGGAATTAATCCTTCTCTGCCCTTTTTAGCTACCCTTGTATTGTCCTTGGATGAATTAGCTAAAAGAAATACCTCCGTTCCCTATGAAAATATGATACCCTAAATACTTTCAGGTGAAAGCTATAATGGTAATTCCATACGCTTGCGGATTCTTTCTGTAAACATTAAGAAATACCAAAAAACTTTCTGGTGTTGTTGCCATGGAACTGTAATTGCTATTCTCTTCGATCCTAGTTCATCCTCGTATCTATAACTTTTATATTTTCTTTTTATACAAAAACAAAATATTTTTCACCATGAAGCCTACCCAAATTCAAAACCCTTCTGCTTCAAAGGGGGAGTTTCCCTAAGCCACCTTCAAAATTAAACCTTTCATCTAGCTACGAACTCCACCCTGTCTTAATAGCCATGGTTCAGGCACTAACTTTCTCTGGGCTAGAAAATGAAAACCCATGCCATCACCTGCTAGAGTTCGAGGAAATGTGCTCATGCCTGAGTCTAAGGTGGAAGTTATTTCCCTTCTCTGTCATAGGGAAGGCGAAACATTGGTACACATTTGCCGTAGGAAGTACGAATGGGGACTGGGATGAACTTAAAGACAAGTTTTGTCTTGCATTTTTTCCTATGTCCTATATCGACTCTCTACCATGGGCGATCCTCGATTTTGAGCAGCGCGAGAAGGAGTCCATAGGTGCAGCTTGGGCCCGGTTTTCAATGTTAATACATGCCAGCATAGACTTGTCATTACCCGATGGCATGATTTTGCATCTTTTTTGTTTGGGTCTTGGCATAGATGCTGACCTATGCCTCGACGTGACTGTCGGAGGTCGTTTCACACACAAAACTATGATGGAACAAGTAGAATTCCTTGAGCATTTCATAGCCACACATACTTCTTGCATCATAAGAACCAAACCCCTCCACACAAAAGTCATGTCGAGTGTGGAGGAGTCATCATCAGTTGAAACCAAACACATACCATCCCTAGGGTCGACTCATGAGCCCCCCAAACCACGAACACCGAAGGAATGAGTAATTCATCCTTCAGAGTTCCCTATGGAATTCAAGGATTATAGCAATACCTCAAAACACTTAAGACACGAAAAGCTTACACGGCCCGAGGAAGTTCCCCCGGGGTAAATCCGTCAAAGTGAAACGTTCTTCCAAAGCAATTTGGATTCTTTCACCTTCCACAACCATGCCTTGCTCATTAAGGGGAATAGTTGTAGAAGCCCTGCACAACCCCATGGTCGAGACCAACATCACATCAGAATTTCTTGTACAACCCCATGGTCTCGATCAATAAACTCTTCAAAAGTCCCTCGGGACTAATCTTTGAGTGTTGTGGGATTGCCAAGGATGTGCCAATCATACTTAACGAAACCAAGGTTTGCTTGCACTTCCATATCTATGCCATCCTTGAGTTTGAAATTCTCATAGGCTGCCCTCTTGAAAATCTTCCATTCAAGAAAAACCTTCCCGTAGGGGCCTTGACGATAAGTTAGGAAAAACTGCTTCTGCCACTCACCTAGAAACCCCAATGCTGGAGCATGTTCCCAACCATTACCCATTCGAGGAGGCAAAATTCATATCCCCATTCATTTCACCTAAGCTTGCTTGTGAAATAGAACATATACCATCATCCTCGCTCGAACCTAAGTCATGTCCCTCTGGCCATCCAAATGTTGTTCTACCCTTTTTAGCTATCCTTGTGTTGTCCTTGGACGAATTAGCTAGAAGAAATACCTTGGTTCCCTATGGAAATACGATAACCCTGAATACTTTCGAGTGAGAGCTACAATGGTAATTCCGTACACTTCTGGATTCTTTCTGTAAACATTAAGAAATACCAACAACCACCACGAGTAGCGTACTCCATACATGTACCCCATCACATGACGCATGTCACCACCGTCTTCGACGAACCGGTCGCCAAGTCTTCTAGAGCCTCCGCTCGACTTGCTCGACCGCCGTCTTGACTCGGTCAACATGGTCACTCCCATGTACACTTGCACTTGCCGATGTCCCTAGATGTCAGCCACTGCGGCTGGTCACCCGACCTCCTAGTCGCTTGGTCTAAGCCTCACGTCTGTCCTTCACCGCTCCCGGTCCATCAGCACGACACATCCCAATTTGACCTTCACCTTGCCGTCGACCACCACCTCTGAGCTCCACACTTGCGCACCACAAGCCTAGAGACATGTCGCACAACCCAACTCACGCCATGGTTAGTTCCCAAACTCAACCCAAGATGCAAGTCATGTTGACAATCACTCGTCACAAACTCAAACCACAAGGGCACATATCAACCTTGTGTTCACAATCTTCCCCTTGATTAGTGCATTGTCAACACCAACAAATGACAACAGAGAGAAAGCATAAAAAAGAAGAAGAGAAAATAGAGAACTTACCCAAATTACCAAAAGCCAATGAAATACCAAAACGAGGTCATTTGAAATGAGCAACACTTGCAAAACTTGGTCCCCAAAGACATGGACAACGGCTCGATGCAACCAAGTAAAATACAGCTAGCCTTCAAAAAGAGGCAACGGGCTCAACACCACTAACAAATCTCAAAATGCTTGAAAATTGATAGACCCTCCAAAAGGGGCAAAGGCTCAACACATCTAGCAAAAGCAATTCGAATGCAACTCCCCTGAATTGATGCAATCTCACAGATGAATGCATGCACTCAACAAGATTAGTGTATAAACTCTCCCCTCAGAGTTGTGTGATCTATCTCTCACCCTTGTTGACACATGCACACATCAAGCCCTGAAAAACTATCACTCCCCCTCAAAATATGCTATTAATGCAAGGAATGCAGAAATGTAGAGTCTTCAAGATTATAGCGATCAGATTGAAAAGATGCTCTAACTAGTGCTTTTATGTGTGTAGCAACAAATACAAGTGCTAGCAAATGCTCAAACTGATCAAGTGAGATGAAATATGACACATAAGCAATTTTGATCAAGTTTAAGCAATTCAAGAAGGGGTTCACCACTGAAAGTGGCACATAGTAGGTATAAGCAGGAAATCAACATACTGCTAACAAGTGTATACAAGGTGAACTACCCCAAGCAGTGGTAACACATCATGTCGAAGATGAACCTAAGACTTGTGTTTTCATCAAATTTTAAGTTTATCAGAGTATGCAGCTTAACACAAGACTTAGTCAAAAACATATGTGTGCGAGAGGTTATCTGTACCATCAGGTCTAACTTAGCAACCATGCCAAGCCTATGTCATAGACAATCAGAAGCTTAAGACAATGGTTTCGACATCCACTACAAGGCTCAAGTTCATCAAAATATGCAATTAGAAGCCATCTTGATACCTTGACATCGGACAGTACAGACCCATCTCGATCTTTTCTCATCACTTAGCTTGGTTTTTAAATTTTAGCACAAGAATCTCCAAGTTGTCCAAGCAAGTGAGTAACTCAAAACATGAGGCGCAACAACCTAGCATATAAGTTATGGCATCAGGGATCTCAACAAGTCCTACACATGCTAGTAACCATCTTAGTAGTGAACTAATTTCAAGTTTCAATAGTAGTTATCATGTTCACAGTGTAAAAACAACTTAGCTCGTAACATGCATCAATTGATCAAAAAGGGCCTAAGCCACAAGCACCATAAGTATATACAAAACCCCCAAATAGAGTATAGTGTTAATTTAACAGTTATAACCATGAAGCTAAAAATGCTCTAATATATATGATGTAATGCAATGCAATATGATACAGAAAACCTGAAAACAGAAGCTAAGCTACAAAGAAAAACAAAACTACTATACAACACAAATGTCCCCCTCCTCTAAAAAGGGAAACAAACCCCAAGCTCCCCATGCAAGCGTGCAAACTAGGCTTGGTCAAGGGGTTTGATAAAGATATCTGCAAGCTGGTTTTGGGTGTCAATGTGGCGCAGGTCTATATCATCCTTCTCATAGTGATGACATAGGAAATGAAAGTGCACCTCTATATGTTTGGTTTTTTAGTGGAGAATGGGATTCTGAGTTACACTTATGGCACTGGTGCTATCACAAAGCAAAGACACTCGCCTAAACTCTAAGCCATAGTCTCTCAAAGTAACTATCATCCAAAGCAGCTGCGACATATTCAACTTCTGTGGTGGATTGGGCAACGCTGGACTGCTTGCAAGAGGACCAAAACACAAGAGAAGACCCAATAAATTGACAAGTCCCTAACATGGACTTTCTCTCAATACGACAACCAGCATAATCTGCGTCAAAATACTTGCACAGAGAAAGAGAGGAGGAGGCCAAAACCAAAGACCAAACTCAGGCGTGAACGAAGGTACCTCATGATCCGCTTGACAACTTGACAATGAGATATGCGTGACAAAGGCTGAAAGCGCGCACACAGGCAGACCATGAACTAGATGTCCGGTCTCGTCACCGTCAAGTACACTAAGGATCCGATCATGCTTTGGCACTCCTTCTGGTCCATGGCTTCTCCTTCCTCATCAACGTCTAGGTCCATCGTGGTCGACATGGGCATCAAAAGAGGCTTGGCCTCACCCATATCAAACTTCTTCAGCAAGTCCTTGGTGTACTTGCCTTGGTGCACGAATGTTACTTCTCCAGTTTGCTTGATTTGTAACCCGAGGAAGAAAGTCAATTCTCCCATCATGCTCATCTCAAATTCCTAGCTCATCGTATCTGAAAACTTGGCAGCAAGAGCATTTTAAAACCCTTATCAAGCAAGAAAGCTTTCAAGCACTCATACCAGGCTCTCGGGGCTTGTTTGAAACCATACAAGGCTTCGTGGAGTATAAAAACATTGTTAGAAAACTTTGGATTTTCAAAGCCACGGGGTTGTCTAACATACACCTCTTCCTCTATGTACCCATTCAAGAAAGCACTCTTCACATCCATCTGATACAGCTTGAACCCTTTCGAAGCTACAAAGGCTAAAAGGATCCTAGTGTCTTCTAAACGAGCAACAGTAGCAAAGGTTTCTTCGTAGTCTATCCCCTCTTTCTGGTAAAACTCCTAAGCTACTAATCCAGCCTTGTTTCTTACTACCACTCCATCTTCACTCTATTTGTTCTTGAAAACCCACTTTATACCTATGGGGTGGCAATCTGGTGGAGGTGGTACTAAAACCTACACTTGGTTTCGCTCAAAGTTCTCTAACTCCTCATGCATAGTATTGACCCAATCGGAATTAGATAGTGTGTGTCCAACATCTTGAGGCTTAAAAGAAGCAACGGAAGCAGAGTGAGCAAAGTGTGAGATGTGATATGACATGGATCGCATGATTCACTGGTCGATGATGCAGATCATGGTCTGAGGTGGGTGACGACGCTGAATGTGTCGTGGTGCCTCCCTTCAAGAAGTCAGCTCACCCTCAATAGCAGATGGGGCCTCCTCAGGTGCAGCAGGCGCAGGCTGAGGATGCTTCTCAAACGGACCGCATATAGTAGATGAAAAGGGATTGGGGCCATGAGCTAAAGTAGACATCGCAGGCTCGAGAGGGGCAGCCAATGGAGTCGGCTCGAGATCACCCCAATCGGCTCTTCCTACTCCTCCTCCACAAATATGCTCTCACTAATCTCCTAATTAATCACCTGTACAATCAAAGACAGGAGTGGAACAAGGCATGGTTTTATTGAATTTGACCTCATAGGTCTCCATAACTCAGTTAGTCTCAAGGTTAAGAACACGATATGCTTGAGAGTGAGAAGCAAACCAAGAAAAATACCATCGGAAGACCTGGACTCAAACTTGTCCAAATTACCTTGTTTTAAGAGGAAGCATTTGCACTCAAACACCCTGAAGTAAATTACCTTGGGCGGTCATGCGAATCGCAACTCATAGGAAGTCTTCTTCATGAAAGCTCGAAGGAAAATGCGATTGGAGACATGGCAAGCTGCGTTGATCGCCTCGGCCCAATATCTCCTAGGAGTCCAGTGCTCATCAAGCATCATCCTAGCCATCTCAACAAGGGTTCGATTCTTGCGCTCAACGACACCATTTTGCTAGGGGACATAAGGAGAGGAAAACTAATTCTTAAGGCCCAAAGAAGCACAAAAGGTTTTAAAATGAGTATTCTTGAATTCTGTGCCATTGTTAGTGCGAATTGCTCTCTTGGCATTCTTAGGGAACACATTTTGCAACCGAAGAATCAAATCCCAAGTATGTGAAAAAGCCTCATCCTTACTCTCCAAGAAAAACAACCAAGAGTAGAGAGAAAAATCATCCATGATCACTAGAACATACCACTTCCCACGGTCTGACCGAACCCGAGCTGGACCAACTATGTCCATGTGAAGTAGCTCGGCGGGTTCCTTGGTCATGACTTGGTTTACAGGTGGGTGAAAAGCGGCAACCATCTTCTCGTGATTGCAAGGGTGGCAGACCAAATCCTTCTCAAATTTCAACTTGGGCAAACCTCGGATTAAGTCAAGTGAGCTCAACCTAGCCAGTAAGTCAAAGCTCAAGTGACCTAGTCTTCTATGCCACTTCCAAAGCTTAGAGGAGGATCTGGCCACCAAACATCGAGAAGAGACATAACCAAAAGGGAAAATCTGGCAAACAAGATTTCCCTGAGAATCAAGAACTCAGGACAAGCCGGTCTTAAAATGCACTTCAAAGTGATCCTGAAGAAGTTGCGAAACTGAAAGCAAATTAAAGTGCAAATTCCAAACCAAAGCAACATCCTTCAAAACAAAACTCTCGTTGACCAGAATGGTCCCACGAGAAAGCATCTAACCTTTGCTATTGTCCCTAAATGTGATGTACTCCTTACATTACATGGGGTTGAGGCTGGAGAACCATTTTGAACATCTGGTCATGTGGCACGAACAGCCGGAATCAATGAGCCACGTGTTCTCTAGGCCTCCATCATGTATCAATAGAAAGACATGGGATGAGCAAATGGTGCAACACTGGGGTTAGTAAACTATGAAGGATACCCGTGTTGGCTCATTTGTCCTAGAAAAGTGTTAGGAAAAACACCAAACATACCATGTCCCATTTGAGGGAAGCGTTTACCATGTGGGGGAAAATGTGGTCTGCTAGAGCTGTAGGACTAAAGGCCACTACTGCGAGGTCCAAAGTCATATTAATCACGACTTGAACCACGCGGGGCACAACCACCCTATGGTCTCCCAACCTGAAGCCTAGCACCTTGAGGCATTGCACCTCTAGGCCTAGCACTGCGCCTCTGAACCTGCGGTACATGTACGCCATGGGGCGGGAGGTGTTGGCGGTCCTTAACGACCATATTCGACCGCCAATTAAGATACCAAACAAAGGATAAAGAATAAACTAGCATGATTAGTACATATGTTATTTATATTGACCTATTTCCACATGTATTGGAGAATCATTGTTTTACAGGACATATACATGAAACATATGGAAATGGAGTCAAAATGCGCAACCAGAAAAGTGCAAAATAAGCAAATGAAGAGAGAAGCCCACCTACCCATCTAGTCTAGGCCAAGCACCAGCATGGCTGCGCTCTTTGCCCAACAAGGAACCGCCATGCAGAAGGCAGTTGCATGTAGGCGCAATCAGGGTGTGGCCACACCCAGGGTGCCGCCCCACCGCCCCCTGCGCCTCTCGCCTCTAGCTAAGATGTGTCGCCTCCTGGTGCCTCCCCCACATCGGTGGCATGCGGGATCCAGTGAAATATTCTCTAGAACCGACATTTCCATGGCTATTAATAGAAGAGGAGGCCTCCCCTTTCTCACACACCACACAAGAGCCTCTCTTATTCCACACTTGTATTCTTTTTACCTTTTAGTAGTTTTGTTGGAATTAGGCAAGAAACTTCATTGGAGAGCATGATTCTTGGAGTATTCTTGGAATGAATAATATGAAGAGTTCTCTTATGTTCTTGCTCTCATTTTATCAATGTAGCTATGCTTATGAATTAGAGCTAAGTTCTTATGTTATTCATTTAGCATATAGAACTTTATGCTTAACCTTTCATACAACATACATGTTTATACCAAGACCTAGATTGAGGTTGTGAGTTCTACTTTAAGATTAGTTTTGGTCATTATATTCTTGTGAGTTCAACGTCCGTCCCCGTGGTGGATGCTCTAGTAGAGGATTCATGACAAAGAAGAATGTTCCTGGCCAACGCTAGAATAGTGACCAATAGCATAGACATGGTGTCTAGGCTAGAAGTCACCTTCATTTGCCTCGTATCCTCCAGTTGAGGGGTAGACGGCAGGTGGTGACAGCTCTATCTGTCCTTCGTAATCCCCCACGTTCTGATACGGCGTAGAGCTACAGGCCGAAGGTGCTTGGCAGACCAAGCATAAGCCATTGCCTGGAGTAAGTTTATAGTGACCAAAGCTATCTTAACTTAGGATCTCCACCATTAGAAATTCATGTATTTGTATGATATGCTAATATTGGCATAGCTATACAAGACAAGCCTACTCCAGTTTAGGTTTATTCTTTTATTCTTTATTCTTTCTTTTCTCTTTACCCTTGAGATTGGCTTAAGTGTGTGTGTCATGCTATCCAATATCTATCTTGGGTAACCCTGTTATGGACTTTGGTCTACTATGCAGTCATGTTATCTTGTTCATATCCTTATTAGAGACTTTTACACCATGCCTTCCTTTGGGAAATATAAATGTACGATATCCGAATACTTTTTGGTGAAATGCTACAACGATATATCCTTGCGCTTGTGGAATATTTCTGCATGTGTTCAAAAATATCGTTATAGCATTTCTGGTGCCATTGCTAGGAAACACCAATCCTAGTAGTGACACTAAGAAATGCTAACAGGTGGTACATGTTCCTGTTGTTCAACTCATACTCTCGCCGCTCACCTCTCTTCCTCCTAAAGCAGAACTCAGCAAGTTGACCATCCCTATGGTAATAGTCACATTGATACCTCACCTCTCTCTTGGGTGGTTGTTGGCTCACTCTCTTGTGGGTATAGTTCACTCTTGGTGGCTGTTTGGCTTTAGGAAGGGGATCCTCAGAGATGTTTGGTAGAGTATCAAGTGGGTTCTTTAGATGGTTAGGTTTTGGAACCCAGACTTGTTTCTGAGATGGGACTTTTGGAGGTTCTTCAAACACTCCATCTTTGACAGTGGGCTCACTGGGCTTAGGTGGAGTGATTTTGATCAACTTGGGAGTAGTGAAAGGTTTCTCACTTGGGTTCAAACCACTATACTCACCAACTGTGCCATAGATATTTTCACCCTTCCCACCTAAAGCAAAGCCTACACTTGATGTACCAGTTCCTAGCCTTAACTGGCTCATTATCATGCCCAATTGTGGCTCATTGCAGGACACGCAGCTCAAGATGGACCGAAGGTATGTGTTGTCTTCCTCGATTCTCATCTTGTCATGTCTGCAGGACTCAAGCTCCAGCACCAAGCTCTCACAACGTGCACACTTAGCCATAGTGCTATCTGAACTGGACTTCTCAAGCAAAGAGATCCTAACAACCTTCTCTGCCAACTCAGATTACAAACTCGAGTAAGACTTGCATGCACCCAAAAAGCTAGACCTAGACTTCAACTCATCATTCTGATCAAGCAAAGAAGCATACTTAGATTGCAAGGAAGCAAGGCTAGACATGTGAATAGCACAATTATCACACTCAACCTCGTCAGAAATTGCTACAACATGCTTCTTAGCTTCCTTAAGCTCCTTCAGCGCAATTTCTAGCTTGTTCTTAAATTTTTTCCTCTCACGGGCAGCACGCTTTAGCATCTTATCTTGGCTCATCAAGGTGTCATTCATGATATCAAGCTTAGCAACAAGATTGTCGACGGAAGGGGTTACCTCAGAAGTGTTGTCGTCGATCGGAACCTCGTCCTTGCTAGCCTTCACCAAGGGATCGATAGCTTTGGTGCAAAAAACTCCATGGGTAGAGTCGGTGAAGAAACATAGTCCGATCAGCTTATCCTCACGCTTCTTTTCAGACTCATTGTTGCTCGACGGAGAAGAAAAGTGGCCGCTATCGGAGTCGTTGTCGAGGTTGCTGAGGGAGGCGAGGAAGGCGCGCTACTAGCTAGGCCTTGGCCTTCTTGAGGTACTTCTGCACAGAGCGACTTTGGGAGAAAAATAAAAAACCCTAGAAAATTGTGTCTAAAAATTATGAAATTTTAACCATATTTTCTAGACACCTTGAGGTAGGTCTCCACCAAATTTCAGCTCCAAACTCAAAAGTTTGACCTACCAGACACGTCTGACATCCATATCGGACGCATCTGGCATTTTCGAGCAGTTCTTGGGAAAAATCCATTCAACACTCAAAACTCGATCAAATCAACTCGGAATGACTTGAAACTTTGAAGAGAGGATTACCACAAGTTGGTAGGCTACTCCTAGAAGATCATTGCCCCAGACAAAACCAATCAACAGAAAATCAAGAAATTATGATGAACCCTAGTTTTTTAACCCTAGAACTTGATTCGCCCCGATCTATGAACTCGTAAGGAATTAGATAAAATCCTTTGGTAAAAGGGATCAACTCATGTTCTAGTCCGTCTTAGATAAAAAAGAATGAGTCAAAACGCTTTCAAAATGATGAATCGAGCCAAGAAAGAAATGGAAAAAACAAGAACGCGAATAACACAAACACGATTCACAAAAGTACCTCACAAATCGAATCCCGGAGGACACAAGGAGGTTAGGGCCTCCATTCTCATCCAAAATCACAGGATCAATTACACCGGGACACTAGTTCATCAGTGGACCTCTTGAGAAGAACCTAGAGAGGGGGAAAACCTAAGGAGATGAAATGAAATGGCAAGAGTTGAGGGAGATTGGGGCTCCCTCATCCTTATTTATCAGGGCTATTATACAATCTCAAACATGCCTTTGGATATTTTGAGTTAAACCACTTAACCCGAGGGCGTTATGATCCAACCTGAGATAATCTTCATTCGACGGCCACCGCGCCCTTCATGAGATAGCTTCTCCTTAACGCGAACTCCTCGATGCTGCCATGTGTCATCCGTTCCTCCTCGGAACCTCCGCTCAAGTTTTGAGGCCAAACCTACGAAACCGTCACCCGGTGGTTTTGAGGCTCAACCCACCAAACCACCGCGAATAGCGTACTCCATACGCGTCCCCCGTCACTCGACGCATGCCACCGCTGTCTTCGACCACCTGGGGGCCAAGTCTTCCAGAGGCTTCGCTCAACTTGCTCAACCACCGTCTTGACTCGATCAACACGGTCACTCCCATGTACACTTCCGCTTGTTGATGTCCCTAGAGGTCCGCCACTACAGCTGGTCACCCGGCCTCCTGGTCCCTCGGTCCAAGCCTCACGTCCGTCCTTCACCGCTCCCAGTCCATCAGCATGGCACGTCCCTACTTGACCTTCACCTCGCCGTCGACCACCGCCTCTGAGCTCCACATCTACACACCACAAGCCAGGAGACATATCGCATAATCCAACTCACGCTATGGTTAGTTCCCAAACTCAACCCAAGACGCAAGTCACATTGACAATCACTCATCACCAACCCGAACCACAAGGGCACATATCAATCTTGTGTTCACAGGGTCTTCTCTTTCTCCACCGCCATAGGTCTAATGGGCCTTAGCTGCAGGCTCGTTGGAGGCCCATCTTCGGTTCAGGTCCTCTGCGCCGTGAAGAATCGTTTCCTCAGCCAACAGTGGTCTTCTCAGGTTCTCGGAGCCTCCGCCTAGGCGGCCTTCACCCTCACGCTGCTCTGGGTCCACGCCACCTGCGGGAGCCTCCACCACCATCCTCTTGCCTTCTGGCAGACATCTCCTGGGCCTTTCGCCACTACCCCCTAGAGCCTTCGCCTTTCCGAAAGGGCGCGGGCGAAGGTGGTTGTGATTCTTGCAGATCGTCATTCGCGCAATACAAAATGTTAGTCCTTCATGGTAAGGTGGTGCACAGCCTCCGCAGCCCATATATCCGTGTCCCAACATGCACGTCGTGGACAGGTAGCAACCTTGGCCAGCAGCTCCTTGATAAGAGAAGGGCAACTATTCATGATATGATTGAAGCACTCAGTCTCCATGACCATCTTGAGGTGCTTGACGACTTCAAGAAATCAAAACATGCATTCTTGAGCCCATGGCAACCATGCCTCTCTGTGATGGCCAGTGTCGTCACAACGTTACTTGTGTCGATGCAGTTGCCAAGCCTATTCTCGCAAATCAGTTTGAGCCTCTCTAGATCTTATCTGTCTGCTGCTACAAGTAAATGCTGAGTGATCACAGAAGCGTCTCCCTCGTCAATGCCGGGCATGGATCCATATACTGTTCATGGCCTTCTCCTTCATGGGTCCAAAGAGCTCCGCCATGAACACAGACGACCTTGCGGCCAGCACGCACCTGTGTGCAGCAAAGTAGCAAACACCTCTCCGGCAACCTCAAATGTGACGTCGGCACCCACTCCGCCTATGAGGAGGCAGCCAAAATGCTGGTGCATGTTGGACGGTGGCACGACGACACACTGACACTGTGCCTGTGTGGTGGCCTTTGCTTGGATGTCCTTTGAGACGGTGATCTTTCAGATAAGACGATTCCTCCAGGGCCTTCCTTCCAACGAATTTGGGAAACTCCTGCATGTACTTCTAGAGGAGAAGGTATGCATAGAGTATTCCTGGCTGAACGTTGGCACCGATTCACGGATGTCATCGAGAAAACTGAATTTGAATCGAGCTTTGACGTCCGCAGCATTGGCATCAAGCTGCAGATAGAGGGATATCCAACCGGCATTGTCACCTTCACCATCTGGGTAGTACCTGATATACCAGCAGCGGTCACACACGCTGAATGTGCTAGATTTGATGAAATTTCTGTTGCTAAGTCCCTTGGTCAGGGAGTACCCTTTGATCTGGATCACGTGCAACTCAGTCGCAGTCTCCGCCACGATAGCTGATGTGGTCATCAGCGACGACGCTGCATTGGTTGACATATCTTCGTAGAAGAGCTCCTGATGACCCTGGCAAATCGAGAGATACTATTGTTGGTCTCGCCGAGAAACCTGGCTATTCTGTTGGGTTTGTTGTGGTATATACTAGAAGAACGCCCTGGACATTGCTGCAGGAATCAGTGGTGAAATTATACTATTTATATTTACTAATATGATTGAATAATACATGTTAGTAGATGATTTTTAGCGTTCTGATGTGGACAACTAAATATATGTTAGTAAATAATGTGGTTTGCTAATGTGAATACTTTGAATGTAGACATAATGACATGTGTTAGTTGGATATGTTAGTGGATGCTGATGTGGACACTTTGCGTATCGAGATAGTTGCATGTGCTAATGGGATCAGTGACGGATCTAGAAATGATGCAAGAGGGGCTAAATAGTAGAAAGCTAGAAATCCTACAATAGCTCAGCGTCGGTGGGGCCGAACGCCTAGACTTTGGACTGTTTTGGGTTGGAGACTAAAGAAGCGTTCTTAACTGTTTTGGGCCATGCCCTTGGCTGCAGCCCCCCTAGCTCGGGGTGCAGATCCGCCCCTGAATGGGATGTTCTGGTGGATGCTGATGTAGACACGTTACATGGCAAGATAAATTGCTAGAAGGGTTTGAAAATATAAGATATATAAATATAGATATATAGATATAGATATAGATATAGATATAGATATAGATATAGATATAGATATAGATATAGATATGAAGCTGGGTCTACATCTTTATGGCATAGTTCTATACTTGGCCGTCCGATACCGAGCACTAAGGCGTGCATGCCGCGCATGGAGGCCTTCAGGACACTTCCATACAAAGAAATCATATTCACAATGAATGATTTCTTAAAAATAAATCTTGTCCAATGATACATCATCTCTCTCCTCTCATCTACCCATCATATGTCTTCGTATCTTAAATTCGTGTTGACATAGTTTATTGTCTATAAGAGACTATTTCGTCCTCTCTTTTTATTAGTTATTATAACTAGCATATTTGTCCGTGCATTACAACAAGAGAGAAAAACTATCAAACTCCGTAGACTACTTCTGGATCCTGAGAAGAGCTCGACTCGATTCTAAGTCTCCCACTGACTTGCATAACTGCTAAGCTACAAAAGAGAGTGTGGTCTCCTTCTTCTTCTAGATTCTCTTTGAAAGTGGCACCAACACCCCTATATATAGTACGTAAGACATAGGGGGCGGGGGGTTGTAGTGGAGTGTAACATGGTGGCGCTCCCTAGTGGGGTTGATCGAACCAGTAGGGGGTCCTACAACCCCTTAGATGCATCGCTATCCAGTCCAACACTCCACATTGCTCTTCAATGGCGGTTGACTGGTATCCAAGGTGAACCACCATTGCTTGGTCCAAACATGCCATGAAAGGCCCTCCGATCCAAGTGGATCCCCACATCAACCGTAGGATGAACCGACGGTGAACCAACTACTACGATTGAGGGGGAAGTGTGTTTCTTCACTTGAGCTGCGATTAGTGATGTGGAGGGGGAGAGATAGGTCAGCCAAGTCCTAGGGGAAAAAAATTCCGTGCAAACTGTATCCATCGTGCCTCCCCACATACATGCTGTGAATAGTAACCACGTGTCCAGTGAACGTGATCCAACTGCATGCCTACAAAAATTCCTCACATGTCCGCATGCGGCTTCGGTTGCCTCCCACGCCCACTGCTTTTCCGCCTCCAACAACACCCAAGCAGGCCCATGGGCCTCCTCTTTGCCTTTGCGTGCCTCCAGTGATAATTCCTTATGTATTTGCACAATTGCCCCTGCATTCTTTTTTTTTAGAATTACACAATACAACATAGACGTCCACAATTCGTATGCACACTCACCCCTATGAACACACTTACGCAAACACATATTGTCCAATACAAAGTTGGAACCACACATTAACGAAAAATTACTACTGTAAAGTTGATTAGCCTTCACTTCACTGACGTGTTGACAGTCTGATTTATCACTTAGTGGCCAACAGCGAAAGCAACAAAAAGACATACAGTGACCTTTTGTTTTCATGTTTGATCATGAATGTAAGTTCTAAAAACTTACATACAATACCCTGTGTGTTCTACATGCCCTATCTTTATATCAAAGTTGTAGAGCTCAAATAGATCTACTACTTCATATCTAGTGAATATTCCATTTGAAATTATTTAGGACCTAAAAATAATATTAAACTTTTAGATTTCAAAATTTAATTTTTCTAAATTAAAAAAATCTCTGATGAATATATGCCATATACCAAAGTTGTATTACTTGGTGAGGTCTAAAACTTTATAGTTCAAAATTTTTTGATTTGAAATCATTTATCATTTAGGTCTGAATATTAAAAAAAACATTCACTAAAATTAATACAAAAGGATAGGTCTGAGTATATTTTTAGCGCTGGAGGATGCTTGGACTATCAACCGTTTTTTAGCCCAAAGTCTAATAAACTGAAAGACCAAATGCGTAAGCTTCATTATTGCAGTATGATTCAGTGCGAGGAAGTTTGAAGTTCATTCTTAATCATTACCATTGCAAAACCACTACCACAATTTATTCCCCAATAAAAAGTGAACCGCCCTTGTCTTGGCACCGCATTATGCAAGACATGTGGGTGCGGCATTCTGGAACTCTGCTGCGCCAAAACTGGCAGTTGCCTATGTGCTCACGTCCAGTAACGTCTGCTTTATCGAACAGAGGATTATTCTTGCATGTGACTACAATCGCAAGCAGGAGGTAGAAGAAAGACGACAGGATCGAAGAAGCATTTGTTAGGTATTACCTGACGGCAGAAGGAACAACAGTATTAGGGCAGCTGCAGCGATCATAACCTTGCAAGCCATGGTTTTGCAACTGCAAAGTTTTTAGTATTTGCAGTTAATCTGATTGACCTGTAGGTAGATAGGATGCATGGCTTGGATCCGCCGGGAATGCATATTTATAGGACCGTGCTGATGCACTGACCATATTGGTTCGGTGTTAAAAAAAAATACTTGTGCGTTTCTTTAGCAACCATGGATGATAATGGGGCTTAGTAAGACTGTAATTAATGCATGTAATGTATGATTTAAGAGAAGATTAATTTGTACTAAAAGTTATTACAACTTTGGACCTTTCTATATATATTATCTTAAAGTTATGATAAGTTAGAACCAAACTGTGGGCAGGAGAAATTGGCAGGGTGATAATGCTGCTATATATTTAACTACTTCTCTATCTGTGGACCTGGCATTGATACTTACCTAAAATTAAAGACAGGGTTGTCATTCATATACTTGTCTTCTATCTACCACCAGTAAGAGGTGGACCCATAGTTGTAGCAAAGGGTATACCGGAGCAAAATTTTATGTCAAATTTGGTATATAATTCATTTGCCAAGGTACAAATATAATAAAGTTTTTTGTAAATTTGTATCCTAATTTTGTATTAAGGTACTAAATAACATGACAAGTACCAAATTGAATGATTAAGTAAGAAATTTACATAAATCAGAACATGAAAAGTTTAATCACCAGTTCAAAATAGGTATAAACGAAGCTCACAATACTACCTTGGTTATTTCCTTAAAAAGTTACTTCGGTTATATTTTCTCTTCACCCACTTGATTAAATGTCTCTCTTGCACTTTCCACGCTATATGTCACGTACCCTATCCATTTTCTGTGAAAATTTATTTTCCCCTTTAAAAGTTCTGTTAAAACATCAACCTTCAAAGTCTAGCTTCAAAATCTCTTAAAACTTCAAGCTTCAAGTTCTCTTAAAGTTGCCACATGCTTTTTTGCAAATCTAGCTTCAAAATAATGCATGGCCAGGGATGGTCTTCGAATGACCCTGCCTGCTGGCCTCAACAAGCGTGGCATTAGGGAACTAGGAAATTTGTAGTTTAGGGACTTAAAAATTAATTTTATAGCTTGAAGACCTAGATGGCTCAATAAGGGCATGTACAACCCCCACACAAGTGGCTGTCTGTAAGTTCTTTGAATCTAAAAACCAAGACGGAGTAACTCACAGTGAGCATTTTCTAAAAATTATTCTTATCAATGTAACTGCCACACGAAATAACTACCACCATTTATTCAGGTAATTAAAATACACAACAATACCACACATTAAACCCTTTTCTGACGGTACAGTACATGTATAAACTCCTCTACGTTCGTTCATGCGGCCCTTGGCTCCGGCGCTGGCTGAAGCGACGGCGACGGTCCCAGCTGATAGTAGTAATCTGCTAACCTGCACTGCGCGCACATGCAGATCTGTTGGTTGGTGCAGAATCCGCCCACGTAGCCTTGGTCTTGGCACCGAGCTAGGCAACGCATTGCGTTGTCGTGGCAATCCGGAACAATGCTGCGGAACAACGGGCACATGCCCCTGCCGTCTGCTTAATCGATCGATCCAACAAAGATTTTATTCTTATTACGGCTGTCACAAACAGGATGAAGAAGACGAGGAGAACGAAGCATTTGTTCAGTAGAGTATTACCTGACGACGGCAAAAGGAACGACAGTATTAGGGCACTTGCAGCTGCAGCCATGATCACCTTACAAGCCATGGTAGCAAAATTAGTACGTATGTTTTCCGATGGCTTTTGGTATATATATGATGCGCTGGCAGCGATGCATATACTGATATACAGATTTATAAGATCATTGTACGAACCTTATTGTTCAGTATTAAGGAAAGCTGGGAGATTTTTTGGAAACTATTCAATGCGGGGCATACTAATAATACTGTATTTAATGTGCGTATTAGTTAAGAGAAGATTTATTTGTAGTGGCACTTAGGATAAGTTAGAACCAAACTATGCGCAGTTGATGTTGACAGATCTTTACTGCTTGATGGTCCTGCTATATTTTTTGTCACAACTCTTGACCAGGCATCTTACCTGGAATTGAAGACAGACTTGCTACGTACTGCTGTAGTAAGGAGTGATTAAATAGAGACGGCCTTTATTATATTTATCTAAACTTTAGGAGTAAAATTCAAGACGGTCCTTAGACTTTGGTGTCGTTATGGTCCCACAACTCAGGACATAGGGCTATACTAGCGCCCGAACGTTCGTAGCCGCACAAAAATATAGGACGCCACCGGTCCTTCATGCGGGAGGCTGTGCCGAATGCAAAAAGAAGGCCGCGCCGCCTGTTTTCGCGCCCCCACCGTGTGGGACCCATTCACCTGTCCCTGCCTGTAGATGCCGTGCCGCAGATGCATCTGTCGGCCTCGTCTGCCGGCCTCAGCGCCCAAACAATGACCCACAGCGGCACCTCAGCAGCTATAGCAGGTGGCTGCGGCAGGTGGGTCCTGCAACACCCGATTTACTTTTGCAACATCCAGATGAAACATTTTCAACATACATATGAAAACACCTGAAACAATCGACTTTTGCTTTGCAACATATGTCTAAAACAGATGAAATATTTGGAACATACACTTGAAACATACGTATGTAGCCATTTGCAACATGTGTATCCTCCCGATCTACTTTTGCAACATCCACATAAAACATTTGCAATGTATCACTGAAACATCTAAAACACTTGAAATATGCATTTGCAACATAGAGGAGGGGAGCCTGGGGTCAGTCGATTCTGGCCATTGGTGTGGGAGCTGGCGACGAGTGGCGGCACGCGAGAACCACCACTATTGGCCATGCTTTTGGGTGCCCCTGGCTCAGCCATGGATGACTTGAGGCACCCGGCACGTGCACCCAAAGGTCGTTGGCCAAGTGCAGGGACGGCGGCCCCACAGTGGCGAGGTATCCCGTCGGCGCTGGGGTTGGGGCAGAGGCCGGGGAGAGGCTGCACGAACTTAGGGAGGAGGCGGCATGGTCGCCATGGGTGGAGGAAGGAGACAGTGGTGGCACTCTATGATTTCATGGAGACATGGAAGAGAGAGATATAGAGAGACGAGATGGAATGGGAGAGGATAAGTCTGAGTGGCCACTTGAGGGTGAGGTATCGAACGTGTGGTGAGTACATTATGTGGACAACATGAGGCCACCTAAGCATTTGAAGGGACTCCCGGCATTCGAGTGCTCTAATCAAAGCATTACCGCAGGAAATACTACCTTCACGTCGTCCGATGTTATGAGATACCTACCTAAAAATATGCTACACTTTTAGATGCCTAAACTTCTTCACCCTGTTCGTTTGGACTTATCAGCAGAATCAGCAGCCATCCAGCAGTGTTTTTCTCTCACAACAAACCAGCGAACAGTGCTTTCAGCACAATAAACCAGCGAAACGAACAGGGTGCTAGTACATCATCATTTGCTCTCTATGTTGATGTGGCATATTGATTTTTTGGACCAAAGAAGAATTATATTAAATTATAGTTGAGTACATCATCATATTAAAGCACTTTGAAATACAAAAAATATATCCAGAAACTGTTCATCTACATTTTGTCCACGCTTCGTATAGCTCCAAATCTCAATCCCTAACCTATATGACAATTTATATGGATGACCACCCAGGCAAACATTCGACAAAAGGTCTACGAACATATACCCAACGAATGGCGGTCAATATTCCTGTAGGTAGAATTGAGCATAAAATTCTTCTTTCTTGTATCTTCCTTCTTCTTCCTTTTGCCACCGAAGAATGAAGAAAACGGATCTGAATCTTCCAAACACAATGCCAGTAATGGGCTTGAGGGACAAACTTATTCTGACTAGTCCATTGTCGTGGTTAGATCTAACCACAATAAAATGGAGAAGAGACCAGAGAAAATCATTCTATGGTAGCAACATCATATCTGCCCTGATGTAAAATTCCAGAAATCTAATGGATACTGAGGAAGTTGCTGACATTGTAGTTGTCGTCCTGATCATTATCAGAGTCGCCATGGAGAAACCAAATCCAGTCATCATCTTTGTCGTTGTTGGAAAGGAGGAGGTGGTGACAAATCGACAATACCTAGAAACCTAGGCATGGGAGCCCTAACCCTAACATGATTTGATCTACTAGAAAAATTATTAAAGAGATGGATTCCAATCCCTCCGAACCCCCCAACGAGTTGAGGAAAGGAGGGAGACTAGCAGTGGTGGAGGCGAGGGCCTACAGCAGCGGCCTTGGCTGTGCCCTAGGTGCTAGTATGACAAAAGGCGCTCAATCTGTTTTCGATAAGCATATTGATTGTGCATTGACGTCACCTGTCTTGTATTGTCCACATGTTTGATCGATGCATCTCCCTTTCTTCTTTCACATCTCTGTCTTCATCACCTTTTCCTACCGTGGCAGCAGCCCTCCTTTACACTACCGGACAACCTTTGCCTAGTGCCAACTTCTTTGCTGAGTGTAATTTTTCGGACACTCGGCAAAGAAGCTCTTTGCCGAGTGCAAAAAAAAACACTCGGCAAACAGGCTCTTTGCGGAGTGTCAAAACAAATCGGCGAGTGTTTTTTTGTTGACACTCGGCAAAGAGGCTGTTTGCTGAGTGTTTTTTTATACTTGGCAAATAGCCTATTTGCCGAGTGTTTTTTGTTTTACACTCGGCAAACAAGAATTACAAAGCACATTTTGAAGCCCTAAACGACTTTAAATTAAAAAGTGTTTAACTACAAAGTTATATAACTTCTCAAGATCTACAACTTTTGTATTGGTTATTTCTTCATTCGACAAAGTGATATTAACATTGTTCATAAAATCTACATCTCTATATATAGTTTCATGCAAACTAGAAGAGAGATCTCTAAGTTTTCTAAACAATGTTGCTACCACTATGTCGGATGAACAAATGACCAAAATAAAAGTTGTAGACCTTGAGAAGTTATACAACTTTGTAGTTGAACACTTTTTAATCTAAATTAATTTTGCTAGCGAAAAGTACGTCTGAATTTAAAAAAATTTGAAATTTGAAATTTTCAAACGACCTCGGATGGAGAAACGACCAAAAATAAAAGTTGTAGATCTCGAAAAGTTATGAAACTTTGTAGTTGACAATATTTTGATTTGAAATCATTTTGTCAACGAAAACTACGTTTGAATTTCTCAAATTTAAAATTTAATTTTTTATAAATGACCTTGGATGGAGAAACTACCAAGACAAAAGTTGTAGATCTCGAAAAGTTATGAAACTTTGTAGTTGCTAACTTTTTGATTTAAAATCGTTTACGGCCTCAAACAAGCAATTTACATTCGGTTTAGTATTAAATGTATAGAACCAAAACAGGATATTGACATAAGTGACAGTATGGTGCAGTGGTTTTTTTTGGGATTTTTTCGATTCGTTATTTGTTGAGTGTTCAGTCTTTGCCGAGTGTTTTTTTAGCACTCTGCAAAGCCTTTGCTGAGTGCCCGATAAAAAACACTCGGCAAACACCTCTTTGCCGACTAAACTTTAGGCAAATGTCTTATGCCGAGGGTGGCACTCGGCAAAGCCTTTGCCGAGTGCAATTTGGGCTTTGCCGAGTGCCCCTGACACACGGCAAAGTAGCTGAATCTGGTAGTGTTAAATCCTTTGCTTTCTCCTAATCGTGCTCTTCTTCCCCTTCTTGCCCCTACCCGCCCTGTACTATTAGCAATGGCTAATGTCCACTCTCATATGCTTCGAGAGAATAAGAGAGGTGGACCTAACATGTGGGCCTCACATGTTGGTCCACGTCAATATATAGCTATGATGCCACACTACCATGTCAGCAGAGGGATCATGTCAAAACCATTTGCACTTGTATATATGACCAAATGTGTTAGCATACTTTGTCTAAAAAAATGTTCTTATCAAAGTAACCGCCACACTAAATTGAAACCACCACCATTTATTCCGGTAATTAATTAGAATACACAACCATACCGCGCATTAAACCCTTTCATGATGGTACAGTGCATGTATGATCTCCTCCTCTAGACCTCTACGTTGATGTTCTCATGGCTCCCGTGCTGGCAGAGGCGACGGCGACGGTCCCAGTTGATAATCAGCAGCCGACATGCTGCACTGCGCGCACATGCAGACCTGCTGGAAGGTGCAGAATCCGCCCACATAGCCTTCGTCTTGGCACCGAGCTAGGCAACGCATCGCGTCGTGGTTGCAATCCGGAACCCTGCTGCGCCACAAGGGGCACATGGCCTTTGCGTCTGCTTGATCCAACAGAGATTTTGTATATTCTTACGGCTGTCACAAACTAACAGGATCTAGAAGACAACGAGCAGAATGATGAAGCATTTGTGAAGTAGAGTATTACCTGATGGCAAAAGGAATGACGACAGTATTAAGGCAGCTGCAGCTGCAGCCATGATCACCACCTTGCAAGCCATGAAAATGGTAGCAAAATATATACTAGGTCCCGATCTCAATGAATGGATCGGTTTGAGCAGTGTACTCCGATCGACAGCTTTGGAAGATCTATGGGCCGGCGATGCATATATTTATAGGATCATGGCGTGCGAAACTTTTGTTAAGTATTAAAAAGTTTTTTGGAATGCTATCAATGCTAATAATATTATAATTAACGTATGCATGACTTAAGACAAGATTTATTTGTACTGGCACGTAGGATGAGTTAGAATCAAACTATGAGCAGTTAAAGTTGGCAGAACTTTTTACTGCTTGGTAGCTGCTATATTTTGTCATAACTGTTGACCTGGCATTGATGGTAGCTGGAATTGATGCTCGCTTATGCTGTAGTATGGAGTGATTAAATAGGTACCGCCTTTCACATATTTATGTAAAATTATTGGCAAACTAAAACTTGCTCAGTCGGTTAGGTTCTTTGTAGTTGAATTTGACCATCTATAATAGATTTATTATATGGATGCTTGTATTTTTATGAATTTATTCCATAATTTAAACCTGAAATTATTCCACTATTTAATAGTGATATTCTTCCAGTGGTAGACGACGTACTTGTCACGTGCCCATTGACTGGGAGACCATACCTACGGTGACTTTGTCAATATTGATATTTACGGGTCCTAGTCAATTTGTTCGAAGGTGTTAAAAGATAGCTGAGTGTTTTTGGAAGCCTTTCAATGCGGGGCGTACTAAAAATAGTATTGTAACTAAGGTACGTATGACTTAGACCCGTCTCCATTGAAGTTTCATATAAACTCAAGTTATCACTCATAATGATAGCCATTGGACCTAATATGTTTTCAAAAAAGTTTCTTGACTCCGCCATTATAAAAACAACATAATGTCACCCGTAAATTAGAATCTAAATTTCCCACCTTTACACTATGGAACAGAATATAATGTAAATTCGAAATTTTCAATCTAAATCACCCATGCTATTGTAAAAACACATGTTGGGGTCTCGTATGGGATGAATGAGGGAAGGGGTGACACTAGCGCGTGCTGCTCTGCCATGTCCACTCGGATTCACGCGCCGCCCGTGCTAGCTCCGTTTCCCATGCCCATTTCTGGACCACCCGCTTCCGCTCCGCTGCCCATGCTGCCCAGATGACTTGTCCCCGCCTCTTCCACACCGACGCCGCCTGCCTATTCTATACAACCTATGCCCACCTCTCCCACGATGCCCGAATGACTCACCCCAGCCTCTTCTACACCAGCGCCACGTGGCCGGCACCTCCTCCCGACACCGCCGGCGACAGCCTTCACCTCCTCCCCGCATTGATGACCGCGGTCTCGCCCTACTGCCCTCATCAACACCAACGCTGGTGGTCTGCACTTGCAACATAAAGCACTTACTGCAACGACATACAACTAAAGATGAAATATTTGGAACATACATTTGCAACATATGTGTGGAACATATGTAACATCCAAATAAAATATTTGCAACATATGTCTGAAACAATAAAACATTTTTGGACAAACTCTTACAACATGCCTCCAAAACACTTGCAACGTATGCAACATCACGATATACTTTTGCAACATCCATATGAAACACTTGCAACATACATCTAAAATATCTAAAACACTTGAAACATACATTTGCGACATAGGTGTCAGGAGTCCGATACCAGTTGATTCCGACTGTCGGGATGGGAGCCGGCGGTGAGCTATGTCACCCAAGCACCACCAGCACTGACCACGCTCATGGGTGCCCTTGGCTTAGCCGGGGATGACCTGAGGCATCCCAACAACGCTAGGTGGAAGTCCTAGTTTGGTTTTGGTTAATGGATGAAACCTATATACTAACCTTTGAACTAAGTGTGTGAACTAGATAAGATTGGTATATTTCAAGTGGTGGAGCTAGAACATGACCATGGTGCATGATGACGACCAAAAGGTGATCAAGTGCTAAATTTAGAAAAGAAGAAAGAGAAAAAAAACAAGGTTGATCAAGACAAAGGTATCAAATAGATTTTTGTTTTGCACTCAAGACACCATAGAGGGTGTGAGTGACTTTGGATCAATAGCCATACTATAAAGAGGGGAATTCTTTGGCTAAACAGTTTATCGAGTGCCACTAGGTGACATGATTCTTACATATGCATTAGGGACCCAGTGTGCTAACAATTAACCCTTATAAATTGCTTTAAAAAATGCTAACACATTTGCACACAAGTTCTACAATTTGTGGTTAGCAATATAGAAGCAAGGGTGAAGTGGTTGTAGACTTAGAAAAAGAAAATGAGGAGCCACACTGCGACCGGACGCAGGGTTCATCCTGACTAGACACTGCCTGGAGAGTCTAGTCATTTTTAAACCGTGGCGTGAAGTTGGCTGAGAGTGCAGTGTTGAGATCGGACGCTGGGGCTAGCTTGACCGACACGTCCGGTCACAAGTTGGAAGGCGGTGCAGTGGCGTGATTGAATGTGTAGCGGCAGCGTTAGGTGCGTGCTGACATACGCTGACGTCAGCCTAGGGTGAGTGAGCGAGGAAGCTTTGAGCTGATCGAATCAAGCGCGTCAGGTCCTCTATGATCGGACACGTCCGATCATTGTTTTTGTGCTCTGGAACCTCTCTGTAAATGACCGAACTCTGTTTGATGGGGCGTCAGGTCACTTCAGCGGTGCATCCGGTCCTAACTTAAGTGTTCGCACGATCGGTAGCTAGCCATTAGAGATGAACAGGTGACATTCAAAGGCAGTGACTCATGGACGAGATTCACGACCGGACGTTGGCTCAGGCGCGTCTGGTCAGCACAACTGGCGCGTCCGGTCAGTACGCAGGGCCCCATCTCTTGACCCTAACGGCTCTATTTGTTTGAGAGACTCTATAAATAGGAAGGTATCGGCTTGGGGCTCACTCTCTTGGCACTTTTACATACTTGACATCCTTTTTGAGCCTAAGCAAACACCTCCCACTCATCTCCATCATTGATTCAACATCATAGTGAGATTGAGAGTGATTTCTAGTGTATTTGCTTATGTGATTGCATCTAGTGGCACTTGAAGATTGTTGTGGCTGTGGAGTTCTTGTTACTCTTGGTGGTTGCCGTCACCTAGATGGCTTGGAACAGTAGAGGAGCATCGACACGTATTGGTGATTGCTCGTGGCCATCTCCTGGTGATTGTGAGGAGTCTTGTACCTTCCCCAGCGGAGTGCCAAAAGGTAACTCTAGTTGATTGATCATGTCATTGACTTACCTCACTTGTGGGTAGGTTCTTGCAGTGTCCAATTGTGCGGACAAGGTTCGTGCAACACCTCTTAGCCGCTGAACCACCAAGTGTTGGTTGACACAATGGGGACTAGCACGCCGGCAATGTTGACAGTCGTTAACAATATATAGTGAAATAAACATGAGAGAATGATCAAAATACATGAAAACATAAAAAGACTAGGGTGTTATCTAACGAATTCCACGAGCTTTGTTGAATTTTAATGTTTGCAGGGAGTTATGCAGAAAAGTGGAAGAGATACCTAATTATTAAAAAAAATTTAGAATTTCATCGCGAGATACATACTAGTATATTATAGAAGACCCCAGAAGACACCGGAACGAAGCAGAGGCCAAGTGCCTGCCAGGTGTGGCCGGCCGGCCAGGGGGTTGCCGGGCGGCCACCCTCTTCTCCCTCCTTCCACGAGCTTCTAGAGTATTCTTCTACCAACCTTGAGGATCAATCCTAGCCCTACGCGAAGTCGATTTGATCCAATGGCTTGCGTGCGTCTCACCGGGGTATAAATACAGGGGCAGACCCACCTGAAGGCATCAAGTCATTTGAAGATCAGTTCATCCGGAGCCAGGAACCCTAGATCATCAGAGTTCCTCTAATTCATAGCTTTAGCATAGTTAGATCAGGTCTAGAGGAAGTCAAGCTGAGTCAACCTAGCTTGGATTCCTGATCGTTGGTGAGCGTGGAGTTATAGTAATGTTCTAGTTCTCCGCTCTTATTGAAATTCTGCCTTTGCACAATTATTGCAATGTCAACATTATTCTTCATCTTTATTACATTCTTGAATGCATCATTCATTTTCTACTTCAATTCTAGTATAGTTATGTTGCTATTTAGTTTGATCACATGTTCATATAGCGCTCGTCTATTTGGCCACAAGATGAGTGGTATGCATTATGTAAGCGTGGTGCTTAGATGCTTTGCATATCTGCGGATGCCTCCAGTTGTTCAGGGTCATGTGGTAGATCATGGGTGTGACTTTTATAGGCCCATTGAGTCCTTTGTAGTTCTCCCCCTGTGCAGTGGATTATTGGTAGAGCAGCATTGTCTGGTTAAGGATATATTCGTATATCATAGGTTTCTGAACTCAACTTCTCATGTTCATGGTTCCATTGTGGTTGGGACACATGGTAGTATTACTTGACGATGACTATTAGTTGTAGCAGCTTGACATGTAACTTGAACACTTAGGAATTATTCCTCTAATATTCTGATTGGATTACGTTATTAGTAATAGTTAGAGAGCTTGGAGTGTATCTATTTATTTATTTATGATGACTGATCATTACTTATCATATATATATCTTTTATCATGTGACTTATCCCTGTTATTAAGTAAGAGTGCATAACATTGGTTTACTCTCTTTATCATGAATATAAAGTTTATCAATACTCTAGATAGAAGTTTAGGTAGACCTTCCCAGTGTTAAAATTATAAACGACAACCAGGTAATACTCTAGGTAAAATGCTACAATGGTATAATTATCTGTCCGCTTGCAGATGTTCTTAATTGTTCTTATTCTTAATTGATCATATCTTTATATCATTTATATTTCTGCCTAGTCATATAAAATCATAGTGCCACTTATATACTTCTAAGCTTTATTCATTAGGGAAGACAACCTAGTTCTATGCTAAGAATTATAGGTAAATATAAAAGGTGACTAGTACTTAGAGATATGTTAATTTATTACCATGCATTTTTTAGCGTCGTTGCTATTTAGTGATTACGTTAATTAATGTCAACAGGCAAGCACGTGAACCTCAGGAGAAAATTCGTGTGTCTCCATTGTGATTGGATTTCTCCCATTGATCGGTTGTTATCATATTGTGATTGGTTTATTCCTCGACATGGCGGTATTATCACCCTACTCACTCTCTTTACATTCATGCAAACTAGTTGCCAAGCTCTTTAGTGTAATTAGTCTTTGAGAGCTTGTTAGTTTGGTTAGCATGGCTCTTTAGTTAGTCTTTGAGAGCACACTAGATTAGTGAGTAGTGACATAGCTTCTTGTGTGCCTATAGATCATAGCTATTAGAATTGTTGAAATAGGTGACTTGCAGCCCTTGTAGAGCTAGAGCAAAATTGCATTACGCTGTTTGTTGTACTAATCATTTGCTCTAGTGCTTTGTAGATTTTTAAATAGGCTATTCACCCCCTCTAGCCGTATTAGGATATTTTAAGTGATATTAGAGCCGTGGTCTCCGTTTAATCAAGGCTTAACAACCTTGGTGTTAAAAAAGATGGCTCAAGTTGTGTTCAACCATGTGGGGGCAAACCATCATTCTTTGATGGCACAAGCTATGACTATTGGAAGAGAAAGATGAAGATGTACCTTGGTTCAATCAATAATCAAGTGTGGAAAGTAACCGAGAATGATTATGTGATTCTTGATCCTGACAATCTCACAAACAATGACAAGACCAACAAGCATTGCAGTAGAATGGCTCTCAACATCATCTACAATGCCATTGATTCAAAGAAGTTTAAGCAAATCAAGGATCTTGATAGAGCTAGTGAAGTGTGGAAGAGATTAGAGGAGACCTATGAGGGCATGGCGGGGGTGCAGAGTGCCAAATTGTACATCCTCAAGGACAAGTTGACAAGCTTTAAGACGAGTGATGATGAGAGCATCCCGGAAATGTTTCATATGCTCCAAGTAATTGTGAATGATTTGAAGTCTTTGGGAGAGAAGATCAATGATGATGATATATCCTATTGGTTCTTGATGTGCTTGCCTCCAAGATTTGAGATGTCGAGAATTCTCATCATTAGAGGAGGATTAAAGCAACTCACCCTTAACCAAATGTCATAACACAAGAGACATACCGTATAGAAACAGAAAGGGTTGACAAGGATGACAAGAAGAAAGATGAAGACAAGAAGAAGAAAAGTGTGGAATTCAAGGCTAGCACCTCATCCAAGAGCAAGGGCAAAGCAAAGAAAGAAGCATCAAGTGAAGATGAAGATGCAAGTGACATTGATGATGAGGCCATGGCTCTTCTTGTGTGCAAGATGGGCAACTTCATGAAGAAGAGGGGCTATGTTGCAAGAAAGAGAAGAGATCACATGAAGGAGTATGTGAGGAGATGCTACAAGTGAAAGAGCCCGAATCACGTTGCAGCGGATTGTCTCTACAATAGTGACAATAATGAGGATGAGGAGAAGAAGAAGAAGGACAAGATGGAAAAGAAAGAAAAGAAGGAAAAGAAGATGACCTTCAAGAAGAAGAAGAAGGGAAGTGTGTGGCTATGTGGTCACTTGGGATAGTGATGGCACCTCTGATGATGATGATGATGGCTCTAGTGATGATGACAAGAAATCCATCAAGGCACTAGCAAGCATCGCCATCACCAATAAGCCTTCCCTCTTTGACACTCCATCGACTTGTTTTATGACAAAGCCTACCAAGGTAAAATATGATGTGATTGATGATGATACTTGTGAAAGTGATGATTGTAGGAGTGATGATGATAAGGAGTACACTAAGAAGCTCATGGCCATGTGTGAGCAAGTACACACTTGCTTTGAGATGAAGAGAAAGGAGTGCAAAGAATTGCAGAAAGAGCTCAAAGCTCTCAAGCTATTCTTTGAGGAGCTCCAAGCCTCTCATGAGAGTCTAAAGGAAGACCATGAGGAGCAAGTGAGTGTCTTGTGATGTGGGACTAATATGTGATATTCTTGATGAATCTTTTTATAAGCCTGTTGTTATTGCTCCCACTAACCCCTCTTGTAGCACTTCCACTTCCACCTCATCTACTATTGATGGTTTTACTTGTGATGCCTCACTAATGGTTGAGAATGAGACCCTCAAGAAGGTGGTCAATGAGCCCACTCGCACACTAGGAAGGGCCTATGGCGGTGAGGACCACTTGCTTATGTGCTTAGATAGCCAAAGAGGTTCTCTCTATAAAGAAGGATTGGGCTACACCCCAAGAAAGGTAAGGCGGGCTTTGCTCCTCACAAGACTAGTTTTGTGAAGAATAATGGCCGGTATTGCTATAGTTGCAAGCAAGTAGGTCATAAAGAGCATGATTGCAGGAACAAGAAATCATATGCTAATATATCCTTAGTTAAGTTTAATTCTTGTTATTTACTTACTAAGGGTGCCAATGGTGTGAAGGCTAAGTTTGTTGGTACATCCTTGATCGGCCCAAAGAATAAGGCCATTTGGGTACCAAAGAGCTTAGTGACTAACCTTTAAGGACCCAAGCAAGTTTGGGTAACTAAAAGGAATTGATCTTCTTTTATAGGTCAATTATAAAGCCAAAGGAAGGCATTGAGTGCTTGATAGTGGGTGCACAAAACATATGACCGGTGATTCAAGAATATTCAATTCAATCAAGTCAAATGATAGTGATGCTATTCAAAGTATCACATTTTGTGACAATGCCAAAGGCAAGGTCAAGGTGCTTGGTAAGATTGCAATATCCAATGATTTGAGCATCTCCAATGTGCTACTAGTGGAGGGCTTGAACTTTAACCTATTATTTGTAGCCAAATTTTGTGATCTTGGTTTTAAGTGCATATTTGGTGTGGATGATGTAGAGATCATAAGTGTAGATGGCTTTAACTTGATATTCAAAGGATTTAGATATGAGAATCCATACTTGGTTGAGAAACTCAATTGTCAACATGTTTGATCACTAAGTCTAGCATGGGTTGGTTATGGCAAGAAGGCTTGGTCATGTTGGAATGAAACAATTGAACAAGTTGATTAAGCATGATCTAGTTAGAGGCTTGAAAGATGTTACATTTGAGAAAGATAAGCTATGTAGTGCATGTCAAGCCAGAAAGCAAGTTGGTAACACTCATCCTAAGAAGAGCATCATGAGTACGTCCAAGACATTTGAGTTATTGCATATGGATTTGTTTGGGCCGACAACATATACTAGCATTGGTGGCAACAAATATGGTTTTATGATTATGGATAATTTTATAAGATATACATGGGTAGTTTTTCTTGTTGACAAGAGTGATGTGTTTACTACATTCAAGTCATTCATCAAGAGAGTTCACAATGAATTTAAAACAAATATCAAGAAAGTGAGAAGTGACAAGGGTAGTGAATTCAAGAATATAAGAATTGATGAGTTTTGTGATGAGTTTGGTATTAGACATCAATTCTTGGCTAAGTACACTCCACAATCAAATGGTCTTGTTGAGAGGAAGACTAAAACTTTGATTAACATGGCAATGCTAAGTGAGTACAATGTTAGTCATTCTTTTTGGGCCGAAGCAATCAACATGGCTTGCTATTATGGCAACCGCCTCTATTGTCATCCAATATTGGAGAAGACCCCATATGAGATCTTGAATGGTAGAAAGCCAAATATTGCATATTTTTGAGTTTTTGGTTGCAAATGCTATATATTGAAGAAAGACATTGGATTGAGCAAGTTTGAGAAGAAGTGTGATGAAGGTTTCTTGCTTGTTTACTCCACTACTAGCAAAGTTTATAGAGTTTGGAATTTGGCTAGTGGTACTCTTGAGGAGGTTCATGATGTTGAATTTGATGAAACCAATAGTTTCCAAAAGTAAGATGATAATCTAGATGATGTGAGAGACATTCAATTGGCTAATGCAATGAATAAGATGAATGTTGATGATATAAGGCCTAGAGAGGTGATTAAAATTGAAGATGATAAAGATCAAGTGCTTTCTAACTCAAATGTGCAAGCTATTGGCTCTCATGATCAAGTTTAAGCAAGTGCTAGTGATGACAAAGTGCAAGATCAACAACAAGTGGGTAGTTCATCATTTCAACCAAATGACCAACTAAGTGCAAACAATCAAGTTCAAGTGCTCCAACTAACAAATGTTGCAAGAGATCATCCATTGGACTCTCTACTTGAAGATATTTCTAGAGGTATACAAATAAGATCAAGATTGGCATCATTTTGTGAGCATTTCTTATTTGTGTCATTCATTGAGTCAAACAAGGTAGATGAAGCTTTGAAGGATGTTGATTAGGTCAATGCTATACATGAAAAGATAAACAACTTCGAGAGAAATTAAGTATGAAAGTTGAGAGGCCTAAGGGACATAATGTGATTAGAACAAAATGGGTCTTTCATAACAAGCAAGATCAAGATGGGATAGTAGTAAGAAACAAAGCAAGATTAGTGGCTCAAGGATACACTCAAGTTGAAGGTCTTAACTTTGGTGAAACATATACCCCGGTTGCAAGATTGAAAGCAATTAGGATCTTGTTAGCCTATGATTGTGCCCAAAATATCAAGCTTTATCAAATTGAAGTGAAGAGTGTATTTCTCAATGGCTACATCAATGAAGAAGTCTATGTTGAGCAACCTCTTGGTTTTGCAGATTACAAGAAGCCCAACCATGTATACAAGTTGAAGAAGGCTTTGTATGGATTGAAGTAAGTACCTAGAGCATGGTATGAGACGTTGAGAGATTTTCTACTCTCTAAAGGGTTCAAGATGGAAAAGGTTGACACCACTCTTTTCACCAAGAAGATTGGCAAAGACTTGTTTATGCTGTAAATCTATGTGGATAATATCATATTTGGATCAACCAATCAAGAATATTGTAAAGAGTTTGGGAAGATGATGGCAAATGAGTTTGAGATGTCCATGATTGAAGAGCTTAGTTACTTTCTTGGACTTCAAATCAAGCAAATGAAGAATAATACATTTATAAGTCAAGGCAAGTACATTAAAGACATGCTCAAAAAGTTTGAAATGGAAGATGTAAAGGCAATTAGTACACCAATAGGGACAAGTGGAAGCTTGGATAGTGATGCAACTGGCAACATGGTGGATCAAAAGATGTATTGGTCTATGATTAGAAGCCTACTCTATGTGACCACATCAAGGTCGGATGTGATGTTTAGTGTATGCATGTTTGCAAGATTTCAAGCCTCTCCAATAGGAAGTCATTTGAAGGCAATGAAGAGAATACTGAGGTGCTTGAAGTATACACAAAATGCTGGATTGTGGGATCCCAAAGGAGCTAAGTTTGAGCTTATTGGATATTCTAATTCAGACTATGCAGGATGCAAAGTTGAGAGAAGAAGCACTTTGGGCACATGTCAACTATTGGGAAGATCATTTGTTTCTTGGTCATCAAAGAAGCAAAATAGTGTTGCACTTTCAACCGCCGAAGCCGAATACATAGCCGCCGGTAGTTGTTATGCACAAATTCTTTGCATGAAGGCTACTTTGAATAATTTTAGAATCAAGTTCAAGCAAGTGCCATTGCTATGTGACAATGAGAGTGCCATGAAGCTCACCAACAATCTAGTTCAACATTAAAGAACAAAGCACATAGATGTCTGCCACCATTTCATAAGAGATCATCAACAAAAAGGGGACATTTGCACAGAGAATGTGGGTACCGAAGATCAACTTGCCGATATTTTCACCAAGCCACTTGATGAGAAGAGGTATTGCAAGCTAAGGAATGAATTGAACATATTGGATTTCTCAAATATGTGTTGATGCACCCTCACTTATATGGCATGCCTCTCCTTCGATCAAAGCAATGTAAAATTGATTGACATGTCATTTATCCTTTGTTAAGCACTTGTTTAGTGCATCTAGTCATTCCTATCATGTCCTAGGCTCATTCATGAAAATCAAATGAATTTGATTTTTGTATGATACCACTATTGCTTCTATGTTTGAAATGATCTAGTGGTAGCATATGACATGTTTGTGGGCACGTGAACCTAGTGTTTAAACTAGAGAATGAGCTCAAAGTGTTTAACTCAACATGATAAAAGATAACCCTTATTTGTAGGTGTGAAGAAGCTTGTCCTTAGATTAAACTGAGTTAAATGTCTTCGGCAAGTACTCTAGATTGAACCAAATTCGAAAAAATAATCCTCACTTATCATGGTTTCACACAACCTATCTAAAATTTGAGCTCAACTTTTGTTGTCATCGATGACAAAGAGAGAAAAATTCACAAAGATAGAAAAAAGGAGAGATATGCTAAAAGAAAGGGATCAATTGAAATTTGAAGCACATAAGTAGGGGGAACAAGTTCATGAACTTTTATGTTGTATTTGGATGTGCGTTACATATGTTTGCTTGCATGGCACAAGTTCTTATTCTCCGATACATGCTTGTGTGGTGTATGCTAGTGTAGAAATGATTGATGAAATGAAAAACTAGCATGTATAGAATAGCTAGACACATGAATTGCTTTCACAAGTGGCACTAAAATCTCGCTTATAATGTTGATCCCATGAGGTATCTAGTGTATTTGTTTTCAAGTGGTATCTAGAAAATCATAGTGCTAAGGATGGAGTTCAAATGGCAACTCTGATTGGTATCACACTTTAAAGATCCATTCTTTACACCTTAGCACCATTTGGTAGACATTACTCTCCCACACTTTCTATCTATGCATATGTGCAAGCTTCTAAATTCAAACTCTTATCACATATGTAGAGGATCTAATGCTACCAACTCAGGTTTATAAAACTTGACCATATCCTTTACATGGTAATATACTTGGGCAGGTAACATGAATCCAAAAAGATTTTATTGAATATCTTTATGAAAAGGTTGTCATCAATTACCAAAAAGGAGGAGATTGAAAGTCCTAGTTTGGTTTTGGTTAATTGATGAAACCTATGTACTAACCTTTGAACTAAGAGTGTGAACTACATAAGGTTGGTATATTCCAAGTGGTGGAGCTAGAAGATGATCATGGTGCATGATGATGACCAAAAGATGATCAAGTGCTAAACTTGAAAACGAAGAAAGAGAAAAAACAAAAACAAAGTTGAACAAGGCAAAAGAATCAAATAGGTTTTTGTTTTAATTTGCACTCAAGACACCATAGAGAGTGTGAGTAACATAGGATCGATAGTTGTACTATAAAGAGGGAAATTCTTTGGCTAAACATTTTATCGAGTGCCACTAGATGAGATGATTCCTGCATATGCATTAGGGACCTAGTGTGCTAACAATTAACCCTTGAAAAATGCTAACTCACATGCATACAAGTTCTACACTTTGTGGTTAGCAATAAATAAGCAAGGGAGAAGTGGTTGTGGACTTAGAAAAAAAGGAGGAGCTACACTGCCACTGGACGCAGGGTTCGTCCTGACCGGACGCTATCTGGCGAGTTCGGTCATTTTTAAACTCTGGCCTGAAGTTGGCTGAGAGTGCAGTGTTGAGATCAGACGCTGGGGCTGGCTTGGCCGGCATGTCTGATCACAAGTTGGAAGGCGGCTCGGTGGCGCGAACGGGCACACAGTGGCAACATCAGGTGCGTGCTGACGTACGCTAACAATAGCCTAGGGTGAGCACGCAAGGAAGCTTTGAGCTGATCAGACCCAGTGACTCGTGGTACTAGATCCACGACTGGATGCTAGCTCAGGCGCGTCTGGTCAGTATGACTGGCGCGTCCGGTCAGTACACAGAGCCCCTCTCTCGATCCTAATGGCTCTATTTGTTTGACGGGCTCTATAAATAGGAATGTATCGGCTTGGGGCTCACTCTCTTGGCACTTTGACATACTTGACATCCTTGTAAGCCTAAGAAAACACCTCACACTCATCTCCATCACTGATTCATCATCATAGTGAGATTGAGAGTGATTCCTAGTGTATTTGCTTGAGTGTTTGCATCTAGTGGCACTTGGGGATCGTTGTGGCTGAGAAGTTCTTGTTACACTCTTGGTGGTTGCCATCACCTAAATGGCTTGGAGCAGCGGAGGAGCATCGGTATGAGTTGGTGATTGTTCGTGGTCGTCTCTCAGTGATTGTGAGGGGTCTTGTACCTTCCTCGGCGAAGCGCCGATAGGTAACTCTAGTGGATTGATCGTGTCATTGAGTTACCTCACTTGTGGGTAGGTTCTTACGGTGTCCAATTGTGTGGACGAGATTTATGCAACACTTCTTAGCCGCTGAACCACCGAGTGTAGGTCGACACAACGGGGACTAGCATGCCGGCAAGCACGTGAACCTCGGGAGAAAATTCGTGTCTCTATTGCGATTAGATTTCTCCCGGTGATTGGTTGTCAGCATATTATGATTGGTTCATTCCTCGAGATGGTGGTATTATCACCCTACTCACTCTCTTTACATTCATGCAAACCAGTTGCCAAGCTCTTTAGTGTAGCTAGTCTTTAAGAGCTTGTTAGTTTAGTTAGCGTGGCTCTTTAGTTAGTCTTTGAGAGCACGCTAGCTTAGTGAGTTGTGACATAGCTTCTTGTATGACTATAGATCATAGCTACTAGAATTGTTGAAATAAATGGCTTGCAACCCTTGTTGAGCTAGAGTAAAATTACATTACGCCGCTTATTGCACCAATCATTTGCTCTAGTGCTTTGTAGATTTTTAAATAGGCTATTCATCTCCCTCTAGCCATATTAGGACCTTTTACTAGGTTTGGAGAAGAGGCCAGGGATGTACTCTGCTGTCAGCGGACGCGCGAGAGAGACCCAAGAGACGTGGGAGGAAGTGGCATAGGTGGGGCGCACAGTGGTGGAAGCGAGGAGCCAGAGGCGCCTATGGGGCATACGACAAGGTGAGGGGCAAGCAGCACGGGATGGCCACGCCACGTAGGGTGGCGGTAGTAGCGAGGCGGAGTGGGGCGCGCGGTGTCCGGAGAGACGCCTAGGTCTAATCATTATCGATCAAGGTAATACTTCCAACATATTAAGTTTTATAAAAAGAACAGCAACGCTGTGCGGAGGCGAGTAGGCGACTTCTAAATAAAAAATACAAGGTACTGATAACAGAGTCACAAATAAATAACGTTAGAAATAAATAAACTAGATAACAGAGTCACATTGTACTTAATTCAGCGTATCAAAAATGAATAATGGTTCCGTCCTAAATGTTGATGCATGCTTTCATGATACGAATTAAGACGTACGTCACAGAATAATGACTTCTAGCTACGAGCAACTTTTCAAGAGCAACTCCTTCACGGAGGGGAAGCTGCTCATCACTTGTTCCAAGCCACCGGTCACTACAGCTGCCATCAGGTTGCCACCGGACATGAGAAAATTCAGGCACGCCTTCTGAAGCCCATGCCCATGACAGCCATGCTGGTCAGCCAACGCCAACATTGTCCCAACACTGCCAGTGTCGATGTAGCTGCAGAGCTTCTCTTCACAGATCAGCTTCAGCCTCACCAAACAGTACCTATCCGCCGCGACGAGCAGATGCTGCGCCATCACCATCATCTCGCCCACGTCTATCTCAGGCAGCGCGTCATTGTACACGAAGTGAAGCATGGCCTTGAACACCCTCGGCTCCATGTCCTGGATCTACACGCAGGTCGCTGTGCCCTCTTCATAGGGCTGAACAGCTCGGCCTTGAAAACCGGCGACCGGGCAGCGTGGATGGTCCGGTGCGCACTGAAGCTCTCGCCATCGACCTCGAACATGACATCCGCACCATCGCCACTCGAGAGGAGATCGCTGAGATGCTGGGAGACGTCAGGCGGCGGCACGTGTTAAAATTTATATCAATAGTTCCTCTAAATTCATATGAAGAAATGGTAATAAATCTCAAAAGCCCAATATATGTGTTCCCTAATGGGCTTTAATGTTTAAACTCATATGTAGAGATGAGAGGTGCAACATCTATTAGTACCATATTGCTAATTGATATGGAGATAGGGAGTTTTCCTCCCTATATATACATACCAATCCTCCTAAAAATAGATACACCAAAAACTACTATTAGAAATTTCAGTTAGAAAATCCTAAGGTAATCAAATAGAACTTTCTTCTTCTCGCTATTGCGCTGTCGCCGTAGTCTCTCCATCCCAATCGTCTGCGTGCACCGGCGTTTAGGAGAGTAGGTCTCCGGAACCCTCGTCTTTACGATCCTACACCGGAAGAAGGCGAATAAGGTTTTTGGGAAGCGCTATCCGCGTGACTGCTCTCAACTTTCACAACGGGTCATCTTCCATCCAAGTCAGGCGGCGCTACATCCCAGCGTATTCGTCGTCAACTGCGTCGAGATCTTCCTTCACCTCTCCTTGACGACTTCGACGACGATTTCAACATCAACAACTTCGACATCGACCTCGTTCCATCATCACCACCATCTGCATCACCAACGACTAATTATAGTCGGCAGGTATAATTCTCGTGATCTAATCTTGTTGTTCGTACTATCCAATATACTGATCTGTCATGCTAGTATGCTATACATACTTGATCTAGTTCATCTGTTTTACATGATTTTTATTCTGGTTTTAATCTCGAAATTGATTAATTACTTAACAATCCAAAAACCTTATAATAGGCCGTTTTCAGAATTATCTATGGCTAGTTTTGTTGATGCGCTGAGGCCGGAAAAGTTTTCTGGTGCGTATTTTAAGAGGTGATTTGTCAAGGTCACGGATTGGCTTACTGCCATGAAAGTTTTCTGGGTCAAAGATGACTTGCTTGAGGGAAATATCTCGGATGAAGATATGAGAAAATTCTAGGAAGCAAGTGAAATCTTTGTGGGAGTTATGCATAATGTGCTTTCAGATCATCTGTTTGATTCGATAATGCATATAAAAGACACAAAGGCTTTGTGGGATCATCTGAATGCTACCTATGGTGCATCAGATGCAGGCAAAGAGCTATATGTCATGGAGAGCTTTAATGACTACAAGATGGTTGCTAACAAATCAGTAGTCGAGCAAGCTCATGAGATTCAGTGCCTGGCTAAGGAACTTGAACTCCTGAAATGTGTCTTATTCGATGAGTTTGTGGCTGGGTGCATTATTGCTAAATTGCCTTCTTCATGGTGGAATTTCGCCACAAGTCTCAAACACAAGAGACAGAAAATATCAGTTGAAAACCTGATAGCATCTCTTCATGTTGAGGAGAAAGCTCGAGCTAAAGACAATATTGAGAAGGGGAACAAGGAAAAAGCTAGTGCCCACTTTGTCCAGAGAAACCATGGCAAGAATAAGGGAAAGCCTGAACAACCTGCTTTCAATGCTAAACAAAATACTGCCTTCAAGAAAAAGAAGAAAGACAAAGCAGAGTTACCTTGCTTCGCGTGTGGAGAGCTTGGTCATTTTGCTAAAGATTATCTGGAGTGAGCGGACAAGAAAGAGAAAAAGAAAGTCAACCTCGTGACTGCTAGCAGTACTGATGACGGGTATGGTAATTTCCCTACTGTACTTTCAGTGTTTCAATCTCCAAGTTGGTGGGTTGATACAGGTGCTAATATTCACGTGTGTGTGGATATCTCTTTGTTTTCTTCTTACCAGGGGCTCCAAGGTTCCTCCGTTCTGATGAGAAATGGATCATATGATTCTGTTCATGGTGTTGGCACGGTAGATCTGAAGTTTACTTCTGGAAAGATCGTGCAACTGAAGATCGTGCAGCATGTCCCTACTATACGCAAGAACCTTGTTAGTGTCTCCCTTCTTTTGAAAGATGAGTTTAAGGTAGTGTTAGAGTCCAATAAAGTAGTTATGTCTAAGCATGGACAATTTATTGGTAAAGGCTATGATTGTAGAGGCTTGTTCCGCTTATCTTTGGTAGATTTTTGTAATAAGTCAGTGAATTATATTTGTGGCACAATTAATGATAGTTTAAGTGTTTGGCATTCTCGTTTATGTCATGTGAACTTTGGTTTGATGTCACATTTATCTAGCTTGAGTTTAATTCCAGATTTCATTATTGCCAAAGGTTATAAGTGCCATAATTGTGTGCAATCTAAGCAACCTCAAAAGCCTCACAAGGCAGCGGAGGAGAGAGACTTGACACCTTTAGAACTCATACATTCTGATCTTTGTGAGATGAATAGTGTGTTGACAAAAGGTGAAAAGAGATATTTCATGACTTTAATTGATGATGCAACTAGATTTTCCTACGTTTACTTGCTAAAAACTAAAGATGAAATACTACACTACTTTAAAATCTATGAGGCTGAAGTTGAAAATTAACTAGAAAGAAAAATTAAACATCTAAGCTCAGATCATGGTGGTGAATATTTTCCTATATTATTTGATGAGTTTTATGCAGAACATGGTATTATTCATGAAAGGACAGCTCCCAATTCGCCCAAATCAAACGGGATTGCCGAGAGGAAAAACTGCACGCTGACTGACTTGGTGAACGCCATGTTAGACACTGCTGGTCTATCTAAGGCATGGTGGGAGGAAGCTTTATTGACTGCGAGTCATGTCTTAAATAGAATTCCAAAAAGAAATAAAGAGACAACTCTATATGAGAATTGGGTTGAAAGGAAACCATCACTTTCATACTTGCACACGTGGGGTTGTTTGGCGAAAGTCAATGTTCCAATTTCTAAGAAGTGTAAGCTTGGACCGAAGACTGTGGATTGTGTCTTTCTAGGATATGCTCACTATAGCCTATAGATTTTTAGTAGTAAAATCTTAAGTTCCTGATATGCATGTAGATACAATTTTTGAATCTACTGATGCTACATTTTTTGAAAATATATTCCCTATGAAAGATATGTGTAGCAATGCTAGATTTTCCTCTAAGATAGCTCATGATTTTACTATACTTACTGAGTCTCCTGTTGAGTCAATTGAGCAACCACCTGAAGAAGTCCTCGAGGAGAATGACAATGAAGTTCCCGTGAGGAACAAGAGACGAAGGATTGTAAAATCCTTTGGTGATGATTTCATTGTATATCTTGTGGACAATACTCCTACCTCTATTATAGAGGCATATGCATCTCTAGATGCAGATGATTGGAAAGAAGTTGTTCGCAGTGAGATGGACTCAATTCTTTCTAATAGAACCTGGGAGCTATCTGAACTACCTTTTGGTTGTAAACCAATCAGATGTAAGTGGGTGTTTAAGAAGAAGCTTAGGCCCGATGGTACTATTGACAAGTACAAGACTCGGCTTGAGGCTAAGGGTTATACCCAGAAGGAAGGCGAGGATTTTATTGATACTTATTTACCTGTTGCTAGAGTGACCACTATTCGAGTTCTACTTTCTCTGGCTGCCTCATATAGTCTTCTCGTTCATCAAATAGATATGAAGACAACTTTCCTTAATGGAGAGTTGGATGAGGAGATTTATATGGATTAGCCTGGTGGGTTTGTAGTAAAAGGTGAAGAGCAGAAGGTGTGTAAGTTACTGAAGTCTTTATATGGCTTGAAATAAGCACCTAAACAATGGCATGAAAAATTTGACACTATTTTAACTGGTGCGGGCTTTGCTGTTAATAAGGCTGATAGGTGTGTGTATTATTGACATGGTGGGGACAAATTTGTTATATTATGTTTATATGTTGATGATATTCTAATCTTTGAAACAAACATTGATATTATTAATGAGGTAAAGTCTTTTTTGTCAAAGAGTTTTGATATGAAAGATCTAGGGGAAGTTGATGTAATTCTAAACATTAAACTGATTAAGGAAGATAGTGAGATTACCTTGTCACAATCTCACTATGTTGAGAAGGTATTGAGCCGGTTTGGCTTTATAGATAGCAAGCCTTCTCCAACACCTTATGATCCTAGTTTGACATTGAGAAAGAAAAAGAAGATTGCTAGAGATCAATTAAGATATTCTCAGATAATTGGTTCACTCATGTATCTAGCTAGCGTAACCAGACCAGCTTTTGCCGTGTGCAAGTTGAGTAGGTATATGTCCATCCTGGGTAATGATCATTGGCATGTACTTGAAAAGGGTCTTACGTTATCTCAAAGGTACTATAAGTTTTGGATTTCACTATTCTGGGCACCCAGCTGTGCTAGAGGGATATAGTGATGCGAACTGAATTTCTGATATTGATCAAATCTACGCCACTAGTGGGTATGTTTTTACACTTGGAGGTGGCACAGTGTCATGGAGGTCTTGTAAACAAACTATTGTGACTAAATCAACCATGGAAGCAGAACTTATTGCTTTGGATACAGCTTCTGCAGAGGCAGAGTGGCTGCGTGAGCTCTTATCTGACTTGCCGGTGGTTGAAAAACCAATACCGGCTATTCTTATGAATTGTGATAATCAAACAGTAATCACTAAAGTAAATAGTGCTAAGGATAATGCGAATTCAACAAGACACATTAAAAGACGTTTGAAGTCTGTCAGGAAGTTAAGAAACTCTGGAGTAATAGCTGTGACTTATGTGCAAACAGACAAAAACCTGGCAGATCCCTTTACAAAAGGGCTATCATGGAATGTGATAGAAATCACATCAAGAGAGATGGGTATGAGACCCATGTGAGTTTGCAGTAGCAGTAACTCAACCTTTTTGATCGGAGATCCCGTGACTAAGGAAATGAGAAAAACAAACTATTAGCGAACTAAGGAGAGTATAATTACAACCCTCTCTATGTGAAGATGCAATACTCTCAGAGCGATGAGACACTGTAATGAAGGTTGACGAATGTCTTAATATGTTCTATTGGCTTTAACAAGAGAAGGTGTTGTCCTATAGAGTATTCTTGAAATAACATACCTATATGAGTCTGACTGTAAAATATCGCAGTCTATGAGATTTTGGTGATCTCTAGTAAGGTCATGAAGAGACCAGGGAGTATGACGTATATGCTTTACCCACTGGGAAGGCTACTGGTAGCTAGATACTAGTTTGACTTTAAGTGAAATACATTTGCACAAAACATGCAATTCAAGGCGTAGTCCATTGTTCAAGTTGTAAATGAGTGTAACTTGAAGTTCTAGATGGATGTTCAACTTAACAGTCTTTGTTGAAACACTAGTATATAAACAGTAGTGAGAGAAGAAAAATATCTATATTGGGCAGTTGAGATATGGTAGGGGATTGTTAGAATTTATATGAATAGTTCCTCTAAATTCATCTGAAGAAATTTTAATAAATCTCAAAAGTCCAATATCTGTGTTCCCTAATGGGCTTTAATTTTTAAACCCATATGTAGAGGTGGGAGGTGCAACATCTATTAGTACCATATTGCTAATTGATGTGGAGATAGAGAGTTTTTCTCCCTATATATACATACCAATCCTCCTAGCAATAGATATATCAAAAACTATTATTGGGAATTTCAGTTGGAAAATCCTAAGGTAGTCAAATAGAATTTTATTCTTCTCACTACTGCGCTGCCGCCGTAGTCTCTCCATCCCGATCATTTGCGTGCACTGGCGTTTGGGAGAGCAGGTCTCCGGAACCCTCGTCTTTGCGATCCTGCACCTGGAGAAGGCGAATAAGGTTTTTGGGAAGCGCTATCCGCGCGAGTCCTTCCAACTTTCACAACGGGTCGTCTTCCATCTAAGTCAGGCAGCGCTATTCCCCGGCGTATTCGTCGTCAACTGCGTCGAGCTCTTCCTCCACCTCTCATTGACGACTTCGACGACGATTTCAACATCAACGACTTGGACATCGACCTCGTTCCATCATGATCTAATCTTGTCATGATCTAATTCTCATGATCTAATCTTACAGTTACGGTCGGTAGGTATAATTCTCATGATCTAATCTTATCGTTCATACTATCCAATATGCTGATCTGTCATGCTAGTATGCTATACATACTTGATCTAGTTCATCTATTTTACATAATTTATATTCTAGTTTTAATCTGAAAATTGCCTAATTACTTAACAACACGTTGACGAACTTCGCGACGGCGGCGTCCTCCTCCTTTGGGACCAGCTTCAAGACAGATATGTCGAAGCGGATCCTGAAACGGTCGTCCTGAAGATGACCCGACCTTTCCAAATCCCACCTGCTGAAGAACCTCGAGACACCACTCATGTGAGTGTAGAACTGGGTTTTGCAGGTGTGGGCCACTTCTCCGTCCTTGTCCAGTAAACATAGCGTGGATCGTGCCTTGACGTCCGTGTCAGCACAGGATACAAAGAGAGCGATGCACTCGGCGTCCGTGTCAGTACTGCCACTGCCATTGGGGTAGTACAAGATGGACCAACGGTGGCCGGCGGCAGTGAAGGACGAACTGATGTACTGGCGGGGTGCAACGCTTTTGCTCTGGGAGTAACCGCTGATGGTAAGCACGTGCGAGACGGGCACTTCCGTGGCGTGGATCTCCGACGAGCTTTTGTCGACGCCGGCATCGGCGCCGGTTCGGGCGACTGGCATGGAAGAGGACGTCGCCATGTGTCTCGACGACAACAATAGCGATCCGATCCGATCCGGAGGTTTTAGCGACGAAGAGGTTATCGGGGAGTCGAGATAGTTTTATGCGCGGTCACCGAGATGCCGGAGTTCGACTCTGACACCATCAGCTTAGCCTTTCCATCTGGACACGGGTTATACCGAGCCGACTAAGATTGGGCCCAAATTTTTATTCAGCACACATGTGCCACCCGGTTGGCGTAGCTAGGGTTTAATGCAAGGGTGGTCAAACTATAAGTAAGGAGCCAAATAATAGTGTTCTAAATAAAATATTTAATTATGTTATAGAACGCATACACTGTAGCTTTGAAATGGTTTTGGTGAAACAAACGATCTAGTTGTTGAGATGGTTTTTTTAAAAAAATGTAAAGTGTCTTTTGAGGAAATGAACTAAAAGTTGAAAGTTGTGCAGTTTTGTTCCCTATTGACGTAAAGTGTCTTTTGAGGAAATGAACTAAAAGTTGAAAGTTGTGCAGTTTTGTTCCCTATTGACGTATTTATTACCATCGGTTGGGGGCACTTTCAGTTAATTGTGCGGTCCGCCTCGAAATCTCTTCGACCGCGATATGGGATTTGACGCTGTTTATAAAGTAAACTTCTACTAAAACTCCGTGCTCTAGTTGCATCCGAAAATTAAACTTAAGGCCCGTCTAGTCTTCCAATCCCACGCCGACACCCAGCAGCTGTTTTAGAAAATTTCAAAGGAAAACAAAATAAGTTGCTGCGCGCATGGGAATCGGACCTTCGACCATCTTACGTGCTAGAGACGTTTTGTACCACTAAGCCACACCTTTGTTGACACTTATTGATAAACATTTTATTTTGTATACTTTTGAATTATTCAAACAAACGAGAAAATTACCAAAACAAAAGTTGTAGATCTTGATTAGTTCTATAACTTTGTCGTTGATGACTTTTCCATTTGAAATCATATACGGTCCTAGAAATTTGTTTGAATTTCTCATATTTTTGAAATTCAAACTTTAAATTGTCCCAACGAACCTGTATGGAGAAATGACCAAAAGCAAAGTTGTAGATCTTAATTAGGTCTATAACTTTTTAGTTGACCTCTTTTTTATTGAAATCATTTATGTTCCTAAATACATGTCTGAAGTTCCCGTATATTCAAATTGAAAATTTTGAATTGTTGGGCTGAATTCTGGGCCTATTCCCATCCTTGATCAATTGTAGTTTTTTTTCCATTAACAAGTAAATAGATAAGGAACATTGCGAACGTTCAAACAGACTCGAATACATAAACGACCAAAACAAAGTTGTAGATATCGATGAGTTCTAAAAATTTGTAGTTGACGACTTTTCCATTTGAAATCAATTACTGTCCCAAGATTATGTTTGAAGTTCTCATATTTTCAAAATTCAAACTTTCCATTGTTCAAACAAAGTCGGATCGAGAAATGAAGAATACAAAAGTTGTAGATATCGATGAGTTGTACAACTTTGTAGTTGACAAATTTTTTATTTGAAACCATTACTATCCCCAAAATTTGGTTCAAAATTCTCGTATTTTGAAATTCAAATTTTGAACTATTCAAACAAAGTCGGATGGAGAAATGACAAAAACAAATGTTGTATATATATCGATGAGTTCTACAACTTTGCTATTGATGACGTTTTCATTTAAAATCATTTAGTATACGATTGTTCATGAATGGATACACTCTCACATATTTATATTTATATAGCTAAGTGGGAGATATATCAATTTGTGAAGGATGCATAGTCCCACTTTATTAAAATTGCTTGAATTATTGTAATTATTTGTTGAATTATTATAGAATAAATGTAGTAATATCTAAACTTGGTTAGAAAAATCTACAAACTTGTATGACAACATGATTTTGGTGTATAATCTTTACATAAAAAATTCAAATGATTTTAACAAATAAGTATTGCATATATTGTTTACAAATGGATACATCTCTCACATAGTTATATAGCTAAGTGAGAGATGTATCTATTTGTGAAAGATACACTCACTTTTGAATTGTTCGAACAAGGTCAGATGGGGAAATGACAAAAACAAAATTTGTAGCTCTCGACAACTTCTACAACTTTGTTATTGATGATCTTTTCATTTGAAATCAGTTACAATCCCAAAATTCTGTTCGGAGTACTCATATTTTGAAATTCAAATTTTAAATTGTTCAAACAAAGTCGGATGGAGAAATGACCAAAACAAAAGTTATAAATATCGATGAGGTTTGCAACTTTGTAGTTGACGGCTTTTTCATTTTAATTCATTTATGGTCATAGAATTATGTATGAAGTTCTCATCTATTGAAATTAAAAAATGATAATGTTTAAACTTGGTAAGAAAAACGTATAATTAAATGCCTAGAAAATAACGAACTTAATTTAGAAATAATATAATTTAAATACTAGACAATTTTAATTATTTTCATAGTGCTTAATTAAACTTAAGTGGACTGTGAATGCATTGGAAAACAATAAAACTGAGTCTTAATTAGTATATTAATTTGGCCAAAAAAGAAGCCCCAAACACCCTTTCAGCCAACTTAAAGCCCACATGGGCCTTTACTTCTGCTACCTGGGCCTGGCCTGTGCTTTCGCGCTGGGCCGTGGAGCCCCGCCGGCCTGCTTACGGCTGAGCGCGATCTAAGTTGCACGCTGATCGATGGCCACGGTTTGCCCCGCTTGGAGTAAAATCGCCGGCCGCCGCTGACCCCAAACCCTAGCTCTCCATTTTCTTTCCTCCCTCCATCTTTCTCACGCCGCACAGTTGAGAGAGGAGAGCGGACGAGCAGGCAACGTCGGCGTCGGGACGCGCGAAGCTGAGCTGAAGGGCGCCGCCGGCAGGAGCGCGCAAGGCAAGCTGACCCGCGCCACCACAAGGCCTCTCGCTGGAGCTCGGTGCAGCGGTCGTGGCTCCTCCTCTGGTCCGGCACCGGCAGGCAGGCAGCCATGGCCTCCAACGGGAGCAGCACGGTGAGTCCGGCATCTCCTCTCTCATCCTTGGATCGAGCCAGTTACTGGCCGACACTGGATCATTTGAGGTGGATCTCACCGTTACTTTGTGTTTCCGCATCATTTGAGCTGGATCTCATCGTGGCCTGGGGATTTCTCTTGCTCCTCACTCTTGCGGCGCGTCTGCCGCTGCGCCACGAGCAGACCGCAGGTGGTGGGCGAGATGCAGAATAGCTTGGACCGGGTGCAGCGCCAGCTCTCCTCCACCTCCACCCGACACATCCTCGAGGGCCCTTTCTTGAAGCGATCCGACATGGTAAATCCGCTCCTTTCTTGGACGACTTCATTTCCCCTTCTTCCTGTAATCCAGTTTGGTTCAGGTTCCCTGTCTGTTTCGTACTAGGATACCTAGGGCGTGTTTAGTTCTGGGGCTGTAAAGTTTTCGGGGTACTGTAGCATATGTGTAACTATAGCAATTAGTGTCCAATCATGAACTAATTAGGCTCAAAAGATTCGTCTCACAAAATACATATAAACTGTGCAATTAATTATTTTTTATCTATATTTAATACTCCATGCATATCTCCAAACATTCGATGGGATGGGGTGTATAGTTTTTGGATGGGTACACACCCCCTAGTGTAAGGCATCAGTAAAAATTACTGCAGGAAACAGCTAGAAAACCGCACAACACCATCATGATGATGTTGGTATCCTCAACAACAACAACATAGCCTTTTGTCCCAAGCAAGTTGGGGTAGGCTAGAGATGAAACCCAAAAGAGACGAGAAACAGGAAGACACATAAAAGGGATATAAAGGGCACAAGACAAAAATAGGTCACGGTTCAGGCACGTTGATTGCCAATCTCCAAGCGCTCCTATCCATAGCTAAATCCTTGGAAATATTCCACTCATTAAGATCTCTCTTAACGGACTCGTCCCAAGTTAGTTTAGGTTGACCTCTACTGCTCTTTACATTATCGGCCCGCTTTAGAACTCCACTACGCACCGGCGCCTCAGGAGACCTCCGTTGGACATGTCCAAACCATCTCAACCGATGTTGAATCAATTTCTCCTCAATTGGTGCCACCCCAACCCTATCCCGAATATCGTCGTTCCGGACTCTATCCCTCCTTATGTGCCCAAAACACCAACGCAACATACACATCACTGCTACACTCAATTGCTGGACATGTCGCCTTTTTGTAGGCCAACACTCAGCACCGTATAACATCGCCGGACGAATCGCCGTCCTATAGAACTTATCTTTCAGCTTTTGCGGCACCCTTTTGTCACAGAGGATGCCAGAAGCTTGACGCCATTTCAACCAGCCGGCTGAAATGGAACAACTTTTCCCCGGAACAACTTTTGCTTCATGATCATTAATGAGCTTACATAAATTATTTGCTGATATGCTCTTCCACATTCCTTGCTGACACTTTGCTGGCAGCCAAAGAAGAGAGGAAGAGAAGGTTGAAGCGCGCACACGTAGCTGAATGCTAAATGGTACTGATTATGCGATGGCTTTTCAATGATGGTGGTCCTATACTGATTTTGTTCTGATAGTAAAAGGGAAGCTAAGCTTAGGCAAACTGTATGTGCTGTACTGACCAAAATGATGTACACACTGTTATAATAGGCTGTGCTAATTTTTTGTATCTATATCTGCCAATTTAATAATAGTGAATGGGCCATAAAAAAATCGTGTGGGCTAATTGTGATTGAATAAAATGGGCTGAAAATATATTGCAAATGGGCTGAAAACAAGATAAAAAATGGTCATCGTTGATGTTGGGCTGTTATTAAATGGGCTGCGATGTCACGTCATCATCCATGTCAGCATTCACTTTATCATCCACGTAAGCATCCGTGATGATGTGGCAATTCATCTGTAATGATTATTTTCTGTCACTGAAAATGGGCCTGGGCTAGGATAACTAGGCCTCTGGCTCTATCGTGATGGTTTAAGATCGTCACGGATTCCATTAATATGTGACTGTATTCGGTAAACCGTCATGGGAGTTAATCCATGACGCTCAATCTATAACGATATCTGAAACCATCACAGATGTTGTATAGTGACGGTTTTTTGTTGATCTGTGACAAAAAAATTCATCATACACTATGCCAGAAAACCTTATTAGTGACGCGTCTAGAGGCTTATCAGTGACGCGTAAAAGATGCGTCACTGTTTTCGCGTCTGTGATAAGGGCAAATCAGTGACGCGTAAAAACGCGTCACTGATAACCCTCTATCAGCGACACGTGTATCCAAGATGCGTCACTGATAACCCTCTATCAGCGACACATCTAGCCAATACGCGTCACTAATAACCCTCTATCAGCGACGTGTCTAGCTAATACGCGTCACTGATAACCCTCTATCAGCGACGCGTCTAGCCAATACGCGTCACTGATAACCCTCTATCAGCGACACGTCTAGCCAATACACGTCACTGATAACCCTCTATCAGCGACGCGTCTAGCCAATACGCGTCACTGATAACAATTTTAGAAAAACAAAAAAAATATAATGATCCTATATATATATATATATATTCTACCATTTCAACAATCAATTCTTTACAAGCTTTTTAGATACAAGTTATACTACAAAACGTGTTCAGTAACAGAATAATAACCCCACGGAACATTCTAATCATCCAACAAGTCAATTCTAATCACACTAGCTACTTAATTACATATCCTTTGCTTCGAATCCCCAAAAGATGAACCAAAACACAAATTGTATGACACCTTTGTTGATTTTGCAGGAACATGAACAGATCTGTCACTGTCAACATACTGGTATTTTCCCCTAAAACAAGAAGAAACAGGTCTCAGGCATTATAAACTGGGATTCATTGATCAGCGCACTAGAAATAAAAAAATAAAAACCCAAAACACAACTATAAGAACTAACCTGAGCATATAACTAGGATTCATTGAGCTTGACAACCAAACTAGCACATGACATTGGATTCACAGGTTGGTCAACTTGTGCACTAACCTGCTACAGGCCCAGATAGAGTAAAGAAATACACAACATATCTCTAGAAAAATGTAATAGATAAGCAACTAGAAAATATTTGGGACATATATAAGTTGGCTCAAACCTAAGAGGTTCTGACTTATGCCTTGCTGTACAAGTGTACATGAATAGCTAATTCATTTTGTATTACAGCATGTGGCCTGGCCTATTCATACTACTCAGATTTTTTTCCATGGAAACTCATATTTAGTTGGACAGGGCCTGTATGAGGAAATGGCTAAGCTAATTGGTTTAGTTTGTTATGTCAGGAAAAATTCAGAAAGAAATCAAAGCAAATCATGAAGGAGTTTCTTACCGGAATTCAGATATTTACTTTGAAAAATCACCAGCCAATTCTTCAGGCAGTTTTCCTGACCACAAAAGTGGAGCATGATTTAATAACAGTGGAATGAAGAACTCCATAATATTAATGAATCCCAATTCTAAAAGTTTTTGCTAGATTCTGATACATGGGAAAAAACTCACATGTGCATGAAACATTACCAAAAACTCACATATTTACCAAAAAGTATATTGCCCGTGCTAACGCTACGGTTCCCGTTATCAGAACAAATAATGGTTATCAGAGTTTGATTAATGAAGCAAAAGGCGTATCAGTCATTTGGATATTGAGAACCATGTCAAGATAAGATTACACAGGAATGCAATTTACCACTCATAAAAACACATAACACAAGCATTATGATCTGTTCTAAAATTGGTATGGAAAAGGCTCACAACATTTTTGTTCGTCCAACTGCAAATGACTCTGCAGCTTACATAGAAGGTCTGACAGAATATAAATGGCGCTTTAACTGAGTTCAAGGATAGGTAAACATGGTGCCAACGAAATCATCACTATTACTTCCATGAAAATTCAATAAGGTCTGGCCTAGTGTTCAACAGCATAGGCTAATTGAAGCATGGCATTTGTTGCGCCGGGGGTTACAAACTTACAATGGTAAAGTTATCACACTAAATTGTCTGTATGTTGAATTCATCTTCTAGCAAGAAGTGGGTTGATGTAGCAAGAAGTGGGTTGATGCAACTGAATTGCCGAAGCAAAGAAACACCTGAAAAGAAATGGGGCTTCACGTCAGTCATCAGTGAACAATGACAGTGTATATTGATTAAACACCGCATGAAAAAAGCCAACCAGATAAAAAATAACATTATAACACTAAACCCTTTGTAATATTTGGTAGTCGGTAACACCTACATAGTGTTTGGTTGGTTCAATTGTAACGTAAACGTAAATAAAATTAGTTCGTTTGCATTTCCGCCGGTAAAGTCTGCAATAAATCGTTTGCGTTACTGTCGGTAGAACCAAACAGCTCGCTATAGTCTATAGGTCTACAACTCACATATAGTAGAAGCTTTTCAGCAGCATAGAGAACACAGTAGTGATTGACTTCTCCAAGTGGTGCATATAACAGTCTTTCTGCGTTATTTTCTACTACCTCTTTCATGTCATAGATAATGTTGGACTTAGTAAAATAGCTTGCTGAAATAATTCGAAATAGAAACTGCTTGCTGCCTGCATACCTTGGTCAAGGTCAGCAGCTCCATCCCCAGACTACAAACACTCCTTACAGAGAAGCAACCCTATTTTTCATAGCCCCTGCCATAAAGTCCTAGCAAGCATGCTATGAAACGGTCCAACTCTGCCAACATTCAGGGAAGCAAAAAAAATTTCAAACTAACCTGACCAAACACATAGCGGCAAGAAGTAATTAACTTAACATCATCACATCTGTAATGTTACCTTGCAAATGATAAAATCAATAGAACTGAAGTATTGCAATTATTGGTCCCTGTAAAAGTTGCATTTGGATAGGAAAACCATTTCCAGATGCATTGTAATTAAAAAAAGAAATACTAATTTCTATGTTGCTCTCTGCATGTCCCTTTCCAAGAGTCCAAGGGAAAACATTTCCAGAAGCCTTGCAAATTCTTAAAGTGATATCATCCCAACCTGCACCAGATATAAATCCCATTTCAGTTAACTTGAAAGGAAAAATAATCTGAACATGCTGTAAAAATAACAGCAGTACACTTTCTTGAACTCTGAAATAATCTGTACATTGGCAGGTATATACGAATATGATACATTGGCAGTATACCACTGTTCCATATCAGTTCGGCAGTTTGTTTTCCTGTTTTACAATAACTAGGAAAGCAAGACCTATATAGCTTAATGCCAACTAAAGATAGCAGTAATAGAACCAGTACATACAGTGAATCCGTTCAGTGAAAAGAAACAACACATACAGTGTAGCCATTTGTAGGAAACCAATCTCTACAACTAAAAAGCAGCCATAGTTAACGTGCACAGCTTCACCATGGTGCTGCCCGATATAGATTAAGTTAAGTTATCTCATGCATTGGCCTGCAAGATTCAGAACAGAGAGAATAATGAGTTTAAGTTAACAGAGAACAAATTGTTTGCATACTGCAGGAGGAGGAAGGAAGGGAAGATGAAGGCAGACCTGTGCGGAGGGAGTGGGGAGCACTCACCCTTTCGAAAGCTGACTGGGAACACGCCGCCATTGCTGCCGGTGCCAGTCTATGGAGAAGGACGAGGTCGGAGCCCCTCGCCGCTGGACCGAGGAGGAGGCCGGGGCGACGGGGGCGGTGACCGATGGATCTCCAGCCCGGGGCCCCAACTCTGCCCGCCGCCAGCGAAGTAGCTGTGGTTGCCCTGCGCGTCCTCCTGCGTCGTCTACACCATCCTCACCTCCTGACCTAACCAAATCAGCACCATGAGAAACAAAGTACGTCAGGAAAACGAATCGATGTAAGGAGCACCTCTTACCTGCGTCGAGAGAGGCGGCGGCGCACGGGAGAGGCGCGCCGAGAGAGGCGGCGGCGCACGGGAGAGATGCGGCTGCGGGGCTGCGGGAGAGATGCGGCGCATGGGAGGGACTGTGGAGACTTGGGGACTTGGGGAATTTGGACTTGGGGAATTTGGGCCTGCAGGTTTCCGGCCCAAACAAAATAGAACGACCCAGTTGCCCCTGCTCCGTGTACTTGAAACTCTGAATGTCTGAAAGAGGAGTTAAACTGTACTCCATCAGTGCAACTGAACAGATCGATCAATTCCCATTTCCTGCCATCGCAGCGCATGAATGTCCAAGCAGTTGGTGAGCGTTTCTGTGAAGACTTCACCCTTCTTTAAGGTGTCTGATGATGCAGCTGGGCAGAGCTCGATTCTCGCTGAATGACATAGCCATCCTGGAAGAACAAAAAGATGTGCATTGCTCACAAGTCATGACATGCTATAAACACTCTAGTTCTCCAATGTTTTCAAATGTATGAAAAAAAAAACAATAATAGTTAAACATAAATTCATCTTGAAAAGTTGAATAGAGCCAGGAAAAAAATCTGGTGACAGTAGGATACCAGAGACATATAAGCATCATACGATATTATATAACCATACTGAAGAATATCAACTGAAGAATCCAGAGACATATAAGATGAAGCAATACACTATGCCAACTGAAGATTTGCCACATGATGGCCTCACTTAATAAGATTTGCCAACTGAAGCAATACACTGTGCTTGAAGGATGCACTTCCCAGAAGATGAAGAATAACAGGGAACAAATGAATTGTGCTTTTTGGATGAGTTCGCCCAGCTAAAGCAGTAACATGTCCATGGCTTTTGCCAGCCATAACCTGTAGTATATCGCTGGAGACTGTGTCAAGAATACCAGGGACCAAAGAAGCAACCAACTGCACTTAAAAAATACATAAAAAATCAGTAGAAAGAACAGTATAACTTACATGTTCAGCATTCCCGAATCTTTGCATCTTTTGTGACAATCTCTAGAACCTGGAGGATTCCACCCCATCTTACGTGCTTCATGTCAACCCCATAATATTCAGATAATGACTTGGCCAAGTTCTGCAGTTCTCTACTTATTTGAGCTCAGATGTACAACCATAAACATTAGTGTATCAGTAGCAATATACAGTACAGTCATCAAGAAGTCAATACAATATACATTCTGAAATCTGCTCTTGCGCACAAAAAACAACTATCCACTTGAAAACTGAAATCTGCATATAAAAAACAGTGCTCAGACCATGTCACACGTATACACAGGAAACTTGCATCTTGCATCATATTTTGAAATAAACAAATTATTTCCTGTAGTTAAATTTAGGCAGGCATAAAAATACAACGAAATGCAAGTGTTGAACCCCTGCCTCCTGCCCCCCACCTATGGCAGCCAATACCCAGTGGAGAATTCGTACCATATTTACCACTAAAGAAACCAATGTCGCAAAAAACTGCTTGAGCAGTTCTCTAATTGGACCGAAAAGGGAACTCGAGACGAATTTTGCTGAATAAAAGAAACATTGGATTGAGTCGATTGACGCCTATCTTTTCATCAGGAATGAAACCCCAAAAGAGGAAGGGAGCGGCACCTGCTACAGAGCGCTGCTGCTTGGTTGCAGAACCAGAGAGAAAGAGAGACCCGTCGGCTTTGACGAGCAGCGCTGGGAAATCAGCGAGAGAATGCTGCAGTAGGAACGGAGGACGGGTCTGCTTGCCGGCGCTGGGGGCTTCGGGCGTACGGACTGGCAAGCGCTGCCTGCTCGCTGCACGAGACAAGCCAGGGCTTCTTGGCCCAGGGACGAGCACCCACCTGGGCGCGAGTGAATACCCTCGCCGGACGCGGCCGTCCTATGTGCCGACGACGCCATGCCCTGGAGGCCGCGCGGACGACACGCGACCGTCGGGGCCGGAGCTGGTGTGATGGGGTGACGTGCTGAGGTGGGCAGCTCCAGCCGGAGATGCAGGTGCCGAGATGGGCGGCGGCGACGGCCAGAGCTGGAGGTGCCGAGCTGGGCGCGCGGCGGCGACTGGCGGAGCTGGATGCGCCGGGGTGTGAGGCGATGCCGGGGTGGGGGTGGGGGCTGCCTCCGGCCAGAGCTGCAGGTGCCGCGGGGTGGGGGCTCCACCGGGCACCGGCTGGATCTGCAGGTACCACCGGCGGCGACGACGACTTCACGGTGCAAGAGAGATTCTTTCTTTTTTTTTGAGGAACACATGTACAAGAGAGATGAAACGGGAAATAAAAAATGTATTAAGATTGGTGATTTGCGATTTGTGACGCGGCTCAAGAAAATGAGTCACAAATATCTCCACAAATCAGTGGCGCGTCTATACAAAACGCGTCACTTTTATTATCCGTAACGCGTCTTGTTAACCCGCGTCACCAATATAGCCATCTATCTGTGACGCGTCTGAGAAATACGCGTCATAGTTTATATCAGTGACGCGTTTTCTGTTCAAGTGTCACTGATATATTATTATTAGTGACGCGTCTTGTTCCTAGACCATGGGCAACAGCTAATCAGTGACGCGTCTTGTGCACACGCGTCACTAATAGTCTATTAGTGACGTGTGTCGTTTCTGAGTCACTAATCTAGACGTCACTGATAAGCTTTTCTGGCATAGTGATAGATTAACAGGTTTCTTATAGTGCAAATAAGTTCGGTGCCCTTCCCACAGCTAGACGTTGGACTAGCCGTTGCCGACCGTTGGAGTATTGTGCCCGGTTCGGTGCTTGGTCCTGTGCCTGACTCCAACTCGATCTGTAACCTCTGTAGTAAAATTGGACAGTACCCAGTCCGGTGCATCACTGGACGCATCCGGTGCCACTGCCCAGAGCTTGCCCTACCTATGTACACCATGGCGTCCGGTGCACCACAGGGCACAACTGCTGCTGTGGCTACCCGCTTGACACTGCACTGTTGCTTGTCATGTGCCTTCTTTGACACTGCATCGGCCAGGTCAAGTGCTGCTGTGCAGAACAAGTTCATGTATGTTTCTTGGCGTGCTTTTGTGCAGGCTGCTTTCATCTTGTGTCTCGGACTTTTGCATGTACTTGTAGGTCTTCAACCTGCTCCTATGTCTTGATTGAGGTGTTGATCATTCGGATCACCACTTTGCCTAAATCTTAAGTCCTCTTTACATCCTTTAAGCTATATCCAAAAACACTAGCAAACAATATTAGTCCAAACGGTCATGTTGACCATCAAACACCAAAATCAAAGTTAAATGGGCCATGGAGTCCATTTTCCTTACATGCTTGATTGGATGTAACGCAAGAGCAACATCGTATGATTTCATAAGATACCGCTTGGAAATAAACCTAATTGTTACTGTAAATAAATGGGCAGTGAACACAATAGGCAATGACGAAATATATCCATTACATTTAAGATATAAGTTGAATATGAGATATTGAAATGTGCACTGTTCCAATTTGAAACTTCCTATTTTGAGTTCAAAACCTCACGATTTTCCCTTAAAATATAAAGTTTGGTTGCAAAGTATAGAATAATCATCAATAGTTGAAATTCACACTTCGGACCCATTTGGCACAGCTCTAGCTCCAAGATTATAAATTACATGAGTCATGTTAATATACTTAACATGCCTGCAGCTTTAGCTCCCGGATTACCTAGAGCTACAGGTGTCCAAAATTCACAAATTTTTTAGAGCTAGTGCTCTACCTAATAGGACTTTTGTGACCGTAAACCTGATTTGTTGGGCTCACAAATCCCTTCTCAAAAAGAAGCCTTGTTTCAGCCTGTTAGAACATGTCCAAAACTTAAAGTCGGGCATGTCAGGGATTACTCATGGATGGGCCATCATATGGGACCTGGGCCCTGCCCTTGGCCTAGTCAATGATTGGCCTGAAGCAATGGATATTACCTACAAGAGCCCAGTAGCACCAGCTGGAAAGGGCATCAAACAAATTATCAAGAGAGAATTTTGTATTTGGCACTGAAAGAAATAACTCTTCCATATTTGGCACTGCAAATTTTAAACTTTCTTATCTAGCATCAACTTGAAAATTACTTCCGTATATGGCACTACCGTCCATTTTGGCCATCCATCCATATGTTGACTTCCTTGATCATGTCAGTTTTTCTTGATAAGTACCAAAATACCCCTCTCTTTATTTGGTCACACACACCTGTTCGGTAGTTGCTATGGGCGGACTCGCACATTCGCTTCCCTTCTTCCCCGTCGGTCTTCTCTTCCTGTGAAAAAAAACAAAACCCTATATGGAAGCCAGAGGAAATGAGGATGGGGCGGAGGAGCCATCGGCCGCCCTCGCCCAAGAAATCACAGCACCCTTCCTTCACCTAGAGGCATCGGTCCCTCAGCCAAGGTCCCTCAGCAGATCGACGCACGGGTCCAGCAGGGGTCGCGGCAGCGGGGTAGGCTGAGCGTCCGGCAAGGGACGCGACGGCGGGGCGGGCTCTCAGGCCGGTGTTGGCCCCATCTCGCAGGGTGGGGGCGCGGCGGGGCGGGCTCACCGATCGGCGTCGGCACTAGCTCGCGGCGGGGCGGCCTCGCCCGCTGAGGCTGGTTCCAGGATGCTGCGCGGCGGGGCTAGCTCCTCGCGCAAAGACTGTGGAGCGGCCTCCCCCCGGCGAGGTCCCAGTGGAGCAGCAGTAGCAACACCGACCTCGGACAGTGGAGCAGCAACACCATAAGAGCATGAATGGTCACAAGGGTGAGTTCATCTTATCCTCTGAATCTCTAGTACAATCCAGTAGCAATCAAGATGGCAATGGGGATGTCCTCGGCGGGGAGTGGCACCCAGCAGCTAGCAGAATCATGTCCAGATTAGCAAAACTAAAGACAAAATCAAACACCAGATCCTTCAAAGGGGAAAAAAGATAGCTCAATAAACCAATTACATTCTACAAGAGCAAGATTTCCAAATACTAGATCCTATCGTAGAGAGCTGAGAGCCGTAGAAAGTAGAGAGCAGTCGCCCATGGTGTTTGATTACGAGGTTCTTGCTTGAAGGCCGTGGGGCCAAGTCCTAGCAAGTAGCAGCCAGGATGTGCTTGGTCGCATGTCTATGGAAGCTCTTCATGGTTGAGCTGGATCTCGCGTGCACTTGCTTCCCATGGTGTCTTATTGCAGCTGGCGACTGATAGGAGAACAAGTGGAGTGAGCTTAGGGTTAGAGGGCTGCTTCTTTTCTTATATATGGCTGTTGTGGGCTTGGGCTGATAAACTTTTAGTTGGGCTCATAAGCAGATGGTCTTTTGGCATATACACCTATGCACTGTCGGGGCCCCAATAGGTGATGGGGACGGGGAGACAGGGACCGTTCCTAGCCCCGCTATACACGACGGGGCAGTCTTTCTGCCCATGAAGGCCCCGTTCGGGAGCAAAATCACCCCATCTTCATCCCCTAACAGGTGAAATCCCCATTGGGGATCGGGGCCCGTTGCCATCTTGAAGTAGCAATAGGTGTACCGTACAAATGCTCATGTAGTAGTTGTTTTGTTGTTGTCATTGTTTGGACACGCAGAATGGATACAGATACAAGTTACTTGCTTAAAATTCACCTTCTTGGCAATCCAAAGAAAAGTATAAAGGATGTGAGATGTTTTTCCTTAGAGAAGGTTGTGGATGTTGATTTCACAAATTATACGGACCTTGTTCAATCCTTTGTTCAACAGTATCCTCTGGGGTACTTGGAAGTTCCACATGTGCAATACTATGATGCTGAGTTGAAAACTTTTCCAGATGTAACGTCAGACCAAGAATTGATGGAATGTTCAGTAAACATAAGGAAAAGGTCATTGAGATGTTCATTGCTTATTGTGATCCATCTGAACCTTACAAGCCTATCACTGAATGTCAATTTGAAGGAGAAGCACATCATAAGGAGGACATAGAACAAGAGTTGGATACCTATCTCATGAATCCATTACCAAACAATGAGCAAGTTGGTGTGGATGAGGAGGGTATGTACTTAAAGGAAGACCATGTGTTAGATGTCCCTTCTGATAAAGGGAAGGAGAAGACCTCTGTTCCATTAACTGTACACAAGGCACAATCTGGTAGTGAATAGGAGGTGACAGAGAATGAGATGACAGAAGATGAGATGCGAAAAGATCCAAATCATGGCCTGCCTGTGGAATATGACAAAGCAGACCCTCCAATGACAGTAGGCAGTATGTATCCCAATATGGCAGAGTTTAAGTTGGCTCTTTCGCAGCATGCAATCAAAAATGAGTTTGACTATAATACAGAGAGAAGTGGACCAAAACGGCTGAGGGCTTATTGTTCAAAGAAAGAAGCTGATAATTGTCCATGGAGGATACATGCTTCTACAACGACTAATCGAATAGCAGTAATGGTAATTATCTATTGTTCAAACTTGCACATCTCGCTTTTGTTTCAAACTTGATATGTATATTTAATTTACTATGTTTGCCTTTTTGTGTAGGTGAAAAAGAACCCTGGTGCTCATTGCTGCTCTAGTAGTAGAAGAAAGAAGAGAGTGAGGAATGCCACCAGACACTAGATTTGTGAAAAGGTGAAGGACTGGCTCATACAGGATGCAACTCTGGGAGTGAGTACATTGCAAGAAAAGCTCAAAGAATACTACAAGATTACCATCCACTACAAGAGAGTATTTGATGGTAAGAACCTTGCATTGAAGCATCTACATGGTGATTGGGACAGCAGTTTCGATAATCTGTATAGATTTATGGCACAAGTTGAGAGTTGCTGCCCTGGTAGTTTAGTAATTATTAATCATCACACTATTGAAGATGAAATCAGATTTAGAAGATTTTTTTCGCCTTGAAACCTTGTATAGAAGGGTTCCTTAGTGGTTGCAGGCCATATTTGGTAGTATATAGCACATTTTAGGCAAATTCAAAGGTCAATTGGCTAGTGCATTTGCTGTAGATGGACATAATTGGTTGTATCCAGTTGCTTTAGGAGTCTTTGATTCCAAAACAAATGATAACTAGATATGGTTCATGAGTCAACTTAGGGAGGCGATTGGATCACCGAGGGGTTTAGCCATATGCATTGATGCTGGACAGGCTGTGATGGCAGGGGTAGCAGAAGTGTTTCCACAAGCTGAACATAGAGAATGCATGTTTCACTTGGTGTCAAACTTCAAGAAGTTCCATGAGAAGGTATTTGTTGACCATCTTTGGCCTGCAGCATACTCGTGGAACTCCTATTTATTTGAGAAACATTGGGTAGCAATGGAGGAGGCTAGGTCAGCCGCAACAGATTGGCTAAGGCAATGCCATAAAAAGTTGTGGACTAGGAGTCAGTTCTTGACCATATGCCAAGTTGACTATGTTACAAACAATTTGGCAAAGAGCTTCAATGATTGGATCAAGCCTAACAAATCCATGAACTTAGATGATTTGATGCACAAAATTAGGCAAATGGTTATGATGAAGTGGCATCAAAGGAGGAAGATTGAACAGAAACTAGATGGATTGATTCTGCCACACATAATCAAGGAGCTTAATGAAAAGAGTAGAGAACTAAACTTGGAAGTGCTTGAATGTGGACCACATGTTGCTAAAATAACTGCACTACGAGGTAGTGGCTTCAGATTTGTGGTTAACTTGGAAGATAGAACTTGCTCCTATCGAGAGTGGCAAGTTTCTGGTCTTCCATGCAAACATGCTCTTGCATTCATCATAGCTCTTGCTGATGGTAAAATAGAGATGCATGTAGACTCTTACTACTCTATTGAAAAATTTAGAGCAGCCTATGCCCAACTAATACTTGCTATGATTGATAAGACACAATGACCTAAATCTTCCCATGGGTTTTTTATGCATCCCCCACTATTGACACCTATAGCTGGTAAGACTAAAACTGAGAGGCATAAAGGTGGCACTGAGAAGAAAAAAAAGAAAGGGCCAGCACCAGTGTCCTATTTGGCTGGAATATGGACATCATTGGCACAATTGAAAGAAAGGCAACCTGGCTGACATTGAAGCTATGAAGGCTGTAAGGTAAGAAATGTGTTCATATTTTGCTGCATCAAATAATTATAAACAACCTACTTACTAATCTCTTATTGCTCATTGTAGAGGACCACGAAAGAACAAGGCAACGACTACAAAATCTGCTCAAAGTTATATTATGCCTTTAGAGGATGAAGTACCAGCGCTATCTATGTCTTTTCCACCTAGGTAATGTGCTCACTAGTGCAAACATGCTCTTGTGCAAAATCTAATTACTTTTGCTAAATTGTGCGTATAAAATCTACTCACTTGTAAATTTATAAGTACAAAATTTGCTTACTTGTGCTGATTTCTAATTATAAAATCTGCTCACTTGTGCTGATTTGTAATTATATTGTTTGATAACGTAGTCACACCTTAGGACCTACAACTAAGAAGTCTCCAATTAAGAAGATAACAAGTAAGAAGAAGAGAAAAAAGCTTGACTCTACATCTGGACCTTCAAAGAGTTCAAACTGGTATTAACATCTTTTTTGTATTTTATTTAATGAAACATGGTTTCCAATCTAAATAGAGAACCTAATTACCAATCTTCTCTCACCATAGCCAAAGCATGGAGATTACAAGCAAGAAAAATGAGAAACATGGTAACTCCAGCTCTAGAGCATAAAAAGGTAACATGTTACATTTGATATGGTAGTTCTTCCCGTTGTTGTTACATCTAAATTCAACTTCGATATATGTACATGTGCAGATCAAGAAGCGGCTCTAATCAACCTGAGCCAATTTCCACTGAGTTTCATTCTCCAATAAAGGAGAAGGCTAAAAGGACCAAGAAACAGCTTGCTTCAAACTTGGAAAAAATTCCTATGTTGCCACTTGACAGCCCTGCAATGGGCACTAGAAACAAAACAGCTAAGCTTGCTAGTCCTGCGAATAGCACAAGAAGCAAGAGAAGGTTGAGCTTGTGATTCTCTATGTAGATGTGCTTAGCAATGTGTAAGGCATATGCCCTATAAACTATAATGTAGTGCAACTGATGTGTGTATAATGAACCTGCTATTCTGCAATGTGAACTTAGACCCCCTATATATGAACCTTCATGTGTTTATGTTTATGAAACTGGTAATGTATGCATATTTATGAACCTGGACATGTGAACTTAGACCCCTATTGTATGGATTTGTGGAGCTAATATGAGGTCTGGAAGGTGTTTACATTTTTTTTAAGTATACTGACAACGTGGTCAGATTTGTGAAGCTTGTGCATCAAATTTATTAATTATTATTGTCACTCTTCAATCATCAAAATGCTATGTTTCATTCATAAGTATATTTGTGATATGAGACACTTGTGATATTTGTGCTTTCCTTATTGATATTTGTGCTTTCCTTATTTGACAACATGTCCATTCATTCTTTTCCTATCTGGCACTACATTTTGCTCATACATAGAAGGGTACTCATGTCATTTTAGGTTGTACTTGACACCGTTACTGCATTAAATGGACGGCAGTGCCATATATGGAAGGAACTCTCAAGTTGATGCAAGATAAGGAAGTTCAAAATTTCCAATGCCAAATATGGAAGATTGATTTGTTTCAGTGTCAAATATAGAATTCTCTCAATTATCAACAACAGAATATCTTATTCCTTTACTGCTATTGTTCGTCATTCCTCCTAGGACTTCTCCCTCTCCCCTGAGGTCTTGTACCCTGCTCCTTGAATTGAGTTATCTGTGAGTAATCCGGTTGGGTAGCTAACAGTTGGTATTAGGTCTACTAATTCTCGGTACCTAGCACCATGAATCCCTCCCACAAGCTTGCCTTCGACGAGATCCTCTAGAGGTTGGACGAGTTGGACACTTGGATCGTGCAGCGCTTCTCGCGGACCTTGGCCGCATTGGAGCAACAGGGCGCCACTGTCGAGTTCCGTGTTGGCGGCCTCGAGCAATCCGGCGCGATGTGGCTTGTCGTGGCCGACAACTAGGGCGGTCTCTTCAACAAGTCCCCTCCCTCTCCGATAAGCTCGTCCCCGCACCTGACGCCACCTCCACTAGATCCATGGCCCTACCCTTCGCGCCAGCACTCAACGCCACCTCCACCAACTCTATCACCGCTTCTGTTGCCGTCAGGGACAACAGACCCATGGAGACTTCCTCAGCGGAGTACCAGGGCCAGATCCAGGAGCTCGAGAAGCTATTTCTACGTATGCCAGCGTCCAAGAAGTTCGTCGCCATTGCGCTCGACGCTGCATGTGCCTTCCCCGCTGCCGCAAACCCCTCTTCCCCCTCCTCCTACACGCTGCCTCAGTTACCCCATATGCATTGCCCACAGGGTGCTCGACGTTGGGTCGCAGCCACATCGCGTAGGTGCCGCAAAGGGTCATCATCAGCGACTGTGACGACACCACCGTAGACCAGATTGGGTGTGCCTGCGAGGTCGGCCATAGCGCCAGCATGCTCTGCATCTTCACCGACCTCCTCGGTGGCCTGCTCTGACACGTTCGCCGTTCCCTAGCCTTCCTCAGGCTCGTTCCATGGCGGAGGCGTCTGCTCTGGCGTCTTGTAAGGCATTCCCCCGGCGCCTCGCTTCATGTCATCAGTGTCTGCGATAGCACAGACATCGTACCAGTGTCCCTGTCCCCGCCACACTGTAGCCTTGCATCGGCCACCACTACCTCGAGTTCCACCTCGACGACACCAACAGCTACATCCCCACCGACAAGACGCTCAACCAGGAGCAGGGGGAGGTTCTTGGCTCCAAGCCCGTCATCGCCGCTCTGATCGACGAGCTAGAGTGCCTCCGCGCTGCTGCTGCCACTGGCTGGTGAGCGCCACTGCCTCTTCGCTGACGCCATCCAGCTCATCCACCAGATGCCTGAGCGCAACCCCATGCCAAACATGGCGCTGCTTGGTGGCCTCCTCGAAGCTAGCCGAGCTGACGAAGCTCGCAAATTGCTTGATGAAATGCCAAAGAGGAATGTGGTGTCGTGGCCTGCAATGCTATTTGGGTATATACAGGATGGCCGCATAGCTTAATGCAATGCTGGATCACCCGTTGGCCGCCTACAATGCGATGATAATTGGGTTTGGGTAGCGACGATGGATGGTGGGTGCTGCCAAGGCAGTGTTTGGCAGGATGTGTGAGAGAGATGATGGAACATGGAGTGCAATCATCAAAGCATATGAGCAGAATGACTTCTTGATGGAGGCACTGTCTACCTTCTGTGAGATGTTGGACACTTGAATCGGTCCAAACTGCCCATCGGTCATCAGCATCCTCACGGTATGTGCAGCACAGGCTGTTCATGATTTTGGGCGCGAGGTGCATGATGCAGTACTGAAGTGCTCCCTTGATATGGACATCTTTGCTGTATCAGCTTCCCTGTGTACTCCATTGGTGTTTGACATGCTGCCAACAAGGTACACCGCTATTGTTTTCCTTCCTCTCTCCAATGGCGTTGCTCTATTTGGGCCTGCTTCTGACGTCCAAGAGGTCCCTGTTGTGTTTGGGAAATTGGCTAAACACATTATTTCAGAGATACTATGGCCACCTTCCATGCAGATTTCACACATGCTATGTATTGCTAGTGTACCCTCAGATCAATTCATGGTTGACAGAGGCATACAGAGCTATTTCTCGTTTCCAACCTATTGTCGCTGGGATGCATCGCCGCACAGGCAACCATGGCCGCCACTTGTGCAGTTTGAGCAGGCTGATGGCGTTGAATTCAGGTGTGTGCTCTCTGACTTTGCAGTGCCCTGGAAGTACATGATAATACCAGTGAGGTTTATTGTTATCCCTATGGTGCTTGGTATATTGCTACTTGGTCCAGTGGTAGTGAATACACCTATGCTTAGCTGTTTTATTTGCGCCACTGGAACCAGTTAATCCTGGAAGCTTCTTGGACAGTGCTGAAATTGGAACATCACCTGGGTTCTTTACAGTAGTGGTTTGGTTTTCTAATTGGCTGTGTTCTCGCTTGCTCTGGAAACCACCATGGCAGCTACCTGCATTAGTTGGATTCATAGATGTGGAAGACCAACTGGACCAGTGCTCAGACACACAAGTGGTTGGCTTGCGTTTTTTCTTGTGTTCCAGCTTATGTGTAAGGGCAAGGAGCATTGGCAATTTAAACAAGAATTGTTCCATCTATGTTTGGCTTTTGATTCCAGCTTGACAGGAGTGCTGTAAATTCTGCTGTACATTTTTGAGTTACTCTGCTCAAATCATGAAGAAACTGGCAGCTTGTGTGGAATGTTAATTACTACTGCTGTTCAGGTTCCCACATGTGTAGTCCTTACTGAGATGCAGTTTGGATCTCTCAATGCAACAATTAGGCTGCTGGTGGAATATGAGCTACTCAAGACAAGTGGTTTCCTGCGTTTCTCAGTTATTGCTCAATCCGAACTTCATGATCTATCTGAACAAGTGATCGTCCAGTTCCTTTGGGATCCCAGTGCTACCAAAACTCTCCATCAGCTTGGGGGCAAGCCAAAGCATAAGAAGGGGGAATGTCAGGGATTACTCATGGATGGGCCATCATATGGGTCCTGGGCCCTGCCCTTGGCCTAGTCGAGGATTGGCCTGGACCAATGGACATCACCTACAAGAGCACAGTAGCACCGGCTGGAAAGGGCATCAAACAAATTATCAACAACAGAATATCTTTTCCCATTACTGCTATTCATCTTCCTTCCTAGGACTTCTCTGTACCCGGTTTCCTCTCTATTCTGACCTCCCTCTCCACTGAGGTCCTGTACCCTGCTACTTGAATTGAGTTATCTGTGAGTAATCCAGTTGGGTTGCTAACAGGGTATTTTCTAAAGGAGTTCTTTTTTTTCTTTCAAACCGTATTTGCTTAAGCAGTAGTAGACTGGAGCCAAATAAAAAAACAAAAGTCCAAACCTCCAATTAGTGTCTTCAAGTTAAATACTTTGTTAAGAAATCAAAGCCATGCTGGCACATAGCAGCTAGTGACCTCAGTCTTTTCCAATATGAAAAGAATAGAACTTAAGGGAGTACAAGCTTCCACGACATGATGAGACTAAGTTGTCCTTATATCATGTGCTTGTACTTTCTAAAAAAGTTTAGCCAACCTATCATTCTCAAATATGGGACATCATAAGATTTGCTAGAAAGCCATTTAATGTCCTACCTGACTCTTGCTCCATAAGAAAAATTATTACAGCACCAAATGAATCATGTTCTTGTAAAATATGATTTTGGAAAGAGCAAAAGTACATAGTAAAAAGCAATACAGGAATTCGATATGTGCCATTGCCGTAAGAAAGCAACTGAATTGTAAACAAACATTTGCCTTTTATTGTATATCACTTGGAGTGCACTGACAATCCTATTCCGAGTGTTCATATATGCTTGACGTGCCCTTTTAGTATCCCTGGAATAGGAGGCGAGTTTGGTAACCTAACTCCTCTTGTCCCTGGAGGCTGCGGTGATTTGATGCCAATGATTGTCTGGTGTACTTGAGCACTCACCTCCATTTGCAACAGAAGCTTGGGTACAACCAGTTTCTTCTTTGCCACATAATCCCATTGCTTTCATTACAAAGGTTTCATCCCACAACTCAGATGGACTGCAGCATTTTTGAGAAATATGTGAGTCAGCAAGGGTTTAGCACTCAGGAACCCTTCATGCTCAGTTATAATGACTTAGTGCCTTCAGAATGTACGTAAGACCTTGAAGGCAAAGAAAAAATTTGAAAGCATCTATTGCAGAAATGAGAAAACGATCACAAGTTCATGCGAGTAAAAAGGGTAGTTAGATGTTCTCAAGTGAATAATAATTCAACGAACTCACATTCCATCTGCTTGTAGATTATGATATTAAGATCACAGAAGGGAGAAAAGTCATCGAAGCCACCCCCCCTGTTCCCCCTATTAGAAATAGACAGCCTGTATTTTGTAAAGAGAATTCCATGTACTAATAGCAGAAGAATCATGGAATAAAATTGTTGAATCATCCAGAAGATGTTATAGATCTAACACATTCTTATGAATAGACATCTTTTCGTCAGGAGTCCAAAAATCAGGAGATACATATGTTATTAAATATTGTTTATATGGCTCACAAGATAATGCAATGGGGAACATAATGTAATTCTTGTCTTACCTGTCGACGTCAATATGCATAGTCTGCTCATCTTCTGACATCTCCACTTGTACATTTGCATGACGACTTGTCTGGTTACACAACAAACGAAAGTAATTGTCATTTAGCACATCATGGCCAAAAAAATTATGGAAATTGCATTATGAAGTTGAGAAGGCATAACACGGGGAATAAAAATGATGAACGGAGGTGATGGTAGCAAAGCAACAAGAATTCACTAAGAATGTTTCTTTATGTCCTTAATTCTAATGATTTTTGTCATTATAGTTCAAATTCTATGTCCCAAACTCAACAATAGGAACCTTTATGGAAATTAGTCATATATTGAAACCTTGTCATTTTATGAAATGTAAGACATCAAAGGTAAATATCAATTAGCACAAAAAAAAATAAATTTCTTGATTAATTTGTAGAATGTGACGAAATGATGAGTCACTTTTAAGAAAAAATAAAAAATAGAAAGTGGACATTACGAACGTCTAAACAATTAAATAGGACCTTGGATGGTGGAACATCTCTATTCAAATCCACAGATGAATCCATTTGCTTCCAAGGATATCTCGCTTGATACGATATCTCTGGAATGGCTCAAAATGTTCTATTTTGAAACTGGCATTGAAATGTAATGATACAATGAAGTATCTCTAGATCCATGGTTGAGGAAGATGAAGCATTATTTTTACCTTAAGTAGTATAAATGGCAAGGCCAATGTACCAGAAGGTGCATCTCCCGACCCATATAGCTGCTTATTTCGTCGATCCAAGTTTTGGAGACATACATACTTAAAAAAAGGTTCACAAAGCATGAGGTAACATAACAAACAAATGAGTTTCAAAACATTTCAAAATCAACATTGAAAAATGAAGGAACAAATATCATGACTAACTCAATGTGCAATGGAAAAATACAGTTAATAATGCATGGCTCATTTACGAAAAATGGCTTCATACTAATGTTCTGGAACATGACTTTACATTGATTAATTCAGATCAACAGACACTTCATAGCTCGAAAGTCCACTGAGCAGCTAACCAGATAAAAAAGATCATTCAGCCATACAGGACCCTCCAAAATATATACTCCCTCCATCCCAAAAGAAGTGCACATCTCACATTTTGAGTTAACTAATTTCATGTTTCAACATTTGCATATCCAAATAGATGTACTATGAAAATATCTAGCGTGATTAATATAATGGTGCTTATTATTTGGTATCATGAATATTAGTATTTTAATATATTTGATCAAACATGAGATTGATTGGCTCCTCAAAATGCGAGACATGCACTTATATTTGGGATGGAGGGATTATTTCTGAAATCCATGTAGCAACTGAACTCACTTTTGATTTAATTATACAATCCGACAAAAACACAAAGCTATCTCTGCCTTTTGCTTGAATAATGTAACAAATCAGCAGAGAAGGCTAGCCATTCGGCTAATTCCGTATGCATCTGGTTGTTGTGGCACATCAGCATGCAGAAGCGCTTCCAAATTTAAGATCCAGGGGGGTTAAGTTTTTAATGCTATTCCCAAAATAGTCTCATGGACAAATAGTACAATTAATTTTGAGTGCGACAGAAACCATGAAATCTACAATGCTAGGTATTTCACGTTTCATGTGTATGAGTCAAAAGTACTGCATAAATCATAATATGTCAGCCATCATAGTTTTATATAAGATTGGAGGACACCAAGAATACTCATATTATCAAATGGCATATATCATGAGGAAATTAAGATAGGAGGAACCAGTCAATTCTTACTTGATCTTTCTAAATCCTGCAGATATTCTTTTTTCTTGTCAATCCGACCTTTCAGTCCAATGACCTCTGTCTGCAGCATATGCATAAACTTAATGAAATGAGCAGAAAGGGTAAAATTATCAGCAAATCCAGATTATTAGAGACAAGGAGCAGAACCTTCAGTTCTTCAATATCATTAGTACTTGTTTTGGGCAAGCCTCTCCACTGTATTTCCTTTTTATCTTTAGATATAATTTCCATAGCCATTAGGACATTCAGCGCATCATAAACTCTTCTTCGAATATTTTTTTCATCATATTGTTGCTGCATTTGTAACATAATCAGAATGGCTTTTAACTACTTGATAATCACTGACTAAGAGTCATAGTAGTATTTCTTACAGTGGTGGGATTATCAGGATCTGGAGAGTCAATTTTAATATTGGGATCTGAAAACTCAACAACCAGTTCATCTGCCACCTGAAAAATGCAGGTCATATGCACAAATTTTCTGGTGCTGCAACAGATTGATAGAAGGAGGTGCAGGAGAAAGGGGATGCAATGCTTTCATTGAACTAAAAATAATGATAGAGGAGGGACCAAAGCGGAATCTCTGTCCCACACTGTTAAACCAAGATATATTCCTGGTATAGATCAATATCTAACATCGTGAAGTTGTGACAATCCACAAAAGTTTCTTTCCAGAATATTGTTCATTAGTTAAGAGTTATTCCTTTTCTGAAAATAAGAAACTACAAACAATAGTTTGATGCTGTTTGCGTTTTTCATGCCCCAGAGAGGTACTGGTATATTGACAAGAAGTGGCAAGTGGTTAATCCAGACAGTAACAGTTTACTTACATACATATATCAACATATGATGTACTCCCTCCATTAAAAGTTGTAAATAGTTTTGGCCTTTTTAGATACATAGATTTTACTATACATCTAGACATAGCTAGGTGCATAGGAAAATCTATGCACTAAGAAAAGCCAGAACAACTTACAATTTGGAATGGAGGGAGTAAATATAACAGTTTATTTGCCACCTCTTATCAATATCAGCACTCTTCCGGAGATGCTAGCTCTTCTGCTTAAAATCTACACAGGCGTAGAGCATATGGCCATATGGGACAAATGGTAAGCACATGTGGTTTACTTCTAAATTTTGGAGGTGAGTGTATCTTCTGTGCCACTCCTATGACAGTAGCTGATGTTGACCGGCTGTTTATACTAATCTGCTTTGCAAAAAGAGTTGTTAGGCCATTCTCGGTGGAAGTTTCATTTGTATCTAATAAGCTACCACATAAGCATTTTCGATGATGCGGCAATGTTTTTAAGAAGAGAGAGAATAAATGAGTTTCATGTGGATCAAACTCTCTTGGCACAATTACCAACTCTCTATGAGTCATGAAATTAAATGCCTATGAAACTATAGAATGAAACTTTCCATTGAGAGTGAGTGTTTCATCCATGTTTCATTTCATTTTATATGATATGGCACTCTTCGAAACGACGTCATAAAGCTGTTCACCAAGACTAGCCTTATACAATGTAACTGTACCATATAAGACTATGTATAGCTAAAATAGAAAAGAGAGTGGATACCTCATTGTAGGTTGTTCTCACTTTGCTTTCGACTTTCTCACAAACTGAAAAGAATAAATTAAAACTTCATGAGGCTTCGTCACACTAACATTCAGTGAACTTCAGCTCAATAAATTGGCCCCATCAAACATAGTACAGCACAGTACAGAACATGCATGATACAAACAAAACAAAGAAATAATTAAAAAATTGTGGCAGGCAGAGTTGGAAAAAAGAGAGCATTTTATGTCAGTCTCATTTCTCCTATGTATAAGTGGTATAGGAACTCTTTAAACAACCTCTCATGCTAAATTGGCGCAATCCACGGCCATTTTTGTCAGCGCCACCTGCACGTGCCCCTCTCTTTTTCTTCTTGCTGCATCATAAATGGAGAACCAGCTATGTTTTAGAAATGCGTTAGGTAAATGGCCAGATAAATAAGTGAAAACAAGATATAATGCAAGTTACCAAATATGAAACAGTATTTAAGTTAGCACGAGGTAAAACAAAACAAAATTTAAGTTATTTAAACATAACTAGTTCTGGATCAATTAATAAGCTAGAATATCCAACCCTGGAAAAAATATACACCTAAAGAAAACAACAAGGGATACCAAAGGTGGCCAAAAAACAAAAAAATCATCCAAAAGTCATATGTTCTCTGTGCAAAGGTGCCATGAGCTATTACAAGAGCTAGCACAACGATAAATTCTACAGTTTACTTTTCATGATAGAATGAATAAATACAAAACCGATACAGTTAGGATGCCAAGCACTAGCTAGAATTCCCAATATTAATAGCAACAAGTCGAGAAACAAACTTGATAAATTTATCAAGCATGCAACTACACTAACAACAATGTTAATGTGTGGCTTGTTTTAACATGCTTGTAAAAGAGCCATAACAATTTAGTAAGGTTGAAAAGGATCCTCTAAAAACACTAGTGACCACTTCCACCAATTCGGCAATTTCCCACACCCCAGAACAAGCTAAAGACCACACACAAGGCAAATCTTGAGCTGGAAGCAGGGGAGCCAAGAGAAACCCCACCAACTCGACCAGCAATGATGGAATCAAGCTGGCGGGATCATGAACCTCGTGGCTGGTTGCGATGATGGCGTGTCTTCGTCTCCCTGGATGTCAAGTCCATCGAGGCGGCGGGCAACGGTGCTCTTGCTGGGTGGCAGGCAGACCAACGCCGAGGCCGAGGGCGTGGCGCCGCCCCTATCAGAGGGGGAGCCGCCCCCATCACCGGTGGGCACGGAGTGGGATCCTTCGCCGGAGAGCATCGCGAGCTTGGATCGACCGGAATTGGGGCAGAGAAACCCTAGCGACGCGATGAGAAGTACGTGAGAGGGAATGAAAGGGGAAGGATTGATCAACTGAGCTAGGATCTGTGTCGAGTCATATATAGATTACAACAGTGGCCTGCGGCCGATGCTACAGCACTGAGAGATCGAGGCGCCGTGGAGCGTGCGCCGGGTCTTGCATTGACGCGGTGATGCGGAACCGCGACCTGGCACGAGTGGTGCGCAGCCACGGAGCGCGTGGCGGCGGCGTGGACCTGGCATGAGTGGTGTGCAGCCACGGAGCGCGCGGCGGCGGCGTGGACCTGGCATGAGTGGTGTGCAGTGGCACGAGTAGGCTGTGGAGCGCGCGGCGGCGTGAGGTGCGGAGCTATCTCTGGGTCTGGGAGTTCCGCTGACAAATATTTTTCTTCATTTCTAAATCTCCTTTTCTTGGGGTCTATTCCTTAGGCAAATATTTTTCTTTTTAAAGAGAAAAGAACTCCTTGAGAAAATATCCGACTTTAAGTTTAGGATTAGAGTTAAGGCAACATGCCGAGTCCAATGCCTGACCGCTTCCACCGGAAGGCCGCTGTCCACTGCCTGAGATGGAGCATGCAGTCCACTGGAAGACCGCCTCCATCGCTGCGCATGCACTCGCGCACGACGCGCGCTCGCCTCACCTCAGCGATCTCGCACACTCGCCCACGCCAGCGTCCCCGCCGGCCCACCCTGCAAGCTGCGCCGCTAGCTTAGCCTCCTGTGTAGTGTACACGCCTTGTAGGCTTGTACATATATAAGTGTTCATGTATGTGATCAATACAACTCGTTGCTTGATCCGATCTGATCGGCAAAGCCATCTTTGCCGAGCGCTTTTTGTCGGACACTCGGCAAAGGGTTTGCCGTATGTTAAACTGACACTTGGCAAAAAATTTTTGGAAAAATAAAAAAAGCATCCACCACGTCTGTCGACACTCGGCAAAGAATTTTCGCAAAAAATAAAAAAAAACAGCCACCACGTGCGCCGGGGCTGGCTGTCCGTGCGCCGCCAGGGCTGGCCGTGCCTGCGCCGCCGGCCGCCGTTGGTGCCCCCGAGGCCGTCGCTCAAGCCCCCCCGCCAGCCGCCGCTGGTGGCCCTGCCGGCCGACGCTCGAGGTCGTGCCACCGCTGCAGCCAGCCATCCGCGTCCCGCCGCCTGGGCACGGGCGCTCCGCCTCGGGCCGTAGAGTCGTCCGCCCGCGCAGGCTTGTTGTCGTACGCTCGTGCAGGCTGGTCTTTCGGCCGTGGGGCCGAGCTCCGGCACATGGTCCTCGGTCGCGGGGCGAGCTCCGCCGCGCAAGCCACGACGGCGGGGGCGAGCTCCGGCACGCGGTCCTCGGCCGCGGGGGCGAGCTCCGCCGCGCAGGCCACGACCGCGGGGGCGAGCTCCACCGTGCAGCGCAAGGCCACGGGGGCAAGCGGATCAGGCCATCCACGTGGTCTTCGTGCTCACGGACGGCGGCCGGCTGCGCTGCTATGTCGGAGAGGGAGGCGCGTGGAGATGAGAGAGAGAGTCACGTGGACTGGAGACGAAACAGAGAGACGAATGAGAGAAACGGATCGATCTGTTTTCATGACTGCGTTTCCCTTTGGTCTTTGGGTTGTGCTTCTTTTGTGCCCATGACAAGTGGACCCCACATACACGCGGCGAGCCACGAGTGGCCACGAGCCCCGCATCCGGATGGCTGACGTGGAGCATCACACGGATCACCTCACGCGTGCAGCACATTTGTGCTTCCTCACTGCCACCGCCATGCAGGCCCCACTCCCACTCCCGCTTCCCGCTCGGGAGAACCCAGGCGCGTCGAACACGTGGCCAGGAGCAGTGGGTCCCAAGGCCATGCAGCAGCAGATCAATTGCATAACACTCGCAAAATTCAAATTTAAATTGCTTGTTTGGGCCCTAAATAAATTCAAATAAAAAACTTGTTAACTACAAAATTTTATAACTTTTCGAGATCTATAATTTTTGTATAGGGAGTTTCTCCATCCAGGATCGTTTATAAAATTTGAATTTCAAATTTGAGAAATTCCAACGTAATTTTGCGTGACAAGATGATTTCAAATAAAAAAGTTTCCAACTACAAAGTTTCATAACTTTTCGAGATCTACAAAGTTTATTTAGGTTATTTTTCCATCCGAGGTCATTTCAAATATTCGAATTTTAAAATTTTCAAATTCGGACGCAGTTTTGCATGACAAGATAAATTCAAATGAAAATGTTGCCAACTATAAAGTTTCATAACTTTTTGAGATCTACAAACTTTATTTTGGTTGTTTTTCCATCCGAGATCGTTTGAAAAAATTGAATTTAATTTTTTTTCAAAACAGATGCAGTTTTGCATGACAAGATGAATTCAAATGAAAAAGTTGCCAACGACAAAATTATATAACTTCTTAAGATCTACAAAATTTATTTTCGTTGTTTTTCCATATGTTCATCCCACATGGTGATTGTAACGTTTTTCACAAATCTTATATGTCTCTCTCGTAGTTTATGAAACTATAAGAGAGACACGTAAGATTTGTGAACAAATTTATTTTCACTTTGTCAAATGAAGAAATGACCTAAATAAAGGTTTTAGATCTTGAGAAGATATACAACTTTATAGTTGAAAACTTTTTGATTTGAATTTGTTTAGGGCTTCAAAATATGCATGAAAATTTTCTTTGCCAAGTGCCAGAAAAAAACACTCGGCAAAGAGCCTCTTGCCGAGTGTAAAAAAAACACTCGGCAAAGAAGCTCTTTGCCGAGTGTTTTTTTACACTCGGCAAAGAGGGCTCTTTACCAAGTGTATTTTTTTGCCGAGTGTTTTTGATTTAGCACTCGGCAAAGAGCTTCTATGCCGAGTGCCCGAAAAAAACACTCGGCAAACACTTCGCACTCGGCAAAGAATGGAAATCCGGTAGTGATTTGAACCTGTTTCAATTTGTACATGTACTAGTCCATCAATCTGTGGTCTCGCACGGTTTAGAATTTTAGGAGATATAAGTATTAGGTAATGTTTAATAATTCCTTCGTTCCAAATTATATGATATTTTGGCTTTTCTAGATTTATTTTACTTACTACGTATCTGGACAATACATCTAAGTGTATTACAAAAGTTATGTATTTAGGAAACTCAAGACATCTTATAATTTGTCATAGAGAAGTATATCTGATTAGTAAAGAATTACTTACATTAAATTGTATGTTTTTCTATTTCTTATATTATTTTCTAACATAATATACATAGTAGATACTCTGTAGTCTTACCTGGTTATCATAAACTCATTAACTACTATTTTTTTCAAGGAACTAATCTCTATATTTTTTATCCATATTTATATTTTTCCTTTGCATGGCACCCCTATATATTTTAAATATGCAATTACTTTGAAACCTTATCATTAATCATGGTGGCTCTTGTTGCATCATGTATCTTATGAAGCCGTGAATCTAAAATTTGATTTTCCAAATTTTATTCTTATTATCAACTGCTACGGATTTTTTATCTCCTTAAGTTAAGTTGAAACTCTTGTTCTTATTGTATCTTTCACTCATTTTTGCACTTTTTGAAATAGGGATTTTAGGCCATATACTATGTTCTTAAGTACTACAATAGCATAAATCATTATTTGAAACATCTACAATATCACTTAAGATGAGTCATAGAGCTTGAAATGAGATCTCAAACGGGGGTAGCTATGCTAACCTCAAGAGAATTTTAATACTTATACCTTATAATCATCGACATTTTACTCTAAGGTATTCTTAAAGGGCCAGGAAAATATAGCCACCGGTGGACTCTACTTCTCAAGATGATTGAATTTTTCTTTCAGTACATTTGGAGTTATGGTTATATCAATATGGACATGTCAAACATTTTAGTTAAAATAAATAAATATATGTATGGTTATATGGTTTTAAATAATTTGTTAGTATCATTAGTATATGAGTTGTTAAGAAAATATTTTTTATGTGATGAAACATAATATATATATTTTATTGCTCATGCATGTTGGCATGACACATATATTTACTTTAATCAAATCTTGCTATATTAATATAGACAGATGTGGGTAATGTAGAAACATATATATGCTCTTTTTGTTATCTAAACAATTTTTTGTAATAGGAGATGTTGATAATTTAAATTTATATTTGAGGGGGTATTTAATTTTTCTAATAATTAGATGAAAGTTGAGTTATGTAAATTATTGATTATAAAAAGATGACATCAGTAATGCAAATTTAGGTCTACTTTAGATCATTTTTTTTAACGATATATGTGTACAATATAAATTAGAGTCATGAGTTAGTTTATATTGCTTTACATAATAGTAGAAGTGGATAATTGTTTATAAAATAGAATAGATCCAATAACTATATTATTATGATCAATGGTGATTAGGTTATACCAAATAGTAAATTGTTTAAGATTTTTTCAAGAATTTCTAGGATCTATCTTTTGTCTTCGTATTAGGTCTTATGATGATTGACATGCAGACTCTAGTAGGACCTGTAGTTAGAATTTCTAGAATTTATTTTTTTTCTCTAGTGTAATATGTATTTAGTCAAAAAAATCTTAAGATATAGAAACTCTTGATACAACCTTTTTTGTAAAATAGTAAATCTATAGTTTATCTTTTAACTTTTAATCAAGTTGTTGCAATTTTTTCACATGTTAATTAGCAATTCTAGTATTCTTTATCTTTTATTCAATTTTTAATTAGAAAGTGCCTAGGTCCTATAAGAATTATTTTTCACAGAAGTTGAAACTCGGCTTGCACCCTGACACTAAACATGTTGAATTTATTATATCATAGGATAAATTAGTATTATTTATGCATCATAGTGCATAAAATTAAATTAATAATATAGATATGACATAATATTTCAGTAAAAATATATAAACTTATTTAAAATAATAATTTAAGAAATTTATTATCAAGGATTATAAATATAAATTGTTATTGCGATGTGGTTTGTTAAGTGAACATTTTTCCAGGTTTCATAAATTGTTAAATAATTATTTATCCTAATATATACATGTTTATTTGATATACATGGTGGAATATAGCATCATAATTATTTTATTTCACAATTATAGAAGTCTGTGAATTAGAAATAAACTATATCATACTTTATGGATATTGATTTATTTTTTCATAATATTTATGTGTAGGTTTCAAAGATTTTTGTTTATTTTTTATAATGACTAAGGTACTTACAAATATAAAGAAATACCTTATATTATATTAATGACATACAAGGATATGTTAAATGCAAACTTAGAATATTACTTTGCATTATCTTTCATAATGATAAAGGTAGATAATTTATAAAATAATTAAGAGTTATTTTAAATTATCTTTCATAATGCTATATATGGGTAGTTTAGATACAAAGTTCAAGAATTAAATTATCTTTCATAATGACAAAGTTGGGTAAATTAGACGCAATGTTAGGGCGTTATTTTAAAGGCAACATATCTGGTGCAAACCAACCTCTCCGCGCAATCGTGCAAACTTCTAATCTGGGCCATATGATGTTGATCCAAGGGGCACAGGGGGATTGGGTAATTTTGCGCTTAATCGTCCGCTCCTAATCACACTTTTACAAATCCCCTCTCACTTTCCCTGCGCCCCCTTGGATCAATATCATATGGCCCAGATTAGAAGTTTGCACGGTTACACGGAGAAGTTGGTTCGCACCAGATATATTGCCTATTTTAAATTATGTTTCATAATGATCAAGGTGGGTAATTTAGATGCAAACTTAGGGGTTTTTTTGAATTATCTTTTGAAATGGCAGAGGTGAGTAATTTACATGCAAAATTAAGAGGTTACTTTATGTATTTTTCATAATAACAATGGTGGATAATTTTATAATAAACTACAGATCCAATGGCCATTGTTGGTGATGATGATTTATAGTCTACCAAATTAAAGGCCAGATGTTTTTTATTATTGTGAGGTTTTATAGGATTTATCTTTTTTCCTAGCGCGTCTAGTAAGAATTAATGTGGTGCCTCCATTGGAGCCTCTAATTAGTAATAATAAGATAAGATGCTTTAAGAAGGAATTTGCGAGCCCAGCAAACGCTGCTCACAAAGAATGAAATAATCTGTACCATGAAATTTCATCTTTAAATGGGAAATAGTGAGCTTTTTGAACTCAAGATGGGAAATTTCAAATTGGAGCAGTCCACATTTAAAATATCTCATAATCCACTTTATCATTGGCTTAAAATCTTCGTCATTGTCCATTCCATTCACTACGCATCTATTTACAATATTTTACCACCTCTCCATTCGCAAGAGCAATTGCTACCCAACGTTCTCCTTCTCGATCCGAACCAGGTAACCCTCCCAAATGAAATGCAATAAATATTTCTCGTCATAGCACCACACCTGGCGATCTAGCCCATCCGTATGTGGGTTTATTTGAATGCACTTTTATTCACCTTATATCCATGTGTGTTAGAGAAGATTGAGGAAATAATTAATACATATTGATTGAGGTGGATACAAATGCATCCAAACAAGATCACTGGTGAGAGGTGGGCTGTGATGAATGTCGGGTGTGAGTCCGGCAGGTCACCGTAGGCCTTGACCTCCTTGAGGCGCCTGATGGCGACCTAGCTAGAGGCGTTCTCCTCAGAGATTAACAGTTAGGGTGGGCCCTAGCCTATTGGGGAAGATGTAAGTCCTCCTTATTTCATGGGAGATGTAGAGATTTTGGTGGCCACAAAAAAAAGGGAGAGCTATTGGGAGACTGCTGAGCAAGGTAAAAGGGCAATCGTCCAAAGTTGATAGTTTTATGGAGATAAGGAGTGGTAGGGGACAGCTAGACATGCCCTAAGCTCATATATCTTGCCATCCATCCCAAAAGAAAAGTAAGGCCCTTTTTGTTTCTGCTTTTCTAAGTGTGGCTTATAAGCTAAGCAAGATTATTTGATACGCCACGATCTATAAAATCTGTTGTCTAAATAAGCTGGGCGTTTGGCTATCTTGCTTATTTCTGGTAGATTAGAAAAGGACATTTTGTACGGGGAACCTAGAATTTTCTCAAACTGCATAGCACTGTTCACTACTATTCCTGTGAGTCTATAGCCTTGCAACTGGACCAAGCTTAAAGTTTCTATTTGCATCCCGGTCCTTCTTTAAAATCGACGATGGTGACAGCGGGGCGAGCTCCTGCAGCGATGCCCCCGCCGCTCCCTGGCCCGGCCACCTTCACCACTGCCAAGGCCTTTAACCGCCCAGCCACTGTCCCCACCGCCTGGCCGGCCTGCCTCCTCCAAACCTTCCTTCCAAGCCCGCCGGAGTTGGAGTCGGAGAGGGAGGTTGCCCGAACCCTAACTTCTCCGTCTTCTTCATCTCTAGCGTGGGCGCAGGCACGAGCACGAACGCGGGCGCAGTCGGGCACAAATGCGGGAGGGACAGGGAGACGCATGGGAGGAGGGTAGCGCCGTCGCGTGACGTCGCGATGGTCGCGTAATAACTTTTGCGTACTAGATAGGAGAATCTCAATGCAAAACAAGGGACAGAGACATTGAAGGGGTAAAATAATGTTACGTAAAAATAACAAACTAGATAACCGAAGAGTTATATTATTCTAGACTCGGCGTATCATAAAGGAATATTGATTAAGTCCTAAATGTAGATGCATGCTTCCACGATGTAATGAATTAAGATGTCACAGAATAACAATTACGAGCAACTTTTCATGAGCAACTCCTTGACGACGGACGGGCAGCTGCTCATGACGTGCTCCAAGCCACCGGTCACTATGGCTGCCATCAGATTACCACCGGACATGAGAAAACATAAACACGCCTTCTTAAGCCCATGACAGCTATGCCGCTCAGCCAACGCCAGTATTGTCCCAACACTGCTCGTGTCAATGTAGCCGCAGAGCTTCTCTTCACAGATCAACTTCAGCCTCTCCAAACAATACCTATCGGCCGCGACGAGCAAACGCTGCGCCATGACCATCATCTCGCACTCGTCTATCTCAGGCAGCACGTCGTTGTAGACGAAGTGAAGCAGGGCCTTAAAGACCCTCGGCTCCATGTCCTGGATCCACACGCATGTCGCGGTGCCCTCCTTCATGGGGCTGAACAGCTCGGCCTTGAAAACCGGCGACCGGGCAGAAAGGATGCTCCGGTGCGCGCCGAAGCTCTCGCCGTCGACCTCGAACATGACGTCCGTGCCATCGCTGCTCGAGAGGAGATCGCCGAGATGCTGGATGATGTCAGACGGCGGCACGTCGACGAACTTTGCAACGGCGGCAGCATCCTCATTTTGGACTACTAGCTTGAGGACGCTTATGTCACACCGGATCCTGAAGCAATCGTCCCTCAGATGACCTAACTGCTCCAACGCCTTCCTCTTGATGAACTTTGTGATCCCCAGTCGGGTATTGTTAGCCGCCGTGCGCACGTACGTCTTGTTTCTGCCTACTCTGCAGCTGTGGGTGGTAGGCTTTCCATCCCAGTCGAGCAAACTGAATGTGCATCTTGCGTATACCTCCATGTCACATGATAGAAAGATAGATATATAATCGCACTATGCCAGAAAAGCTTATCAGTGACGTCTCGATTAGTGACCCAGAAAAGAAACACGTCACTATAAGAATATTAGTGACGCGGGTAAATGATACGCGTCACTGATTAGTTGTTGCCCATGCTCTAGGAACAATACGCGTCACTAATAACAATATATCAGTGACTCTTGCAAAGAAAATGCGTCACTGATAAAATTTGTGACGCGTATTACCCAGGTGCGTCACAGATATATTGCCATATTGGTGACGCGGGTGAACAAGACGCGTCACAGATAAGGAAAGTGACGCGTTTTTCCTGGACGCGTCACTGATACAAGGAAATATCAGTGACTCTTCTCGACAAAATGCGTCACATTTACTATACTGTGTATGTTTCCCGTGTACGCATAGCGTTTTATCCCTGCTGGCTGACGCGTGAACCCAGGCTGTGGGCGCTGCCTGCTGCTCTGTGCGTGTGGGCTTATACACCGATCTGTGAACTTGCCTCCTCCCTCTCTTTATTTCACGTTAACAGTGTCCATAGAAAAGGAGAAGAGGGAGTGGAGCCTATGATGGGTGGGGTCCGCGGCCAGGCGTGGCCTGCTCAATTGGCCAAGGCGATGTAGCCAAGTACTCCGCTCTGGATGTCATCGTCCTCATCCTTTTCCCATTCACGCCATGCGGTCAGAAGGAGAGAAAGAGAGAGGGAAAAGAGAGAGAGGGGGGAAGGGAGAGGATGGAGGGCATGAGCGGCCAGAGCAAGGCACCGGGCGGCGGCGCTGTTCAGCGGCTTCGGTGGCGGCGCGCGGGGCTTCTGGCGGTCTTCAGCAGGGAGAGGAGAAGGAGAGAAGGGAGATGGAGGGAGGCAGGGAAGAGCAGAGAGCAAGGAGAGAGGGGAGGGAGCAGGACGGTGCGCCGGTGGCCTCGAGCGTCAAGGCTTTTGGAATCTCTGGCTCCTCTCTTTCCTCTCTCCCAACCCGACCGCGGCGCCAACATCGGCGCCTCTCCCTCTCCCTCTTTCTCTCACCCACAGGGGCGCCCCCTCCCTCTCACCCACAGCGGCGGCGGCTCCGAGGCTACCCTCCCTACCCAGGTCGCCCGTACGGCGCCGCCGCTCACCCTCCGTAGCCACGACAACGGCGCACCGGTCCGGGCCGTCCCCAGATCGGCGCATCAACGCGGCCAGTCTCGCCGGTGGCTGTGGACGCGACGCGACGCAGCCGCACAAGCAGGCCCCAAGTGGTGGCCGCCTCCCACCTTGGCCTCCCTCCTCCTGCCGTCCACCTCGACGCCGACGCAGCCACGAAGAGGCCCCGATGCGGCATCGCGGCGGCGCGCCGTCCTCATGAGCGGCGGTCCCCTGATGGCGCGGTGGAACCGGCGTGGCTGCTGAGCCTGATCCACGACAGCAGCAGCAGTTCGGCCACCTAGCACACCTGAAGGCAACGACGACGCCGGCCAAGGTAAAATTATCTGTGCCGCCAAGCTCAGTGGAGATTTAGAGTTCGTTTGCAAAAATTCGTGAACTAGGGTTTCAGGAATTTGGGGGAATAAACTTTGATTTGACTGGGACCTGCATAGTCCCCTCCTTGGATGTGCTAATCCGAAACCCTAGCCCCTTGATGCTCAATGCTTACAATCTAGTCATTGGCTTAGTGAAATTATGAAGTAATCAAGTGTTCTCTAAATCATATCATTGGTCTATCAATTTTTTGATGTTTCCTTGCTTAAATTCAAATATGACTAGAAACCAATAATATGTATTTATTTATCAGCCTGACATGCTTGTAGCACTAGTTTGATTATTGCAATTAGTGCTTGGCTGGTTGTAAACATGCAAATGAGATATATGTTTAATTGAGGTTTGCTCTTGTGTTACTGAATTTGTAATGTCTTAACATCTCTATTTGAGTTGATAGAAATATTCTTCTCTATTTCTGGCATGTTAATCTTTTGGGAGGCTGTTATCAGCACACCAGGTATCAATAGCGTACGTCGTCTAACTTTACCTTTCTTATTGCTAGCTGATGCATCTTGTTGACTGTGCAATAAATAGTATTCTCAGGAGATGGATCTGCACTTGCAATTTTAAAAACAACTACTAATTTAGAGTTAGTTCTAGTTGAAAGCAGTGGATCTTAAGGGTATCAGTTGTTGCCTTGTTGTGATTGACTACATTATTATTATAGCTCTTGTTTGATCGAACTTCTGGATGGTGCTTGATCTCTACCCATGAAGATGTAGTACCTGATATCTGCCCATTTGATAATTATTTTTCTGTTCTGTTGTTTATCCTATCATTTTGCTACAACTTCCTGTCATTTGGGAACACAATAAGATGAGTATGCTCAATCTTCTTGCAAGCCTAATAAAGGTAATATGTTTCCACAGTAGTCTATGCACTTCAAAGGGTGATTTGTGCACTAATTGAAATGAAATGGTGGTGATTAGTGGATTTGAGGCACATGGTTGCTCATGTTTAGACCTGGGTCTGGATCATGTACTGGTAACTGGTTCATAATAATGTTTGTAGCTATCCAGTTATTTCCAATAAAGCCAAGTTTGTTGAGGAGTTTCCAGCGCATTTAATAGACCCCAATCCTTCGTTCTTTTCCTAGTTTACTTCGATATATCCAAAGGAAGACTGTTACTTGTGTTTTCCAAACCTCTCTAACCAAGGAACCTCTGTTTTTGACTGTGCACTGCTATTCTGTCAAAGTTTTTATATGCTAATGCTTGACACTACTGATACAGTGGTGGCCGGCAGTACTAAGTACTAACTGAATATATGTAATTTTAAGTATTAATTAACTAAGTACTAATATTACCTGAAATTGATATATCTGTCCCTTCATATTTAGCACAGATTCAGCTAATACGGCATGGCGAGGGAGATATTGAATCTCAACTGGAAGACTTAGTTTAGTAGGAGAGCTTCAGTTGTGCTATCTTCTTTTTCCTAAACAGCTAGTTAGATACAAAGTACATTACTACTATGTGAAGTTGATTCTTGTACGACTCTATACTATGTGATGAATTGTATAATATCATATAATAAATATTGAGTTATCAGTTGAGCTTCTTTTTCCTGAACAACTAGTTAGATACAGAGTACATTACTACTCCGTGAAGTTGATTCATGCATAATAATATCATGATCCTATATATATATAGGATCATCGTTTTTTTTTGTTTTCTGAAATAGTTATCAGTGACGCGTATTGGATAAACGCGTCATTGTTCAATGGTTATCAGTGACGCGTATTGAATACACGCGTCATTGTTCAAGGGTTATCAGTGACGCGTATTGGATTCACGCGTCACTGTTCAAGGGTTATAAGTGACGCGTGTTCACGCGTCACTGATGTGCCCTTATCACAGACGCAAGAACAGTGACGCGTCTTTTACGCGTCACTGATAAGCTTTTCTGGCATAGTGTCGGATGCGTCTTCAATGTTGGGCTTGGAAAAGCCGTTGGGGTAGTATCGGATAGACCAACGCTGGCCTGCAGCTGTAAAGGAGGACGAAGTTATGTATTCGTTGCGACCAACCCTCGTTGTCCAGCAGTACCCGTCGATGGTAAGCACGTGCGATCCGGACACTTCGGTGGCGACGATCTCCGACGTGCTTGTGTCGTCGTCGGCGTCGCCGGCGGTAGGCTTGGAAGAGAACGCCATATGGCTGGAGGACGACAAGAGTACGTATCCCCGACTCTCCATCCGTGGGTTTCACAGACGAAGATGCGCGAAAATCGATATGGGGTGCGTCGATATATAGTTTTATGCGCGGTCACAAAGGATCAAGCCGGAGTCCGACACGGCAAAGTCAATTCCTCATGCTGTTTCCTGCTTGGATCCTCCCCGGGACAAGCTGTATCTGTAGCTTGACGAGGATATTGAACCCCCAGAAGTCGCCGGTTCTTGGCTTGTTCAAACACCGCTTGGGGCAGAAGGATAGTGAACCCCCAAACTGTACTGCATCCCACCTAAGAGCATCTCCAAGTAAACTAAACTCCCAATCTTATTTTTTTGGCATGATAAAAAAACTCCAAATAAAGATAACCTGTCTATTTTCTTTCACGGTGCTCTTCCATTGCTCCCAACTGCCACAACCCCAAGGACGAGGGTTCCGAAACCAGCTCCCCGATCCCCAATGCATGTAGACACTCGGAATGGGAGAAGCTTTGGCGGCGGGGCAGCAGGAAGAACAGGCAAAAGCCCTAGCTCAATTAGATGTGTTTTGGCGCGGCCGATGGGCTATTTATATAGGCATGTCCAACCCGATTTTGTGTCACGATCAGGATCCACACCGTTTAGGACTTCTATCTGCAAACTTAAAGATCAAGTAATGAAAAACTAAACGATAATGATGGGGTCGGATTCCAGATCATGTCCGTCCGGACGCCTCCCTGGGTCTACGCGCTACCGGCCCAAACAGGTCTACATCCTCTTTGTGTCTTCCCATCTCTCTCCCAATAATATCTTCCACTCCTTATGCTCGGTCATCCGTCTTCCCCGCTATGCACTCCATCTCGCGCCGTGCAGCTCCCCCATCCAGCGCCGTGCTCTCATCCCACACCACGCCCACTCCATCGCCGCACCATGCTCCATCCCCCGCCGCGTTCGCTCCAGTTCGCTGCACGCTACGCCCCCACTCCATCTCCCTGCACGCCGTGCGTCCCCGAAGCTACACGCCGTGTCTCATCCCCCACACGTGCCAGGGTGCTATTGGGGTATTGCCAAGGTGCTGCTGTTGCCGCGTTCCACACTAGAAGGTCATGGCCGTTGTCGACACCGTGGTCGCCATGACGCATGACCTCAGCATGGAGATGTTGCGATGGAAGCATGTTGCAAGTGTATGTTTCAGTTGTTTTAGACGTTTCAGAGGTATGTTCCAATTGTTTCATATGGATGTTGCAAGTAGATCGGGGATGTTGCACATATTGCAAGTGTTTCAGAGGCATATGTTCCAAGGGTTTTAGAGATGTTGTTCAAAATGTTTCATCTGTTCTAGATGTTGCACATGTTTCACACATATGTTGCAACAATATGTTCTCAATGTTTCAGTTGTTTCAGCCTTATGTTGTAATACATGTTTTCATGTTTGCAAGTTGCAAGTGTTTCATACATATGTTGCAAATATATATTCCAAATGTTTCATCTGTTTCATACGGATGTTGCATTCAAGTGTTTCATATTGCAGGTATTTCATGCTATTTAGAGAGTGAAGGGGTGCGAGGAGTGATAGAGGCATGGCATGCGCACCAAGGAATGAACCATGGCGAGCTGGAGGCCGACAGACAGGGCACGTAGTGCATTGGTGTCTGGCAGATGAGGCGTGCTGCTGGGCCGATGGTCAAGGCGCAACGGGAACGGGGTGCGCGTGCGGGACAGGGCGAGTGACCTCGAATCCAGGTAGACAGGGCATGCTGCGTGGGAAAGGCGAGTCATCGATCTGGACATGTGGACGCTGTGACGGGGCGGGTGTGCGTGTGGGGCGGGAATAAAAATTAGCGCAGGGGGCAGGCTGTGCGGACGTCCAGATAGGGGCTAGCGTTCGGACGTCCAGGTGCTAGCCATACAAAAAACTAAAACAGCAAAAAGAGACCACGCCCCGCAAGGCTAGGGGCCGGATTGTGGCAGGCCATTCTGAAAGATCTAGGCCCTTGTTTGGGTTTTGGTAATTAATGACAACACTTGTTGACTAACCTTTCTATTGTAAGTGTGTGAAGCAATGTTGGATTAGTTCATAAGATGAGATGGATAGTGACATGGATTTGATTGTTAGTATGTTGGAATGCTTAAATCAAACATAGTGAGCAAGTGAAGAATAAGGCAAGGCTTGGCAAGCTACTATGGATCGTTGCAATGCAATGGTGAACGGCAAGCTAGCAGGCTTGGCGTTGATGGACCGAGGAACGGCAAGCTAGTCGAGAGGTTTTGCAGTGATGGACCGCATGTGGCGGAGAAGCTTGAGCAAGACTTGGCCCTGAAGGATCGAGGCAACGGTGAAGAGCAAGTGAGGCTTAGGTCGATAGACTTGAAGTCTATGTGATGGTTTGAGTGATTCACAACATATATAAAGATCAAGCCAAAGATACAATGATCATATGAAGTGGTTTGGTGAATATGTTCGATAAAGTTTCTCCTTGTGAGCATCAATTTGTGAGAAGATTGGGTTTGCACAAGGCAAAGCTATGAAACATAAGGTGTTTCATTTTACTGGCTATGAGTTGTGTAGAGAAGATTAAAATAGTAAGATTTAGGATAGATAGCCATAATATTAAGAGGAGCAAACGTGCTTTGCATTATGGTTATCTAGTGCCACTTGTGAGCTCTAGCGTTGAGCTATGTTTTGGTGGTGATTAGCGGATAAGTTTAAAACCTTTGTGAAAAGTTTGATAAAAGCTAAGCTGTGGTGACTTGAACGATCATCTTTCGGGAGATTGTTTCTTGGTGTTGTCTTACTTTGAAAAAGATTTTGAGAGTGCTTAGTACTAACTTTAAAATGTTTTGGAACCATCCATAATGGTATGGTGTGGTAGACCAAAACATAGGAGGTGATGCACTTGTTGAAGGATTTCAGGTGTACCACAGACAGTTTGGCCTCAGAGTGGCGGACAGTCCACCAGCCTTTTCCAAAAAACCAAAAGAATTGATTTCAATCTGTTGGCGGCTACCGTCTGAGCAGCGGACAGTCCGCCGATGAGCAGAGTTACTCGACTTGCTGTCTAGGGAGCCATAGTTGAACAGCGGACAGTCCACATCCCTAGTGGCAGATAGTCTGTCGATCAGGTTTTGGAATCCAACAGGTAGTTGCTGACAATGAGGGACAGTCCGGTCCTTGAATGGCGGAGTGTCTGGGAATGTCGTTTCAGCACAGTAACAACTATTTTTTGGGTGCTCCTTTATATATAGTGGGGTGTCCAGTTGGAGAGGGTTCTCTTGGCCATTCTGACAGCATACTCTTTGAGAGAGCACCTCTCTAGCACCTCCTCTCATACTCCTTGCTTGAGGGCAACATTTGGAGAGTGAGTGTGCTCTGCTAGTGCAAATCTTTGCATGAGAGATTACTTGTGGCACTATGTAGTCATTGTGCAAGTGTAGTTGCTTGTTACTCTTGGTTCTTGCCGGTTCCTAGATGGCTTGGTGATTGTGTATCCGTGAAGCTTGCAAGAAGGTTGTGTGGCACTCTAGAGTTGGCTTTGTGAGGGGCTATAGAGTTCATCCCCGCCGGAGGAAGGCAAAGTGAGTGCCTAGTTGATTTGGCCGGAGGAAGGCAAAGTGGCTGGGCTTCCTTTCTACCCTGACACTAGACTTTAGGAAGCGGTAGTGCTAGTGCCCAGATGATCAGACGGATGCCCGTGCCTGCACTCCATTTCACACGCCACACGCAGGGGCCCATGCCAGTTGACCCCACATGGGGATCACTCACGCCCCCTCCGCTTCCCCCACCCAAACGTCTATGCCTGCTTGGCAGAGCCCCAACAACTGCAGCAGGCGACTGTGGCAAGTGCCCATTGCAACACGAGGAACATCTGATCTATATTTGCAACATCTAGATGGAACACTTGCAACATACATTTGAAACAACTGAAATACTTGCAACATACGTTGAAAACACTTGCAAAAACACCTAAAAACACTTTTAAACCATTGCAAACATACACAACATCTAGATAAAACATTTGTAGCATATGTGTGAAACATTTGCAACACCCAGATAAACACACTTGCAACATACGTCTGAAAAAACAGATGAAACATTTGAAAACAGACGCTTGCTACATACGTGTATAGCCATTGCAGCATGTGCAACATCCCGATCTGAAACATATGAAATACTTGAAACATTAATTCATCTGAAACACTTGCAACATACCTCTGAAACATTTAAAACACTTCAAACATACACTTCTTCCTGCCGTGGTGTCTTTGGTCGACCGTGAGAGATAATGTCCCGGCTAGCGATGACCATCTCTTGGTGGCGTAGAGTTGGTGGTGGCGGGGAGCACGCTGTGGCCACAACAAGTGAGCCCTGACCCCAACATTACCATTTAGGAAGTGGAGCGGATTCCATATTTAAGTATGGCTACCCAACTTTCACAAGTAAGACGAGACTAAAGAGTTGACTTTCCATCTTTGCACACATAAATGGGCCTTTGAAATTTTGGTAGGAATTTGATAATTTCTTATTTGGGTCTGAAGCCCACATATATTCTAACAATCCCCCACCAGATCTCAAATGCCCATTTAGAGATCTGTCTGTTCTGCTACTGATTGATATACGAGTGTTTCAGTAGAGACCGTTAAGTTTCACTTCCGCCTAGAGCTTCAAGTTACACTCATCCACAACTTGAACAATAGACTACGCCTTGAATTGGAAGTTTAATGTGAAGACATTTTACACAAAGTCAAACTAATACCCAGCTACGAGTAGCCTTCCCTGCAGGTGGAGCACATACATCATATACCCCTGGTCCCTTCATGAGCTTATCAGAGACCACCAAATGTCATAGACTGTAATGTTTTACAGTCGGGCTGATATAGATGTTCTTTCCAGAATGCTGTGTGGGAGAATACCTTCCTGGCATCCCCGCCAGCATCACGGGCTGTTGCGAGCGTGTGGGACTGTGGCAGTGTGTTCCTGCTCGAGGTGCACAGCGGGGGTCACGAAGTTGGTGTTGTTCCCAGCCCACCAGTAGGATGCCGCCATCGGCATCGCCAGAGAGGAAGTCGGACCTCAGAGAGCCGTGGCCAGTACCGTCGTATAAGAGGGTGATGTCCCTCAGCCACAGGCCGGCGTCGCGGAGCCCCCATGCGTCGGCGTCGCCCTAGATCTCCCCCGGCATAGCGAGAGGCCGTAAGCGGCATCGGATGACGCACTAGCCATGGCAACAGCCGAGCCATTGGCCCATGCACCCGCGACGAGGATGGCAGCCAGCACGTTGAGATTGGATCCACAGGCGGCTTCACTGCTATTGTCCGCCCCACAGCCGCATCAGAAAATAAGAATTTACTACCTTACCCTGGGTTACATAATAAAAATTATAGAAAATGCTGGTGCTATTCCCACCTATTTAGTATGCATTTAGTAACTCCTGGTACTTTACCTCTTGGTACCTCTTAATATCTATGTTGTTCTAGCCATTTGATTGATGCTCACCAACGGTCCACATTTCTTCGAACATAATAAAATTTCTCAAGAAAATAATGGCTGCAACATTGAATACCTAACTGACGTGACGGAACTGGTTAGGAAAACCATGTTTTTCCAGTGAAACATGCATATTTCAGGCATGCATATTACACAGGTGTTCAGCCCCAAACCACTCATCCAAAGAGGGCCAATATAACCATCAATCAATTAGCTTGACTCGAAACCATGCAACATGCATTTACAATTAGACTAACATCTGATTGAAGAAGAAAAACAACAATGGTCTCAAATTTAACTGTTACAGAGTTGAGCAGGTCAGCAAACTACCATGGCGAGCAGCTCCTTGGGAACAGCTGGGCAACTGGTCCTCAAATGCTCAATGCCTTCTTAAGCCCATGACAATTGTACTGTTGAGCAAATGCCAATATATCCACCACTTTACTTGTGCCAACACGGCGGCAAAGCAAGTCCTCGCAAATCAGCTTGAGCCTATCAAGGCTGTATCTGTCCGTGGCAGCGATCAGATGCCGCGCCATGTCCATCGCCTCACCCTCATCTATCGCCGGCAGCGAGTCGGTGTAGATGTAGTGGAGCAAGGCCTTGAACACTCTTCCACGTCACTGATCTGTACTATGCCACAGCTTGCTGCTTCCGTTCTCTTCATCAGACAACCTGACATTATCTCCTCCAGAAGGACAGGTGACCGGACGGCGAGTATGTATATGTGCGCAGCGAACGTCTCCCCAGCGACCTCGAACGTGAGGTCCGCCCCGACACCTCTGGAGAGGGGGCGGCCGAGCTGCTCACCCATGACGGACGGTGGCACGGCGACCAGGCGCGCGGGCACGTCGCGGTCCCTGGTCCGGAGGTCCTTATAGACGGTGACGTCGCACCTGACCTTGAGGCAGTCGCCACACCGGTAGGCCGTTGCCCGTGACTCGATGAACCAGCAGGAAATTACACGCCGAACGCCACATGATCAGTTTGTCACGGTGAACGTGTCTACCTCGCCGCTGGACTGGCTGTAGGACGGCTGCCCGTCCTGGTCGAGTATGCTGAACTTGTATCTTGCCTCGACCTGCTCCCCATCGCTGCAGTGAGTACAGCGAAGTCGTAGAAGCATGAATATCCAGGCGCGGCCGTGTCGGTCTCTGTCATAGGTGAATTCGCCGGACCAGCTATGGCCGCAGATGGTGAACGGGTGAAGGTGGCAGAAGCGATCCAGTAGTTAATGGTGAACGGGTGAAGGTGGCAGAGTGCGTCGTGCATCGTCGCCAAGACCGCGGCGGGGTCGCACACGCTCACCATCGACGGCTACTCGCGGATCAAGGACGGCAGCGACTGCCGGAAGTCAATCACCTTCACCATCGGCGGCCACAGCTGGTGCGTCGAGTGCAGAATGATTCCAATAGGCCGCGCTGATTGGATATTCATGCTTCTAAGTCTTCGCAGAGACGGGAAGGAGGTCTCGGCAGCGTACACGTTCAGCTTACTCGACCACAACGGACAGCCGTCCTACAGCCGGTCCACCGCCGACGTATGCCCGATGATCAAGAACCACGGGAAGTCCGTCGTTCCACTTATCGAGACCAAGTTCCTCGAGTCACGGACGGCGACCTACCTGCGCGGCGACTGCCTCAGGATCAGGTGCGACGTCACCGTGTACAAGGAGCCCAGATGCGAGGACTGCGACGTGCCGTCGCGTCTGGTCGCCGTGCCACCGCCCGACATGGGCGAGCAGCTCGGCCGCCTCCTCTCCAGCGGTGTCGGGGCCGACCTCACATTCGAGGTCGCTGGGGAGACGTTCGCCACGCACAGACACATACTGACCGTCCGGTCACCGCTCCTTCTGGAGGAGATTATTTCTGCTGGTGCGATGAAGATAACGGAAGCAAGAGTGTTCAAGGCCTTGCTCCACTACATCTACACCGACTCGCTGCCGGCGATAGACGAGAGTGAGACGATTGACACGGCGCGGCATCTGGTTGCTGCGGCAGACAGATATGGTCTTGACAGGCTCAAGCTGATTTTGCGAAGACATGCTTTACCGCTGTGTTGACACGAGTACAGTGGCGGCGACATTGGCCCTTGCTGAAGAGTATAACTGCCATGGGCTTAAGCAGGCATGCATCCAATTTCTCATGTCTGGTAGTAATCTCAAGGCTGCCATGGCGGCCGGCGGCTTTGAGCATTTTAGAAGCAGTTGTCCATCCGTTCTCAAGGAGCTGCTCGGTATGGTAAACCGCCGCTGACCTGTTCAGCTCTGAAACAGTTAAAATTCTGTGAGCATGCATGGTTGTTTTTTTTTTCTTCGTCAGACGCATGGCAGTCTAATTGTAACTGCATGTTAGTTGCAAGGTTTTGGTAAAGCTAATTGGTCGATGGACATGCTTTGCCGCCTGGAAAATTATGCATGTTTCACTGGAAAAATTAATTAAAGGTTTTTATAACCAGTTTACTATTTAATAAATTTACAAATGTATTCAACCAAGCTTTGGATACAAAAACACCTTCTATAATTCAGGTGATTGAAATTTTGGCACTTCAGTCAATTAGTCAATGTCGCATGCATATTCTCCATGTTGTACATGAAAGAATATGGGAACGTGGTTGCCTATATTGGCTCACCATGGATGCATGCATGTTATATAACTTCGGCCAGGCCTCGACCTTGACAACCGAGCAGATAAAGATACAATGTTTGTTACATCCTTGGTATACAAGAAATATCCAGCTAACAACCTATACAGATCTCTAATCTCTCTTGAGGGATCCGTTCGTGGTAACCCATTAGCAACTTGATTTTAGTTGATATCAACTTGACCTGCAACAGTTTCTTAGCTATTCTCTCTCGCACAAAAATGTGAATCGATGTTATCAGCTTCGCTCGAGAATGTCAAACGTATAGGATTCGCTAACAAATAGATGACACCCAAGTCATCACACCATAAACACGAGACTTGATCTTGCTTCACACCAAGCTCCTTAAGTAATGACTCAATCCATACCACCCCTGATGAGGACATGGCACCATCAGATATGACCATCGATTATAAGGTGCGCTCATTCCTATATTTGCATAGTAATTTTAGGTACAATTCACTTGGTTCCACATGTACATGTCATTATTTGAATGTAGGTACAAATGTGTCTCAAAGTGCAAGTCCATCAAAGTTGAACTTTCGGTTCATCGGCAGCCCGACAGTGCTTCATTGGAAAGGCCATAACTCATCCATTCGGAGTGCGATCGAGGTCAATGAGCAATTGATGGAACCTTATTTGATAATCTTTCAAATATATCTAGTACCATCTCAATATCACATTGGCAAGACCTCCAAATCATCGAGACATTCTGCTGCTATTTCTATCGGGTGTTATGGCGTCATCACGGGCTTGTTATTCACACTTGGGACCCAGGCCCATGTTGGAGCACGCCCCAAGAAGGTGGAGAACACCTAAGAGATGCCCAAGGACGTCCTCCTCCTTGGCCACCACCTTAGGAGGCCAGCAAGATGTCCAAGCCAAGCTGGAGGCCCAGTCCAATTCGAGTTCGAGTCTGCTTCGGCCTTCTAGACCAGTCTGCAATAAAACGGACGCCCAAGACGCATCCGGACTCCGTTTTTGATGATCCATATATGGATGGAAAGATAATTTCATAATCTAACCAACGGCTTTGGTTTGATTCCCAAATTCCATCGGAGTCAATGGGAATCATCGAAACAATTTGGCATCCAGAATCGGTCAGGGTGCTGCGTCGTCGTCTTTTGGACCGTTTGGGCCATGTAACGTATCGAGACTCCTTAGGGACGTGAGTAGGGGTCCTTGGATGCCCCTTAGGCTTTATAATCAGTAGCCGCCGCCTATGTTAGGTTTTGAGTTTTGCTTAGATTATTCTGTCCATTGACAGTCGCCATCTTTCGGTTTGCGAGACTCCAACTTCAAGTGTTTAATCATTTATCTGCAATTGTCACTTCAATTGAGTTGCATTTTATCTTGTTCTTGCTTGTGTTCTTCGATTCGCAGCAGGGATTAGCCTTCGTGGTGAGGTCAACCGGATTGTGATACGGTTGATAACCAGAGGAGACGTGGTGCTAAGGTTGCAGGGTTCGAGTCTTTGTGATCTGGAGCCAGATCGGTGTGTCGCTTCCAACCAAATCGATAGTTATCTTGAACCTGACGGAAGATCGGGAATCACGTCCACATCAAGTGGTATTCGGAGCTAAGGTATACCGTCAAGTTCATATTTATCCTAGTTTAGTTAATTTTTGCCTTCGTCCCATAGTCCACCGCCATATTTGTTTCCTGTCCTACAACCATCCGCGCCATAGCCTTTGCATATTTCAGTTACAGAGTCCGCCGTGTTGAGTTTGTGTCTTAGGTCAAGGTCTTGTTGCTGGCTTAGATTGTGTTCTTTTCTAGTTTGTGTTGATCCCTTTATCCGCCATCATCCCGTCTCATCATCAGTTTACATCTTGTGTCCACAAAAAAGCCTGATTCGAGCAGTTTTCATAAAACAGTCATAACTTTTGCATCCGAACTCGAATCGGGGCAAATTTTATATCTACGGAGAACGCCAGAAAATTTTAGATATTTTTCATCCCAGCAAAGCTGAGTTCGCAAAATTTAGAATCGTGAAATTCAATTAGGAACATCGAGTTTCAGGGTCCATAAGTTTTGGTCAGCTTTTTAGATCACAATCCTGAATTTATATAGGCCACATCTTTTATCCAATTGAGCTTAAATTTTTTAAGATTTGTTCTTGTGTGCTCCTTGATGAGAAAAAATATCAAAAGAGCAAAATCTAAAAAAAAGTTTGGATAAAAAAAAGAAAAGAAAAAAATAGTAAAAGAAAAGAGAAGATAAGAGAAAAGGGAGCACATAAGGAACACCTCAATAGCTCTTCCATTGCTAGCTTTTATACTTATTTCACTCCCTTGTTTATCACAACTGTGCTAGGAACATGTATAGCTCAGCAACTAGGACAAGTGCTCTGGACATTTATTCAATATTGCTATCTGTTACTGAATCGTGTGCCACATATATATATTTGTTCTTTGTGTACCTTCCAAGCTCCACATATATACTCCAGATCAGTACAGAAAAAGATCCTTGCAATCTTAGTGCCACGTCCTCACAAGTATCTCGAACCAGCCACCGGTTGTATCGTCTACTGCTTTGCATTGGTAAGAACCTTGTAAGAACTTGGTAAGACGTGTGAGAGTGTATTTCCACCAACACATATAATAGTTGATAGGAATTTATTTTGATTTCTAACGTTATCAAACAATGTGTTTCTATTTAAGAGTGAATTGCAGGAAATCATGGCCCAGATGTTTGCAAGGATGGACCGCATGACGAACAATCCATCATCACATATTGACTATAATCATCAAGGTATAAGAGGTAAATTTACCATACCATGTTTTGTTGGATCTTATGATGGAGAAGCATATTTAGATTGGGAGATGACTGTAGAACAAGAATTTAATTCTCGCCTAGTTCATGAGATACATAAGGTTAAACTTGCTACTAGTGGATTCAAGGATTTTGCTCAAATCTGGTGGCGATAATTAGCTAATTTGCATCAACAACCTCAATCATGGGATAGACTTAAAGAAACAATGCGTGATAGATTTGTTCCTGTTTCGTATAAACGAGATTTGCGTAAGAAATTACAACGCTTAGAGTAGGGAGATATGTCTGTTCAAGAATATTTTGCAGAGCTTCGAAAGGGCATGATTTTTTGTGGGATAGAGGAGGATCCGGAAGATAAATTATGTCGTTTTTATGGTGGTTTGAGACGTGAAATTCAGGATATTGTTTATTATAAAGATTTTAACACTACAAACCAGTTATTTCAGCTAGCTATGCTTGCAGAAAAAGAATTGCAGGGACATCAACAAAAGAACCAGACCAACATTGGCGACAACTTCAACCAGGTTTTAGCAAGGGTGGAGCAAGCATTCGCGAAGATCGAGACTGCCATAAACAGACAAGTGGCCGTTTCCACCGTTCTAGCAGCATCTTCACCACCACCTCCCACATCCACTTTAGAGCATGGTAAAATTTTAAACTCGACTAAAATTGTACAACTTCATAAAGAGAGTGTTTCTACTAAGAACAAAGAGGTTGATATTAAAAATAAAAATCACCAAGTATCTAAACTAGAAAATCCTTTTATGCTAGCTACAAAATATGATAATATTCAAATTGGTGATGATGTGCTGAATTTGTCCACCACTCATGCTATAATAGAGCAACATTTAGTGGACACAAAATCTGAATTTCTTTTGTCACAAAATAATTGTTCTGACAGTGCTTGTGATAAAGAAGAGTTGTGTGACAATGCTTTTAATATACATATACCACAACTAGTGATTGAGCATGACGCTTTTGTTTTGAAACCGAATACTTGTGCTAAAAATAAGAATTTGAATGAGCATGATGCTTTTGTTTTAGAACCAAATACTTGTCCTAAAAATAAGAATTTACTTCCCATTGCTGCTGAAAAAGATGAGCTAAAATTATTGTTTTCTTTAGATACTTTGGGTTATATTGAGTTTGATACTCTGTGTGCTCTTACTACTTTGGAAGAGAAATTTATGTTTACTGATTTGTCATGGTTATCTAGATGTACATTTCACTTTATTGGCAAATATAATAATAAAGGAGAGTATATGATACACAGAGTTTATATTTGTTCAAATCTGAAATCTCCTTTTGTTGTACAACAATATGATAATTTTGAGGACCACAATAGATATAATCATATCATGTCAAGATCCCCAAGTTTTGTTATAAAGCAACAGGTTAAATTTCAAGAAGGGGAGCAATATTGGCTACTACCTACAATCTGTCCTCCAACTAAGCTTAAATCGAGGACGGTTTGTTGTCAAGAAGGGGAGGATGATGAGGACATGACACCATCGGATACGACCATTGATTATAAGGTGCGCTCATTCCTATATTTGCATAGTAATTTTAGGTACAATTCACTTAGTTTCACATGTACATGTCATTATTTGAATGTAGGTACAAATGTGTCTCAAAGTGCAAGTCCATCAAAGTTGAACTTTCGGTTCGTTGGCAGCCCGATAGTGCTTCATTGGAAAGGCCATAACTCATCCATTCGGAGTGCGATCGAGGTCAATGAGCACTTGATGAAAACCTTATTTGATAATATTTCAAATATATCTAGTACCATCTCAATATCACATTGGCAAGACCTCCAAATCATCGAGACATTCTACCGCTATTTCTGTCGGGTGTTATGGCGTCGTCATGGGCTTATTATTCACACTTGGGACCCAGGCCTAAGTTGGAGCACGCCCCAAGAAGGTGGAGAACACCTAAGAGATGCCCAAGGACGTCCTCCTCCTTGGCCACCACCTTAGGAGGCCAGCAAGGATGTCCAAGCCAAACTGGAGGCCCAGTCCAATTCGAGTTCGAGTCTGCTTCGGTCTTCTAGACCAGTCTGCAATAAAACGGACGCACAAGACGCATCCGGACTCCGTTTTTGATGATCCACATATGGATGGAAAGATAATTTCATAATCTAACCAATGGCTTTGGTTTGATGCCCAAATTCCATCGGAGTCAATGGGAATCGTCGAAACAAATTGACGTCCAGAATCTGTCATGGTGCTGCGTCGTCGTCTTTTGGACCGTTTGGGCCATGTAACATGTCGAGACTCCTTAGGGACGTGAGTGGGGGTCCTTGGATGCCCCTTAGGCTTTATAATTAGTAGCCGCCACCTATGTTAGGTTTTGGGTTTTGCTTAGATTATTCTGTCCATTGACAGTCGCCGTCTTTCGGTTTGCGAGACCCCAACTTCGAGTGCTTAATCATTTATCTGCAATTGTCACTTCAATTGAGTTACATTTTATCTTGTTCTTGCTTGTGTTCTTCGATTCGCAGCAGGGATTAGCCTTCGTGGTGAGGTCAACCGGATTATGACACGGTTGATAACCAGAGGAGACGCGGTGCTAAGGTTGCAAGGTTCGGGTCTTTGTGATTTGGAGCTGGATCGGTGTGTCGCTTCCGACCAAATCGATAGTTATCTTGAACCTGACGGAAGATCGGGAATCACGTCCTCATCAACCCCCGAGGTAGCATTTGCAATGGCGTTATACTCGGCTTCTATGCTGGAACGAGCTACGGTAGCCTATTTGCTACAACTCCTTTAAAATCAAATTTGACATAAAGAATATTGGTGCACATAGCGCCCGTATGCCCGGCTTTAGGGGCGCGTCTGGACGCACCTCGGGTCCGTCCGAGTGTCCCACCGCCCCCCCCACGCGGAACCATGCCGCCCCCCACACACATAGAACAGAACGCCGGTCCCGAATGGTACCCCGTCTCACCCGCCGCACGTAACCACGCCTGCCCCTCACATGGAATAGAATAAAAAACAGAACCCGCCCATCCTCCACTCCCCAACGCGCTCCTGTCCCCCGTTCCCCAACGCGCCCCGCTCCCCCACCGTGCCCCTATCCCAAAAAGAGCATGTAACACTTCAACTCCAACATTGCAAAAATATATGGAAAAACTATATAGTTTAACATCAGGTTGTAAATTCTACAACATCGAAAAAATATGTATTGCAACACTAAAAACATGCACTGCAACATCAAAAAATATCTACTGCACCAACAAAAAATATATACTGCAACATCGAAACAATATATACTGCAACATTGAAAAACATGTACTACAACATAAAAAAACATGTAATGCAACATCGAAAAAATATGTACTGCAACATCGAAAATTTTGTGCTACAACATCAAAAATTATGTGTTGCAACATCTCAAGCAGTAGTACTGCAACATCGCAAAAACATTTATTGCAACGACCAAACAAATCCCATTGCAACATTCAAAAAACATCTGTTGCAACATCACAAAACACCCATTGCAACACAGGATCTAGCCACCGCTGCGTCCCTCAGATCTAGAGGAGAAGGAGGGATCAGATCCAAAGGAGGAGGAGGAGCACTCAAATCCAGAGGAGGAAGAGGAGGAGGGCTTAGATTCAGAGGACCCACCTACCTTGCCAGAGCCGCCGTCATCGCCCTCGTCTCCGGTGGCATGGAGATTGCAGAGGGAGGGAGGGAGGGAGGGAGGGAGGAAGGGCAAGGGGCGTTAGTGACCTGGTACACGGGCATGGTGGCCCAGAGAACCGCGCGCAACGCAGAAGCGGAGTGGGTGCAAAGGAGCGGGTGAGCGGAGCGAGCAAGTGGGTGCGGCGGTCATGGGATGGGATGGGAGTGGATGGGGTGTCAAGGAGATACCAACGGATAAGGCGGTGAGGCACGTGGTGGTTAGTTGAGTCGTGCGGGGTCCGTCCGGACGGGACGGACGCCCGCACAGTATCATTATCGATATTGATGGCTTTGCTCGAGAATGAAAACGTATAGGATTCGCTAACAGATAGATGGCACCCAAGTCATGACACCATAAACACGAGACTTGATCTTGCTTCACACCAAGCTCCATAAGTAATGACTCAATCCATACCACCTCGAGGTAGCATTTGCAATGGCCTTATACTCGGCTTCTATGCTGGAACGAGCTACGGTAGCCTATTTGCTAGAACTCCTTTAAAATCAAATTTGACCCAAAGAATATAGCAAATCCTCCTGTTGACCTTCTATTGTCAACACTACGGCCTAGTCAGCATCTATATAAGCACTCATCAGTGTCAAGCTAGACATTCTTGTATTTAACCCAGTACCTAATGTATGCTTCAAATATCCGAGAATTCTTTTTTCAGCCGTCTTGTGCAGACTCATTCACAGAACAAGAAAGATCTGGTCATGTAAGTGTAAGATATTGCAATGCTCCCACCAAGCTTCTATACCTTCTACTATCTTCAGGACCAAGAGGATCTCCATTAAATGTCAGAAGGTTTCTTCGAACTAGAAAGAGGAATAGGTGAAGGATTGTGTTCTTTCATAACAGCAAGAGATGTCAACGGGTACCCGAAGCCTGATGACCTTTTATCCTAATAGGGCAAGGGTGTGTCAATTTCTATGCCCACGGGTTTGTTAATGGGCAAAAAGCCAAACCCAGCGGGTTTGTAGACACGGGTATGGGGTGTAGTATCCAAACCCGCCAACTTGGTTTTTTTAAACCTAGTCCGTCATAGAAGAGTAGCTCATATCGGGCTAGGATATCTCGAATTTGTCAACTAGATTGATCCATTTTGATCTATAAACTTTTTGGGTTGTGTTCAGGTCCATCAACTCTAAAATTGTAGATTTTGGTTCATAAACTTTTTAAGTCACTCATTGTACCTCTTTGTTTGGGGAATAGATCCAACGTGGCAGTCCATGTTGTTAGCCTAACATGGCTCGTGGGTCAGTTAGCTGCACATTGTATTGATAGATAGAAGATGTAGATAGATGGTGACGATGTAGATAGACCCAATGAGTAGTTGATGCGCGTGCACTCTGCCATATAGCAGCGCACGCGAACGCGTGGCGCATGGAGAATCCATATAACAGTATACAGACATGTGGCGTATGGGGAGCGGGAACCGAGCGTGGATGGAGATGCGGGGAGGGGAGCAGACATGTGTTGTGTATCATATCTGTTTTTTTGCCATTTGCAAATGGTATACAAACTTTAAAATATGATAACTTTCTTATCAAGCATCTATTTTTAATTCTGTTTTCACCATTACGTTCATTATAACGAGATCTATAATAGTAGATCTATGTTGAATATGTTTTGAAATAATTTTTGTGATGACAAAGTTTTGCGCCAAGGAGCATAAAGTTTCAAATGTTATAGTACAAAGTTCCAAAACAAGGAGTGCAAAGTTTCGAATTATAAAGTTCCATTTTTGCATATCAGTACAATGTTTAAAATGGGCTAAAATAAAGTTCCTGGATTTATGTGTATAGTTTTGAAATCTCAAAGTTATAAATCTAGCGGTACAAATTTTATAATGTTTTAAATTTGCTAGTATAAAGTTCTTGAATTTAAAATATAAAGTTTGAAATTACAATGTTTTAAATGTGCTAGTATAAAGTTCCTCAATTATAAAATAAAGTTTGAAATTATAAAGTTTTAAGTCTTCGAGTATAAAGTTTAAATGTGCTAGTAAATAGTTCCTAAATTTAAAATGTAAATTTTTATATCTTGAAATACAAAGTTTTACATGTGCTCGTATAAAGTTCCTGAATTTTAAAATAAAGTTTTAAATTACAAAGTTCAAATCTTAAAGTACAAAGTTTTAAATATGCCACTATAAAGTTCCTAAATTTAAAATGTAAAGTCCGAAATTATGATGTTTTAAACCTTGAAATACAAAGTTTTAAATGTGGTAGTATAAAGTTCCTTAATTTCAAAAATAAAGTTTTAAATTATAAAGTTTTAAGTCTTAGAGTATAAAGTTTTAAAGTTCTAATATATAGTTTCTAAAATTAAAAAGTAAAGTTTTAAATATTGAAATACAAAGTTTTAAATGTGCTAGTATAAAGTTTCTGAATTTTTTTAAAAAAATTTAAATTACAAAATTTAAATCTTAATGTAAGTTTTTAATGGGTCAATATGAAGTTTCTGAATTTAAAATGTAAAGTTTGGAACTACAAAGTTTTAAACCTTGAAATACAAAGTTTTAAAGGTGCTAGTATAAAGTTTCTTAATTGTAAAAATAAAGTTTGAAATTATAAAGTTTTAGATCATAGAGTATAAAGTTTAAATGTGCTAGAATGTAGTTCCTGATTTTAAAATGTAATGTTTTAAACCATGATATACAAAGTTTTAAGTGGGCTAGTATAAAGTTCCTGAATTGTTTTATAAAAGTTTCAAATTAAAAAAATTAAATCTTAAAGTACAAAGTTTTAAAGGCTAGTATAAAGTTTCTGAATTTAAAATGCAAAGTTTGAAATTACAAAGTTTAAAATCTTGAATACAAAGTTTTAATGTGCTAGTATAAAGTTTCTGAGTTTTAAAAATAATATTTTAAATTATAAGGTTCTAAATTTAAAGTACAAGGTTTAAAATGTATTAATATAAAGTTCTTGAATTTCAAAGTTTGCTCATTTTGTGTTCCAACCAATGATTACATATTAAACATTTTCTCTCTACTATTTTTTTAAACTTGATTTATGCCATTTTGTGTTCTAACTTATTACTTCTACTTATATACTTAAGTGAAACTATGCCCCGCCCTTTCACTACCCGTGCACCCGCTATCCCAAAAGAGAAAAATAAATAAGCTCAAGTAAAAAAATGGCTCGAAAAAAACTAGATTTGAGAAATGGAAATAGTGCATAGGATAAAAGATAACCTGACTCGAGAAGCTAAATGGACCTAGGAAAAGGCTAGACAGGGGAATCGGACTCCAGAAACGATGGACCGCAACTAACGAATCAGAATCAGTGCCCCGTTGCTACTGTGCCGAGCGTGCCTGCGTCACTGGTCCTTCTGCCGCGCGCGCACCCACTAAGAGCATCGGTAGATAGATGGTCCCACAGAGACTACCTTCTTAGTGTATCCGGTGCACACATGCAATTAGGCCCCTATGCTTTCTTGTTAACACAAGATATCGAAAATGTATCTAGTGCACACATTCAATGTATCTAACAATGATTGCAGCCCAAAATAAATGTGCATGAATCTTCATTTGGATATTGCCATGTACACCTAGGCAGTTGACCGTTGTGCTATCATCTACAGTATTAATACATGAATGTCACTGACGGCTCGGCGGTGACCGCTGAAGACGTCGGCTCTGAACCTGACGAGCAGAGGAGGAAGAAGGTTGTCCAAGATGCTGAAGCAGGAAGGGCAACTGGGCCGGTTCGGGAGAAGAAGCCAAGTAGCAAAGTATACGGGCCAGACTGGGCAAACTAAAGGGACCCTGTGTGGCCCATGAGCGAAGGCAGCCCATCGTGGCTCCCTTACGTAATCAGGCAAGAGAGCTGTGTGAGACTTGAACTCAGACTTGAACTAGACCGTGCCTGAGGGCGACAGTGGCGGCGACGTACGACGATCTTGTTGATCGGCCAGCGGCGACCGAGTTTCTACCCAAAATTACTATCAGTTATCGTATTCTATCGTATTCCGGTCACATCTGGTATCGGAGTGTAACACCCTAAAATTTGCCTCTTTTGAAATAGAGCTAAAATGATTTATTTGTGAATTTTTGTGCTCATAAAAACATAGAAAACTAAACTTTTTCATTAAATTAAAATTCACCATAGGGTTAGCAACATTTTTCTTGCATTCATGCCTGGTGCATTGGATTTACTGGGATGAGTGGTTTTAGTCCAAAACTCAAAATGATTCGAAACCGCTTTTTGGAACGTTTGAAAATGGCTTTGAAAATAAAAGAGGAGAAAAAGGCAGCCAAGAAAATATCTGCTTATAGGCTCCATAAAGTTGACGTCACTTGAAATATTTCTACTGTCTTGGAGTAGCTTAGATAATTTCACATGATTAGCAGCTGGCCGCTTTGTTTTATTTCATATAAACATATACGCGTATACACGGCTGATCGGCTATTGGCCAGGACGTGTTTGGTTCAGCTATGCAATTCCTTTTCTCCGGCCTTGGCCTTGTTTAGATCCCAAATTTGGGATGCAAACTTTGCATAGTAAATGTCCCGTCACACTGTAGCAATTTTGTTTTTATTTGGTAATAATTGTCCAAATATTGATTAATTAGGCTTAAAATATTCGTCTCGCAAAGTACAACAAAACTGTGCAATTAGTTTTTGATTTCATCTATATTTAGTACTTCATATATGTGCCGACATTTTGATGTGATGGAGAATCTTCTTTTTGCATAGTAGAATTTAGGGTGAAATTTGGGTACCTAAACAAGGCCCTTGTTTCTCTGCTAGTCGCTAGCCTTGTTTTTATGCGTACGGCTCAACCAGAGCAAGCTGCACAGGCAACAGCTTCTTTTCCCTTCCCTCTCAATTTTGCTGCCAGTCAGGGACTGTGCGTCAGGGTCGGTCTTCCTGTTTCCTCGTGTCGGGCTCGAGCCGGACTCTGCTCTGCCGGAGGAGTCCATCTCCGCTGCGTCGCTTTGCCTTGATCCGCAAGCCTGCGTGCCTCTCTTAAGTAGCAGTACGTCCGCTGCACCGCAGCCAGGCCAGAACCCAACTTGATCCTCTCCTGTCTCGGCCAGCAGCCCAAAGCACAGCCCAACCGAACCATAGCAGATGCATTTTTTTCTCCTCCCTGGTGCAGCTGACGCACAGGACCCTGCCCATATATACATGGGAAGCCCCAGGTGTTCCGCTCTTCTTTCCGCAACCCTAGCGCAGCAGCCGCCGGTGTTAGACTTCATCGAGCTTGGAGTGCAGCCGCCGCGGTCGCGCTCGTTGTCTGCCGTTTCATCGCTGTCCGCAACCCGTTGCCGAGCTCCAAGTCGAGAAGAAGCTGGAGCCGTCCCGCCGACCTCGCACCCGCCGCATAAACGCGTCAAGCTAGCAACCGTGGTCGATCTCCGCCACCGTTCCTCTGCCGCTGCAACCGTTTGTTCGAGCTTCGAACGAAGGTAAGCGATCCAAAGACAACTGTCTTTCTCTCGATGTCTTTCGTGAACGCGAGCTCGCCGGCTTAATGCCGTTGATCCGACCTGCCTCGCCAAGCTCTACATTGTCGTCGATCACCTCCCCACAACGAGAACCCTCATTAACTAGTTTGTGAGATCGAAACATCCATCCCTGTGCCATCCGTGTAGTCACTGGAGACAATTTCACCCTGATAATAAGAGAAGCACCAGACGTGCGCCGTGAGCCATGCGTGCTGACGTCGTATGACATCATGGATATGTTTTGTGGCCGTTTTCTTATAGAAAAAAATAATCTAAAAATACGATAGAAATACGTGACCCATAATTAGCGATCGATCTCCACTGTTTCTACGTTTTAACTCCAATTTGACCCATTCAAATTGCGTATGATTTGTAATTTCATAATCTACATGTTAGTGCTACTGTGGGTTCAGTTTTCCACCTTTAAGACTTGAGGTTATATTTAATCTATTATTTTACTAAAGAAAATCTCATTTAATTCATAACTTTTTTGTTTCAACTCCGAATTAGTCCGTTCGAATTGAAATGGATTTATAACAACATGAACTACGTATTAGTATTCATGTTTTCTTTATCAAAATCTCTGGAATTTCATAGTTTAGATCTAACTTGATTGATAACTGTGCAACTAGATTTATAAATAAAATATTATTGATTTCTCCTTTAGTTTTCTAAATTTAAATGTAATTTAACCTAAGTCACTTTTGAATATCTATAAAAAGTATTTTATCCTATATATATGATTTTATATAGTTAAAACAAATGAGACCTATGATTTTCCGTTTTATATAACGAAATCTTTCGGTGTATGTATCTCTTTCACCGTAGCACCGATTAGCATGTTTTCCGCGTCTGTTTGCTCATGGTAACGCGTAGATCAGTTTTCAAACCTTTTTACTGAATGGTGTACTGTTCTAATTATGTCTCTTCGTTTGCTTCGTGTATGATTGCTCGGATGATTGTGTGTTGCTGCGTGGTGATCGAGTATAGACGGTGAGCAGTACTACAACGATCAGAAGTATTATTTTGAGGCGGACCAGCAGTACCAATAGGAAAACTTTGATCAAGGCAAGTATAGCATGGCACCATCCTTGTTATCCTATTCACTATAATCATAATACATATGTACGTGTCCTCCTTGACAACCGTAGACATTATAACTTAGCTGTTGATACCCTGATTCCTTGTTGCCTATGGGATTTGCATTGGGTAGCTATTGCTAGTGCTTAATAATAAACAATGATCTTGTAATATGACTAATGAATTGTGCAATCACCCATTAAGATGATTTAATTACTGTTAAAGGGTGCTAGAGCATTATGTTGTTTTTATGTTGCTCTAGTTTCTCTCCGTAAGGACTTATCTGTAAGTGATAACCGGGATTGACAGTACAGTTGTGAGGGCTATATGGCTCTGGCTCTAGTTGTTTAAGAGACCTTTTCTAGCTTGTTAGTGGTTACCAAAAGGCGCAAGAGGGGTCATGTCTAGTATGGTCTTGGCCTGCCAAGGTGGGTGCAGTCTTTTATAAGTCGCCCCTTGGAGGGAGGTTCATGCTTTCCAATTGAGAATCCTTAGCGGCCCTAACTTGTTAGACGAACTTTTGAATGGCTTTATATGATTTCCGGTGTTTTGGGCCTAGCTAACCCATGCATTTGGAAGTCATGACTCACAGTGAAAGTGTACACCTCAGCGCAAAGTTAAAAACTGGTATACTAGCCGTGCCCACGGACACAGGCGGCCTTGGGGATTCTTACAGAATAAATGTTCACCATTGTTATATCATGCTTATTATGGTTGATATTATTATGCTTATGTTAATTGATATTTCATTGTTCTTATTACAATTGGTCATTGGTTCATTAATGGGAATTGGTTCATCTTGATGCTACTCAATTGCTAATTATATGATGATTAAAAGCTAAATGCAGTCAAATAGTGTCTAGCCTTTTGTGCCTCATGAACCCTGTGTTATACTTGTTGAGTTCGACATGGACTCACTCTTGCTATTTCTCACACCTCAGGATAGTCTCTGGAGTTATTAGGCTTGTGATCAACCAGTCAGTTTGTTCCTGAAGTGAAGTCAACACCCGATGTTCGGATTTGTCTTTCCGCTGTGTTGCTCTGTAAGGTATATTTTATACTATTGTGTTATGTATATTAAGCATTTGTCTCTTTATATTACACTTATCTGTGGCTATATGTGAGATTTGACTCCTTTATTTCACATATAGTGTATATCTGGTTTTGTCCTTAAAACCGGGTGTGACACGGAGCCTCTCGATTCCTGATCGCTCGAACATCCGCAACCCATCTGTCGAATTTGCAAACGCTCCGGGTTCGATTGAGATTTCTAGAGGAAGTGAGCTGCTGTCGTCAGAGATTTCTCAGTAATTCCCAAGCACGGGAGTCAGTTTGTGGGGAAGTTCACGATTCTGGCATTGCATGAATACCTCACTCAAAGACAGATAGCCACGGTCACTCCTAAGGAGCAGTTGGGGCAGATCCTGGCGCTGCTGGGAGAGAACTCCAAGGGGATCAACGAGCTCAAGAGTTCGATGACAAAGACGAGGGAGTTGGAGACGGACTTGTTGCAGTGGAAGCCCAAAGTCGATCACCATGTACATGAGCTAGAGCATGCAGTTCTGAATCTCGGCGAGCGCATCGAGCAAGTGCGGGGTCTCGGGTCCCACAAGCGTACCCGCTAGATCCACCAGGTGACGAGCATTTTGGGGACGTCACAATCACATAGCCCCCGCTCACTGAGGCAATTCGGGAGGACCACTTCGCCTCTCCGAGCAACAAGGCTCCGAGCTCCGCCCATCTGGAGCTTTCCCCGCAGTGGGCGGCACCTGGGTTGTTAGACCACCGGGGTGCTAATTCCGGGGCAATGTACACCATTGCCTCGTAAACGGCCCCGATCACAGGTACGACACCCCCTCTGAAATCCCCTGTTCCTTTACATACTGATGAGTTGGGGCACCGTGATCGGCATTTCTATCATTACCCACCCTACCCACCCATTACACATTTTCCTAAGGTCGAATTCCACAAGTTCGATGGATCAAACCCACGTCTCTAGATAAAATGTTGTGAAACATACTTTGATGTTTACCAAACCGATCCTAGTTTGTGTGTTCAGCCACCATGCGTTTGGTGGGTTCTACAGGGCTCTGGTTTCAGACCATGCAAAGCACCGTCAGTAAAATGAATTGGGATGCCTTTGTCACAGCTGTCTGTGACCGTTTTGACAAAGATGAGCATAACCACCTCCTTCGCCTCTTCCACATAAAACAAACTACCACAGTCACTAATTATGTTGAACAATTCAGTGATCTTGTTCACCAACTCCTAGCCCACGACCCCTTCTTTCCACCTACTATTATCACCAATCAGTTTATGGATGGCTTAAAAAGAGATATCCATGTTGTTGTTATGATGCACTGCGCTCAAGACCTCAACACTTCTAGCTCCTTGGTGTTTTTTGCAGGAGGCCACTCAGGACCAACCAACTAGATGATTTGAGTTGGGCTCTTATTCAAAGAATAATTTGTCTGACACTGCTAAGTCAGTTCCTGTTCCTATCAGTGGCTCTACTGTTGATGAGAACAAACCTATTGAATTCCCCAAGAACAAGCAATCAAGTGAAGACAAGTTATCTGCCTTGAAGAGCTATAGAAGGTCCAAGGGACTTTGCTTCAAATGTGGAGAAAAGTGGGGGCCTCATCATAAGTGTCCTACTACTGTTTCTCTTGTTGCAATAGAAGAAATTTGGAAATATGTGGAAGATGGGTATGAAATTGCAATATCTCATGAAGAGGAAAGCTCTGATTCTGGTGAAGACCTCATGGCAATTTTTGTGTAGGCCATGAATGGTACTGAAGGATCCAGGACAGTGAGACTTTGAGGATATATACAATGCAAAGAGGTATTCATGTTGATTGACTCAAGAAGCTCACACAGCTTTCTCAGTGATCTGGTGGCTGCAACCATTTCACCTTGTCACTCTCTTGCTCAGTCTGTCAGTGTTAAAGTGGCTAATGGACAGACTCTTGCTTGCACTCATGGATTACTCAATCAGATTTGGGGTACTCAGGGCATTACTTTTTGCTCTACCATGAAGACTGTTCCACTTAGGGGATATGATGTTATTCTAGGCATGGATTGGCTGGAATCACATAGCCCAATGAAGATACACTAGATGGACAAATGGTTATAGTTTTCTTATCAAGGTCAGCTTGTGACATTAGAGGGCATTCCCTCTGAAGCAAAGTTGGGGCCACCAGTTTGTCAAAATCAACTCATTGCATTTGACAAAACTTACTTTATTCTATACACTGTCCATGTACAAGTTATAACACCTGATGACACATCCAAGCCCTCTTTACCTCAGGACCTTCAGGAAGTGCTGGATCAATTCAAAGCAGCCTTCACTCCACCATCCACTCTACCTTCACCTCGTCTAGGAGACCACTCTATTCCTTTGACGGATGGAGCTCAACCGTTCTCTTTGAGCCCATATCGGTACAATCCTACACAAAAGTCAGAAATTGAGTCCAAAATTGCTGAAATGCTAGATAAGGGATGGATTTAAGTTAGTACAAGTCCTTACTCTTCACCAATTTTGTTGGTGCACAAGAAAACAGGTGACTGGCACTTATGTGTCGACTTCAGGCGACTGAATGCAGTAACAAAGAAAAACAAGTATCCACTACTCATTATCGAATAACTTTTAGAGGAATTCCAAGGCTCTTCTTGGTTCACTTCCTTGGACCTCCGTTATGGATTTCATCAAATCCGTATGGCAGCTGGAGAGGAGTTCAAGACAACATTTCAAACTCACAATGGCCACTATGAGTATAGAGTCATGCCTTATGGGGTGACAGGAGGTCCAGCAACATTCCAAACAGTCATGAATGTCATTCTAGCTCCTCTTCTTCGCAAATGTGTTGTAGTATTCATAGATGATATCCTCATTTATAGCAAGTCTTGGGTTGATCACTTGAATCACATCAGGGAAGTACTCAGTATTCTGGAGCACAATCATTTTCATGTCAAGATGTCTAAGTGCTCCTTTGCCAAGCCACAACTCACTTACCTCGGCCATGTGGTCAGTGCACAAGGTGTTTCTACAAACCCTTCCAAGATTGCATCAATCAAGGATTGGCCACAGCCTACTTGTCTGAAGGACCTCAGAAGCTTTCTAGGCATGACTGGGTACTACAAACATTTTGTACCACGATTTGGCATGATTTCCAAACCACTCACCAACCTCTTGAAGAAAGGCACCTTGTTCATTTGGACACCTAAAACTGAAACTGCTTTCCAAGCTCTCAAGAATGCCTTGGTAACTGCACTAGTTCTAGCACTGCCAAATTTTTCTCTGCCCTTCACAATTGAAACTGATGCTTCAGACAAGGGGATTGGCGCTGTATTGCAACAACAGGGACACCCTACTGCTTCTGTCAATAAGGCACTAGGTATCAAAGCTCAAGGACTCTCAACTTATGAGAAAGAATGCCTAGGCATTCTTATGGCAATCGACCACTGGCGTCACTACCTTCAATCTTCTTCAGTCACCATCCTCACAGATCAGACGAGTTTGACCCATCTTGATGTCCAGCGCCTGTCTACACCAATGTAGCACAAGGCATTTACCAAAATTATGGCTTATCTTATCATATATTATATAAGAAAGGTGTAGACAATATAGTAGCAGATGCCATTTCCCAAGTGTCCACTGCTTCTTCTTATGACATTTCTGCTATCTCTACAGTGAAGCCTTTGTGGTTACAGGAAATTCAAGAATCTTATTCAACAGACCCTCAAGCTACTAAATGGTTATCTGAACTGTCTGTGACCTCTCCAATTGCATTTTGTACACTGAAGGATGGTCTTTAGATATAAGGAGAGGATTTGGGTGGGCTCTAACACAGTGTTGCACACAAAATTCTCAATTCACTCCATGCAAGTGCCATTGGGGGTCACTTTGGATATGAAGTTACATACAAGAGGGTGAAGCAACTCTTTGCCTAGTTCAAACTTAAACAGTCTGTCAAAGATTATGTTGCTCAGTGCTCCATCTGCCAACAAGCTAAAACACACAAGTGGTTGGCTTGCGTTTTTTCTTGTGTTCCAGCTTATGTGCAAGGGCAAGGAGCATTGGCAATTTAAACAAGAATTGTTCCATCTATTTTTGGCTTTTGATTCCAGCTTGACAGGAGTGCTGTAAATTCTGCTGTACATTTTTGAGTTACTCTGCTCAAATCATGAAGAAACTGGCAGCTTGTGTGGAATGTTAATTACTACAGTTGTTCAGGTTCCCACATGTGTAGTCCTTACTGAGATGCAGTTTGGATCTCTCAATGCAACAATTAGGCTGCTGGTGGAATATGAGCTACTCAAGACAAGCGGTTTCCTGCGTTTCTCAGTTATTGCTCAATCCGAACTTCATGATCTATCTGAACAAGTGATCGTCCAGTTCCTTTGGGATCCCAGTGCTACCAAAACTCTCCATCAGCTTGGGGGCAAGCCAAAGCATAAGAAGGGGAGAATGTCAGGGATTACTCAATGATGGGCCATCATATGGGTCCTGGGCCCTGCCCTTGGCCTAGTCGAGGATTGGCCTGGACCAATGGACATCACCTACAAGAGCACAGTAGCACCGGCTGGAAAGGGCATCAAACAAATTATCAACAACAGAATATCTTTTCCCTTTACTGCTATTCATCTTCCTTCCTAGGACTCCTCTGTACCCTGCTACTTGAATTGAGTTATCTGTTAGTAATCCAGTTGGGTTGCTAACAGGGTATTTTCTAAAGGAGTTCTTTTTTTTTCTTTCAAACCGTATTTGCTTAAGTAGTAGTAGACTGGAGCCAAATAAAAAAACAAAAGTCCAAACCTCCAATTAGCGTCTTCAAGTTAAATACTTTGTTAAGAAATCAAAGCCAAGCTGGCACATAGCAGCTAGTAACCTCAGTCTTTTCCAATATGAAAAGAATAGAACTTAAGGGAGTACAAGCTTCCACGACATGATGAGACTAAGTTGTCCTTATATCATGTGCTTCTACTTTCTAAAAAAGTTTAGCCAACTTATCATTCTCAAATATGGGCCATCATAAGATTTGCTAGAAAGCCATTTAATGTCCTACCTGACTCTTGCTCCATAAGAAAAATTATTACAGCACCAAATGAATCATGTGCTTGTAAAATATGATTTTGGAAAGAGCAAAAGCACATAGTAAAAAGCAATACAGGAATTCGATATGTGCCATTGCCGTAAGAAAGCAACTGAATTGTAAACAAGCATTTGCCTTTTATTGTATATCACTTGGAGTGCACTGACAATCCTATTCCGAGTGTTCATATATGCTTGACGTGCCCTTTTAGTATCCCTGGAATAGGAGGCGAGTTTGGTAACCTAACTCCTCTTGTCCCTGGAGGTTGCGGTGATTTGATGCCAATGATTGTCCGGTGTACTTGAGCACTCACCTCCATTTGCAACAGAAGCTTGGGTACAATCAGTTTCTTCTTTGCCACATAATCCCATTGCTTTCATTACAAAGGTTTCATCCCACAACTCATATGGACTGCAGCATTTTTTAGAAATATGTGAGTCAGCAAGGGTTTAGCACTCAGGAACCCTTCATGCTCAGTTATAATGACTTAGCGCCTTCAGAATGTACGTAAGACCTTGAAGGCAAAGAAAAAATTTGAAAGCATCTATTGCAGAAATGAGAAAACGATCACAAGTTCATGCGAGTAAAAAGGGTAGTTAGATGTTCTCAAGTGAATAATAATTCAATGAACTCACATTCCATCTGCTTGTAGATTATGATATTAAGATCACAGAAGGGAGAAAAGTCATCGAAGCCACCCCCCCTGTTCCCCCTATTAGAAATAGACAGCCTGTATTTTGTAAAGAGAATTCCATGTACTAATAGCAGAAGAATCATGGAATAAAATTGTTGAATCATCCAGAAGATGTTATAGATCTAACACATTCTTATGAATAAACATCTTTTCATCAGGAGTCCAAAATCAGGAGATACATATGTTATCAAATATTGTTTATATGGCTCACAAGATAATGCAAAGGGGAACAGAATGTAATTCTTGTCTTACCTGTCGACGTCAATATGCATAGTCTGCTCATCTTCTGATATCTCCACTTGTACATTTGCATGACGACTTGTCTGGTTACACAACAAACGAAAGTAATTGTCATTTAGCACATCATGGCCAAAAAAATTATGTAACTTGCATAATGAAGTTGAGAAGGCATAACACGGGGAATAAAAGTGATGAACGGAGGTGATGGTAGCAAAGCAACAAGAGTTCACTAAGAATGTTTCTTTATGGCCTTAATTTTAATGATTTTTGTCATTATAGTTCAAATTCTATGTCCCAAACTCAACAATAGGAACCTTTACGGAAATTAGTCATATATTGAAACCTTGTCATTTTATGAAATGTAAGACATCAAAGGTAAATATCAATTAGCACAAAAAAAATTTCTTGATCAATTTGTAGAATGTGACGAAATGATGAGTCACTTTTAACAAAAAATAAAAAATAGAAAGTGGACATTACAAACGTCTAAACAATTAAATAGGGCCTTAGATGGTGGAACATCTCTATTCAAATCCACAGATGAATCCATTTGCTTCCAAGGATATCTCGCTTGATACGATATCTCTGGAATGGCTCAAAATGTTCTATTTTGAAACTGGCAATGAAATGTAATGATACAATGAAGTATCTCTAGATCCATGGTTGAGGAAGATGAAGCATTATTTTTACCTTAAGTAGTATAAATGGCAAGGCCAATGTACCAGAAGGTGCATCTCCCGACCCATATAGCTGCTTATTTCGTCGAACCAAGTTTTGGAGACATACATACTTAAAAAAAAGGTTCACAAAGCATGAGGTAACATAACAAACAAATGAGTTTCAAAACATTTCAAAATCAACATTGAAAAATGAAGGAACAAATATCATGACTAACTCAATGTGCAATGGAAAAATACAGTTAATAATGCATGGCTCATTTACGAAAAAAAGGCTTCATACTAATGTTCTAGAACATGACTTTACATTGATTAATTCAGATCAACAGACACTTCATAGCTCGAAAGTCCACTGAGCAGCTAACCAGATAAAAAAGATCATTCAGCTATACAGGACCCTCCAAAATATATATTCCCTCCATCCCAAAAGAAGTGCACATCTCACATTTTGAGTTAACTAATTTCATGTTTCAACATTTGCATATCCAAATAGATGTACTATGAAAATATCTAGCGTGATTAATCTAATGGTGCTTATTATTTGGTATCATGAATATTAGTATTTTAATATATTTGATCAAACATGAGATTGATTGGCTCTTATATTTGGGATGGAGGGAGTATTTCTGAAATCCATGTAGCAACTGAACTCACTTTTGATTTAATTATACAATCCAACAAAAACACAAAGCTATCTCTGCCTTTTGCTTGAATAATGTAACAAATCAGCAGAGAAGGCTAGCCATTCGGCTAATTCCGTATGCACCTGGTTGTTGTGGCACATCAGCATGCAGAAGCGCTTCCAAAGTTAAGATCCAGGTGGTTAATTTTTTAATGCTATTCCCAAAATAGTTTCATGAACAAATAGTACAATTAATTTTGAGTGCGACAGAAACCATGAAATCTACAATGCTAGGTATTTCACGTTTCATGTGTATGAGTCAAAAGTACTGCATAAATCATAATATGTCAGCCATCATAGTTTTATATAAGATTGGAGGACACCAAGAATACTCATATTTTCAAATGGCATATATCATGAGGAAATTAAGATAGGAGGAACCAGTCAATTCTTACTTGATCTTCTAAATCCTGCAGATATTCTTTTTTCTTGTCAATCCGACCTTTCAGTCCAATGACCTCTGTCTGCAGCATATGCATAAACTTAATGAAATAAGCAGAAAGGGTAAATTTATCAGCAAATCCAGATTATTAGAGATAAGGAGCAGAACCTTCAGTTCTTCAATATCATTCGTACTTGTTTTGGGCAAGCCTCTCCACTGTATTTCCTTTTTATCTTTAGATATAATTTCCATAGCCATTAGGACATTCAGCACATCATAAACTCTTCTTCGAATATTTTTTTCATCATATTGTTGCTGCATTTTTAACATAATCAGAATGGCTTTTAACTACTTGATAATCACTGACTAAGAGTCATAGTAGTATTTCTTACAGCGGTGGGATTATCAGGATCTGGAGAGTCAATTTTAATATTGGGATCTGAAAACTCAGCAACCAGTTCATCTACCACCTGAAAAATGCAGGTCATATGCACAAATTTTCTGATGCTGCAACAGATTGATAGAAGGAGGTGCAGGAGAAAGGGGATGCAATGCTTTCATTGAACTATAAATAATGATAGAGGAGGGACCAAAGCGGAATCTCTGTCCCACACTGTTAAACCAAGATATATTCCTGGTCTAGATCAATATCTAACATCGTGAGAAGTTGTGACAATCCACAAAAGTTTCTTTCCAGAATATTGTTCATTAGTTAAGAGTTATTCCTTTTCCGAAAAATAAGAAACTACAAACAATAGATTGACGCTGTTTGCGTTTTTCATGCCCCAGATAGGTACTGGTATATTGACAAGAAGTGGCAAGTGGCAAATCCAGACAGTAACAGTTTACTTACACACATATATCAACATATGATGTACTCCCTCCATTAAAAGTTGTAAATAGTTTTGTCCTTTTTAGATACATAGATTTTACTATACATCTAGACATAGCTAGGTGCATAGGAAAATCTATGCACTAAGAAAAGCTAGAACAACTTACAATTTGGAATGGAGGGAGTAAATAAAACAGTTTATCTGCCACCTCTTATCAATATCAGCACTCTTCCGGAGATGCTAGCTCTTCTGCTTAAAATCTACACAGGCGTAGAGCATATGGCCATATGGGACAAATGGTAAGCACATGTGGTTTACTTCTAAATTTTGGAGGTGAGTGTATCTAATAAGCTACCACATAAGCATTTTCGATGATGCGGCAATGTTTTTAAGAAGAGAGAGAATAAATGAGTTTCATGGGGATCAAACTCTCTTGGCACAATTACCAACTCTCTATGAGTCATGAAATTAAATGCCTATGAAACTATAGAATGAAACTTTCCATTGAGAGTGGGTGTTTCATCCATGTTTCATTTCATTCTATATGGTATGGTACTCTTCGAAACGACGTCATAAAGCTGCTCACCAAGACTAGCCTTATACAATGTAACTGTACCATATAAGACTATGTATAGCTAAAATAGAAAAGAGAGTGGATACCTCATTGTAGGTTGTTCTCCCTTTGCTTTCGACTTTCTCACAAACTGAAAAAGAATAAATTAAAACTTCATGAGGCTTCGTCACACTAACATTCAGTGAACTCCAGCTCAATAAATTGGCCCCATCAAACATAGTACAGCACAGTACAGAACATGCATGATACAAACAAAACAAAGAAATAATTAAAAAATTGTGGCAGGCAGAGTTGGAAAAAAGAGAGCATTTTATGTCAATCTCATTTCTCCTATGTATAAGTGGTATAGGAACACTTTAAACAACCTCTCATGCTAAATTGGCGCAATCCATGGCCATTTTTGTCAGGACCACCTGCGCGTGCCCCTCTCTTTTTCTTCTTGCTGCATCATAAATGGAGAACCAGCTATATTTTAGAAATGCGTTAGGTAAATGGCCAGATAAATAAGTGAAAACAAGATATAATGCAAGTTACCAAATATGAAACAGTATTTAAGTTAGCACGAGGTAAAACAAAACAAAATTTAAGTTATTTAAACATTACTAGTTCTGGATCAATTAATAAGCTAGAATATCCAACCCTGGAAAAAAATATACACCTAAAGAAAACAACAAGGGATACCAAAGGTGGCCAAAAAACAAAAAAAAAATCCAAAAGTTATATGTTCTCTGTGCAAAGGTGCCATGAGCTATTACAAGAGCTAGCACAACAATAAATTCTACAGTTTACTTTTCATGATAGAATGAATAAATACAAAACCGATACAGTTAGGATGCCAAGCACTAGCACTACCAGAATCTGGAATAGCCTTGGCGGCCAAGGATTTCCTTGAGTGCCAAAATGAAACCGCCAAGGAAAGAGTGTTTCCTTGGCGGTGGTACATAACTCTCAAGGAAACATGTATTCTTTGGAGGTTTAAATAAACCGCCAAGGAATATGGGTGTTTCCTTGGCGGTTTCCACTCACCTCCAAGGAAATAACTCATTTCCTTTAGTGTTATTCTCAACCGCCAAAAAAATACCCGTTTCCTTGGCTGTTATTCTAAACCGTCAAGTAAACTATCATTTCCTTGAGGGTTATTGAATTTCCTTGGAGGTTAGCAGCCAAGGAAATGCTTATAAGTATTTTGGTGACTCCTACTGAAAAAAAACAATAATATATTAAAGTTGTCTAAAAATCCTAAAATTTGGCATGAGATCATAATATGGTTGTATTATCTTGCCATAAAATTTTCAAATCATATTAACAAAGTTGGACCGTACATTATGCATAAAATAGATGTATCTCTTACATAGTTACTATCACTTATGAAACTATATCGGCGATATGTAAAATTTGTGAATAATGTAACTATCACTTTGTCGGATGAACAAACGACCAAAATAAAAGTTGTAGGAATATAAGTTTGGCTCCGAGAAGGCTAGTGCTTTGAATGTATATGCTGAAATGAAGCGCTAAATCGCTAATGCTGACTGTCCAGTACCATAGGCTACTGCTGCACAGTGTATGTGAGGTGAGTATGTTCCCATGTCTAAGAAAATCCAATAGTTTCCTCTGGAAGAACATAGTTTATTGCTTAAACAGTTGTAGTTTTGATCATGGTTGTCTAATGTCTATGCAGTTCTACAATTGTATTTTATTGTTGATTTAAAAGTAAAAAAGGGAGGATTTTAACATGCTTTGTTTATCTTTTTAAAGCCATTTGTTCTATTTTAAACAACTAATGGATGTAACCATCTAACACTTTGTAGGTGGATGACTCAGGAATGAAATGGTCTTCATGGAACACAATTTAATTGTTGCTTTTGTAGAGTGTACACATGCAGCTTGTATTAGAAGTTTAGAACTAGTGTTGTGGACACCTAATCAACTGGGAACCATTTGGAATTGTAAGTTGTTAACTTGTGATGAACATATTAATAAATGACGTGTTCATATTTAGGTACATGCTGATTAATGTGTATCATATCATGGCTTGTGAATGCATTTAACATAAGTATAGTGATGTAATATTAGAATGTATTGATTCCTGTAATTATTTTTTTTGTTGCTTGTATAGATTTCCTTGGGGGCTGACCCTCAAGGAAAACTATAATTTTCTTGGAGGTTAAGGGCTGCCAAGGAAACACCAATTACCTTGGCGGTCTAGTGTGTTTCCTTGGAGATTGTTGGTGCTCAAGAAAACTAGTTTCCTTGGAGGTCGCTGGCCCTCATGAAAAATTATTTCCTTGGCGGTTGTAACATTTGCTTGGCGCTTTGGCAAATTAAGTCAGGCACCAGTTTCCTTGGCAGCCAGCCTTCAAGGAAGATTTCCTTGAGTGCCAAAACTGTCAAGGAAACTAATTTCCCTTGTCTTCTATCCTTGAGTGTGTTTGCTTGACGGTTTGTGGTCAGGGATCATTTCCTTGGCGGTTTACCCCCTTTCCTTGGCGGTTTTTGGCCTTCAAGGCAATTCGGGTTTGTGGTAGTGTAGCTAGAATTCCCAATATTAATAGCAACAAGTCGAGAAACAAACTTGATAAATTTATCAAGCATGCAACTACACTAACAACAATGTTAATGTGTGGCTTGTTTTAACATGCTTGTAAAAGAGCCATAACAATTTAGTAAGGTTGAAAAGGATCCTCTAAAAACACTAGTGACCACTTCCACCAATTCGGCAATTTCCCACACCCCAGAACAAGCTAAAGACCACACACAAGGCAAATCTTGAGCAGGAAGCAGGGGAGCCGAGAGAAACCCCACCAACTCGACCAGCAATGATGGAATCAAGCTGGCGGGGTCACGAACCTCGTGGCTGGTTGCGATGATGGTGTGTCTTCGTCTCCATGGATGTCAAGTCCATCGAGGCGGCTGGCGACGGTGCTCTTGCTGGGTGACGGGCAGATCAACGCCGAGGCCGAGGGCGCGGCGCCGCCCCTATCGGAGGGGGAGCCGCCCCCATCACCGGTGGGCACGGAGTGGGATCCTTCGCTGGAGAGCATCGCGAGCTAGGATCGACCGGAATTGGGACGGAGGAACCCTAGCGACGCGATGAGAAGTACATGAGAGGGAATGAAAGGGGAAGGATTGATCAACTGAGCTAGGATCTGTGTCGAGTCGTATATAGATTACAACAGTAGCCTGCGGCCGATGCTACTACACTGAGAGATCGAGGCGCCGTGGAGCGTGCACCGGGTCTTGCATTGACGCGATGATGCGGAACCGCGACCAGGCACGAGTGGTGCGCAGCCACGGAGCGCGTGCCGGCGGCGTGGACCTGGTATGAGTGGTGTGCAGCCACGGAGCGCGCGGCGGCGGCGTGGACCTGGCATGAGTGGTGCGTGATGTATTTCAATGTTCGATGGTTCATCAGATCGGGTAGATTCACAGTGAATAACGAAATATTGATGTACAGTAACGTCGCGACTCCTAGTAACACTTCTACTGGAGAGAGGGAAAAGTAAACGGTAGTAATTGCAAACCATCCATGGAGGCAGTAGTCGTAGTTGATGCAGTGGCCGCTGTCTCGTTTGCCGGAGGAGCCATTGACGCGACGAAGAGGTTGGACGGTGGAGACGGTGGCGGCTTCCCGTCGCTGGCAGCGCCCCTTCTCTGATCGGGATTAGGGTTAGGAATGTCGGTGGGGAACTGGCTGCAGGACGACCTCGTTCCTTGAGCCCCGGCCCCCACCTCCTATATATAGCGCTGTGCGACGGGGGCCCACCAACCATATTGGGTTGGGCGCCCCCGATCAGGGCACGAGAACAAGGCCCATTAGGCCGTTGGGCCTAATGACAGGGAGATCATAACCTAACATTCTCCCCCTTGATCTCTCATCATCTTCTTCGTTCTTTAATTTCATACTCAAACTTTCGATTCATATTTTTCTTGTTTCTATCCTATTCCATTGCAGATTAGTGCATTGAACTGTTTCATCGTCACAGCAATTAGTGTCGTTAGACTAACAGCTACAACACATTTCTCTGTTTTGGAATGAAGTTTCTTCTGGGCCCTTCGTATGTTCGGGAATCATAGGCTTTCCCTTAAACCCATGCCGGCTACGTGTTCTCTGAACACGTTGGGTGGTAAGCCCTTAGTGAGCGGATCCGCGAGCATTTTCTCTGTACTTATATGCTCAAGATTTATAATATGATCCCGAACTTTATCTTTTACAACATAGTACTTTATGTCAATGTGTTTGGCAGCACCACTTGACCTATTGTTGTAAGCATATTGTACCGCTGGGTTGTTATCACAATACAACCTCATCGGTTCATTTATTTCATCAATCACTTTCAATCCGGGTATAAATTTCTTTAGCCAATTCACCTGCCCCGTTGCCTCATAGCATGCTACAAACTCGGCATACATTGTCGAGGATGTAGTTACCGTTTGTTTGGAGCTTTTCCACGATATAGCCCCTCCTGCGAGAGTAAATATATATCCTGACGTGGATTTTCTTTCTTCTCCCGCATAATCGGAATATGAATACCCCTCTATCTGCAGGGAATCAGATCTTCTGTACGTTAGCATGAGGCCTTTCGTACCCTGCAAATAACGCAGGACTTTCTTCACCAATTTCCAATGTTCTATTCCTGGATTCTTTTGATATCTGCCAAGTAACCCGGTGACAAAAGCCAAGTCAGGGCGTGTACACACTTGAGCATATTGTAAACTTCCAACTGCTGAAGCATACGGTACCGCTTTCATTCGGTTAATCTCATATTCATTCTTGGGACATTGATGTTCCCCATATCTATCGCCCTTGACAATAGGAGCAGGTGAAGAACTGCACGCATGCATACTAAATTTCTTCAAAATCTTTTCTATGTATGCCTTTTGCGACAGTCCCAGTACCCCCTTTCTTCTATCTCGGTGAATCTCTATTCCCAAAACAAACGAGGCCTCACCGAGATCTTTCATATCGAAGTTTGAGGACAAGAATTTCTTCGTTTCCATAAGCAGACTGACATCACTGCTAGCAAGCAGGATATCATCCACATACAGGATTAGGAATATATATTTCCCATTCTTGAATTTTGCGTAAACGCAATTGTCCTCAACATTCTCCTTAAACCCAAAACCTTTTATCGTTCTATCAAATTTCAAATACCACTGTCTTGAGGCTTGTTTCAATCCGTAGATTGATTTCTTTAGGCGGCATCCCATATTTTCTTTTCCTTTTACAACAAAACCTTTCGGTTGTGCCATATAAACATTTTCTTCCAAATCCCCGTTAAGGAACGCCGTTCTTACATCCATTTGATGTAACTCCAAATCATAGTGGGCCACAAGTGCCATTATAATTCTGAAGGAATCTTTACATGAGACTGGAGAAAACGTCTCATTGTAATCAATCCCTTCTCTTTGTGTAAAGCCTTTCGCCACAAGTCGCGCTTTAAATCTTTCTATGTTCCCTTGGGAGTCATATTTTGTTTTGTAGATCCATTTACAACCTACTGTTTTGGCTCCCTTAGGAATAATTTCCAAGTCCCAAACTTTGTTGGTACTCATTGATTTCATTTCATCTTCCATGGCATTAAGCCACTTCGATGAGTGGTCGCTTCTCATGGCATCTTCAAATGAGGTGGGATCATCCCCCATCTGAAATTCTTCTGTTTCATAAACTTCATAGTCATTAGAAATCGCTGACCTTCTTGTTCTTTGAGACCATCTAGGGGCCTCTGGCACTTGTTCCACATTGGGCTGTTGTTGTTCTTCCTCATGTGCGACGTTTGGTTCTATGGGGTCCTCAAGGTCAGCCTCCTCAAAGATGGGTTCCTCATGTTCATTTATTGTCGCCACGGGAGAACTTGCAACAGGTGTTGGCTCTGCAGTGTCCTGCACTGTCGGCTCAACAGCAACAGGTAGCGTAAAGAATGGTTCTTCAACCATCGAAGTGGGTACATGTACCCGTTTCTCCTGTAGGCTTATTTCTCATGCTACCATGCTCCCCCTGATCATGTTATCCTCCAAGAACACAGCATGTCTTGTTTCTACAAACTTCGTATGTCTGTCAGGACAATAAAATCGATATCCTTTCGATCTTTCTGGATAGCCAATGAAATGGCAGCTGACTGTCTTGGAGTCTAACTTTCCTATGTTTGGGTTAAACACTTTTGCCTCAGCTGGACAGCCCCACACACGCAAATGGTTAAGTGAGGGTTCCCTTCCTGTCCATAATTCATACGGTGTTTTAGGCACCGATTTGCTTGGTACTCGATTAAGTATGTGAATGGCGGTTTTCAGTGCCTCCATCCATAAACTAATCGGTAAAGTGGAGTAACTTATCATGCTTCTTACTATATCCATTAAGGTACGGTTTCGTCTTTCAGCCACTCCATTCTGCTGAGGCTCCCCCGGTGTGGAGTACTGAGCGACTATGCCATTTTCCTATAAAAACTTTGCAAACGGTCCAGGAATTTGGCCATATGGGGTATGTCGCCCATAGTACTCTCCACCTCGGTCTGATCGTACTATCTTTATTTTCTTATCATGCTGATTTTCAACCTCAGCTTTAAATATTTTGAATTTATCCAATGCTTCCGATCTTTCTTTAATTGGATAAATATAGCCATAACGAGAGTAGTCGTCTGTGAATGTTATAAACGAATCATAACCATCCACGCTTTTCACAGGAAATGGACCACATATATCAGTGTGGATGATTTCTAAAGTTCCTGTGCTTCGTTTGGCATTTTTCTTAATTTTCTTGATATACTTTCCTTTGATGCAATCAACGCATTGTTCTAAATCTGAAAATTCTAAGTGCGGAAGAATTGATTCTTTAATTAGCCGTTCCATTCTCCCCCTCGAAATATGGCCCAAGCGACAGTGCCATAATTTCGAAGAGGCATCATCAATTTGCTTCCGCTTCTTAATTACATTCGCAGATGGGGAATTATTCATATTCTCATCGCATACATTGTTCGCATTTTCATCAAGAGATAATAAATAAAGTTTGTCTTGTCGGAAGGCAAGACCAACACATTCATTATTAACAAGCATCTTACATTTGCCATCACCAAAATGGCAATCAATTCCATCATCATCGAGTTTCGAAACACTTATTAAATTTCTACGCAAAGAGGGAACGAAAAGTACTTCTTTAAGTCTAAGTACAAAGCCGTTGTTCAATTCTAAGGATAAATCTCCAATCGCTTCAACATCGGCTTGTACTCCATTCGCGACTTTAATCGTTCTTTCTCCTCTTTGCAAGGTTCTCGTCCCACTTAATCCCTGTAAGAAATTTGCAACGTGAGTAGTTGCTCCTGAATCAACCCACCAAGTGGATTTAGCATAACATAAATACAGGGATTCATCTACAAATGTAATAAATTCATCACCTCTTTTCAGTAGAGATTTCAGGAAGTCTGGACAGTCTCTCTTGTAGTGTCCCTTCTTGAAGCAGTGCTTGCATTAGTCCTTTTCAGCTCCACCATAGGAGTTGCTCTGCTGATTCTCAGGTTCCTGGGGTTTCTTTCCCTGTGAGGAAGAGGCCTTGTCCCACTTAGGTTTCCCCTGTGGTTTAGAATTCTTGTTATTAAAGTTCTTTCTTTTATTATCCTTCACAAAATGAGCGGACTCACTCTGTGAGGATTTTATCCTCTCCTCTTCTTGAGCACACATTGAGATAAGTCTCTCTATGCCCCATCTTTCAGGCTGCATATTGTAGTTCACAATGAAAGTATCATATTCTTTTGGCAAAGAAGCAAAAATCAAATGAATCAGGAAATCATCTTCCTTCAAATTCATCTCTTTCAGCTTAGATGCCGTGGTGTTCATCTTCAAGATGTGCTCTCTGATGCTACCGCCAGTATATTTTTCATTCACAAGTTTCTTTATCAGTGAACTTGCAGTGGCCTTGGTAGACCCAGTAAACTGACTCTTGATTTTATCAAGATATTCTGTGGCAGTAGCACATTCAGGGATTGAGCCCCTTATCTGTTCTTCTATGGTGGCCTTAGCTACCAATAAGCACTTGCGATTTGAGAGGGTCCATTGCCTATGTTCAAGATCATATTTCATTCTTATCTCAGCATGATCACGCTTTCGAGCAGCGAAATCAGCGTCAGATTCATTGTCTTCTCTCACCGGATCCACAGGTTCAGTGGGACACGGTGAGATGATGGCATAATCGACCTCTCCCAATGCAAGTTCAAGTTCATATTTCTCCCGCCACACACGGTAATTTGTTCCGTTGAGTGTCGGGATGTTCGAGATGTTCACAATGCATTTGCCTCCTGAAACCACATCAGAGTAAGTGAGAAATATTTATACATGAAATCATATGCTTTAACTCAACGTTGGTCAAATTGAAACATATAATTCATTTATGCAATAATTTTACATCACCGTTGGGCAGAAATAAAATTAATGCACAATTTCATGAATCAAAATCATAATATTGTTATTAACAACGTTGGTCAGAAAATAACAATACTACAATTCATCTTCAATTATTATTCATTTTTCCAAAACCAAATTCTCCCGTTGGTTCGAATTTGATAATGAAAATAAATATATCAAGTACGCAGCGGAAACAATAATAAAATTCTCATAATATTATTTTCCAGAAGCACTAAAAAAAATAAAAAATTCATTATTTCTGAGCAAAATGTCGTTGGACAAATTTGCACGAAAATTCTTATCAAAATTTCATTAAATTCATTTAAATATTCATCGAATTCATGTCACGGTATTACTTCTGGAAAAAAATAAAACGAAATTCGTTTTCTTCATATTTTGGCCCGAAGGCCCTTGTCTCAGGCGCGCGGCCCAGCCAACGCAGCCGGCCCACGCGCGGCTCGGCCTAGCCTGCGCGCGGCCCGTCAGCGCAGCTGGCCCACGCCAGTGACCGGCCTGGTTTGGCCCAGCCGCTCGCAGCTGAATCGCGGCCCGCGGCCAATACGGCCCAGCCCAGCCGGCTGACAACTTCGCCCCCCGCGCCCAGGCCGCAACCTGGGCCTGGGCCGGGATTTCCAAACCCCGCCTGGGCCGGATTTGGCCCAGCACGGCGCCGGCTGATCCCAACCGTAGATATTGATCCGACGGTCATCCACATGTATCGCAGGGGTAAAAACCGGTCGGCTGACTCATTCCCAAAACCCTAACCTACATTTCATTCTTCTCTCCTTTTCCCTCAGCCGCAGCCGCACGAACGGCTCCATGGCGGCCGTGGCGGGCTCGGCGGGTGGCTGGCCGCCGGCTAGGGGCGGTCTCGCCGGAGCAGCAGGGGTTCTTCACTCTTCGTTTCTTTCATTTCCTCAACTTTCTTGCTCTCGGTAGAGGCCCCATCCACGGCGGGTGGCGGGCAACCATGGCGCCGCCGTCGGACCCCTCGCCGGCGTGCGAGCTCGCCCTAGGCTGAGCTCGCCGCCGTCGAGCGGCCTAGCGAGCGGTGCCCGAGCCTAAGCCCCACGCGCGGCGTGTCTGGGACCCGTTTCGGTTTCTTTCCCCGGCGAGCAGTCGCGCCTATGGCGGGTGCCCGTTTCGGTTTCTTCCCCGGCGAGCAGTCGCGCCGTGGTTACTGCTTTGGCCGTGCGCAGCTACGCCGGCCGCACGGTTGGGTTCGTGATTTCGTTAGGGTTAGGGTTTCGTTCTCTGATTTGGTTCTCATGTTCTTCTCGATTCAATACAGTGCGATTCATTCACGTTCTTCCCGATCTAGGAAGACAGTGCACCCGATCTAGGGTTCTTGATTCGTATACCGTGGCTCCGGTACCAATGATGTATTTCAATGTTCGATGGTTCATCAGATCGGGTAGATTCACAGTGAATAACGAAATATTGATGTACAGTAACGTCGCGACTCCTACTAACACTTCTACTGGAGAGAGGGAAAAGTAAACGGTAGTAATTGCAAACCATCCATGGAGGCAGTAGTCGTAGTTGATGCAGTGGCCGCTGTCTCGTTTGCCGGAGGAGCCATTGACGCGACGAAGAGGTTGGACGGTGGAGACGGTGGCGGCTTCCCGTCGCTGGCAGCGCCCCTTCTCTGATCGGGATTAGGGTTAGGAATGTCGGTGGGGAACTGGCTGCAGGACGACCTCGTTCCTTGAGCCCGGCCCCCACCTCCTATATATAGCGCTGTGCGACGGGGGCCCACCAACCATATTGGGTTGGGCGCCCCCGATCAGGGCGCGAGAACAAGGCCCATTAGGCCGTTGGGCCTAATGACAGGGAGATCATAACCTAACAGTGCGCAGCCGCGGAGCGCGCGGCGGCGGCGTGGACCTGGCATGAGTGGTGTGCAGCCGCGGAGCGCGCGGCGGCGGCGTGGACCTGGCATGAGTGGTGTGCAGCCGCGGAGCGCGCGGCTGCGGCGTGGACCTGGCATGAGTGGTGTGCAGTGGCAAGAGTTGGCTGTGGAGCGCGCGGCGGCGTGAGGTGCGGAGCTATCTCTGGGTCTGGGAGTTCCGCTGACCGACGAGATGCGAGGGAATGGACTTGAGTTTTTTTTTCTTCATTTCTATATCTCCTTTTCCTGGGGTCTATTCCTTAGGCAAATATTGTTCTTTTTAAAGAGAAAAGAACTCCTTGAGAAAATATCCGACTTTAAGTTTAGGATTAGAGTTAAGGCAACATGCCGAGTCCAATGCCTGACCGCTTCCACCGGAAGGCCGCTGTCCACTGCCTGAGATGGAGCATGCTGTCCACTGGAAGACCGCCTCCATCGCTGCGCATGCACTCGCGCACGACGCGCGCTCGCCTCACCTCAGCGATCTCGCACACTCGCCCACGCCAGCGTCCCCGCCGGCCCACCCTGCAAGCTGCGCCGCTAGCTTAGCCTCCTGACTCCTGTGTAGTGTAGACGCCTTGTAGGCTTGTACATATATAAGTGTTCATGTATGTGATCAATACAACTCGTTGCTTGATCCGATCCTGTTTCAATTAGGACATGCTTTAACAGGCCGAAACAAGGCTTCATTGAATGGAAACTCAAGTTATACATGATTCAATGTTTCAATTCACTACCGGATTCGGTTTCTTTGCCGAGTGCCTGGGGCACTCGGCAAAACCCCAATTACACTCAGCAAAGCCTTTGCCGAGAGTAACACTCGGCAAAGGCCACTCGGTAAAAAAGTGATCGGCAAAGCCATTTTTGCCGAGTGCTTTTTGTCGGACACTCGGCAAAGGGTTTGCCGTGTGTTAAACTGACACTTGGCAAAAAATTTTTGGAAAAAATAAAAAAACATCCACCACGTCTGTCGACACTCGGCAAAGAATTTTCGCAAAAAATAAAAAAAACAGCCACCACGTGCGCCGGGGCTGGCTGTCCGTGCGCCGCCAGGGTTGGCCGTGCCTGCGCCGCCGGCCGCCGTTGGTGCCCCCGAGGCCGTCGCTCGAGCCCCCCGCCAGCCGCCGCTGGTGGCCCTGCCGGCCGACGCTCGAGGTCGTGCCACCGCCGCAGCCAGCCATCCGCGTCCCGCCGCCCGGGCACGGGCGCTCCGCCCACGCAGGCTTGTTGTTGTACGCTCGCGCAGGCTAGTCCTTCGGCCGTGGGGCCGAGCTCCGGCACGTGGTCCTCGGCCGCGGGGCGAGCTCCGCCGTGCAAGCCACGACGGCGGGGGCAAGCTCCGGCACGCGGTCCTCGGCCGCGGGGGCGAGCTCCGCCGCGCAAGCCACGACCGCGGGGGCGAGCTCCACCGTGCAGCGCAAGGCCGCGGGGGAAAGCGGATCAGGCCATCCACGTGGTCTTCGTGCTCACGGACGGCGGCCGGCTGCGCTGCTATGTCGGAGAGGGAGGCGCGTGGAGATGAGAGAGAGAGTCGCGTGGACTGGAGACGAATGAGAGAGACGAACGAGAGAAACAGATCGATCTGTTTTCATGACTGCGTTTCCCTTTGGTCTTTGGATTGTGCTTCTTTTGTGCCCATGACAAGTGGACCCCACATACACGCGGCGAGCCACAAGTGGCCACGAGCCCCGCATCCGGATGGCTGACGTGGAGCATCACGCCGATCGCCTCCCGCGTGCAGCACATTTGTGCTTCCTCACTGCCACCGCCACTCCCGCTTCCCGCACGAGAGAACCCAGGCGCGTCGAACATCACGCTCACCACGTGGCCAGAAGCAGTGGGTCCCAAGGCCATGCAGCAGCAGATCAATTGCATAACACTCGCAAAATTCAAATTTAAATTGCTTGTTTGGGCCCTAAATAAATTCAAATAAAAAACTTGTTAACTACAAAATTTTATAACTTTTCGAGATCTATAATTTTTGTATAGAGAGTTTCTCCATCCGGGATCATTTATAAAATTTGAATTTCAAATTTGAGAAATTCCAACGTAATTTTGCGTGACAAGATGATATCAAATAAAAAGTTTCCAACTACAAAGTTTCATAACTTTTCGAGATCTACAAAGTTTATTTAGGTTATTTTTCCACCCAAGGTCATTTCAAATATTCGAATTTTAAAATTTTCAAATTCGGACGCAGTTTTGCATGACAAGATAAATTCAAATGAAAATGTTGCCAACTATAAAGTTTCATAACTTTTTGAGATCTACAAACTTTATTTTGGTTGTTTTTCCATCCGAGATCGTTTGAAAAAATTGAATTTAAATTTTTTTAAAAACAGACGCAGTTTTGCATGACAAGATGAATTCAAATGAAAAAGTTGCCAACGACAAAATTATATAACTTCTTAAGATCTACAAACTTTATTTTCGTTGTTTTTTCATATGTTCATCCCACATGGTGATTGTAACGTTTTTCACAAATCTTATATGTCTCTCTCGTAGTTTATGAAACTTTAAGAGAGACACGTAAGATTTATGAACAAATTTATTTTCACTTTATCAAATGAAGAAATGACCTAAATAAAGGTTTTAGATCTTGAGAAGATATACAACTTTATAGTTAAAAACTTTTTGATTTGAATTTGTTTAGGGCTTCAAAATGTGCATGAAAATTTTCTTTGCCGAGTGCCAAAAAAAACACTCGGCAAAGAGCCTCTTTGCCGAGTGTCAAAAAAACACTCGGCAAAGAAGCTCTTTGCCAAGTGTTTTTTTATACTCGGTAAAGAGGGCTCTTTACCAAGTGTATTTTTTTGCCGAGTGTTTTTGATTTAGCACTCGGCAAAGAGCTTCTTTGCCGAGTGCCTGAAAAAAAGCACTCGGCAAACCACTTCGCACTCGGCAAAGAATGGAAATCCGGTAGTGATTTGAACCTGTTTCAATTTGTACATGTACTAGTCCATCAATCTGTGGTCTCGCACGGTTTAGAATTTTAGGAGATATAAGTATTAGGTAATGTTTAATAATTCCTTCGTTCCAAATTATATGATATTTTGGCTTTTCTAGATTTATTTTACTTACTACGTATCTGGACAATACATCTAAGTGTATTACAAAAGTTATGTATTTAGGAAACTCAAGACATCTTATAATTTGTCATAGAGAAGTATATCTGATTAGTAAAGAATTACTTACATTAAATTGTATGTTTTCTATTTCTTATATTATTTTCTAACATAATATACATAGTAGATACTCTGTAGTCTTACCTGGTTATCATAAACTCATTAACTACTATTTTTTTCAGGGAACTAATCTCTATATTTTTTATCCATATTTATATTTTTCCTTTTCATAGCACCCCTATATATTTTAAATATGCAATCACTTTGAAACATTATCATTAATCATGGTGGCTCTTGTTGCATCATGTATCTTATGAAGCCGTGAATCTAAAATTTGATTTTCCAAATTTTATTCTTATTATCAACTGCTACGGATTTTTTTATCTCCTCAAGTTAAGTTGAAACTCTTGTTCTTATTGTATCTTTCACTCATTTTTGCACTTTTTGAAATAGGGATTTTAGGCCATATACTATGTTCTTAAGTACTACAATAGCATAAATCATTATTTGAAACATCTACAATATCACTTAAGATGAGTCATAGAGCTTGAAATGAGATCTCAAACGGGGGTAGCTATGCTAACCTCAAGAGAATTTTAATACTTATACCTTATAATCATCGACATTTTACTCTAAGGTATTCTTAAAGGGCCAGGAAAATATAGCCACCAGTGGACTCTACTTCTCAAGATGATTGAATTTTTCTTTCAGTACAATTGGAGTTATGGTTATATCAATATGGACATGTCAAACATTTTAGTTGAAATAAATAAATATATGTATGGTTATATGGTTTTAAATAATTTGTTAGTATCATTAGTATATGAGTTGTTAAGAAAATATTTTTTATGTGATGAAACATAATATATATATTTTATTGCTCATGCATGTTGGCATGACACATATATTTACTTTAATCAAATCTTGCTATATTAATATAGACAGATGTGGGTAATGTAGAAACATATATATGCTCTTTTTGTTATCTAAACAATTTTTTGTAATAGGAGATGTTGATAATTTAAATTTATATTTGAGGGGGTATTTAATTTTTCTAATAATTAAATGAAAGTTGAGTTATGTAAATTATTGATCATGAAAAGAGGACATCAATAATGCAAATTTAGGTCTACTTTAGATCATTTTTCTTAACGATATATGTGGACAATATAAATTAGAGTCATGAGTTAGTTTATATTGCTTTACATGATAGCAGAAGTGGATAATTGTTTATAAAATAGAATAGATCCAATAACTATATTATTATGATCAATGGTGATTAGGTTATACTAAATAGTAAATTGTTTATGATTTTTTTGAGAATTTCTAGGATCTATCTTTTGTCTTCGTATTAGGTCTTATGATGATTGACATGCAGACTCTAGTAGGACCTGTAGTTAGAATTTCTAGAATTTATTTTTTTTCTCTAGTGTAATATGTATTTAGTCAAAAAAATCTTAAGATATAGAAACTCTTGATACAACCTTTTTTGTAAAATAGTAAATCTATAGTTTATCTTTTAACTTTTAATCAAGTTGTTGCAATTTTTTCACATGTTAATTAGCAATTCTAGTATTCTTTATCTTTTATTCAATTTTTAATTAGAAATTGCCTAGGTCCTATAAGTATTATTTTTCACAGAAGTTGAAACTCGACTTGCGCCCTGACACTAAACATGTTGAATTTATTATATCATAGGATAAATTAGTATTATTTATGCATCATAGTGCATAAAATTAAATTAATAATATAGATATGACATAATATTTCAGTAAAAATATATAAACTTATTTAAAATAATAATTTATGAAATTTATTATCAAGGATTATAAATATAAATTGTTACTGCGATGTGGTTTGTTAAGTGAACATTTTTCCATGTTTCATAAATTGTTAAATAATTATTTATCCTAATATATACATGTCTATTTGATATACATGGTGGAATATAGCATCATAATTATTTTTATTTCACAATTAGAAATCAACTATATCATACTTTATGGATATTGATTTATTTTTTCATAATATTTATGTGTAGGTTTCAAAGATTTTTGTTTATTTTTTATAATGACTAAGGTACTTACAAATATAAAGAAATACCTTATATTATCTTAATGACATACATGGATATGTTAAATGCAAACTTAGAATATTACTTTGCATTATCTTTCATAATGATAAAGGTAGATAATTTATAAAATAATTAAGAGTTATTTTAAATTATCTTTCATAATGCTATATATGGGTAGTTTAGATACAAAGTTCAAGAATTAAATTATCTTTCATAACGACAAAGTTGGGTAAATTAGACGCAATGTTAGGGCGTTATTTTAAAGGCAACATATCTGGTGCAAACCAACCTCTCCATGCAATCGTGCAAACTTCTAATCTGGGCCATATGATGTTGATCCAAGGGGCGCAGGGGGATTGGGTAATTTTGCGCTTAATCGTCCGCTCCTAATCACACTTTTACAAATCCCCTCTCACTTCCCCTGCGCCCCCTTAGATCAACATCACGTGGCCCAGATTAGAAGTTTGCACGGTTACACGGAGAAGTTGGTTCGCACTAGATATATTGCCTATTTTCAATTATGTTTCATAATGATCAAGGTGGGTAATTTAGATGCAAATTTAGGGGTTTTTTTGAATTATCTTTTGAAATGGCAGAGGTGAGTAATTTACATGCAAAATTAAGGGGGTTACTTTATGTATTTTTCATAATAACAATGGTGGATAATTTTTCAATAAACTACAGATCCAATGGCCATTGTTGGTGATGATGATTTACAGTCTACCAAATCAAAGGCCAGATGTTTTTTATTATTGTGAGAATTTATAGGATTTATCTTTTTCCTAGCGCGTCTAGTGAGAATTAATGTGGTGCCTCCATTAGAGCCTCTAATTAGTAATAGTAAGATAAGATGCTTTAAGAAGGAATTTGCGAGCCCAGCAAACGCAAGTTTTACGCTCACAAAGAATGAAATAATCTGTACCATGAAATTTCATCTTTAAATGGGAAATAGTGAGCTTTTTGAACTCAAGATGGGAAATTTCAAATTGGAGCAGTCCACATTTAAAATATCTCATAATCCACTTTATCATTGGCTTAAAATCTTCGTCATTGTCCATTCCATTCACTACGCATCTATTTACAATATTTTACCACCTCTCCATTCGCAAGAGCAATTGCTACCCAACGTTCTCCTTCTCGATCCGAACCAGGTAACCCTCCCAAATGAAATGCAATAAATATTTCTCATCATAGCACCACACCTGGCGATCTAGCCCATCCATATGTGGGTTTATTTGGATGCACTTTTATTCACCTTATATCCATGTGTGTTAGAGTAGATTGAGGAAATAATTAATACATATTGATTGAGGTGGATACAAATGCAGCCAAACAAGATCACTAGTGAGAGGTGGGCCGTGATGAATGTCGGGTGCGAGTCCGGCAGGTCACCGTAGGCCTTGACCTCCTTGAGGCGCCTGATGGCGACCTAGCTAGAGGCGTTCTCCTCAGAGAGACGCATGGGAGGATGTAAGTCCTCCTTATTTCATGGGAGATGTAGAGATTTTGGTGGCCACCAAAAAAGGGAGAGCTATTGGGAGACTGCTGAGTAAGGTAAAAGGGCAATCGTCCAAAGATGACAGTTTTATGGAGATAAGGAGTGGTAGGGGACAGCTAGACATGCCCTAAGCTCATATATCTTGCCATCCATCCCAAAAGAAAAGTAAGGCCCTTTTTGTTTCCGCTTTTCTAAGTGTGGCTTATAAGCTAAGCAAGATTATTTGATACGCCACGATCTATAAAATCTGTTGTATGAATAAGCTGGGCGTTTGGCTATCTTGCTTATTTCTGGTAGATTAGAAAAGGACATGCACGGGGAACCTAGAATTTTCTCAAACTGCATAGCACTGTTCACAACTATTCACTACCGGAGACGCGTTCTTTGCCTAGTGTCACGTGCTTTGCCGAGTGCATTTCATCGGGCACTCGGTAAAGAGGCCGGTTTGCCGAGTGTCGCACTCGGCAAATAAATACACACGGCAAATCTGTGGTTTGCCGAGTGCCAAACACTAGGCAAAGTTAGGCACTAGGCAAACAGACAGTTTGCCTAGTGTCGAGCACTCGGCAAAGAATTACACTCGGCAAACTCTAGCTTTGCCTAGTGCCTAACACTAGGCAAACTGCTACACTCGGCAAACCTTGACATAGCCAACGTCCCCTACCACGGCGTTAGTATTTGCCGAGTGTTTCCACTAGGTTCTCGGCAAAGTGACAACTTTGCCTAGTGTTTTTACTGGACACTCGGCAAAGTGATAACTTTGCCTAGTGTTTTCTCTTGACACTAGGCAAACTATTTTTATTTTTCATTTTCTGGACTCCAAATTTTTTGTGCTAACGTCATACAGTAACCTTGACTCCATGTTAAAGTTTAGTATCTTTCTCAATCTATTTGCTATATTTAGTAAATTTATCTCATTTAATTGAATTTTTGGGGATAACTTAAATTTGAACTGCAGAAGGTTTGAATAATTGAAAAAAAATGAATGAAAAATTGATATTCATGTTATTTGAAATAGAAGAACGTTAAAATCCTCGAAGTTACATCAAATTTCGAACATCTTCCTCATGAAACATGAGCACGAACTTCTCATCAAATTGTTTTTAAATTATATAAAAAGCAAACGAAGTCTGAAAATCACAAGATTTGTCAAGATGTCATGATATCATATGTCGAGGCTGTGATAAAATTTTGAGAAGGTTTCACGAAAGTTGTCACGTACGATGCTTACAAATCAGAACATCTCCGTACAAGTTTCAGAGAGTTGAGAAGGATCCGGTAAGATCCGGTGTCAAATTGAGTGTCGAGTTGGAGTTTCACTTCAAACTTTTTTAACAGTGAATAGACGACAGAGATTGTTTCATGTGAAATATTGGTAATTTTTCGGTTCCATTTGCTAATTTTAATTTATTAACCGCAATTATAGAATTTTATAATTCCGATAAATAGAATTTGAGCTATATATAACTGCATTAAATAATGTCTGAATATTCATGGAAGCATCGAGCATACAGTGTAGAGTGCATTTAAGAAAGTATTTTAGAAGTTGATTAACTAGAACAAATTAGCATCTAGTAGATATAATAATACGTCTATATTTATTTGACTTTTTAAAATTTGTATATGATTATTAAAATAAAAAAATAGCATTAAAAATACGTCTATAAACATTTTAATAATACGTCTATAAGCTCTAGAAGTTGACTTTTTAAAATCTGTACATGATTTTAAAATTAAAAAAATTCACTTTGACTTTGCCGAGTGCCCAACCCATGGCACTCGGCAAACTTTTTAAAAAATAATCTGGACGTGGTTTGGAAAAAAAATTCACTTTGAGTTTGCCGAGTGCCAGATCTATCGCACTCGGCAAATCGCTGAACAGTAAACTGCTTCCGAGCCGCTTTGGCCAGAATTCACTTCAGCCTGCTTCGCGCTCTCTCTGGTAACATAGCTCTCGTTCGAAGCTAGCTTCGGCTTCACCCTTTTTACCCTCAAATATCTACCTCGGCTTCTACCCAATCGAGCTCCTGTCATTTTCACCGCGTCGGTCCTCTCCGCATCGCTGTGCTCGCAGCTGCCGTCCACCGCGTCGCGCCCCTCACCGTTCGGCCCGCTGCTCTCCGCGCTCCTCTGCTCCCCATCGCCGTCGCCACCAGGTCGCTGGGCCCGCAGGGGGTGTGGCACCTCGGCCGCCGCGTGCAGGAACTTGCTCCGTCGCTGCACGCTGCCGCCGGCGTCCCTGCTCTGCTCTTCGGTGCTTGGTTCGTCTGTCCTGTGCTCGGCTTCCTCTTCACCTTCTCGTTTCCGCATCGTTGGCTTCTTCTCGTTTCCGCTCATGGGTTCCTCTCCCTCCTCCTCGCAGCTCCTGCTCGGAGGGACGCCGCCGCCATTGCTGCCTTTGGGTCCGGGACAGGGATTTCGTCGGTGCCGCGCTCTGATTCTTGGCCGCCCGTCGTTTGTCGCAGCACTCGGGTGAGGCACGCAGCCCTCAGTTCGCCTCAGGCACTGTGCATTGGTTGGCTGCGTTTCTGACATTCGCGTTTCTTCTTCCTGCAGATCCGGTCTGGGCTTCCTCCGTTGGTTGGCTTCCCGCCGCCTAACGACTGTGTCCACTGTTTGCCTGCGAATCCGGTCTGGCCTTTCTCCGTTAGTTGGCTTCCCGGTGGCTAACGGCTGTGTCCACTGTTTTTGCTCAGCATCCAGGCAAGTGCATCCAGGCAAGTGTGTCCGCTATACGTCAGGTTATAGATGATGGAACTGACATACCTTGTACTACAGTCACACTTGAAACAAATAGTAAAATCCTTAATTTGAATCCTTAGTCCAGTTAGATTGTTCCTTCCACATTACTATGATATTACTAAATACCTTATCAATCATGAAAGAGCTTGAGGTATAGTTTAAGCAAAGAAGTGACAACGCAATATGGAAATTGTATTCCTGTGAAAATACAGTAAGGAAATTATAATGGTATAAGTATTCTAGAAAAACTAATTAATCAATTTAAGGTTTTCTTACGTTAACATTGTCAACAACTAGAAAATGAGAAGGTTTGATTTTTAACATCAATCAGAAGCTATTGTCCACTACTTGAATTAAACTGGACAGTAGCACAAGTTGCACCAAAAGTGTGCATTTACCATCAGATTAAACCTTTTTGTGCAGATCCATCCTATTGCCTAGTCCATTACACGTTTAGCACAGATCACTTCATCCCCAGTTTGGCACAGATCACTGCATCACCAGAACTCACATTACTATCAAATCCATAGAAACCACAAAGAGAAAGGAACAGTTGTGATTAATTATATGATTAATCAAATCTAATCAAAAGTAAAAATCAAATGTGGAATCTGCCGTGAGTAAATACAGCTGGGGAACCAAATTACATGGATCTATCCTCATAGACATGGGAAGGGACGAGGGATTAGGATCATACCTCAGGGATTGTGGTGCCGATAGAGGGCATCCTCTTTCAGATCTGGCAACAGCCTCCCCTCTCCTCAGCACCACTTGATCTGAACGAGAAGATGGAAGGGATCGGAGAGGAGGGAGCTAGGAAAACCTGGTTCCAATGGGAGGAAGATGCGGTGCAGACTGGATGGGGAGGCCGGCAGACATGAGACCCAGGGATGAGGAAAACCTTGTATGATGAATAGATTCAACCAAGCTCAAACTCTGAATAATGCAAATTTGGATTTATTTTCCGAGTTCACATGCAATGCCTATTTATTTCACCAAGAACTGAAGTCATTTCTACATTTATTTTCCCAGCCAAGTGCATTACTGTCATTTTTTCTTGAAACAAATTGCATTATTGTCATTTTTTTGTAGAAGACCCCGTCGGAGCCGAGCCGGAGTACCCCGATCGTCTTCGTCGCCGCTGCGGGTCTGCCTGCACCGCATCGCCTCGCCACTGCACCGACCCGCCATGGCCCCGCTAGCCTGACTCCACCACCACCCAAGGTATAACCTCTCTTTCCGTATCATGGTCGTGTATCGCGTAACCCAGTTAGGCGTCTCCCATTCGAAAGAGATATGGTTAGAAATATGCAGATCTTTGCATATCTATAACTGTATCTGTTTCGAATTGTCCACGTTTTTTTGGACAGCCCGCCGATTTTTTTGTATGAATGTTTTAGTTTGTATGTTCATGCTTAGAGTCAAACCACAACGCTACTTAAAACCTAGGGGAGTATAAATGTTTTAGTCAAGTATGATATATATTTATCTTGTGTCACACATGCAATCTCTTCTCCTTTGTGCAGAATCAATCGGCGGCATCGACTGACGTGGCTCATGCTTCACCAAATCCTTCACCAAATCAGTCTCGTTGGCCACCAGCTTGATGACGATATTTGTGGTTGTTAATGGTACTTCTATTTGCACTTGTGGTCGTGATTGATGGAGCACTTGGATTACTTGTGAACTTATTGTGATGATATATTGTCAGACATGTGACGTTTGTGATATGTTTGTGATGTTGGTGATATATATGTGTTGTTAGTGATATATAAGTGATGTTGGTGATATATATGTGATGTTGGTGATGTCTGTTATGTACATATTCTGTTTGTTTGGATGGAACGAAAAAAACAAATAAAAGCGACGGTTTTAGGTCAGTTTGCCTAGTGTTACACTCGGCAAAGAGTACATTTGCCGAGTGTACAGGTCAAAACACTCGGCAAAGGGAGTGTACTGAGCATTTCTGGAAACCTGCTTTGCCTAGTGTCTTGAGTTTGCCGAGTGTCATGGCAAGAACACTAGGCAAACTTCAAAGGTTTTGTCGAGTGCTGACACTAGGCAAATCATTTTTAAAAAAAAAATAATTTTGCCGAGTGCTGACACTAGGCAAAGCAAAAAAAATTTTTCCAAAATTAGGCTTTGCCGAGTGCTGAACACTCGGCAAACTAATTTTTCTTTTTTTTAAAAAATGGTTTTGCCGAGTGTCGACACTAGGCAAACCATATGACGCCGTCTCGCATCCGTCACGGCGACTTTTGGTTGCCGAGTGTCAAACGGACACTAGGCAAAGAGTTTGCCGAGTGCCCGAAAAATGACACTCGGCAAAGTCACCTTTGCCGTTAAGAAATTTGCCGAGACGGCTTTGCCGAGTGTGGCACTCGGCAAAGGGTTTGCCGAGTGTTTTTGACCCTTTGCCGAGTGTCGTAGACACTAGGCAAAGCGCTCGATTCCAGTAGTGATTCCTGTGAGTCTATAGCCTTGCAACTGGACCAAGCTTAAAGTTTCTATTTGCATCCCGGTCCTTCTTTAAAATCGACGATGGTGACGGCGGGGCGAGCTCCTGCAGCGATGCCCCCGCCGCTCCCTGGGCCGGCCACCTTCACCACTGCCAAGGCCTTTAACCGCCTGGCCACTGTCCCCACCGCCTGGCCGGCCTGCCTCCTCCAAACCTTCCTTCCAAGCCCGCCGGAGTTGGAGTCGGAGAGGGAGGTTGCCCGAACCCTAACTTCTCCGTCTTCTTCATCTCCGGCGTGGGCGCAGGCACGAGCACGAACGCGGGCGCAGTCGGGCACAGATGCGGGAGGGACAGGGAGACGCATGGGAGGAGGGTCGCGCCGTCGCGTGACGTCGCGATGGTCGCGTAATAACTTTTGCGTACTAGATAGGAGAATCTCAATGCAAAACAAGGGACAGAGACATTGAAGGGGTAAAATAATGTTACGTAAAAATAACAAACTAGATAACCGAAGAGTTATATTATACTAGATTCGGCGTATCATAAAGGAATATTGATTAAGTCCTAATGTAGATGCATGCTTCCACGATGTAATGAATTAAGACGTCACAGAATAACAATTACGAGCAACTTTTCATGAGCAACTCCTTGACGACGGACGGGCAGCTACTCATGACGTGCTCCAAGCCACCGGTCACTATGGCTGCCATCAGATTACCACCGGACATGAGAAAACATAAACACGCCTTCTTAAGCCCATGACAGCTATGCCGCTCAGCCAACGCCAGTATTGTCCCAACACTGCTCGTGTCAATGTAGCCGCAGAGCTTCTCTTCACAGATCAACTTCAGCCTCTCCAAACAATACCTATCGGCCGCGACGAGCAAACGCTGCGCCATGACCATCATCTCGCACTCGTCTATCTCAGGCAGCACGTCGTTGTAGACGAAGTGAAGCAGGGCCTTAAAGACCCTCGGCTCCATGTCCTGGATCCACACGCATGTCGCGGTGCCCTCCTTCATGGGGCTGAACAGCTCGGCCTTGAAAACCAGCGACCGGGCAGAAAGGATGCTCCGGTGCGCGCCGAAGCTCTCGCTGTCGACCTCGAACATGACGTCCGTGCCATCGCTGCTCGAGAGGAGATCGCCGAGATGCTGGATGATGTCAGACGGCGGCACGTCGACGAACTTTGCAACGGCGGCAGCATCCTCATTTTGGACTACTAGCTTGAGGACGCTTATGTCACACCGGATCCTGAAGCAATCGTCCCTCAGATGACCTAACTGCTCCAACGCCTTCCTCTTGATGAACTTTGTGATCCCCAGTCGGGAATTGTTAGCCGCCGTGCGCACGTACGTCTTGTTTCTGCCTACGCTGCAGCTGTGGGTGGTAGGCTTTCCATCCCAGTCGAGCAAACTGAATGTGCATCTTGCGTATACCTCCATGTCACATGATAGAAAGATAGATATATAATCGGATGCGTCTTCAACGTTGGGCTTGGAAAAGCCGTTGGGTAGTATCGGATAGACGAACGCTGGCCTGCAGCTGTAAAGGAGGACGAAGTTATGTATTCGTTGCGACCAACCCTCATTGTCCAGCAGTACCCGTCGATGGTAAGCATGTGCGACCCGGACACTTCGGTGGCGACGATCTCCGACGTGCTTGTGTCGTCGTCGGCGTCGCCGGCGGTAGGCTTGGAAGAGAACGCACTATGGCTGGAGGACGACAAGAGTACGTATCCCCGACTCTCCATCCGTGGGTTTCACAGACGAAGATGCGCGAAAATCGATCTGGGGTGCGTCGATATATAGTTTTATGCGCGGTCACAAAGGATCGAGCCGGAGTCCGACACGGCAAAGTCAATTCCTCGTGCCGTTTCCTGCTTGGATCCTCCCCGGGACAAGCTGTATCTGTAGCTTGACGAGGATATTGAATCCCCAGAAGGCGCCGGTTCTTGGCTTGTTCAAACACCGCTTGGGGCAGAAGGATAGTGAACCCCCAAACTGCACCGCATCCCACCTAAGAGCATCTGCAAGTAAACTAAACTCCCAATCTTATTTTATTTGGCATGATAAAAAAACTCCAAATAAAGATAACCTGTGTATTTTCTTTCACGACGCTCTTCCGTTGCTCCCAACTGCCACAACCCCAAGGACGAGGGTTCCGAAACCAGCTCTCCCGATCGCCAATGCATGTAGACACTCGGAATGGGAGAAGCTTTGGTGGCGGGGCAGCAGGAAGAACAGGCAAAAGCCCTAGCTCAATTAGATGCGTTTTGGCGTGGCCGATGGGCTATTTATATAGGCATGTCCAACCCGATTTTGTGTCGCGATCAGGATCCACACCGTTTAGGACTTTTATCTGCAAACTTAAAGATCAAGTAATGAAAAACTAAACGATAATGCTGGGGTCGGATTCCAGATCATGTCCCTCCGGATGCCTCCCTGGGTCTACGCGCTACCGGCCCAAACAGTTCTACTTCCTCTTTGTGTCTTCTCATCTCTCTCCCAATAATATCTTCCACTCCTTATACTCGGTCATCCGTCTTCCCCGCTGTGCACTCCATCTCGCGCCGTGCAGCTCCCCCATCCAGCGCCGTGCTCTCATCCCACACCACGCCCACTCCGTCGCCGCACCGTGCTCCATCCCCCGCCGCGTCCGCTCTAGTTCGGTTCACGCTACGCCCCCGCTCCATCTTGCTGCACGCCGTGCGTCCCCGATGCTGCGCGCCGTGTCTCATCCCCCACGCATGCTAGGGTGCTGTTGGGGTATTGCCGAGGTGCTGCCGTTGCCGCTGTTCCCCACTAGAAAGTCATGGCCGTTGTCGACGCCGTGGCCGCCATGACGCATGACCTGAGCAAGGAGATGTTGCGATGTAAGCATGTTGCAAGCGTATGTTTTAATTGTTTGAGACGTTTCAGAGGTATGTTGCAATTGTTTCGTATGGATGTTGCAAGTAGATCGGGGATGTTGCACATATTGCAAGTGTTTTAGAGGCATATGTTCCAAGGGTTTTAGAGATGTTGTTCAAAATGTTTCATCTGTTTTAGATGTTGCACATGTTTCACACATATGTTGCAACAATATGTTCCTAATGTTTCAGTTGTTTCAGCCTTATGTTGCAGTACATGTTTTCATGTTTGCAAGTTGCAAGCGTTTTATCTTATATTGCATATGTTTCATACATATGTTGCAAATATATATTCCAAATGTTTCATCCGTTTCATACGGATGTTGCATTCAAGTGTTTCATGTTGCAGGTATTTCATGCTATTTAGAGAGTGAAGGGGCGCAGAGAGTGATAGAGGCATGGCACGCGCACCAAGGAATGAACCATGGCGAGCTAGAGGCCGACAGACAGGGCGCGCAGCGCATTGGTGTCCGGCAGATGAGGTGCGCTGCTGGGCCGACGGTCAAGGCGCAACGGGAACGGGGTGCACGTGCGGGACAGGGCAAGTGACCTCGAATCCAGGCAGACAGGGCGTGCTGCATGGGCAAGGCGAGTCATCGATCTGGACGTGTGGACGCTGTGACGGGGCGGGTGTGCATGTGGGGCGGGAATAAAAATTAGCGCAGGGGGCAGGCTGTGCGGACGTCCGGATAGGGGCTAGCGTCCGGACGTCCAGGTGCTAGCCATACAAAAAAACTAAAACAGCAAAAAGAGACCGCGCCCCGCAAGGCTAGGGGCCAGATTGTGGCAGGCCATTCTGAAAGATCTAGGCCCTTGTTTGGGTTTTGGTAATTAATGACAACACTTGTTGACTAACCTTTCTATTGTAAGTGTGTGAAGCAATGTTGGATTAGTTCATAAGATGAGATGGATAGTGACATGGATTTGATTGTTAGTATGTTGGAATGCTTAAATCAAACATAGTGAGCAAGTGAAGAATAAGGCAAGGCTTGGCAAGCTACTATGGATCGTTGCAATGCAATGGTGAAGGGCAAGCTAGCGGGCTTGGCGTCGATGGACCGAGGAAATGGCGAAGGGCAAGTTGAGAGGTTTTGCAGTGATGGACCGCATGTGGCGGAGAAGCTTGAGCAAGACTTGGCGCTGAAGGACCGAGGCAACGATGAAGAGCAAGTGAGGCTCAGGTCGATGGACTTGAAGTCTATGTGATGGTTTGAGTGATCCACAACATATATAAAGATCAAGCCAAAGATACACTGATCATATCAAGTGGCTTGGTGAATATGTTGGATAAAGTTTCTCCTTGCGAGCATCAATTTGTGAGAAGATTGGGTTTGTGTAAGGCAAAGCTATGAAACATAAGGTGTTTCATTTTACTGGCTATGAGTTGTGTAGAGAAGATTAAAATAGTCAGATTTAGGATAGATAGCCATAATACTAAGAGGAGCAAACGTGCTTTGCATTATGGTTATCTAGTGCCACTTGTGAGCTCTAGTGTGGAGCTATGTTTTGGTGGTGATTAGCGGATAAGTTTAAAACCTTTGTGAAAAGTTTGATAAAAGCTAAGCTGTGGTGACTTGAACGATCATCTTTCGGTAGATTGTTTCTTGGTGTTCTCTTACTTTGAAAAAGATTTTGAGAGTGCATAGTACTAACTTTAAAATGTTTTGGAACCATACATAATGGTATGGTGTGGTCGACCAAAACATAGGAGGTGATGCGCTTGTTGAAGGATTTCAGGTGTACCACGGACAGTTTGGCCTCAGAGTGGCGGACAGTCCACTAGCCTTTTCCAAAAAACCAAAAGAATTGATTTCAATCTGTTGGCAGCTACCGTCTGAGCAGCGGACAATCCGCCGATGAGCAGAGTTACTCGACTTGCTGTCCAGGGAGCCATAGTTGAACAGTGGACAGTCCACATCCCTAGTGGCAGATAGTCTGCCGATCAGGTTTTGGAATCCAACAACTAGTGGGGTGTCCAGTTGGAGAGGGTTCTCTTGGCCATTCTAACAGCATACTCTTTGAGAGAGCACCTCTCTAGCACCTCCTCTCATACTCCTTGCTTGAGGGCAACATTTGGAGAGTGAGTGTGCTCCGCTAGTGCAAATCTTTGCATGAGAGATTACTTGTGGCACTATGTAGTCATTGTGAAAGTGTAGTTGCTTGTTACTATTGGTTCTTGCCGGTTCCTAGATGGCTTGGTGATTGTGTATCCGTGAAGCTTGCAAGAAGGTTGTGTGGCACTCTAGAGTTGGCTTTGTGAGGGGCTATAGAGTTCATCCCTGCCGGAGGAAGGCAAAGTGAGTGTCTAGTTGATTTGGCCGGTTGAAAGCTTAGTGCTCACATGGAGCCTACCTAGTGAGGTAGTTCAAAGCTTGCGGGCTTGGAACTAAGAAGAGGAGCAGCAATGCTAGAACTCGCCTCAATGTGGACTAAGTGATCGGCAACTCACCAAACCACGGAAAAAAACATCGTGTGTCATCCTTTCACTGTGGTTTTCCTTATTATCTCAACAAAAGTTTACTTCATTGCAATATATTGTGCTTGTGTTGTTGAGATTGTGCTATTTGCTTGTCACTAGTATGTGTAGGAGCTTCGTTGCGCTTGCTCTTGTTCTAGTTGCTTAGATTGTTTGATCTTGCCAACTACCACTGTGTAGGTGAGCTCCCTTTAGCTTGGTACCCCTAGTTGCTCTCTAGCTCGATCTTTTCATATGGGTGCTAGCAAATTTAGATAGAGGGGTGTAGTCGAGGCAAGACCGTTAATTCTCTTCCGCATTTAAATTGGCTAGCTCTTGCATATAATTTTTAGAAACAACTATTCACCCCCTTCTAGTCGGTCATCTTGATCCTACACATTCACACAGGTGCTGCACTCCCACGTCCTCTGTCTTGCCCAGCGAGGCGAGCGAGCACGCCGGGCTTCCTTTCTACCCTCACACTAGACTTTAGGAAGCGGTAGTGCTAGCACCTAGACGATTAGACGGATGCCCGTGCCTGCACTCCATTTCACACGCCCCACGCAGGGGCCCATGCCAGTTGACCCCACATGGGGATCACTCACGCCCCCTCTGCTTCCCCCACCGTAACATCTATGCCCTGCTTGGCAGAGCCCCAACAGTTGCAGCAGACGGCTGTGGCAAGTGCCCATTGCAACACGAGGAACACCTGATCTATATTTACAACATCTAGATGGAACACTTGCAATATACATTTGAAACAACTGAAATACTTGCAACATACGTTGAAAACACTTACAAAAACACCTAAAAACACTTTTAAACCATTGCAAACATACACAACATCTAGATAAAACATTTGCAGCGTATGTGTGAAACATTTACAACACCTAGATAAACACACTTGCAACATACATCTGAAAAAACAGATGAAACATTTAAAAACAGACGCTTGCAACATACGTGTATAGCCATTGCAGCATGTGCAACATCCCAATCTGAAACATATGAAACACTTGAAACATTAATTCATCTGAAACACTTGCAACATACATCTGAAACATTTAAAACACTTCAAACATACACTTCTTCCTGCCGTGGTGTCTTTGGTCGACCGTGAGAGATAATGTCCCGGCTAACGATGACCATCACTTGGTGGCGTAGAGTTGGTGGTGGCGGGGAGCACGCTGTGGCCACAACGAGTGAGCCCTGACCCCAACATTACCATTTAGGAAGTGGAGAGGATTCCATATTTAAGTATGGCTACCCAACTTTCACAAGTAAGACGAGACTAAAGAGTTGACTTTCCATCTTTGCACACATAAATGGGCCTTTGAAATTTTCGTAGGAATTTGATAATTTCTTATTTGGGTCCGAAGCCCACATATATTCTAACAATCCCCCACCAGAGCTCAAATGCCCATTTAGAGATCTGTCTGTTCTGCTACTGATTGATATACGAGTGTTTCAGTAGAGACCGTTAAGTTTAACTTCCGCCTAGAGCTTCAAGTTACACTCATCCACAACTTGAACAGTAGACTACGCCTTGAATTGTAAGTTTAATGTGAAGACATTTTACACAAAGTCAAACTAATACCTAGCTACGAGTAGCCTTCCCCGCAGGTGGAGCACATACATCATATACCCCTTGGTCCCTTCATGAGCTTATCAGAGATCACCAAACGTCATAGACCGTAATGTTTTACAGTCGGGCTGATATAGATGTTCTTTCAAGAACGCTACGTGGGAGAACACCTTCGCCTGTTAAAAGCAGTAGAACACACTAAGGCATTTGCTAACCTGCCTTATGGCTAGGACTGGGGCTGTGTCGACCTCTTCCTGGCATCCCCGCCGGCATCACGGGCTGTTGCGAGCGTGTGGGACTGTGGCAGTGTGTTCCTGCTCGAGGTGCACAGCGGGGGTCACGAAGTTGGTGTTGTTCCCAGCCCACCAGTAGGATGCCGCCATCGGCATCGCCAGAGAGGAAGTCGGACCTCGGAGAGCCGTGGCCAGTACCGTCGTATAAGAGGGTGATGTCCCTCAGCCGCAGACCGGCGTGGCGGAGCCCCCATGCGTCGGCGTCGCCTTAGATCTCCCCCGGCAGAGCGAGAGGCCGTAAGCGGCATCGGACGACGCACTGGACATGTCAACAGCCGAGCCATTGGCCCATGCACCCGCGACGAGGATGGCGGCCAGCACGTTGAGATTGAATCCACAGGCGGCTTCACTGCTATTGTCCGCCCCACAGCCACATCAGAAAATAAGAATTTACTACCTTACCCCGGGTTACATAATTAAAATTATAGAAAATGCTGGTGCTATTCCCACCTATTTAGTATGCATTTAGTAACTCCTGGTACTTTACCTCTTGGTACCTCTTAATATCTATGTTGTTCTAGCCATTTGATTGATGCTCACCAACGGTCCACATTTCTTCGGCCATAATAAAATTTCTCAAGAAAATAATGCCTGCAACATTGAATACCATGACGTGACGGAACTGGTTAGGAAAACCATGTTTTTCCAGTGAAACATGCATATTCCAGGCAAGCATTTTACACAGGTGTTCAGCCCCAAACCACTCATCCAAAGAGGGCCAATATAACCATCAATCAATTAGCTTGACTCGAAACCATGCAACATGCATTGACAATTAGACTAACATCTGATTGAAGAAGAAAAACAACAATGGTCTCAAATTTAACTGTTACAGAGTTGAGCAGGTCAGCAAACTACCATGGCGAGCAGCTCCTTGGGAACAGCTGGGCAACTGGTCCTCAAATGCTCAATGCCTTCTTAAGCCCATGGCAATTGTACTGTTGAGCAAATGCCAATATATCCACCACTTTACTTGTGCCAACACGGCGGCAAAGCAAGTCCTCGCAAATCAGCTTGAGCCTATCAAGGCTGTATCTGTCCGTGGCAGCGATGAGATGCCGCGCCATGTCATCGCCTCACCCTCATCTATCGCCGGCAGCGAGTCGGTGTAGATGTAGTGGAGCAAGGCCTTGAACACTCTTCCACGTCACTGATCTGTACTATGCCACAGCTTGCTGCTTGCGTTCTCTTCATCAGACAACCAGACATTATCTCCTCCAGAAGGACAGGTGACCGGACGGGGAGTATGTATATGTGCGCAGCGAACGTCTCCCCAGCGACCTCGAACGTGAGGTCCGCCCCGACACCTCTGGAGAGGGGGCGGCCGAGCTGCTCACCCATGACGGACGGCGGCACGGCGACCAGGCGCGCGGGCACGTCGCGGTCCCTGGTCCGGAGCTCCTTGTAGACGGTGACGTCGCACCTGACCTTGAGGCAGTCGCCACACCGGTAGGCCGTTGCCCGTGACTCGATGAACCAGCAGGAAATTACACGCCGAACGCCACATGATCAGTTTGTCACGGTGAACGTGTCTACCTCGCCGCTGGACTGGCTGTAGGACGGCTGCCCGTCCTGGTCGAGTATGCTGAACTTGTATCTTGCCTCGACCCAATCCCCATCGCTGCAGTGAGTACAGCGAAGTGGTAGAAGCATGAATATCCAGGCGCGGCCGTGTCGGTCTCTGTCATAGGCGAATTTAAAAAAAGTTAACTAAAAAGTTATAGATCTCCTCGAGCAGTACAAATTTAACATAGGGTGTGACCTAATCCGAGATCCATTTGAAAAAAATCACAAAATTCAAAAAATCTAAGAACTATAAATGTATAATTGGACCACTACACTATTTTAAATAAAACATTACATGATATCATCAAATATTATATGCAAAATAATTAATTTCTTTGCGTGGTACCTAATACTACAGGTAGTAATACTTAAAAATTCACTTCTTTGTGTGGTACCTAATACAGGTTTCGAAGGGGCTTCATCAGTGAAACCATTTCATTTTACCCTGTTTGGCAGAAAATGGCTCCAAATGGCTCTCGAAGTTGGTGGAGAAGCCCTGCCAAATAGGGCCTTACTAAAGGGTCATGATCATTACCTAAGCTATTTAGAACAAATTTTAGAGGCGGCAAGAATTACAGTCACTTGGAAAAACAGAGTCTCTAAAGATTATGGCATCTGCTCCTCTACTCCATCAAGAATTTGCACACATTTCATAGCAGCCAATTAAGGTAATTAAATTTTTGCTAATTATTTTCTATATCACGCCTGCGCTACCACGCCTGCCCATGCACGTTACTGGCGGTAGCGCCCTCCCTGCCCATCCACGTGAACATCAAGTTTCTTTTGTTGAATTATTTATGACAGATGTCTTGACGGTGCTTTTTTGTCATCAAAGTTTATTTAAAACTTTGTCAAAGTTATATAATATTGGGTTTCGACAATACTAAAGTAAATTGTAATCAAGAACACAGGGAGTGTGTGGCAATTGCCATGTTTAGCTATAATCATTCTAATTTTGTACATTCTATGTGTGTGCATGCATCTGTACATTCAAGGATTTAAGTTAGTCTCGATCTCGTAGCATTTGTCCATTCATACTGAACAACTTCTCACCTAACTACGGTGCAAGCTTTAACCATGAGTACAATATAATACTACAACAAAGTCCATTGATAAAGGCTCTGACACACATGAGCAATTCATAACTTTACATACTCATCATGTCTATAAAGTGAAAAATTTATGATGTGGCTAAGACGGTGACAAGAACACAGGGAGTGTGTGGCAATTGCCATGTTTTGCTCTAAGCATTCTAGTTTTATACATTCTATGTGTGTGCATGCATCTGTACATACTAGGATTTCAGTTAGTCTCGATCTTGTAGCATTGGTTGATTCATTACTAAACAACTTCTCACCTAACCGTGATGCAAGCTTTAACCATGAGTACAATACTATAACAATGTTCATTCATAAAGGCTCTGATACACATGAGCAAATCATAACTTTACATACACATCATGTCTATAATGTGGAAAATTTATGATGTGGCTAAGACTATAACATGTGTAAAGGTGAAGTGATTATGCATGCCATTCCTCATGCATCAAAAAAATTTTCAATAGAAAAGACACTTTTTCCTTGTACGTAGTGGAAATTATCTTTCCTACATACTATATAATCCAATGAAATTGATAATTAAATGTCAAAATCGACTAGGTGCCATGTCATTTATAGCTTATCTGTTGTTTTGGCAAAAGCCAAAATCTAAATAGATATACATGAGCTCTCACTTGTATAAATAGACCCTAAATCAGTAGTTAATACATCGCCCATAACATAGAGAGCAATAAAAAACATACCAAGTGAAACAAACTAGCAATGTCCTCGCAACAATGGCAACCAAGATATTTGCCCTCCTCGCGCTCCTTGCTCTTTCAGTGAGCGCTACAACTGCGTTCATTATTCCGCAGTGCTCACTTGCTCCTAATGCTATTATTTCACAGTTCCTCCCACCAGTTATTCCTATGGGGTTCAAACACCCAGCAGTGCAAGCCTACAGGCTATAGCAGGCGCTTGCGGCGAGCATCTTAAAACAACCAATTGCCCAATTACAATAGCAATCCTCGGCCCATCTAACCGTACAGACCATCGTAACGCAGCAGCAACAACAGTTCCTGCTAGCACTCGGTCCACTAGCTGTGGCGAACCCTGCCGCCTACTTGCAATAGCAGCTGCTTGCATCCAACCCACTTGCTCTGGCTAACGCTGCTGCATACCAGCACCGACAACAGATGCAACAAGTCCTGTCAACACTCATCCAACTAGTCGTGGCGAACCCTGCCGCCAACCTGCAACAACGACAACTCCTTGCATCCAACCCACTGCCTGCAGCCAACGCTGCTACATACCTGCAACGACAACAGCTGCAACAGATCCTACCAGCGGTTAGTCAACTAGCCGTGGTGAACCCTGCTCCCTACTTGCAACAGCAATAGCTGCTTTCATTCAACCAACTGGCTGTGGTGAACACCGCCGCATACCTGCAACAACAGCTGCTGCTTCTAGTTAACCCACTGGCAGTTGCTAACCCATTGGCTACCGCCTTCCTGCAGCAGCAACAATCGTTGCCATTCAACCAGATATCTATCATGAAACCTGCATTGTCGTGGCAGCAACCCATCGTTGAAGGTGCCATCTTCTAAATTACATATGAGTTGTACTTGATAATAAAGCTCTCATATTGGCGTGTGTAACTTCCCCTAAATAATCAATATATTGGTTGAGATTTATCTGGGTCTATTTCTTAACTGTGTTCTTCATATATACAATTGAAAACATCAAATCATAATTAAAGACACGCACTTGGTTAATATGTAGACAATACTACATTACATCATCAATCCAAAGATGTGCTAGCCCAACCTCTTGAATGTTCTTGTTTGGGTGTGTGTGTGTGTGTTTAAAAGATAGATGCAACGACTCTACGTGCTTGCAGTTGAGTAATTGCATCTACGATATGTTCTTTTGAGAAAGTGATGGCAGGCACATATGCTTTGACCATGGCCACTCAAATCAGGTGCACATATAGCAAGCAAAACGTAGTATAAGTTCATGAGTATAAAGTGGAACATTTATGATGTGGCTAAGTCTGTTACATGTGAAAGGTGAAGTGATCATGCATGTCATTCCTCATGTGTCAAAAAATTCCAATAGAAAACGACACTTTTTTCTTGTACGCAGTGGAAATTGTCTTTGCTACACAGACCATATAATCCAATGAAAATTGATAGCTAAATGTCCAAATTGACTTGGTGCCATGTCATCTATAGCTTATCTGTTGTTTGGCAAAAGCCAAAATCTAAACAGACATACATGAGCTTGGCCGTAAGATTGATCACCTATCACTACGTTTCATGTAACCAGGTACCCGAAATTGTATATATAGTCAAGTTTGAATGCTAACATGTGCTCTAAGCTTTAAATAATCATTAAATGTACAATTTTACACCACAGTTACAACGTAAACGTAGCATCACAAGGAATTTGTATCATGATAAATGTTTCCAAAGATTGTCATTCTAGCTTGTTGGATGTCAAACATTTCATAATTGACCATCTTACAAATTTGCGTAGTCTACACTATAGAAGAGAGAAGGATTTGTAAAATATAACTCATCTTGAATTCTTCTAACAACCGTTTCCCTCCATGTTGAGCCTCCCATTGTCTCAGAGAGATTGCTATTCTAGGGAGGTCATGGAGCAACCATGGCCAGCAGCTCCTCAAGAACGTTTGGACAGCTGCTCGTCAGATGCTCAAAACCATCGGTCGCCATTGCAGCCTTCAAATTGCTACTTGACTTCAGAAATTGGACGCATGCTTTCTTAAGGCCCGGGCAACCATGCTGCTCAGCCAATGCCAACGTAGTTGCGACAGTACTTGCGTTGATACGGCAGCAAAGGTTGTGCTCGCAGCTTAGCTTCAACCTCTCGAGGCCATATCTGTCTGCAGCGACGAGTAAATGCTGCGACATGACTACGATAACACCCTCGTGCATCTCAGGCAGCCAGTCCGTGTAGATGAAGTGCAGCAAGAGTTTGAACACTCCTGCCTCCATGTCGTGAATCCGTACGCAAGTTTCAGTCATCTCCTTCATTGGGCCGTAGAGCTCCGCCATGAAAACCGGCGACCGGGCAGCGAGTATGTACCTATGCGCGCGGAACGTCTCGCCGGCAACCTCAAAGGAGACGTCCGACCCCTCTCCATCCCAGAGGAGCTGGAGAATGTCCAGGCCCACGTCCGGCAGCGGCACGACGACGAGCCCCGCCATGCCGTCATCTCGCTCCGCGGTGCTGATGATCTCCTTGGAGACAACGACGACGTCGCACCTGACCCTGACGCAGTCGTCCTTAAGGTAGGCCGAGCCCTCGAGCTGACTCCTCCTGTGGATGAACATGCGAGATCCCCACACCGATGAACCGTCGGCCTTCCACGTGTGTAGCTCGCTTTTGTGGAAACCCTGCCACGGCACGGACTCCGCGTCCTGGTCGTCGTGGTCGAGCAGGCTGAACCTGAACCGCGCCGACACGTCCCCTCCGGCGGCGTCTTGCTCGCGCATCAGGTAGATGCTGATGTAGTCCGCGGTGTCCGGGTCTACGCCGTTCGGGAAGTACTTGATGTACCAGCGGTGGCCGGCGACAGTGAACGGGCGGGTCGTGACGAATTTGCCGGTGCCGACGACTGCCTTGACGTTGGAGTATCCGTCGATCGTGAGCACGTGCCACCCGGCCGCGGACTCGGCGACGAGAGCCGACGCGCTCAGCTCCCCGGCCGGCGCAGAAGATGTCGTCGGTTTCTTGTCGGCCAAGCCGAGAGTGGCGAACAGGCTTCGAAGCATGACGCGTATGGCGGTGGGCACAGTTTGGCGAAGGCTAGAGGTGGTGCTGCAACTTTCCTGTTCATCTAATCTAAAACAGAGGTAGATGGTTTTCAACTTTTCGTGCCAGCTAATTTACGTCTTGAGGAGAACTCGGATCCTATTTGGTTACGTCATCGAGTTGGACATATACCAGCATCCGTGTCGGCCCAAAATTCCAAATTGGTCGCAATCGCACGCACGTTGCCATCTAACCTAACCTCTCGCCCTCCAGCGATTCGCCGTCGTTCCCACGTGATTCTGCCGTCGCTATCCACGTTCAACGCGCCACGGCAAGCGATACGTACCCTATGGCGATCTCCTCCGCTTCTGCCGGAACACCGCCAGAGCAGAGTGCGTCGTGCATCGTCGCCAAGACCGCGGCAGGGTCGCACACGCTCACCATCGACGGCTACTCCCGGATCAAGGACGGCAGCGACTGCCGGAAGTCGATCAGGTCCGCCACCTTCACCGTCGGCGGCCACAGCTGGTGCGTCGAGTGCAGAATGATTCCAATAGCCCGCGCTGATTGGATATTCATGCTTCTAAGTCTTCACAGAGACGGGAAGGAGGTCTCGGCAGCGTACACGTTCAGCTTACTCGACCACAACGGACAGCCGTCCTACAGCCGGTCCACCGCCGACGTATGCCCGATGATCAAGAACGACGGGAAGTCCGTCGTTCCATTTATCGAGACCAAGTTCCTCGAGTCACGGACGGCGACCTACCTGCGCGGCGACTGCCTCAGGGTCAGGTGCGACGTCACCGTGTACAAGGAGCCCAGATGCGAGGACCGCGACGTGCCGTCACGCCTGGTCACCGTGCCGCCACCCGACATGTGCGAGCAGCTCGGCCGCCTCCTCTCCAGCGGTGTTGGGGCCGACCTCACGTTCGAGGTCGCCGGGGAGACGTTCGCCACGCACAGACACATACTGGCCGTCCGGTCACCGGTCCTTCTGGAGGAGATTATTTCTGCTGGTGCGATGAAGATAACGGAAGCAGGAGTGTTCAAGGCCTTGCTACACTACATCTACACCGACTCGCTGCCGGAGATAGACGAAGGTGAGAGGATGGACACGGCGCGGCATTTGATCTCTGCGGCAGACAGATATAGTCTTGACAGGTTCGAGCTGATTTGCAAGGACATGCTTTGCCGCCGTGTTGACACAAGTACAGTGTCGGCTACATTGGGACATGCTGAAGAGTATCAGTGTCATGGGCTTAAGAAGGCATGCGTCCAATTTCTCATGTCTGGTAGTAATCTGAAGGCTGCCATGGCGGCTCCCAGCTTTGAGCATTTGAGAAGCAGGTGCTCATCCGTTCTCAAGGAACTGCTCGCCATGGTAGACCATAGCTAACCTGTTCAACTCTTTAAAATTCTGAGACAATGAATAGTTGTTTTAATTCTTCAATCAGATGCATGGTAGTCATTATTGTAACGTCATATTGCAAGGTTTTGGTCAAGCTAATTGATCGATGGATATGTTAGGCCTCTTTGGATGAGTGGTTTGGGGCTTAAAACATGTGTAAAATGCATGCCTGAAAAATTATGCATGTTTTTCATTGGAAAGATTAATGGTATTTATAACCAGTTTGCTATTTAAATTTGAGACCTTTTATGATGGTTGGGAAAGTACCTGGTACCTTCAGGTTCTTTCATCTTTTTTATTTTCTAAGTAATTAATTAATAAATATATTGTAGAGGATATTTTAGTAACTGAGGTTGTGCCCTTCTAAGACTTACGTAATCCCCCTGCCAGCCCATGTTTGATAGGCCACTTCGGAACTTCTGCCGGCGCCGCCGCCACTCAGTTGCGCTTCTAGATTGTTCCTGCACTGAAGACCTCGGGCATCCAGTGTTTGGGCCATCGCCGCCGCGTACTGAGTAAAGAAGGTCAGCGGGATCTGGGCTCAACAACGGCCTCGCCATTGCTGGTCCAGCTCCTGTTCCTCCGGCATAGCCATGGTGTGCGGTGGGCTGGAGGCGACAGTGACGGCAACGACCAACATAATCAACACGCAAGCGGCGGTGCTAGTGATGGTGGCTGCACTGGCCGCCGTGATTTTCACTATTTTTTATTACTCCTATCAAAGGATGAGCTTGCAGACTATGAGCGCGCGACCAACGTTCAACGTGCTTGTGTTCATGTCGCTACTAATCACGGCACCTGTGACGATTACTGACTACTATGGCGCAGCTGAGGACAGCCTGGCCCGACGGCACAGCTGCTGCCAGCCCAAGCGCACGGCGGCCAGCAGCCTGCTCACCCGGCAGCGCTGCTTCTGATGCCGGCCACATAGGGAAGAGGAGCAAGGACGGCATTGGCTTGGGACATAGGGAAGAGGAGCAAGGAGGGCATGGCTTGGGAGGCGCTGGGAGTAGCACGTAATCGACCGGGCAGGTGCGGCTGACGTGGCCATCCAGCGAGAGATAGCACTCGCTTGACCCTTTCCATGGTTGGAGCTTCGACGGGTGAGAGAAGAAGAGACGGAGGAGGAAGAAAAGGACTAAAATGACGCATTTATCCTTATTCGAAAATAAAATATACAATGAAAAATAGATCTTGTCCCACATATTTTGATACTGGTCCCACCTAAGTTGGTACTATCTGCACCTATTTGGTACCTCCAGGTACTTTTAGCTGGGTACCTCCTATTTTTCCACCGTTCGATCTCATTCAATGGATGGCCCATGTTTTTTCCAACCATTGTAAAATTTCTCTTTAAATTTACATGTGTATTCAACCTTTGAATACAAACACACCTATGATTGAGGTGATTGAAATTTTTGGTCACTTCAGTCAAGTATTCAATGTCGTAGGCATCTACTTCGTGTTGATGAAAGAATATGGGAACGTGGTTGCCTATCTTGCTGGCTCACCACGGATGCGTGTCATATAGCTTTGTCCAGGCCTCAACCTTAACAAGTGAGCAGATAAAGATACAATGTTTGTTACATCCTTGGTGTACAAGAAAGATCCAGATAACAACATATACTAATCTCTAATCTCTCTAGAAGGATCTCTACGTGTTACAACAGGAGATGTCTCCAACCATATCATGCAGGATAGGTTGTTCAAACTGCCTGACTGCTCAAGGTTTAGTAGTCCCATCAGCAGCTTGATTTTAGTTGATATCAACTTGACCTACAACAATTTCTTAGTTATTCTCTATCACAAAATGTAAATCAATCTCAATATGCTTTGCTTCAGCATGAAAGACAAGATTTGCTAACAGATAGGTGACAGCCAACTCAACATCACACCATAAACACGAGACTTGTTGCTTCACACCAAGCTCCTTAAGTAATGACTCAATCCATACTTCCTCTGAGGTAGGATTTGCAAGGGCCTTGTACTCGGCTTCTATGCTGGAACGAGCTACGGTGGCCTATTTCCTAGCACTCCTAGAAATCAATTTTCACCCAAAGAATATAGCAAATGCCAAGCTAGACTTTCTTGTACTTAACCCAACACACCCAATGTATGCTTCAAATGTCTGAGAATCCTTTTTCAGCCGTCTAGTGCAAGCAAAAATTGGTGAAGAATAAGACAGATCTTGTGTCATGTAAGTATACGATAATATATTGCAATGCTCCCACCAAACATCTATACCGTGTACTATATCTTCAGGACCAAGAGGATCTCCATTAAATGCCGAAAGTTTCTCCGAGCTAGAAAGAGGGAGTAGTAGAAGGATTGCATTCTTTCATACCAGCTAGAGATGGCAACGGGTACCTAAAACCTGATGAGTTTTTACCCAATTAGGGCACGGGCTTGTATCAATTTATCTTCCAGTGGGTTTTTAATGAGCAAAAGCTAGACCCAACGGTTTTGTGGACGTGGGTATGGGGTGTAGTACCCAAACCCACCAACTAATGGGTTTTTTAAACCCGGCTCATCATACAAGAGTAGATCATATCGGGCTAGAATAACTCAAATTTCTCAAATAGATTGATCCATTTGGGTCTATACACTATTGGGTGCGCCCTCTTTGCCGAGTGCCTGGGGCACTTAGCAAAGGACCTTTTGCACTTGCCAAAGCGCCGCACTTGGTAAAGACAATCGGCATAGAATTTGTCGGCAAAGGGTTCTTTGCCGAGTGCTATTTGTCGGGCACTCGGCAATTGCCGAGTGCTCCGACAGTTCTCGGCAAAGAAAAGTGGCTGTCACGGCGGTTTCGATGTTCACGGCGGCTTTGCCGAGTGCCTCCCAGCAGGACACTCGGCAAATAGTTTTTATTTTTTTAAAAAAAATACTTTGTGGAGTGCCTACTTGGGAGGGCACTCGGCAAAGAAAATATTTTTTTTCAAAAAAGGCTTTGCCGAGTGCCTGCCTAGGGGGCACTCGGCAAAGAAATAAATTATTTTTTTTTAAAACAGCTTTGCCGAGTGCCTGGCGCCTGACACTTGGCAAAGCTAGGAAATTCGCAATTTCTACCCAGCTTTGCCGAGTGCCAGGCGCTAGGCACTCGGCAAAGCGACCATATTTCAAATTTTCAACTAGCTTTGCCGAGTGCCAAAGTGGAGGCACTTGGCAAAGGCCGCTTTGCCGAGTGTTGCACTCGGCAAAGCTACCTAAAATTGTTTTTTTTTGTTTTTCATTTCATCAGTACAAACGAGAGCAGTCACATATATATATCACATCGATCACATATAAACCACATTCAGCACCACATATCACAATCCATCACATATATCACTTCCATCACCATATATATCACAAGTGACACAATAATTCCATCACATACTCGAAACAAGTCCATCAAAGTTGTTCAAATAACACAAGTGCATCACTCATCTCAAATCCAAGTGCATAACCAAGTGAATAACCAAGTGCATCACAACAAATCCATCATAGTTGCTACTCATGGCTACGGCCATTGTGCCCATCCTCCTGACTGTGGAGTACCATGAGCTGGAGTGCCATGAGGTGGATTATTCGAACCCGTCGACTAAGGCTGCACAAAGTAGACGAGATTGCATGTGAGACATGATTAGTTGCATAGCTAATCGGAATTACTTGCATGTGTCTCGTTACTCACAGGAGTAGCAGCTGTCTGAGGCCGAAGTGTAGGTGGAGCCATTAGCCTAGGTGGCACAGCTACACCCGTTTGGGTGCCAACATTCTGCATGAACGCCAGTATTTCAGCAAACCTCTTCTCTTGCTCAACCCGTTCGGCCTCCCGCTCAGCTCGCTCCTGCTCCCGCTAGGCCCGCTCAGCCGCCAGTTGGAGCGCCATCCTCTACTACTTGGCCTCCAGCTCCTCGGCCCTCCTGTTTGCTTCTTCCACCTAGGCCTACAATATTGCAAAGGTAATGTTACAATAATGCAAAGGTAATGAAGGTACGTAAAGATCAATGTACGACGAGTAAAACATGAATAACCTGGAGTGCCTCGACCCAGTGCTGTGCAGTGCTCGGCCGTGGGCGTATGGGCGGGCTGAGCAGGCGCTCGTGCTATGTGCTCGGATCTAGGAGAGAGTGGGAGTAGAGGCCATGTCGATGACACTTTAGTAGATGCGCTCTATTCACACCCCTGCCAAATGCATGGGCCAAGAAAGTCTCGGTCTTCTGCCCCCATTCAGTGCTGAAATCACTCTGACTTCTGATCCCGTGTACATCCACTGACGGTCATCCATCCTCTAACAGAGATATCAACGAGTAACGATACCATCAATTGCATCTACATGGTGTTCCTACTATCTAATAGGTGAGAATAGGTCATAATCCCACCCACGGATACATAGACGAGGCTAGTTTCCATGATCTACTCCGAGTCGAGACAATTTCGGCAGCACCTCCCCGCTGTTCTCCAGATATATGTCCTGGCAGGAAGAGTGTGTATACGGAGAACAAAATGGAGGTGATGCCGAAACTCTGTCTCAGATCGGAGTAGACCATGGAAACTAACCCACCTATGCATCCGCGAGCTGTCTAGAAAACGTGGACAATCTGAAACAGATACGGTTGTACATATGCAAAGATCTGCATACTTCCAGCCGTATCTCTTTCGGACGGGAGATGCCTAACTGGGTAACGTGACCTACAACCATGACACGGAAAGAGGGGTTATACCATCGATGCCGGTGGAGTCAGGCTAGCGGGGTCATGGCAAGTCAGTGCAGTAGCCGGGTGAAGCGGTGCAGGCAGAACCACAGCGCCGAGGAAGATGATTGGGTCGTCGGCGCTCGCCTCCAATGGGTCTTCTCCTGCAAATAAAAAGGAAGATCATAGTGAGAACTCAAAATTTCGGCAGCACCTCCCCTGCATGGTGAGGTTTCCAAAACCTGCAGGAAAACAGCAGCACGATGGCCGAACACCACATATATATACCACCGCCACCACCACCGCTGCTGCCGACCACCACCCACCAATACCACCGCCACTACTACCTACTACTACTCCAAATAATTTTTTTTAAAAAAGGCACTTTACCTTAGCGGCGCATGGTGAGGATGGGCGTCGAGGGTGGCGCACCGAGGCCGGGGCGGGGACGGGCGCCGAGTACTCCTCCCTTCCTCCTCGTCCTCCCCTGCTCCCTTCTCCTCCCCTCCCTCCTCCTCCCCTTCTGCTCCCCTTCTCCTCCACTCGTCGGCGGTGACGCGGGGCGGGCAGCGCACAAGGCGGGTGTGGAGGTGGGGAGGCGCTCGGGCCGACCGCGTGTTCGGGGCGGCGGTGCGCAGGGCCAGCAGGCGCGCGTGAGGACGGGGCGGTGCTCGGGCGGGCGGGCGAACGCGGGGGCAGCCCTCGGGGCCGGCCGGGTGGCACTCCGTGCGGGGTGGCGCTCCGGGTGGGGCGGCCATGTGCCGGGCGGGGGCAGGGGCCAGGCGGCGTGGCGCTCCGGGGCACTGGGCGCGTGTCCCGTGGTGGCGCTCCGGGCGGTCGGGCGGGGGCAGGGGCTGGGCTATGTGTCGGTGTTGTCCTCCGGGCGGCCGAGGCACGCTAGTGGCGTGGCGCTCCGGGTTGGGGCGAAGGCCGCGCGCACGGGCTTCGGCGGCGGCGCTCCGGCGGGCGGGCTGGCGCACGTGGGCGGCGGCGCGGGCGTCATGGCGCGCGCGGGCGTGGTTGGCGGCGCTCTGACGAGCAGGCTGTCGCGCGTGGGCGGCGGCGCTCTGGCGGGTGGGCTGGCGCGTGTGGGCGGCGGCGCGGGGCGTTGCGTTGTGTGTGTAGGGATGAAAACGGAACAGAAATATTCCGAACTGACCGTTTTCGTTTTCTATATTATGAACCATTTTTTTAATATGAAAAATTGTCAGTTTCAATTGGTTTCACAACAATTTTCAACCATTTTTTATACTCTTTAATTGCTAAATGTAGAAATATTCCGAACCGACCGTTTTCGTTTTTCCATATCGTAAGTCCGTTTTCGACCGTTTCTGACCGTTTTCATCCTTATGTGTGTGTGTGGTCGGGCAGCACCTGTGGCTTAAGTGCGAGAAACGGGCCTTTGCCGAGCGTCGCCGATCTGGCGCTTGGCAAAGTACATTTTTTCTTTTTATTTTCTTTGCCGAGCGCCGCATCTCTAGCACTCAGCAATGTTTTTTTTTAATTTCCGAAAAATATTTTAAAAGACCTTTGCCGAGTGCCGCATCTATGGCGCTCGACAAATTTTTTTTCTGAAAATTATTTAAGAAGACCTTTGCCGAGTGCCGCATCTCAGGCGCTCGGCAAAGTTTTTTTTTGAATCTCTGAAAATTATTTAAGAAAAAAACAAATTAAAAAAAATTGCTTGGCCTTTGCCGAGTGCCGTGCTTGGGGGCACTCGGCAAAATGCCTTTGCCGAGTGTCATACATCGGCAAAATTTTTTTTTGATTTTGGCCTCTAAACTTTTTCTGCTACCTTTACACATTATTTTCAAGTGCATGTTCAAATTTGGCGCATTTCTCCATCTTTTTGCTATATATCTTTAATTTATTTCATTTATTTGCATTATTCTAGAAAATGAAAGTTTGAACTGCAGGTGCATCGAATCATGGAATTTGACAAATGGAAAAATGATATTCCCGATACTTAGTGTAGTTTGAGGCCGTATCCAGGAGCATGCCCGAAATTTCGAGCATCTTGTGCATGAAACATGGCGACAAAGTTGCGGGCGAAATGCTTTTTAATTATATAAAATGCAAATGACGTCCGAAAATTATGAAACTTGGCGACATGTCTTGACATCACATGTGGAGGCTACGATAAAAAATTGGGAACGTTTCATGCACATTATCACGTTTGATGGTTAGAAACCTATACATCTCATGAAACTTTGTCGCCATGTTTCATGCGCAAGATGCTCGAAATTTCGGGCGTGCTCCTGGATACGGCCTCAAACTACACTAAGTATCGGGAATATCATTTTTCCATTCGTCAAATTCCATGATTCGATGCACCTGCAGTTCAAACTTCCATTTTCTGGAATAATGCAAATAAATGAAATAAATTAAAGATATATAGCAAAAAGATCGAGAAATGTGTCAAATTTGAACATGCACTTGAAAATAATGTGTAAAGGCAGCAGAAAAAGTTTGGAGGCCAAAAACAAACAAACAAAAATTCTTTGCCGAGTGCCCAATTATGGCACTCGGCAAAGGCCTCTTTGCCGAATGTCAAACAGTACCACTTGGCAAAGACTAACGGCAGGTACCCCATCAACTTTTTGCCGCGCATCGTACTTTGCCAAGAGCCCGGCACTCGGCAAAGAAGGGCTTTGCCGAGTGTCATTCGTTGTCGAGTGCATGACGCTCGGCAAAGGCTTATTTGCCGAGAGCCAGTCTTTGCCGAGAGCCAGGCTCTCGGCAAAGAGGCTCTTTGCCGAGTGCCCTATTTTTGGCGCTTAGCAAAGCCTCTGGCGCTCGGCAAAGCCGCTGTCTCCTGTAGTGATAAACTTTTTGGGTTGTGTCATTCTAGTCGATCAACTCTAGAACTGTAGATTTTTGTTCATAATCTTTTTAGGTCACTCACTGTACCCTTTGTTTGGGGCAATAGATATATGATAATGCTACCACACGGGTGTCCGTCCGTCCAGACGCCGCGTGCCAGACTCTACCTTGCCACTTCTGTCAATGCTGCTCGCTCCCGCCCACGAAGCGCGCCTCGCCCGCGATGCTTGCTCCCTCCCATCGCTCGCCCCGGCCATCGCTCACTTGGCCATGCAGATTCCACCCGCGTGTCACACGCCCGCCGACGCAACCATCCCTCGCCGCAACCCCTGTGAGCGCGATGCCTTTGCTCTTCCATCTCTTGCCTTCTATCTTGCATCCGCTTACAGCAGAGCACCACCCTGGGCTCCTCCCCAACCCCCAATGCAGCCAGGCGGCCTCGCCTCAGCCGCCCCTGCCGATGGCCACTGGGCGCATGTGTCGGGGCACTTCAGGTCGTCCCTAGCCGAGCCAAGGGCACCCACGAGTGTGGCCGGATGCTAGCGCCACTAGCTCCCACACCAACAGTCAGAATTGATCAGCCCAGGTCTCCTCTCGCGTATCTTGCAAATGTATGTTTCAAGTGTTTCAGACGTTTCAGAGGTATGTTGCAATTGTTTCATATGGATGTTGTAATAGTAGATCGAGAATGTGCACATGTTGCATATGTTGCAAGTGTTTTAGAGGCATGATGCAAGCGTTTATTTAAAATGTTTCATCTGTTCTAGATGTATGTTGCAAGTATTTTGATTTGGATGTTACATATATTTCACAAATATGTTACAACAATATGCTCCAATTGTTTCATCTATTTCAATCTTATGTTGCAGCAAGTGTTTTCATATTGCAAGTTACAAATGTTTTATCTGGATGTTGAATACGTTTCACACATATGTTGCACGTGTTTCATGTTGCTCGGAGAATCAGGGGGCGCGGGAAGTGATTGTGGCATGACACAAGCACCGGGAATGGGGCGCGGTGAGCCGGGGGCCAACGGACGTGGCGCGCGGCGCACTGGAGGCCGGCGGTCGGGGCACAACGAGGCGGGGTGTGCGTGCGTGGCGGGGTGAATTAGTGGACGGGGGTAGGGTACGCCGACATCTATACACGCGCATCCGTTCAGACGTTCGGACACTGGCCCTGTTGATAGATCTAACGTGGCAATCCATGTCATCAGCCAATATGGTTCGGGGTCATGCATGGAGCTGCACATGAGGGCTGAGTGGCCATCATTATTATGGTTCCTCTCCCTCGCACCTCACCTTCCCTGAAAAGCAGATTTGCAATGATGGTGTATACATCATGAATTGCAAATAGAGTGGCACTTAAAACCGCATTGGATGTTAATTGCCAAGATTAATATCGGACAGTTATTTCTTACGATGTAAATGAAGATGTCTTCTAGTTGCTGGGATGCAATGGATTTTTTGGTAACCCCTTGCCTAGCTCGTGGTGGAATTTTATGCAATTTCAACAAATTTTTGGGGAAATGGTGATTCCATTTGGCTTGTATGTAGATCTATATTTGATCATCAGGAACCAAGTTATATACATATCGAACAAGTTCAATTTAAATTCTAAAATAAACGTGGCATTGACAAACAAAAAAAAGGAACTCCAACTTAAGCTTTATACATTTTACGTCAGTCGACCACGAAGCCGCATTCATGGAACAGTCAAATAGGTTGAAACTGAAACAGTGGCACTGTGCCAGCCCCCGGGGCGTCCTGCCTGAACCATGAAGAACTGAGGTAGAGACAGAGGCCCAGCCTGGCAGCCTCAGCTGGCAATTACCCGTCTCCGTCGAAGCGGAACAGATGAACAGACCGGCAGCCGCAGGTCGACATGTGTATGGAAAGAGCAAGGCTGCGGAGCTGATTCATTCTCTGTCAGGAAAAAGAACTTCCAGGGGAAAAAAATCTAGATTCATTCTGCCAGGAAAAAAAACTCTAGAAAAAAGAATCTAAATCTAAATCAAAAAATAAGAAAAAATAGGGGCATTCTGAGAATTGAACTCGGGACCTCTCGCACCCTAAGCGAGAATCATACCACTAGATCAAATGCACTGTTTGTTACTTTACATTTATTTGCACTAAAAGAGTTTGACCTTGTAGTTAGCCTTGGCATTACAACAGCAGCAGTAAATGTAATTCAGTTATATATTGTAAAAAAAACATGAGTGAATAAACTTCACAATTACACACACCTGTAATCTGACATACACTTAGCCTCTCAGACAGAACAAAACAACCTCACATGAGCACACAAGCTCTGAACCTCTTGTGGTCCAAAACCAAAGCCTCATCCTCAGGGCATTCAGGATAAGCCAGAGCTCTGAATTTGCACTGCAAAAAAAGGGTTTCAGATTGGGGATTCCGAAAATTGAACACGGGACCTTATGCTCCCTAAGCGTACATCTTACCGCTAGACTAAATCCCCACCTGTGCTCTATGTATACCTTCAGAGTTTCAGAAATGAAGAAAGACAACAAATTCAGATGATTTGCTTTTATCCATTCTTCTGTGAGGCTCACTTCTGCAGGACCTTTAGACCAGAAAGTCCATGTATTTCATGCCACGGAGAAGTTATTTTCTATTTAATTTGGTCGAATCAAGTGTAGTGGTGAAGATCCATGTGCTTGATTCGACAAAATGAAACTGCATGGGGAATGCAAGACTGCAAACTGAAGCTGGAAAATGGAACAATAGCAAAGGACCTCTGCAGTTTCTGGTGGAATGTTCATTACCAGCAAGACTGATGTGTTATGGCATATGAATGGGCATGATGCTTCACTATTCTGGCAGCACAGAACAGCTCCTCTACATCATCCTACGGCCATATAGTAAAAAATCAGAATCTAATAATATTGTGGCAGTACTACTAACAAAATGTTACTGCTGTTAAAACTGGTAGGTACAGGGTACGGAGTTGAGTCATTGACAATGCTAGTTGTATTGAAGTTACAGGTATGAGCCTAGCTAAAACCTTGTGACTTTCTGGCCTGTACATTGCTGGAATTACTTTGACAATTTTGAGGAGCATTGTGATTAAGTATGTCTTTGAAATTGTGGTCCACACAATAATCTGTCACTATATGGACGTGGTCCATACATACTCCAGAGTCCAGACAATTTATGTAACTTCTCATTTTGTCAAATTCAAAGTAGATAGAAGTAATTTTCTCCTATTGACTCGGGATAACGTGGGGAAAAGAAAACAGTTGGAGCCTCCAGGCTCACTCTTTGCTTGTTCTGTGAGGAGAAAGAAATTACACATCATCCTTCTTAGTTTGTGGAATAGACAGATTACACACCATCCTTCTGCTTTGTTTGTGGAATAGACAGATGTGCTCTACTGTTGCTGGAACTCTGGATTGGCCACTTGTGTCTTTGAATCCATGGCTTAGGATGCGGATTACTGATAAGAGGAATACAGAGAAATATGGCTCTTTGCAGCTGGTCTGTGTGGGCTTTGGAAACTAAGAGAACACATTTGCTTTCAGGGACAGGGGTGGCGTCCAATCACATTTGTGGGCTGTGGTTATCCACATGCCTAAACCCACTCTATGTACTGAACAATGTGTTGTTTTGATCCTGTTGGAATGCACAAGGATTGGGACGTAGCATTGAAAATCGAAAACACAGCAGAATGTGCTCCAGATTCCACTTTAAAGACAAAAACCTCATCATATGAATAACGCCCAAGAATTGCCTTTCACATCAAAATGAAAAAAGGTTTATTTGAGGTTGCCTTTTACGGTTTTACCCATTACCTTTTACACTCTGAATGTGTTCCAGATTCCACTGTGATATCGACCAGAAACACCTTATCCTTCAAATCAAAGTGCAAAAAGCATTTCAGGTAGGGGATTCAGACCTTACCCTCCCTAAGGGAGGCTACTGTAAGAATTAGAGAGTAACGAGGATGGCCTCTTCTGGCTGCCTCAGTTCCATGTTATAGTAAGATGGGGGAGAGCCCCCCCATCGGTGGCATGTATTGGGTGTACAATAAATCTAGGAGTCAATTCTATCCTAGAGACTAGGAGCTAGGAAGACTGGTGTTTGGTCATTACACCAACACACCCAGACAACCGCTATGCTATTATCTAACAATCTATAATTACAATAGTCTAACACTCCCCGGCAGTCTAATCGGGAGCATCGCTAACGGTCAGGCTGGACTGAAACTCCTGGAACAAAGAGGTGGGAAGGCCCTTAGTGAAGACGTCGGCATACTGTGATGTCGTAGGGACATGAAGGACTCGAACGTGACCGAGGGCGACCTTCTCTCGAACAAAGTGGAGATCGATCTCAACATGCTTCGTCCGCTGATGCTGCACTGGATTGCTGGAGAGATATACAGCACTAACGTTGTCACAATAGACCAGGGTGGCACGGCGAGGAGGGTGGCGAAGCTCAAGGAGTAACTGTCGTAACCAAGTAGCTTCAGCGACACCGTTCGCCACAGCACGGTATTCGGCCTCGGCGCTGGACCGGGAAACCGTGTGTTGGCACTTCGAGGACCATGACACCAGGTTGTCTCCGAGGAACACTGCATAGCCAGAGGTCGACCGTCGAGTGTCGGGACATCCAGCCCAGTCGGCGTCCGTGTAGACAACGAGCTTCGTAGGGGGAGACTGGCGCAGAGTCAGTCCAAGTGTCATAGTGCCCTATAGGTAGCGCAAGATGCGCTTGAGAGCCGCGAGGTGTGGCTCCCGAGGATCATGCATATAAAGGCAAATCTGCTGAACAGCAAAGGCAATGTCCGGACGGGTGAAAGTCAAGTACTGAAGAGCACCTGCCAGACTGCGGTACTGAGTGGCGTCATCAACAGGAGGTCCATCTGCATATAATTTGGAGTGGAGATCAACAGGTGTGCTGCACGGCTTGCACGTACTCATCCCGGCGCGCTCTAAAATATCCTGAGTGTACTGCCGCTGAGAAAGGAACAGGCTATCTGCAGAGCGTGTCACAGAAATGCCCAGGAAGTGATGCAGTTGACCCATGTCCGTCATGGCAAACTCACGCCGGAGAGCCTCAATGATGTGTTTGAGAAATCCGGCAGAGGAGGCGGTGAGTACAATATCATCCACATAGAGAAGTAAGTAGGCTGTGTCTGGACCACGGTGGTATATAAAGAGCGAAGTGTCTGACTTTGTTTCAACAAATCCGAGTGACACGAGGTGAGAGGCGAACCTATGATGCCAAGCACGAGGAGCCTGCTTCAAACCATATAAGGACTTGTTGAGCCGACAGACAAAATCTGAGCGACAAGAATCCACAAAACCAGAGGGCTGCACGCAGTACACGGTCTCTGTAACAGTGCCATGGAGAAATGCATTCTTCACATCGAGTTGATGAATGGGCCAGTTCTGAGATAATGCCAAGGAGAGAACAACTCGGACTATGGCTGGCTTGACAACCGGGCTGAAGGTTTCATCATAATCAACACCTGGCCGCTGGGTGAAACCCCGGAGAATCCAACGAGCCTTGTAGCGATCGAGAGACCCATCAGCAAGCAATTTGTGTCGATAAATCCACTTCCCAGTCACAACATTGACTCCAGGAGGGCGAGGCACAAGACTCCAGGTGTCATTGGCAATGAGGGCGTCATACTCGGCCTGCATAGCGGAGCGCCAATTGGGATCGGCCAATGCATCACGAACGGAGCGGGGAATTGGCGACATGGGCACAACGTGGAGATTGAGGCGATCCACGGGCTGTGCAAAGCCGGCCTTGCCACGCGTGCGCATAGAGTGTGCATTGGTGACCGGCTGGATGGCGACCGGGCGAGTAGCAGTCGTGCGGCCGGTACCACTGGCAGCAACCTGTGCGCGAGCAGCAGGGGCAGTAGGACCGGCAGCACTCGAGGACGTCGCGGCGCCACTAGCAGCGGCCTGTGCAAGGTGCACAGGGGCAGTGGCGCACGGAGTGGAGGCACCGGGGCAGCGGCGCTGGTGGCCGCGCTGCTCCCTGGTGACCGCGATCCCGCGCCAGGGCTCGGCGGTGCAGGGGACCACGGGCCCGCGCCGGGACTGAGCGGTTCTGTGGCGGCCTCGGGCAGAGGGTGTGTCGCCGAGGGAGCGGGGGTACCTGCATGCACAGAACAGGCTCCAGGAACTGGGGCGGTAAAATCATTATCATCAGTGAGAAAATCCAAGGCGGATGGTGCCATGGGTGTGGTGGACATGTCGGAGAAATGGAAAAAGGATTCATCAAAGACGACATGTCGGGAGATGAGAATGCGATTCGACTGAAGCTCAAGGCAGCGATAGCCTTTATGCTCCGAGGAGTAGCCGAGGAAAACGCATAAAGAGGAACGAGGGGCAAGTTTGTGAGGCGCTGTGGAAGACATATTGGGATAGCATGCGCACCCAAACACTTTGAGGTGGTCATAAGAGGGTGGGGTGGAAAGAGGGTGCTGTAAGGTGTGGAGAAGGCAAGGGTTTTAGTGGGGAGGCGATTCACGAGATAGGTTGCAGTGTGAAGGCCCTCAACCCAATAAGCCGGAGGGAGACTTGCCTGAAACAAAAGGGAGCGCACAACGTTATTTAAAGTGCGAAGAGAGCGTTCTACTTTCCTATTTTGTTGAGAAGTATATGGACGCGACATGCGGAGTGCAACACCGTGGGAGAGAAAGAACGTGCGGGCCGGAGAATTGTCAAATTCTCGGCCGTTGTCGCACTGGACGCTCTTGATGGTGATGCCAAACTGCGTGCGGACATAGGCGAAAAAATTAGAAAGAGTGGAAAATGTCTCAAATTTTAGGCGGAGTGGAAAGGTCCAAATGTAGTGAGAGCAATCATCAAGAATAACTAGATAATATTTGTAGCCCGACACACTAACAGTTGGAGATATCCATAAATCACAGTGTATTAAATCAAAATTATGAGTAGCTCGAGAGTTGGATGAATTGAAAGGCAAACGTGCATGGCGACCAAGCTGGCACGCATGACAGACATGACTGATATCGTCTTTATTACATGAAATGACACTGGAGCTAATGAGCTTGGACAAAACTTCACACCCAAGGTGACCGAGACGGCGATGCCAAATGGAGGTGGGTGCAGCGAGGAACGCGGTGGTGCTGGTGGGAGGGGCACAGAACGGGTAGAGATCGCCGGAGCTATTGCACCTGGCGATCACGTTCTTGGTTTGCAAATCCTTCACAGAAAGACCAAAAGATCAAACTCGATGGAGTAGTTATTGTCGGTGGTAAAACGATGAATGGAAATCAAATTCTTAATAATGTTAGGTGACACTAAAACATTGTTAAGAACAATATTGCGATGTGGTAAAGAAAAAGTGTGTGATCCAATGGCTGTGACAGGAAGCAAGGCACCATTTCCCACTATGATAGATGAAGGAGTAGATGAAGAAGGTGGGGAAATGGTGGAGAGTTTACTAGCATCCGAAGTCATGTGCGACCCAGCACCAGAATCGGCGTACCACTCAGAAGTTGAACCCGGCGGAGTCAAGGTCATGGTGTTGAAGGAGTGCGCCACGGAGTCCTGATTCCATGATCCGCCGAGCGTGGGGTTCTAGGGCGCCGCCTGAAACGTCGGGGCGGGCGCCTGGAACGGTGGTGGTGCAGCTCCCCCGTAGTGGGTGCCGTACGGAGGGGGTGGGGCACCGTAGACGCCACCGTAGGTGCCGCTGAACCCACCGTGCTGTGGCACAGCATGGAACGCGGCCGGTGGTGTCGGGCGCCCGGGCTCGTATGGCCACATGCGGACGATGCTAGCCCAGGGTTGGGCGAACGACGGGTGCAGGCCCTGGTTGGCGCCCTGGCCTCCAGGGAACGTGCCAGGGGAGGGCGCCGCAGGGGCACCACTAGCAACCGATGAGGGGCCGCCGCGGCCACCACGTCCGCGACGGCGCCCGTTGCGCTGGCCAGTGGCGGGCGCGTTCGGGCGCGGCGGAGGAGGGGCACCCCCTGGACGCGGGGGAGCGTGCGCGCCGGGGGCCGCGGGACGCGACGCCCCAGCGACGAGCGCGGCCGGCGGTGACGGCGGTCGGGCGTCGAGTTCCATCTCCTCTAGCAGGAGGTGCGTCCGAGCCTCCGCGAACGTCGGGAACGGCCTGTGCATCTTGAGAATGGACACCATGTGGCGGAACTTACCACTGAGCCCGCGAAGGAGCACGAACACCATCTGTCAGTCGCCTACGGGGTCGCCGAACTCGGCGAGGGAGGCGGCCATGGACTCGAGACGACGGCAGTAGTCAGTGATGTTCAGCGACTCCTGGCGAAAGTTGCAGAACTGTGTCTCGAGCCGAGGAACTCATCCTTGAGATAGCACCAGGTGGCACGTGCGGGTCGTTGGCGCATCATCAGGGACTGCTGCAGGTCGCCGGAGACGGTGCCGTAGATCCACGTGAGGACGCAGCAGTCCGCCTGAACCCACGCAGGGTGCGCGGGAAAGGCCTCATCCTCGAGGACGTGGCGGGTTAAGGCATATTTGCCGAGCACAGTGAGGAACATGCCGCGCCACTTGGTGTAGGTGTCCGTAGCCTTGTCAAGGGCGATGGGGATGAGGGCTTTGACGTTGACGACAGCGGTGGCCTGTGCCCAGAGGGCCTCGTGTGCCTGCTCGTACTCGTCGAGAGCGGCAGCGTGGAGGCGGGCCTCTTCGGCAAGGCGCGCTTCGTCAGCGCGGCGGGTCGCCGCCTCCTCCTCAGTGCGACGGGCAGCCTCCGTGGCAAGGCGTTGGTCCTCGGTGGCCTTGGCAGCAGCGGCCGCAGCAGTGTCGTCGTCGGCCGCCATCAGCAAGGAGTGCGGCAGGGCTCAGCGACTGTGAGTTGGCGAGTGGATCAGCGTCAAGTGCAGGCGAGCGGAGAGGCGCTGGCGATCCGAGCAGCGGCTGCCTGGCGAGGAACAACGGCAGGCAGGCGATCGGGTCAGCAGCAGCACGTGGATGAGCGGCCAATGGGCGCAAGCGATGGCGGGGAGCGGCTAGCATGCGCGCCGCTGGGTGTGCGTGATCGGTCAGCGCGAGGATGAGCGGCAGTGGTGCGCGCTCGATCTGGTCAGCGCTGAGGAACCGGGAAAGGAAAGGCTAGCTACGAGCGTAGGTGCATGCGGAAGCAAGATCACGCTCGAGGTTGCATGCGGAAGCAGGAAAAGGAATGGTTAAAAACTGGCGAAAGATACCATGTAAGAATTAGAGAGTAACGAGGATGGCCTCTCCTGGTTGCCTCGGTTCCATGTTATAGTAAGATGGGGGAGAGCCCCCCCATCGGTGGCATGTACAAGTGTTGGGTGTACAATAAATCTAGGAGTCAATTCTATCCTAGAGACTAGGAGCTAGGAAGACTGGTGTTTGGTCATTACACCAACACACCCACACACGCGCTATGCTATTATCTAACAATCTATAATTACAATAGTCTAACAGCTACATCTTACCACTAGACTAAATCCCCAGGTCTGTTCTGTGCATGTATCCACTGATTTTCAGACAAAAATGCAGATGTCAGATTTACAAGCATTGAATTTATCGGTTCTGTCTGAGGGTTAATCCAACGGTAATGTTCTTATTTAGTTCTGATGACATTGTAAGTCCACATTGTAGCAACACTGCGCGTCTGATTCGGAAATGGTTCTGTGTGATAAAATAAATAGTTCAGTGTTCATAGGAAATATTTTTTACTTAAATAGCAAAGTTTTGACAAACATAGGGCAATTTACTTTCCATATGCAAGTATAGTCTAACGGCTAGCAAGTTTTAAGGCTGTATCCATCACCTTATCTTCACATCATGATAGTGGTCCAGATTTCATTGTCCGGATATAGTTCTCGTCATCTTGGCATCATCCATGGCAACCTGCCATTGGCATCAAAATCCAAAAAGCTTTTTCAAGTTGGGGATTCCGAGAATTGAACTCGGGACCTTACGCTCCCTAAGCGTACATCTTACCACTAGACTAAATCCCCAAGTCTGGTCTATGTGTGTATCTGCATAATTTCAAACAAAAAGAAGCCCCGCCCCGCCCGCATCTCACGCTGCGCTCCCCCGCACCACATCAATGAGCCTTCATTGGGCGGGAGCAAGTAGATGAGCACATGTTACAATTTTCATGTGTTTCATATATATGTTGCATATGTTTCATCTAGATGTTGCAAAAGTAAATCTGGTGTTGCATATATTGCAATGGCTATATACGTATGTTGCAAGTGTATGTTTCAAATGTTTTCAGCTGTTTTAAATGTATGTTGCTAGTGTTTTATTTAGATGTTACGTTGCACCGGCTATGCGCTCATGTTGCAATTGCATGTTTCAACGGTTTCAGCTATTTCAAACGGATGTTGCAAATGTTTTATCTGTATGTTACATATGTTGCAGTGGCCATAAACATGTTGCAAGAGTATGTTATAAATGTTTTATCTGTTTTGGACGTATGTTGCAGCAAATGATTTATGTTGCAAGTGTTCAATGAGCAAGCGCGGAAAGTGGGCGTAGCGGACATGGTCCCCTCGGGCGCAGCGGTCCCCGCGCGCACGGGAAGTGAAGCTGGTGCGGTGGAGCAGCAAGTGAGGCCGGGCCAACATGCACAGCAGCAGCAGCGTGCGGCGACAACAGTAGCAGCAGCGCGCAGGCAGGTGCTACAGCAGCATGCGGGAGTGGCGGGCGGGTGGGCAGGAGCTGCATGCCTTGTTCTTTGATCTCCTTGTGATTACACGGTCAAACTCAAGCCCCACTAGCCTTTTCTGACTGATTCAAGCAGCGTGCGGGCGACCGGGCAGTAGGCGCGAGCGTCTGGACAGATGCGGCGTTCGGATGTCCAGGCGCTAGTCTCTCCCTTGGAAAATAAGCTTAAATTTAATTTGAAATTTTGCATCAAGTTTTGTTTACAAAATCATTTTTTAAAATATGTTCAAAATAAAGGTCTAAAATATTTACAAAAGTGATTGAAAATGTTTGCAAATATTTTAAACCAAGTTTTTTTAAAAAAAATAAAGGTCTATTTCTTGTTTGTCCAAAAAAATTCTCAAAAAGGTAGCCCAATCCTCTTTTGTCCCTCCTCCATTCATTGTTGGACTAAGGGTCCACCAACCTGCACCGAAAGCCCACAAATCAGCCCAACAGGGTCTTCCTCATTCTGCTGCTCAGTTTATCCACCCCTCCCTTGCCAATTTGCCATATCATCTCTCACGCATTCAAAGAAGCTGGGCAGCACCTGTCCGGTTGTCCCCGCTGTCCAGTGCCTGATCTGCATGGCCCCCTCCCTCCTAGGTGCTAAAAATAAGGTCGTTTTTCTCATTCCCTTTCTGTTTTGCCTCTTCTCGTTGAAATCTGCTGCCCATCTTAGTTTTGCCGTGGCTATCATGGTCGGCCACATCTTGTGCTCTTGGCCATGCCCATCATTTTATGGCCCTTTGATCTCAGATGTATGGAGAAGATTAAATGATCACACACTCCATCGTTGTCCGCCTATCCTAAGCTGTGTAATTTTCATAATCCAGGACATAATGCCCATGTGTCATCAACATAAGTGCCACGTCATCGCCATATCATCACAAAATGTAAGTCATCCGTGGTTTTATAATCTAGCCCATAATGTTTCATGTAAATATTCCAATGTTTTAGTATCTTGTAATTCCTTGCATCTTATGCCCTGTTTTGTTTACAAAATCCTTTTGATGTCCAAACATCTTATATTTTAGTCCCTGCAATATAAAATGTATTTACAAATAGAACCTCTGAAAGGACCGCCGCCAAAAATGCTTCCTATAATAGTGATAGTCGTTTAGCATATATATGTCATCTAAGCAGACACACTTCTATAAATGGTTAAGAGAGGCGGACGTTTGCCTAAGGCTCGCCTCACCATTTCTAAAGGCGGTGCCGAATATTAACCACCTATTTTAATTTGGGAGCGTGTCTCCTAACAAAATCCACTTTTAGTAGTGGCATGGACTAGTTGTTAGAATTTGGTCTAAGTTGCAAAACTCCTCGTCACCGCCACGTCCTATCTTAGGACTCGTGTGTTACTCCTTTAACCACTTGACACCAAAGACAGTTGCGTCTATAGGGTCATTTTCCTCGCACTATCTTCATCCAATTTTGAAATGAGTATTTGGGACCTAAACAAATTCAAATAAAGAAGTTTTCAACTGCAAAGTTGTAGATATCTTCGAGATCTACAATGCTGGTCTTGGTCCTTTCTCCATCCTAAGTTGTTTGAAAATTTTGAATTTTAAATGTGAGAAATTCAAATATAATTTTTTTTCTCAGATAAATAATTTCAAATGAAAAAATTGTCAGTTACAAAGTTGTACAACACTTCCAAATCAACAATTTTGGTATTTCTTATTTCTCCATGCGAGGTTGTTTGAAGAATTTAAATTTTACTGTGTTGCACGTATTTTTAGTGACGACTGCTATTTTTAGCATCCTCTGTAAATGCCCCTATTTTTAGAGGTGGCTCTAGACACTCCCGCCTCTAGAAATCCATTTGAAGATAGGGGCATTTGTAGAGGCCGCTAAAAATAGCAGCCGTGTATTTCTAGAGATGGCTCATTTCGGGATGAATTTTAGTCTTTAGTTAAAAAAAGAGCAGTCTCTAGAAATCATACATATGTACTCCGTAGTAGCGTATGGTATTGGTGTGCCGACAATATTACCTGGCAAGCTTATCTTAAAGTGTAGTAGAATCGCATTCTGTCTTGGGGATTGTGGTACCAATTTTCTCTTTATGCCCTAACCCAGGGCAAAGATGCGCCCAGACTTCTTAGGACCGATGCCAGCAGATCACTGATTGATGCTTACTATAAGGACTTATGCTTTTACTAGAAGTTTGCCCTTTGTGACATGTCGTGTACAATTTTTGCACGCCTTCTAACGGCATGTAGATTGTCATATATCAGCAGTTTCATATTTCTAGGATCATTGATGATGTGTGGATGTCTAGAGATGGGCGAGGAGAAAGTGCTACTACCTTCGTCTCAAAAAACTAGGCATTTTTGGGATTCAAGTGGCCGTTTGGCAACGTTTCTTAGAGCAATTTCTCCGTGAGAAAAATAAAACTTTTGCAAAAAGACATTAGCAATGCACGTCTCCTATTGCTGCGATCGGTCTTAGTTGGTAGATTAGTGGATGCCGTTCGGCCTTCCTTATCTCAAAGGAGGGATATGATTCCTCTCTAAGGCAAAGCCAGGAATCATATTCGTTCACATGTGCTACCCAATCGCTGCCGTCCAAATGCTTTAACTATTGTCCCTCCATGTCCACACTAGCATCAGGCATCTCCGGCAAACCTTCTCAAGTCTCACCCACACATACAAAGTTCGTGATCCCTCGCACCACCTTCTTGCTTTGCACCGGTCTATCTGTGTGTTTGTGGTATATATATACTACACGAGTGCGTCCAAGTGCTTATCACACATAGATAGAAGTACCAAGTGCGCCCAAGTTCTTCTACCCGCCTTTGAGCAGATCATCGTTTTTACGCCATCAACTCCGAGCAAGCCGGCAGCTAGCATGGTAGTAAATTATACCACCATATCATGCATATATACAATTAAGCTTCAATTTCTTTGCCATATTTAAGTCATGTATGTATAAATTCCACTTCGCTCGTCATCTGTCTTTTTTTGCGAGGTATATATAGATAGAACTTCAGTTTTAATTTCTTCCTGCCACACCTTGTGTATGACAGGAAACTGAAGGACATGCATAACATGATATGAAAACTAGCTATATATAGGTAGTAGTAGCAACTTGAAGATATATATATATATATATGAGATGAGATAAAATCAAAGGAAAAAACAAAACAAAACTGATGGTGCCATGCATGCTCCCGTTCGAATTTGATTGACGCAGGGTCTGAGGCGCAGGCCCGACAAGGACAGAGAAAAGGAGCGCAAGAAAAGTTCCACGGGCTTCATTACGTTCTTGATTGGGATCGTGGCAGCAGGTGCTGCTCTAGTGGGAGCAGCCGCGTATTACGGCGCCGAAGAGGAGGAGAAGAACAGTCAGAAAAGAAAAGGAGGGAGGTAGTGATACAGGACCTCACCTACGTACACGGCTGCACCAGCTTCTTTTCATGATGTACCTCAGCCATATGCCATATATGTATCTATATCTTCGATCGATGTAACATGTATATTCACTTATGGGTAGCAGAGTTGATGTACATGTAATCCCCATATATACATACCTATGCGTTTTTCTAATACATATATATGTACATTAAGAGGCTATTTGATTAGATGAATGATCGAAATATATATATATATATATATATATATATATATATATATATATATATATATATATATATATATATATATATATATATATATATATATATATATATATATATATATATATATGACCATACTATTTAGCATCCTGCCCTATGAATTGTATTGAACGCCCACCGTTACTGACAGCAACGTTGGCAGCTGTCCAGTTGCCTCCCCTCTAACCGTTACTGACATGCAAAAAATAAATAAACTAATTTTTAATTATGTGGTCCGCGGTGAGTAATCAAAGCAGACTCGCATGGAAAGTGAGCCCGTAATTTTTTATTCAAACTGAGAAAGCTTTATTTAAGTAAGAAAATTATGAAGTTTTTCAATCTACTGAACCCCGTTGTAGTAAAAGCGAACTTTTTGGTCAGGTGATTAAACATATAGAATAATTTTTTTCCTGATGTAGTAAAAGCGAATATGTTTATTTAGGGAAGTAAACTTTTACTACGTTTTAAATAATTTTTTTTTACTTTCAGTAATAAAAAATAGTCAGACCGTTGACCAAACACACCGGTGATTAGCATAGGCAAATTTACCGCTCACAGACGAGGATGGAATTATTTACTTAATATAATGATACTATCAGTAATAAAAAATATCTGACCGGTGACCAGACTCCCCGGTGATTAACTCAGGCAAATTTACCGCTCACTGTCCACGATGGAATCATTTACTTAAAAAATGATACTATCAGTAATAAAAATTAGTCGGGCCGGAGATCAGACACGCCGGTAATTACCATTGCGAAATTTATCGCTCACATGTCAGGATGTAATTATTTTCTTGACAAAATGATAGTATCCGTAATAAAATATAGTCTGATCGGTGATTTAAGAAACATAGTCTGACCGGTAATAAAATATCAGTAATAGAATCGGCATGTCCGGGTCAACAGTCAAAGTAATTTTTATTACTATTTGTATCATTTTGTTAAGCAAATAATTTCCTCCTCGGATCCATGCATAATAATGTTTTATTACTAATAGTATCATTTCGGTAATCTTTTATTACTAATAGTATCATTTTATTACTAATAGTATCATTTCAGTAATAATCTTTTATTACTAATAGTATCATTTTATTACTAATAGTATCATTTCAGTAATAATCTTTTATTATTAATAGTATCATTTTATTACTAATAGTATCATTTCGGTAACAATCTTTTATTACTAGTAGTATCATTTGAGCCTATAAATAATTCAACGAGGACCCATGAGTAGTAAAATTGGTTGTGATAGTCGTGAGGCGTCCGGTCTCCATGTAGGGAAATTTTTATTATTAATGGTATGGATTGGGTCTACAAATAATTTCGTCGTAGACCCGTGCCCTGTGCAGTAAAACTGGCTACGATAGTTACTAAGACGTAACAATTTTTTGTTACTACTATAATCATTTGTTTGGATAAATAATTCCAGTCCATGCAAAGTAAACTTGCTGCTTATCGTGGCGTCCAGTCAGTAGATAAGAATAATTGTTTATTACTACTATTATCTTTTGGTTCAACAAATAATTACCAGCAGGGACATAAGTAGTAAACTTGTTCCAAACTGTAATTATTAAAATGGATGCAGCTAATCACGTATTCAAATAGTAAATTTTCGAAATCATCATTTGTACGTTTTTGTTTCCTTTCCTCAACCGTAAAAACAGATATGAATAGATTGGAGTTAATGCTGGGGTACAGGTACAGCGGTGGCGCGAGGTCCGGCATGCCTGTTGTTGCAGTAGAAAAGGTAATTGTTTTTGTATGGTATAAAACTGTTGCAGTAGAAAAGCATTGATGTTCCTGTAACCGTGATTGTTAAGTAGTAGTAGTAGTAAAGTCATATTCTCTATTTTGAAGGATTCACGGACATTTGCTAAAAATAAAAGTAGTAATAATATTTTGGATAATGTCCATGCAGTATTATTGTTATTAGCAAACCGTAATAAGAGAATAAAGTTACCCAGATAAAAAAGTAATTGTTTAGATTTCATACCGGATGAGAACGTACCAAGTAGTAATATTCGAACAAATCAACGATCAGATTCGTGGCAACAACACACAATCTCCTCCGCCGCTGCGGATAAAAAATCAAAAGCTAATACATACTGTACAAAATCCAACGCCACCTCCACTCCACGGACTGGATTTGCTGGCTTCCTCGATCTGCCACCACGCCGAGGATGAGAGCAGGGCATCCGGGCGCAGTAGAAGGAAAGTGGCGTCCCGTAGCCCCATGCACCGCCGCCTGTAGAAGGAAAGTGGCGTCGCCAGGACCGCCGCAGCGGGATGTGGAGCGAGGAAGCCGACGACACGCCACCGCCAAAGGGCGTCGTCGCCGTTGGGCGGGCCAATCACGCCACCGAGGCCCGTCGTCGTCGCTGTGTCGCTTGCGCCGCGGCGCGGGGGCCGTCGTTGCCGCAAGGCCGCATGTTGCCGAGGAGCAGCGCGGCCGCCGGTGGGGAAGGAGGCGGCGCCGCCGCCGGTACTACTTTGCCTGAGAGCCGCATGGGCAGGAGATGAGGGAATGGGGGAGAAACGAATGAAAAGAAAAGGTGTTTGTAGCTATTTATACACGGAACAATTGAATGTGGAGTGAATGCCGTGATTAATTACCCAGCATTATTTCTGTGCGGGTGTCTAAGCAGTACTAGTAAACTGGCTCGTGATTCATGCCGTGAGGACGTCGTAGCTGGCTCCGTGATTTGACGGACCACGGCGGTGCTCGTTCAGTGCGCTTGATAATATTTAGGGCGCTGGAAGCTAAATAGCGCGCGCGCGCATATATATATATATATATATATATATATATATATATATATATATATATATATATATATATATATATATATATATATATATATATATATAGAACCATTACACAGTAGCTGGCTACAGAATACTTTATTCTATAGCCGGACCCAACCGGTGCCCACGACCCACGCGTCCAAGCCCACGGTAGTATATCAAGCGCATGCACGGTCCCATCCAGCTACTAATTACAGCACGGCTCGGCTGACCCAGATTGCAGCCTTCCAACTCGGCTCTCCTAGAAATTGCGCATTCTCTTTTACATCCGCAAAAAAGTAAGCACAAAATTCATCTGCTCGCCGGACGCCGACCGAAACCGCTCTTTTTCATTGCTGGTCGCTGGAGAGCGGAGACTGCAGAGTGCACACGTCCCGATCCTTCTCTGCTGCGTATCCTGCCGACTGCCATCCATCCACCGGCGGGCGGTGGCGTGGTGTCGCGGAGCTACTTTTGTTCTTGGATTTACTGCCGTCCGGGCCGGTGGAGACACTATCCAATCCATCGTTCTCGTTCGCCCGTACGTGCTTCAAGGTGAGCCTCCACACAACAATCACAATCCTGATGTGTTTTTGGATTATTCATTCAAGTTTGGGGCTAATCATCATCATGATTCGTTGTTATTCCTTCAGTTTAGGGCTAATCATCTTCATGATTCGCTGCTGCGAACGTGATGTCTAGACCTCGGATTAAAATCATGGTTTGGCTCATCCATGCACAAGTACGGGAGACGGATCACATTGCCGCAGACAACAACCTGACACCGACGATGCCAACCGGCGCCAAGTGTTTTTGTTGCCGTATTTTTTGTCCTTTCTCAAAGAGATGAATATTCAAGTATTGTTGTGCAACAACAAGTCTTTTGTGCTATATGTTTTTTTCTCCGCTAGATCTCCCACTGTTTTTTTTCTCCAGAGCTCCCTCGCTGCCACACTTGTCGGTGTACCTGCCGCTAGCCGGGAAGCTGGCGTACGTCGCCGGCACCGGGGACGTGGTCGTGGACTACACCGACGACTCCGATGTGGCCTTCGTCGAGGCCGACGGCGCCGGTGTCAACACCATGGACGTCAGCTGGCTCGCGGGCGACGAAGCGCACGACATCCCGGCGGCGTTCCTAGCGCTTGTGCCGGACCTCCCCACCAAGGTGCTCCCGGCGCCCGTGCTGTCGAAGGCCACGCGGATCCCGGCAGCGGCCTCGCGTTCGCCGACGCCAGGCTGTGTGGCGGTTCATGGCTGCCTAGGTGTCCGCCGCCCGAGAGGGGTCGCCGGTCACCCCTCCCCGCGCCGCACTACGGCCGGGAGGCCATCTACGTCCCCAACGACGACGAGTCCACCATACTTTGTGTCATCCGGGAAAGTAGCAGGCAGGCCGCCTAGGCTACCAGCAAAGGAAATTCTAGTGAATGGATTACAGTAACTACAGACGAAGAAAGACTTACTAGATTCTAGTAAACAACGATATCCAAGGGCAAGGACTCTAGTATATTATTTGTAAAATTCTAGTAAATCCTACTAAATTCTCGTAAATAAATTATCATAGCTACATATGAGTTAGAAAGGCAAAAATTCTTGTGAATGGGTTACGTGCATGGGCAGAAAGCATATATTCTAGTAAATCAATTTCCATCCTAGGCACTCTGAATTATCGTAATTACTTTAGCATATTGGCAAAAGCCGCTGTTAAATTATGGTAACTCTATCTCCTATAATTTCTTAATTAGTTACGGTAAATGCCATCAGAGTTACCATCTTGAGAAACTCTTAATTATCGTAATTAGTTGGGCATCAATTGGTTTCACCACGACCATGCATGTATTCTCGTAATTTCCTATTTTTTTTAAAAAAATAGTTTGCATGCATTAGTACAACATATGCATGCGCAATCTCAATCTCGTTTTAGTATTCTCGTAACCAGCACCTGCATGCAAGTCTATACTAGTATATACCTGTATCAAGTATTGTCGTAACCATTCTCGTTTGCATAGCATGCACGGAACTGTGAAGACGTGAACTTCAATTCCAAATATCCAGCGTCATTAATTACTGCAGTTACTATAGCGTCAATTTGCTGCTTGCCTCTGGCTCCGCTCATGAAGCCGGGCTGGATCAGGGAGGCGGGGCTCGCACATGCGATGCAGTAAGCTTGGGTCGGATCCAACGCGGTGCGGGTGTATGACCTGGCTACATAATAACGTATTCTATAGCCAGCTACATCATCCATTTTGCTCTAAGGGCGGTAATGTATCAGCCATTATTTGGAGAGTACAACGGCTTCTTGCCAAACACTTGAAAAATATTTTCTTCAAATATCTCACGTTAATTGACACTATCCATGTGCTTGCGGATTTCTATCTGTAAGGCATAAGAATCGCCAACAGCTGTTAAGGCCATTAAGGCCTCTAATCTAGTGATTGAAGGCGGCAAATTGAAGAGGATGCGCAAAGGAGCGAATTGGTGGGGTCGAATTAGTGCGGGAGTAAAGGAAGAGGTGGTGATGGAGATCCGATTCTCCATTAATGGAGGTAAGGGGAGAGAGAGAATGTGCCGATTGGAGGTAGGGGAAGGCTGAATAGCAGGCCCCGCATGGCAGCAACATAGAGAGGGAGGAGCGGCGCAGACTGTCTTCCAGAGCAAAGATGGGTCGTGTCCTGGTTAGAGAGGTAGAGAAAGACGGGAGGGAGACCTGGGCTAGCTAGTTTTGGTCCGAGAGAGACGGGGAGGGTTTTATTCCTTTCCAAATTTTGCAGAAATACTTAGGATTTCAAGTTCAAATATTTTTAAGCCAAACAAATTTTCAAGCTCTTTCCGAACATTTAAATTTTGAAAATTGACACTGTGCTTTGAAAATAAACTTTGAACATCTTTTTTAAAAAATAGTATTTTATCTATTCTATACTATAAAATAGCGAAGGAATTGAAAAATAGCTGTTATCTAAAAGTTTCCTACCCACTCTATATCTAGACCTTTGGATGGCTAAGCATCTTTAAATCTGACTGTGTACCTTAATCCAATTGTGGGCCATCTACCGTCTTACGGCCTCTGTAAGACGTCTTACGCGTTCCTGCCATTCAAATCAGCCGAAGCCTCCCTCCGCTCGCAAACTTTTTTCACCCGACCCAAAGTACCCGGCCTCCTGTACCCGCTCGAGATTTTCGCGTAGCCTCTTTCCTTGCCTGTGAATCTGTGACGCCCTTTCCAATCCTGCTGCTCTCTGTCTCTTTCCTTGCCTACTAGATCGTCAAGCCATCTTCCGCGCCTTCGTCTGCCCACCTTGCGCCGCCGCTGCTGAGGGCAGGGGCTCAAGCCTCAGGGCCTTCTCCTTCGCACCAGCGCCTGCCCGCCGCCCGCTGGAGGAGCGTGACGCGCGGGTCCTCGTCACGGCACGTTGGCACACGTCGCGCAGACCGGCAACTCCCTTATTTGATCCATTGGCACAGATGCAAATCGCTAATCCCATCCCCATCCCCATCCCCCGCACCCCCTCTTCCATCCAGATCGGCACCACCCCCATCCCCTCGAACCCACCCGACCCCGACGCGGTTCAGCGCCAGCCATGACCACCTTCTCTAGGCCCTCGCCTCTCTCCTCGCGGCTGCCGTCGTCGTCACCATCGCTCAAGTCCAGGCATTCATGATGTTCATGGTCAGTTATGTGCTCCGTGGCTTCGCCGCCACCTAGGTAACGACAGCGACCCCCACCCCCCGCCCCCAAATAATTACTGTTGCTTATCTCATGTTGTTAGTTTCTTTATTTCTTGAAATTAGCAATCCATGTTCTCATTCCAATCAGCTTTGCAGACGTCTCACTGTACAAAGCTAATACTGCTCCGCAAAATTGTGATGCGCTACATGATCATGACTATTGTCCCAATTTATGGTCTTCTGTTCCATCTAAAGAATCAGATTCTCTTAGCCCACAGGGTGATTCGTGTGGTAATAATAAATTCTTGTTTCAAGAAGATTGTCATGATACGACAGTCGTGCATCATCTCCTAAGTAACCATGAAGCTTCTGGAGTTTCTCAACCAGTTGGACAAGGTATAGCAATCTCAAGTCCTTTGAGTTCCTATATTTTTCTTTACAGTCTGCTCAATGTCTCTTTGGGAATTGCCATGATACTGTAAGCGCTTGTGGTATTTGTTCTGCCTCAAACTTGATTTGGCCTTGACTTTTGAGTGTCTATAGATCCAAATATGCAATCAAAATTCTGTTGAGGGGTCCTTAGGTAGAAAGCTAAAATTTTTTTTTGAAAGGTTCAGTAGTTTGTATGCCTTAATGTTTTTATTTTTTGACAATTGTTACAATTTAATAATTTGAAACATGCTGTGCGGCTTGATTTTGTTAACTGGTTTTGATATACCTGTTAACCTGTGAAGCTTTATTTATTTGTATGTGGTTCCTTCATTGGTTTCTGTAATACACGATCTGACTTGGCATGGTGTTCTCTAATGTATTTCCTTCATCTATATGTGGTCTCCCCTACTGAATTTCCTTCAAAAGAAAATGAGTACTGCCCTGCTGAATTGAAGTGATCCTTTGTTTTCTTCTAGGTAAAGTTGCCTTACAGAGGAATAGGCATCGCTGATTCGCTGTTTCACTTCAACTTCTGATGACAGACAGAAAAGGATTCTTCACATATTAAAGTTTGTTTGCTACGTATGCTTCAATCAATCTTTATGAACCATCTTCCAAAATTACCGATGTGTCGTCTCATGGTTTTTTTGTTACTACTTGTCAGCTGCTGTTTCCTCCGATTGGAAATATAAACCCATCTGTTAGTTGTAAGTTAATTTTTTTAAACTTTAACAACCACCTACACTCATTCTGCTTGCCGGTCGGTCATTGCGACTTCATCGATACTAGAGTCTCAATAGATCCTTACTGATACTAGAGTCGCAATTGATCCCTTTTTGTCAGCACATGTGAACATTACTGAAGGTTGGAGGTGGCTCTGAGACAGGGAGAGGATTTGCATTGGTTGCAAATATGAGCGCTAGAGTCAGTTCCGTAGGAGACAACGCTGTGGGAGTCTGGCATGCAGACAGAGCTTCTAAAACAACGTTGAATCAGTGTAAGTGGACACCAAGATGTTCCATTGTCCTGTTCTCAGTTTTTTTTAACAACCCTGCTATGCGCACTAATCTTGTAATCACAATAATCTACGCTCACCCGACATGTTGTGCATTATTCTGTTTTGAATACCCTGGTGGTTGTGCGCTATCAAAATTTATCTGTCACTATTTGCTTGCTGAAGTGTGTTGCTTGATGCTTCGATTTTTATTTAGAAAGCCTGGCACTATCTAATTGTTTCGGTTTCTCACAGAGGAGATTGCGGTTGTGGGGGGATTTCAGAGAGCACCAAGTTTTGACGCGGCTGTCTGGTGGAAACTCTGATAAACTTTTGCATTAATGCATTATGACTAGATGGAACTGGAGATACGAGCTTACTGCAGGAACAAACAAAGGTATTTTGTTTTGCCAAGGTCAGATTAACCATTTTTCATGTTTATTGGTTACTGTATTTTTCCTATTTATTAATTGGAGCTCTGGAACCGGAATAAACATAAACCTGTTATCTATTTCATTTTGGTTTCAAGATGATGCATTCATCGTTATGTGTGCCCATATGAACTCATAAAATTCTTGAGACTGACTACAATTGTAAATCTTGTTGCAGTTTTTAGTTGTCTAAACAACACTTCTGTTGAAAAAAGTTGTGTTTCTGATTAGAACGGTAATCATCCTATTACTTTAGTAAGATCTACAGAGAAGATTCCAAAAAACTAAACTCTGCAGTGAAAAAAACCACTCGAAGTATTAATCAAATGATACGTTTCAATAAGACATTATCTCCTGCTATCTTGCTTAATTGCACTATCTGAAGCAACCTTAAATTTTTATCCTCATTATTTTGACTCTCATGGTCGATTAAGTTGATTTGTAGTGCAGTGGCTTTAGTATTTAAATATCTCTTGTCACATTTTCCTGCTCCATCCTTTATTCTAATCAATGCACATTTTTTAAAATGATCTGCTTGCGCTTTTGTTGAATTATTAGTTGATAATTTTCAGCCCTGGTCTCCTGGAAGCACCCCGGGCACTAATGCAGCTCATGTCATACATTCTCAACCAAAGGAGAAAATCGACCGACAATGACAACCAAGGAGAAGGCCATAGGCGTATGGTGGCAATGAATATCTTCTTATTAATAGAATTAATGTCAGTTTAATTTAATACTCTTTAGGTTTAAGTGGTTCTTAGATTGATGTCTCAATACATTATTCTTTATTGTCTCTTCTGTAAAAAAACAACTTAATGTTAAAAAAATGTGTAAGAATGGAATAGACTACCTTGATGCATTGATGCCTATCTGCCATTCTTGCAAACAGATTAATACAATAGAGGGACGGAAGGCATATGCAACCCAGACAATCTTGTTTCTTACCAAAGCTTGGATATCGGTATATGGAATGAACAAAATCAAACTGTCAAATGGATTGAGTTTGGGTTGTAAAGACTGTCGCCATGTGGGTTGTAAACACTGAGTATAATGATATTTTTTATATGGTATAGGAATTGACTTCAAAACTTATGTAGGATTTGTCCTCTATAAAAACTTTTTGTTTATATATATATATATATATATAATAATGCTTTGGTACGTGGTGTTATAGGAGCAATTTCCATCATACATTTATATATAGATACAAAAATATCATATTAGAAACACGTGCATGTCGCACGCGCATGTCCACTAGTTTTAGAAAAGAGTAAAACCTATCGTACCTTAACTAGTTTTTAATAAATCATTTTCTACCCAATAAAATTAATGTATGCAGTATGAATGCAACAAAAATATTAAATTAAATTCCAATATGAAAAATTTATATTTATAAATAAGTAAACTAAAGCTTGAAAACTTTTAGAAAATTCACTAATTCATTTATTTAACTTAGTCTTTTCTATTCGCAACCCAAAATATAAATTTGGGGTGCCACAAACTAACCCCCTTAAAAGAAATCTCGCCACGAGATTCAAAGGCTAGCAAGAAACACTACTACAGATTTGGTCTTCGCTGCCAGAATTTTAAATGGAGGGTGATTCCACCTCATTTGAAGAATCCATGAGAAGCGACCACTTAATGAAGTGGCTGGAAGCCATGCAAGGTGAATGAAATCGATGAATACCAACGATATTTGGGACTTTGAAGAGATTCCTAATGAAGCCAAAACAGTAGGCCGTAAAGGGTCTATAAGATAAAATGTGACTGCAAAGGAAATGTGGTGAAAGGATTCACGCAAAAAGAAGGAATATGTTACAATGAGTTACATCATGCAAGGATTCTTTTAGAATCATAAAGGCATTAGTGGCACATTACGATTTAGACTTACATTAGATGGATGTAAAGATGGCATTCCTCAACGGGGATAAGTATGAAAATGTTAACATGGCACAACCCAAAGGTTTTGTCGTGGAAGGAAAAAAACATATGGGATGCCGCCTGCAGAAATCCATTTATGGATTAGAGCAAGCCTCTAGACAGTAGTATTTAAAGTTGAAGAATCAATTAGAAAGTTTATGTTTTAAAGAGAATGAAAAGGACAATAGCGTTTATTCAAAGTTCAAGAATGGAAAATTCTTTTTTCATATCCTGTGTGTGGATGACATCCTACTAACTAGTAGTGATATTAATCTGCCATTGGAGAAGAAGTTCTTGTCCTCAAATTTCAATATGAATGATCTTGGTGAAGTGTCATTGGTTCTAGGAATTGAAATTCACCGAGATAGAAGAAAAGGGGTATTAGGACTATCGCAAAGGCATACTTAGAAACGATTCAAAAGAAATAAAGTATGCATGCGAATAAAACTACGCCTGCTCCTATAGTAAAGGGTAATAGTTTTGGGAACTTTCATTGTTCCCAGAACCAATGTAAGATCAAATGAACATGGTTCAATATGCTTCAGCTGTTGGAAACTTTATGAGTGCACAAGCTAGTACTTACCCTTGACATAGGTCATGTATCGAATATGTTTTGGCAGAAGTCCAGTCCAGATATAGATCACTGAATTGGAGTTAAGAATATCTTGTAATTCTACAGAGTATTATAAGCCTCATGCTGATAATCTCAAATAGGTGTGGGTACAAATGTTAAGCTTCGGCGAGATGTGTAGTAAAATCCATATTAGTTGCTAACACTCGCACTTGGAGTTTATTGTGGAAAAACTCCAATGAAATGGTTGTGGTGTCATCAATGATGCATACCTATAGTATAGCTTGTTATGATGCTTCAGGGACATGCATAAGTAGTTAAGAGAACTTGTACTCGGAGTTGATAATGGTAGACAACATCAATAACCATTTAAGTAGTTCACTCCTATGACAACAGGTCAAGTGTGCTACCAAACACATTGGCATTAAGTTATACGTTGTGAAGGAGTCTGAAATCATATTGAAAGTATTGAGCAAGTACTTGGAGATCCGTTTACCAAAGGCTTACCACTCAATGCGTTCAGAGAACACACAGTCGACATGGGTTTACGGGAAAGGCTATGATTCCTGTACAATAAGGGCCTAGTTGTGAATCTGTTCCAAAACAGAGAGGTGTATTGTAGCTGTTTAATCTAATGGTACTAACCGTTATGATGGAGCAAGCTCTATGCGCCAATCTGTGATGGAGTGAAAAAAGAGATAAGTATGTTAAGTTTAAGTGATAAGTTGAGATCAAGGGGGAGAATGTTAGATTGATCTCCACCCGACTTGGTCCAACGACCGAGCCGGACCTTGACTCGAGCCCTGATCGGGGGCGCCCGGCCGTACTCCTGACTGGTGGGCCCCCATCGCACAGTGCCAATAAAGAGGTGGTGGGGGCCAGGGGCTCGGGATACGAGGTTCGCCGCCGCCAGTAGCCCCACCGAGAAACCCTAACCGATTAGGGAGGCACTGCCAGCGACGGGAAGCTCCACCGGCGTCGCCACTGCCTCCTCGCCACCAACACCGACACTACTGCCACTTCTTCACCGCCATGGCGAGCTCCTCCACCAACCAGGATGGTCGGTAACATCCCCTCTTCTCTCTATTTCCCTCTCCCTCTCTCTCTGGTTTGTGCACTATGATGTTCTACTCGTTTTATCCCAAATAGAAGAAGTGTACCTGCTAGATCTACACCTAGATGGTCATAGAAATGCTAACAATACGCAACTTTTATAGTTGACATATATAAAGACAATTTCATATATCAAGCAAGTTCCCTGGACACGCTAATGACAAATTGATGCTGCAGCAATAGCACAAGAATACAATCGATGAAAACAAGTGCTCGATCTGTTTACGCCATGACAGCTCCAATTTTCAGAAGGGGGCCCATCATACGTGTGCTGATGATGCATTGTCCACACCTTCGTCTTTGGATATGATGATGCTGGCAATATTCCTGCAAGCATATGGTACACAACGTACGAGGTACGACTGTGATATATGTTCGCAATGTAGTCGTACGTGTTCTTTAGCTTTTTATGTCTTTAGTAACTGAGAAGCGAGGCATTCCTGTCTTTAATTTACTTTGTTCAGAGAGCAAATTGTGGGCCTTGCCGCGAAAGTACTTTGTTCAGACAGCAAATGGTAGTTCTCCTCCAGACGGACAAGAATCATATTTTAAAGAAGGCCAGCCGGTACTTTTCTTTTGGACAAACAAAGGACATAGATAGTGCCAAGTGAGGGCACAGGCCGTTACGCAAAAATTGTCATCAGACTATTTTCACAATTAGTGCCCCCAGTCAAGTGAATGCCAAGGCCCTCACACAGCAAGAAACTTGAGGTTAATCTGATGATCATCATTGGTGTGCGTCCAGTCAAATTTTTTGCTAGGTCCGCCCCTAGTAATATGATATTTAGCCAAGCTAGTTAATATTTTTGTTGATACAAAGTAGGGAAGCGAGAAGAGATAGAAGAATTTAGTTATGCAAGCAACAAGGTAGGTACGAGAATTTATGCAGTGGTAAACCTAGATAACAAGAAAATGGAGGAAAATGCACCAACAGCCCCTAAACTTAGCAAAGGGTGTCATCTATAGGTCCCTAAATTTGGACCTGCGACGTAGCGTCCATCTAGTTAATATATGTTTAAAAGTTCAGGGACCTAGATGACACACTCTGTTTAGGTTAGAGGCCAGTCTATCATCACTGGTGGCAGTGTGGACCGGTATGTCAGCAAACGGGTTTAGCATGAACCCTTTTGGACCTGTGATGTACTATGTGCCTAGTTTATGAATTCGGACGTGCATTTTAGGAGTTTGGGGACCTAGATGACACCCTGCCAAGTTTACGGGCCGCTGGTGCATTTTACTCTAAGTAAATGTAACACTACTGGATTCGAGCGGTTTGCCGAGTGCTTGGGACACTCGGTAAAGCGCCAAAAACACTCGGCAAACGCTTTGCCGAGTGTCGCACTCGGCAAACTGGACTCGGCATAGGCTTGGTCGGCAAAGCACGCTTTGCCGAGTGTCAAACGCGGGCACTCGGCAAAGCGTTTGCCGAGTGTCAAAGACGTCACACGGCAAAGCAAGACGCTAACGGACGAAATCCTAACGGTCGGTTTGCCGAGTGTCAACCGTTCGACACTCGGCAAAGCGTGCACAGTTTGCCGAGTGTCATATGTTTGACACTCGGCAAAGTTTAGGCAAACTATGTAAACTTTGCCGAGTGTCAAACATATGACACTCGGCAAACTGTGTAACACTCGGCAAACTATGTAAACTTTGCCGAGTGTCAAACATATGACACTCGGCAAACTGTGTTCCCAGGCATGCCACGTGTGGTCAGTTTGCCAAGTGTCATGGAGTAGACACTCGGCAAACTGACCAGAATCAGTATTTTTTTTGTTTGTTCCATTTGCGACACAATGCACAAATATAATATATATTGTATTAAATCACCACAAATTTATCACAAGAGTCATAAATCACAATCACAACAAGCTCACAAGTTCAAATATGCCACAAACACACATGTTCACATATATGACATGTTCATAACCAAAAGTCCAAATATGCCACAAGTTCACAAGTTGACAAGTCTGCAACCAAATATCTTAATCGAAGTTCACAACAAGCTGCTCACGGCGATTGTAGGGGGGTGAGGAGGCCCGAGATTTGATGCCGGCGACCCTCCTAGTCAATTTGGCGCAATTTGTGAGTATATATGTTGTGTTTCTCAAAAATTAAAGGGGGAACATCGGTAGCAAGGCATATATATATATATATGTTGTGTTGCTGATACACTAACTTTGCATATTCAATTAAAGGGGAACATTGGTAGCAAGGCAGCAGCATCCCATGTTCAGAGATGTATAGAGATATTGCATTGTCAAAAATAGTAACTTTGCATAGTCAAATCTACTAATACAGGAACACAAGCTGAAAGAACACTTAATTTGTTCAGTGCATTGCAAGCACACAAGCTGAAAGATCACGCTTCGGTACACTTTGAGCATAAATAAACGGTTAATTTGTTCAGTACACTATCTAGCTTGTCATGTGATTAAACACATTATAATCTAGTGGCATAGAATATGTAATGATGCACAAAATATCCAGATTAGGAGACATTTTCTTTTACACATGAAGCTGAATGGCCAACATGCCAAAACTCAAAGTTAAATCACCAAACTGATTAATAATAGGCAAAAATAGATAACATACCTGCTGAACACGAAGAAATCTGCATGCTTGTAACCCATCTTCCTCATCAATGTAATGACTATATGCTGCCCAATGGCTAACTTGTATATTGATATAGGAGGCTGACTGCAGCTTCTGCTTATTAAATCTGAGAGGAAATGCTACAGCTAAACAACTTTAGGTATAGGCAATATGAAACACTAGATTGCATTGGTACACTATTAATATTTCTAACTTATTATATGTGCAGAATAAAAGGTACATTTGAACCTACTTTTCAAAAAATTCTAATAGATAAGCACATAGCTGCTTTCTGAGTATAAGTTCAGCCTATAAAATCTGAGAGGATCAAGATAACTATAGCAAGTCATGTGCTCACAGGTCAATGTCTTCAATACTAACCAGACAATAAGGTCACCTCTACTCTATATTTTTTTACTTTTTATTGATTCCTACCTTCTCTAAATTGGTAATAATTAGATTAAATGAAATTATATAGATATCTCACACAATAAGTCATACAAGTTTCCAGTATACAATCCTAAGACATTTTTCAAATCTGTACAGTGTAAACTCATATATATCACACAAGAACTATCCCTTTATAGCCTCAAAATGTACCACTTATTATTAAGAGCAGTTTCATCACCAGGAATGAAAAAATAAAGCAGAAAAGCATGTAATGTTTTACCTGATAATTTAGCTGAATCTAAAGGAGGACAACATCACCTTATAACCTGCAAAACAACGTACTCATGCCCAATATTCAGCAAGAAATAGAGCCAACTGAAGTTTGGTACAAATCAAACTTGCTGTCACTAACCAGCTACCATTTGAATAAGCTACTGCTACCATTCGAGCCAACACATGCCACCTGACACATTCTTTTCCTCAGACAGAGTAACCACTAATGTATGGTCTGAATTTTTAGATGTATGCAACATATACGCAACTGTATTTTCAATTCTGCTATGAATCACATATCAATCACTAGGTCTCTTTTTAATTTAATTCTAACACAACCAGACATGATATAGAAATATTAACTTTTAGATCTGAACTAGTAAGAAATCCTAACCTCAATAATCCATAGGCTTCCCTAAATCAATCACAAGCGCACCATGCAGCTCATCCATAGCCTGAAAAATGGATCCACAGGGGCAACTGAGTAGTAGTAACAGCATAGATCTCAGGTTAGGACAATAGCTTGAGTTTGTGTAACACCCTAAAATTTTGAAAAGAAGAAAAGTAGGAGAAATATGATTTTTGTATATTTTGTGAGCATGCAAATTTAGAATGATAATAATTTTTATAAATTTAAAATCAAATATAAGGATAGAAACATGATTGAGCATTCATGCTGCTGCATTTGAAATTTTGTATTGAGTGGTTTAAATCAAATTCAAATTGGATTTAAAAATCTTTTGAAAATTGGCTTTGAAAAATTAGAAAAAGAAAAAGAAAAGGGATTTCTTTTCTCTCGGGCCGCTTTTCTCCCGCAGCCCACCGCCTCGGCCTGCTCTCCCAGCGCGCGGCCTGCCTTTCCCCGCGCCGCCTTCTCCTTCTGGGCCGAGCCCAAGCCAACGGCCGCGGCCCAGCTCGCTACGCCGCTCTTTCCCCGCCTCCAGCGTCGCTGACATCCAGGGCCCACGCGTCAGCGGCTTCACCTTCATCTTCCTCCCCACGCCGACGCCGGCTTCTCTTTCCTTTCTTGCCGACGCCGAATCCTTCTCCGAATCCTTCACTTTCCTTGCTTCCGCGTGCCTCCGGGCTATAAAAACGGAGCCCCCGCATCTCCCCGCTCCACATTCGGCCACAAAACCGCAGCCTTGTCGTCCCGAGGAGGCCTCGGTCGAAGCTCCTCCTCCACCGTCCGCCATCCCGAGCACGCCGCCAACTCCGTCCATCCCGCGCCCTCGTTTTCGTCCTTGGTGAGTTCACCGTGTTCCGCGCTACCTCCCGGTGCTTCCCCTTCGTTGAATGGTGCCCGGAGTCGAGCTCTGGTGATTCCCGGCCATGGCGCCGCCGCGGAAGCTCACCGTCGGGCCGGAAACCGGCCGGAGCGCCGCCGGCGTTTTCTCTCTCCCTCCCAGATTTGATCTCGGCCGTCCGTTTTGAATCGGACGGATCTTATTTAATGATACCGGTTCGGTTGTAAATCTTGCTAAAGAGACCCTGTAGTTTTCTAGTTTAGAACCCGCGGTCCAAAACATAAAATCCCGAATCCGTTTTGATCTGTTGAAAGCGTATTTCGTCTCGGTAAATGAAAAATACGTTTTCTGATATTTACAGTTTTGCCACTAAACATGTTTTAGTCGTAGAATCTCCGTTTTAACTCTGATTTGATCCATTCAAATTGCGTTAAATTCATATTTGCGAGCTCTACATGATGATAGAACTGTACAGTAGGTTTGGGTTAATTTATTTTCGAGTTTTTATTAAAGTATTTATTTTTCTATAGGAAATCTTCGTAAATCCATAACTTCGTCGTTTTAGCTCCGTTTTTCGTGATCTTTGCGTCTGTGTGATCCTAGCGAGTTGTAGATTCGTTTTAAAGACTTTTTATCTTATTTTCTTACTGTTGGTGTACTGTTCTAATTATAGCCTTGTTTGTTTATACATGATTGCTTCTGGATGTATGTTGTTGCTGTTGTTGATCGAGTATAGACGGTGAGCAATTCGTTGGAGATCAAGAGCCTTTCTACGAGCAAGATCTTCAGGACCAGTTTGAGCAAGGCAAGTATAGCATGGGATTATCCTTGTTGTCCTATTCACATTATGCAAATAATATCATTATGCATCTATTCCCTTGTTAAGGATGACTTAGTGATTGATCCTACACCTTGATACCTATTATACTGCATTGAGTAGTATGGCTAGTGCTTAAACATGGACTATGATCATGTAAATTGATTAGTGGAATATGCAACAAACATTAAAAGATGATTTTCATTAATGTTTAAAGGGGATTAGAGCATGGGGGTTACTTTTGATGCTCTAATTACTCTCCATAAGGACTCATCTATAAGTGAACATCCGGGATTTACAGTACAACTGTGGGGGCTATATGGCTCTGGCTTTAGTCATATAGAAGGACCTTTTCTAGCTTGTTAGTGGTAACCTTTTTGGCGTAAGAATGGCTTGACGAATCGGGTATAGTGCGGCCTCTATCCTTATGTGTATAGGCTACGGGTTACTGTGCCATTTGGAAGAGGGGCTCTACATCTGTTTGCCGAGTGAATCTAATGGCCCTAACTTGTTAGACGAACCTTCGAAAGACTTCATAGTGTTTTCCCTGCCTGCTCACCTTGGTAGTGTTTTGAGAGTAATTAACCCGGGCATATGGGCAACACGACTCACAGTGAAAGTGTACAACCTCTGCGGAGTGTAAAACTGTTATAACAGCCGTGCTCACGGTCACGAGTGGCCTTGGACCCTTATGGAATAGTTGATAATTATTAATGGTTATGTTTCTGCTATTCATCAATCATTTCACATGGATCATATGTTTATTGTTTACATTGAGACATCTTGATGCTATTGATATGCTAAAATTATGCTAACTAAAAGCTACATGCTGATAAACCAATATTATGCCTTTGAGCCTCATGAACCCCATGTTACACTTGTTGAGTACGAGATGTACTTACGCTTGTTTATTTTTCTTACTTGGATAAAAATCCCGGATGGGTAACAGATGGTGCTAATAGTGACTACTACGCCTACTTCCCTGAAGATTACTAGACTTGCAGTCAACCAGTCAATGTGCCTGTGATTGGAGCTACCACGAGAGTTTATTATTTTACTTCCGCTACATTTGTGTTAAAAACTATGTGTTAAATATCGTGATGTAATAACATTTGTGATGATACTTCCGTTATAATTTGTTAACTTATGTGTGATTGATCTCTGGGCACACATAAGAGTATGCATTCCATTTGGTCGTTAAATGGGTTGACTGTAGGACGCAAGCCTAGCTAGAAATGGTCGATCTAGTATCATCTTTACACTATTGTTATGCTCACTATCTTGCTCTTGTTATTTGATAAATTTTTATGCTTCTTATGTCTCATTCTATTACGAAATTTTGCCTCTATTCTAACTACATCTAAAAATTTTGTAGATGGCTCGTGACCGTAAGACTGCCCGCATCAGCTCTGGAGGATACTACCCACCTCGTGCCCTGCTTGCACCTGAAGAGCCACAAGAGCCAGAACCCTAGGAACAGGAGCAGGCCCCTGAAGCACCAATCCAAGCACCAGCACCTCCCCAGGAAGAGCCCGAGCCTGAAGAAGATCCAGAGATCATTGAGATTGAAGATGATGATGAGGAAGCTTATGGAGGAGGGCAACCCCCGTCTCCACCACATCATGAAGCTGCTGGAGATATGCCACCTCCTCCAATGGGGTGGACTGTGAGGATCTACCACAGGAATGGAGGGAATGTTGTCTCTCATCTTCGCCTTGTGGGGATGCTCATTGCCTACTTCGCTGATTGGCACCCAGCTGTGGAGTACGTCTGCTGGGAGTACACTCATCCATTGGAGGACACGTACTGGAAGGCGAGGGCGAGCATTTTTGCACATAAACAAGACAGGGGCGTACCAGCTGGATAGGATGTTTTCTCACGTGGGTCATCGAGCTACTATAGAGGATAGTATTGAAGATGCTGCTTTTGAAGCATGTATGGGCCTCCACTATCTTCGCTTTAACAGTATGAAGCATGACATTCATCGCTACTTCCCTCGTGCACACCCCGACCTTGGATGGGCTATGACGGATCCAGTGCAGCTAGAGCCACTACCTCGGGTGATGGTGAACCTTGTCTATGATATGATGGATAGGAAGCTGTAATTAGAGGAGATGGTGAAGGCACAAGGGAAGACCATCAAGAGGTGCCAGGCAACCATTGATGAACTCCGAGCAAACCAAGGCATGGCCAAGATCTATGAGACATTAGAGTATGAGCCACTTCCTTAGAAAGTAGGAGTCCTTTATGTAATAAAAACGTTCTTAATAACGTCAGTTGAGTCATCGAGTCTGTCGTGTGGTTTGAACTTTGGTGTGCTTGTTGCTTTATTATTATGCTTATGTGTGAGTTGGATCTTTGTTATGAGTGTTGGGGCTTGTAGGCATGTCTACAAGTTCTATTTTTAAGAATAATAAGTTTAATAGTCAAGGGAATAATAGTTGGGTTTGGTATTATCACGTTTCTGTCCTTGCTGTTTTCTGGAGTAGTCTGCAATGTTTCTGCTATGGTTCAAGAACAGTTCGTGCAATATTTATGAAATTTTTATGAGAGAAACTAGACTTAAGCATCTTTCAAATGCCACTGGAATCACCTTTTTATCTGATCTGGTTCGAGAGACATAATTTTCACAAGTTAAGGTTTCTGCACAGTCTGAAATCTGGAACAGTTTCTGTTACGCCTTATTTTTCATAAATTTAACGACAGAATCTGATCTTGAGGTCTGAATAAAAGTTGTGGGTAACTTCATAAGCTTTCCAACTATATAAAGCACGCCTCTTTTGGACTTTTGTAGCTCGAGATATGATTAAAATACTGAACTATCAATATTGCTACTCGTCCAGAAAACCTTCAGATCTCATTCTTTATCTTATAAGTGGTTGATAACATGGAATTCTTAAAGTTTACATGTTTATGGATGGCAGATGGCCGGAAGAGGAAGAGGCAGGGTTCGTGGAAATATTCCTCCAAATCCACCACCACCACCGCCACCAACTATTGAGCAACTGTTGGCAGTGCAGACGCAGTTGATGCAACAACTGGTGCAGAATCAGCAAAATCAGCCAGCTGCTGGGGCTCAACCACGTGATAAGCGTGGTGAATTTTTGAAGGGCCGTCCCCCAGTGTTCACACATGCTGCTGATCCTTTGGAAGCCGATGATTGACTTTGTGCTGTGGAGAAGCAACTCAATATTGCACAATGTGATGACCGACAGAAGGTGTTGTTTACTTCTGGACAACTCCAGGGAGAAGCTCAGGATTGGTGGGAGTCATATGAGTATGGTCGCCCCACCAATGCTCCCGCAGTCACTTGGCAGGAGTTTAGAGAGAACTTCAGGGCTTACCATATACCTGAAGGGATGATAGAATTGAAGGCGGAGGAATTCAGGAACCTGACCCAAGGGTCAATGTCTGTAGCCGAGTACCGTGACAAGTTTGCACAATTGTCACGATATGCTCCACATGAAGTAGCCAATGACAATGATAAGCAGCGTCGCTTCCTGAAGGGATTATATGATGGACTACAGTTGCAGTTGATGTCCAATACCTATCCTAACTTTCAGACGCTTGTGAACCACGCTATCATGGTGGATAATAAGCGTAAGGAGATGGATGCTAAGAGGAAAAGGATGCAGGGACAAGCCTCAGGTAGCAACACTCGTCCATGTACTGGCTTTCACCAGAATAATCAACAGAGGCCTCCTTCTGGTCAGTGGAATCGTGGTCAGGTCCCTTTCCGCGGTCAGTTCCCGCAACGTCCCCCATTCCAGCCGCAGAATAGCAACCAACGTCCTCCGCAGCAGAATGGAAATCAAGCACAACGTCAGGGTCCTTCCAATAATACTCCCACAAAGACTAGTGCTCCCAGTACCCCCAACAGGTGTTTCCGATGTGGGAAAGAAGGTCACTTGTCCTATAATTGCCCTGAGAAGCCTAACCAGCAGACTCCTCAGAGACAGAGCAGCCACCAGAAGCCAGCACCTAACACCGGATGGGTAACATATGGTGCTAATAGTGACTACTACGCCTACTTCCCTGAAGATTACTAGACTTGCAGTCAACCAATCAATGTGCCTGTGATTGGAGCTACCACAAGAGTTTATTATTTTACTTCCGCTACATTTGTGTTAAAAACTATGTGTTAAATATGGTGATGTAATAACATTTTTTATGATACTTCCATTATAATTTGTTAACTTATGTGTGATTGATCTCTGGGCACACATAAGAGTATGCATTCCATTTGGTCGTTAAATGGGTGTGACAGTTTGCAGTGTCATCATTTAAATTCAGACAAACTTATATCGCTGTCCTTACCGGAGGAGATAAGATTCACAGGTGTTATCCTTACAGGCACTGGAATCACCAACCCACAAACTGAAATAAGTGCAAACATTTCTAGTGGTTAGAGTGCTGCTTGTGTCGACATGCATGATTTTGTGAAGGAAAACTCCTAGAACTTTTGGGAGGGGGGATGACCCTCAGGTATAGTAGGGGTGAGGGGTTCTGGTGGATGAGATTAGCCTCCCATACTGGCCGATCCTATAGGTTAGTGACCGTGTTTTCTTTGATAACTGTTTCTAAGCAAAAGTCCGTTTCTAAGAAAAACCTAGCAAAACTACATATCACATGGATTATATGTGGTCCTCCGAAATATGCATGATTTTGTGAAGGAAAACTCCTAGAACTTTTAGGAGAGGGGATGACCCTCAGGTATAGTAGGGGTGAGGGTGGATGAGATTAGTCTCCTGTATTGGTCGATCCTATAGGTTACTGACCGTGTTTTCTTTGATATGGTTTTGGTTGTCTTTAGTTACACCTTTAACAAAAAAACTAAATCTGTTCTCTGCTTATATCGCATATATACTTATGTATTATACACCAACGAGATTCCTTCTACATCCTATTTCTCCTAACTCAATTCAAATTACTCTTGCATTTCCGCAGCAATGCGCGGGGAATTCACCTAGTATATATAATTTTAAATTACATACTTCTACAACCATGAAATTAAATAACCATAGTGCTAGGTTTCACCATGTATATCAAATAAACATGTATACATTAGGATAGATATTTGTTTTAATAACCTATAAAGCACGAAAAAATGTTCACCGAAACAAACCATGTAACAACAATACTTACAATTCGCTTTAATTTATATTAATACTCCTTGATAATAAATCTCATAGGTTATTACATTAAATAAGTTTATACATTTTAACCGAAATGTTATGCCGTATAAATATTAGTAATTTAATATTGAGCACTCTATGATATATAAAATAATACTACACACAAATAATCATGCGATATAACAATTCACTTAACATGTAGAGAACAATACTACTACCACCTAGACTCTTTTTAATAAAAAAATAATTGAATAAAAGCTAAAGAACACTAGGATTTCTACTTAACATTTGAAAAAAAGTTGCAACAAATTGATTAAGCTAAACTATAGATTTATGAAGTCATAAAAAGGGATGCAAGAAGAGTTATATCTTAACTTGAGAAGGGAAAAGAATCTATAGCAGTAATAAAATCTGAAAAAAACAAAATTTAAACTCATGACTTCCTAGGATACGTGATGCAACAAGAGTCATCGCAGTCAATGGTAAGGTTTGAAACTAATTTCATATCAAAAATATATAGAGGTGCCATGCAGATGAAAAATATGAATATGTATAAAAACTATATAGATTAGTCCCTTAAAAAACAGCAATTAATAAGTTCGAAATTACTATATATACTATAGAATATCTATTATGTCTATTGTGTTAGAAAATAAATAAAGGAGAAAAACATACGATTTAATATAACTAATTATTTATTAGTGATATGTATCAAACAGTAACTCATACTTATATCTCTTAAAATTCTAGCCCGCGCGAGGACGAGTTGATGGATAGTCTATCTAATTTGAGGCTGTGGACACGAAAGCTGGACTCCGTGGGACCCACGGGCTAAAAACCTCCGCACGGTCTCTCTCGCCTCATCCCCGCACGGGCATCCTTATTATCCTCTCGACTCTTCTTGGCTTCTCTCGGTCACGGTGTCACGGAGGAACGCTCGGTGAAGCGCGAGACGGCAGCAATGGCCTGCGGCAACTTGCGGGCGGGACGACCAGCGCGAGAGCGGAACGTGCTTCGCCACGGCCGCGCTCGCGGTAGGAAGGCCGGCCACAAGCAGTATGTATCGTCGTCACCGGCCACAGCACAACCAAGCTGGGGCTGCGTTCGCGGCGGATCTCCTTCGTGTGGGCCCTCTGCTCCTCCACAGCTGGCTTGGTGGGCGCCACGGCGGCCTTGTCGCAGCCGAAAATGTAGCTCAGCGAGCTCTGGCCGTTCGCGTTGCTGATGCCGTGGCCGCGGTCCATCCTCCGCACGCTCGCCGCTCGACTGGCTCTCCGCTAGCAGGTGAGAGGAAGCCGCCTGCAGTGCCACCTTGGGTCGCCGGAGGCAGGTGTCGGCGGGCGCACTGCCCCGTGCCCGTCGATCTTGGGGCGTCCATGGATCAGACAGCGAGGACCCGCGTCGGCGTCAGCGCGGGACTGCAGGGTGGGTGGGAGAAGCCCGGCGGAGGTGGAGCGACGAAGTGTGGCACTGCCAAGGGCATGGCCAAGGGCCGAGGCGGAACAAGCTTATTTAAAGTGACTGCAGCGACCCGTTCATTTTCTTCTGGACGCAGTGCGGTGGCAGTTACTTTTAGCTGCATTTGTTGCGGTAGATCAATGGATGGTGCGTTGTGGTGGAGAGATGGATGGTGCACGTGCAATAATTCTGTGCGTGAGATGGACGACTGAAAAGGATGACGTGGCTCAAGGAGAAGACAGGAAAATAGGCTAATGGAGTTCTTCTATTTAGGTATAGAAGATATGGTCCTTTAGCCCACCCACAAACAGTTCTTGCATCTTCTTATAATTATCAGCCTCCCTTAGAGCATACCTAAGATAGTTGCATGAACTTATCCTGATATTGACTCACTGTCATATGTCCTTGCAATAGGCCAAGGAACTCCTTATAGTTATCCTATGCATAAGAATCTGATATCCGGAAAACTTGAGGAGGCTCATGTGTAAAGTTATTCCCCCTGTTCGGCTGAGCTTATCAGCACGGCTTATCAGCCGTGGAACAGTGTTTTTCTCTCACAGCAAATCAGCCATAGCCGGCTTATAAGCCAAAAAACAGCCTGCCGAACAGGGCCATTGATCATGTTGCTTCCTTTAATTTTTCATTACATGGATTCATCATCTGGCAATTGTGGAAGAAAGAATGAGAAGGATGAGGAGGGCAAAGGAAAAGAGATCACAAGACACTCATTACAAAGGGCCAAATCAAAAAAGGGCACACTAACATGATAGGGTCCTTAAAGGAACGCACACTAGCACACAATTCAGCATTGATGCTACCGTTAAAATTAAAGTGCTCTACACAACTTAGCACACAACTTTGTCATTACATGGATTCATTATCTCGTCCATATGATTCTTGATATTATGCAAGTTTGTGTGCTACTCGCAACATTCTTTAAAAACTCCGAGGGCTATTTCGCATAACTAGATATGAGATTGAAACATAAGCCACAAATCGACGACCCTGTTTTAGGAAAAAAAAAAAACGAGCCAACACCCTACATGGCCGGGTTAGTTAGGGAAACCAGGCTGAAATCACAATCACAAGGACTAGCTTAAAATAGAGCTCTTCGACTAACCCAGCACGGCAGCACAAGGGTAGTTATTATGACATGAAAGAGTAATGAAACAGGATGAGATTCACACTTATAATACAATTCACAGCATCGACGAAAGACACTCATGTAATTGTAACATCCAACAAGCAAATTACCAAATAATTGTCCTGGACAGCTGGTGTCGTGTGTGCTAGCACACGTACTAAACGCTACCAGATTATTATTCGAACACACTTACAAGAGCGGAACACACACACACTATCCTCATCATGAAAGGCATGAACAAATAAAAAGGCATAGACTCAATCAGCACACCAAGATCAATTCAAAGAAATACAAGGAAATAAAACGAACAAAGCAATCCAGGAATACGACACCACCGGCCTCTCAGATTTTTCGCGATTACCAAGGAATGTCCACAGCTGTGTGGTCTTGATTTTCTTGTCTCCTTATTTCTTCTTCTTGTTCTTCTTGTTTTACTTCGTCTTCTCCTGGAGGCTCGGGCTTGCTGATCTTATCGGCCAATGTCTCCATCCCCATGGCTGACCAAAGCAGCCAGATGTAGGAGAGGAACTCTCCACCATAGCCCAGGCTCCTGGCGTGCAGGTAGCCTGAGCACCGGGCGGCGGAGAAGCAGAGCATCTCCACCCACACACCCAAGATCACCTTCCATCTCTCGCTACCAAGGTTCTCGAGCTGGTCGGTGATCTTTTTCACTTGCAAAACCAGGTTGTCGACCTCAAAATCGTCGGGCGACCACATGAGTTCAACAACCCGCTGAGCAGTCGCCTTGAAGCCTCGCCGCCTCCTCGCCACCTTGTCCTTCAACAACATGGCCGTGATGTCGTCGCTGACAAGGTTGAAGAGACCTGCCCTGGCACCGGGCAACAGCATCTCAGAACGGATGAAGAGCAGGTAGGCCATGTACTCGGATATCACCCTTGCCAGAGAAACCCTGTCTTGTTGTTCTTGATGATTAGTAGTCGTCTCTCCCAGAAAACCTTGGTCTCCGGTGGCGGCCTCTTGATCTAGAGTCTTGTAGTAGCAGAGATCCGTGGCCACATGCCAGACGAGGACGCTTTCGTCGAACGGCATCCTCAAGCTCGACTCTAAGACACTCCAATCCACGTCCGTGCCATTGCTCCGTACAGGCTGCTGCTGTTCCTTCCTGTGCCTCTCGAGTGTCCACTGACCCCTGAGATTATTGAACCTCCTGTATGATATTGGTCCTTTTATGTAACTCTGCCACCCATCCTTGACGTGGTGGCGCACAAGCTCAGTGATTCTTCTGGCTTCAGGTGTCTGTTTGACATAGCAGTGCTTGTTGACCTTCTCCGTCTGCAGGCCAATGGCAGCTAGCCTCATCAGCTTGGTGGGCTTCTCCTGGCGACCACAGAAGGACAGGAGGCTGAGCTGGAAAACCACCTCGTGCCAACTGGCGTGAAAGTGAGGCACGAAGGGTAAGAACTCATGCAGAGCAGTGACACCAAAGAGGATGTAGGTCACCCAGACATCATTCACGTCGTAGCCACCCTTGTGGCTCTTGTGGAAGATGATAACCGAAGTCAGCGTCAGGAACGGCAGCGACGCCTGCAAGAAGGCGCCAAGTACTGTGAGGGTTACCCGCCGCCTGGTGTAGACGATCACAAATGTGTTGAAGAGGCACTGCTGGATCATCCTGTATGAGTCGCTGGCCCTGAACCTGAGGAAGAACTTGAGTTCCTCTAGCCGATTAGAGTATGGATCTGACAGGTCCACAAACATCTTGTAAAGCAAAGGCACTGGCGCGAACACATAGCCCTCCGTGAAGGTAGTCCTCTTTTCTGCCTCCTCGTAGTACCGCCTTGCTAGCGATACGAATCCGCCAAGAGTGGTCACCTCCCCTTCTACATCAATTTCTTGAGCTTCTTCTTCGCCATCTTCTAGTTCTCCTTCAATTTGTTCCACCTTGATTTCGCCTGATGTTTGCGCCGTGTGTCGCCTTTTCTTGCGCCCAAACTGAATGACAGCAGGAATGCTGTCTAGGAAATATGGATTCAGATCCACAAAATAGGTAGTGAAGAGTCTCCAGCACATGCCAATGAAACTCTCCCTCCCCTTATCACGCTGCAGTGACAGAGCCGAGGAGGCCAGCATGCTGGTGAAGCTAGCACGCTTGAGGGCCCACGGCTTGTAGCTGAACTTGATGATGCCGACGACGAAGAGCAACACGGCGGCGTTCAGCAGCTGCCGCTCGCCGGACCACCAGTTGCAGAAGACGTACAGGGCCACCGAGACCTGGGAGACCAGGGTCATGGCGTGCCGCTTCCACAGCTCGTTGTCCTCCAGGCTGTAGGCAGTCAACGTCGGCTGCCCACCGAGGTGGATGAGCAGGACTGGCGCCCAGATCACCTCCAGGTCGCTGCTGCCTCTGCTCCCACACGCCGTCCGCTGCCTCTGCCGGTTGAACAGGGTAGCCAGGGAGTAGATCGCCAGGGCATCCCCGCCGACGTATGCCAGCCACACAAGGAACCTCAACCTGCCCAGGCGAGGAGATTTGCGTATCATGTCGGCAAAGTAGAGGCTGAAGTAGACGAAGAGGCTGCCGAGCACCAGAACGCGCATCTGCCACTCCTGCCACCAATGCACTGCACTGATGAAAGCCATGGATGCATGCGGTGGTGGTGTTTTCTTCTTTCCCTCACCGTCTCTCTTGCTCGAGCTCTATCTGCCCTTTCTCCTGCTGGTTATACCAACCCCTCTCTATATATACTTACCGAGACACGACATTGTGTTCAGGAACCATGATTTGTGAATTGGTGCATACCCCTCGTCCCCACCACAACAGTACCATTGGCGGCAAACCAATTTATCGTAAATTGAAACCTAGGGTCTGCTTGATTCAGCTGTGAGCCGTAAAAAAAAGCTGTTGTGAGCTGTGAAAAAAGCTATTGTGATCTGCGCCGTAAAAAAGTTGTAAACTATATGGTTAAAGCAACTATGAAACATATCCCGCTCCTCATATCTCCCATAAAACTGTAAAATGTTTCTGTATTTCTACCTATTTAGAAATACGGAAAGCTGTAAGCCAAAAGTAAGGTCCAAGGTGTTGTAAAAGAAGCTATATACTTGTGAAAAAGCAGCTTCTGATTCTAGTCATTTGGTTGGCGTTCTGCTTTTTCACAGCATAAACACTTTGCAAAAGTTGAATCAAACACGGCTGTAGTATAACACCTATAACCATAGATGGGCAGATGAGTTGCACGGCCCTAGCACAATGGGGCATGACACTAATAGGCATAATGACCTAGTTGTGTTATGCCACGTCGCGGTGACACGTCATGCCGCTCCCTCGACCCATGCACAACGACACTATTCATAATACTTTAGTCATAATAGGCTTGGTAGGCAAGGGTTTATGACGTCCATGTAGCCCTATCACCGGAAGCGGCAGCACGGTTCCTCGATGTGCCCCCTTAGCTATGATGCTTCTCCTCGCGGCAGCCTCCTATGTGGGCAATGCAGCTTTCGGCAGCATCGGTATAGTGAAGGTTTAATCAACATCGTGGTAGCATTTTGTTTTCAAATAATATGGTTCCACTTGTATCTTGGAAATATATGAATGAAGGGACACATGCATGGGCCAAAAGGTGCACTAACAATTCATAGCTTGTTGTGCACTTATCCGGCAGTGGTATCAAGAGTGCCACTGCCAGATCATGACCTAAACTGGCAGTGATAGTCACCATATCATTGTCGGGCCGTGATAGCCATGGATACCACTGCCGACTGAAGCTTCGACCCTGCAGTGTTGTTCCTATCATCACTGCTGAGTCGCCGAACCGGCAGATTGGCCACGCCTCATCGCTGTCGATTAACCTCTGTCGGCATGCAGTGATGGGGGGTTGATTATCAATTCTGGCATTGTGATATGGATATAGATTGTCTAAGTTATGTTAACATGCTACGTGTAACTATCAAAAAACACATGATATGTGTATTCAGTGTGTCCGGCTCTTATATTATCTCAAAACAGCAAAGCAAAAATAGGGGAATCACATCTGTGGTACGGTGCCTCCCATTAACGTAACTTCATGTTCAATGCGTGCGCTAATAATCGAATGTCCACTTCTTTATCTTTTTCTTCAGACATTCATGACCCATTTACTTTATCGTACAGCAGTTTCTGACGCTTTTGATGAACACGAACGGACTAGCCTAATGTTCGAGATTTCATTACAGTGCATCTACTAACACACACTTGTGATCGCAAATATAAGATAAAAATGGACAAAATTCGAAATTCTGAAAGTTCATTGTACCAGATTTCAAAAATATAAATATCATCAGAGTGATACATGTTAGATTGATCTCCACCCGACTCAGTCCAACGACCGAGCCAGACCTTGACTCGCGCCCTGATCGGGGGTGCCCGGCCGTACTCCTGGCTGGTGGGCCCCGGTCACACAGTGCCTATAAAGAGGAGGTGGGGGCCCAGGGCTCAGGATACGAGGTTCGTCGCTGCCAGTAACCCCACCGAGAAACCCTAACCGATCAGGGAGGCGCTGCGAGCGACGGGAAACTCCACCGGCGTCGCCACTGCCTCCTTGCCACCAACACCGGCGTCGCCACTGCCTCCTTGTCACCATGGTCGCCGCTGCTGCCTGTGGCCGGTGCGCGGGAGCGGCGCGGAAGGAAACGGAGAAGGGAGAGGACAAAAATGTTTTAGGGTTTGGGAAGCTGTTGGCCGCGGCGCCGTTTTGTCCCAGCGAAATGCGCGGAGAACCATCCGATTCCGATGAATGGCCTGGATTGGCTGGGCTGCCTTTTGGCCCAGGCGGGTGGCAAGAATCCTAGCCCAGGCCCAGGTTGTGGCCTGGGACGTGGTAGCGCACAGGGCGCAGCGCGCAACTGGGACTCGTGCCACGCGGTTTGGCCTCGGACCGTATGAACATTTATGAATTTTTTGTCTCTGGGCCGGTGAGTGCAAGCGTGATTGGGCCGCTGCAAGCGCTATGCGCGTTGGCCGGGGGCAGTCCCTCTCCGCTGGGCCGCAGGGTGGGCATCGGGCCAAATGTATAGTATAGTTCATGAATTTCGCTTAGTTTGTTTCAGGAGTTTTTTTTATGTCATGCATTATAAGTTTTGAGGTGTAATCTCTGCTCAAATTTAAATCAACGGAAGAATTTGGTCAGAGAGTAGTTAAGTAAATAGAAATGCACCTGAATATTATTTTTTTAAGAATATTTTTATGTTTCCGCTGCAAAGTTAATGTTTATTATCTTCTCATTAATTCGAACCAACGAGAGGATTTAATTTGAAGAGTAGTTATACTTTTCAGTAAATTAAGATTAAGTTTATCCTCTAATCAAATTGGAACCAATGGGAAAATTTAATTAGAGGAGTAGTCATATTAGTTTAAGTTAAATTATGGTATTGTTATTTTCTGACCAAATTGATGATAGCAATATTATGATTTTATTTATGAGTTTTATGCATTAATTCTATTTCTATCCAACAGTGATACAGAATTAATGTAGAAGAATGATGTTTTATTCTATTTTATGCCCAACGGTGATATAAAATATGCTCATTATTGTTTGATATTTTTCAAACCAAGATTTCCACACTTTCATTCTTAAAGGAAGAAAGGAAAATAAGTTGGGTACTTGTGACTCAGATGATGAAAAGTCTAAGTTCTGTATGAAACAAGGCCATTATATAAGGGACTGTGTTCTCTGTAAGGAATGGCTTGAAAAGAAAGGGATTGAGGAATATAATTAACCCAAGAAAAAGGTGATGAAGCAATAAGTTGATTTGGAAGTTTAGTTTAAGAAAGGTCTTATGTACTTTCTATGAGGAAGAATTTAATTTTCAATTTTAGTCGTTATAATAAGGGATGTAATAAGTCAGATGCTGTTTAATTTGACCAACGTTGGATTAAGCATGTGTGTTACACAGTATTCGATTTATTTCTGAATCTGATGGATTGAATGTTCAAACACTTCCTATGTCCTAAGAGCTAATTCTAGCATTTATGTCTCGTATAGGGAATTATTCTGTATGGCGGGAGAAGTTTTGGCATAGTACTTATGTTGCATGGCAGGAGAAGTTCATGGTGACTCATGTGTTTTGTATATCCTGCACAGCGAGAGAAGTTTGGGGTAGCTCTTATGCTGTCCTAGTATCGACCGTGCAATTCTATTGTGTCATGGTCATTAAGCACTCAATGGGTTAAGAGCCATAAGGGGAGAAATTCTAAAATTACACCAAAGCTAAACCTTAAGAAGGTGGGGAGTCGGTTAACTAACTCTTTACTAATGTATGCGGGCACTCTTATTGAGTAGCTTGTTGCGGAGTTATCCAGTAATGGTGGAATGCACACTTTTGAAAGTATAATATGGCAAATAAGATGAAGTCATTAGACATGAATAGAAGGAAAGAAAAAAAATTAAGGCTTTGTCAGGTTGAATCTATCAACTAAGCTGAGCACATCAATTAGAAAAAGAACAATTCAAGTTTTCTCCCTATAGTATCAATGAACATGAAATGAGTTTAAGGACAAAAGAAAGTTGCATACGAACCATAAGATAAGAATGACATGCGAGCGTGACTTGCAGAAATACTGATAACAGAGGACTCTGTTGAGTCCTTGAAGTGGAATGAGGAAAATGTACTCCCATACGAATTAAGAAATAACCTTGTTTACATGACATAATCATGTGGATGAAGTAAGTAATCAAAGTTTATGTCACATTTCGAGGGGGAAGATTGTGACATAAATTAAGAAAGACAATTGAATTGAAAGATACTCCCCAGTCCTCTATTGTATAGTTTGCATTTAGGGAAAGAGTGATCTATAAAAGATGAATGTGATCGTTGAGGGAGTACAACGGTTATAATAACGATACCCCTAAGTAGAGAAATAGCTAAATTCATGGACCTTTTACAGTTCTGATAGGAAGATAGCGACGAGACTCAAAAATACTAAGACGGTGCTTAAAGCGCCATATGAGGTTGGTTTTTTAATAGAATAAACCCAAATAAGAAAGTTTGAAGATACACTATCTTTGCATAAGATGAAGTAATCTAGGGGAGCATGGTATGTAGCAACCTAGGACTTTAAGAGAAGTGGGACTGCGTGCCTATTCTAATGATTCAAGAGCAACAAACTTCTCAATACCTGTTGATGTTGTATGACTTATACAACACCTGTTGTTAGCTCTTCAAAGAAGATGAATAAAGTAAACAAGGATTTTGTAATACAGGAGCCTATAGAATCAATTGCCTCTTGGTAATGAAAAGCAACAATAGCCCCATACAAAAGAAGTGCCAGTAGCTGAGACCCCTAAAGTTCTCAAATAATAAGAAAATCAGTTATTTCTGATGACTACGAAGTCTATGTTAGTAAAGAATATGCTAGTCAAGAATATGTTAGAGAAGAATTTTAAATAGAGGGTGATCCCACCTCATTTGAAGAATCCATGAGAAGCGATCACTTATTGAAGTGGCTGGAAGCTATGCAAGGTGAATGAAATCGATGAATACCAACGATGTTTGGGACTTTGAAGAGATTCCTAATGAAGCCAAAATAGTAGGCCGTAAAGGGTCTACAAGATAAAATGTGACTCCAAAGGAAATGTGGCGAAAGGATTCACGCAAAAAGAAGGAATATGTTACAATGAGTTACATCATGCAAGGATTCTTTTAGAATCATAAAGGCATCAATGGCGCATTATGATTTAGAGTTATATCAGATGGATGTAAAGATGGCATTCCTCAACGGGAATAAGTATGAAAATGTTAACATGGAACAACCCAAAGGTTTTGTCATGGAAGGAAAAAAACATATGGGATGCTGCCTATAGAAATCCATTTATGGATTAGAGCAAGCCTCTAGACAGTAGTATTTAAAGTTGAAGAATCAATTAGAAAGTTTATGTTTTAAAGAGAATGAAAAAGACAATAGCGTTTATTCAAAGTTCAAGAATGAAAAATTCTTTTTTCATATCCTGTGTGTGGATGGCATCCTACTAACTAGTAGTGATGTTAATCTGCCATTGGAAAAGAAGAAGTTCTTGTCCTCAAGTTTGAAAATGAATGATCTTGGTGAAGTGTCATTGGTTCTAGGAATTGAAATTCACTGAGATAGAAGAAAAGGGGTATTAGGACTATCACAAAGGCATACTTAGAAATGATTCAAAAGAAATAAAGTATGCATGCGAATAAAACTACGCCTGCTCCTATAGTAAAGGGTAATAGTTTTGGGAACTTTCATTGTTCCCGGAACCAATGTAAGATCGATCAAATGAACATGGTTCAATATGCTTTAGCTGTTGGAAGCTTTATGAGTGCACAAGCTAGTACTTACCCTTGACATAGGTCATGTATCGAATATGTTTTGGCAGAAGTCCAGTCCAGATATAGATCACTGGATTGGAGTTAAGAATGTCTTGTAATTCTACAGAGTATTATAAGCCTCATGCTAATAATCTCAAATAGTTGTGGGTACAAATGTTAAGCTTCAGCGAGATGTGTAGTGAAATCTATATTAGTTGCTAACACTGGCACTTGGAGTTTATTGTGGAAAAACTCCAATGAAATGGTTGTGGTGTCATCAATGATGCATACCTATAGTATAGCTTGTTATGATGCTTCAGAGACATGCATAAGTAGTTAAGAGAACTTGTATCTAGAGTTGATAATGGTAGACAACATCAATAATCATTTAAGTAGTTCACTCCTATGACAACAGGTCAAGTGTGCTACCAAACACATTGACATTAAGTTATATGTTGTGAAGGAGAGTCTGAAATCATATTGAAAGTATTAAGCAAGTATTTGCGGATCTGCTTACCAAAGGCTTACCACCCAATGCGTTCAGAGAACACACAGTCGACATGGGTTTATGGGAAAGGCTATGATTCCTGGACAATAAGGGCCTAGTTGTGAATCAGTTCCAAAACAGAGAGGTGTATTATAGCTGTTTAATCTAATGGTACTAACCATTATGATGGAGCAAGCTCTATGCGCCAATCTGTGATGGAGTGGAAAAGGAGATAAGTATGTTAAGTTTAAGTCTAAAGTTTAAGTGATAAGTTGAGATCAAGGGGGAGAATGTTAAATTGATCTCCACCCGCCTCGGTCCAACGACCGAGCCGGACCTTGACTCGAGCCCTGATCGGGGGCGCCCGGCCATACTCCTGGCTGGTGGGCCCCCGTCGCACATTGCCTATAAAGAGGCGGTGGGGGCCAGGGGCTCAGGATACGAGGTTCGCCGCCGCCAGTAACCCCACCGAGAAACCCTAACCGATCAGGGAGGCGCTGCCAGTGACGGGAAGCTCCACCGGCGTCGCCTCTGCCTCCTAACCACCAACACCGACACTACTGCCACTTCTTCACCACCATGGCAAGCTCCTCCACCAACCAGGATGGTCGGTAGCCTCCCCTCTTCTCTCTATTTCCCTGTCCCTCTCTCTGTGGTTTGTGCACTACGATGTTCTACTCGTTTTTTCCCAAATGGAAGAAGTGTACCTACTAGTCCACACCTAGATGGTCATAGAAATGCTAACAATACGCAAATTTTATAGTTGACATATATAAAGACAATTTCATATATCAAGCAAGTTCCCTGGACACGCTAATGACAAATTGATGCTGCAGCAATAGCACAAGAATACGATCGATGAAAAACAACACCCTGTTCGCTTGAATTTATATGCCAGAATCAGCCAGCCGTTCAGCAGTGTTTTTCTCTTACAACAAATCAGCATCAGCCGTTCAATAATGCTATTACAGCCTGCCGAACAGGATGCAAGTGTTCGATCTGTTTATGCCATGAAAGCTCCAATTTTCAGAAGGGGGCCCATCATACGTGTGCTGATGATGCATTGTCCACACCTTCGTCTTTGGGTATGATGATGCTGGCAATATTCCTGCAAGCATATGGTACACAACGTACGAGGTACGACTGTGATATATGTTCGCAATGTAGTCGTACGTGTTCTTTAGCTTTTTATGTCTTTAGTAACTGAGAAGCGAGGCATTCCTGTCTTTAATTTACTTTGTTCAGAGAGCAAATTGTGGGCCTTGCCGCGAAAGTACTTTGTTCAGACAGCAAATGGTAGTTCTCCTCCAGACGGACAAGAATCATATTTTAAAGAAGGCCAGCCGGTACTTTTCTTTTGGACAAACAAAGGACATAGATAGTGCCAAGTGAGGGCACAGGCCGTTACGCAAAAATTGTCATCAGACTATTTTCACAATTAGTGCCCCCAGTCAAGTGAATGCCAAGGCCCTCACACAGCAAGACACTTGAGGTTAATCTGATGATCATCATTGGTGTGCGTCCAGTCAAATTTTTTGCTAGGTCCGCCCCTAGTAATATGATATTTAGCCAAGCTAGTTAATATTTTTGTTGATACAAAGTAGGGAAGCGAGAAGAGATAGAAGAATTTAGTTCTTATGCAAGCAACAAGGTAGGTACGAGAATTTATGCAGTGGTAAACCTAGATAACAAGAAAATGGAGGAAAATGCACCAACGGCCTCTAAACTTAGCAAAGGGTGTCATCTATAGGTTCCTAAATTTGGACCTGCGACGTAGCGTCCATCTAGTTAATATATGTTTAAAAGTTTAGGGACTTAGATGACACAGTCTTCTTAGGTTAGAGGCCAGTCTATCATCACCGGTGGCAGTGTGGACTGGTACGTCAGCAAACAGGTCTAGCATGAACCCTTTTGGACCTGTGATGTACTATGTGCCTAGTTTATGAATTTGCACGTGCATTTTAGGAGTTTGGGGACCTATATGACACCCTGCCAAGTTTACGGGCCGCTGGTGCAATTTACTCTAAGTAAATGTAAGGCAGAAATGAAATAGAATTTGAGACATTGGTACAAAGTATTCTCATATAGTAACGACAATATAAATAAAAGACAACTGTTAATATAGCTAACAAAATGACTAAATCAAAGTAACAATAACAAACTTTATTGCATTTTACTCTTATAATTTAACTCATAGCCAAGCAGATGAGTGTATTATTATTGACCAACGAAATGAAAAGCATCCGACCTCTTCTAGGGATGCACCCCACCACGTACAAGCAGAAATGGTAAAAGAGAGTGAAAGCGGTTGTTGCCGGCTTGCCGCAATGGGACGCATATCCCCATTAAAGTCTGTGCAATAAAGCATTAACGCTGGGTAGCAATGATGGCAAAGTCTTCCAAGAAGGATAAACCTGCCATGTGCCGCCAAGAACAGAGTTCCTAAACGCGTCCACAACAAGTTATCCAAACTGATACTCCCTCCGTACTCGCAAAGGTAGTCGTCCTGGGCTCTAGGCCCGTTTTCGCAAAGGAGGTCGTCGCTCGCATGCGGGATCGCGTTTGGACGCGATTGCCCCTGGCCCTCGCCGCCCGTTCAGCTCGCAATCCCACAGCACGCTCGCCTCCCTTCATCTGCTAAGCACGCTCGCCTCCCTCACCGCCCGACACAGTCTAGGGTTTTGGCTTTGCCGCCGTTCCTCGCCGCCCGTTCCTTTCTAGGGTTTAGGGCTCGCTTCGCTTCCTTGCAAGCTCGCGCCATGGAGTCCAGCGCCATGAAGGTCGGAAGTGCCATGGAGGAGGCGCTGGACTCAGAGGTGACGCCGGTCTCAGAGATGACAATGGACTCCGTCGAGATGGCGCCGGACTCCACCGAGGTGGTGCCGGACTCCGTCGAGGTGGTGCTGGAGTCTCTGTGTGCTCGCTGTGGCACGTTCCACGCCGACAACGACGAATTGCACAGTTGACAAATGAGACGAATGTCAAACCCTTCTTACTTAGCAGCCTCACAAAAAATAGGATCATCCACTTTTAAATGGGAAGGTGCATTATCCTGTTATGAAAATTGGCTTGTTTACATCTTCTCTTGACCATTTGGCTCGAATGACAGGCAACACATTGTTTACCATGAAATCTCTAATCACCTCTCTTGTGATTGAAGTAATTGGCTTGATTACTTGTTCTTCATGAAGACGATTTTGACTTCTTCTAACAGCATATTCATAAGTGACAAGTGGAAAATAACCTATTTTTCCATCAAAAACACATTCTCCATTCCTAAATCTTGGCCATGCACAAACACACAAGAACATGAGCCTAGGGATGTAATTCTTGTTTTTACAAGTGCGATGTGGTTCATCTTCCTAGGGTAGCAAGTAATATTTTTCAGATTTTTAAGAGAGGTAGAACCATTTTTCATCAGTGAACACAAAGTCAAAAAAATCCTTAAATCTTGGATCACCAAGCAAACCCTGCTCAATCATGTCAACACACCACTTCAACCTAGTCTTCTTGTTAGCATCTGTGAGGTATGGTTTGATACTACTAGAATGACGTATAAGCAAGCTTTTTTTTTCAAATACCTTTGTATCCTAGCTTTGCTCATACCAAGTTTATTAGACACATCTTCTATGCTCATTCTTTGCTTGACAGGAATGTTGCGCAATTGTTTCAAATCAAGAGGGACTGCCTTGCGACCACATCTATCCTTCTTTTTACTTGCAACCACAACCGGAATGTTATGAGTAAGTTGGGTTTTACCTTACTTCCATAAGCACTGAACCGACCGAATGTGTACTCCAAATTGATGAGCAACAATGCTTCTATCTTTCTTGCCTAGTATCCCATTCTTGCTTCTAGCCAACAATGCTTGGTACACTTGTCTTCTCACTTCTTTCATCATGTCTTTCCTTCTATGGTTTATTTCAAAAGGAAAAAAAACAAGCATGTTCATAATACTAATAGCCACGTCATGTTCTAGCTAAATGAAAAAAACAAACTCATTCATAATACTTAGCCATGGCATGTTCTAGCAAAAGGGAAAAAACAAGCATATTCATAATACTAATAGTCATGCTTACCAGCGAGGTTTTGTACATAATCAAAATCAACAACACCAAATTCATCTAATGGCAAGTTCAAATCAATTCCTGTCCAAAAGAAAAGAACACACTCAGAATGGAACCTAACATGCATGCGACTGCTATAAATATCAAAAAACAAAACTAATTTGGTCATACTCCAACGGAAACAATGAAATAATGAAATTACCGTTACCATGCTCCAACGGAGGCTTGTTGAGATCAAAAAAAGTGTTGCCATCGTCATTTTCAGGGTCTGCGAGATGAAACTCAGTGTTGCCGTCGCCATCTTCAGGCTCTATGACAGGAAGCTACAGATGAGAAAGTGATTGACAGTCACGAAACTTCAGCCGCAACCTCGTCAGATCCTCACCATATGTGCATAGAGCAACAACACTGCAAAAGGAAAGTAGTAAGAGATAAATTACCGTTGCCGTCGTCATCTTCATGGTCGAAGAGATGAAATTCAACGTTGTCGTCGTCATCTTCAGATACAGGCTCGTTAAGATCAAACCCAGAAAATGAATCGGCCATGTGTAGCTAGATGCAACGCGCTCAGTACATGAACAAGCAAGGAACACTAGGCGGAGAAGAGAAGAAGTGGCATTGAGTCTACAGAAGCAAGAACGAGGCGTCTTAAATAGACCAAGCAAGAGCCCCAAGCGTCGGCCAGACGAGCGCCAAATGCAGCATGCCGTGAGCACGAACTACTCAAACGTGAGCAGCAGTGAAAAAGAAGGAAAAAATACGAACGCCAATGCGCCCAAACGGTAAAAAAAAACGCGCCCAAACGTGCCTACACGCGAGCATGCAAGCAAACCGTGGCATGCAACGCGGCCACTCCCGCACCCGCACATGAACAGTGTAATGCAAGATCGCCGGTCCCTTGCAAAAGCAAGCAACCAGCAAAAAAAATAATGGCCGCCAGGTATGGAACCTGGGTCCTCAGGGCCAAAGCCTCGCTGCACTAGCCGTCTGAACTATGGTTGTTTCTCATATGGAATGCACCCGCAACCATATTTAATAAGGGTAGACAGGGAAAAATACCCCCTAGTTAATTACTCTTTAGTAAGCACAATCATGTTTACAAGTGCGGAGGGAGTATTTTTTATACGACGTGAAAGAGAGATAACGTAAAATAGATAGACTCGCACAGCCTTCTATAACACCACAATCTGTGCATTTTTTTTTATCACATATTCATGTCAGCTGGACGATTTCACCAGACCGGCCGTTGTAGACACAAGTATCGCGGCACAACTAAACAGGTTAATTAAAAGCAGCGTCAAGAGGCCTATCTCCTGCAACTAAAAAGAACCAAAGTAAGACAATCTCGTGGTGCGACAATTGTTTCGCCTCACCTTTTTACCACCCCCGTGTGATCCCGCCTCACCCCGTGGCCACGCGCTCGCTGCGTCCTGCGTTCCCTCGGCGCCGGCAGGTGGGCCTCGCCCGACGATTCCGCGCAGCCTCCCCCACTCCTCTCTTCCCCCCAATAACCGCTATCAGCGTGATTTTCTCCCTTCTGAAATAAACATCTCGCTTTCAGGTCTCCTCCCCCTCGCGTTGAGCCGCAGCTCCAACCCCGCGCTCGCCCCACGCAGACGCCTCCTCTCCCTCACGCCGCCGCACCGCTGCGCCGCCTTCTGCGATGCGTGGAGATTGCCACCGCTTCACCACCATCCTCCACACCTGCACCGGCACTGCATGCACCGTCGACCTCACCTGCCGCCGCCATGGAGGAGTTGCGGCCGCGCGTCGCAACGCCGGACAGAGGCCGTCATGGAGGGGGCTGGAGCGCCATGGAGGGCCCTGGATCCGGCTTCCCTGCCCCCGCCCCCTCCTCCACGGCTTTCGCCGATTTAAACGGTGGCGCTCAGCTGCCTCTTGCCCTTCGCCTTCATCCTCGCCGCCGTCCCCGCGCTCGAAGCAGGCGGAAGCAAGTGCTCCTCCGTTGGTAAGATGGACGGTTGTGAGGACTATTGCTTGAGGCGGTGTTTGGCTGATGGTTTTTCTCTCCTCCTCAGCGACACCGCCTCCTCCACCTCGTGCGACGCCGCCTCCGCCAGCGGCCAGCGCTACTCTCCTCCAGGCTCCGCCCCTGATCCGCCATCGCACACGCGCTCTGCACGCCTCGCCGCCACACGACGCCGGTGGAGCATCGGACCAGGACGCCGGTGTTGGTCAGCAGCTGCCCCACCATTGCGTGGTGTCCGCGTCCGTGGCATCGCGCCTTCCAGATCGGACACCACGGGGAAGGCGCCCGCGTCGGTGGGTGGAGGGCAGCCAGAAGAGGGCCTTCTCTGCTGCCCCGCCGCCGGAATCTCAGGCTGCCACCGTCCCTACACCGCGCCCTCCTCCGTCGCCCCGCCACCGGCGCCATGACTGGTGCGGCAGTCCACGCGATGGTCCTCTGTGGCGGCACTGCCTCCGGTCCTCCGCATCCCGACCCCACGCTGCAGGATCAACGTCATCCTCACCGGAGCATCTTCCACGGTGGGGATCTTTGATCTGCTTGGAGAAAGCGTGACGCCGCTGAATCTGGTGGGGGCGGATCTGGGTGGTGGCGAGGCTCACTGCAGCATCGATGGCGGCCACGCTCGCATAGGCAGATCCCAGTGGCATGACATCATCGAGGTGAGGCCCTCAACCTTCACCCTGTCTCTCCCTTCCTCTCCTGCCTCCTCCTTCCTCATAGGCAAGAGTGCAGGGAGGAGATGCGGTGGTGGCACCACCTCCAGCACCGGCATTGGCGACGAAGGGGACGCTGCGGTAGTTGAGGGCGAGGAGGGCGTTGGGGGCTGTGCACGGAGGCGGGGAACCATGACGCCGGCAGCGGTCCCCAGAGGGGACGCACGAGGAAGGTGCTTGCCATGCACGAGGGGCAGGTTGGTCAGTATGCTGCCCCCCTCTCCCCGCTTTCTTCTCACGCGATCTACTCTAGCTATGACTGCGTCTCTTGTTCAGTTTGCAGATGTGCGTGAGGTGTTTGATGGAATTACTTGGTCTTGAGTGGAGAGCATCTCAGGTCCTTGATTGAGTCGACATGTTGTTGGTAATTTTCTTTTGGGATGATGGTTCATTGTATTCCCACATTATAAATTGGTATTGATAATTCGAGCTCAGTAGGTTCAAATTCTCAGAATCCTTTGTACAAATTTTCGATTGTTGACAATGCTAGGTGTGTATTGATTTACCTAACAGCTGTGTTAAATGCGTTTTTGCAGCAACGATCCATCCTTGTTGCTCTTCATGAACTACCTCGGCCATTAAAACTTCAAGATCGTCAGCAAGGACAAAGAGCAAGAACCATGGATATGGCATCACGACTGTTGTATACTGCAGGACTGCAGGCCATGCTCATTTTGTAATGACAGGCAAGAGCTCGAGGATGACTTCTCATCAGCCATCACCCTCCTGAAGGAGCCCCTTGTTGCAGGAAGTGAGAGGTTCAGTTTCAGGTCAAGGCCCAAGAGCTCTTACTGTTACTGTGGTTCTTCATCCTTTGTTGTATGTTCTGTCTGCATCCATCAAAAGTTGAGTCAGCTAATTGAGACACGCTTCATAATGGATGTTCTACTATTACAATGAAAGAGGCCCAGATACAGATCGATAACAAGAGGACTTACTGTTTTGCAGGTTGACAAGGCACTATATGCAAGCGGTGATATGGCACCGATAGGAAATGCCCTGGAAGAAGAGGACTCTGAGCTTTAGAATGCTCAGAGTTGTTTCTTTCCTGTTTTTGAGAAGGGATGGCTGGTATTTTGGTTTTCTCTAATGCGACAGTAAGACCTAGCTCCCATTTAATTACATATAGTTGCTTGTCCATATAAGTTGCTTGTCCAGTTTGCCGATCGTAGGCAAAAGATTGACAAATTGTAGCCATGTGTATTTTCAGAATGCTTGTTGACAATATGTGCTGGCCATTAGTGTGTAAGTTTTGAAATTCAATAACCAACATAAATGAGATGCTCTATGTGCTCACATTTTTTGTTGCCTGCAATTCATAGCTTCAGATTTACTGTAGTTTCATGAAAGCAATGATATGTGGTAATTAATTCCATTGTGTTACAGATTTGAATCATATCCTTATGTTCTTGCAGTCTCTAATTTCCTATGATTATAGAACAATAAAGTACCATTGTAGGGCTAAGAAATTGTAATTGTAAGGAGCAGCCACACTAATGCAAGTTACTTGCTGCCATAGAGTAGTAGAGTATTTGTATAAGTAGAGACTCTATCCAGTTCAGTTTAAGTTTGAGTTCGGAGTTCTTAATGCAAGATTGCTTGCACAAAATCAAATCCAGAAAGGAACCATCATTTGAGACTCTATCCAGTATTGCTGTATACTTAGTTTCTTAATTTTTTGTTGCCTGGGTTTCAAAAATTGTTACTTGTGCTCATAACCTGCTTGGCAGAATGCCTACCCTTGTCTGCTGTAGCTGTTTACTGTGGTAGCATATTAGCTGCCTTATGTCTTACCTCATACTGCAGCAACACAAAGAAAAGGATCATCCACATGCTAATTTCCCTTTCCCGATTCATCACTTGAACTTTCTGCTTCTAAATTTCAGATTTGTTTCGTTGCAGAGACGAGGCCCTGAGGAATACCAAATTTCAGATTTAGATTACCTAATGATTTTAGAGCAAACTTGAATAATTAACAGCTAATAAAAACTCACCGCTACCTTACGGTGGAATTAGTTCAGATTTGGTTGTGATTAGTTAAAGTTATTCATAGTAGTGTTAGCTAAGCTACAATATCACAGCTCTAATACGGACACATATTTATACGGTGAGTATAACATACATTGTTTTATGGTTTTGTGAGAGATTTTCAAGACACAATATTACCCAAGTGACAGGCACTAATATTTACATATATACCCAAGGATGATATGGAGATGCGGTGGAACTTATTCGTGGATTTATTAGCGCACCAAAGAAATGGACATTGGAGATTCCTTTGTGCCGATATAAAACATTATATTAGCCGCATCATGGAAAAAGTCTATACAATAGAGTTTGTGAGCCTGCGACGTTGCGCTCTCCGTGACTATTAATTTCACGAACTTTGCTTTTTTAATTAAATGTCCTTTAACGTCGGTATTCAATTTTACAGTATTGTTATCTTATCGTGCGATCTGTGTGTTTTCAAAACAAAAGTTTAACCATCCCGTAGCAACGCACGAGCACGCTACCTAGTAACTATATAAGGCTCTAAACAAAGTTCCAGCAGTGGGGTCCTACCAGACTCTCCAGATTAAAATCCCGGGCAGTGCTAGGGTCTCACCAGGTGGCGCGGAGTCGTTCGCCGACTAGGGGGGAAAAAAATTCACCGCGCGTCCAGTCTAGGAACTAGGACGATTTCAGTTTGGTTTTGGGGCTTTAGACTATTTCGATTTCGATGTATCTGTCTCAAGCAATACCAGCTCCCAGCATCCTTCTAAGGCACATGAAATAGAATTCAGATTTGCTGATGTCAGAATTTCAAGAATATTTTTAAAACTTGCAGTAGACTAGGGAGAGTCCGAGCATTTATGTCCAACTTATTGATCTCCTAGGACATATTAAATATTTTCTCTATCTTAATACAAAGGCACGTAAACATTTTGCGTGAGCGGGAAGAAAAAAGAATATTTTTAAAACTTTGAAAAGATGTAGTTTACAAACTAAGAAACCAATTAAAATTCTGATTGCACCATTACGTTTTTTACAATAAATCCTTCAAAACAAGACCCCACATAGATATATTTAGATAAAATTTCATTAACGAACATTTATCTCTTAAAGATAGAACATTGTTTTGTAGCATGTTCTAGGTTCCAAAAACAATGTTTTTATCTTTGTAAAGCAAATGTTCTACGTTCAGAAGAATATTATTCTAAATGTAGAAGAATAAAATATTAGATTCATGTGAATTATATTATAATATTGGTAACAATAGGAAAAAAGTTACAAATGTTATGAAATATATAGAAAAATAAAATAATAAAAACTTAAATAGAAAGAAAAATTAATACCACCTAAAAGATAGAACAAAATGGAAGAAAAAATATAAAAAAATACAAAGGAAAAGGCACGTAATAAATGAAAATCAAAATATATCACATGAATATTACTCAAACAACTTGAAATATAATGTAGAGGATGTCACATAAAGAGACATAAATAACATAAATAAAAGCATTAATATAAGGTAGAACAAAGCATAAGAGAAAACAAAAAAACATAAATAAGCCATATAGTAGAGGAAAATTAAAACGAACACCAATAATACTATTTAAACAACCTAAAATCGACCATACAACGTCTCATTGGTACTACATAAATACTCAATGATAATCATGCAAATGCCATTTGTACTATGCGAATATCTCAAAATACATCTAGGACATCATATATATTATGTGAACAACACAAAGGACATATGGGGGAATAAAATAAAAATAAAAAGAACATCATATGTATACTACTAAACATAACAAAATATATATTCTAGAACATCATATGTACACTACTGAACATCACAAATACATCATAGAGCATCATATTTATGCTACGGGAACATCACTAAATATAGCATAGAACATCACATTTGAAATTTTTACATAAAATAGAATAAAAATGAAATAAAAAATTAATTATAATAAAAATAAATAAAATAAAAATATAAAGGTAAAGAAAATGAAAAGAAGAATAAAAGACCACATAAAATAAAAAAGAAAAAATAAATAAATTACTTAAATAAGAAAAGAAAAAATTAAAAAGATCACAAGGATATTGCGCAAACATGACATGCATTCCATATAACATATGAAATGAAAATAACTAGAAAACAAAAAACCAAAGCATGAAAATGATTAAATAAAAAAAATAAAGTAAAACAAAATAGGAAACGAAAAACAAAATGAAAAAATGTACATAAAAGAAAAGGAGAAAAGAAAACAATTGATTAGAGTAAAAAGGAAAAATGAAAGAAAGATAAAAATTAAAATAAATTTAAGAGAAGAATAGAAGACAACAGGAAACAAAAAATAAAAGAAAAAAGAAAGAGAACCCAAGCAACAAAAGAAAACAAAAAAAAGCGAATAGGCCTGCGGTCCAGTGGTAGGACAGTCCAGTGGGACGCTACCCACCAGGCTTCATACCCTGATGTTTGCACTTTTTTCTGGAATTTTTCCAGAAAATTTAGGGTACACTGAAGAGCTTCCAATTCCTTCTTTGCGTGTGTACGGACATGCTTGCGTGTGTGTGCATGTGATGTGAGTATGGAGTGTATGGGTTATATGTGTCCAAGTTGCCGATAAAAAAAACAAAAAAAAAGCAAGGAAGAAGAAAAACACGGAACGATCCCACGCTCCGCCGCATCCACTAGCCGCCCGCGTTCTACGTCTCTTGCTTGTTGCGCTTTCTCTCTAAGTGGGCCGCGTTCTCCTAGTGGGCCACGCGCTCATGTAACTTCCTCTCTCGCTGGTCTGCAGGTGGCATGGTGCCGACCTGGTCGGACGCGAAGATTTGCTCTGCGTTGGTGCGTGCCTGCTCACCCAGCTCGCTTTGTACTTTTTTTTTTAGGGAAGCTCGCTTTGTACCTGCTTGACCAAACAGATTGTATGACCAGTATGTATTGGGCCTAAGAAAAATAAAAGAAGCAGCTCATTAGCAGTTCAGGGGCATGCGTGGGAACTGGTGGTCGGCACACACGTCTCCTGCCGACTGGTCGGACGGGAAGATTCATTCTTTTCCACGCTTCACTCGACGTCGACGGTGCTAGAAAACAAGGTGACAAACCAAGCCTCTCTAGCATGAATAACGCACAAGCTCCTCTTCGGCTTCCCACCTGTAGGATCTAGCCTCCCAGGTCCTCCTAGACACATTGCACCCTCCCACCACTTCAACAAATCTGGGCTTATGTGATAATAAACTTTTATCACTGAATATATATCAGTCTAAGATTTGTGACACTTTATCATCTACCATCATCTCTGATATGATCATGTCCAATGAAAGTATGCAACTTTTTGTCACGGATCTTACGATGAGGTTTTGTCACTAATCTTATGAGGACCCCCCAAAAGTCACAACTCATAAACTAGCCATGGTATAGTTCCACGTGAGACAATAATCTAACGTGGCCCTAACATGGCAGTAAAGCTTGTAACAAATTGTTTGGTTATAACTTATCATGAGGCTTAGTTATGGTTGGGCTGCATCCCATTTTACAGTTCACTCCTATTCAGGCAGCTACAAATGGTCCTATACCATATTTGGCCCAATTCTAGGTAGGGGTAAGACATTTTCGAGCCTCATTATGTTTAGCAATTTTAATACGTCCAAATTATGAATTATTCAAAGTTAATTCAGGCACAGTTATGCATTGGCTCAAGTCCATGCAACATCGACAAGATAAAAAAGAAACAACAAGTTCATATATCATACAGGTTCATAAGCAGCAACCAGCAAGCAGATCGATAAATTACTAAATTGTTCACACGCTGGTTGCTATTAGTTCCTGCGACACATGAGCCACACATGCACTGCTGCCACAACTAACATCAGTCTATCTACTGCTCCATGGCCCTGAAAACAAACTGAATATCGCATACAATTAAACTGAATATCAGCACAAACAAGCATCAATGTTCAAGCAAAAACAGAGAAGATAATCAAACATCAGCACAGTTGAAAGCAAAAAGTGAGAGAACCTGACGTATCTGATCTATCACCGCAGGCCGCAGGTGCTCGCGCGAGGTGTCCAGCAAGAACGTGGTAGTCCTTTTTTTTCTCGGCCTGCGGGGCTGCTTGGCCGTGGGCCTTGATGTACAGCGGCCCACAACATAATTCACACAGGAGCGTTGTCTTGGACCAAATTCTAAACTGACCATATAGGTCACCCCTGCGCAGCTGCGCCGTTCTTATCTATTATATATTACTAGCAAATATGCCCGTGCGTTGCAACAGGGCAAAAAAAAATCCAATACATACATTCATGAAAGATGATGATAGAGAGTGCAACTGCTACATGTATATTTATGTTTCCCCTTTCTATGTAATTTAAGACCTCTAATTTATTATAAATCTTAAATATCCTCATAAAATATTACGAAAACATACTTAAAAATTACTTAAAGATCACTAAAGAAAATAGATAATTAAACTTTATATCAAGCGTGAATCTATCATTATGAGGGCATTAAACGTATTTATATACTTAAAACAATAATTAAACTGGTAAAAATAAACTTAAAATAAAATGCTAAATATAATAAGGGCACTAAGAACTCAAAGCCTAGCTAAAACATTTAAATAATGCGCTGAGATTAAATAACCAAAGGAACTTAAATTCAGGAAAAAAAACAAAGCTTAATTCGGCTCTTTTAAGAGAAAACAACCCTAAGGTTAAGAAACTGGCCCAGAGCAAAACGCAGGTTCCTGGCTAGTGCCGAGCACGCAGCTTGTGCGGGCCACTTTGCCCAGCCCACTTCCCTTGCTGAAAACCTGATGCAGGAGTGGTGTGAGCCGTCGGATCGAGTTGGATGGCCAGGATTTGGCTACCCAAAAACAACCGGATATAAAGCACCCGAGGCCGGCAACAACTCTAGTTTTCTTAGCACACAGCCGCATCCACCACACACAGCCACATCCCTGCACACAGCTGCACTCTCTCTCCCTGCTTTTCCCACACACAGCCGCATCCACCCTTGGCGCTGCACTATGGCTGGTCCTGCGCAAGCGGCAGCGGCGACCGTGATGTTGCGGGCGCGAGCCTTGCACATGGCGCAGGGAACGGCGGCAGGCACGTGGCCTAAACCCGACGATGATGGTCTTTCCCGATGTTCGCGCCCAGTGACATCACCGCGCGCACACCTCCGAACAGCCGAGCTTCAATCGCCGACCTCCATGCCTACCCCGAACCGCGCTGCCGTTCCTATGGGCGCCAACGACTTCCAGCAAAAAAAGGGTGAATCCCTTTCTCGATTCGATTTGCTGCTGTTTTATTCAATTTAGAGCTCCTTTTGAATTCGATTTGGATCTCCCTTTGTCCGACGCTACTATTATCTTGTATAAGAGGGATAGAGATTTGAGCAACGCTGTTTTCGTGATGCAATTTTATGGTAGGGCTTGTGTATATTTGTACAGTAATAAAGAGAGTTTAGATCTGGTCCGTGATATGTTTGTGTTTGTGTGCTGAGGAAAATCTTTCACCTTTTCGATTCGATTAGAGCTCCTTTGGATTCGGTTTGGAAAATCTTTCTCCTTTTCGATTCGATTTGGAGCTCCTTTTCGATTCGGTTTGGATTTTGGCAGATTTCTTCTTTCCTTCTATTTGTCCGAGGCTACTATTATCTTGTCCCGTACATATTCAAGTCTCCACCGTATATAAGAGGGAGAGAGGACAGACGAAAAAATTACCAGACGAAAAACTAGGCTGAATTTTGCCATTTTAGTATTAGGGAATGATTATTATTATTATTATATTATATATATAGGTATAGATATGTATATTGGTATAGATATAGATATAGATATAGATATAGATATAGATATAGACTGGAAAATAAGTTTTAGAGATGGGCCACCTTACCGGTTGCCTCTAGAAATTAACTTGGCAGTTGCATACCCTACCTCTAGACACCAATAGAGACCATTGAGTAAAGGAGGTTGGCACCCCTGTCTTTGCAAGCAATTCTAACCGTGGCTGAAAATCGTCTTGGTTGTAGAGTTGCGGGAGCGTACTAGGAAGTATTAAGTTGTATTCACTTTCTTCTAAATTATAGGACGTTTTAACTTTTCTATATTTGCCGTGCACTTAGATATATACTATTTTGTATCTAAAAAAGACCAAACATCTTAACATTTGTATCCAAGGGAGTAGTTTGTAGTATATTTTTAACGCAGGAGGATGCTTGGACTATCAACAGTTTTTTAGCCCAAAGTCTAATAAACTGAAGACCAACTGCGTAAGCTTAATTATTGCAATATGATTCAGCGCGAGGAAGTTTGAAAATAATGCATGGCCAGGGATGGTCTTGGAATGACCCTGCCTGCTGGCCTCAACAAGCGTGGCATTAGGGAACTAGGAAATTTGTAGTTTAGGGACTTAAAAATTAATTTTATAGCTTGAAGACCTAGATGGCTCAATAAGGGCATGTACAACCCCCACACAAGTGGTTGTCTGTAAGTTATTTGAATCTAAAAAACAAGACGGAGTAACTCACAGTGAGCATTTTCTAAAAGTTATTCTTATCAATGTAACTGCCACACGAAAACACTACCACCAGCTTTTATTCAGGTAACTAAGAGCAACTCTAACAGTTTTGCAAATGGGCTTTGCATTCCTGTTTTTGCAAAAAAGTCTACAAAACTCCTATCCAACGGTTTGGCAAATGGGATTTGCATTTTTGTTAACTTGGCAAAATCCTGGGATGGATTGGCATATATGCAAGCTCGCGATCGGCTTGGCATTCCGTCTTACGCACTACTCCCGCGTGCGCTCTTCCTCCCGCGCCGCCGGGTTTTCTTTTTTGGATTTTGGCAAGTCAATTTTGCCAAACCGTTGGAGATAACCTTTTTTTCTCCTCCCCATATTGATTTGAGAGTTGGCAAACTCCATCTTTTGCCAAACAAAAAATGCAAAACCGTTGGATTTGCTCTAAGATACACAACCGCACCACGCATTAAACCCCTTTTCTGACGGTACAGTACATGTATAAACTCCTCTACGTTCGTTCATGCGGCCCTTTAGGGATAACTAAACCAAAGATTCATGATTTCTTACCTCTGGTCAATAAATGTGAAAGAAGGCTTGGGGGAGTTTCTTCCATGTTAAGTCAAGCTGGTAGACTACAAATGACTAATGCAGTTCTCTCATCTCTGCCTACATACTATATGTGTACCTTGGAACTTCCTAAAGCTGTGATAAAACAAATTGATAAATTTAGGAAGAACTGCCTCTGGAATGGTTCAAACTTAAATGGCAGAAGTGCACCGAAAGCAGCCTGGGAAATGGTGTGTACTACAAAAGAGGAAGAAGGGCTGGGAGTGGTAAACTTAGAATTCCAAAACCAAGCCCTGCTAATGAAGAACCTGGATAAGTTTTTTAACAGAAAAGACATACCTTGGGTGAATTTAGTATGGGAAAAGCATTATAGAAATGGGAGATTGCCTGACACTGTGAAGAAAGGGTCCTTCTGGTGGAGAGATATATTAAAACTGCTGGCTGCATTCAAAGAAATGACCATCATTCAGGTTAAGAATGGATAGTCATGCTTCTTCTGGAAAGATAAATGGTATCCTCAGATTCTGGAGCAGCAATTTCCTCAACTAAGCTCCTTTGCAAAAAATCACTCTTTGATTGTAAGTAAAGCCTTCAGTCAGGAAGAGGTCACTGATATGCTAAACCTGCCACTGTCTTAGGTAGCTTTCGATCAATTGCTCACTCTCCAGCAGATCATGGCTGGAATAGCCTTGGATGATTCTAATGATGTTTGGACATATATTGGTGGAGCAACTAGATTCAAATCCTCAACAGCATACAAGAAACTCATTGGACATCAGGAAATTGATCCAGCTTTCAGGTGGCTTTGGAGATCCTTTTGCCAACCGAAACATAAAGTTTTCTGCTGGCTACTACTCAAAGACAGGTTAAGTACAAGAAACATCCTAAGAAGAAAACATATGGCACTAGATTCCTATAACTGTGAAATCTGCTCAATGATGGTTGAAGAAACTGCTGAACATCTTTTTCTGGCACTGTCCCCTTGCTCAGCAGTGTTGGGGCATTCTGAATTTAAATACAGTACTGAATGGAAACACATTTGAATATGTGATGGCCCTCAAAATTCAGTTGCAATCTCAGTTTTTCATGGTTGCTGTGACTCTTATGTGTTGGACAATTTGGAAAGCCCGAAATGAACTCATTTTCAACAACAATCAGATTGGTATTCAGGAGTGCAGAATCCTATTTTTCAAAGAAGTCAGACTTGTCTCCTTAAGGGTGAAAGCTAGTCTTGCAGATCAATTCAACCAATGGATCCAAAATTTTTGATTGATTCAGAGATTAGAGTTGTTTTCTTTATTTCTTTTTTTTTGTCTCCTGAGCCTCTCTCTCTCTGTAAGCTCTGCTGCTGTCTTTTTTTTGTGCTGAACTCTGTTAGTTGACTTTGTTTTTTAATAAATCTCTCTGTAGGGGCTTAGGCCCCTCCAGTTGCCTCAACAAAAATATACATATTTATAGGATCATGGTGTGAACCTTATTTGTTCAGTATTAAGGAAAGCTGAGAGATTTTTTGGAAACTATTCAATGCGGGGCATACTAATAATATTGTATTTAATGTGCGTATTAGTTAAGAGAAGATTTATTTGTTTATCGCTCTTGGGATAAGTTAGAACCAAACTATGCGCAGTTGAAGTTGACAGATCTTTACTGCTTGATGGTCCTGTGCTATATTTTTTCTCACAACTCTTGACCAGGCATCTTACCTGGAATTAAAGCCACAGACTTGTTTCGTACTGCTGTAGTATATGGAGTGATTAAATAGGGACAGTCTTTCTTATATTTATTTATCTAAATTATAATAATATAATTCACTACGGTCCTTAGAATTTTAAATGGTGCTGTCATTTTGGTCCTGCAACTCAGGAAAAGCTACTTTCGGGACGTCGTTCCATGTCATCGAGATGCCTAACTAAAAAAATGCTACACTTCTCGATGCTTAAACTCGGTTTTAGGTTATTTGAGATCAAACGGGTCTCGATTTGATCTCTATGTTAACGCCGCATATTGCTTGTGCTTTGTCGTGACATGTCTTTGTTAGAATTGATCTCCTCCGAGTCAAGCCTAACAGTCGACTCGGGCCTTGATCTGCGCCCTGATCGGGGGCGTCCAACCCAACAGGGTTGGTGGGCCCCCGTCGCACAGTGCCATATAAGAGGGAGTGGGGGCCACGGGCTCACGACACAAGGTTCACTGCCGCCACCCCACCGTCCTAACCCTAGCCCGATCCCAAGGGTGGCACTGCCAGTGGTGGGAAGCACCACCAGCATCTCCTCACCGGTCGCCACTACTCATCACCGTCACTGCACTCTGCCACCCTGACGGGACGCCGCTGCCAGGTCGCCTCTGCTCCGACCATCGCTGCCTTGAGCAGATCTCACCGTCGGCATGGACGGCTCTAGTTCATCCACCACGCCTCCCACTGGTCTGTGCCTCACCTCTCTCTCTCACCATCTCCCTCTGCCTCTCTGGTTTATGCACTGTGATATTCTACTTGTTTATCCCAAATGGAATAGAAATCACCCACTAGATCCATCACTGGATGATCCTAAAGGTCTAACAATGGTATCGGAGTCATGGTTGCTAGTGTATGGATTCAGTTGGGATAGAAACAAATCGAACAGAAAAGAAGAAAGGAAGAAACCGAACTCGATTCGGAAGAACAGCAAACCCTAACGAAACCCTAACCCTAAGAAGATGGACGGGCGAAGGGGAGGGGCACTCACCTGGGGCTCCTCTCGCCATCACAGACACCGCCGGTGCGTGGGAAGAACAGAAGAGCCGATGGTCGGGGAGATCACGCCACCGCGCGGCCATGCCTCGGGCTCGGGGTCAAGGGCACTGCCACAAGGCTGCTCGACGGCAGCGCGCTTACCCTCGGAGGGAGCGCGCATGCTGGCGAGGGGCCCGGCGGCGGTGCCGCCACCTTCTTTTTCTCAGCCGCCGCTGCGCCACTGGGGCTTTCGATCGGGCTGAGAGGGAAGAGGGAAAGGGAAGAGAAAAGTAGTGAGAAGGCATGGGGGTTGGATCTGCTCGCCACCGCCGCCGACGGCAACCGGCCACCATTACCGACGCCGCTGCTCTCGGCACTAAGAAAGAAAGGAGAAGTGAAATGGCTTAGGGTTTCAGTGGGAACGGCTGAAGCCCGTTTTTGTTTCACCGAGAAAGATGGACAACCGTCCGATCAAGATGGACGGGGCCAAATGCGGCCTGGGACGCAGACTGCGCACAACGCGCGAGTGGGCCGTGGTTTTTCGCTGGGCCACGCACTGCGGGCCGCGCAAGCCAGGCCATGGGCCACCGGGAGCACACAACGCTAGGTGCCGCTGGGCCGGCCTATTTCACTGGTCACGGGCGAGCACGCGTGGGATTCCTAGGCCGACTGCTCTTGAGCTGCTCGTCCAAATGCACAGTCAAAGTTTCGAATTGAGTTTATTATTTTCAGAAGCTACTTTGAAGTATATATGACTAGATTTTATTCTCTATTCAATTTTGAACCAACGGAATAAATTGTCTAGAGAGCAGATAAGAAAATAGAAATGCTTCTGATCAAGGATTATTGTTTCAAGAATAGTTTCATGGGAGGATCTAATTTGAAGAGCAGTTGTTCAGAAAATGATGAAAAGTTTATCCTCTAATTAAAATTAGAACCAATGAGAAAATTTTAATTAGAGTGATATTCACATTATGATTTAAGTGAAATGATGATATTGTTATTTTCTGACCAACGTTGATGATAACAATATTATAAGCTTATTTATGAGTTTGAGGTTGAAATTTAAATCTCTGATAAATTATGCATCATAGTGACCAATTTTTCAGAGAATAGAAAAAGATCAAGAAATGCTCATGAAATAGAAAGATGTATTTTCCGCTGTAATGATGATGATCTTCTAATTAAATTCAAACCAACGGGAGAATTTAATTTTGAAGAGGGTTATAAGATAATTAAGTTTTCATATGCTAATTTCATTTCTGTCCAACGGTGATGTGAAATTAATGTATAAGAATGATGTTTTGTTCTATTTCTGCCCAACAGTGATATAGAATAGAACTTAAAGATTTAAAAGTTTAATGTGCATGTCTTTAACCAGACTAACGTAGGGTTATTTTCATGCTCATTATTGTTAATTATTGATTAATGTTTTTTAGACAAAGAATTTCATGCTTTCATTCTTGAACGCAGAAAAGAAAATGAGCTGGGTACTTGTGACTCAGAAGATGATAAAGAAAGAAGACCATTGCATGAGGGACTGTGTTCTCTTTAAAGAATGGCTTCAAAAGAAAAAGAATTCTAGGATATTAATTCAAGAAAAGAAATAGAACAATAAGAGTTTAGTTTAAGAAATGCCTTTTATATACTCTTTATGAAGAAGAATTTAGCTTTTAGCTTTTATCATCACGATAAGAGATGCAATAAGTAATATAATTTTTTTTCTTAATCATCGTGATATAAAATATAATAAGTGACATGCATGTTTAATTTGACTAACGTCGGATTAAGCATGTGTGTTAAAGAGTATTCAGATTTATTCCTAAATTTGATGATTAAATATGAGCCAATCCTGGTACTTATGTCCTTTCAAAGGAATTATCTTGCGTGGCGAGAAAAAGTTTGTAATAGTACCCGCATGGCGGAAAAAGTTTGAGAAAATACCCGCATGGCGTGGTAAAATTGGCATAGCACTTATCTTGCATGGCGGGAGAAAGTTGTGATGACTCATGTGCTTTTAGTGTATCCCGCACAAGGAGAAAAGTTTAGGGTAGCTCTTATGCTATCCTAGTATGAGTTTAAGAACAAAAGGAAGTTGCAAACGAATCTCATGATAAGAATGACATGCAAGCATGAATTACAAAAGTACTGATAATAAGAGGACTCTGTTGAGTTCTTGAAGTGAAATGAGGAAAAAGTACTCCCATACGAACTAAGAAATAATTTTATTTTGCATGATGTAATCATGTGGATGAAGTAAGTAATCAAAGTTTTCTCATTCACAAGAGTTCTGAATAGTTTTCGAAAATGTGATAGAAAAGTTCATACCACATTTCGAGGGGGAGAAATGTGAGATCAATTAAGAAAGACAATTAAGAAAGATACTTCCCCATACTTCAGATAATGCGATGCATACTATGCATTGAAGGCAAGAGTGATCTATAAAAGATGAATGTGATTGTCGGGGGAGTAAAACGGTCATAATAGCGATACCCCTAAAGTAAAGAAATAGTTAAATTCATGGACCTTTTACGGTTCCAATAGAAAGATAGCATAGTCGGCCAATATTCATACTGGACGAGTTCAGAGTTATTAAGGCGGTGCTAAACGCGTCATATGAGTTTTAACAAATTAAACCCAAAATGAGAAAGTTTAAAGATGGGACAATCTGGGAGAGCATGGTACAAAGAGACCTAACTCCGTAAGGAAGATGAATAATGTAAACAATGATCTTGTTACACGGGACCTTGTAGAATCAATTGTCTTTTGGCAATAAAGATAAAGAAATGCTAGTAGCTCAGGCCCCAGAAAGTCTCAAAGAATAAGAAAATCAGATATTTCTGATAACTATGAAGTCTATATTAGTGAAATTCAAATGGAGGTTAATCCCACCTAATTTGAAGAAGCCATGAGAGGCGTTCACTCGTCCAAGTGGCAAGAAGCAAAGGAAAATGAAATGAAATCGATAATACCAATAATATTTTGGGATCTAGAATAAATTCCTAAGGAGCCAAAACAGTATGCTGTGATGGGTCTACAAGACAAAACGTGACTCCAAAGGGAATATGTAAAGATGTGGAGCGCGATTTGAATCCAAAGATTTTGCGCGAAGTGAATGAATAGATTACAATGAGTGCTAGTGGCGCATCATGATCTGAGTTACATCAGATGAAAGTAAAGACGGGATTTCCCAATAAGATTTGTATGAAAATGATTACATGGCACAACCCAGAGGTTTTGTCGTGAAAAGAAAAGAACGTAAGGGATGTCACCTGTAGAAATCTCTTATGGACTAGAGCAAATATCTAGACAGTGGCATTTAAAGTTGAAGAGTCAATTAGAAATTTTTGGTTAAAGAGAATGAGAGGACAATTGCGTTTTTACAAAGTTATAGAATAGGAAATTCATTTCCTAATCCTGTATATGTGGATGACATCTTACTTGTTAGTAGTGATGTCAATCTACTACATGAGAAGGAGTTCTTGTCCTCAAGGTTCAATAAGAAGGTTCTCGGTGAAATGTCTCTCGTTATAAGAATTGAAATTTATCGAGATAGAAGAAACGGGGTATTAGGACTATCGCATAGGCATGCTAAGAAAAGTTTCTAAAGAAATAAAGTACCTATGCGGGTAAACCTACGCCAGTTCCCATGGTCAAGGGTAATAATTCTAAAAACTTTAGTGTTCCAAGAAGCAATGTGAGATTGTTATAGATGGACGTCCTATATGCTTCAACTGTTGGAAGCTTAATGAGTATACAGATAAGATCTTACCCTGACATAGTTCACGTATCCGGGTTGTTTTGGCAAAATTCCAGTCTAGATATAGATCACTGGAATGGAGTTAAGAATGTCAGACTTATGCTAAGAAAGAAAGAACAAGTACTCTCAAGTAGTTGTGGGTACAATGTTAAATTTTTGCGAGATGTTTAGTGAAACCCACATAGTAGCTAACACTCATAGTTGGAGTTTTATTGTAGAAAAGCTCCAAAGAAACAGTTTTAGTATCATCAGTGATGCAAAGTTATAGTATAGCATGATATGAGGCTGCGGGACAGGCAAAATGGTTAAGGAACTTGTACCCGGAATTGATAATGGTTGTCAACAGCAATAACCATTTAAGTAGTTTGCTCCTAAGACAATGTGTCAAGTGTACTGCCAAACACATTGACATTAAAATTATACGTTGTAAAGGAGAAAGACCGGAATCATACTAAAAGTATTGAACGTAAAAGTAACAAGAAAGTGCTTGCAGATCCGCTTACCAAGGCTTACCACCTAGTGTGTTTAGAGAACACATAGTCGACATGGGTTTATGCTATAGCCTATGATTTCCGGACAATAAAAGGCCCAAAGTAAAATAGTCTGTTTCAGATCAGAGATGTGTATTGTAGCTGTTAAATCTATCGGCGATTGGCCGTGACGATGAGACATGCTCTATACACTAATTTGTGATGGAACAAATAAAAGTGAAAGCAATTAAAGTGAAAGTTTAAAGTTAAAGTATAAGATGAGATCAAGGGGGAGAATGTTAGAATTGATCTCCTCTGAGTCAAGCCTAACAGCCGACTCGGGCCCTGATCTGCGCCCTGATCGGGGGCGTCTAACCCAACAGGGTTGGTGGGCCCCCATCGCACAGTGCCATATAAGAGGGAGTGGGGGCCACGGGCTCACGACACAAGGTTCACTGCCGCCACCCCGCCGTCCTAACCCTAGCTCGATCCCGAGGGTGGCACTGCCAGCGGCGGGAAGCACCACCTGCATCTCCTCACCGGTCGCCACTGCTCATCACCGTCACTGCACTCTGCCACCCTAATGGGACGCCGCTGCCAAGTCGCCTCTGCTCCGACCATCGCTGCCTTGACCAGATCTCACCGTCGGCATGGACGGCTCCAGTTCATCCACCGTGCCTCCCACTGGTCTGTGCCTCACCTCTCTCTCACCATCTCCCTCTGCCTCTCTGGTTTATGCACTGTGATATTCTACTTGTTTATCCCAAATGGAATAGAAATCACCCGCTAGATCCATCACTGGATGATCCTAAAGGTCTAACAGTCTTGTGTTGTCCACATGTTAGATCCATCACCCTTTCTTCTTTCACGTCTCTCTCTTCATCACCTGTTCCTACAGCGGCAGCGACCCAGCTTTAAATCCTTTGCTTCTGCTAACGATAATGATCGGACGTGGGCATATGTCCGTCCGTTCGCCCGGACACCGTGTGCCCCATCCCGCGCCGTTGTCTCCTTGCCCCCACCCGTCGTGCGCCCTATATGCGCCTCTCGCTCCTTGCTCCAGCCACGCCCTTGCTCTCTCTAGTGTGTGCCCTCGACCAGTATCTTTCTCATTCTTTGTTTCTCTGCCTTGGGTCTGCCAAGCCTTGGGAGAGCAGAGCTCCGAGTTGCCACTCCACTACACTCCTTGCGTCTCTTGGTGCCTCCTCGTCGTCCTCGGTGTCTGATCGCTCGCCACTACCGCTGACTGGCCGGGCCAACCAAGCAGCAGCCATGCTGGCACGCAGGAGCCGACCGTCACATGTGGCCAGGCAGCTAGGAGAGGGGCTGTGGCTGGGAATAGGCCAAGCGCAGGCGCAACTAGCCGCTGCCAGGCCGTGCCACTATCCTCGGCCACTAGCTGGCCAGAGCCGGACGTTCCCCCCGCTCTGCGCTGCGTCGTACGGAAGAATGGTGAAAAACGCATGTTGCAAGTGTATGTTTGAAGTGTTTCAGATGTTTCATAGGCATGTTTCAAGTGTTCCATAAAGTAGATCGGGATGTTGTATATGTTGCAATAGTTGTACGTTGTAAGCTTTTGTTCTCAATGTTTGACATATTTTTTCAGACATACGATGCAAGTGTGTTTATTAGAATGTTGCATATGTTGCACACATATATTGCAAGTGTTTTATCTAGATGTTACGTACGTTTACAATGGTTTCAAGTGTTTTTCAGGTGTTTTTAAATGTGTTTCAGACACTTTCATCCATCTTTAGATGGATGTTGCAAGAGTTGCATCTGGATGTTTCAAATATATATCGGGTGTTGCATCTCTCTACTCGTCTTCTGCTGCCTCGCCTCAGTGTCTCCTCCTCCCAGCACTAGCTAGACATCTGATGCGATGCCGTGGCCGGGAACACAGTGGGTCCTTCTGATCCAGAGGTGCAGGCGGGTGCCACTTCCTCCCCCTCTTCTCGATATGCTGGTGACATTCGGGAGACGTGGGCCCCATGTGAGGCGCACGAAACGGAGTGCAAGCATGGGCGTTCAGACGTGGGCATCCAAATGGACCTTCGGGCGCCGTTCTCCTAATGTTGCCCTCCTTCCCACCTTGCCCCTACCCGCCCTGTACTAGTAACAATAGCTAGAGTCCACTCTCATATGCTTCGAGAGAACAAGAGAGATGGTGGACCTAACATGTGGGCTTCGAATGTTGGTCCACGTCAATATTATATAGCTAGCAAGCCACACTCCCATGTCAGCAGAGGGATCATGTCAAAACCATTTGCCCTTGTATATATGACCAAATGTGTTGGCATACTTTGTCTAAAAAATTATTCTTATCAATGTCGTAACTGCCACACAAAACAAAATCACCACCATTTATTCTGGTAATTAGAATACACAACCGTACCGCGCATTCACTGCTGCACAACGGGGTTTTAGTCCCGGTCCAAAAGGACCTCTAGTCCCGGGCTGCGAGCCAGGACTAAGGTTTCGGGACTAAATGTCCCACCTTTAGTCCCGGTTCTCAGGCCCGGGACTAAAGGGAGACCTTTAGTCCCGGTTGTTAATACCAACCGGGACTAAAGGTGCTGCCAGGCATCGACGTGGCGCAACACCTTTTAGTCCCGGTTGGTATTACCAACCGGGACTAAAGGTTCTTTTTTCTTTTTCCTTTTTCTTTCGAATTCATTATTGATTTTGGTTTTCAGTTATATTGTTTTCTAATTTATTCTTCGCTGCTATTATCCGTATACGTTGCACCTATACGAGAGCGTTATTATTGCACACAAATAAAGTATGAAACTACATATATATATATTATAGAGCTATACATATACGTACATACACATTACATTTACAATAATATACAAGTAATCAAGTGTTCGGCCGCCGGTTAATGAGTTACACAAATGTTTGCCTACCACTCAAAGCTCATACAAGTGTTCGTTCTTGTTTGGACTCTTCAAATTCAACCTAGGGTTGTGGTGGAACTCGCCGTCTTCCGGGATGACATGATCGTTGATGAAACCTGCGATCGTCTCCTGGATTGCGACGAGTATTGTGTGCTTGAACACTTGTTCTTTCAATTCCCACTCCTTCCATTTGCATTAATTAAAAGAAAAGATATTAATATACATAAGATTTATTTAGTTTCAACAAATAAATAAGATATGAATTTACTGCATACACATGTTACTTACTTTTAGCATCTTTTTAGCAGGTGTAAATTTGCTACACCGCATGTACTCGTAAACGTAGTATCCACATAAATTGGTTCCGTATGGTTGTCTGGACACCCACTTATGTAGAATAGGAGGGGGGAGTGGCACTTTTAGATCCGTACGATATCTTTGTTGTAACCAAGCCCAAGCCCTGCCCAATAAGTCGGTCGTTGATTAGGTATAGCATAGTAAATTAAAGGAGGAGGCAACGGTAATTAATGAATGATAGAACTTAATCTCAATGATAGAACTTAAGCCCAAGCCCTGCCCAATAAGTCTTGGTACATTGCCAGCTCTTTTCTCATTGAGTCCCACGCATTTATAGTTTGTTTCTTGATCTTAATCTCAATGGGTATCCAGTGATCCCTACATTTGTTTATAGAGTCAACTTATATATATATATATTAATGTTGGATTGACTAAGACATGATATAACACAACACTTTACCCCATATTGTAAGTGAAGAGTATCAACTCCTTATGCCTTTGGTTATAAAAGAACCTCCGGAGGTTTTTCTCCATTTCCTTGATCTTCAGATTGAATGGATCTTTAGTCTTTGTGTCCTTGTACACGACATACGGATCGATAAAACCAATTCGATCGTCTTGTTTCAATCTGAGTTCTCTCATCATGTGTCTGCACATCGTGAGCATAGTTATTACGAATACGTACATATGCTAGAGTGGGATTATTGATTAAAAGGAAGAATCACTTACAGATAGTAGCAGCTTATGAGAGATTTGTCAAGAGCATCCATATAGAGAAGCTGGTGTACTTCACTAAACTATACCCAGATGACGTCATCTCCGCGGAAGTAGTGACGGTCTCTGACTTGGACGCCCAAATATTGTTCACTTTGATGTTGTGCACAGAATCTCAAGTAGTACTCGTGCAGCTTTGTACATTTGTGTACCAAGATTTTTTACCTTTGCCGGGTCGCATAGACTCCTGCCATATACGTACTTCCTCTGCCATTCATCAACAACTTCGACATCTTTAACAGTTGTCAGTTCCTCCCGACCGAGAAGTTGTTCTAAGGAAAGCCTAGTCACATTCATCCACTTGGCGAGTTCATCTAAGTCCACATCATCAGGTACCGACATTTGCATCAAGTTCATGTTGGAACCATATTGATTCTCAACCACTAGTGGCGGCATTGATTGCTGCGCTTGTTGGCCGAGCTGTGCAACATCTTGCCCGGCCGCCTTCTGTTTCCTTTTGTCCTCCTTGATTTTCTTTGTGATAGTATGCTCATAGTCTGATAGTGGCGGCGCTGGTTTTTTACTAGCGGCACGCTTCTCGTCTTGCATAGCCTGCACCATTTGACGTAGCTTTACACGAGGATACATTAGGTATGGCTTCTCTTGCTTTGCTCGTGTGTCAGCTTTGGTCTTTTCGAAGAACGCTTTCACTTCTGCCTTGACTGAAGCATTAAGTTCTTCATCAGTCTTCTCATATCAAAGCTTGGTCATCTTCGAGATCTTCGTGACCACAACTTGTTTCTTCGGCGGAGGTGGTGGGACCGATCTCTGTGGTCCAGCGGGCCTCTTGTTCCTTGATGGACCAGCCGGTGCCGATGAGGCGGCCGTTGTCGGCATTGGCGGAGGTGGCGGCGGCGCGGTTGGAGCTTGCTGTTGTGGAGGAGATTGGGCCGCTGGCGGCATTGGAGTATGTCATGGAGGAGATACGGCCAGCCCTGGGGATGCATCCTTGTCTTGTATGAAATCATCGTCGTCGTCGTGTCCCACGGCACTGTGGTCATGTGGTGAATGGATAAATGGACTTGGGGAGGTCCTGGATTTGAAAAAAAATGAACAAGGTATATACATGAGTGAACCGTAATTAGATACAGTACATAATTATTGAAAAGCAATTGCGTTCACAATCATCCACACCTAGGGTTCGGTTGTGGTGGCGGTGCCCCAGGAATAATGATGTACCGTTTTTTCCAACATATGAATGTCTTCTCCGCTTCACCTAGGGTCTTCTCCCCATCACCACCTTCGATATCTAGAGCCACATTTTCATGGCCTTTGACCATTCTATCCATTGAGACACTAGCATATCCGGGTGGTATTGCGACCGAGTGGATCCTTGGTGTCTTGGTGGGGTCGATAGGAGATATAACACCGGTAGCCACCTTGACTGTGGCATTCCCCTCCGGAATATGCAGCTCACAGGACGTCAACGAGGAGATATAACACCGGTAGCCACCTTGACTGTGGCATTCCCCTCCGGAATATGCAGCTCACAGGACGTCAACGGAGCGGTGACGTCATCCACCGGGAAGCGCATCCCTGCGTCATCATCTTGCCTCACAGGCACCTCCGTAGAAGCACAACTGCTTTTCAACTGAGCTGAGCCGGGGCTGATGTTGGCGGCCGGCTGTGACAAGCTCTGGAGGTGGGAACTTACAACTTCCTCCACGGCCTTTCTGATTTGCTCATTCATAGTGGCCTTAAGCGCTTCCTCCCGCTCTAGTGCCTTACGAGCCACTTCACTGGTCTTCATAACAGCCTCCTCCAACTTGCGTAGCCGTTCCCTGTCCTCTTCCTTCTTTCTCTGACGGCTTCTATAAGTTTCTCTGTCCTGAGGGAAGGCATGCTCCCATGACACGGAGCCATAGCCTCTCGTCCGTCCACCGTGCTCAGGGTTCCCCAGGGCGTATGTCAGCTCATCTTTATCTCTGTTCGGCTACCACTCTCCACTTTGAGCGACGGAGCGGGCTTGATGAAATATTTCTGCTACAGCTTGGATGCGTTCCCCATACACGACCTTTCCGGTCTCTATGTCCAGGCGGTCGAAAAACAAGTGCTTGGCATGCTCAGGCCAGTCGAGGGATTCTGGCACCAACCCCCTATCAATTAGCTCTTGCTCGTCTGTTTTCCACTTAGGAATGGCAGTAGGGTAGCCACCTGATCCCATCGTATGGTGGTAGGTCTTGTGTCAGGCATTCTCTTGGTTCCTTCTCGCCCATTGCTGACCCTCTTCCGACATCTTGAACTGTACAAACTCGTCCCAAAATGGCCGCAGCTTGACAAAGTGCTTACAATTGAAATCTGGAGTCTTGTTCTTCTTGATATAGTCGTTATATAGATTCTTCTTATAGCACTAGAATTGTGTGGCCATCTTCTTCATAGACCAATCCCGAACTCTTTCCTTCAACTGTTCATCGTTTGTGTCTAGCGTGAAATGTTGCAACACGTCACCCCAAACTAGTTCCTTGTCACGGTCGGAGACATAACTGATTTCTGGGTGTTGCTTATTTTTCTTCCATTCACGGACATTAATCGGGATCCTATCCTGGGCAAGATACCCTAAGTGGTTGACAAAGGCCCTTGCATGGGGTCCATGTGGCTGGCCTGTTCCCTCGTCAAAATCTGTGATAACCAATCGGCCCTCCATCGGCTTCTTCGGGCCTCGTACTTTTCTGCTGGTCCCCGTGGTTGTCGTTGAGACAGAGGGCTATGTAGGCAGAAACAAGACAATTAATAAAGGAATTTTTTTTGAATTTCATGTATATAAACATAGGAGGCTGCATATATTACAGACCTCACCAACATTATCTTGGTCATTCGGGTCGACCAAGTACTGAGAACCGTCATCGATGCCCTCAGGGTTCTCATCGCCTTCATGATCGTCATAACGACCTTCTTCAGCGCTACCGCAGATCATGTTCAACAATATTTCTTTGTCTTCTCTCGGGTCGGCCATTTCTACAAAAATATTTAGGGTTTAGGGTTTACAGTTTAGGGTTTAGGGTTTAGGGTTTACAGTTTAGGGTTTAGGCATTACTAAGCATAAGAGATCGACTTCTACCGAAGTCTAAGCATTACTAAGCATAAGAGATCGACTTACACATATTAGTGGGATATCATCTGGATATAAGTGTAGATCAAGGTAATCATGCAGCAACGGTATCGACCAACTCCTACTAACTTAATACATCTAATAACAAGTAAGTCTATCACAAGTTGTATTTCTTAATTAAAATAGATAATTTTAACTCATGGAAAAACTATTCAAATTTCAGGTTTAATAGTTTTCCTAGATATTACACATCATAGAGAGTCTACATAAAAATTTTCATAATTTTATTACACTCCTAAAATCTTGTACAAAAATAACAAAAAGCAACTCCAGCAATAGCTCTCAAAACATGGTACCTCCTTTTTATTTGAGGGCTCCCTACTTTTGAGGGTCGTATTTTCTAGGCTACACTCTAGCAGTGGCCCTTAAAATAGAGCCCTCAAACTCATTCCAATAGATAATGACACCTAGGGCCCCTTTGTCATTGACTTTCTTGCCCAAAACACTGGAATCTCTCTCTCTATATATATAACTATATATATATAACTATATATATCTATATATATATATATATTAACAGCATCGGCCACCGGAGATAGGGAGGGTGCAGGATGCCGGTGAGGATCCTGGCCATCTCGACGCCACTAAGAGAGGAGCAGAGGATCCACGACGACGTTGCCACGGCTAACGGGATCCACGATGTTGCCGAGAGGAGCAGAGGACAAGACCTGGCGACGCGGACGTGGACGCGGACCTGGACGAGGGTGCGCGCCGGCAGTGCTCGGGGCGGCGCGCGGCGGTGCTCGTGGCGGGGCGCGGCGGTGCTCAGGCGGCGGTGCTCGGGAGGATGGCGGCGGTTCGTGTGTGCGCGCAGGTGGGGAGGAGGAGAAAGAAGGCCCTGCCTTTATAGGCCAGGGACCTTTAGTCCCGGGTCTGGCCACTGTCCGGGACTAAAGGGCCTTTAGTCCCGTTTCTAGCCACGAACCGGGACTAAAGGGTGAGACCTTTAGTCCCGGTTTGTGGCTGGAATCGGGACTAAAGGCCCTTTTAGTCCCGGGCAGTGACCAGACCCGGGACTAAAGGTCCTTCCACCAAATTCTGGCGCCTGTTTAGGCGCCATAATTTGGTGAATTTTATTTTTCACCTTTTTTTCCTTTCATCTTTCTAAATGCATAGTAAATTAAATATTTATCATAAATTTTTTTCAAAAATACACATTAGTTTAGTTTGCCTCTACTGTGCATTACAAAAATTGTAAACACTATTTTTTTTTCAAATATTTCATATTATCCAAAATAAATGTTATTTATAATGAATATTGTGTTAATGCAAAAATATAATGGGCAATTAAAATATATTAAATTGTTGGCTTTCGACAGAAAATTTGTTTTTGGGTCATTTGGATGTTAAACTTTTGTTTCTTCAATAATAATTATCCAAATGCGCGACATTAATTGTCTAAATTTGAAAATTTAAAATTTTCTGAGAAACACGTCGGTTTTTGAAACCCTGGATGGTCTCGAATGGAAAACTCATGAATACAAAGTTTGTTCCACTCATCAAGACCTACATTTGGTCTAATGGTCAACTTTTTATTTGTAAAAGTTTGAACCACTCAATTTTGAATTTTGAAAGAATTCATAGCCAAACGCCGATTTTCGGAACCCTGGATGGTCTCGACTGGAAAAATCATGAATACCAATATTGTTCCACTCATCAAGATCTACATTTCATACATAGACCATTTTTACATTTGACAAAGTGTTGGCAAAGTGTAGTTGAAAATCCATAATTCCCACATATAGTTTCATATAGTTTATGTGAGATTCAAGATTTGGTGAGTATTGTTTATTTAAACTTTTTCAAATAGAAAAAATGGTCTATATAAAAAGTTTGGATCTTGATAAGCTCTAACAACTTGGTATTCCAAAGTTTTTCATTTCAAGTCATTTAGTCTGTCATTTGACCAAGTCTGACCAAAACCCGTTTTCGATTTTGAAAACATGTGCCTGGGACTTGCTAAAATTTATCCAGATGAAAATATGGTCCATGTATCAAATGTAGATCTTGATGAGCTCTAACAACTTGGTATTCAAAAGTTTTTCATTTGAAGTCATCAAATAGGTCATTTGACCAAGTTTGACCAAAGTCAAAACATTGGTTTTTAGAAACACATACTTTGACCGAACCCTGGATGGTCTCAAATGGAAATCTTATGAATACAAAGTTTGTTCCACTCATCAAGACCTACATTTGGTCTAATGGTCAACGTTTCATTTGTAAAAGTTTGAACCACTCAATTTTGAATTTTGAAAGAATTCATAGCCAAACGCCGGTTTTCGGAACCCTGGATGGTCTCGACTGGAAACGTCATGCATACCAATATTGTTCCACTCATCAAGATCTACATTTCATACATAGACTATTTTTGCATTTGACAAAGTGTTGGCAAAGTGTAGTTGAAAATCCACAATTCCCACATATAGTTTCATATAGTTTGTGTGAGATTCAAGGTTTGGTGAGTATTGTTTATTTAAACTTTTTCAAATAGAAAAAAATGGTCTATCTAAAAAGTTTGGATCTTGATGAGCTCTAACAACTTGGTATTCCAAAGTTTTTCATTTCAAGTCATTTAGTCTGTCATTTGACCAAGTCTAACCAAAACCCGTCTTCGATGGAAGTATGGTCCATGTATCAAATGTAGATCTTGATTAGCTCTAACAACTTGGTATTCAAAAGTTTTTCATTTGAAGTCATCAAATAGGTCATTTGACCAAGTTTGACCAAAGTCAAAACATTGGTTTTTAGAAACACACACTTTGACCGAACCCTGGATGGTCTCGAATGGAAAACTCATGAATACAAAGTTTGTTCCACTCATCAAGACCTACATTTGGTCTAATGGTCAATGTTTCATTTGTAAAAGTTTGAACCACTCAATTTTGAATTTTGAAAGAATTCATAGCCAAACACCGGTTTTCGGAACCCTGGATGGTCTCGACTGGAAAAGTCATGAATACCAATATTGTTCCACTCATCAAGATCTACATTTCATACATAGACCATTTTTGCATTTGACAAAGTGTTAGCAAAGTGTAGTTGAAAATCCACAATTCCCACATATAGCAAAGTTTAAACCACTCAAATTTGAATTTTCAACACATAATGTTACAATTATATTATACAAAATGTCAAATACACATTATTAATTTGAGTTCACTACCTATATCAAGCGGGCATAGTGTTAAACTTTTTCTTGACGTAATGTCCTTGGTTATGATCATTCCGTAACCATGGAGTGTCCTCAGCAGCAAGCAGGATGCTTGGGTCTTTGGCCACACAGAAGGGTGGGATTCGTTCATCCTTTTCATAATCCTCTGACACGTCTGACTTGTCTTCAATTCCCACGATGTTTCTTTTCCCTGTAAGAACTATGTGGCGCTTTAGCTCGTTGGATTTTTTCTCATCGTGTGTTCCCTCTCTTGGGTTTTATAGACATGTCTTTCACACAGAACACCTGATTCACATCAGCAGCAAGGACGAATAGATCATTTCTATACCCAATATTGTTGAGGTCCACTATTGTCATTCCATACTCCTTATCGAGTGATACCCCTCCGTTCATCTTCACCCATTGGCATCGGAATAGAGGGACTTTAAAATTATGTGCATAGTCTAGTTCCCAAATCTCCTCTATGCGACCATAATATGTGTGTATGTTCCCATTCGGTTCTGTAGCATCTACGCGGACACCACTATACGGTGTAAGATGTATTTTCATTTATCTCGTACCCTTTGTACGTGAGGACGTGCCACGTTGGTTGCCTAGCCAACAAATACAGTTCATCTCCAATAATTTTTTCACACTGACATTTTTTGTGCAACCAATCACCGAATGTCTCCATGTGATGACGCGTAATCCAAGCCTCATTCTTCCTAGGATTCTCGGATCGTATAAAATTCATGTGTTTCTCAATATACGGTTCCACCACAGTGGAGTTTCGAAGAACTGTGTAGTGCGCTTTATTGAAAGAATCATCACCCTGGCTGATATATGTTTTCTTTCCTAGTGTACCCTTTCCACCAAGTCTCCCCTTATACCGTGATTCAGGAAGACCAATCGAGTCAAGGTCAGGAATGAAGTCCACACAGAACTCAATGACCTCCTCTATCCCGTATCCCTTGGCAATGCTTCCTTCTGGCCGACCCCGCTGGTGAACATATTTTTTCAGTACACCCATAAATCTCTCTAAGGGAAACATGTTGTGTAGGAACACAGGACCCAAGATATTAATCTCTTTGACCAGATGAACTAGGAGATGTGTCATGATATCAAAGAAGGATGGAGGGAACACCAACTCAAAGCTGACAAGACATTGAACCACATCATTCTGTAGAGTAGCTAGATCAAAAGGATTGATTGCCTTCTAAAAAATTGCATTGAGGAATGCACACAGCTTCACGGTGGCCAAACGTACATGTGGAGGTAGAATTCCTCTTAACGCAACCGGAAGCAGTTGCGTCATAATCACGTGGCAGTCGTGCGATTTTAAGTTGACAAATTTCTTCTCCGGCACATTTATTATACGCTTTATATTGGAGGAGAACCCAGATGGGACTTTGATGCTGCTTAGGCACTCAAACATGCTTTCCTTCTCCTCATTGCTAAGAGTGTAGCTAGCAGGCCTTAAGTAATGACATCCATCATCTGTCTTCTCTGGATGCAGGTTGTCTCGTTCTTTCATGCGCTTCAAGTCCTCTCGTGCCTCAAGGGTATCCTTAGGCTTTCCAAACACACCCATAAACCCTAGAAGATTGACACAAAGATTCTTTGTTAGGTGCATCACGTCGATCGAGTGGCAGACCTCAAGGTCTTTCCAATATGGTAGCTCCCAAAATATTGACTTCTTTTTCCACATTGGGGCGCGCCCCGAAGCGTCTTTTGGAACAGGTTCACGGCCTTGTCCCTTTCCAAACACTACTTTCAAATCCTTGACCATCTTGAATACCTCTACCCCATCTCGGTTGCCTGGCTTGGACCGGTGTTCTACCGTACCTTTAAAATGTTTGCCTTTCTTTCTCAACTGGTGGTTCTTAGCAAGAAATCGACGATAGCCAAGGTACACGACCTTTCAACATTTTTTTAAATAGACAGCCTCAAGGTCACCAAAACAATGGGTGCATGCATTATATCCCTTATTTGTCTGTCCTGAAAGATTACTTAGAGCTGGCCAATCATTGATTGTCACGAACAATAATGCTCGCAGGTCGAATTCTTCCTGTTTGTACTCATCCCACACACGCACACCTAGTTTGCTCCATAGCAGCTGGAGTTCCTCAACTAATGGCCTCAGGTAGACATCGATGTCATTGCCAGGTTGCTTCGGGCCTTGGATGAGCACCAGCATCATAATGAACTTCCGCTTCATGCATAACCATGGAGGAAGGTTGTAGATACATAGAGTAACGGGCCAAGTGCTATGACTAGAGCTCTGGTCCCCAAAAGGATTAAATCCATCCGTACTCAATGCGAACCTTAGGTTTCTTGTGTCATCTGTAAAGTCCAGGAATTCTCTATCTATTTCTCTCCACTGGGACCCATCTGCAGGGTGTCTCAACATGTTGTCCACCTTACGGTCTTCTTTGTGCCATCGCAACAACTTTGCGTGCTCCTTGTTTCGGAACAGTCGTTTTAGGCGTGGAATTATTGGAGCATACCACATAACCTTGGCAGGGATTCTCTTCTTCGGACGTTCTTCATCCTCAACATCGCCAGGATCATCTCGCAAGATCTTGTACCGTGACGCATGGCAAACAGGGCATTCATCTAAATTCTTGTAAACGCCATGGTACACGATGCAGTTATTAGGACATGCATGTATCTTCTCGATTTGTAATCCTAAAGGGCAGATGATCTTTTTTGCTTTGTATGCAGTGGTGGGCAATTCATTAGGCTCCGGAAGCATCTTTTTTTGGATCTTTAGTAATTTCCCAAATGCCTTGTCAGATATACCATTCTCTGCCTTCCACTGTAACAACTCCAGTGTCGTGCCTAGATTTTTCTGCCCATCTTCGGCCGACGAGTAGAGTAACTTCTCGTGATCCTGTAGCATTTGGTCAAACTTAGCATTCTCCTTTTCACTTTCACAATCTCTCTGTGCATCACGAATGACATCACCAAGAGCATCGTCATCTTCAGCGATACTGTTTTCTGCATCCGCCTCTTCTTCAACTTCCTCCATCGCGAAGTCACAGTATTGAGCAAAAACATCGTCAGGGTCCGCTTGTTCTTCTTCACCTTCTTCCATCATAACCCCGGTCTCTTCGTGCTTGGTCCAACAAATGTAGTTTGGCATGAAACCCGACTTGAACAAGTGCAAGTGAATACTTCTTAAGCTACAAAATTCTTTCAAATTCATACACACGGCACATGGGCAGCACATAAAACCATCCCGCTTGTTTTCCTCTGCCACTCTGTAGAATTCTCGCACACCCTCAATGAACTCGTTGGAGCGGCGATCAACATTGTACATCCAATGGCGTGTCATTATCTGCATTATATGGCATCACATAATTAAAAGCCCAGCATGAGAAAAGAGCGTGGCACAACCTTATCTAATTGAGTTCAAAATTTTATAAGTGGTTCATCATTTCATAAAATTAATTTGTGGACGTTAATAAAAAGATAGAAAAATCATAAAATTTGTATTTTTCTATTAAAAGATGTAATTTTATCTCTAAATAAAATTAATTTGAAGAATTTTTAAATTTAAAATTAATTTGTTTCAAAATTGCAAAGAATCAATATTATTTAATATTTTAAAATGAGAACATGAACAAATTAAAGTAAAAAGTATCCTAAAAAGTTTATAATTAGCATCGTTCATAAAAATTCAAACGTGAAAAGTGATTGGAGCTAGCAATATGAAATAAAATAGCCATATACAACATAAATTTACATATGGTGCTGCTAAAACATAGGAGGATGAAGCTAGCAACCTTTCAAACAAATCGATGACGGCGTAGAAGCGTTTGAAGTGGATTGATCGCCGGAGATGAGACAAGCAAGAACAACGGAAGAACAAGCAACAAGAACATGAACAAGAAAGCTCAGGCTCGGGCAGGGAGGAAGAAGAGGGAGATTCAATTTATAGGGGGAGGTTTTAATCCCGGTTGGTAACACCAACCGGGACTAAACCCAGTCCTATAGTCCCGGTCGGTGCCACGGACCGGGACAAAAGCTGTAGTCCCGGTCCGTGAAACCGACCGGGACTAAAGGTGTTACCAACCGCGACTAAAGGTCCCTCCCGACAGCGCCTGACAACAGAGCCGTTGGCGAGGGACACCAACCGGGACTAAAGGTCTATTTAGTCTCGGTCGCCGAAATCGCCGAGACTAAAGGTATTTTGGGCGATCGATGAAAGGTCAGTTGGGTAGTAGTGATTAAACCCTTTCTTGATGGTACAGTACATTTTTTAAACTCCTGCGATCCTCTACGTTGATGCTCCCATGGCTCCGGTGCTGGCAGAGGCGGCGGCGACTAGATGATAATCAGCAGCCGACGTGCTGCACTGCGCGCACATGCACACCTGTTGGAAGGAGCAGAATCCGCCCACGTAGCCTTCGTCTTGGCACCGAGCTAGGCAACGCATCGCGTTGTGGTTGCAATCCGGAACCCTGCTGCGGAACAACGGGCACATGGCCCTTGCATCTGCTTAATCCAACACTTACGGCTGTCACGTACAAATAGGATGGAGAAGAAGACGAGGAGAATGCAAGAAGCATTTATTTGCTTTGTACTTAAGTAGAGTATTATTACCTGACGGCAAAAGGAACGACGACAGTATGAGGGCAGTTGCAGCTGCAGCGATGATCACCTTGCAAGTCATGGAAGGAAAATTTGCACCTATGTATGTACTAGCTCCCGATCAATGAATGATGAATCGGTTTGAGCAGTACTTATATGTACCTAGGAGTCGATTGCTTTGGTATATGCATAGATGGGCCGGTGATATATATATTTATAGGACCATGGTGAGGGTAATAACCTTATTTGTTCAGTATTAAAAGAGCAAGCTGGGAGTTTTTTTAGCATCCATTCAATGCGGGGGCCTGCTAACAATATTGTAATTAATGTACGTATGAGTTGAGAGAAGATTTATTTGTAGGCACTTACCATAATTAAGTTAGAACCAAACTATAAGCAGTTGAAGTTGGCACATATGGCATGTTTGGACAACAACATGGTTAATAGTTTTTTTCTTTTTTTTGTGAATTACACAAGTACAGACGCAGACGCTCAACACGCACGCACATTCACCCCTATGAACACACGTACGCAAACCCTACCCCTATGAGTATCTTCGAAAGACTGTGCCGGCACATCTCCAGATTGATGAAGTCACCACAGACGCCTCGCTGTCGACAGGAACGTCGCCTACCACTGAAAGCACAGCGCTGTTAAATCCTGAAATAAATTTAGGAAAATGTGAGCACCCGTGCCAAGTTGAGAACTTGAATCTAGGTGGGTAGGTTCCACCACAAGAAAACTAACCAACTGAGCTAGGCTAGGCTCAGCTCGCACAACACGGTTAATAGTTAGCTGAGTTGACCCAAACTGAACCTGGGCCCATTTGGATCTCTACAACTAATAGTTAGCTGTTAAAAATTAGCTAAGGACCTATTTGGATCCTCAGCTAATAAGCCAGCTAACAACATCTCCAAGAGTACCCAAAAGAGTCTCCCTACCACCAAGCTAACAATAAGATATTAGCTAATTTTTCCTTCCTAGCACAGTTAATAGTTAGCTGAGTTCATCCAAACTGGGCCTGGGCCCATTTGGATCGCCACAACTAACTAATAGTTAGCTATTAAAAATTAGCTAAGGACCTGTTTCGATCCTCAGCTAATAAGACACCTAATGTCTTGCCTACCACCAAGCTAACAATTCGATATTAGCTAATTTTTCCTTCCTAACATAGTTAATAGTTATTAGCTGAGTTGACACAAACCGGGCCTACTAGCCTGAGTTGGGGACTGTCTGGATCTGCAACTAATAAGCTAGCTGATGTCTTACTGATAACCAATTTAATGATTAGCTATTGCTCCCTCTATCCCAAAAGACGGTTTGTCTTTTCTAGACACATAACTTTGCTATGCACTATGATATAAACTATGTCAAGATACATAATAAAAGTAATGTATCTAGAAACACCAAAATGACTTGTAATTTAGAATGGAGGGAATAGTTGTTTTCTCCTAGATAATAGTTTGCTATTACATTGTTTGTCATAACTGTTCAACTAGCTTTGATGGTAACTTACCTGGAATTGAAGCCAGACTTGTTACGTACTGCTGTAGTATGGAGTGATTAAATAGGGGCTGCCTTTCTTATATTTATATATATGTAAAAAATTATAAGCAAATTGAACCTAACTCATTTGGTTAGGTTTTTTTATTGAACCTTCATCTAAGTTTAAGTCTTTGACTTGACATGGGTGCTCATGTTTTTCTGAATTTATTCCACAATTTAACAGTGTTATTCTGTCAGTTGTCATCAATCTCGAGATTTATCTGTCCAACTCGGTTCTTCGGAGGTGTTATAAAATAGCTATGAGTTTTTCTGCAGCCTTTCAATGCGGGCGTACTTAGATCAGTCTTAATAGGAGTTTCATGTAAACTCGAGTTATCATTGATACTAATGGCCATTGGATGTAATATGTTTTCAAAAAAAGTTACTAGCTTTGTCTCTGCCATCATAAAACCGACATGATGTATTGATGCAACCCCTAAATTTAGAATCTAATTTTCCCACCTCTACACATGTTGGCGTCAATTCCTAATTTTCAATCACCCATCCTGGCGTAAAAACACATGTATCGTATGGGATGAATGAGGGAAGGGATCATGGGAATACTTCCAATATACTATGTTTTAAAAAGAGCATCGACGCTAGCTATGGGGAGGCGAGTAGGCGACATCTCATTACAAAACACAAGGGACTGAGACAGTGAAGGCGTCAAACAAATAACGTTACTAGAAAAAATAAACTAGATAACAGAGTTACATTATACTTGACAGCGTACCAAAAATGAATATTCATTGAGTCCTATATGTTGATACATGCTTAATTTCATGATATGAATTAAAACGTCACTGAATAATGACTTTTACGAGCTACTTCTCAAGAGCATCTCCTTCACAAAGGGGCAGCTGCTCATCACGTGTTCCAAGTCACCGGTCACTACAGCTGCCATCAGGTTGCCACCGGACATGAGAAAATTCAGGCACGCCATCTGAAGCCCATGACAACCATGCTGGTCAGCCAATGCAAACATTGTCCCAACATTGCCCGTGTCGATGTAGCTGCAGAGCTTCTGTTCACAGATCAGCTTCAGCCTCTCCAAACAACCTATCCGCCGCGACGAGCAGGTGCTGCGCCATCAACATCGTCTCACTATGTAAAAAACGATTTGTAAGAATGCCACCCTTTCTTTTGTAGGGGCGGTTTTCGTTACGAGCCGCCCCTACAAATCGATTTATAGGGGTGCCCCTACAAATGGATGCCGGATATTTAAAATGAAGTACTAACATTCAAATTTTGAAAATGACCTCAGATAGAAAAACCACCAAAATAAAAGTTGTAGATCTCGAAAAGTTATGGAACTTTGTAGTTAACGACTTTTCATTTGAAATTATCTTGTCAATGTTAAGTACATTTGAATTCCTCAAATTTAAAATTCAAATTTTGAAAACGACCTCGGATGGAAAAACTATCAACATGAAAGTTGTAAATCTCGAAAAGTTATGAAACTTTGCAGTTGACGACTTTTTCATTTAAAATCATCTTGTTAACGTTAAGTACATTTGAATTCCTCAAATTTAAAATTCAAATTTTGAAAATGATCTCGGATGGAAAAACTATCAATATGAAAGTTGTAGATCTCAAAAAGTTATAAAACTTCGTAGTTGATGACTTTTTCATTTGAAATCATCTTGTCAACGTTAAGTACATTTGAATTCCTCAAATTTAAAATTCAAATTTTGAAAATGACCTCGGATGGAAAAACTATCAACATGAAAGTTGTAGATCACAAAAAATTATGAAACTTTGTAGTTGACGACTTTTTCATTTGAAATCATTTAGGGCCTCAAACAATCAATTTATGCTCGGTTTGATATAATATTTGGGGAACCAAAATCATATCTAGACACAAGTGACTATGAGGTGTAGTGGTAGAGGAGGGTACACGTGAGGGAAAGGTCACGGGTTCGATTCCCCGCAGCCGCGTAGCGCGCGAAAATCACGCGAAGAATGCCTTGACTTTCGACTTCCGACCGAGACGGGCGGGCGCATGACTGCGGGGGCCTCCTCGGGATTAAAAAAATGTTTTGCTATTTTTTTTGCATTTTTAGGCTGAATTCATATTTTCGGAAATGATTTGTAGGGGCGGCTCAATATCCAGCTGCCCCTACAAATCGATTTGTAGGAGCGGTTGGTCAGCCGCCCCTACAAAGCCTCCATTTGTAAGAGCGTTTGCACAGGGGCGGCTGGCTGAGCTGCCCCTAGAGAGGCTCGCCAGGCGCCCCTGCAATGCTCTGGTGTAGTAGTGTCTCACCCTCGTATATCTCAAGCAGCACGTCATTGTAGACGAAGGGGTGCTCTCCTGCCTCTCTTTATATAGTCTAGAGGGCAGGCGCATAGTTCTAGCCCTAGTCGGTTGCAACAGAAGAGTTCTAATCCTACACTACAAGAGATGTTAGGGTTTATGTCATTTTACTTTTGTCATAATATCTGCAATTTATATCATAGATCAATGTTTATGACGTCTGAATGACGAAAAAGCCTGCGTCAAAAACCATGCGCCTTAAACCATGATTTATGACATTTCGATATTGGAGTCATAAATTTATGACGTTAGTTTAGAAGTCATAAAATTTTATGACATTGTGTTTTAAGTCACAAAATTAAATCATGGCCTGCTAAAGCCCACATAGGAATAACGTTATAGTGGGCTCATTGTGGCTGAATTTTGGCCCAGCCATTTTTTGTTTTGAAGCTTGTTTTTAGCCCATATCTGAATTCTATTGATTCTAGCCCAATTTTATTAATTCTAGCCCAACCTAATTTGCTTAGGCTAAGCCCACATGAGGTATTTTGGGCCAGCCCAGTTCTTTTCACTGTTTGTTTAGGCCCATACGATTTTTTTTTATCAGCCCACTTTTTTCTATGCTATTTAGGGCCTACCCAATACTTATTTGGGCCAACCCAAATAGCTTTTAATTGGGTCAGCCAAATAACACAATTTATAAATTAAAAAAACATTCATATAAGAATTCCAAATACAGCAGATCTTACATTTCAAAATACAGCCAATACACAAATCTTGCATTTCAAATAACATCCATTCCACCAGCAAATATAAGCATTACATTCACAGTTAAGTCAAAACCTCATTACTGAAGCAACAGATGACAATAAGTTCACAGCCAGAATACCGTGCCAACAGGTTCATATGACCAGCCGCACATAGGCTTCTCTTCTCAGTTTTCACGTAAGATGACCAACCCAAGTTCTTAGATACACGCTAATCTGAAGACAGATGCTGTTGAAGTGATTACCATGCATGGTCACTCCAAAATCACATACATGGCTTTAGCTTCGGTCATAGGTCTGTGCCCATATCAAAATGACAACCAAGACACTAATCTGAGAAAGTTTCGAAACTTACTATGGGGCATTAGATGGTGCAGAAAGTATAAAAGTAGCTTACCGTGACATAGCATTGAGCAATATAGGATCGAGATTTTGTCTTCTGCTAGTACTTTACTAGCCCATGGGTATCCTTAGCTTTCAAACATTTTTCCAATAGAAAGGCAAACATTAATAGACAGGCGGTTCTTTTTTTAAATCAACATTTTTGAGAGATATTTATGAAGGATACCTTGTGCTTTCGGGTGGACCACATGTCCACTAGTGCTTTCCACTGCTCATCTGTCATAGTGCCTAATGGTGAAGTGGTTCTGACTTGGTTAGCTGGTATACCATTAAAGCACTTCTTCTTCAACAAGTATCTCATATTCCACTGTCCTTTTTTGAGCAAATCAATGCATGCATATTCCACTACTTCCTTATTGGTTGGTCAATAGAGAAATGACTCTAGACAAGAGCATATGAACATATCGTTAAAAGGCGCACAAATCATATAATTATGCTATGACAACTAGCATAGCATGCATATTTGAGAACTAATTCCGCTATGAGAACTAACATAACAGCTTGAGTAGTGCAGCCAAATGAACAAGCAGTTACTGGATAATCAGCCTTTTATATGATCTGGAGTATGATCTAGCATGTTACAGAATAATTCTACAGTGCTTATGATCTACACAAATAATTAAGCAGTTACTGAACATAACTACATTTCCTTTACTTAAATAATAGAAATACAACAGTTTTAGATGGCCAACACTTACGATGACCAAGAGGCAGACTACATTTCCAGCCAACACTTATCTAGAACATGCCTGGACCTTTCTTAGCCACATGAGTCGGATTCTTCACCAGCAGCAACCACAGGCTTTGTTCCCACAAGTTCACGTAACTTTCCTAAACGAAGTCACTGGAACATCCGATTTTTCTCGAGAATGTTGTACGCCCTTTGCAGCTCATAGTCAGTCATGGGCGTCTCTGTGGTTGCACAATAGTAAAAAACACGAATTAGTGGGAATGTTGTATATGTATTGAATAGCAACAAAAGAAAACAATTGTTATCCTGATTTTTGGAAGCACATAATCAACACAAAATGGATGGGATGCAACAGCCAAGGGCGGATCCAGTTTCAAAAGTCATTGATGTCACTTCTATTAAACTATAAATCATCTTCATATGTGAACAGTAATTTGCAAGGGAAAATACAAAAGACTACTGCTGTCAGGTTATGGTCGAAGGATAGACCAAACCAAATATTATTGCTGTCTGCCTTGCCAACGGCTGAATTTAACAACTACAGATGGGGCTCCATCCAGACCAAACCACAAAGGTTATGGTCGAAGGATAGACCATACCCAAAAAAGAAAATAAATGGCAAAATCAAATAGCAATTGCAGTATCATCAGAAAAGAATTGCCTTATCAAGAACAGAGCTACTAGTATGAACCAAAAATGTGACAACTAGTATAATGAACGGAAATCAGACAACTAGCAACAAAAGTCATATCACAAATCAAACTTACCTATTGGTTCAGGAGTAGTTGACTTCCGCTTTCCGCCCTTCCTATCAGGAGCCATCTTGATGCGGAGATGTCGGTGGCGACTGCAGCTGTCGGTGGCGAGTAGAGTTGGGGGCTGGATCTCGGAGGTTGTGGACGGCCTCAGTGGGTGCAGACAGCGTCGTCGCAGGCGGCCGGCGTCACAGGCTGTGGACGGCGCCGGAGGCTGTGGATGTCGTCGGAGGCTGCGGCCAGCGTCGACGGGAGTTCAGGGCCGGACGGCGTAGGCGGGTGCGGATGCCCCCGCGGCCTCTTCCACGGCTGGACGAAGTTAGGGTTTGGAGAGGAGTAGCGGCCGCGGATGAAGCTGCGGGAGGAGGAGACTGATTTGGAACGTACAGGGTTTGGGGAACGGGGAAGGGAATAGATGGTGACAATGGCAAAAGTACTATAGTACCCTTGTTCTGACTAAGGCTATTCTAAAATATGTGTGGGCAAAAGGATCATTTTACACCTAAAATTTCGCTCTGGCGGGGGATGCACGCGCTCAGAGCGAATTTCATTCGCGCTCACACTCACAGCGAATTTTGAGGGGCTCACCCTGTATACACGTATATGTGTGTGTGATTTTGAAGCTTTTTTTTTTGTTTCTGGCTATAGTACACTTGACCCGTAAGTATACTCTGTAGCTAGCTATAGAATAGCTTATTTTATAGCCAGGCCGGTCCATGCACGCAGACCGGTTTTGAAGCTGGCGGATGGAGCTGCATGCAGGCATGCACATGAGCATTAAAATACTGCAAATTAATTACTGTAATCACTAAGGATGAAAACGGTCGGAAACGGTCGAAAACGGACTTACGATATGGAAAAACGAAAACGGTCGGTTCGAAATATTTCTACATTTAGCAATTAAAGAGTATAAAAAATGGTTGAAAATAGTTGTGAAACCAATTGAAACTGACAATTTTTCATGTTAAAAAACGGTTCATAATATAGAAAACGAAAACGCTCAGTTCGAAATATTTCTGTTCCGTTTTCATCGCTAGTAATCACTATCCGGCTGGAGAGGCAATTTCACGTTCCGTGATTATAGTAACTGAACCATGTACATGCATGTACATTCCGTGATGGAGCTGCATGCACATGAACGTTTTGTGATAATTTTTAAATGGTTTACTGGAATCTATGCTGCCTCTTTTACGATAATCTATTTACTAGACTTGCAAATTGTTTACTAGAATCTGTTCCTTTCTGCCCTTACTAGTTATAGTAATCTTTACTAGATTTTTGTGGTAATTTTTACTAGATTTTTACAGTAATATTTACGAGATTTTTACATAATTGAATATATGCCTTTCTGCCCCAAGTGTAGACGATAATATATTTACTAGAATTTTTTGCAGAACTATTTACTAGAATGTATGCTCCATGCAAATATTAAAATGTACTGCTGTACTATAGTTGAGATTTGACAAGTTATACATATATAGACTGCAGGCAAATATACATGCAACAAAATAATCGAGCTAGAGGTTACATGGCACACTGATAGGAACATCAACTATATTATGTATTTACATCCAGAATTTGAGTGAAAAAAGGTGCTCTAAATCATTTCGAACATCTCCCATGGCTTTGGATCAGACACTAACTAAGCCAACAGTTGGATATAAATAATGAAATTGAAGTCGCTGGAGAACACTTGTATTTGTGCAGTTGGAGACCCGAGGCTGCAAAAGGAAAAAAAATCAATTTTCAACCTGCATCAGCTGAGTGCACTAAAAAATCCCATCTGACAAACAAAATCCATAACTCACTGCGGGAATCAGGCGCTTTGCCGAGTGTCCAGGACACTCGGCAAAACCATAAATACACTCGGCAAAGGCTTTGCCGAGTGCCGCACTCGGCAAAGAGTACACGGCAAAAAATTCGTCGGCAAAGACCTCTTTGCCGAGTGTTTTTTGTCGGGCACTCGGCAAAGAAAAGTTGCCGTGACGGGGGAGATAACGTTAACGGGTGCTTTGCCGAGTGTCCCACAGCCCAGCACTCGGCAAAGAAAAATTTTTTTTTTGAAAATTCTTTGCCGAGTGCCCTCTGAGTGGCACTCGGCAAAGAAAAAAAATTTTAAAAAAAATTCTTTGCCGAGTGCCCTCTGACTGGCACTCGGCAAAGAAAACAATTTTTTTTGAAAATTCTTTGCCGAGTGCCCTCCGAGTGGCACTCGGCAAAGAAAAAAAAATTTTAAATTCTTTGCCGAGTGCCATCTGAGTGGCACTCGGCAAAGAAATTTTTTTAAAAAAAAAATTCTTTGCCGAGTGCCCTCTGACTGGCACTCGGCAAAGAAAACATTTTTTTTGAAAATTCTTTGCCGAGTGCCCTATGACTGGCACTCGGCAAAGAAAACCGTTTTTTTTTTGGAAATTCTTTGCCGACTGTCCTCTGACTGGCACTCGGCAAAGAAAACATTTTTTTTGAAAATTCTTTGCCGGGTGCCCTATGACTGGCACTCGGCAAAGAAAACCGTTTTTTTTTTTGGAAATTCTTTGCCGACTGTCCTCTGCTTGACACTCGGCAAAGCAAAAAAAAAATTTTAAAATTCTTTGACGAGTGCCCTCTTTCCTGGCACTCGGCGAAGCTGGGAAATTTGCAAAATTGGCTTGCTTTTCCCAGCTTTGCCGAGTGTTTTTGTGATTGCACTCGGCAAAGGCTTCCTTTGCCGAGTATTACACTCGGCAAAGTGACCATAACCGCCCTATTTTTTTGAATTTTTACATTCCATCGCGACAAAAATAATATTTCACATATATATCAAATTCATCACATATATCTCACATACATCATAAATATCTCATATAGATCAGATGCATCACAACATATATAACATAAGTGCATCGTAAGTCCAAATAGCTAACACAAGTTCATCACAAGTCCAAATAACTAACACCAGTGCATCACAAGTCCATCACCAAGTGAACAACAACTAGAAAGACAACTACCCAGATCCCCAAGCTCCCCACTGAGATTGTGGTGTGCCATGAACTGGATCATTCGAGGGCCCGAGAGGTGGATTATTCGAACCCGCCGATTGAGACTGCACAAAGGAGAAGACATTGCATATGTGAGACAATAATCCACTAGGCTACAAGTAGTGTTACGGTTTGGCCCTAAGCATGAACATACAAAGTTAAACAATCATATTCATACTTACAGGAGTAGCATGCCCTAAAGGTGGAGGTGGCGGTGAAACGAATAGCGATGCTGGCGGAGCTACACCCGTCTTTTGCCCAAGAGCTTGCATGTACTGGAGAACCTCCGCCATCTGCTGCTACTGCCTCTGCTCCATCGCAATGCGCTGGGCCTCCATAGCCTCCATCCTCTGTCGATCGGCCTCCCGTAGGGCCTCCAATTGCTCGATCTGGGTCTGCAATATTTCACCACAATGTTTAAACAATACAAAGCTAAGATATGTAAATATCAATGTATGACGAATAAAACAGGAATCACCTGGAGTGATAAAATCCGCTGCTATGAAGTCTCTGGCCGTGGACGTATGGGAATGCTTGCGTCCATGCTCCGTGCTCGGATTTGGGAGAGGGTGGGAGTAGAGGTAGCGTCGATGACGCCGTCGCCAAGATAGTACCGCCCATGCTTCTTGCCTCCACCAATCCTCATGACGACCTCTGAATCAAAGTCCTGGGAGCTCGGGTCGTAGTCGTCTCCATGGAGAGCTCTTGCCGCCGATGTGTACTCATTGATGCGGGTGTAGACGGACGGGTTGCTGTACGCCTCGGGCGGGTCCTCTGGGTTGTAGGAGACGTCGGACGTCGCCTTGCCCTTGTGGGCCATAGCATATGCCATGAACGTGGTGCACTCTTGGCCCGCATGTGACGCCAACTACGAGAAAGACCGCAAGATAATTAGAAATTAGGCAAAAATGAGCGTTAGAATAGAGAAATGAATTCGAGTACCCATGATTGTCTATATGCGGCAAGGTTACGGCTGCCTTGATGGTGCGGTACACCTGGCATCAGCAATCGCCGCTCCCGGGCAGCGTTGTGCGCTTCGGTCCACTCGAGGCCGCACCACCTGTCCACTATCATATCCCAGCACTCGGGATACGCGGCGCACCACCATAGACACATCTGCACATCATCAAGTATTTGACATATAAGATAAACAAATTAAGAGTACTTAATGTCAAAAGAAATCAATATTAATGTTCTTTATCTACATGTATGTACTGGTCCCGGGTCAGCGTCATGCTTCTTGCTTGTGGCTTCTTAACATCCTCTCCAAGGATCGACCTGTAGTAAGTGACGATAGCCTGGACGCGCGCCTCATAATGGATGTCCACGACGAGCTTTTTACAGGCTTTGGTAAGCACCACCTCCGCCCTAGCCTCAAATCCCTCCTCGCATCTGTAATAAAGCTGCATATAGACACGATGTATCCATTCATTATTTCAAGAAAAATATAATGAATGTGATGCGATGAAGACTAACCCAAAAGTCTCACTTCACCCGCACCATCTTGTTCTCAGCCTCCGCGTCGGGGGCGTTGGCGTAGTGGTCGAAGGTGTAGACTGGCTCCCTCTTTCCGACATAGTCAACTAGACCAGGATAGTGGGTCCTGCACAAAAGACCCAGGATGCCATTGACATGGCGTGCGATACCTCCACCCAACACAACGGTCCAGTTCCTTGCATAATTGATTAAGAATAAAATATTAGTTTCTACTTTAATTTTCAACATATCAAATGAAAAAGTATTGATAACATATTAATAGACTTACTTTTGCCCTTCGGGACGAATCACCGGCCGTCGATGAGTTGCCGGCGGAGGAGGGAGGCTCGCGGGACCTCGCAAGTAGACACTCGACGAACTAGAGGAAGCCGAACCCGTACCTACCGCCTCCTCCTCGTCGTCCGAGTCCCCACCCCCCCTCCTCGTCCGTCTGCCGAGCCTGCTCCTCCTTGTCCCCGTCTCCGTCTCCGTCCCCGACCTCCACCTCCTCCTCCACCTCGTCCTCCACCGGCGTGGGAGGACAAGCCTGCCTCCTGCTGCTGTTGCTCCTTCTCCTGTCTGATGGCTCCTCTTCTGCAGCCGGCATAGGGCGTGTCCTTCGATAAATCGAGAACACGTTCCTCTGACGGCTGCCCACCATCTTTGTTCAAACACCTGCAATTAGAAAGAATAAAAATGAGCTAATTAGAAATTAGAAAGAATAAATAAGAAGTAATTAGAAATAGATGTAAAATAAATAAAACATAATTACAAAATAACATTGTATTACATGTATTAGAAATAATCTGCATGATCGGGATTAGCTAGATCATAAGTCTCATCATCACTATCAACCATGTAGAAATAATCAACACTATCCGAAGGAGGAATGTTGTCTTCATTGTCATTGCCTAAACGTAATCGCTCGAGCATTTGTAAGTCCTTTACATCTTGCACGTCATCTCCATCGTCCTCGTCATCAACCCAATCATCGTCTACATCCATTCATATCGCTTCGGTTAAGTCTATCTCGAACCTCCCTTGTAGCCCCTCTTCTTGATAGAACTCCCCGTCATATGTGTTTGTGTTGAAGTTGTAATCTTCATCGTTTGGGACAGGTAGTTTACCGTGTGGCGATACCTTGTGCACAATAGACTAACCCTTAAGATGCTCTTTGGTTTGGCATGCATATAAGGTATAATAAACCTGTGTGGCCTATTGAGCCACAATATATACATCATCTCCTGGATAGACAGAATCCTATCGAATTTCGACTAGCCCAAGATGAGGGGTCCGTCTCGTTACTCCAGGATCAAACCAATGACATTTGAATATGATAGGACTAAGAGGTTTGCAACCGATGGCATTTACAAATGAAAGTTCGTATATTCCTTCAATTCTTCCATAATAGTCGAGGCCATCAGTGTCGGGGGTAAAAACTCCGCTATTTGTGGTTCTTCGGTTGGGCCGACTTTGCTCGTAGCTTGCTGTGTGAAAGCGATATCCATTTATATCATAACCGGTAAATGACTTGACCCTATAGGCACAGCCGTTTGCAACCTGTCTCAGCTCGCCACTGATAGACGCATCGATTTGGGCCTGCAAGCTCGAGCAGGATAGATCATTATATTATTTCAACGTACGAGCAACTTGGAAGGTCGAACTAAGTATGAGCTACATTCGAAAGTACCTTGTTTTTGAACCAAGAAATAAAATCGGGCCTCCCTGGTCCCGCACCCTTTGAAAGAAGGGTATCAGCTTCCTGCGGGGTAGGATCCCTTGATTGATTCCAGAAGTGATGAATAAATTCCTTGTACCAACATAAAATAAGGGTTTGGATGAGGAACAATGATGGCATATTGAAACAAGTTCGTTGAGAACTTACCCAATGTATGGCGCCACCTCGTCAAGGTTGTTCAACACATATATCATGATGCAGCGCCACTCTTTATGTGTCAAGGTCTTAGTGGTTGATGCACTTGCGCTTCCGAGTTGCCCTTGGAAAAGGCTGAGGTTCGATTCATTTTCACCAGCATTGTAACGAGGGGGTGGATTATGCACGCTTGGAAGGTTCTCGGCGTAGTATTTCTCTATGAAGTTTGACACCTCCTCCAGAATGTATGCCTCTGCAATAGAAGCCTCAATTTTCCCTTTTTTCTACATTTTTTGCGAAGAGTCTTTAGACATCTCTCGATTGGATAGCACCAACGGGCCTGCACGGGCCCCCCATTCGTGCCTCATACGGGAGGTGCAATATCAAATGCTGCATCGGATTGAAGAAGCCGGGTGGGAGGATCTTCTCCAACTTACAGAGCAACACAGGTGCCTCGTTTTCTAAGTCATCAATTATGGTCCGAGATAACTCCTTAGCACAAAGCTGGCGGAAGAAGTAGCTTAACTCTGCCAGCGCTAGCCACACATGCTCAGGGACATAGCCTCGAACCATTGCCGGAAGAAGCCGCTCAAGCCATATGTGGTAGTCATGACTCTTCATCCCGTTGACTCGTAGAGTAGATAAGTTCACTCCCCTCCTCAGATTCGCTGCATACCCATCAGGAAACATTAGCGTCTGCATCCATTCAAGTACTTTCCTCCTGTATTTCCTAGCCAAGATGAAATCAGTCTTAGGCCTTTTCCATGTCTTGCCGGCTCGAGGAGGCTGCATCTCTTGTTTTGGTCTATCGCATAACGTTGCCAAGTCCACTCTAGCCTTAGGGTTGTCTTTTGACTTTTCAGTTTCCATGATGGTTCCCCAAAGTACCTCGGTGACATTCTTTTTAGTGTGCATTACATCAATGTTATGTGGGAGAAGGAGGTCACCAAAATACGGGAGCCTCATCAACCCCGACTTATGAGTCCACATGTGTTCCTCACCATACCCCACAAAACCACCACCTTCTTGATTGGGCACGAGAGCATCTATCTGAGCATGAATCTCGGCACTAGTCATCATTTGCGGTGGAGGGTCTTTCACTACGACACCTTTCATAAAGTTCTTGATGTCTTGTTTGAATGGATGGTCAAGAGGGAGGAATTGACGATGTTTGTCGAACGACGAATACTTGCCACCCTTCTGTAACCAAATGAACCTCAGACGTTCCTTGCATATTGGACATGGAGACTTCCCATGAACACACCAGGCGCAGAATATCCCATAGGCCAGGAAGTCATGCAGAGAGTTGTGGTACCAAACGTACATTTTGAAGCTTGTCTTTGTAGCTCGGTCGTATGTCCATACGCCTTCCTCCCTAGCACTGACCAATTCATCAATCACAGGCTCCATGTACACACCCATATTACTCCGTGGGTGTCCAGGAATTATCAATGACAAGAATATATTCTATCTTCGAAAGCATACACCGAGGGGGAGATTGAGGGGGATAATGAACACGGGCCAACATGTGTATGGGGCAGCCATCAATCCATAAGGATTGAACCCATCTGTTGCCAACGCAACACGTACATTATGAGCCTCATCTGCTTTCTCACGATAAATGCAATCAAAGCGGGTCCATGCTTCACCATCAGATGGATGTACCAGTTTGTCAGCATTGTATCATTTTTCCTTTTTGTGCCATGTCATCTGTTTCACGAATTCCTCGGTCATGTATAGCCGTTGGATCCTCGGTACGAACGGGAGGCACCGTAGGATCTTCATAGGGATCGTAAGCTGCCTCTTCTGGCCATCACCAGAGTCTACCTCTAGGTACCTGGATGATTTACACTTTGGACAGTAATTTGCATCCTTGTGTTGTTTTCTAAATAGGACGCACCCCTTCGGACAAACATGCATCTGATCATATGGCATCTTGAGTGCACGAAGGAGTTTCTATGACTCGTACATGCTCTTTGGCAGAATGTGGCCATCCGAAACCAGGCTGCCAATCACGGTCAACATACTATCGAAGTGTTCTCGACTCATGCTACACTTAGACTTCAACCCCATTAAACGTCCAATGGCATCCAGTTGAGAAACTGTTGTCTGGTCGTGAAGGGGTTTCTGTGCTGAAGACATCATGTCATAAAACGCCTTTGCTGTTTCCTCCATCTCCTCCTCTGTACGTCCTTTAGTGTATTGTGCTTCATGAAAATCATCTAATATATATGCTACCCCGGCAGCAGGATCAAAATCCTTGACGCGGGGTCTCACCACCTCCTCTCTTAGACGATGGGCTTCATCATGGTGGACCCACCGAGTATAGTCCGGCGTCAATCCATTCTTCAAAAGATGTTTACCCATATCCACCTTATTTTTCCTTTTTCTATTTGCACATCTCTTGCAGGGACACAAAACTAGAAACGCTCCTTTAGCAGACTCGCCAAATGCTAGTTCCAAGAAATCATTGGTCTTCATTATCCATTCAGTGGTGAAATCACTCTGACTTGAGTGACCCGTGTACATCCACTCACGGTCATCCATCCTCTAACATATATACCAGCGAGCAAAGTAACCATCAATTGCAGCTACATATCGTTCGTACTATCTAATAGGTGAGGATAGGTCCTAATCCCACCCGCGGATGCGTAGATGAGGTTACTTTCCATGCTCTACTCCTATCGGAGACAGAATTTCGGCAGCACCTCCCTGCTGTTCTCCCGATACACGTCCTAGCAGGGAGAGTGTGTATCCGGAGAACAACAGGGAGATGATGCCGAAACCCTGTCTCGAATCGGAGCAGACCAAGGAAACTAACTCATCTACGCATCCATGGGCTGTCCAAAATACGTGGACAATCCGAAATAGATACGGTCATAGATATACAAAGATCTGCATACCAATAACTGTATGTCTTTCGAACGGGAGACGCCTAACCGAATTACGCGAGCTACGACTATGATAAGGAAAGGGGTTATACCTAGGGTGCCAGTGGAGTCAGGATAGCGGAGCCGTGGCGAGTCGGTGCAGTGGCGAGGCGACGCGGTGCAGGCAGACCCGTAACACCGAGGAAGACGATCGACGTACTCCGACTCCGCTTCAACGGGCTCTTCTCTACAAAAAAAAAGAAAGAAAAATAATACTGTTAATTAAAAATTTCGGCACAACCTCCCCTGCACGGGATGTTTCGAATACCTACAAAAAACAACGGCACGATGGCCGACATTCACATATGACAGCTCGATGGCCGACATCCACATACAACGGCTCGATGGCCGATATCCACATACAACGGCTCAATGTCCGAAAACCACATACAACGACAACACATACAACAACAATTACTACTGACACGACTGTTTCACGCATTATACGAATGGCATAAAAAAGGAATGAACGAACCTAGTGTGTCCTCGTCGGCGTTGCGGCGGCACGGCGGCGCGGTCGCGCGGAGGCGCGGCCGTGCAGGGTGAGCGGCTCGGGCGGCCGGCGCGGCTCGGCGGGCGGGCGCGGCGCAGGGCGGGCCGGGCGGGCGGCGTGGGGGCGCGTGCGGGCGGGCGGCGCGGCGTGGGCGCGTGCGGGCGGGCGGCTGGCGGGTATATAAACATGCTTTGCCGAGTGCCCGCGATTCGGCACTCGGCAAAGATTTTATTTATTTTTTTTAAATGCTTTGCCGAGTGCCGGTGATCTGGCACTCGGCAAAGCCTTTTTTTTAAAAAAATCTTTGTCGAGTGCCAGATCGCCGGCACACGGCAAAGTTTTTGATTTTTTTTTTAAAAAATTCTTTGCCGAGTGCCGCCGATCTGACACTCGGCAAAGATTTTTTTTTGTCCCAAATTTTTTTTAAAATTTTCAGCATTTTTTAAATTTCTTTGGCGAGTGCCATATCGCCGGCACTCGGCAAAGATTTTTTTTTTGCCAAATTTTTTTTTTAAAATTTTCAGATTTTTTTAAATTTCTTTGCCGAGTGCCAGATCGCCGGCACTCGGCAAAGATTTTTTTTTGCCAAAATTTTTTTAAAATTTTCAGATTTTTTTTTAAATTTCTTTGACGAGTGCCAGATCGCCGGCACTCGGCAAAGAATTTAAATTTTTTTTCCGCCAAAATTTTTTTAAAATTACTTTGCCGAGTGCCCACGACTTGGCACTCGGCAAAGAATTTTGCCGAGTGCCAGGATGCTGGCACTCGGCAAAGTTTTTTTTTTGCACCCAAATTTTTTTTACAGCCCTAATATAATATTAGGAGCTACATTTTAAATTTTGGTATATTTTTTATGTTTTTTGCTGCACTTAGTTAATTTATATCATTTACTTGAATTTTTTCGTAAAGAGCAAATTTGAACTGCAGGTGCATGGAATAATGGAATTTAGCCATTCAAAAAATAATATTCATGCTTTTGAGTATATTATGAGGTGCTATCTAGGAACACACCCGAAATTTCGAACATCATGTTCACGAAACATGGGCACCGACTTGCGGGCGATTTATTTTTAAATTCTATTAAATACAAACGAAGTCCGAAAATCACAAAAATTGCCAAGATGTCATGATATCGCATGTAGATGCTACGATAAAAAATTAAGAATGTTTCGAGGAAGTTGTGACGTACGTTGCTTGAAACCCAGACATCTCACATGTGTTATTACAATATCACATGTGGTTTGTCTGGGTTTCAAGCAACGTACGTCACAACTTCCTCAAAACATTCTTAATTTTTTATCATAGCCTCTACATGGGATATCATGACATCTCGGTAATTTTTATGATTTTCGGACTTCGTTTGTATTTAATAGAATTTAAAAACAAATCGCCCGCAAGTAGGTGCCCATATTTCGTGAACATGATGTTCGAAATTTCGGGGGAGCCTCATAATACACTCAAAAGCATGAATATAATTTTTTGAATGGCTAAATTCCATTATTCCATGCACCTGCCGTTCAAATTTGCTTTTTACGAAAAAAATTCAAGTAAATGATACAAATTAACTAAGTGCAGCAAAAAAACATAAAAAATATACTAAATTTTAAAATCTAGCTCCTAATACTATAGTAGGGCTTCACAAAAAATTTGGGTGCAAAAAGAAAAAAAATTTAAATTCTTTGCCGAGGGCCAAAATTCTGACACTCGGCAAAGAAATTCTTTGCCGAGTGTCAGATTTCTGGCACTCGGCAAAGTAATAAAAAAAAACTTTGCCGAGTGTCTAACAGCAGACACTCGGCAAAGGATCACCGTCCAGGCTCATCGTTTGTGAGTACGTCTCTGCCGAGAGCTGGACACTCGGCAAAGAATTTCTTTGCCGAGTGTATTTCTTTGCCGAGTGCCCGGCACTCGGCAAAGCGATCTTTGCCGAGTATCTTACTTTGCCGAGAGCGGCACTCGGCAAAGAGCCTCTTTGCCGAGTGCCCGATATTCGACACTCGGCAAAGCATATAACACTCGGCAAAGATGCTGTTTCCGGCAGTGACTTACACTGATATTTACGAGAAACATGTACTATGAATATAAGCATTTACAATAATACTACAAATATTTTATACTAAGAATATTTAGGAGAATTTGCACTAAGAATATTTACGAGAATTTTCTATTATATTCTCTCAACATAAGCACACTTATATTTACGAGAAATGTGTATTATAAATGTAAGTATTTACAAGAATCATACCAGAAACATACGCTGCCTAGTTTGAGATAACTAATCAGATCAACAGCGTGCATGCAGTTTGAGATGCCTAATCAGATCAAGAGTGTGTGCAGGGAAGACAAAATATACATGGATGGGATAAATCACTCAATAGCCTATCCCGAAAGCCTGATGGGGATGTGCAGGGAAGACATGAGCAGGCAGCTTCCGATCGTTGGATGGCACTGGCTGGAAAAATACTGAACTCAATCACGCATCTGCTTCAGATCAAAATAAAAAGAAATAATAAAACACATGGGGATTATTGTTGCCGATATGGGCTATCTCGCCTGGATGATCCGTTCCCTTGCACATGCACGGAGACAAGGATTCTGGATCGGGAGAAATAATAAAACACATGGGGATTATCATTGCCAATTTGTCGCCTTTCTCGCATAGCCGATCAAACAAATGTGCTCGTGCAGGGGATCTCAGAAATTATCTGTGCTAATCCGATGGGAGAGGCCTCCAGCTTGAATGAGGACGAGAGATGTTTGCGGCTACTTACCTCGGTACGTAGCCTGCTTTTTTCCTGACCCGTCGTACGGGGATCCCGGAAACCGGAAGAACGATGCTGGATGGAACAAGAAGAACGACCTCGCCTGTGCGGCAACAAGCGCCGCGCTGCAGGGAAGTCCCACGGCGGTGGACTGCAGACTACGAACGAAGCGAGAGCTCTACGGGGAGTCGCCGGCGGCGGCGACCAGAATGATTAGGAAGCGGCGTGATTTTAGGAGCCAGTTAATAAGCCGGTACGTGTACGAGGCAAACTACAGGCGAGTTTGCAGCCAAGCCGCGATCAGCGGGATTGAATTGCATGCATTGGTCCGAAGGGGACCACCAAGCCACAGCCACGAGCGTGACCATGGTGCGCTGATGACACTCGGGCTCGCGAGTTTTGGTTCGGCTACAGAATATGATATTCTATAGCCAGCTTTAGATTAATAGTTCTATATATATATATATATATATATATATATATATATATATATATATATATATATATATATATATATATAGAGGTATTACCGTACAACTGGCTACAAAATAACTTATTCTGTAGCCACTTTGAGTTACGATAATTGCTATGCTAATTTACGAGATTATAGTAACTCCTTACTATGTGATTTACTATAACATTATGGTAAATATCCCCATGTGTTATAGTAATTCAACTATCGTAAATATATATTGACATTGTCGTAAATTAGTATATAAAATTATCGTAAACAGAGGTGGCTACAGAATAACTTATTTTGTAGCTAGCTATAGAGTATACTATCTATATATATATATATACCCCCTTAGAATCATATCTAGATCATATCTTAGTATGCGTATATAGCATGGAGACTTCAATGAAATGGTGGTTAGATCTTTTTCTTTTTTGAGAATTACACGCTTCTTAGGAAGGTTGAAGCCTTTATTCTTTATTTTTGGTATTTTTATAAAAAATGATTTTGACATTTAATTTGTGAAAAAAGAGCGAGTTTAAATTGATTGTTTAAGACCCTAAACGAATTCAAATGAAAAGGTTGTCAACTACAGGGTTTTATAACATTTCGAGATCTACAACTTTCATTTTGGTAGTTTCTCCATCCGAGGTTGTTTACAAAATTTGAATTTCAAATTTAAGAAATTCAAACGTAATTTTCCTTGACAAGATGATTTCAAATGAAAAAGTTGTCAACTACAAAGTTTCATAACATTTTGAGATCTATGACTTTTGTTTTTGCTGTTTGTCCATCCGAGGTCGTTTAAAAAATTTAAATTTAAAATTTTTGGAAATTCAAACATAGCTTTCCTTGATAAGATGATTTCAAATCAAAAAGTTGTCAACTACAAAGTTATATAACTTTTTGGGATCTATAACATTCATTTTGGTTGTTTCTCCATTCGAGGTTGTTTGAAAAATCTAAATTTCAAATTTGAGAAATTTAAACGTAGTTTTCCTTGACAAGGTGATTTCAAATGAAAAAGTTGTCGACTACAAAGTTTCATAACTTTTTGAGATCTACAACTTTTGTTTTTGCTGTTTGTCCATCCGAGGTCGTTTAAAAAATTCAAAATTCAAATTTTTGGAAATTCAAACACAGTTTTCCTTATTAAGATGATTTCAAATCAAAAAGTTGTCAACTACAAAGTTATATAACTTTTTGGGATCTACAACTTTCATTTTGGTTGTTTCTCCATCCGAGGTTGCTTGAAAAATCCAAATTTTAAATTTGAGAAATTCAAACGTAGTTTTCCTTGGCAAGATGAATTCAAATAAAAAAGTTGTCAACTACAAAGTTTCGTAACATTTTGAGATCTATAACTTTTGTTTTTGTTGTTTGTCCATCCGAGGTCGTTTAAAAAATTCAAATTTCAAATTTTTGGAAATTCAAACATAGCTTTCCTTGATAAGATGATTTCAAATCAAAAAGTTATCAACTACAAAGTTAAATAATTTTTTGGGATCTATACCATTCATTTTGGTTGTTTCTCCATTCGAGGTTGTTTGAGAAATCCAAATTTCAAATTTGAGAAATTGAAACGTAGTTTTCCTTGACAAGGTGATTTCAAATGAAAAAGTTGTCGACTACAAAGTTTCATAACTTTTTGAGATCTACAACTTTTGTTTTTGCTGTTTGTCCATCCGAGGTCGTTTAAAAAATTCAAATTTCAAATTTTTGGAAATTCAAACACAGTTTTCCTTGATAAGATGATTTTAAATCAAAAAGTTGTCAACTACAAAGTTATATAACTTTTTGGGATCTACAACTTTCATTTTGGTTGTTTCTCCATCCGAGGTTGTTTGAAAAATCCAAATTTCAAATTTGAGAAATTCAAACGTAGTTTTCCTTGGCAAGATGAATTCAAATAAAAAAGTTGTCAACTACAAAGTTCTATAACTTTCCGAGATCTACAACTTTTATTGGGGTCATTTGCTCATTCAACATAGTAGTAGTAACATTGTTCACAAATTTTACATGTCCCTCTTATAGTTTGTGAAACTACATAAACTATAAGAGAGATGTAAATTTTGTGAATAATGTTACAATCACTTTGACGGATAAAAAAATGACTAAAATAAGAGTTGTAGATCTTGATGTGTAATATTATAAAATAGCATTCTTTTAATCAAACACTACTAAGAAATTTAGAAATAGACACGATATATATGAACTTTTTCTTATTTTTTCATTAACATAATCAGCATATATGTAAGTTGGCTCAGACAACTAAAATCCCCCGGAACATTTAGTGCTCAGAAAGACAACTTGTCGATGCTGTAACTTTGCACAAAACAATATGAACAGTGGCAACTAAAGAGATCGGTGGGCAAAATAGAATAGTGAAGTATGTTCTTGGAGCAATCCATTTCCATCGAGGTAACAGGTTCATAAAAATCTCTGGGAGGTCCATCAAGACAACATGATTACAACCGAAATATATATGGCCTAACAAGCAGATTTTGGACACACGAAATTAATTAACACTATCAAGGCACCAAAACTGCCACCGGACATCTTGGTCCGACCTGCATATTCCTCACTGCCCTCTTCATCAGATGCAGGCATCTTGGTCCTTCGACCTGCAAATAGTTAGAATGATATATCATTGTTAGGAGTTCAGTGGAGATGCAAGAATACGAGGGCATTTCAAATCAAATAGGATAAAAAAAACCAAGATAGAAGCTAGGAACTGTAGGCTTCAGCAGTTTAGGATTAAAAAAACCAAGATAGAAGCTAGGAATCGTGGCCTTCAGCAGTTTTCATGATTAAAGAAAATACAGATGCATATACTAGGCTTATAAAACTGTGTCAGTAAAAATGCATATGTATAATTTAGATAAAAATTTCAGTGTGCGGAAAAGGGACTGCAACAGTTTTTAAAGGGAAAATTGCATACCAACTAGCAGCTGCCTGCCAGGTGCACATTTTTGTACCAGAAATTTCAGTGCTAAGGTGCACAAGTATTTAAAAATTCAGAATTTGAATCTGTATAATCTACCTGCTGCAGCCTACCAGCACAACTAGCAACCAATTAGTATTCCATGCGTATAGCAGCCAACTAGCAGCCATGGATCTAGTAGCCATGGATCTAGAAAATTCCGCTATTCCGTGTTCTTCTATTTATCTCACGGTCTACAGTGTACGAATTTCCATCCCGGTTCCCGGATCAAGTGTAAATGCTTCCTAATGCCCATGTCCTCCAAATTAAGCCTAGAATTTAAATTGTCCTTTGACTTCCCAACAATGCCAAGAAATGTACCAACGATGCAGGCAGCGCAAGCGCACGGAGCCACCGCAATGGCATGCGCGACCGTGAGTCCGTGAAGATGATGAGCAGAGACTTCTGTTGGCCCATTTTTTTCAACTCCGCGAGCCCCTACTATTAAAAGAAGTAAATTGAAATTACCTGCACAATAGTTGCTGTAGTCCAGTGGTTTGTCCTGATCATGAGTTCGAGCCCTAGCCCTAGCCCCTTCGCAATTTTTTTAATTAAATTCTTGCGTGCGCAGTCCGCTGGGAAGCTGGGCTGCGGCCGCTTGAGCCGCTGGCAGGTTGGGCTTTCTGGAGTGGGGTGCGCCTGCGTCCGCTGGGAAGCTGGGCCTGCGTGCGTAGCTGCAGGCAAGCTGGGCTGCGTGCGTTTGAGCTGCAGGCTTCCCTTAACACGAATAAGATAGTAGAAAGATTCATTTTCATTTAATGACAATGGTATTTTCCATAATGACAATGGTATGCATACACATATACGTAGCGACCATGCATACTTCGTTTTTCTTCTACAGTTGAAAGGACAAGTTGGTGATCAGTACCGATATACTCGACTCCGGTTGAATGACGTGTGAAGTGATTATTACGGTAGGCACTTGGTCCTCAGCTGCGCTCTTTGAGACTCTGACCGTGTTGCACCGCTACTTCTGGTCAAGAGCCCACGACTCCCATTGCCGACACCCCCTAGAAGCCCCGGTGGTAGGCAATAATATAAAAGAAGCTTTTCATACATACTCCATCCTTGTCATACAAAATACTTTTTGACACACTATCACTTTCATACATTTATGACGACTGCAATTGGTGTTTTTGATAGGCAAAAATGTCACAATATGGAATTTGTCTACCCTTAAGACGTTTTTTGTGACGTTTATTTAGTTATATCACTAAGTTGAAATGCTTCCAAAGCAAACGTCATAAACAGACCGATTTAGTCACCTTTTGATCGAATGTCATGTCATAAACGTCATAAACCAACACATTTCTTGTAGTGCTATTACAGAAAGACCTTCCCATAATCCAACTAGGTCGGTCTTTCCTGCCTTGAGAGACACGCCATCTTGTTCCGTGCCTTCAGTCGGCCCTATAGGGAACCCTTAGGATCTTGGTTTGTCAAGCCCCCGAACTATTCATGGTTGAACTTTGAAGTCTTCTTGAATCTCTAGGTCTTGGCCGAGTAGAGTCAAGCAGCATGCCATGAAGTGCTCTTGAGATATTCGTCAAATGGTGTGCGCTTTCTTGCAAAGCGCACCCATTGGGTGTAGCGCCCGAGCCTCTTGCTATTTAGCATAGAAAGATAGAGGGTCTTTTCTGCAATTCTCCAATTCCTTTTTCAAAAAAATTTGAGTGCATGCGCTGAGGACATATGTCCCGTAGCCCCCAAGCCTAAAACCAACTACCCTAAGTCGATTATAGGGTCTTAGATATCCTCAGGGGTGCTGACGACTAACCTCCTCAAAACAATACTCAAAGACTGCTTGTCATTGAGTGTTTTAAATACCCCCTAGTGAGCATAACCCACCAATGGTAATCTTTGCTGCAAAACTTGGTCTTACCAATCTTGAATGCTAGCCCCCGAGCTTAGTCGGAGTAAGATCGATTAAGCCATGGAAGTGGCCAAATAGGCCATGTACTTGTCTTCAATGTAGTTTGGAATCTTGACTTGGCCGAGTAACATCCCTCAATATAACTGATTGTTGATGAAGCCAAGTAAGTTTGCCCTTGTTGACTCTGTCTTTGTTGACCACCACGTAATTGATGATCAAAGCAGTAATGGACCCCTCAATTACACGCGTGGTAAAAAATCCAGCCATTGAATCTGCAATAGTAAAAAAGATCTGGCCGTTGGGGCCGCAATGGTTACTTCCAGGAGAAAATAACTCCTTAATTCCATTTATAAATAGATGGTCCTGGGGTAAAATCTTTTCACCCTGCTATTGTTGCACACCCGCTTCCTTGCCTCGTGCGCTCCTGCTCCCAAACCCATGCGCCGCCAAACCCTAGCCTAATTCCTCCACTGCTCAATGCGAGTAAACACCTGAGCATACATCCGTGCAATGCGAAAGGAGGGAGTCGCCAAGGCTGGAGTTCGAAGAAGGCGTAGAAGGAGAAGAAGAAGTTGATCAGGCTGAAGCAAACGGTGCCACTGAGTCTGTGGCTTGCATGGGATCCTCTGAGAACAATGTTAGCGGATTTGGTCAAGCTAGTAGCCGAGGCCATGCTATAGAACAAGGTCGTCAGTGACTGGAAAGCGCCCGGATATCATCACTGCCCATCCCCGCAGATAGGTGAAATTGTACACTTCACCTCTTTCGTCTTTGAGCGAGGTTTGGGTTTAGCCACCTCAGCTTTCCTTCACGGGGTCCTTCTTACTTGATTTCCTTGAATCATCTCAACCCCGAACTCCACCCTCCATCTGTCTATCTTTGTTCACCTCTGTGAAGCCTTCCTTGTTATTCCTCCAAACTTCACGCCCTTCCGCTATTTCTTCCGTCTCAAACCACAGCCCCACGAGCTGCTCCGGCTGTAGTCGGTGGAGCCAACTTCCAACTCCGTGCTGGGATGAAGGACGAGTACGTTGACTATACTCTCCCAGACACGATCAAGAATTGGAAGACCAAGTGGTTCTACATGGATAACTGCAATCCACCATTGGAGGCGGCCACCGGGTTCTCACCGGTGTACAACTTCCGTTGGAGGGAGGGTACTTCCGAATCCAAGAAGAAGAGGGTATAGTCTCACGTCAATATGATAACAATGCTAAAAGTAGTGGCGCTTACTAGTGCTGGTGTAGCCGCCAGTTTCCTAAGGCGACGCCTCCAACCCTTGCAACACGTAAGTTGTCCGAAACCAGGAGGACATTTCATTTGGGCTCGATGGGTCCACCATGGAGTCAGACGCTGGGGTGTGGCATGAAGGCGAAGGCAGGAAGCTAGCAACAAGCGTGCTAGAAGAAGTTGCTAAGCGTGAGAGTGCCAAAGAAGGCGCGCAAACTGCAAGTAAGTTGTCGGCGAGCCTAGTCATGCACATCGAGCCCAATTTGATGGGAAAGGAGCCGGAGGGGTAGTTCGTAGCCGGAGCCAAGTATCCAGGGGACAGGTCTCATATCCATTTTTGTCTTGTACTGAGTAGAATATGCGAATTGCTTCAATTACAGCTGCACCCGGGGCAGAGGATCCCAGTTGATGCATGATGTGTCTTAGAATGGCTTCAAAGCTATAACTTGCTTAGGTTTTTTTTTAGACATGTAACCTGCCTAGGGTAAGTCATAGTACTCAACCAATAAGTGTTGACAAAAAAATGGATATGAGGATATAAGCTCACGATTTTCCATTCAAAGATAAAAATTGGTGCCAAAGGTTAGAATAATCATCAATAGTTGAAATTCACTCTTTGGACCCATTTGGCATGGCTCTAGCTCCGAGATTTATATCGGATCTGTAGTTTGTAGACTAAAATAAAGTGGTCCAAATATTTTTATTTAATATAAAATATAAATAAAATGAGTCATGTAAACATACTTAACATGCCAGCAGGTCTAGCTCCAGGATTACCTAGAGCTACAAGTGACCAAAATTCACAAATTTTTAGAGCTAGAGCTCTGCTTAATAGGCCTGTGACCGTAAACTTGAGTTTGCTGGGCTCACAAATCCCTTCCCAAAAAGAAGGCTTATTTCAGCCTGTTAGAACAGGTCCTAAACTTAAAGTCGGGTATTTCCTAAAGGAGTTTTTTTTTTCCAAACCGTATTTGGTTAAGGAGTAGTAGACTGGAGCCAAATAAAAAAAACAAAAGTCCAAACCCACAATTAGCGTCTTCAAGTGAAATACAGCCTTTTCCAATATGAAAAGAATAGATCTTAAGGGAGTACAAGCTTTCGACGAGACTAGGTTGTCATTATATCTATCTATCCTTTATCCCTAATAAATATGGAATAAAAATCCTAACCTAAATAGATTCCTTAGATCCTGAGTACTTTAAATCTATATCTATATCTATATACCTACCTAATAAAAAAGAGGCAAAATTTCCGCCATGTTTTTCCACCTGTAAGAGGTAAGACGTAACCATCCGTGATTCAATCTCACGTAAAACTCAATCTTGTGTCAATACTACAGAAAAACAGATATGCACACATACAATCCTAAATGGACTCCACAAAAAGAAAGAGAACTGCACTACTTATATATCCTCCCTAACCTATACATACATATAATAATAAAAAGACAAAATTTCTCACCCCGATTTTGTTTTTTTTTTTGCCTGGAGTACGTTTCCGTCCGAGTAGTCTTTTCTGGATCTTTTTGTTCTTCTTGTTTTCTGTTTTATGGAAACTCATGTTCCGTTGTGTACGCTGTCGTCTAATCAAATTTTCATCCAGCCAATAAACAGTGTCTGGTCCGCTTGTTTTACCGTTTCCGTCTCCTTTTCTTCTTCTGTTTTTTTTCTCCCGATATATACCGTATCAAGTGGCCCCTGCTTGTAGATTGTGACGTCCCGTGCCTCCCTTTCTGTGATTTTTTTGTTTTTTCTTTTCTGATACATAACTTTGCCTTTTTATAAAGATAAAAATAAATAATAAATAGAGTATCATGGGCCCTCAAAAAATTCGACAATTACCTAAAAAATAAATATTTCTATCACTAAGGTGTCGATGTAATTTTGATAAAGAATAAATTATTATTAGAACATGAATGAAATCTTAAGCCATTTGCTGTCATCCAATCTAATCTAATTAAATATTTCTCCAAATTATCCCCGTATACTATACTATGCAAATCTCCAACTTTTACGTATATACCAGTGCACCGAAGAGACCAATTCTCAACACAATGACGACTAACCTTCTGTCGAATTTAATAATATATTAAAATTATATATTTTTATGGATCCTCAAAAGAAGTCATGGAACTTGATATTTAACTCTATCAACACCTGAATAGTATAAAAACTAATGTTACGTTATATTTACGTAAATATTTTTGTGCCTTACAACAAAAGAAAAAATATATCAAGATTATATTGTAACTCAATAGATAATTAATAAGACATTGTTATGTTATTGCTAATATGTACTTATACTATTGATGTCATGGTCATCATCATAAAATAAAGCACAACTCTTAAACTCTATAGAAAGGATAAAAAGTGAATAGATATGTAACATTGTCGTCCTTGATCCACTAATGATCCCGCTTGTTTATGATTGATGTAGCAACCACACACAACATCAAAAGTAACACCTATATGAATTAAAGCGGTTGCTTCCGCTGCAGTTATATAGCAAGCTGAAGTGAACAAGTCGAACATTTGATAGTTTTTTTTGTCTTCCGTTGCAATGCACGGGCAAATTTGCTAGTAAAGAGGCAAAATTTCCACCTCTTGTTTGGTCCATTTGTTTTGGTCTAGCACTCCCTAACTACTTCTATGTGTTTTCGGTGGAGACTCCAGATCCTGTGGGGACTCAAAACAGAGTTCAGACTACTGTGTTTACTTTTAGAGTCCATGTATCAAAGGGAAACTAAAGAACGAAGAAAATATTTCATTTGGGCAGCCGGATACGAATAGGATACAACACACACGTGAAAAGCAAACTACAAACAGATCCACCAGAAAGAAAGAGGAAAATATTTAATTTGGTCAGCCAAATACGTCCGGAGCCAATCATCATGAGGAAGTAAGGAAAGATTACAACATCAACAAGGATTTGGCAAGCACCAATCACATGAAAACAAACAGCAACAAGGAAAGATTTTGGCCCGTCTTTGTGCTAATCCCGCGCCCTTACGAGTCGTGCGCCGCCCATGACCCTCACACCGGCGGACTTGGGGAAGAGGAATGTACCCAGCCGGCCGGAGCTCCTTCACGTTTGGCCGCACTTGGCCCTTGGCCAAGGAAGAGCCACTCCGCCCAGCCACGCTTCACACCAGGCAACTCCGAAGCTGCTCCATTCTGTCCGAGCCACCGAGCTGCTTCGCGCCACACTGAAGATGCTCCATGGCTGGCCACGCCATTCGGCCATGCTTCTCCCCTAGCCATCCCTAGAACGAGCGGCCACAGTCACACGGAACGCGGGTCGCAGTAGGGTTCCGCGTCCCGGGAGCGAGCGCTTTGGATCGCGGTTCGCGATCGATATAGTAGGAACGACGGGTCACTGCTGGGACGACGTTCCAAATCATACCGGACACTGAGGAGGATGAAGACTGGCGGTGTAGCACTGTCGTCTCTGCGCGGCGCTGGGCAAACCGGCAACATGGCGCTGGGGCTGGACAGGCACTGGCAGCGGCGCGGCGCTGCTTGCCTAGCGTAGAGGCTGGCGAGCGGCTGCGGTGGATGTATGTCAGTCCGATGTACTATTGGGGACGGAGAGTTGGAGACCTAGACGCATTAGTTAAATGAGCCTGGCAGCCTGCAGCCCATACGGTCCAGGAAATAGATTTGTATTTCTTAAAATTAGATCTATACAATCTAAAACCGTATATAAAAACGGTATATATATGTAGTAAACTTTTACATTGGTAATCATTTTGACCTATGAATTATTTTATGGTGTGTAAAAGGTTTATCTATATCTATACCTTATCTATACCTATACCTAATACTAAAGAGGTAAAATTTCTGGCTCTTTTTTTTCGTCCATCCATTTTTTTGTCCACCTCCCTCTAACTACCGAATAATGCAGAGTTTCTTCCGTCCAGACTTATATATATAACGCACGCGAGTTAGAATACCTCTTGTCTAATTCTAAAAAAAGAGCTCTTGTCTAACACGATACAAGGTCTGATAGGAAAACGTATTGGATCATGTATGTGACCCGGACTCTATCTCTATTTGACTATCTATATTCCTTGGAATTCCAATCCTGGGTCGTGTATGTGATCCGGACTCTATCTCTATTTGACTATCTATATTCCTCGTCCAAGTCCAATCCAAATTCAAATAGATCCTTGGATCCTAAATAACCTGAATAGAAATCCTATTATAATCAAATAGAAAATAATAAGATTAGAAATATACTATATCTTCGGTTAGCCTGAGACAGCATGCAAATCACCAACTAGAGCACGTACACGCGCATGCAATCATGGTACGTGGGCTGGAGTTTTGCATGCTCGTCATGCCGGCCGGACACAGGATATATAATCACATCGTATGCGTTAGAACGTGGGCACGACGCTGTAACCGACGACGAAGTCGAACACGTAGTGCTAGGAGGGCAACTGCGACCTCGGCGGTGCCACTACAGCCATGTCGAGGTCGGTGTCATTGTCGTCCGCGCGCTTGGCGAAGCGGCTCTTGATGCGCGGACGCGACTCCACATACGCGTTCGGATCGTCTTCTGGAACCGCCGGTTAATTCTTTCGCTTTGGCAGTACTGCATCAGCCGTGACTCCTTGCTCTCCGTGGCCACCGGCGTCGTCGCTGCGACCCTGCCCGCCATGACCCGTCGCACTCTGGCATTGCACCCACGTCCAAAAACGACACCTAGACATACCCAAACCAAGTTCATCAGATTGGTGCATCCTTCATCGATCCTCCTAGGTAGCAACTTGCACGTGATTTCATCATGCCTATGAAAGTAGGCTGTTCTCTAACGGAAGTGCAGGACACCATCTCCTTTGACTGCACAAAGTCGAGCTCGATGACGCCGCCAGTCATGCTGCCGGCATGGCCGCACATTACTTCCAAGACTAGGCTGACCTACAATGACGAGCCCTGGCCCGCTCTACCAAAACCAAAGTCGAAACGAAGATTAGGTATTGTATAATAGGAATAGCAAACAATCACGGGCATACTGACAAGCTCTTACTACTAAAAAGCTCACTTTAAATATGGCCAAGCGCCCGAGCGACGCCGCCGTCATGGAACTGTAGGACGACTCGAAACTTTGGCAGCGACGGTGCAGCGGTGATGCCACCAAAGTAGGTAAACAACATCGCCGCTGGATCCGTTGTTAGGCAAAACGCTATTCGCGTACAGGAACCTAGAGAAGTCTTGGCTGAGAAACGGGTCCATAACGTCTGGGAACAAAAGTCCAGCTTATTGGCATTGGCCTTCTCTTCCGCGGCGGCGGCGAACAGAAGTGCCTCCGTAGACTCAGAGGCAGGCACAGCGACACCAATGGGCTGCACTGGCACGCGCTTGTGGCGGCCCGCTAGCGGGTTGGCGTCGCAGATGTTGGTGTCGCACGTGGCACAGAGGGTCGTGTTGTTCCCAATCATGCACGTAGGAGATTCTGCTAAAAAAAACCCGTAGGAGATTGCCTCTAGCTTTTCTTTCCTTCTTTCGGCCGATTCGGAAATCCAAGGACCACCTGTTACGTTATTCCAAGATGCTGTATACAATATTTCAATACGGAGGGAAATTCTAGGTGAAGTATTGAACGGATGATGGTAAGTTTCCGTACTGGCTTGTGCATGCATCATGTATCTCCTGTATGCTCCCTTCGTCTAGAAAAACATACAATTCTAGTACCGTGTCATATTTTAATATCTTAAGTTTGACCGATTATAAATAAAAAATATCAATATTTATGATATCAAATAAATATTATTAGATTAATTATGAAATATATTTTCATAATAAATTGATTTGGAGTCATACATATAAATATTATTCACTAGAAATTGGTCAAACGTGAACTACTTTTTCTGACATACAACCCATAGTTGCATGTTTTTCTGAATAAAACGGGTATCTTCGCTCTCTACCTATCTCTTTCTATCTGCAGGGTTCAATCATAGGAGGAATTGATGAAATGCATGACGTCTTAAAAGATAAAGCGCAACTGATTTAAAGACGAATTGAAACATATATGACACGTTAGTTAAATAAATATCGAGCTACAAGTTATATAAATTCTCATGCAACAAACCATGTATCCATCCCGTTGCAACGCACGGGCAATTTTGCTAGTTAATACTAAAGAGGAAAATTTCAGGCTCTTTTTTTTCGTCCATCCATTTTTTCGTCTGTTTCCTTCTAACTACCGGTAGTCTAAGAGTTTCTTTCATCTAGACTTATATGATTCGTGCTCATATGAGTTACAATAGCACTTGTCTAGCACGATACGGAGTCCGATTCGAAAACATATTCTTAATAAGGTAACCTAAATACCTACGGATCCTAATAATCCAAATATATCTTGATATGAATAGGAATTTTAAACCAAATAAAAAAAGAGGCAAAACTTTCATCCAACCTTGCCACTAAAAAATTTTCGTCATGAGATCCAAGTTCGGTTGAGCCAAAAATAGCTATTTCTTTCCATATCCATAGCCATGCAGAAGCACGTTAAATTTTATATGAAAGTTTATTAATTGGTCGGGTTAATTAGTCATTATTTTGATCAAGTTGGAGAGCGCTGGAGAATACTTGACGTTGACGGTGACTGATTCCTTCTCGATTTGGAAACCGGAGGCTGTATCGATTTGTAAATTTTTTGCTTTGTCGAGTTGCATAGGTTGAACTAAATTATGGAATGTTCATCTAACTAGAATCCATTTCGAACACTTGACCATGTTTCAAACTTTTCGATCAGATCAAAAGTAAATTAATATATATTTATATGTATATATTATTATTATCTATATAGCATAAGAATTTTATTGGTATGTCACTCGTCCGGACTTATATGACCCGTGCTCATATGAGTTACAATAGCTCTTGTTTAGTGTGATACGGAGTCCGATTCCAAAACATATTCTTAAGGTAACCTAAATACCTACAAATCCTAATAATCCAAATATATCTTAATATGAATAGGAATTTTAAACCAAATAGAAAAAGAGGCAAAACTTTCGTCCAACGTTGCCACTAAAAAATTTTCGTCATGAGATCCAAGTCTGGGTGAGCCAAAATAGCTATTTCTTTCCATATCCATAGCCATGCAGAATCACGTTAAATTTTATATGGAAGTTTATTAATTGGCCGTGTTAATTAGTCATTGTTTTGATCAAGGTGGAGAGACCATGTTTCGAACTTTTCGATCAGATCAAAAGTAAATTAATATATATTTATATGTATATATTATTATTATCTATAAAGCATAGACAATTTTATTGGTATGTCACTCTCTCACAAGTCTATATAAGTTAGAGTAACATATCTAGTTAGCCATGTGCGGTGCAGAGTATGATCTTAACCAATATAAACATATAACATGATGATTAGATAAGGCAGGGTAGGGAGTCCAGATCCAAGTTGAATTGGGACTCGTGATACGATTATTAATAAATCTAAGCTGCAAGTTAGCGAGGTGACTACATAACGTGCACATCCCGTTGCAATGCACGAGCACGTTTGCTAGTCAACCTAAATATATTAGGATCATCATCCACATGTTATAGCCACATTCTATCGCCTCTTTATTATTGGATAGAGATAACCCATGCTCATACAAGTTAGAATAGCTCTGGTCTAGCGCCATATGGAGTCCAATTCCAAAACGTATTGGGTCATATATGTGACCTAGACTCATAAGCCATGCTCATATGCGTTATAATATCTGATCCATCACTATAAAACTGTTTTATATAAGAAACGTTAAGGTTTGATTGTGTACTATGTCTACTCCCGAGCATCGAGAACTCCCAATAGAACGCGACAAGTTGGCGTCTATGTTCCGTTGACCTAACTGAGCCACAGCGCCCAGACTTCGTCTCCAACTAAAATTGGATACAAACTTAAATATACATTATATACATACATAATAAAACTATGTATATTTAAAAAGCTCGGACTACTTATACAATTTCAAAATGACAAAGTACATGGTATGGAGTCCAATTCAAAGCTAATTGTAATACATAGCATCCTATTGTCCACCATTACCTCCGGTGCCTACCCAAACATAAGTTAGAGTCGCATGTCTCTTGGCACAATATGGAGTTCAATACCCAAGACGAATTCAAAAGCATGATCACACAATAAACGAACATCCCGTGGCAACACACAGGCATATTTGCTAGTTTATATAAATAGGAATTTGCTAGACAGCCATTGAATGTCCTACCTGACTTTTGCTCAACAAGAAAAATTATTACAGCTCCACATATATCATGTTCTTCTAAAATACGATTTTGGAAAGAGCAAAAGTACATGGTAAAAAGCAATACAGGAATTTGATATGTGCCATCGCTGTAAGAAAGCAACTGAATTGGAGTGCACTGACAACCCTGTTCCTAGTGTTCATATATGCTTGCCACGCCCTTTTAGTATCCCTGGAATAGGAGGCAAGTTTGGTACCCTAACTCCTCTTGGTCCTTGAGGCTGCGGTGATGGATGCCAATGATTGTTCAGTGTACTTGAGCACTTACCTCCATTTGCAACAGGAGCTTGGGTACAATCAGTTTCTTCTTTGCCACATAATCCCATTGCTTTCATTACAAAGGATTCATCCCGCAACTCATATGGAGTGCTGCATTTTTGAGAAATACGTGAGTCAGGGTTTAGCACTCAGGAACCCTTCATGCTCAGTTATAATGACTTAACGCCTTCACAATGTGAAAGGTCTTGATGGCTAGAGGGGGGGTGAATAGCCTTTTTAAAAATTTCTACAAAGACAAGCTAGACAAGTTTATCAATATAACAAATAGCGAGATGCGAGTTTTGCTTAGCCTACGGGGTGTTTGCAAGCCACCTATCCAATACACAATTCTAGTATATTCGCACTCAGGCACAAGTCAAACCGAGAAGGTAACTACAACTACAACTAGCAAGCTACACAAAAGAGCTACTCTAGCAAAGCTAACTAGCTAGCAAAGATAACTAAGAAGGTAATGCGGAGTTGAGTTAGGAGAGTTTCACCGAGGGGCGAAGAATTGAGCCAACCAATCAATATGATCAAGAGATGATAATCAAGATAGCCAATCCACCGAGATAGTCGGAATCCGAATATCCAACTAGCTCAAAGCTTGCACCTTTGGGATACCATAATCCAACATCTTGTGTATGCTTTAAGTACCTCAATATTCTTTTTGTTGCCTTCAAATGACTTTCTCTTGGTGAGGCTTGAAATCTTGCACACATGCATACACTAAACATCACGTCGGGCCTTGATGCCGTCACATAGAGTAGGCTACCAATCATTGATCTATATAGCTTTTGATCCACCATGTTGCCACTCTTGTCACTATCTAAGCTTCCACTAGTGCTCATTGGAGTAGTGATTCCTTTTGCATCTTCCATACCAAACTTCTTTAGCATATCCTTTATGTATTTGGTTTGGCTTACAAATGTTCCTTCCTTCATTTGTTTGATTTGAAGTCCAAGAAAGAAACTAAGTTCACTAATCATTGACATTTCAAATTTCTTTGCCATCATTTTCCCAAACTCATCACAATAATCTTGATTGGTTGAACCGAATATGATATCATCAACATATATTTGCAACACAAACAAGTCTTTCCCAATCTTCTTGGTGAAGAGAGTAGTATCCACTTTGCCCATGACAAATCCTTTGGATAGCAAGAAGTCCCTCAATCTTTCATACCATGCTCTAGGTGCTTGCTTCAATCCATACAAAGCTTTTCTCAATTTGTAGACATGATTGAGTTTCTTGTCATCTTCAAAACCAGGAGGTTGCTCCACATGCACCTCTTCTTGAATGTACCCATTGAGAAATGCACTCTTCACATCCATTTGATATAGCTTGATATTGTGAGCACAAGCATAGGCAAGTAAGATCCTAATTGCTTCCAATCTTGCAACGGGGCATATGTTTCACCAAAGTCAAGACCCTCTATTTGTGTGTAACCTTGAGCCACTAGTCTTGCTTTGTTCCTTACTACTATTCCATCTTGATCTTGCTTGTTGCGAAAGACCCATCTTGTTCCAATGACATTGTGATCACTAGGTCTCTCAACTAATTCCCATACTTCATTTCTCTTGAAGTTATTTAGCTCTTCATGCATTGTATTTACCCAATCCGGATCTCTCAATGCTTTATCAATGTCCTTGGGTTCTTCCATTGACACAAAAGAAGAGTGAGCACAAAATGATGCCAATCTTGATCTAGTTTTCACTCCCCTTTGTATGTCACCAATGATGGAATCCAATGGATGGTCTCTAGCAATGTTGGTTGGTTGAAGCACTTGCACTTGATTGCTTGGATGTTGATGTTGATCATGAGTTGGAGATGATGAACTAGCCACTTGTTGATCTTGTTGCACTAGAGATGATGTACTAGCTTGATTTTGCACAAGAGAACCCCTAGCTTGTGTAATTGGACTTTGGAGCACTTGATCTTTGTAGTCATCCACATCAATCACTTGCTTTGGCCTAATATCAACAATATCCATTTCTTTCATAGCATTGGTCAATTGAGTTCCTCTCACATCATCCAAGTTATCTTCCTCATCTTGAGAGCCATTTGTTTCATCAAACTCAACATCATGAACTTCCTCAAGTAAACCACTAGCTAAATTCCAAACTCTATAAGCTTTGCTAGTAGTGGAGTAACCAAGTAAGAATCCTTCATCACATTTCTTCTCAAACTTGCTCAATCTAGTGCCTTTCTTCAAGATGTAACATTTGCAACCAAAAACCCAAAAGTATGCAATGTTGGGCTTTCTTCCATTTAAGATCTCATATGGTGTCTTCTCTAGGAACTTGTGGCAATAGAGGCGGTTGCTATAGAAGCAAGTTGTGTTGATTGCTTCGGCCCAAAATGAATGACTCACATTATACTCATTCAACATTGATCTTGCCATATCAATTAAGGTTCTATTCTTCCTTTCAACTAGGCCATTGTATTGAGGTGTATACTTGGCCGAGAATTGATGTTTGATTCCAAGCTCATCACATAGCTCATCAACTCTTGCGTTTTTAAACTCACTTCCATTGTCACTTCTCACTTTCTTGATTGTGGTCTCAAACTCATTTTGCACTCTCTTGATGAACTTCTTGAATATGTCAAATACATCACTCTTGTCCACAAGAAAGAATACCCATGTGTATCTAGTGAAATCATCCACAATCACAAAGCCATACTTGTTGCCACCAATGCTTGTGTATGTAGTTGGCCCAAATAGATCCATGTGCAACAACTCAAATGCCTTGGAAGTACTCATAATACTTTTCAATGGATGAGTGTTGCCTACTTGCTTTCCGGCTTGACATGCACTACATAGCTTATCTTTCTCAAATGTGACATCCTTCAAGCCTCTAACTAAGTCATGCTTAACTAACTTGTTCAATTGCTTCATGCCAACATGACCAAGTCTTCTATGCCATAACCAACCCATACTTGATTTGGTGAGCAAGCATGTTGAAAGTTGAGTGTCACTAGCATTGAAATCAACCAAGTATAGATTCTCATATCTAAAACCCTTGAAGATCAAATTGGAGCCATCAACACTAACTATCTCCACATCATCAACACCAAATATGCACTTGAAACCAAGATCACACAATTGAGCAACCGAGAGAAGATTGAAATTTAACTTTTCAACTAAGAGCACATTGGAAATGCTATGATCATTTGATATTGCAATCCTTCCAAGAGCCTTTACATCACCCTTGCCATTGTCACCAAATGTGATGCTATCAATGCCACTATCATTTGATTTGAGAGAGTTGAACATTCTTGAATCACCGGTCATATGTTGAGAGCACCCACTATCAAGCACCCAATGCCTTCCTCCAGCCTTGTAATTTACCTACAAAACAAATTAATGTCTTTTAGGTACCCATACTTGCTTGGGTCCTTGGAGGTTAGTCACTAAGCTCTTTGGTACCCAAATGGCCTTCTTCTTTGGACCCACAATTGGCGTACCATCAAACTTAGCATGCACACCTTTCTCACCCTTGGTAAGCACATAACAAGAATCAAAAGGAATGTAAGGTACATTAGCATTTTTCTTGTTCTTGTTCATTTTGTTGCAATTATGCTCTAGATGCCCAACTTGTTTGCATCTATTGCAAAACCGACCATAACTCTTCACAAAGCTAGGCTTGTGAGTTACAAAGGCCGCCTTGCCCTTCTTGGGAGTATAGCCCAAACCCTCTTTGTTAAGAGAGAACCTTTGGCTACCCAAGCATTTTAGCAAGCGAGCATCCCCACCATAGGCATTGCCTAATGCGCGGGTGAGATCATCCACTTCTCTCTTGAGAGTCTCATTCTCAACCACAAGTGATGAATCACTAGTAGTAGAGATAGAGTTGGTTGTGGTGGATGATGATGAGCTACATGAAGCATTAGTAGGACCAACAAATAATGAATCATCAATAATATCACATGTTAGTCCAATATCACAAGTGACAATCACTTGCTCCTCCTTAGCTTCCTTCATGAACTTCTCCAACTTGGGGTCCTTTTCCTTGATGAGCTCAAGTAGAGTGGAGTGGGCTTCCTTAAGCCTAGTGTGAGCAACTTCAAGGTCCTCGTGGTCTTCCTTTAGACACTCATGAGAGGCCTCTAGCTCATCAAAGGATTTCCTAAGAGCTTTGAGCTCTTGTTTAATTCCTTTGCACTCCTTACTCTTTTTGAGAGCAACAAGCTCCTCCATCAAGGCATCATTTTCATTGCTCTTGGCAATGAGCTCTTGCTCCAAGATTTTGCACTTCTAGGTTGTCCTCTTGTAGCCCTTGCTCATTTGATCTATTATGCCCAATACATCATCCTTGGAGTAGTCCTCATCCTCCTCATCATCACTCCTACAACCATCACTAGCACAAGAATCATCATCACTATCATCATATTTTACCTTGGTAGGCTTGGCCATAAGGCATGTAGATGTAGTGTCAAAGATGGATGGCTTGTTGAAGAGGGCGATGCTTGCAATGGCTCGCCGAGTGATCCTCTCATCATCACTAGAGCTATCATCTTCACTATCGGAGTTATCACTATCCCAAGTGACTACATAGCCACCACCCTTCTTCTTCTTGTTGATAGTGAAGCTCTTCTTCTCTTTCTTCTCCTTCTTGTCCTTCTTGTTCTTCTTCAACTTCAACTCCCCATCATGATATCTTTTGTCTTCATAGGGGCACTTTGCCACTACATGATCGGGGCTATTGCAATTGTAGCAAAGTACCTCCTTTGTCTTCATGAAGTCCCTTCTCTTTCTTGCACCATATCCTTTCTTCTTCATGAACCTCCCCATATTGTGCACTAGGAGGGCCATGGTCTCATCATCGAATGGATCATCATCATCGCTCTCCACCTTGCTCTTGCCCTTAGAAGATGAAGCCTTGAATGCAATGGGCTTCTCTTTCTTGACCTTGGTCTCCTTCTCATCTTCATCTTCATCATCATCATATTGAGCATCGGTCATGACATCCCCAAGCACTTGGTTTGGAGTCACCTTGTCCAAACCCTCTCTTTGGATCATCTTCCTCAAGATAGCAAACTTCTTAGGTAAGTTCATCAAGAACTTGTGTGAGAAATCCTTGTCCTTGACATCCTCTCCTAGGCTCTTGAGATCATTGACTATGACTTGAAGCCTATAGAACATCTTCGGTATGGACTCATCATCCTTCATCTTGAAGCTTGCAAACTTGTCCTTGAGCATATAGAGCTTGGCACTCTTTACCGTTGAAGTGCCCTCATATGTTTCCTCTAATCTTGTCCACACTTCACTTGCCATCTCAAGATCCTTGATTTGCTCAAAAACCTTTGCATCAATCCCATTGTAGAGAGTGTTGAGAGCCATAGTGTTGCATTGGTTGTTGATGTGATCATTGTTGGTGAGGTTGTCGGGATCAATAATAGCATAATCATGATGTGTCACCTCCCAAACCTTCTCATTGATAGAGCCAAGATATTGCTTCATCTTTCTTTTCCAATGATCAAAAGATGAGACACCATCAAAGAATGGAGGCTTGCCCCCGACCTGGTTGAACACAACTTGAGTCATCTTACACCGAGGTTGTTAAGCCTTGCAAATGGTGACCACGGCTCTGATACCACTTGAAAGGTCTTGATGGCTAGAGGGGGGTGAATAGCCTTTTTAAAAATTTCTACAAAGACAAGCTAGACAAGTTTATCAATATAACAAATAGCGAGATGTGAGTTTTGCTTAGCCTACGGGGTGTTTGCAAGCCACCTATCCAATACACAATTTTAGTATATTCGCACTCAACCGCACAAGTCAAACCGAGAAGGTAACTACAACTACAACTAGGAAGCTACACAAAAAGAGCTATTCTAGCAAATCTAACTAGCTAGCAAAGATAACTAAGAAGGTAATGCGGAGTTGAGTTAGGAGAGTTTCATCGAGGGGCGTAGAATTGAGCCAACCAATCAATATGATCAAGAGATGATAATCAAGATAGCCAATCCACCGAGATAAATCAATCACAATCAAAGAAGTGAAGACACAAAGATTTATCCTGAGGTTCACGTGCTTGCCGGCACGCTAGTCTCCGTTGTGTCCCTCTTCACCACGCGGTTCGGTGGCTAATCGGTCACACACCGAGCCTCTCAAAAGGCGCCACAAGAACCTACCAAATGGCAAAAGGTTGCAAATGACACGAGCAATCCACTAACGTTACCTTTGGCGCTTCATCGAGGTAGGCACAAACCCCTCACAATCACCGGAGGTGGCCAAGAACAATCACCAACTCTTGCCAATGCCTCCAAGCTGCTCCAAGCCGTCTAGGTGGCGACAACCACCAAGAGAAACAAGAATTCCACAGCAAATCAACCACCAAGTGCCAACTAGATGCAATCTCACAATGCAAATGCACTTGGATCACTCAATCTCACTTCAAATAAGCAAAGAAGCAAGAGAGATGAGTGGGAGGGGAGTTGCTTAGCTCAAAGTGCTCACAAGTATGTCAAAATATCCAAGAGAGAGAGCTTTGAGCCGGCCAATGAGTATTTATAGACGTACCCCTTTGAATATAGCCGTTAGGAACTTGAAACAGCTGCAGTCGCGTTGACCGGACGCGCTGGTCCCGTAACGGACCGGACGCGCTGGTCAAGCCTGAGCAGCGCACTAATGAAGCAGTGACCAGACGCGCTGCAGAACTGACTGGATGCCATAGTACCAGCGTCCGGTTGGAGTCCAGTAAGCTCCCTCAATGACCGGACGCGTCCGGTCGACTGTGACCGGATGCGCTGCGCGTCCGATCAAAAAGCTGAAACACGCGCAGACGCTAAACCCTGACCGGACGCGTCCGGTCAAACAGAGACCGCGTCCGGTCCAGCGTCCAGTCACCTCTGTGACCTCCGTTCGCCTCCGTTTCTTCTCTGACTTCCGGCGTAGTGGAAAATAGGCTTTTCAATTACTCGAAAACGCCTGAGGGAGAGAGGACCCCAAACCCTCTCTACCGCTCAAACTCCAACGCCATCGCAAATGTGCTAACACCACCAAGTGATCACGTCATGTGCGAGTGTGTTAGCATTTTCACAATTATTTTTCGAGGCGTTATTAGTTCTATCCACATGCATATGATTATGAAATGCACACCTAGAGACACTTAGGAGTTCAATAGCCGCGTCATTCCCCTCTTTATAGTATGGCTATCTATCCTATAATGTAACCACACCCACTAGGTGTCTTGGTTACTAAAACACAACCCTTAAGCATATACCTTTGCCTTGATCACGAAGGGTTGCGTCCAAATCCAAGTGTGGCCATCATGATCACCATGTCCATCTTGCCACCAACCTTGGAATGTACTAATCCTCATATGCTATATACAATTTAGGCATAGGATTAGTACTTAGGCATTGTCACTAATTACCAACACCAAACATAGAGCTTTCACAATGTACGTAAGACCTTGAAGGCAAAGAAAAAAATTGAAAGCATCTATTGCAGAAATGAGAAAACGCTCATCAGTTCATGCGAGTAAAAAGGGTAGTTAGATGTTCTCAAGTGAATAATAATTGAACAAACTTGCATTCCATCTGCTCGTAGATTAGTATATTAAGCTCACAGAAGGGAGAAAAGTCATCGGAGCCGCCCCGCCGACACCCCCCCCCCCCTAGAAATAGACAGCCTGTACTTTCTAAAAAATTTTAGCCAACCTAGCATTCTCAAATAATTAAAGAGACTTTCTATGTACTAGTAGCAGAAGAATCATGGAATAAAATTGTTGAATCATCCAGAAGATGTTATAGATCTAACACATTCTTATGAATAGACAACTTTTCATCAGGAGTCCAAAATCAGGAGATACATATGTCATTAAATACTGACAAGATATTGCAAAGGGGAACATAATGTAATTCTTGTCTTACCTGTCGAAGTCAATATGCACAATCTGGTCATCTTCTGACATCTCCACTTGTACATTTGCATGACGATGCGTCTGGTTACATAACAAATCAAAGTAATTGTCATTTAGCACGTCATGGCCAAAAAATTATGGAACTTACATAATGAAGTTGAGAAGGCATAACACGGGGAACAGAAGTGATGAATGGAGGTGATGGTAGCAAAGCAGCAAGAGTTCACTAAGAATGTTTCTTTATGGCCTTAATTCTAATGATTTTTGCCATTATAGTTCAAATTCTATGTCCCAAACTCAACAATAGGAACCTTTATGGAAATTAGTTATATATTGAAACCTTGTTATTTTATGATATTTAAGACATCAAAGTTAAATATCAATTAGCATAAAAAGGTAAATTTCTTAATCAATTTGTAGAATTTGACGAAATGATGAGGCATTTTTATAAAAAAAATAAAAAATACAAAGTGGACATTATGAACGTCTAAACAATTAAATAGGGCCTTGGATGGTGGAACATTTCTATTCAAATCCACAGCAGAATCCATTTGCTTCCAAGGATATCTCGCTTGATATGATATCTCTGGAATGGCTCAAAATGTTCGGTTTTGAAACTGGCATTGAAATGTAATGATACAATGAAGTATCTCTAGATCCATGTTTGAGGAAGATGAAGCATTATTTTTACCTGAAGTAGTATAAATGGCAAGGCCAATGTACAAGAAGGTGCATCTCCCGACCCATATAGCTGCTTATTTCGTCGAACCAAGTTTTGGAGACATACATACTTAAAAGAAAATAAGGTTCACAAAGCATGAGGTAATATAACAAACAAATGAGTTTAAAAAAATTTCAAAATCAACATTGAAAAATGAAGGAACAAATATCATTACTAACTCAATGTGCAATGGAGAAATATAGTTAACAATGCATGGCTCATTTACAAAAAATGGCTTCATACTAATGTTCTGGAACATGACTTTACAATGATTAACTCAGATCGAGAGACTTCGTAGCTCGAAAGTCCACTGAGCAGCTAACCAGATAAAAATAGATCATTCAGCCATATAGGACCCTCCAAAATATATACTCGCTCCATCCCAAAATAAGTGCACATCTCACATTTCGAGTCAACTAATTTCAAGTTTTAATATTTGCATATCCAAAAAGATTTACTAGAAAAATATCTAGCATGATTAATCTAATGATGCTTATCATCTGGTATCATAAATATTAGTATCTTTAATATATTTGATCAAACATGAGTTTGATTGACTCCTCGAAATGCGAGATATTCACTTATATTTGGGATGAAGGGAGTATTTCTGAAACCCATGTAGCAACTGAACTCACTTTTGATTTAATTATACAATCCAACAAAAACACAAAGCTATCTCTGCCTTTTGCTTGAATAATGTAACAAATCAGCAGAGAAGGCAAGCCATTCGCCTAATTCTGTATGCACCTGGTTGTTGTGGCACATCAGCAAGCAGAAGCGCTTCCAAATTTAAGATCCAGGGGAGTTAATTTTTTAGCTATTCTCAAAATAATCTCATGGACAAATAGTGCAATTAATTTTGAGTGCGACAGAAACCATGAAATCTACAATGCTAGCTAGTTTAATGTCTATGAATCAAAAGCACTGCCTAAATCATAATAGTTCACCCATCATAGTTTTGTATAAGATTGGAGGACACCAAGAATATTCATATTATCAATTGGCTTATATCATGAGGAAATTAAGAAAGGAGGGACCAGTCAATTCTTACTTGATCTTCTAAATCCTGCAGATATTCATTTTTCTTGCCAATCCGACCTTTCAGTCCAATGACCTCTGTCTGCAACATATGCATAAACTTAATGAAATGAGCAGAAAGGGTAAAATTATCAGCAAATCCAGATTATTAGGGATAAGGAGCAGAACCTTCAGTTCTTCAATATCATTCATTCTTGTCTTGGGCAAGCCTCTCCACTGTATTTCCTTTTTATCTTTGGATATAATTTCCATAGCTATTAGGACATTCAGCGCATCATAAACTCTTCTTCGAATATTTTTCTCATCATATTGTTGCTGCATTTTTAACATAATCAGAATGGCTTTTAACTACTTGATAAATCACTGACCAAGAGTCATAGTAGTATTGGGTTCTGAAAACTCAGCAACCAGTTCATCTGCCACCTGAAAAATGCAGGCCATATGCATAAATTTTCTGATGCTGCAACAGATTGGTAGAAGGAGATGCAGGAGAAAAGCGAATGCGTGCAGTGTTTTCATTGAAATAAAAATAATGATGGAGGAGGGACCAAAGGAGAATCTCCATCCAACACTGATAAACCAAGAAATATTCCTGGTATAGATCAAGATCTAAAATTGTGAAGTTGTGACAATCCACAAAAGTTTCTTTCCAGAATATTTTTCATTAGTTCAGAGTTTTTCCTTTTCTGAAAAATAAGAAACTACAAACAATAGTTTGATGCTGTTTGCGTTTTTCATGCCCCAGAGAGGTACTGGTATATTGACAAGAAGTGGCAGGTGGCACATCCACACAGTAACAGTTTACTTACACATATCAACATATGATGTACTCCCTCCATTAAAAATTGTAAATCGTTTTGGCCTTTCTAGATACATAGATTTTACTATACATCTAGACATAGCTAATATTTAGGTGCATAGGAAAAATATATGCACTAAGAAAAGCCAGAACGACATACAATTTGGAATGGAGGGAGTAAATATAACAGTTTATCTGCCACCTCTTATCAATATCAGCGCTCTTCTGGAGATACTAGCTCTTCTGCTGAAAATCCACTTAATTGTAAACTTTGGAGGTGAGTCTGTATCTTCTGTGCCACTTCTATGACAGTAGCTGATGTTGACCGGCTGCTTATACTAATTTCTGCTTTGCGAAAAGGGATGTTATTAGGCCATTCTGAGTGGAAGTTTCATTTGTATGTAATAAGCTGCCACATAAGCATTTTCGATGATGCGACAATGTTTTTAAGAAGAGAGAGAAGAAATGAGTTTCATGGGGATCAAACTCTCTCGGCACAAATTACCAACTCTCTACAAGTCATGAAATTAAATGCCTACCAAACCATAGAATGAAACTTGCCAATGAGTGGGTGTTTCATCCATGTTTCATTTCATTCTATATAATATCGCAGTCATGGAAACAACGTCATGAAACTCCTTACCGAGACTCGCCTCATAAAATGTAACTGTATCATATAAGACTAGGTATAGCTAACATAGAAAAGATGGTGGATACCTCATTGTAGGTTGTTCTCCCTTTGCTTTCAACTTTCTCACAAACTGAAAAAGAATAAATTAAAACTCCATGAGACTTCGTAACACTAACATTCAGTGAACTCCAGATCAATAAATTGGCCCCATCAAACATAGTACAGCACAGTACAGAACAAGTATGATACAAACAAAACAAAGAAATAATTTAAAATAGAGAGACTTTAATGCCAATCTCATTTCTCTTATGTATAAGTGGTAAAGGAACTCTTTAAACCACCTCTCATGCTAAATTGGCGCAATCCACGGCCACTTTTGTCAGGACCAACTGCGCGTGCCCCTCTCTTTTTCTTCTTGCTGCATCATAAATAGAGAGACAGCTATGTTTTAGAAATGTGTTACATGAATGGCCAGATAAATAAGTGAAAATAAAATATAATGCAAGTTACCAAATATGAAACAGTAGCAAGCCGAGGTTAGCACGAAGAAAAAACAAAGTTATTTAAACATTACTAGTTCTCATCAATCAATAAACTGGAGTATCCAACCCTAGAAAAAAATATACACCTAAAGAAATCAACAATGGACACCAAAGGTGGGAAAAAACAGAAAATCAACCAAAAGGATCGTGTTCTCTTCTCTGTGCAAAGGTGCCATGAGCTGCTACAAGAGCTAGCAAAAGGATAAATTCCAGTGTTTCCGTTTGATGATAGAATAAATACAAAACCAATATTAAGATGCCACAGGCACTAGCTAGAATTCCCAATATTAATAACCATAGGTCGAGAAACAAACTTAAGAATAAATTTAGCTAGCATGCAATTACACTAACAACAATGTTAATGTGTGGCTTGTTTTAACATGCCATAACAATTTAGTCAGGTTGAAAAGGATCCTCTAAAAACACTAGCGACCACACTTCCACCAATTCAGCAATTTCCCACACCCCAGAACAAGCTAAAGACCACACACAAGGCAAATCTAGAGCAGGAAGCAGGGGAGCCGAGACAAACCCCAACTCGACCAGCAACGATGGAATCAAGCCGGCGGGGTCACGAACCTCGCGGCTGGTTGCGACGATGGCGTGCCTTTGTCTCCCTGGATGTCAAGTCCGTCGAGGCGGCGGGCGACGGTGCTCTCGCTGGGTGGCGTGCAGACCAACGCCGAGCCCAAGGGCGCGGTGCCGCCCCTGTTGGAGGGGGAGCCACCCCCATCACCGGTGGGCGTGGAGTTGGATCCGGCGCTGGAGAGCATCGCGAGCCAGGATCGAGGAGGAAGAGGAGAGAAACCCTAGCGACGTGACGAGATTGATCAACTGAGCTAGGATCTGTGTCGTGTCATATATAGATTATTACAACACTGGCCTGCGGCCGATGCTACTGCACGGAGAGAGCGAGGCGCCGTGGATCGTGCGCCGCCGGGTCTTGCATTGACGCGGTGATGTGGAAGCGCGGGGCGCGCGGCGGCGGTGTGGACCTGGCACGAGTTGGCCGCAGAGCGCGCGGCGCCGGCGGCATGAGGTGCGGAGCTATCTCTGGGAGTTCCGCTGACAGACGAGATGCGAGGGAACGGACTTGAGAATTTTTTTTCTTCTTTTCTAAATCTCCTTTTCTTGGGGTCTATTCCTTAGGCAAATATTGTTTTTTTTAAAGAGAAAAGAACTCCTTGAGAAAATATCCGACTTTAAGTTTAGGATTAGAGTTAACGGCAACATGCCGAGTCCAGTGCCTGACCGCTTCCACCGGAAGGCCGCTGTCCACTGCCTGAGATGGAGCATGCAGTCCGCTGCCTGATCGAGCATGCAGTCCACCGGAAGACCGCCTCCATCGCTGCGCATGCACTCGCGCACGACGAGCGCTCGCCTCACCTCAGCGATCTCGCACACTCGCACACGCCAGCGTCCCCGCCGGCCCACCCTGCAAGCTGCGCCGCTAGCTTAGCCTCCTGTGTAGTGTAGACGCCTTGTAGGCTTGTACATATATAAAGTGTTCATGTATCTGATCAATACAACTCGTTGCTTGATCCGATCCTGTTTCAATTAGGACATGCTTTAACAGGCCGAAACAAGGCTTCATTGAATGGAAACTCAAGTTATACATGATTCAATGTTTCAATTTGTACATGTACTATTCCATCAACCCGTGCTCTCGCACGGTTTAGAATTTTAGGAGATATAAGTATTAGGTAATGTTTAATAATTCCTTCATTCCAAATTATATGAGTTGTTAAAAAAATATTTTTTATGCGATGAAACATAATATATATATTATATTTTATTGCTCATGCATGTTGGCATGACACATATATTTACTTTAATCAAATCTTGCTATATTAATATAGACAGATGTGAGTAATATAGAAACATATATATGCTCTGTTTGTTATCAAAACAATTTTTTTTAATAGGAGATGTTGATAATTTAGATTTATATTTGAGGGGATATTTAATTTTTCTAATAATAAGATAAAAGTTGAGTTATGTAAATTATTGATCATAAAAAGAGGACATCAGTAATGCAAATTTAGGTCCACTTTAGATCATTTTTCTTAACGATATATGTGGACAATATAAATTAGAGTCATGAGTTAGTTTATATTGCTTTACATAACAGCAGAAGTGGATAATTGTTTATAAAATAGAATAGATCCAATAACTATATTATTATGATCTATGGTGATTAGCTTATACCAAATAGTAAGATGTTTATGATTTTTTTTGAGAATTTCTAGGATCTATCTTTTGTCTTCTTATCAGGTCTTATGATGATTAACATGCAGGCTCTAGTGGGTAGTTAGAATTTCTAGAATTTATCTTTTTTTCTCTAGTGTAATATGTATTTAGTCAAAAAAATCTTAAGATATAGAAACTCTTGATACAACCTTTTTTTAAAATAGTAAATCTATAGTTTATCTTTTAACTTTTAATCAAGTTGTTGCAATTTTTTCACACGTTAATTAGCAATTCTAGTATTCTTTATCTTTTATTCAATTTTTAATTAGAAAGTGTCTAGGTCCTAGAAGTATTGTTTTCAACATAAGTTGAAACTCGGCTTGCACCCCGACACTAAACATGTTTAATTTATTATATCATAGGATAAATTAGTATTATTTATTCATCATAGTGCATAAAATTAAATTAATAATATTGATATGACATAATGTTTCAGTTGAAATATATAAACTTATTTAAAATACTAATTTATGAAATTTATTATCAAGGATTATAAATATAAATTGTTATTGCGATGTGGTTTGTTAAGTAAACATTTTTCCATGTTTCATAAGTTGTTAAATAATTATTTATCCTAATATATACATGTTTATTTGATATACATGGTGGAATATAGCATCATAATTATTTTATTTCACAATTATAGAAGTCTGTGAATTAGAAATAAACTATATCATACTTTCTGGATATTGATTTATTTTTTTTCATAATATATATTAATATTTATGTGTAGGTTTCAAAGATTTTTGTTTATTTTTTATAATGACTAAGGTACTTACAAATATAAAGAAATACCTTATATTATCTTAATGACATATATGGATATGTTAAATGCAAACTTAGAATATTACTTTCCATTATCTTTCATAATGATAAAGGTAGATAATTTATAAAATCATTAAGAGTTATTTTAAATTATCTTTCATAATGTTATATATGGATAGTTTAGATACAAAGTTCGAGAATTAAATTATCTTTTATAATGACAAAGTTGGATAAATTAGATGCAATGTTAGGGCGTTATTTTAAAGGCAACATATCTGGTGCAAACCAACATCTCTGTGTAATCGTGCAAACTTCTAATCTGGGCCACATGATGTTAATCCAAGGGGCACAGGGGGATTGGGTAATTTTACGCTTAACCGCCCGCTCCTAATCGTACTTTTGCAAATCCCCACTCCCACTCCCCCTGCGCCCCCTTGGATCAACATCATGTGGCCTAGATTAGAAGTTTGCACGGAGAGGTTGGTTTGCGCTAGATATGTTGCCTATTTTAAATTATGTTTCATAATGATCAAAGTGGGTTATTTAGATGCAAACTTAGGGGGTTATTTTGAATTATCTTTTGTAATGGCAGAGGTGGGTAATTTACATGCAAAATTAAGGGGTTACATTATGTATTTTTCATAATAGCAATGTTGGGTAATTTTTCAATAAACTACAGATCCAATGGCCATTGTTGGTGATGATGATTTACAGTCTACCAAATCAAAGGCTAGATGTTTTTTTGTTACTGTGAGAATTTATAGGATTTATCTTTTTTCCTAGCGTGTCTGGTGAGAATTAACGTGGTGCCTCTATTGGAGCCTCTAATTAGTAATAGTAAGATGCTTTAAGAAGGAATTTGCGAGCCCAGCAAACGCAAGTTTTACACTCACATAGAATGAAATAATCTTTACCACGAAATTTCATCTTTGAATGGGAAATAGTGAGCTTTTTGAACTCAAGATGGGAAATTTCAAATTGGAGCAGTCCACATTTAAAATATCTCATAATCCACTTTATCATTGGCTTAAAATCTTCGTCATTGTCCACTCCATTCACTATGCATCTATTTACAACATTTTACCACCTCTCCATTCGCAAGAGCAATTTACCAGGTAACCCGCCCAAATGAAATGCAATAAATATTTCTTGTCATAGCACCACACCTGGCGATCTAGCCCATCCATATGTGGGTTTATTTGGATGCACTTTTATTCACCTTATATCCATGTGTGTTAGAGTAGATTGAGGAAATAATTAATACATATTGATTGAGGTGGATACAAATGCAGCCAAACAAGATCAATAGCGAGAGGTGGGCCGCGATGAATGTCGGGTGCGAGTCCGGCAGGTCACGTAGGCCTGGACCTCCTTGAGGCGCCCGATGGCGACCTAGCTAGAGGTGTTCTCCTCAGTGATTAACAGTTAGGGTGGGCCCTAGCCTATTGGGGAAGATGTAAGTCCTCCTTATTTCATGGGAGATGTAGAGATTTTGGTGGCCACCAAAAAAAAGGAGAGCTATTAGGAGACTGCTGAGCAAGGAAAAAGGAAATCGTCCAAAGATGACAGTTTTATGGAGATAAGGAGTGGCAGGGACAGCTAGACATGCCCTAAGCTCATACATCATGCCATCCATCCCAAAAGAAAAGTAAGGCCCTTTTTGTTTCTGCTTTTCTAAGTGTGGCTTATAAGCTAAGCAAGATTATTTGATACGCTACGATCTGTAAAATCTGTTGTCTGAATAAGCTGGGCGTTTGGCTATCTTGCTTATTTCTGGTAGATTAGAAAAGAACATTTCGCATGGGAAACCTAGAATTTTCTCAAACTGCATAGCACTGTTCACTACTATTCCTGTGAGTCTATAGCCTTGCAACTGGACCAAGCTAAAAGTTTCTATTTGCATCCCGGTCCTTCTTCAAAATCGACGATGGTGACGGCGGGGCGAGCTCCTGCAGCGATGCCCCCGCCATTATCTGGCCACCGTCCCCACCGCCTGGCTGGCCTGCCTCCTCCAAACCTTCCTTCTAAGCCCGCCGGAGTTGGAGCCGGAGAGGAGGTTGCCTGAACCCTAACTTCTCCGTCATCTTCTTCTCTGGCGTGGGCGCAGGCACAAGCACGAATGCGGGCGCAGTCGGGAACAGATGCCGGAGGGAGAGGGAGACGCACGGGAGGAGGGTCGCGGCGTCGCGCGACGTCACGATGGTCGCGTAATAACTTTTGCGTACTAGATAGGAGAATCTCAATGCAAAACAAGGGACAGAGACATTGAAGGGGTAAAATAATGTTACGTAAAAATAACAAACTAGATAACCGAAGAGTTACATTATACTAGATTCGGCGTATCATAAAGGAATAATGATTATGTCCTAAATGTAGATGCATGCTTCCACGATGTAATGAATTAAGACGTCACAGAATAACAATTACGAGCAACTTTTCATGAGCAACTCCTTGACTACGGACGGGCAGCTGCTCATGACGTGCTCCAAGCCACCGGTCACTATGGCTGCCATCAGATTACCACCGGACATGAGAAAACATAAACACGCCTTCTTAAGCCCATGACAGCTATGCCGCTCAGCCAACGCCAGTATTGTCCCAACACTGCTCGTGTCAATGTAGCCGCAGAGCTTCTCTTCACAGATCAACTTCAGCCTCTCCAAATAATACCTATCGGCCGCGACGAGCAAACGCTGCGCCATGACCATCATCTCGCACTCGTCTATCTCAGGCAGCACGTCGTTGTAGACGAAGTGAAGCAGGGCCTTAAACACCCTCGGCTCCATGTCCTGGATCCACAGCTCGGCCTTGAAAACTGGCGACCGGGCAGAAAGGATGCTCCGGTGCGCGCCGAAGCTCTCGCCGTCGACCTCGAATGTGACGTCCGTGGCATCGCTGCTCGAGAGATCGCCGAGATGCTGGATGATGTGAGACGGCGGTACGTCGACGAACTTTGCAACGGCGGCAGCATCCTCATTTTGGACTACTAGCTTGAGGACGTTTATGTCAAACCGGATCCTGAAGCAATCGTCCCTCAGATGACCTAACTGCTCCAACGCCTTCCTCTTGATGAACTTTGTGATCCCCAGTCGGGAATTGTTAGCCGCCGTGCGCACGTACGTCTTGTTTCTGCCTACGCTGCAGCTGTGGGTGGTAGGCTTTCCATCCCAGTCGAGCAAACTGAATGTGCATCTTGCGTATACCTCCATGTCACATGATAGAAAGATAGATATATAATTGGATGCGTCTTCAACGTTGGGCTTGGAAAAGCCGTTGGGTAGTATCGGATAGACGAACGCTGGCCTGCAGCTGTAAAGGAGGACGAAGTTATGTATTCGTTGCGACCAACCCTCATTGTCCAGCAGTACCCGTCGATGGTAAGCACGTGCGACCCGGACACTTCGGTGGCGACGATCTCCGACGTGCTTGTGTCGTCGTCGGCGTCGCCGGCGGTAGGCTTGGAAGAGAACGCCATATGGCTGGAGGATGACAAGAGTACGTATCCCCGACTCTCCATCCGTGGGTTTCACAGACGAAGATGCGCGAAAATCGATCTGGGGTGCGTCGATATATAGTTTTATGCGCGGTCACAAAGGATCGAGCCGGAGTCCGACACGGCAAAGTCAATTCCTCGTGCCGTTTCCTGCTTGGATCCTCCCCGGGACAAGCTGTATCTGTAGCTTGACGAGGATATTGAATCCCCAGAAGGCGCCGGTTCTTGGCTTGTTCAAACACCGCTTGGGGCAGAAGGATAGTGAACCCCCAAACTGCACCGCATCCCACCTAAGAGCATCTCCAAGTAAACTAAACTCCCAATCTTATTTCTTTTGGCATGATAAAAAAACTCCAAATAAAGATAACCTGTGTATTTTCTTTCACGACGCTCTTCCGTTGCTCCCAACTGCCACAACCCCAAGGACGAGGGTTCCGAAACCAGCTCTCCCGATCGCCAATGCATGTAGACACTCGGAATGGGAGAAGCTTTGGTGGCGGGGCAGCAGGAAGAACAGGCAAAAGCCCTAGCTCAATTAGATGCGTTTTGGCGCGGCCGATGGGCTATTTATATAGGCATGTCCAACCCGATTTTGTGTCGCGATCAGGATCCACACCGTTTAGGACTTTTATCTGCAAACTTAAAGATCAAGTAATGAAAAACTAAACGATAATGCTGGGGTCGGATTCCAGATCATGTCCCTCCGGACGCCTCCCTGGGTCTACGCGCTACCGGCCCAAACAGTTCTACTTCCTCTTTGTGTCTTCTCATCTCTCTCCCAATAATATCTTCCACTCCTTATACTCGGTCATCCGTCTTCCCCGCTGTGCACTCCATCTCGCGCCGTGCAGCTCCCCCATCCAGCGCCGTGCTCTCATCCCACACCACGCCCACTCCGTCGCCGCACCGTGCTCCATCCCCCGCCGCGTCCGCTCCAGTTCGGTTCACGCTACGCCCCCGCTCCATCTCGCTGCACGCCGTGCGTCCCCGATGCTGCGCGCCGTGTCTCATCCCCCACGCATGCTAGGGTGCTGTTGGGGTATTGCCGAGGTGCTGCCGTTGCCGCTGTTCCCCACTAGAAAGTCATGGCCGTTGTCGACGCTGTGGCCGCCATGACGCATGACCTTAGCAAGGAGATGTTGCGATGTAAGCATGTTGCAAGCGTATGTTTTAATTGTTTGAGACGTTTCAGAGGTATGTTGCAATTGTTTCATATGGATGTTGCAAGTAGATCGGGGATGTTGCACATATTGCAAGTGTTTTAGAGGCATATGTTCCAAGGGTTTTAGAGATGTTGTTCAAAATGTTTCATCTGTTTTAGATGTTGCACATGTTTCACACATATGTTGCAACAATATGTTCCCAATGTTTCAGTTGTTTCAGCCTTATGTTGCAGTACATGTTTTCATGTTTGCAAGTTGCAAGCGTTTTATCTTATGTTGCATATGTTTCATACATATGTTGCAAATATATATTCCAAATGTTTCATCCGTTTCATACGGATGTTGCATTCAAGTGTTTTATGTTGCAGGTATTTCATGCTATTTAGAGAGTGAAGGGGCGCAGAGAGTGATAGAGGCATGGCACGCGCACCAAGGAATGAACCATGGCGAGCTGGAGGCCGATAGACAGGGCACGCAGCGCATTGGTGTCCGGCAGATGAGGTGCGCTGCTGGGCCGACGGTCAAGGCGCAACGGGAACGGGGTGCACGTGCGGGACAGGGCAAGTGACCTCGAATCCAGGCAGACAGGGCGTGCTGCATGGGCAAGGCGAGTCATCGATCTGGACATGTGGACGCTGTGACAGGGCGGGTGTGCATGTGGGGCGGGAATAAAAATTAGCGCAGGGGGCAGGCTGTGCGGACGTCCGGATAGGGGCTAGCGTCCGGACGTCCAGGTGCTAGCCATACAAAAAAACTAAAACAGCAAAAAGAGACCACGCCCCGCAAGGCTAGGGGCCGGATTATGGCAGGCCATTCTGAAAGATCTAGGCCCTTGTTTGAGTTTTGGTAATTAATGACAACACTTGTTGACTAACCTTTCTATTGTAAGTGTGTGAAGCAATGTTGGATTAGTTCATAAGATGAGATGGATAGTGACATGGATTTGATTGTTAGTATGTTGGAATGCTTAAATCAAACATAGTGAGCAAGTGAAGAATAAGGCAAGGCTTGGCAAGCTACTATGGATCGTTGCAATGCAATGGTGAAGGGCAAGCTAGCGGGCTTGGCGTCGATGGACCGAGGAAATGGCGAAGGGCAAGTTGAGAGGTTTTGCAGTGATGGACCGCATGTGGCGGAGAAGCTTGAGCAAGACTTGGCGCTGAAGGACCGAGGCAACGATGAAGAGCAAGTGAGGCTCAGGTCGATGGACTTGAAGTCTATGTGATGGTTTGAGTGATCCACAACATATATAAAGATCAAGCCAAAGATACACTGATCATATCAAGTGGCTTGGTGAATATGTTGGATAAAGTTTCTCCTTGCGAGCATCAATTTGTGAGAAGATTGGGTTTGCGTAAGGCAAAGCTATGAAACATAAGGTGTTTCATTTTACTGGCTATGAGTTGTGTAGAGAAGATTAAAATAGTCAGATTTAGGATAGATAGCCATAATACTAAGAGGAGCAACGTGCTTTGCATTATGGTTATCTAGTGCCACTTGTGAGCTCTAGCGTGGAGCTATGTTTTGGTGGTGATTAGCGGATAAGTTTAAAACCTTTGTGAAAAGTTTGATAAAAGCTAAGCTGTGGTGACTTGAACGATCATCTTTCGGTAGATTGTTTCTTGGTGTTCTCTTACTTTGAAAAAGATTTTGAGAGTGCTTAGTACTAACTTTAAAATGTTTTGGAACCATACATAATGGTATGGTGTGGTCGACCAAAACATAGGAGGTGATGCGCTTGTTGAAGGATTTCAGGTGTACCACGGACAGTTTGGCCTCAGAGTGGCGGACAGTCCACTAGCCTTTTCCAAAAAACCAAAAGAATTGATTTCAATCTGTTGGCAGCTACCGTCTGAGCAGCGGACAATCCGCCGATGAGCAGAGTTACTCGACTTGCTGTCCAGGGAGCCATAGTTGAACAGTGGACAGTCCACATCCCTAGTGGCAGATAGTCTGCCGATCAGGTTTTGGAATCCAACAACTAGTTGCTGACAATGAGGGTCAATCCGGGCCTTGAATGGCGGAGTGTCTGGGAATGTCGTTTCAGCACAGTAACAACTAGTTTTTGGGTGCTTCTTTACATATAGTGGGGTGTCCAGTTGGAGAGGGTTCTCTTGGCCATTCTAACAGCATACTCTTTGAGAGAGCACCTCTCTAGCACCTCCTCTCATACTCCTTGCTTGAGGGCAACATTTGGAGAGTGAGTGTGCTCCGCTAGTGCAAATCTTTGCATGAGAGATTACTTGTGGCACTATGTAGTCATTGTGAAAGTGTAGTTGCTTGTTACTATTGGTTCTTGTCGGTTCCTAGATGGCTTGGTGATTGTGTATCCATGAAGCTTGCAAGAAGGTTGTGTGGCACTCTAGAGTTGGCTTTGTGAGGGGCTATAGAGTTCATCCCTGCCGGAGGAAGGCAAAGTGAGTGTCTAGTTGATTTGGCCGGTTGAAAGCTTAGTGCTCACATGGAGCCTACCTAGTGAGGTAGTTCAAAGCTTGCGGGCTTGGAACTAAGAAGAGGAGCAGCAATGCTAGAACTCGCCTCAATGTGGACTAAGTGATCGGCAACTCACCAAACCACGGAAAAAACATCGTGTGTCATCCTTTCACTGTGGTTTTCCTTATTATCTCAACAAAAGTTTACTTCATTGCAATATATTGTGCTTGTGTTGTTGAGATTGTGCTATTTGCTTGTCACTAGTATGTGTAGCAGCTTCGTTGCGCTTGCTCTTGTTCTAGTTGCTTAGATTGCTTGATCTTGCCAACTACCACTGTGTAGGTGAGCTCCCTTTAGCTTGGTACCCCTAGTTGCTCTCTAGCTCGATCTTTTCATATGGGTGCTAGCAAATTTAGATAGAGGGGTGTAGTCGAGGCAAGACCGTTAATTCTCTTCCACATTTAAATTGGCTAGCTCTTGCATATAATTTTTAGAAACAACTATTCACCCCCTTCTAGTCGGTCATCTTGATCCTACACATTCACACAGGTGCTGCACGCCCACGTCCTCTGTCTTGCCCAGTGAGGCGAGCGAGCACGCCGGGCTTCCTTTCTACCCTCACACTAGACTTTAGGAAGCGGTAGTGCTAGCACCTAGACGATTAGACGGATGCCCGTGCCTGCACTCCATTTCACACGCCCCATGCAGGGGCCCATGCCAGTTGACCCCACATGGGGATCACTCACGCCCCCTCTGCTTCCCCCACCGTAACATCTATGCCCTGCTTGGCAGAGCCCCAACAGTTGCAGCAGACGGCTGTGGCAAGTGCCCATTGCAACACGAGGAACACCCGATCTATATTTACAACATCTAGATGGAACACTTGCAATATACATTTGAAACAACTGAAATACTTGCAACATACGTTGAAAACACTTGCAAAAACACCTAAAAACACTTTTAAACCATTGCAAACATACACAACATCTAGATAAAACATTTGCAGCGTATGTGTGAAACATTTACAACACCCAGATAAACACACTTGCAACATACATCTGAAAAAACAGATGAAACATTTAAAAACAGACGCTTGCAACATACGTGTATAGCCATTGCAGCATGTGCAACATCCCAATCTGAAACATATGAAACACTTGAAACATTAATTCATCTGAAACACTTGCAACATACATCTGAAACATTTAAAACACTTCAAACATACACTTCTTCCTGCTGTGGTGTCTTTGGTCGACCGTGAGAGATAATGTCCCGGCTAACGATGACCATCACTTGGTGGCGTAGAGTTGGTGGTGGCGGGGAGCACGCTGTGGCCACAATGAGTGAGCCCTGACCCTAACATTACCATTTAGGAAGTGGAGAGGATTCCATATTTAAGTATGGCTACCCAACTTTCACAAGTAAGACGAGACTAAAGAGTTGACTTTCCATCTTTGCACACATAAATGGGCCTTTGAAATTTTCGTAGGAATTTGATAATTTCTTATTTGGGTCCGAAGCCCACATATATTCTAACAATCCCCCACCAGAGCTCAAATGCCCATTTAGAGATCTGTCTGTTCTGCTACTGATTGATATACGACTGTTTCAGTAGAGACCGTTAAGTTTAACTTCCGCCTAGAGCTTCAAGTTACACTCATCCACAACTTGAACAGTAGACTACGCCTTGAATTGAAAGTTTAATGTGAAGACATTTTACACAAAGTCAAACTAATACCTAGCTACGAGTAGCCTTCCCCGCAGGTGGAGCACATACATCATATACCCCTTGGTCCCTTCATGAGCTTATCAGAGATCACCAAACGTCATAGACCGTAATGTTTTACAGTCGGGCTGATATAGATGTTCTTTCAAGAACGCTACGTGGGAGAACACCTTCGCCTGTTAAAAGCAGTAGAACACACTAAGGCATTTGCTAACCTGCCTTATGGCTAGGACTGGGGCTGTGTCGACCTCTTCCTGGCATCCCCGCCGGCATCACGGGCTGTTGCGAGCGTGTGGGACTGTGGCAGTGTGTTCCTGCTCGAGGTGCACAGCGGGGGTCACGAAGTTGGTGTTGTTCCCAGCCCACCAGTAGGATGCCGCCATCGGCATCGCCAGAGAGGAAGTCGGACCTCGGAGAGCCGTGGCCAGTACCGTCGTATAAGAGGGTGATGTCCCTCAGCCACAGGCCGGCGTGGCGGAGCCCCCATGCGTCGGCGTCGCCTTAGATCTCCCCCGGCAGAGCGAGAGGCCGTAAACGGCATCGGACGACGCGCTGGACATGTCAACAGCCGAGCCATTGGCCCATGCACCCGCGACGAGGATGGCGGCCAGCACGTTGAGATTGAATCCACAGGCGGCTTCACTGCTATTGTCCGCCCCACAGCCGCATCAGAAAATAAGAATTTACTACCTTACCCTGGGTTACATAATAAAAATTATAGAAAATGCTGGTGCTATTCCCACCTATTTAGTATGCATTTAGTAACTCCTGGTACTTTACCTCTTGGTACCTCTTAATATCTATGTTGTTCTAGCCATTTGATTGATGCTCACCAACGGTCCACATTTCTTCGGCCATAATAAAATTTCTCAAGAAAATAATGCCTGCAACATTGAATACCTAACTGACGTGACGGAACTAGTTAGGAAAACCATGTTTTTCCAGTGAAACATGCATATTCCAGGCAAGCATTTTACACAGGTGTTCAGCCCCAAACCACTCATCCAAAGAGGGCCAATATAACCATCAATCAATTAGCTTGACTCGAAACCATGCAACATGCATTGACAATTAGACTAACATCTGATTGAAGAAGAAAAACAACAATGGTCTCAAATTTAACTGTTACAGAGTTGAGCAGGTCAGCAAACTACCATGGCGAGCAGCTCCTTGGGAACAGCTGGGCAACTGGTCCTCAAATGCTCAATGCCTTCTTAAGCCCATGACAATTGTACTGTTGAGCAAATGCCAATATATCCACCACTTTACTTGTGCCAACACGGCGGCAAAGCAAGTCCTCGCAAATCAGCTTGAGCCTATCAAGGCTGTATCTGTCCGTGGCAGCGATGAGATGCCGCGCCATGTCCATCGCCTCACCCTCATCTATCGCCGGCAGCGAGTCGGTGTAGATGTAGTGGAGCAAGGCCTTGAACACTCTTCCACGTCACTGATCTGTACTATGCCACAGCTTGCTGCTTGCGTTCTCTTCATCAGACAACCAGACATTATCTCCTCCAGAAGGACAGGTGACCGGACGGGGAGTATGTATATGTGCGCAGCGAACTTCTCCCCAGCGACCTCGAACGTGAGGTCCGCCCCGACACCTCTGGAGAGGGGGCGGCCGAGCTGCTCACCCATGACGGACGGCGGCACGGCGACCAGGCGCGCGGGCACGTCGCGGTCCCTGGTCCAGAGCTCCTTGTAGACGGTGACGTCGCACCTGACCTTGAGGCAGTCGCCACACCGGTAGGCCGTTGCCCGTGACTCGATGAACCAGCAGGAAATTACACGCCGAACGCCACATGATCAGTTTGTCACGGTGAACGTGTCTACCTCGCCGCTGGACTGGCTGTAGGACGTCTGCCCGTCCTGGTCGAGTATGCTGAACTTGTATCTTGCCTCGACCCGCTCCCCATCGCTGCAGTGAGTACAGCGAAGTCGTAGAAGCATGAATATCCAGGCGCGGCCGTGTCGGTCTCTGTCATAGGCGAATTTTAAAAAATTTAACTAAAAAGTTATAGATCTCCTCGAGCAGTACAAATTTAACATAGGGTGTGACCTAATCCGAGATCCATTTGAAAAAAATCACAAAATTCAAAAAATCTAAGAACTATAAGTGTATAATTGGACCACTACACTATTTTAAATAAAACATTACATGATATCATCAAATATTATATGCAAAATAATTAATTTCTTTGCGTGGTACCTAATACTACAGGTAGTAATACTTAAAAATTCACTTCTTTGTGTGGTACCTAATACAGGTTTCGAAGGGGCTTCATTAGTGAAACCATTTCATTTTACCCTGTTTGGCAGAAAATGGCTCCAAATGGCTCTTGAAGTTGGTGGAGAAGCCCTGCCAAATAGGGCCTTACTAAAGGGTCATGATCATTACCTAAGCTATTTAGAACAAATTTTAGAGGCGGCAAGAATTACAATCACTTGGAAAAACAGAGTCTCTAAAGATTATGGCATCTGCTCCTCTACTCCATCAAGAATTTGCACACATTTCATAGCAGCCAATTAAGGTAATTAAATTTTTGCTAATTATTTTCTATATCTTGGCCACGCTTGGACAGCACTGAGTACAGCCCTGTCCTCAAAGTAAAGTCATCGTCACGGCGTCATCTATTCATTTCTGCCCTTCCGTGTGCTACTCCACCATTTAGTCATCGAGGAAGGACGCGACGCTGCCACATCGACATTCCAAAGCAGCAACGCTGGCACCGTGGCAAGGACCCACCCGTGCCCCAGGCCGAGGAGGCGCCCGCTTGCGCTACCACGTCTGCCCATGCACGTTACTGGCGGTAGCGCCCTCCCTGCCCATCCACGTGAACATCAAGTTTCTTTTGTTCAATTATTTATGACAGATGTCTTGACAGTGCTTTTTTGTCATCAAAGTTTATTTAAAACTTTGTCAAAGTTATATAATATTGGGTTTCGACAATACTAAAGTAAATTGTAATCAAGAACACAGGAAGTGTGTGGCAATTGCCATGTTTAGCTATAAGCATTCTAATTTTGTACATTCTATGTGTGTGCATGCATCTGTACATTCAAGGATTTAAGTTAATCTTGATCTTGTAGCATTTGTTCATTCATACTGAACAACTTCTCACCTAACTATATACGGTGCAAGCTTTAATCATGGGTACAATATAATACTACAACAAAGTCCATTGATAAAGGCTCTGACACACATGAGCAACTCATAACTTTACATACTCATCATGTCTATAAAGTGAAAAATTTATGATGTGGCTAAGACGGTGACAAGAACACAGGGAGTGTGTGGCAATTGCCATGTTTTGCTCTAAGCATTCTAATTTTATACATTCTATGTGTGTGCATGCATCTGCACATACTAGGATTTCAGTTAGTCTCGATCTTGTAGCATTTGTTGATTCATTACTAAACAACTTCTCACCTAACCGTGATGCAAGCTTTAACCATGAGTACAATACTATAACAATGTTCATTGATAAAGGCTCTGATACACATGAGCAAATCATAACTTTACATACACATCATGTCTATAAGGTGGAAAATTTATGATGTGGCTAAGACTATAACATGTGTAAAGGTGAAGTGATTATGCATGTCATTCCTCATGCATCAAAAAAAATTTCCAATAGAAAAGACACTTTTTCCTTGTACGTAGTGGAAATTATCTTTCCTACATAGACTATATAATCCAATGAAATTGATAATTAAATGTCAAAATCGACTAGGTGCCATGTCATTTATAGCTTATCTGTTGTTCGGCAAAAGCCAAAATCTATATAGATATACATGAGCTCTCACTTGTATAAATAGACCCCAAATCAGTGGTTAATACATCGCCCATAACATTGAGAGTAATCAGAAACAAACCAAGTGAAACGAACTAGCAACGTCCTCGCAACAATGGTAACCAAGATATTTGCCCTCCTTGCGCTCCTTGCTCTTCCAGTGAGCGCTACAACTGCGTTCATTATTCCGCAGTGCTCACTTGCTCCTAATGCTATTATTCCACAGTTCCTCCCACCAGTTATTCCTATGGGGTTCAAACACCCAGCAATGCAAGCCTACAGGCTATAGCAGGCGCTTGCGGTGAGCATCTTACAACAACCAATTGCCCAATTACAACAGCAATCCTCGGCCCATCTAACCGTACAGACCATCGTAACGCAGCAGCAACAACAGTTCCTGCCAGCACTCGGTCCACTAGCTGTGGCGAACCCTGCCGCCTACTTGCAACAGCAGCTGCTTGCGTCCAACCCACTTGCTCTGGCTAACGCTGCTGCATACCAGCACCGACAACAGATGCAACAAGTCCTATCAGCACTCAGCCAACTAGCCGTGGCGAACCCTACCGCCAACCTGCAACAACAACTCCTTGCATCCAACCCACTGCCTGCAGCCAACGTTGCTACATACCTGCAACAACAACAACAGCTACAACAGATCCTACCAGCGCTCAGTTAACTAGCCGTGGTGAACCCTACTCCCTACTTGCAACAGCAATAGTTGCTTCCATTCAACCAACTGGCTGTGGCGAACACTACCACATACCTACAACACCAGCTGCTGCTTCTAGTTAACCCACTGGCAGTTGCTAACCCATTGGCTACCGCCTTCCTGCAGTAGCAACAATCGTTGCCATTCAACCAGATATCATTCATGAAACCTGCATTGTTGTGGCAGCAATCCATTGTTGAAGGTGCCATCTTCTAGATTACATATGAGTTGTACTTGATAATAAAGCTCTCATATCGGCGTGTGTAACTTCCCCTACATAATCAATATATTGGTTGAGATTTATCTGGGTCTATTTCTTAACTGTGTTCTTCATATATACAATTGAAAACATCAAATCATAATTAAAGACACGCGCTTGGTTAATATGTAGACAATACTACATTACATCATCAATCCAAAGATGTGCTAGCCCAACCTCTTGAATGTTCTTGTTTGGGTGTGTGCGTGTGTGTTTAAAAGATAGATGCAACGACTGTACGTGCTTGCAGTTGAGTAATTGCATCTACGATATGTTCTTTTGAGAAAGTGATGGCAGGCACATATGCTTTGACCATGGCCACTCAAATCAGGTGCACATATAGCAAGCAAAACGTAGTATAAGTTCATGAGTATAAAGTGGAACATTTATGATGTGGCTAAGTCTGTAACATGTGTTAAGGTGAAGTGATCATGCATGTCATTCCTCATGTGTCAAAAAATTCCAATAGAATACGACACTTTTTTCTTGTATGCAGTGGAAATTGTCTTTGCTACACAGACCATATAATCCAATGAAATTGATAGCTAAATGTCGAAATTGACTTGGTGCCATGTCATCTATAGCTTATCTGTTATTTGGCAAAAGCCAAAATCTAAACAGACATACATGAGCTTGGCCGTAAGATTGATCATCTATCACTACGTTTCATGTAACCAGGTACCCGAAATTATATATATAGTCAAGTTTGAATGCTAACATGTGCTCTAAGCTTTAAATAATCATTAAATGTACAATTTTACACCACAGTTACAACGTAAACGTAGCATCACAAGGAATTTGTATCATGATAAATGTTTCCAAAGATTGTCATTCTAGCTTTATGGATGTCAAACATTTCATAATTGACTATCTTACAAATTTGCGTAGTCTACACTATAGAAGAGAGAAGGATTTGCAAAATATAACTCATCTTGAATTCTTCTACCAACCGTTCTCCTCCATGTTGAGCCTCCCATTGTCTCCGAGAGATTGCTATTCTAGGGAGGTCATGGAGCAACCATGGCCAGCAGCTCCTCAAGAACGTTTGGACAGCTGCTCGTCAGATGCTCAAAACCATCGGTCGCCATTGCAGCCTTCAAATTGCTACTTGACTTCAGAAATTGGACGCATGCTTTCTTAAGGCCCTGGCAACCATGCTGCTCAGCCAATGCCAACGTAGTTAACACAGTACTTGCGTTGATACGGCAGCAAAGGTTGTGCTCGCAGCTTAGCTTCAACCTCTCGAGGCCATATCTGTCTGCAGCGACGAGTAAATGCTGCGACATGACTACGATAACACCCTCGTGCATCTCAGGCAGCCAGTCCGTGTAGATGAAGTGCAGCAAGAGTTTGAACACTCCTGCCTCCATGTCGTGAATCCGTACGCAAGTTTCAGTCATCTCCTTCATTGGGCCGTAGAGCTCCGCCATGAAAACCGGCGACCGGGCAGCGAGTATGTACCTATGCGCGCGGAACGTCTCGCCGGCAACCTCAAAGGAGACGTCCGACCCCTCTCCATTCCAGAGGAGCTGGAGAATGTCCAGGCCCACGTCCGGCAGCGGCACGACGACGAGCCCCGCCATGCCGTCATCTCGCTCCGCAGTGCTGATGATCTCCTTGGAGACGACGACGACGTCGCACCTGACCCTGACGCAGTCGTCCTTAAGGTAGGCCGAGCCCTCGAGCTGACTCCTCCTGTGGATGAACATGCGAGATCCCCACACCGATGAACCGTCGGCCTTCCACGTGTGTAGCTCGCTTTTGTGGAAACCCTGCCACGGCACGGACTCCGCGTCCTGGTCGTCGTGGTCGAGCAGGCTGAACCTGAACCGCGCCGACACGTCCCCTCCGGCGGCGTCTTGCTCGCGCATCAGGTAGATGCTGATGTAGTCCGCGGTGTCCGGGTCTTCGCCGTTCGGGAAGTACTTGATGTACCAGCGGTGGCCGGCGACAGTGAACGGGCGGGTCGTGACGAATTTGCCGGTGCCGAGGACTGCCTTGACGTTGGAGTATCCGTCGATCGTGAGCACGTGCCACCCGGCCGCGGACTCGGCGACGAGAGCCGACGCGCTCAGCTCCCCGGCCGGCGCAGAAGAGGTCGTCGGCTTCTTGTCGGCCAAGCCGAGAGCGGCGAACAGGCTTCGAAGCATGACGCGTATGGCGGTGGGCACAGTTTGGCGAAGGCTAGAGGTGGTGCTGCAACTTTCCTGTTCATCTAATCTAACACAAAGGTAGAGGGTTTTCAACTTTTCGTGCCAGCTAATTTACGTCTTGAGGAGAACTCGGATCCTATTTGGTTACGTCATCGAGTTGGACATATACCAGCATCCGTGTCGGCCCAAAATTCCAAATTGGTCGCAATCGCACGCACGTTGCCATCTAACCTAACCTCTCGCCCTCCAGCGATTCGCCGTCGTTCCCACGTGATTCTGCCGTCGCTATCCACGTTCAACGCGCCACGGCAAGCGATACGTACCCTATGGCGATCTCGTCCGCTTCTGCCGGAACACCGCCAGAGCAGAGTGCGTCGTGCATCGTCGCCAAGACCGCGGCAGGGTCGCACACGCTCACCATCGACGGCTACTCGCGGATCAAGGATGGCAGCGACCGCGGGAAGTCGATCAGGTCCGCCACCTTCACCGTCGGCGGCCACAGCTGGTGCGCCGAGTGCAGAATGATTCGAATAGGCCGCGCTGATTGGATATTCATGCTTCTAAGTCTTCGCAGAGACGGGAAGGAGGTCTCGGCAGCGTACACGTTCAGCTTACTCGACCACAACGGACAGCCGTCCTACAGCCGGTCCACCGCCGACGTATGCCCGATGATCAAGAACGACGGGAAGTCCGTCGTTCCATTTATCGAGACCAAAGTCCTCGAGTCACGGACGGCGACCTACCTGCGCGGCGACTGCCTCAGGGTCAGGTGCGACGTCACCGTGTACAAGGAGCCCAGATGCGAGGACCGCGACGTGCCGTCACGCCTGGTCGCCGTGCCGCCACCCGACATGGGCGAGCAGCTCGGCCGCCTCCTCTCCAGCGGTGTCGGGGCCGACCTCACGTTCGAGGTCGCCGGGGAGACGTTCGCCACGCACAGACACATACTGGCCGTCCGGTCACCGGTCCTTCTGGAGGATATTATTTCTGCTGGTGCGATGAAGATAACGGAAGCAGGAGTGTTCAAGGCCTTGCTCCACTACATCTACACCGACTCGCTGCCGGCTATAGACGAGAGTGAGACGATTGACACGGCGCGGCATCTGATTGCTGCGGCAGACAGATATGGTCTTGACAGGCTCAAGCTGATTTGCGAAAACATGCTTTACCGCTGTGTTGACACGAGTACAGTGACGGCGACATTGGCCCTTGCTGAAGAGTATAACTGCCATGGGCTTAAGCAGGCATGCATCCAATTTCTCGTGTCTGGTAGTAATCTCAAGGCTGCCATGGCGGCCGGCGGCTTTGAGCATTTGAGAAGCAGTTGTCCATCCGTTCTCAAGGAGCTGCTAGGTATGGTAAACCGCCGCTGACCTGTTCAGCTCTGAAACAGTTAAAATTCTGTGAAGATGCATGGTTGTTTTTCTTCTTCGTCAGACGCATGGCAGTCTAATTGTAACTGCATGTTAGTTGCAAGGTTTTGGTAAAGCTAATTGGTCGATGGACATGCTTTGCCGCCTGCAAAATTATGCATGTTTCAATTGAAAAATTAAAGGTTTTTATAACCAGTTTACTATTTAATAAATTTACAAAAGTTTCAACCAAGCTTTGGATACAAACACACCTATAATTCAGGTGATTGAAATTTTGGCACTTCAGTCAATTAGTCAATGTCGCATGCATATTCTCCATGTTGTACATGAAAGAATATGGGAACGTGGTTGCCTATATTGGCTCACCATGGATGCATGCATGTCATATAACTTTGGCCAGGCCTCGTCCTTGACAACCGAGCAGATAAAGATACAATGTTTGTTACATCCTTGGTATACAAGAAATATCCAGCTAACAACCTATACAGATCTCTAATCTCTCTTGAGGGATCCGTTCGTGGTAACCCATCAGCAACTTGATTTTAGTTGATATCAACTTGACCTGCAATAGTTTCTTAGCTATTCTCTCTCGCACAAAAATGTGAATCGATGTTATCGGCTTCGCTCGAGAATGTCAAACATATAGGATTCGCTAACAGATAGATGACACCCAAGTCATGACACCATAAACACGAGACCTGATCTTGCTTCACACCAAACTCCTTAAGTAATGACTCAATCCATACCACCCCTGAGGTAGCATTTGCAATGGCATTATACTCGGCTTCTATGCTGGAACGAGCTACAGTAGCCTATTTGCTAGAACTCCATTAAAATCAAATTTGACACAAAGAATATCGGCGCACGTAGCGCCCTATTTGCTAGAACTCCATTAAAATCAAATTTGACACAAAGAATATCAGCGCACCTAGCACCCGTACGCTCGGCTTCAGGGGCGTGTCTGGACGCACCTCGGGTCCGTCTGAGTGTCCCACCCCCCCCTCCCCACAGAACAGAACGCCGGTCCCGCACGGAACCCCGTCTCGCCCGCCGCATGGAACCACGACCGCCCCCCACATGGAACAGAATAAAAAACAAAACCCGCCCTTCCTTCACTCCCTAATGCGCTCCTATCCCCCGTTCCCCAACGCACCCCGCTCCCCCACCGCGCCCCTATCCCAAAAAGAGAATGTAACACTTCAACTGCAACATTGCAAAAACATATGAAAAAACTATGTAGTACAACATTGGGTTGTAAATTCTACACCATCGAAAAAATATGTATTGCAACACTGAAAACATGCACTGCAACTTCGAAACATATCTACTGCAACATTGAAAAACATGTACTGCAACATCAAAGAAACATGTAATTCGACATCGAAAAAATATGTACTGCAACATCGAAAATTATGTACTGCAACATCGAAAATTACGTGCTACAACATCTCAAGCAGTAGTACTACAACATCGTAAAGACATATATTTATTGCAAGAACCGAACAAATCCCATTGCAATATTCGGAAAACATTTGTTGCAACATCACAAAACACCCATTGCAACACGGGATCTAGCCACCGCAGCGTCCCTCAGATCCAGAGGAGGAGGAGGGCTCAGATCCATAGGAGGAGCGCTAAGATCCAGAGGAGGAAGAGGAGGAGGGCTTAGATTCAGAGAAGGACCCACCTACCTTGCCGGAGCCGCCGTCGTCGCCCTCGTCTCCGGTGGCATGGAGGTCGTAGAGGGAGGGAGGGAGGAAGAGGCGGCAGTGACCTGGCGCACGGGCATGGGGGCCTGAAGAACCGCGCGCAATGCAAAAGCGGAGTGGGTGCAAAGGAACAGGCGAGCGGAGCGAGCGAGTTGGTGCGGGGGTCACGGGACGGGATGGGAGTGGGTGGGGGAGACAAGCGGATACCGACGGATAAGGCGCTGAGGCGCACGGCGGTCGGTCGAGTCGTGCGGGCTCTGTCCGGAAGAGACGGATGCCCGCACGGTATCATTATCGATATTGATGGCTTTGCTTGAGGATTCGCTAACAGATAGATGACACCCAAGTCACGACACCATAAACACAAGACATGATCTTGCTTCACACCAAGCTCCTTAAGTAATGACTCAATCCATACCACCCTGAGGTAACATTTGCAATGGCCTTATACTCGGCTTCTATGCTGGAACGAGCTACGGTAGCCTATTTGCTAGAACTCCTTTAAAATCAAATTTGACCCAAAGAATATAGCAAATCCTCCTGTTGACCTTCTATTGTCAACACTACTGCCCAGTCAGCATCTATATAAGCACTCATCAGTGTCAAGCTAGACATTCCTGTATTTAAACCAGTACCTAATGTATGCTTCAAATATCCGAGAATCCTTTTTTCAGCCATCTAGTGCAGACTCATTCACAGAACAAGAAAGATCTAGTCATGTAAGTGTAAGATATTGCAATGCTCCCGCCAAGCTTCTATACCTTCTACTATCTTCAGGACCAAGAGGATCTCCATTAAACGTCAGAAGGTTTATTCAAGCTAGAAAGAGGAGTAGGTGAAGGATTGTGTTCTTTCATAACAGCTGGATATGTCAACGGGTACCCGAAGCCCGACGACCTTTTATCCTAATAGGGCAAGGGTGTGTCAATTTCTATACCCGCAAGTTTGTTAATGGGCAAAAAGCCAAACCCAATGGGTTTCTGGACATGGGTATGGGGTGTAGTATCCAAACCCGCCAACTTAAGGGTTTTTTAAACATAGTCCGTCATAGAAGAGTAGCTCATATCGGGCTAGGATATCTCGAATTTGTCAACTAGATTGATCCATTTGGATCTATAAACTTTTTTAGTTGTGTTCAGGTCCATCATCTCTAAAATTGTAGATTTTGGTTCATAAACTTTTTAAGTCACTCATTGTACCTCTTTGTTTGGGGAATAGATCCAACGTGGCGGTCCATGTTGTCAACCTAACATGGCTCGTGGGTCAGGTAGCTGCATATTGGATTGATAGATAGAAGATGTAGATAGATGGTGAAGATGTAGATAGACCCAATCAGTAGTTGACGCGTGTGTGCTCTGCCATATAGCAGCGCACGGACGCGTGGCGCATAGATGAGAATCCATATAACAGTATACATACATGTGGCGTATGGGGAGCGGGAACCGAGCATGGATGGAGATGCAGGGAGGGGAGCAGACCACGTGTTGTGTATCAGATCTGCTTTTTTGCCATTTGCAAATGGTATACAAACTTTAAAATATGATAACTTTCTTGTCAAGCATCTATTTTTAATTCTATTTTCACCATTATGTTCATTATGATGAGATTTATAAAAGTAGATCTATGTTGGATATGTTTCAAAATATTTTTCGTGATGATAAAGTTTTGTGCCTAGGAGCATAAAGTTTCAAATGTTACAGTACAAAGTTCCAAAACATGGAGTGCAAACTTTCGAATTACAAAGATCCATTTTTAGGTGTACAAAGTTCATAGCATATCAGTACAAAGTTTAAAATGAGCTAAAATAAAGTTCCTGGATTTATGTGTATAGTTTTGAAATCTCAAAGTTATAAATCTAGCGGTACAAAGTTTATAATGTTTTAAATTTGCTAGTATAAAGTTCTTGAATTTAAAATATAAAGTTTGAAATTACAATGTTTTAAATGTGCTAGTATAAAGTTTCTCAATTTTAAAATAAAGTTTGAAATTATAAAGTTTTAAGTCTTTCAGTATAAAGTTCAAATGTGCTAGTGAATAGTTCTTAAATTTAAAATGTAAAGTTTTAAATCTTGAAATACAAAGTTTTACATGTGCTAGTATAAAGTTCCTGAATTTTAAAATAAAGTTATAAATTACAAAGTTTAAATCTTAAAGTACAAAGTTTTAAATGTGCCGCTATAAAGTTCCTAAATTTAAAATGTAAAGTCCGAAATTATGATGTTTTAAACCTTGAAAACAAAGTTTTCAATGTGGTAGTATAAAGTTCCTTAATTTCAAAAACAAAGTTTTAAATTATAAAGTTTTAAGTCTTAGAGTATAAAGTTTTAATGTTCTAATATATAGTTTCTGAAATTAAAATGTAAAGTTTTAAATCTTGAAATACAAAGTTTTAAATGTGCTAGTATAAAGTTTCTGAATTTTAAAATAAAGTTTTAAATTAAAAAATTTAAATCTTAAAGTACAAAGTTTTAAATGGATCAATATGAAGTTTCTGAATTTAAAATGTAAAGTTTGGAATTACAAAGTTTTAAACCTTGAAATACAACGTTTTAAATGTGCTAGCGTAAAGTTCGTTAATTGTAAAAATAAAGTTTAAAATTATAAAGTTTTAGATGATAGAGTATAAAGTTTAAAAATGCTAGAATATAGTTCCTGATTTTAAAATGTAAAGTTTTAAACCTTGATATAGAAAGTTTTAAATGTGCTAGTATAAAGTTTCTGAATTGTTTTATAAAAGTTTTAAATTAAAAAATTTAAATCTTAAAGTACAAAGTTTTAAATGGCTAGTATAAAGTTTCTAAATTTAAATTGCAAAGTTTGAAATTACAAAGTTTAAAATCTTGAATACAAAGTTTTAATGTGCTAGTATAAAGTTTCTGGTTTTAAAAATAATATTTTAAATTGTAAAGTTCTAAATTTAAAGTACAAAGTTTTAAATGTGTTAATATTAAGTTCTTGAATTTCAAAGTTTGCTTATTCGATGGAAAAGCTTTTTTATTCCAACCAATGATTATATATTAAACATTTTCTCTCTACTATTTTTTCAAACTTGATTTATGCTATTTTATGTTCTAACTTATTACTTCTACTTATATACGTAAGTGAAACTATCCCCCGCTCTTTCACTACCCACACACCTGCTATCCCAAAAGAGAAAAATAAATAAGCTCGAGTAAAAAAATGGCCCGAAAAAACCTAGATCTGAGAAATAGATATAGTGCATAGGATAAAAGATAACTAGACTCGAGAAGCTAAATGGGCCTAAGAAAAAGCTAGATAGGGAAATCGGACTCCGGAAACGATGGACCGCAACTGACGAATCAAAATTGGTGCCCCGTTGCTACTGTGTCGAGCGTGCCTGCGTTGCTAGTTCTCCTGCCGCGGGCGCACCCAGTAAGAGCATCGGTAGATTGATGGTCCCACATAGACAACCTTCTCAGTGTATCCGGTGCACACATGCAACTAGGCCCCTATGCTTTCTTGTTAAGACAAGATATCGAAAATGTATCTGGTGCACACATTCAATGTATCTAACTCTGATTGCAACCCAAAATAAATGTGCACGGATCTTCATTTGGATATCGCCATGTACACCTAGGCAGTTGACTGTTGTGCTATCATCTACAGTATTAATACATGGATGTCACCAACGGCTCGGTAGTGACCGCTAAAGACGTCGGCTCTGAACCTGACGAGCAGAGCAAGAACAAGAAGGTTGTCCAAGATGCTGAAGCGGGAAGGGCAACTAGGCCAGTTCGGGAGAAGAAGCCAAGTAGCAAAGTATATGGGCCGGACTGGGCAAACTAAAGGGACCCTGCGTGGCCCATGAGCGAAGGCGGCCCATCGCGACTCCCTTATGTAATCAGGCAAGAGAGCTGTGTGAGACTTGAACTAGACCGTGCCTGAGGGCGACGACGGCGGTGACGTATGACGCGGCGACCGAGTTTCTACCCAAAACTACTATCCAGTTATCATATTCTATCGTATTCCGATCACATCTGGTATCGGAGCCTCTCGATTCTTGATCGCTCGAACGTCCACAAACCATCGGTCGAATTCGCAAACGCTCCTGGTTCGATTGAGATTTCTAGAGGCAATGAGTTGCTGTCGTCGGAGATTTCTCGGTAATTCCCAAGCACGGGAGTTAGTTTGTGGGGAAGTTTGCGATTCTGGCATCGCGCATCAGTACCTCACTCGAAGACAGATGGCCACGGTCACTCCTGAGGAGCAGTTGGTGCAGATCCTGTAACATCCCGGCCCAGGGCTTAACAGGATTAATAGGATACTCATATCAACAAGTTGCAACTTCTTTTCCGTAAGCCCATCTCGAAAGAACTCCAAAGTTAAGCGTGCTTGGCCTAGAGCGATGGGTGACCGACCGGGAAGTTCTTCCCGGGTGCGCACGAGTGAGGACAAAGTGCGTAGAAAAGACTTGTGTTGGTCTGTGAGGGCAGTCTATGTCTTAGAAAAGCGGCCAGATGTAAGCGGACCCGGCCTCGAGGAGGCGGGACGTTACAGAATGGTATCGGAGCCGACTCTCGCGGTTTCACGGGCGCGTGTATCGCAGTTGCGCAGGCATGGTGCGCATGGCTGGTGTGGACCCAGAGTGGTCACACAGCATGGCACATGCGCTGGCACTGGACACATGGACGTGGCCAAGAGAGGACGTTCCTGGCTTGGGATTGACCGACGAGGACGTCGGTCTCTTAAGGGGGTGAGGATGTAACATCCCGGCCCAGGGCTTAACAGGATTAATAGGATACTCATATCAACAAGTTGCAACTTCTTTTCCGTAAGCCCATCTCGAAAGAACTCCAAAGTTAAGCGTGCTTGGCCTGGGTCGATGGGTGACCGACCGGGAAGTTCTTCCCGGGTGCGCACGAGTGAGGACAAAGTGCGTAGAAAAGACTTGTGTTGGTCTGTGAGGGCAGTCTATGTCTTAGAAAAGCGGCCAGATGTAAGTGGACCCGGCCTCGAGGAGGCGGGACGTTACAGATCCTAGCGCTGCTGGGAGAGAACTCCAAGGGGATCAACGAGCTCAAGAGTTCGATGACAGAGATGAGGGCGTTGAAGACGAACTTGTTGCGATGGAAGCCCGAAGTCGATCACCATGTACATGAACTAGAGCATGCAGTTCTAGATCTCGGCAAGCGCATCGAGCAAGTGCGGGGGTCTCGGGTCCCACAAGCGTACCCACTGGATCCACCAGGCAACGAGCATTTTGTGGACGTCACCATCACGCAGCCCCCGCTCACTGAGGCAATTCGGGAGGACCACTTCGCCTCTCCGAGCAACAAGGCGCCGAGCTCCGCCCATCTGGACCTTTCCCCGCAGCGAGCGGCACCTGGGTTGTTAGACCACCGGGGTGCTGATTTCAGGGCAGTGTACACCATTGCCCCTTAAACGGCCCCGATCACAGGTGTGACACCCCCTCTGAAAATCCCCTGTTCCTTTACATACTGATGAGTTGGGGCACCGTGATCGGCGTTTCTATCATTACCCACCCATTACACCTTTTCCTAAGGTCGAATTCCACAAGTTCGATGGATCAAACCCGCGTCTCTAGATAAAATGCCATGAAACATACTTTGATGTTTACCAAACCGATCCTAGTTTGTGGGGTCAGCTAGCCACCATGCGTTTGGTGGGTTCTGCAGGGCTCTGGTTTCAGACCATGCAAAGCACCATCAATAAAATGAATTGGGATGCCTTTGTCACATGAAACAAACTACCACAATCACTGATTATGTTGAACAATTCAGTGATCTTGTTCACCAACTCCTAGCCCATGACCCCTCCTTTCCACATACTGTTATCACCAATCAGTTTATGGATGACTTAAAAAGATATATCCTTGCTATTGTTATGATGCACTGCCCTCAAGACCTCAACACTGCTAGCGCCTTTGCATTTTTGTAGGAGGAGGCCACTCAGGACCAACCAACTAGAAGATTTGAGTTAGGCTCTTATTCAAAGAAGAATTTGTCTGACACTGCTAAGTCACTTCCTGTTCCTACAGTGGGTCTACTGTTGATGAGAAGAAACCTATTGAATTCCCCAAGAACAAGCAATCAAGTGAAGACAAGTTATCTGCCTTGAAGAGCTATAGAAGGTCCAAGGGACTTTGCTTCAAATGTGGAGAAAAGTGGGGGCCTCATCATAAGTGTCCTACTACTGTTTCTCTTGCTGCAATAGAAGAAATTTGGAAATATGTGGAAGATGGGTATGAAATTGCAATATCTCATGAAGAGGTAAGCCCTGATTCTGGTGAAGACCTCATGGAAATTTTTGTGCAGGCCATGAATGGTACTGAAGGATCCAGGACAGTGAGACTTCGAGGATATATACAATGCAAAGAGGTATTCATGTTGATTGACTCAGGAAGCTCACACAGCTTTGTCAGTGATCTGGTGGCTGCAACCATTTTACCTTGGCACTCTCTTACTCAATCTGCCACTGTTAAAGTGGCTAATGGACAGACTCTTGCTTGCACTCATGAATTACTCAATCGGATTTGGGGTACTCAGGGCATTACTTTTTGCTCTACCATGAAGATTATTCCACTTAGGGGATATGATGTTATTCTAGTATGGATTGGCTGGAATCACATAGCCCAATGAAGATACACTAGATGGACAGATGGTTACAGTTTTCTTATCAAGGTCAGCTTGTGACATTAAAGGGCATTCCCTCTGAAGCTAAGTTGGGGCCACCAGCTTGTCAAAATCAACTCATTGCATTTGACAAAACTTACTCTATTCTATACACTGCCCAAGTACAAGTTATAACACTTGATGGCACATCCAAGCCCTCTTTACCTCAGGACCTTCAGGAAGTGTTGGATCAATTCAAAGCAGTCTTCACTCCACCATCCACTCTACCTCCACCTCGTCCAGGAGGCCACTCTATTCTTTTGACGGATGGAGCTCAACCGTTCTCTTTGAGTCCATATCGCTACAATCCTGCACAAAAGTTAGAAATTGAGTCCCAAATTGCTGACATGCTAGATAAGGGATGGATTCAAGTTAGTACAAGTCCTTACTCTTCACCAGTTTTGTTGGTGCGCAAGAAAACAGGCGACTGGCGCTTATGTGTCGACTTCAGGCGACTGAATGCAGTAACAAAGAAAAACAAGTATCCACTACCCATTATCGAAGAACTTTTACAGGAACTCCAAGGCTCTTCTTGGCTCACTTCCTTGGACCTTTGTTCTGGATTTCATCAAATCCATATGGCAGCAGGAGAGGAGTTCAAAACAGCATTTCAAACTCACAATGGCCACTATGAGCATACAATCATGCCTTATGAGGTGACAGGAGGTCCAGCAACATTCCAAACAGTCATGAATGTCATTCTAGCTCCTCTTCTTCGCAAATGTGTTGTAGTATTCATAGATGATATCCTCATTTATAGCAAGTCTTGGGCTGATCACTTGAATCACATTAGGGAAGTACTTAGTATTCTGGAGCACAATCATTTTCATGTCAAGATGTCTAAGTGCTCCTTTGCCAAGCAACAACTCACTTACCTCGGCCATGTGGTCAGTGCACAAGGTGTTTCTACAGACCCTTCCAAGATTGCATCAATCAAGGATTGGCCACAGCCTACTTGTCTGAAGGACCTCAGAAGTTTTCTAGGCATGACTGGGTACTACAGACGTTTTGTACCACAATTTGGCATGATTTCCAAACCACTCACCAACCTCTTGAAGAAAGGCACCTTGTTCATTTGGACACCTGAAACTGAAACTGGTTTCCAAACAAGAATGCCTTGGTAACTGCACCAGTTCTAGCACTGCCAAATTTTTCTCTGCCCTTCACAATTGAAACTGATGCTTCAGACAAGGGGATTGGCGCTGTATTGCAACAACAAGGACACCCTATTGCTTTTGTCAGTAAGGCACTAGGGATCCAAGCTCAAGGACTCTCAACTTATGAGAAAGAATGTCTAGCCATTCTTATGGCAGTCGACCACTGGTGTCACTACCTTCAATCTTCTTCATTCACCATCCTCACAGATCAGAAGAGTCTGACCCATCTTGATGACCAGCGCCTATCTACGCCAATCCAGACAAGGCATTTACCAAAATTATGGCTTATCTTATCAAATATTATATAAGAAAGGTGTAGACAATAGGGTAGCAGATGCCATTTCCCAAGTGTCCACTGCTTCTTCTTATGACATTTCTGCTATCTCTACAGTGAAGCCTCTGTGGTTATAGGAAATTCAGGAATCTTATTCAACAAACCCTCATGCTACTAAATGGTTATCTGAACTGTCTGTGACCTCTCCAATTGGATTTTATACACTGAAGGATGGTCTCATTAGATATAAGGAGAGGATTTGGGTGGGCTCTAACATAGTGTTGCACACCAAATTCTCAATTCACTCCATGCAAGTGCCATTGGGGGTCACTCTGGATATGAAGTTACATACAAGAGGGTGAAGCAACTCTTTGCTTGGTTTAAACTTAAACAGTCTGTCAAAGATTATGTTGCTCAGTGCTCCATCTGCCAACAGGCTAAAATAGAAAAGGTAGCATACCCAGGTCTGTTAGCTTCTCTTTCAATTCCTAAAAATGCTTGGCATACAATAACTCTTGACTTTATTGAGGGATTGCCAAAATCAGCTGGTTACAATTGCATAATGGTAGTAGTTGACAAATTTTCTAAATATGCACATTTTGTGGCTTTATCACATCCCTTCACTGCCTTTCAAGTGGCTGTTACCTATCTAAATAATATCTTCAAGCTTCATGGCCTCCGCACAGTTATGATTTCAGATAGGGATAAAGTTTTCACTAGCAAACTATTTAAACTGTTGGGTACTGATCTGAGAATGAGTAGTGCCTACCATCCACAAACAGATGGTCAAACGGAGCGTGTTAATCAATGCCTCGAAACATATCTGAGGTGCTTTGTGCATGCTTGTCCAACCAAGTGGTCCCAGTGGTTATCTTTAGCTGAGTATTGGTACAATACTTCATATCATTCTTCTCTCGGTGAAAGCCCATCTGTGTTACTTTATGGTCATGAACCTCGCCACTTTGGGATTGATATATCTCAAGCCTGTACTTCCTCTGATGCAATCATTGGTGCGCCAACATTTGGTTCGAGCTCAAAACAAAATGAAGGCCCAAGCTGATAAACACCGGTCACAACGTTCTTTTCAACCAGGTGATTCAGCGTGTCTAAAGGCTCAACCTTATGTTCAAACATCTTTGGCACATCGTTCTTCCAACAAGTTGGCATTTTGATTCTTTGGACCCTTCAAGATTACTGATAAGATTGGTCAGTCTGCTTACCGGCTGCAGCTACCTCCCAATTGTTTGGTTCACCTAGTTTTTCATGTTTCACAACTGAAACAAGCCATCCCACCAGCAGTCAGTAAGTCCAGACTTGCCTGATATCACTAACCAGCTGCAAGTACCTCAAGCCATACTGGATCGTCATCTACGCCAGCAAAACGACACCATGATCTCTCAGGTGTTGGTACGCTGGTCCTTCCTTCCAGAAGAGCTTTCCACTTAGGAAGATGAACAGGCACTTCGGCAGCAGTTTCCTCACGCACCAGCTTGGGGACAAGCTGGTTCTCAAGGATGGAGGGATGTCACCGACGGCTCGGTGCTGACCGCTGAAGACATCAGCTCTGAACCTGACGAGCTGAGCAAGAAGAAGAAGGTTGTCCAAGATGCTGAAGCGGGAAGGGCAACTAGGCCGGTTCCGGTGAAGAAGCCAAGTAGCAAAGTATACGTATACGAGCCGGACTGGGCAAACTAAAGGGACCAGCATGGCCCATGAGCGAAGGCGGCCCATCGCGGCCCCCTTATGTAATCAAGCAAGATAGCTGTATGAGACTTGAGCTCAGACTTGAACCAGACCGTCCCAGAGGGCGACGGTTGCGGCAACGTATGGCGATATTGTTGATCGGCTGGCGGCGACCGAGTTTCTACCCAAAACTACTGTCCAGTTATCGTATTCTATCATATTCCGGTCACAGGATATCCAAAGCCAGTATATCTAAATAATGCTCGCGAATCCTCCATTTCAGTATCTGCATCATTAGGCCTTGCTTTAGTTAGAGCTGTGCATTAAAACGTACTTGAGCTCTCAAAAGCTCTATAAATAAATTATACATATGCTGATATGCACGTACTGCACCACCAATCCACCATAGTGGCAGTCTCCGTACCGTTCCTTCCATTGGCCTATCAAGCTATCAGCCAAACAGTAGCTAGAGACGAACATTGGCGTTATGGCGGGCAGCAACAACGACGACAATTTCCTCCATGCTCGCCGTGGTGCTCCTCTGTGCCGTGTCCTTGGTGGCAACCGGCGCAGCCAGTGGCTGTTGGCCAAGATCAATCAATCACACACAGTTTTACACGGTGGCTAGGCCTAAATCAAGATCGCGCAAGCAAACGAGCAAGAACACACATGAACTGGCAACTGTCAACAGGGATGACAGTGCCCCTTTTCACTCAATATAGGTTCGAGTACGACACGAGTTACAACTCAACGGAGGCGCTAACCCGCTCCTCTTACCACCAGCTATTTATACCACAAGCTGATAATGACGTTAACACACTTACAAATTTTAAACACGGGATACAAACTCACCCCAAACACACGCTCCTACTGAAACTGACTCCGTGGGCGCGATCACCACCTTGCCATGTCAACCGTTCCCGCTCCAGGCTGAATTCAAATTCAAACACCTTGCTGCCATCACAGTTGCCTCCACGCTGCTCCACATCGTCCATCAGCAGGCTTACACCAACAATCTCCCCCTTAAGTCTGCTGATCCTCAATTTCTCTAACACCAAGCAAGTGTCTCATCACAGATAGCTTGATTGCAGACATAGGCTTTGTTAGTGCATCTGCTTTCTGATCAAGAGTGTTCACCTTCTTCACATTGATTTGACCACGCTCTACACATTCTCTGATGAAGTGAAACTTAACATCTATGTGTTTGCTTCGGCCATGAAACACAGGATTCTTCATCAATGCAATGGCTGAGTTGTTATCCACAAACAAAATCACTGCCTTTGGTTCTGTTGCTGTGATTTCTCCCAACAGATTTCTAAGCCACAAGGCTTGCTTGGCAGCTGCAGTTGCTGCCATGAATTCAGCTTCACAGGATGACAGTGCTACTGTCTTCTCCTTGTGGGAATTCCAGGTGATCAAAGCATCATTTAGATAGAAAGCCATGCCACCTGTACTTCTCCTTCCCACAACATCTCCTCCACTGTCACTGTCAGTGTAACCCACCAACTCCTCCTGCTTCATCTCCTGAGTGTACACCAAACCAAAATTCAGTGTCCCCTTCAAGTACCTCAGAATTTGTTTCACTGCATTGAAATGCTTGACAGTAGGTTTTTCCATAAACCTACTTGCCACACCAACAGAGAAAGATAGGTCAGGCCTAGAGTGCAACAGATATCTCAGGCATCCAATGATTCTCCTGTATCTAGTTGCATCTGTCCTCTCCCCCTGCTTATCTGCATCTAGCTTTGCACCAGGATCCATAGGAAACTTTGCTACATTACAATCAGTCATTCCAAACTGATCAAGCACCTTCTTGGCATAACCTGATTGTTTTATGGTGATATAGTCTTTTCTCTGCTCAACCTCTATCCCAAGATAGAATGATAGCATTCCCAAGTCACTCATCTCAAACTCAGAGGTCATCTGCTGTTTAAAAACTCCAATCTCTCTTGGATCACCACCAGTTACAATAAGGTCATCTACATACACACCAAGAATTACTTTGGACAGTCCCTTGCCTCTAGTATACACTGCTGGCTCTGTCACACATTTCTGGAACCCAAGCTTCTTCAAGCTGCTATCTAACTTTACATTCCAAGCTCTAGGAGCTTGTTTCAAACCATATAAAGCTTTTCTCAGCTTAAACACCATCTGCTCTTGCCCCTCCTTCACAAAACCTTCAGGTTGTGTTACATACACATCTTCTATGAGCTCACCATTCAAAAATGCAGTATTCACATCAAGGTGATGTACTTCCCACCCTCTGTTTGCTGCCATAGCCAATATCAGCCTTACTGTTTCTAGCCTTGCAACAGGTGCAAAGACTTCTTCATAGTCAATTCCCTTTTTCTGAACATAGCCCTTAGCAACAAGTCTGGCTTTGTACTTCACCACCTCTCCTTCTGCATTTTTTTTCAACTTAAACACCCATTTCAACCCTATAGATTTGTGACCAGCTGGTAATTTCATCAACTCCCATGTTTTGTTCTTATTGATGGACTGGATCTCACTCTCCATGGCCTTTATCCAGTTCCCATCACCAGCTGCCTCCTGGTAGCAAGTTGGTTCCTCCATGACTGCCATCAGTGCTTCTACTTCACTGTCATAGTTCAATTCTACTTCCACTGAATCCTGATACACTTCATTCAAGTTTCTGAACCTCACAGGTCCATCATCAATATCCACAGTCCCATCAACATCCATCTCAGCAGGTACATCTCCTGTCCCTGTATTTTCTGATGTTGTTGATCCTGTTGCCTGACTGTGAACAGAACCTGAATGTGAGTTCTCTGAACTTTCAGTTGCACCATCAAAGTTGTTACCACTAGGTACATCAAACTGATAATTTTCATCAGCTCCCCCTGAATGATGATCACTATGATTATCTCCATCAACAACATGACCACCACCAAACTGTTCCCTAGTCCATGGTTGAAACATGTTATCAACATTTTCTTCAACAATAAATTCTGAGTTTTCACCTAACTCTGAATTCCAATTCCAAGCTATTGCTTCTTCAAAGATGACATCCCTGCTGACTACTATTTTCTTGGTTTGAGGATTATACAGTCTATGTGCTTTACTGCCCTCCTCCACACCAAAATAAACCATGCCAACACTCCTGTCATCCAATTTCTTCAGTTGAGGCACTGCTGGCCTCACATTAGCTCTGCACCCAAACACTCTCATATGCCCAAGCTGTGGTTTCCTCCCACACCATCCCTCAAATGGTGTTCTATACCCCATGACCTTTGTTGGCAACCTGTTAAGTAAATGCACAGAGTGCCTTACAGCTTCTCCCCAAAAACATCCTGGTACACTCATGCCCTTCAGTATAGACCTAGCCATCTCCATGACAGTCCTGTTTCTTCTCTCAACCACACCATTCTGCTGTGGTGAGTAGGGTGCTGTGAATTGCCTTTTGATTCCAGCAGCTTCACAAACATCCCTAAAAGCTGTTGCTAAAAACTCACCACCTCTATCAGATCTCACCATTTTAATTTTGTAACCCAAAGAGTTTTCTGCTTCTGCCTTAAACTTAACAAATGCAGAACAGGCTTGATCCTTAGATTTTAGAATTGAGACTGACATCCATCTAGTACAATCATCTACTAGCAGCATGAAATACTTATTTCCACCAACAGTTTCAGGAGTAATAGGACCACACAAATCAACATGAATCAGTTCTAATGGTTCATCTGATCTCCAACTTGAGCATCTTGGAAATGATGTTCTAGTCTGTTTTGCAGCTAAACATGAATGGCAAACTTGATCTGGATGCTTGATCAAAGGTAAACCCCCTGCCATCTCTTTTTCAACCAACATCTTAATGGACTCAAAATTTACATGGCCCAATCTACCATGCCAAAGCCAAGATTGATCATCTACTTTGGCTAGAAATGACACTGGTTCCACAGCCTTTAGTTCAATTTTGTACAATCTATTCCCAGACCTATGCACTCTCATTATGGTTCTCATGGTACTCTTCTCTGTTACTTCTATCAGATTCTCATCCATCTCTATTCTATAGCCAATTTCAGTTAACTGACCCAAACTAATGAGATTACTTTTGAGCTTAGGAATGAAGTAAACATCACTAAGTAACCATTGATCACCAGCATTGCCTTGAAATAAAATGGAACCTCTACCATGTATCTCAACTTTTGAGCCATCACCAAAACGTACCTTGCCACCGATGGTGGTGTCAATGTTTCTGAATTTTTGACGATCTCCTGTCATATGGTTGCTAGCACCATTATCAAGGTACCAGAGATCACCACATGACTTGTCAGCACCTGCAAACAACAACTCTGAATCGAGATGAATCTCATTCAGACACAGTTCCTCCTGCATACACTGTTCACCATCATTCAGACAACACACCTCCTGAGCCTGACTGTTTTCCGACAACAGATACTTGAGTTGTCCCGGTTCCTCCATTTCAGCGAGCAAAACTGTAGGCTCATACTCCACCTTCTTGACATGATGCGCCTCATCTTCTTTCTTCTTCTCGCCACCTCCTGGACACTTGTTGGCATAGTGTCCATAGGTGTGGCACTTAAAGCACTTGATGTGGCTTTTGTCACGCTTCCCCGCGCCATCTCTGCCACTATTGCCTTGACTGCCGCGCCCACTGCTTCCACCGCCGCGGCTACGACCCCGACCACGGCCACCACCATGACATCTTCCACCACCAGAACTCTCTCCAGTGGACTTCTTTTGCCGAGCCTCCCACTCAGCTTGTGTCAGCAACACCTGACCAGGCTCTGACCGAGAACTTTCTGCTCCTCGCTTAGTCCTCTCCTCAAATGCCTTGAGCCGACCAACAGCTTCGTCGAAGGCGATTTTCTTGAGGTCAAAGAACTGCTCGATCCCGGCAATCACATGGATGTACTTCTCCGGCGTGGTGTCAAACATCTTCTTCACCAACGCTGCATCATCCAGCGAACCACCTAAGTTTGCATATCTCACTGACATACTTGTCAGTTTTCCTGCATAACTGTCAATCGATTCATCATCCTTCATCCTCAATCCATCAAACTCACTCTTCAGCGTCTGCAATCTTGCCTCCTTGACACGCTCCTCCCCCACGAATCTCGCCTTGAGCGAGTCCCAGACCTCCTTCCCGGTCTTCTTCGTGGCGACCTGCATCAGCAAGTCATCAGGCAGGCACTGGAGTAGATGCGCCCGCGCCTTGGTGTCCTTCGCCTTCCTCGCCGCAACCGCCGCCGCACCTTGATCCGACGATTCCTCCGCCGGCTCAACCACCTCCCACACGCCCTGATCTTCCATGATCGCCTGAACCCTTATACTCCAACTAGTGTAGTTGGTAGAGGTCAAGAGCGGGTACTGGATTCGGCCGCCGCCTTCTCCTCCGCCGCCACTCCCGTGATCTCCCATGGCTGATCACTCAACGCGTTTGTATGTGATCAATCGGCTCTGATACCAAATGTTGGCCAAGATCAATCAATCACACACAGTTTTACACGGTGGCTAGGCCTAAATCAAGATCGCGCAAGCAAACGAGCAAGAACACACATGAACTGGCAACTGTCAACAGGGATGACAGTGCCCCTTTTCACTCAATATAGGTTCGAGTACAACACGAGTTACAACTCAACGGAGGCGCTAACCCGCTCCTCTTACCACTAGCTATTTATACCACAAGCTGATAATGACGTTAACACACTTACAAATTTTAAACATGGGATACAAACTCACCCCAAACACACGCTCCTACTGAAACTGACTCCGTGGGCGCGATCACCACCTTGCCATGTCAACCGTTCCCGCTCCAGGCTGAATTCAAATTCAAACACCTTGCTGCCATCACAGTTGCCTCCACGCTGCTCCACATCGTCCATCAGCAGGCTTACACCAACAGTGGCCACCATCTTGATGCCAATAAGGCCAACGACCTGGTGGCGAAAACATGCGCCAATGTGACTAGGCGCCACTACAAAGGGCCTGGGCTCACCAGGCAGTTCTGCGAGTCGACGCTACGGTCAGACAAGCGCAGTGTGGCAGCTAGGGACCCACATGATCTGGCGCTTGTGCCCATGGACCTAGTCCAGAGTGGCACCGAGGACGCGGACACCAAGGTTGATGGTGCGCTGTGCTCCGGCACCACGGCGAATGGAGCAAGTACACGATGCTCTACCTCCACTACTACCGCCAGGACCACAACGACGTGGCGCGCACCGTCCCAGAGTGCCGCGCGTTGGTCCTGGAGTACAATCCATGTGCCGGTGGCCGCCGCGGGCTGTTAGAATTTATATGGGCTTGGCCCAATAACTAATTGTAAAATTTCTAATAAATCTTAAAGGCTCATTCATGTGAGAAGGGGGACGTGGAAACTCTTTAGTACCACCTTGCTTGTTGAAGTGAAGGTAGCCATACTTAAATATAGAAGTCCTCTCCACTTCCTCAAGTCTAGTGTGAGGAGAAAGAGAAGCTCACGCGCGTGCTCGCTCGCCTCACCGGGTGGGGCGAAGGGCGCGCGACACCTGCGTGAATGGTTCGCCGAAATCCGGCTCCTCGCCTTGGGAGCGCGGTCTCCTTTTACAGTTTTAGTTTTTGGTTTCTTGGCGTTCAAGTTGCAGGGTTCTAAACGGTTACAAGCAAAGAGTCCTAAAACGACTTAGATCGTGATCGCGACACGAGGTCAGTTGGACAGGACTATATAAACAACCTAGCGGCCACGCCAAAACGTATCTAATTGACCTAGAGTTTTTGTGTCTTCTCGCTGTTGCGCTGCCGTCGTAGCTACTCCAGTCCGATCGTTTGCGTGCACCAGCGACCGGACGAGCAGGTCTCTGGAACCCTCGTCTTTGCGATCCTGCACCGGGAGAAGGCGAATAAGGTTTTTGGTAAGCGCTATCTGCGCGACTGCTCCCAAATTTCACAACTTGTCGTCTTCCATCCAAATCAGGCGGCGCTACGTCGCGGCGTATTCGTCGTCAACTGCGTCGAGCTCTTCTTTCACCTCTCATTGACAACTTCAACGACGACTTCAACATCGACGACTTTCCATCATTACCACCATCTGCATCACCAACGACTACAGGTACAGTCGGCAAGTATAATTCTCGTGATCTAATCTTGTCATTTATACTATCCAATATATTGATTTGTCATGCTAGTATGCTACTAGTTCATCTGTTTTACATGATTTATATTCAGATTTTAATCTGAAAATTGCCTAATTACTTAACAATCCAAAAACCTTATTTTAGGCCGTTTTCAGAATTATCTATAGTTAGTTTTGTTGCCACGCTGAGGTCGGAAAAGTTTTTTTGTGCGTATTTTAAGAGGTGGTCTGTCAAGGTCACGGATTGGCTTGCTGTCATAAAAGTTTTCTGGATCAAAGATGGCTTGCCTGAGGGAAATATCTCTGATGAAGATATGAGAAAATTCCAGGAAGTAAGTGAAATCTTTGTGGGAGCTGTGCGTAACGTGCTTTTAGATTATCTGTTTGATTCGATGATGCACATAAAAGACGCAAAGGCTTTGTGGGATCACCTGAATATACCTATGATGCTTCAGATACAGGCAAAGAGTTGTATATCATGGAGAGCTTTAATGACTACAAGATGGTTGCTAACAAGAGCAAGCTCATGAGATTCAGCACCTGGCTAAGGAACTTGAACTTCTTAAACGTGTCTTACCCGATGAGTTTATGGTTGGGTGTATTATTGCTAAATTGCCTTTTTCATGGAGAAATTTCACCACAAGTCTCAAACACAAAAGACAGAAAATATCAGTTGAAAACCTGATAACATCTCTTGATGTTGAGGAGAAAGCTCGGGCTAAAGACAACATTGAGAAGGGGAACGAGGAAAAAGCTAGTGCCCCACTTCGTCTAAAGAAACCATGGCAAGAACAAGGGAAAGCCTATGTAACCTGCTCTCAATGCTAAACAAAATACTGAATTCAAGAAGAAGAAAGACAAAGCAGAGCTACCTTGCTTCGCTATGGAGAGCTTGGTCATTTTGCTAAAGATTGTCCAGAGCGAGCGGACAAGAAAGAGAAAAAGAAAGTCAACCTTGTAACTGCTAGCAGTGCTGATGACGGGTATGGTAATTTTCCTACTGTACTTTCAGTGTTTCAATCTCCAAGTTGGTGGGTTGATACAGGTGCTAATATTCACGTGTGTGCTGACATCTCTTTGTTTTCTTCTTACCAAGGGCTCTAAGGTTCCTCTGTCCTGATTGGGAATGGATCACATACTTCTATTCATGGTGTTGGCACGGTAGATCTGAAGTTTACTTCGGGAAAGATCGTGCAGCTGAAGAACATACAGCATGTCTGTAAGGTCTAAATGGCTAGAGGGGGGTGAATAGCCTATTTAAATTTCTACAAGCTCCACTAAACAATAATATTAGTATAAAAGATAGCGTAGCTAATTCTAGCACTAGCTCAACTATACTAAGCAAGCCACCTATACAAGTCTAGTGAACAAGGCTATGATCTCTAATTCACACCAACAAAGTTAAGTCACTAAGCTAACTACTCCTAGGTGATACAAAGAACACTAAACAAGCTGCACAAGGTAAAGTGCAAGAATGTAAAGAAGAAATGAATTGATTCTTATACTAACGGTGTACAGAAGAAATATATCCAAAGAATCAATCACGCACAATCACAAGAGAATCCTCGGTAAGAGATGACACAAGAATTTTTACCGAGGTTCACTTGCTTCCCGGCAAGCTACTCCTCATTATGGCGATGCACCCATTTAATGGATAGCGAGCTAATTGACTATCAAGAGTCAAACCCTCAGCGGGTGCCACACATCCACTCACAAGATGGGGATCCTCCAAGCCACGAGCTTCACTAGAGTAGCCAATTAGTGAACTCCCGCAGGGAAGGCTCAAGAACCCCTCACAATCACATGGTGAGGCTCGAAACAATCTTCAATCACGAGCTCAACACCACCGCTGCTCCAAGCCGTCTAGGGTGTCAGGAAACACCTAAGAATAATAAGCAATCCGCAGCAATCAAGGATCAAGTGTCACTAGATGCAACTCTCAATGCAATACACTTGAATCTCACTCAATCTCACTAGGATTAGCAATCAAGCAAGGAGATGAGTGGAGGGAAAGTTCTCTAGCTCAAAGTATGTCTCAAGTGTTCAAAGAGTCAAGAGGGAGGTCCCAAAGCCGGCCAAGCAACTATTTATAGCCAACTCCAAGGAATAGAGCCGTTAGGCTCGAGATGCCGCTCTACACGCGCTGACCGGACGCGCTGCACCACGGCCGATCGCCCTGTGCCGTCCACATGTCCTTCCGAAATCAACCGCGGCCGCTCGATCCTCTAACGATCACTGTGCGCCAAAGGTCACCACGACGACCGGACGCGCAGCCTAGTAACCAGATGCGCTGGTCCCGTGACCTAGTGGACATGCTAGTCAAACCAAGTCGCGCACCAGTGAGTCAGCGACCGGACGCGCACGCTTGATGAACCGGATGCCACAGTGCCAGTGTCCGGTCGTTTCTAGTAAGCCTCCACGAGCGACTGGAAGCGTCCGGTCGATCATAACCGGACATGCCATCGCGTCTGATCACAAGACCGAGACACGCGCATACACTGATCACTGACCGGATGCGTCCGGTCATGCCGAGACCGTGTCCGGTCTAGCGTCCGGTCACCTCAGTGACCTCCATTCGCCTCCGTTTCTTCATCTCTGGCGCAGTGAAAAATAGGTGTTTCACTTCCACAAAAGCGCTGAATCCAAACCCCTCTCTACCGCTCAAACTCCACCGCCTTCGCAAAGGTGCTAACACCATGTGCATGTGTGTTAGCATTTTCACAATCATTTTTCAAGGCATTACGTTAGCTCTCTATTAGATCCTAATGCATATGCTCAAGATGATGACCTAGTAGCACTTGATTCACGAGCTAACCATGATTGCCCCTCTTGATAGTCGGCTATCAATCCTAAACCCAGTCAATCACTTCTCTACTCATCTTAGACCGGCAAAACCAAACCCTATGATTATACCTTTGCCTTGATCACTTTGTTTCATGTCCATCTCCTCATGCTTGATCACCATGATCATCATTTTAGGTGCATCTCCACCATGATCATCATTTCATATCCATGCACCATCTCTTTATGATCTTGTGGCCACCACTCCTTGCCACATACACCTTCATCACATGTATTGCTTATGCCTAACTTAAAATACTTAACACATGGCATTAGCAGCTTGGTATCATTAATTACCAAAACCAAACTTGGGCATTCCATCTCCCTACTATTCGCAAGAACCTTGTTAGTGTCTCCCTTATTTTGAGAGATGGGTTTAAGGTAGTGTTAGAGTCCAATAAAGTAGTTATGTCTAAGCATGGACAATTTATTGGTAGAGGCTATGATTGCGGAGGCTTGTTCCGCTTATCTTTGGCAAATTTTTGTAATAAGTCAGTGAATCATATTTGTGGCACAATTAATGATTGTTTGAGTGTTTGGCATTCTCATTTATGTCATATGAACTTTGGTTTGATGTCATATTTATCTAGCTTGAGTTTAATTCTAGATTTCACTATTGCCAAAGGTTCTAAGTGTCATAGTTGTGTGCAATTTAAGCCATCTCGAAACCCTCACAAGGCAGCGGAGGAGAGAAACTTGGTACCTCTAGAACTCATACATTCTGATCTTTGCGAGATGAATGGTGTGTTGACAAAAGGTGGAAAGAGATATTTCATGACTTTAATTGATGATGCAACTAGATTTTGCTATGTTTACTTGCTGAAAACTAAAGATGAAACACTAGACTACTTTAAAATCTATAAGGCTGAAGTTGAAAATCAACTAGAAAGAGAAATTAAACATCTAAAGTCAAATCGTGATGGTGAATATTTTTCTATATTATTTGATGAGTTTTGTGCGGAACATGGTATAATTCATGAGAGGACAACTCCCTATTTGCCTGAATTAAACGGGATTGCCGAGAGAAAAAACTGCACGCTGATCGACTTGGTGAATGCCATGTTAGACACTACTGGTCTATCTAAGGCATGGTGGGGGAAAGCTTTATTGACTGTGAGTCATGTCCTGAATAGAATTCCAAACAGAAATAAAAAGACAGCTCCATATGAGAATTAGGTTGGAAGGAAACCATCACTTTCATACTTGCGCACGTGGAGATGTTTGGCGAAAGTCAATGTTCCAATTTCTAAGAAGCGTAAGCTTGGACCAAAGACTGTGGATTGTGTCTTTCTAGGATATACTCATCATAGCATTGCCTATAAATTTTTAGTAGTAAAATCTAAAATTTCTGATATGCATGTGAATACAATTTTTGAATCTCGTGATGCTACATTTTTTGAAAATATATTCCCTATGAAAGATATGTGTAGCAATGCTAGATTTTCCTCCAAGATAGCTCCTGATTTTACTATGCCTATTGAGTCTCCTGTTGAGTCATTTGAGCAACCACCTAAAGAAGTCCTTGAGGAGAATGACAATGAAGTTCCTACGAGGAACAAGAGACGAAGGATTATAAAATCCTTTGGTGATGATTTCATTTTGTATCTTGTGGACGATACTCCTACCGCTATTACAGAGGCATATGCATCTCCAGATACAGATGTTTGGAAAGAAGTTGTTCGTAGTGAGATGGACTCAATTCTTTCTAATGGAACTTGGGAGTTATCGGAGCTACCTTTTGGTTGTAAACCAATCAGATGTAAGTGGGTGTTCAAGAAGAAGCTTAGGCCTGATGGTACTATTGACAAGTACAAGGCTCGGCTTGTGGCTAAGGGTTATACCTAGAAGGAACGCGAGGATTTCTTTGATACTTATTCATTTGTTGCTAGAATGACCACTATTCGAGTGCTACTTTCTCTGCTATCTTGTATGGTCTTCTCGTTCATCAAATAAACGTGAAGACACCTTTCCTTAATGGAGACTTGGATGAGGAGATTTATATGGATCAGCCTGATGGGTTTGTAGTAAAAGGTGAAGAGCAGAAGGTGTGTAAGTTACTAAAGTCTTTGTATGGCTTGAAACAAGCACCTAAACAATGGCATGAGAAGTTTGACACTACTTTAACTAGTGCGGGCTTTGCTGTTAATGAGGCTGATAGGTGTGTGTATTATCAAGGGGACAATCTGTTATATTATGTTTATATATTGATGATATTCTAATCTTTGGAACAAACATTGATATTATTAATGAGGTCAAGTCTTTTTTGTCAAAGAGTTTTGACATGAAAGATCTAGGAGAAGCTGATGTAATTCTAAACATTAAGTTGATTAAGGAAGATAGTAGGATTACCTTGTCACAATCTCACTATGTTGAGAAGGTATTGAGCCGGTTTGGCTTTATGGATAGCAAGCCTTCTCCAACACCTTATGATCCTAGTGTGACATTGAGAAAGAATAAGAAGATTGCTAGAGATCAATTAAGATATTCTCAGATAATTGGTTCACTCATGTATCTAGCTAGCGCAACCAGATCAGATATCTCTTTTGCCATGTGTAAGTTGAGTAGGTACATGTCCAACCCGGGTAATGATCATTGGCATGCACTTGAAAGGGTCTTGCATTATCTCAAAGATACTATGAGTTTTGGGATTCACTATTCTAGGCACCCAGCTGTGCTAGAGGGATATAGTGATGCGAACTGAATTTCTGATATTGATCAAATCTACGCCACTAGTGGGCATGTTTTTACTCTTGAAGGTGGTGCAGTGTCATAGAGGTCTTGTAAACAGACTATTTTGACTAAATCAACTATGGAATCAGAACTTACTGCTCTAGATATAGCTTCTGCAGAGGCAGAGTGGCTGTGTGAGCTCTTGTCTGACTTACGGTGGTTGAAAACCCAATACCGGCTATTCTTATAAACTGTGATAATCAAACAGTGATCACTAAAGTGAATAGTGCTAAGGATAATGCGAAGTTAACAAGACACGTTAAAAGACGTTTGAAGTCTGTCAGGAAGTTGAGAAACTTCAGAGTAATAACTGTGGCTTATATACAAATAGACAAAAACCTAGCAAATCCCTTTACAAAAGGGCTATCATGGAATGCCATAGAAATCGCATCAAAGGAGATGGTTACGAGACCCATGTGAGTTTGCAGTAGTAGTAACCCAACCTTTTTATCGGAGATCCCGTGACTAAGGATCTAGGAAAAACAAACTATTGGCAAACTAAGGAGAATATGATTAGAACCCTCTCTATGTGAAGATACAATACTCTCAAAGCGTTAAGGCACTGTATGGTAGGTTGGCTAATATCTTAATATGTTCTATTGACTTTAACAAGTAAAGGTGCTCTCCTGTAGAGCATTCTTGAAAGAACATACCTATATGAGTCTGATTGTAAAACGTCGCAGTCTACGAGATTTGGGTGATCTCTAGTAAGCTCATAAAGAGACTAAGGAGTACGACGTATATGCTCCATCCACAGAGTAAGGCTACTGGTAGCCCAAGTACTAGTTTGGCTTTGAGTAAAACTCATTCGCACAAAACTTGTAATTCAAGGCGTAGTCCATTGTTCAAGTTGTGGATGAGTGTAGCTTGAGGTTCTAGGCGGAAGTTCAACTTCACAGTCTCTGCCGAAACACTGGTATATCAAACAATAGCGAGAATAGGCAAATCTCTAAATAGGTATTTGAGATCTGGTGGGGGATTGTTGGAATTTATATGGGTTTGGCCCAATAACTAGTTGTAAAATTCCTAATAAATCTCAAAGGTCCATTCATGTGAGAAGGGGGATGTGGAAACTCTTTAGTACCACCTTGCTTGTTGAAGTGGAGGTAGCCATACTTAAATATGGAAGTCCTCTCCACTTCCTCAAGTCTAGTGTGAGGACGAGAAAGAGAAGCCCACACGCACGCGCTCGCTCGCCGGGCAGGGCCGGGCGGGGCGCAGGCGCGCGGCACCTGCGTGAATGGTCCGCCGAAATCCGGCTCCTCGCCTTGCGGGAGCGCAGTCTCCTTTTGCAGTTTTAGTTTTTTGTTTCTTAACCTTCAAGTTGCAGAGTTTTAAACGGTTACAATCTAAGAGTCCTGAAATGACTTAGATTGTGATCGTGACACGAGGTCAGTTGGACAGAACTATAAAAGCAACCTAGCGGCCATACCAAAATGTATCTAATTGACCTAGAGTTTTTGCGTCTTCTCGCTGTTGCGCTGCCGTCATAGCTACTCCAGTCCGATCGCTTGCGTGCACCAGCGACCGAACGAGCAGGTCTCCGGAACCCTCGTCTTTACAATCCTGCACCGGGAGAAGGTGCATAAGGTTTTTGGGAAGCGCTATCCGCGTGACTGCTCCCAACTTTCACAACGGGTCGTCTTCCTTCCAAATCAGGCGGCGCTACGTCCCGGCGTATTCGTCGTCAACTGCGTCGAGCTCTTCCTCCACCTCTCATTGACGACTTCGATGACGACTTCAACATCGACGACCTCGACATCGACCTCATTCCTTCATCACCACCATCTGCATCACCAACGACTACAGGTACAATCGGCAGGTATAATTCTCGTGATCTAATCTTGTCGTTCATACTATCCAATATATTGATCTGTCATGCTAGTATGCTAAACATACTTGATAGTTCATCTGTTTTACATTATTTATATTATGGTTTTATTCTAGAAATTACCTAATTACTTAACACGGGCAGGGTCACAACAGCGGCAACCTGATTCCCTTTGACTACCTGGAGTGCGCAGACAGGCTCGTGCACGCTGCGCATGACTGCTGGGTTCACATGTTCTACCCAGACGGTGAGGCAAAGAAGGCAGTGTGGAAGGAGGTCGTCGAGGTCGCCAGTCGGGCCAACCTCGCCAAAGCTATGGTCGAGCAAATGGTTGGTGCTGATGAGGATGATGATCATTAGAGCCTTCTATTGATTTATGGAGCTATAGCTAAAACCACGTAATTTGATAACTTGCTCCTATATTATCCGAACAACAAAAGAGTTATAATGACGAAGGTGATTTAAACAAAAATATTACACATGCATAAGCCTATTTTCTTTGCGGATCCGACATCTGTGCAGCTCAACTTCTTGATCTCACCCAGCTTGCTGAGCAAGGATTGGTGTTTCTTCACCAGATGAATACTCGCTTCGCCAAGCAATCTGTCCGGCTTAAGCAAAGAAGAGGTTGCTTTGCCAGCTAGCAGCAGAAAGCCAAAATAGCTCTAGCTACCAAGCTTTCTTGGCAGCAAGCCACCCCGGCGACGGCAGACACCACCAACCACCACGGCGGCGACCGTGGTAAGTCCCTGTCCCCGACGGCTCCCCCCTTCTTCCCCTCATCTGCTGGTAGGTCCAAGAGCATGTGTTGGGATGAGATCTGCATCAGCAACTGCTCGGATGACGAGTTCGAGGAGTCGGAGCCCCACTCCGCCATCTCCGCCACGCCGGCGTGGCCCCGGGCCTTGAGGGGGGGCGAAACCTCATCCGGGGGCACAGCAGCAGCCTGACGACCCCGTCGACTCCGACCGCCCCAAGTGCCGCCGGCAGCGCTGGCGCCACAGAAGGAGGGGAGCCGGGGCGGACGCAGACGGGCGCAACCGTCAGGCGCCGTCAGCCGTGTCTGAGAGGATTCCTGCCCATCAGCTACTCGGCCAGCGGCGCCAGGCGAAGGCGCCTGACAAGGATGGGTGGCAGCATGTGCTGCCTCAGCGGCCTGAGCAAGGGGCGCAGGGGTCCAGGCCGGCTCCGCAACGGCGGGGCCCGGAGCAAGCTCGGCGAGGAGGCTACCCGCATGCTTGCCCCAGGGAGGTCGATGACCGCTGCCTCAACTGCCTGTTGACGGCCCACCATATCGCAACTTGCCGGCTTCCTCCACGCTGCTTCGCGTGCCAAGGCCTCAACCACTTCGATCGGGACTGCAACAGGCCGCGGGCTTCCACGGGCACAGAGGTTGTGGCTGGAGGAAATAATGGCCGATTTGTACGACAACGGCACGAGCGCAGCCCGGGGACGCCGGTGGCCGCGCATGGGAGGAGGCCTTCGCCGCCGCCGGCGCCAGACTTCGACATCGAAACCGACAGCGCTCCGCCAAGCTTGGCATGCAACCCTATGAGGGAGTGCTGGCGCTACATCAAGCGCAACAATGCCGTGGACAACGCCGAGACAAGCTTATGGTTCTCCGTAGTCGTCCAAACGTGCTGCGGGACGATCGACATCCTGATCGACGACGCGCGGGTGGCCATCGCCATCGCCGCCGAGGTCTAGCCGGAGAATTTCATCATTCTCTGCGGCTCTCAGGCGGTGAGGGATCGTGTCCTCGCAACATCCCCCCGGCCGATGGGTGCCACCTCGCTGGTGATGAGGCCATGGTCCTGGCTCAGCCACGCCGAGGTATCCACGCTAAGGTACCGCATCAACATCGTGCTCGAGGGGATCCCCCCGCATGCCTGGAGGGAGGACACCGCCGCCAAGATCCTCGCGCCGTCATGCTGGATACAGGACATCGATGCGGGCACGGTGGCCGGCGACGACCTCTCCACGTTCAAGGTCATGGCCTGGACAGCGCACCTGTCATACATCCCGCTTATCTGCTGGCTGGGTGTCGCAGAGAACGAGGCTCCATGCTACCTCTTCGCCGGCAGGCCACCGATGCCACCGTACCTGCGCGAGAAGAAGACCCTCGGCTAGGAGCTACTCATCTACATCAAATCCGTTGTGGATTTCAACCCAAGGCCACCGTCGCCGGGAGGTTCGTCGCCATCTGATGACGGGAACCCGGACAACCTTCACTTCAGCCGGGGGACGGGGCCACATCTCCATAGCTTCCCCTGCGCCAGGGGCATCCCCGACGGCGCAGCTGACAACGCACAAGGCGGCCACGTTGGAGGTGACACGACTGGCCACACGCGATCCCACAAGGCCGCAGCAGACTGCTCGCCCTGTGGCTGCAGCGCTGGTCCTCTCCGTGATTGAAACCGCACAACCTGAAGCGCCGGCCCTCCCCGAGATTCAAACTACAGTGCCTGAAGCGCCGGCCCCACCTGTGACCGAAACTATGGAGCCAAAGACCATGGAAAATCTAGCAGCACAAGAGGGAACAGCTGTCGAGGATGAAAGCATCGGCCGCTGCTTCCCCTGTTCCGCAATGGGCCGGTTCCGGTGAAGAAGCCAAGTAGCAAAGTATACATATACGAGCCGGACTGGGCAAACTAAAGGGACCCAGCATGGCCCATGAGCATAGGAGGCCCATTGCGGCCCCCTTATGTAATCAAGCAAGATAGCTGTGTGAGACTTGAGCTCAGACTTGAACCAGACCGTCCCAGAGGGCGACGGTTGCGGCAACGTATGGCGATCTTGTTGATCGGCCGGCGGCGACCGAGTTTCTACCCAAAACTACTGTCCAGTTGTCGTATTCTATCATATTCCGGTCACAGGATATCCAAAGCCAGTATATCTAAATAATGCTCGCAAATCCTCCATTTCAGTATCTGCATCATTACGCCTTGCTTTAGTTAGAGCTGTGCATTAAAACGTACTTGAGCTCTCAAAAGCTCTATAAATAAATTATACATATGCACGTACTGCACCACCAATCCACCATAGTGGCATAGTCTCCGTACCGTTCCTTCCATTGGCCTATCATGCTATCAGCCAAACAGTAGCTAGAGACGAACATTGGCGTTATGGCGGCAGCAACAACGACGACAATTTCCTCCACGCTCGCCGTGGTGCTCCTCTGTGCCGTGTCCTTGGTGGCAACCGGCGCCGCCAGTACCACCATCTTGATGCCAATAAGGGCAACGACCTGGTGGCGAAAACGTGCGCCAATATGACTAGGCGCCACTACAAAGGGCCTGGGCTCACCAGGCAGTTCTGCGAGTCGGCGCTACGGTCAGACAAGTGCAGTGTGGCGGCTAGGGAGCCACGCGATCTGGCGCTCATGGCCATGGACCTTGTCCAGAGTGGCACCGAGGACACGGACACCAAGGTTGATGGTGCGCTGCGCTCTGGCACCACGGCGAAAGGTGCAAGTACACGATGCTCTACCTCCACTACTGCCGCCAGGACCACAACGACGTGGCGCGCACCATCCCGGAGTGCCGCGCGTTGGTCCAGGAGTACAATCCACGTGCCGGTGGCCGCCACGGGCAGGGTCACAACAGCGGCAACCTGATTCCCTTTGACTACCTGGAGTGCGCAGACAGGCTGGTGCACGCTGCGCATGACTGCTGGGTTCACATGTTCTACCCAGACGGTGAGGCAAAGAAGGCAGTGTGGAAGGAGGTCGTCGAGGTCGCCAGTCGGGCCAACCTCGCCAAAGCTATGGTCGAGCAAATGGTTGGTGCTGATGAGGATGATGATCATTAGAGCCTTCTATTGATTTATGGAGCTATAGCTAAAACCATGTAATTTGATAACTTGCTCCTATATTATCCGAACAACAAAAGAGTTATAATGACGAAGGTGATTTAAACAAAAATATTACACATGCATAAGCCTATTTTCTTTGCGGATCCGACATCTGTGGAGCTCAACTTCTTGATTTCACCCACCTTGCTGAGCAAGGATTGGTGTTTCTTCACCAGATGAATACTCGCTTCGCCAAGCAATCTGTCCAGCTTAAGCAAAGAAAAGGTTGCATTGCCAGCTAGCAGCAGAAAGCCAAAATAGCTCTAGCTACCAAGCTTTCTTGGTGCTGTCTTTGCTCCGCGTCTGCGTGCCCAAACCCGTGCTCTCTATCTCTCCCTAATTGAGCGCCTAGTTGCCGCTAGGTCCATCTTTGCCCCTGCATTCCTCGTGCACCGACAGGTGGGCCTACCTGGTAGAATCCACGCCTCGTACACCAGCAAAGGCATCTCCGCGGTACAGCCCACAAAAACATGACCTAACCCCAAGTTCCCACCATCGCCACTAGCCGGATCGACGTTGTGGCCGCCTTCCCGTCGACGTGTCGTCCCCTTCATTCCCCTGGCCATTGGATTAGCGTTGGGGCAGTCGGATCGACGCTGTCGCTAGCCGGATCGATGCCGTTGGGCCACCACGTTCGCGTACGTGTTCATCTCCTGGCTCCTCCTTCTAAATGGTTCCCACTCCCTCTGATGCATTTAGAAGACGTTCCGGTCCAACCAAGTTATATACATATCGAACAAGTTCAATTTAAATGGTAAAATAAACATGGCATTGACAAAAACAAAATCTTATCAGGGCTGGCTCCCCCTTCCCCCACCCGCTCCCCCTCTCCCACCCACCCCACCACCAGCCTGCCGCAAGCCACCCCGGCGACGACAGACACCACCAACCACCACGGCGGCGACCGTGGTAAGTCCCTGTCCCTGACCGCTCCACCCTTCTTCCCCTCCTCTGCTGGTAGGTCCAAGAGCATGCGTTGGGATGAGATCTGCATCAGCAACTGCTCACGGCGGTCGGAGTCGAGGAGTCGGAGCCCCGGGCCTTAAGGTGGGGCGAAACCTCAGCCGGGGGCACGGCAGCAGCCTGGCGACCCCGTCGACTCCGACCGCCCCAAGTGCCGCCGGCAGCGCTGGCGCCACAGAAGGAGGGGAGCCGGGGCGGACGCATACGGGCGCAACTGTCAGGCGCCGTCAGCCGTGTCTGAGAGGATTCCTGCCCATCAGCGACTCGGCCAGCGGCGCCAGGCGAAGGCGCCTGACAAGGATGGGTGGCAGCATGTGCTGCCTCAGCGGCCTGAGCAAGGGGCGCAGGGGTCAAGCCAGCTCCGCAACGGCGGCGCCCGGAGCAAGCTCGGCGAGGAGGCTACCCTCGTGCTTGCCCCAGGGAGGTCGATGACCGCTGCCTCTACTGCCTGTTGACGGCCCACCATATCGCGACTTGCCGGCTTCCTCCGCGCTACTTCGCGTGCCAAGGCCTCAACCACTTCGATCGGGACTGCAAGAGGCCGCGGGCTTCCACGGGCACAGAGGTTGTGGCTAGAGGAAATAATGGCCGATTCGTGCGAGAACGGCACGAGTGCAGCCCGGGGACGCCGGTGGCCGCACATGGGAGGAGGCCTTCGCCGCCGCCGGCGCCAGACTTCGACATCGAAACCGACAGCGCTCCGCCAAGCTTGGCATGCAACCCTATGAGGGAGTGCTGGCGCTACATCAAGCGCAACAACGCCATGGACAACGCCGAGACAAGCTTATGGTTCTCCGTAGTCGTCCAAACGTGCTGCGGGACGATCGACATCCTGATCGACGACGCGCGGGTGGCCATCTCCATCGCCGCCGAGGTCCAGCCGGAGGAGCTCGTCCTCAGGGACTTCTACCATCATTCTCTGCGGCTCTCAGGCGGTGAGGGATCGTGTCCTCGCAACATCCCCCCGGCCGATGGGTGCCACCTCGCTGGTGATGAGGCCATGGTCCTGGCTCAGCCACGCCAAGGTATCCACGCTAAGGTACCGCATCAACATCGTGCTCGAGGGGACACCGCCGCCAAGATCCTCGCGCCGTCATGCTGGATACAGGGTGGCCGGCGACGACCTCTCCACGTTCAAGGTCATGGCCTGGACGGCATACCCGTCATACATCCCACTTATCTGCTGGCTGGGTGTCACCGAGAACGAGGCTCCATGCTACCTCTTCGCCGGCAGGCCACCGATGCCACCGTACCTGCGCGAGAAGAAGACCCTCAGCTACGAGGTCCTCATCTACATCAAATCCGTCGTGGATTTCAACCCATGGCCACCGTCCCCGGGAGGTTCGCCGCCATCTGATGACAGGAACCCGGACAACCTTCACTTCAGCCAGGGGACGGGGCCACAGCTCCATAGCTTCCCCTGCGCCAGGGGCATCCCGGACGGCGCAGCTGACAACGCACAAGGCGGCCACGTTGGAGGTGACACGACTGGCCACACGCGATCCCGCAAGGCCGCAGCAGACTGCTCGCCCTGTGGCTGCAGCGCTGGTCCTCTCCGTGATTCAAACCGCACAACCTGAAGCGCCGGCCCTCCCCGAGATTCAAACTACAGTGCCTGAAGCGCCGGCCCCACCTGTGACCAAAACTATGGAGCTGAAGACCATGGAAAATCCAGCAGCACAAGAGGGAACAGCTGTCGAGGATGAAAGCATCGGCCTCTGCTTCCCTGTTCCCCGAACAACAGCTGTGGGGAGTGGGGACCTCGACGCGGAGCCAATGCTTCTAGAGGCGGTGACAGGCCGGGTTCCGACAGGGCCAAATGTAACTGGGCCGGAGCCGGCTAACATCCTAGCAGGCCAGGACCCAAACCATTCATGGAGCGCATTCTGCGCAAGGCGTCAACACCGCTCCTGCCAACAAAAGTGCAACACTCTTCGACTGCCAAGATGCCGCTGTGGAGCAAGCGCATCGCGGCACAAGCTCTGTCCAACTCCAAGGTACTCTCCGATGAAGAATTCGAGCTCCGGAAAACACTGAACCTGAAGTGCCTCGGGTTGTCCTCGCTAGAGCGAACCATCGCGCGGCAAAGAGCAAGGATCAGATACTTGGCCGATGGCGACGCCAACACAAAATACTTCCACCTGCTGGCACGGGGGAGGAAACGGAAGAACTGCATCCTGCGCCTTAGAGATGACAGCGGCACCATATGCACGTCTCAGGCAGGGGCGGAGCCAAGGCCCGGCCACCCAGGGCCGTTGGCCGGGCTCCCCTGCCAGGCTGCCACTAATACGTACGTAGGAGTAGGGTCCAAACAGCTCACAATACAGACAGGGGCATCGCACGTGTGTACAGCACGGAGAGCGGGACTGCAAGAGCTTGACCGAGACGCACATCAAGGGGCCCGGCGACGAGGTGTGAGGAGAGAGGACGCTTAAGCAACAGGCCCACAGACTCCCAGGTCCCAATCGCATCAGCAGTGGGACAATCTCACTGTTTGTAAACAGTGTTTCAGTAGATCTACAATGCTGCAAATCAGGTTTTTTTTCTTGGTTACCTATTACAAATCAATTCTTTTGCTCTTAGTTACCTAAATTAACACATACTCTACCTTCACGCTGAAAAAATTTAAGAGCGAATCTTTATTCGATTTTGTATGCTAAGAAATCGTAGCTTGATCTAGCATGTATTATATTTATGTGTGTGGCTTGTCACTGTTAAGCATATGGCATATTTTTCTCGCCCAGGCTTTCTAAAATTGCTGGCTCCGTCACTGGTCTCAGGCCGAGATGGAAGCAGCCATTTTCAATCACTTCGAGAGCGTGTTCGGCCAACCGGGACCCGGAGCATATACTCTGTGTTGACATGATTTTTGGCTCACCTATAGTATGTGCAATATTTGATTTAAATAAATATAAATAATATATATGGCCTAATTCCATATAAATAAGAAATGAATAGTAAGAGAAATGATATTGGCTATGAAAGTCAGTGCATCCAAGAGCGCACGACAACCAAAGGTGTGTGCGTCTGTATTTCATATGTATAAATCAAATACCATGTACTCATGTGAATACGTGGCCGGTTGGCAAATCATCCGAAGAGGACATATGAAAATAAAATACTTTGTTGATTGACTAAAATAATCAATCATTTTCAATGTAAAAAAAATGATGTGGTGATTAGTGGAAAATTAAGAAGAGGAAAAGAAAGCTGGAACAAAGGAAGGAGGACATATACGCATATATGCATGAGCATGACTATACCTTGGCAAAATATAGTGACAAAAGCACGGCTATTACATGTCACAATAAAAACGCCCGGCCGTAAATACATACACGCTTCCATGCGCATGGATTAAAATAAAAAGACCATGCAACGTATGTGTGGTGTACATGCATACAATTAGCGTGTAACGCTACCTATGCCGGCCAGGAGACAAACCACTCCCTAGCTATTTTCCCTAATTAAATTAATTATTATTTCCATCAAAGATGTACAAAGTGGCCCACAAGCCATGGGGAGAGAGTCGCCGGTCTCGTCGTGTTCCAAAATTTTGACCACATCAGGCAACACAGTAGACGAATGCAACTTCCCCGACTGCACGATGATGGGGACGTGATTCTCGATCTTCCGTCAAGTTCAAGATAACTATCGATTTGGTCGGAAGCGACACACCGATCCGGCTTCAGATCACAAAGACCTGAACCCTGTAACCTTAGCACCACGTCTCCTCTGGTTATCAACCGTGTCACAATCCGGTTGACCTCGCCACGAAGGCTAATCCCTGCTGCGAATCGAAGAACACAAGCAAGAACAAGATAAAACGCAACTCAATTGAAGTGACAATTGCGGATAAATGACTAAGCACTCGAAGTTGGGGTCTCGCAAACCGATAACGACGACTGTTCAAAGACAGATTGATCTAAAGCAAAACCCCAAACCCTAATGTAGGCGGAGGCTACTGATTATAAAGCCTAAGGGACATCAAGGACCCCCACTCACGTCCCTAAGGAGTCTCAATACGTTACATGGCCCAAACGGCCCAAAAGATGACGACGCAGCGTCCTAACAGATTCTGGACGTCAACTTGTTTCGACGATTCTCATTCACTCCGATGGAATTTGGGCCTCAAACCAAAGCCATTGATTAGCTTATGAAATTATCTTTCCATCCATATGTGGATCATCCAAAACAGAGTCTGGATGTGTCCTGGGCATCCGTTTTATTGCAGACTGATCCAGAAGACCGAGGCAGACTTGAACTCGAATTGGACTGGGCCTCCGGCTTGGCTTGGACGTCCTTGCTGGCCTCCTAAGGTGTTGGCCAAGAAGGAGGACGTCCTTGGGCATCTCTTAGGTGTTCTCCATCTTCTTGGGGCTTGCTCCAACTTGGGCCTGTGTCCCAAGTGTGAATAACAAACCTGCGACGACGCCGTAGCACCCGACAGAAATAGCGGCAGAATGTCTCGATAATTTAGAGATCTTGACAATGTGATATTGAGGTGGGACCAGATCTATTTGAAAGCTTAAGCTTTCCATCAAGTGCTCATTGACCTCGATCGCACTCCAGATGGATAAGTTATGGCCTTCCCAATGAAGCACTATCGGCTGCCGACGAACCGAAAGTTCAACTTTGACGGACTTGCACTTTGAGACACATTTGTACCTAGATTGAAATAACGACATGTATATATGGAACCAAATGAATTGTATCCAAAATTACTATATAAATGTAGGAACAAGCGCACCTTATAATCAATGGTCGTATCCGTTGGTGTCATGTCCTCGTCACACGATCACCACAGACGCACGCTCTTTTGATTTAAAGATGGCGCCGGTGCAGTTTAATGGCAGGATTAGCAAATACAAAATTAAACTCAAGGAGCGCCAAATCCACTGGCAACCACTGGCCGCTCCACTCTATAAATAGCAGGCTACGGCCATCGTTCAGAAGCCCCCGGCTTCCCGATCAAAAGTGCCGCCAGGCTGCCGCTCCATAGGCCCCTGAAACAAACTGCCGTCAGGCTGCTGCTGCACCACGCCGCTCACCGTTCCAAGCGCCGCCCTGCTGTGCTGAAGATCACCAGAAGCATCTCCGTCAAGCTGCCGGTGAACCGTGAGAGCCCCTGCAAGACTTGCCTGCAAAAGCTGCTGCTTTGTCGAGTTCCAGAAGGTGAGAGGCTGCATGGCGCTTCTCTAGTCCCTACCTCCCAGCTTCCTGTCTTCGGTTGCACGAGCTTCATCAACAACTCGTCGACGTCGGTAAACGGCTGGCCTATGTCGCTGCAGATGAGCAGTGCACGTAGGTCTTACCCCGGTTAAAGGTAAGAGGCCCGTCGAGGCCGGCGCCCCGCGCCTAAGTTTGATCTCCGGTAAAAGGTTGGCTGGCCAGCAGTGCCATGACCGCACCTTGCTCATGGGTTTTATGCCCCGGTGAAGATGAAAGATCGGTCAACATGGCTGTGACCGCGCTATGCGCATGGGCTGCGAACCCTGGTAAAAGGTCAGCGAACCGTGCCATGACCGCACTTTGCGCATGGGCGACGATATGCCCTGGTGAAGGTACAAAAGGCCAGCAAATGTGCCTTGGTGAAATTTGGGTCGGACGCGCTGTGGCTCCATCCTAGTTTTAGTTCATGGTGCAAATTTGGTTGGACGCGATCTTGGCTTCAACCCGGTCAAAATCCATGGTGTCAAATTGGTGGACGCGCTTTGGCTCCACCCGGTTCATGGTAAAATTGATATGGACGCGAATCGGCTCCATATATCTAAACAAAACTATATGTGTTTTGGCCACGGCAACGCTGGCCCGTTCATATCATGCATCAAAGAAAATAAAGAACTTGCATGCTACTGCCATGAAGAAAGATCATGCATGGGTTTCTATCAAATCAAAGAAACAATCATATGTGCAAATGAAATTATATCAAAAACAAGACATTGACAACGTACTGCATATTCAGTCCGTTAGCTAGACATGCATATCATGTACTGGCCAGCATCCGCTTTTTACACAAACCTTGCATGCCGCACAGTCATCAAGGATCATGTGTCCACGTAATCAAGTCATAAATAAACAAAAGAAAAGGTTGTGCATGTTATGCTTCGTTAGCTAGCACCTCCCTTGCACAGACCCAAAACTTGTCTTGCATGCCTCGCTTTGCATTTACAGCGACATAATCAAATTAAAGTACAAGTGCCGAACAAACCAAGATGCTAAGTTAGGATTGCATCAAAACTGTCACATCTGCCGCAAGATGCAAATAGAAGCAAAGGCTAGCGTAAAGATTGCATGCATCTTGCATCTTAGTTACGTTGCATTCACCCAAAACAGGTGGATTTAAATAAATAAGAAACTGAAGAAAATTACACTACTAGAAAACCCCCCTGTAGCTACGCTTTTTTAGATAGTAGACACGCTTTATTTCATCTCTATAGGGATGTAGGCACGGTTTACGAAAACGTGTTAGAAGCGTCTTCGTATGGACCGTGTCAGGCTCCGTAGAGACAATTTACGTAAGCGTATATATTAAATGAATGGACGTTTCATAGACATGTTAGATGTATGTCTAAACACATTGATACGCTTTATAGATGCATATATAATATGTGTCTATTAGTGTAGTTATGTTGTATAGTAACGTTTCATTACGTGTGAAAAAAATTTAGAGACAATATTGTAGATACATTCACAATTCGTGTCTACTAATATAGTCACGTTTTGTAGTAACGCATTATTGCGCATTAAGGAGTGTAGAGACGATGCAGTAAGTGATGTGGAAAGGTGATGTGGCAGGTGATGTGGCAGGTGACGTGGCATGTGACGTGGAAAGATGACATGGCAGGTGACGTGGCAAGTGACACGTTTTATAGTAACGCCTAAACACATGTTAACAAAAGTAGAAACAATATTGTAGCCACGTTTTTATTGCGTGTCTACATATATCAATACATTGTATAGTAACGTCATAGTTGTATTAAGACCTGTAGAAATGATTTTGTACATACATCTATATCTTGTGTGTAGTAGTATAGACACGTTATATTGTAACGCTTTAATACGTCCCAACTAAAAATAGGCGTTATATATATATATATATATATATATATATATATATATATATATATATATATATATATATATATATATATATATATATCAAGATGAATGTAGAAATTGAAATCAGATTTTTTTCTATTTTCTATGATTAATAATGGGAAGTAAACCATCAATTATATTCCATACAACCGTGACAAAACATCAAGAATTTGTAATTCAATAGCCAACATGTCCATTACTCAAACAATTGTGTTCACTAAGAAGCATAAACAAACCAGCGATATCATACAAATATTACTTAAATATTTTTTTTGTAACAACTAAAACATATCTTGTTCACTTTGAAATTTCTAATTTGCTTTCCATCTAGCTTTGTCCACGTGCTGCGGGTACCAACTTATTGCGGGTTCGAGATGAACTTTTAGCTTTCTTCACCTACAATGATACATGTGTTAGATGAGTAACTCAATTTGAAGATGCTATAGACACATGTACTATTTCAAATAAAAAAAATCAAACTTACATGTGTAGTTGGCCAAGGAATAACATAGCCAATAGCATCAATTATTGTACGAATCTGATCAAATGGTCTAGGTATCTCCTCATCTCCCTTATTGCCCCGTTCAACATTTTCAAGGCCTTCAACATAAACCCCCGAGTATTCTTTTCCAAGCTTTGTTCCTAAAATCTCTCTTCGGCTATCAGTAGTCACTAACTTCCCTTTGGCCATAACTCTGCCTTTGTTTATCAGTGAAATAAGATAGACTTCCTCTTGTCTCTACAAATTATAAAACATGAACATATGATCTTTGAAATGGTGACTAATGTGATTTAAAAACAAATAAGGCAAATAAAAGCACATACTGATTCTGGTATGTCCATGCTGGAGGCTTTAACCCTTCGAGTTCTCTGTAATAGACATGTTTTAAAACATCAAAACATAGCACCACTTAATCAATTTGAGCCATTATATTTGAAATGAAACAATATTACAATATCAACTTGGACGTACCATGTTGTGCATTATGGGATCACATGATAAATCTGTGACTACATTGCCAACAGGTTGTGTCTCCTGCAAGCATAGTTTAGCTGAGTTAATAGGGAAAAAGAAAAATATGAAGATTAGAGAGAACAAAATATTGTGCATATGATCCTGACGCCTCGAACAGAGAGACTGCATAGGTGCTTCCTTCGATCTTGGGCAGAGCACTTCACCGAGGTCTCCTTCCAGTCTGCTCTGCCATCCGAATCCCATCTACCTTATTGACGATGCCCTGGCATCTACCCCAAGCATGCCTTTTCCTACCCAACACAACCATTATTTTCTCCATCTTCTCCGTTCTTTCCATGTGTATTTTGAATTTTATTTAGTGCATGAATCCTACCCCTAGATTTCTACTCCTAGATGCGTTTTTCTATCAGAGATGCAGTTTGGCAATTATTCTTTCTTATTTGACTAACGATGCCAAGAAGTGTTTACTGTTATTTAGTACATCTGAATTTTAGTGTCAGAGAGACATCTATTTTAGTACATCTGAATTTATTTGTATTTGATTGATTAAGGATGCCAAGAAGTGTTTACTATTACCTCCTTTCTTGTTTCCATTTTTATTATTATGATCTGACATTACTGCAATTAACAATGGAGCAGCAGACCTGCGCCAACTGTAATGAATAGCAGACCTGTGCCAACTGTATGGAGTAGCAGATCTGTACTAAAGGGAAAATTTTCAGTAAATGTTCTTCTTTTGCCTTGATTAAATTAGAAATCGATATCTAGATTGGTGATATAAATCTAAGGCCATTTTGCTTGCAGTGTCATTTGCGCACCATGTAATGAAATTATCAAAACCTAAAATTTATAGACTGTTTTATCAGACTCATCAATATGATTTCCTTGCTGTTTTCTTTTACAGTAATACAACTTTGATCTTACATTGGTACTTCTTTGCATGACTTTTATGAGTTGCTTACCTGGTGCCCTTTCATGATTGAACAGGCATTTGCTTTTATCCTGATAGTCGAGAAGGAACAATTAATGACTGTATATGAAGGATATGAATATTTGTCTCACATGATTTTCTAGAAGGTATATAAATGCACACATGTCACTTGCAGAAACTCAGATGGATGGACAATTCCTGCAGCGCCCAGTGAACAGCAGCGCTCTGATAGGGAAAGCTATGTAAGGGACCCAAAATAACTATAGCTTGATGTTGTTGGTAACAAATTAGCTATGTTTCTAGATTTTTGACATATGCATCGATATTGGAGTAGGCCTTTGTAACATACCTTTGAAGTTGTTTGCTCACGTGGTGTACATGTATGGACTTCAGTTCTTCCAAGAATTCTATGTACAGATTGCTGATGCTGCTCGGCTTGAACCATGTTCTACAAGCCATTAGCAAGAACTTAAATACTATTATAGTAAGCTAATGATATTTAAAACTTAAGTATGTATACCCGCACCTCATTTGCTGGAGAGTTCACATCAGCATCTGAGTCTTCAGGGATGTCATCATCAGTACACTCATGGTCAGAACTGTCAGCTGCCTGAAAAATATGAACCAACACAAGGTTGAAAAAATAAACTCTTATTTCAGAGAGAGATAGAGAAAGAGGAGGGCATGGTTCAATGTAAGATTACGTCTTCCTGTAAAGCTGCTTCCATTTCCTTTACAAGATTATCTTCTGGATACCTTTTTGACATAAAAGTAAGCATGTACTTCATGAAATCACTCATGCATTCCATCTTATTTTCCATTGCATTTACTTTCTCTTGGTACATTCTTTCTTCCTCAGTTTGAGTAACAAAAGGTAAACCTTGAGAAACTTGTACTTGACTCCAGTACTTATCATCATAGTACCCCCGTGTTTTGAAATCCTTGGCAACAATATCACTGAACACTTCATTGTAATCTTTAGATGAAAGACGATTACCATCGTTGTTCCCTCTCCTTTTTTTTAATTCCTCATAAGATGCAGCCTATCCAAATGAGTATATAGGAAGGTTACAGAATTGTAAATTGATATATAGATCTAGCATAGTTCATTCATTCTAGAAAATATACATACCATCAGTGTCTCCACTTTTTCTGTAGTGAATCTGCCATTCTTTTTTTTATGAGCTGCCTCCCATAGTTCTATCCTATGAACCTTTCTTTTATTTCTAGATTCCTACACAATAGAGTTATTTGGGTGTCATTTCAAATCTAAAATAGATGATAGTGGAATTTAACAAATATCAGCAGATGAATATTTATCACCATCTCCTTTTTGAGCCTAGCATGGCTTTTTCTCCCAGTTGTGTGTGCAGTCTTCTGTTCTTTTGCACAACGAGAGTTTGTGGCACATAATTTCTGCAAAGACAGGCAATGATTAAGCAATGTTACATTCCTTGATTAAAAATTGATATAAACGTTGAGAAAATAGATGGCACCTTATGTTGTTCTTGGCACCAAATTCCAACAAGAGATCTCCATTGATGTTCATTAGCCGTTAGTGGCTTCTCTCTTATGATTTCTTCTAGAGTTCTCTCGTCACGATTGAAGTATTGTTTCTTCAGCTTAGATTTGTAGGCTCGCCACCTATTATTAACTGTCCTTAGGATCCAGTCCCTTGTAAGATGTATAGTTTGCCTTGGAAAGGAAAACTTTAGCTATAGAGAGGAAGGTAAATGTTAGTACTTAGATGAAACATGGAGGTACTTGCTTGCACTGATAATAAAAAAATTACCTCGACATCCTTGATTATTTGTTCCTTGTGTGAATCAAACCTGCGATTGTCAAATCTTGGGATGTCTAAAGGAGCTAAGGTTGGGCTTTCTGCTACATAGCCAAGGTGCTGCCCAAGAATGGAGGCTGACCTTTCATTTGGGACACCATTTTCATCTGTCCCTACAATTACCTTTCCTCCTTGTAATGCCAGTAAATTTGTAAGTGTGAAATCCCCTATAATCTGTCTAACCTCTCCATTTGGCCCTGCATATATGAAAAATGTAAGATTTCATATTGTATCTTGATATGCAAGCACAAAAACCTAAAACTTACATATTATCTTAATTGGACTTCGAGGTTGGTGTGGCAGGCGGGCTAATAAACCATCAATATCTGGAGGGGACTGCAAACTTTCATTGTTCTCGTCATCTGCTATATTTTCATGCTCCTCCTGAACAGGTTCTGCACCATGTCCATCAATGTTCAAATTCCTCAATCTTCGAAGTCCTCTTGTCATGATTTATTCTGCTTATATATGGGAGATCAAGAAAATATAGGATGAACATGTTAGTTCCCTTGTCATATTGTATTCTCAGTTAAGAGCTAAGAAATTTAGGAATTTCATTCTACAAATTTCAGGCATGAAACAAATAGTTCATATTGCAATTTTCATACACAAAAATAGGCAAATGCATATCAGACTATGTACAGGTTCAATACAGTCTTTTAAAATAGGTAGACATCGCAGGTGGCAGTAGCAAATCACATGAACAGCCAAGCACATAGCAATCAGCAAATATTTGGAAATGGTATGTATATTAACATAGGCAGATCGCCAGTGCATTAGTGGTGTTAGTTACAGAAAAAAATGAAGGACAAAATGCATAATAACTTAGTAGATATCTCTATTAACTGCTTAAGTGTTGTATGCATCTGCAGGCTAATTAGATACAGTAATATTTCTCTTGCGTGTGAGGACAAAAAATCAGAGCCACATAGTTAGCCAAGACAAGCCCCACAACTCAATAGCAGTGTGTTGCTCTCCCCAGCATTGTCTCCCTCTCTGACTCCCACAATAAGGATAGATGATTTACTAAATTTTTAGTTACTCAGAATTTTCAGAAAGTCAGATATATTGAGCTGACATTCAGTCTGTACTAGGCATCTTGGCACAATGTCTCAATGTTCAGGAGTTAAGAGTCCCCCAGAAGATTAGAAATTCAGAGCTAATGTACTCAATGTTCAAGAGTTTAGAGTTTTCCCCTCTCTTTGAGAAGATTAGAAATTCAGAGGAGAGTTCAGAGTTTTCTCCTCTCTTTGAGAAAATTAGAAATTCAGAGCTAATGTAACATGTGTGTTGCTATCACAGAACAAACCTCGTATCTTTAAGAAGATCTATGTTTCCTAATTTGGACTACTAGTACACAGTGTGGTACTCTAATGAAAAATTTATCTCACAAATCAAACTGCAAACGGTGCAGTTCGGGTGCACCTAATCAAGACCCGTCACTCCACCGTTGACAAACACGGTTCACGGGTCGTACCACCCCACTGTCCAACTGGACAGGTTCGCCCAGCGGGTCACCAGGTTCGACCCCCTCCACTGGTCAGGCTGTGTGCCTGCCTGAGCAAGCCAAGCTACTAGCTAGCGAATCCATTCGTTGGTCAGAATATTCTGATTGGAGGAACATCGGCCGAAAAATCACGTCACACTTGTGTAAACTTATTGGAGGAAATACAGTTTCGCATCCCTCTGTATTTGTTCAGACTTGCCTCTACCTGATGAACAATGATGCAAAAATACACTGAACCCATCTCATGCAAGGAGATCACTGCAATAGCTCATGCAAGGTAACTATCGCTAAATTCGGTAACAAATGAAGTTAATGTCCAAGCTCGAAATTTCGGGACATGCTTTTTGGAAGAAAAAAAACAGAATGCAAATTCTTGTCAAACTAGTACTTGACAGAAGCACTAGTTATTAGCAGTTTGCAAGAGGCTTATCAGTTGACAAGAGACATTGCAGCATAATATTGGAGACTGCCAGATGGATGGCACACATAATTTATATCGTTGTGCACAGCAGGTAAATCAGTAGTCCTCTTAACTGTCATTCCGTGAGCCAAGTTACAATGAACACAGAAGATCAAAATCCAAAAAGATTTTGTCAGGAGAGGGTTCAGTCGCAAAGCACAACAGTTAAGAGGACTTGCAAACCTTTTGGATCTGCGCAGAGGTGATATGTTAATTTGGGCTGCAACTAAATGCTACTATTAAGATACATGCCTCTGGATCATTCAGGTGTCGTTTTGATTCGGTTGCCATTTCTTTTCTCAGTTGCAGAAAAGATGTTAATTACTCTACGTATGCAACTTCTGTATCAGTAGCAGATAACAACTCAATGGACGATATTCCACAAGTTCTTCTAAAGAAGAAAATTAAGAAGTGGATTTCGAAATTCAGATAAGTGCAGTCTGTACACCAGCGCACGACCTGAGCAGCTGGCGGCCTCGCACAGATGGGCAGGCGCCGGAGGAGTAGAGGCCGAGGGGCCGAGCCGCGAGGGGCGAAGGGCAGAGGCGGAGGCGGGAGCGTGACCGACGGCCCCAAACGCCGAACACGGGGCCGCGGAGTTGAGGGCGCAGGGCGGAGGCCGGTGCGGTGCTGCGACGTGAGTGGAGGGGGCTGTCGCGAGCGCTCGTGAGTGCGGCTGGGCCAAGCCAAGAGAGGAAGATCGTGGATGGCAGCATACCTTGCGCAGACCGTGGATGGTGGATCGTCGACAGTGGCGTCCTGGCCCAGCACCCTCCCGCCCAGCAGCCGGCGTCAGGCGGCGGCGCGGCAGCCACGATTGCCCCAGCACCCCACTGATGGCGAGATGGATGAGGAGGGGAGAGTGGGGAGAGGTTATGCGGGCTTGGGAGGTTAAGCGATGCGATTTGTTCGCTAATCGCAATAAGCGCGGGCCAGACTGGGCGGCAAATTTTCGGTGGCAAATGAAATTCTCTACGCGGCAAATTTCCTTTCTCCGCTTATTATTCTATATGGCAGTGTTGGCAGGAACTTTTTTTTTAACTTTATATTATTTTCTAATAAAAATGATCAACTCATTTTAAGCTTGTAATGTAAAAATTCATAATAAGAAATCACATTGTAATGTAAAAATTCATAATAAGAAATCACATAAGTATTAAAAAGAGTGAAACTAATTTTGAAAGGTTTCTATAATCTACATCTACACGGTATTGGTAAAAAAAATACATGAAACCGCTTTTATATATTTTATTTTTATGTAATTATATTTATTGATTTTTTCTAATATATGTTTGTCTATAAGTACTATGTTAGGTCAATCATATATATTTTTTATTGAAGGTTCCTGATGACAGTGACGAAGAAGACGATTCTGCTCGTATGATTTCTATACTGATGATAGTGATGAGCTTTCCATGGACTAAGTGAAATGGGGAATTGAGCTGGCTAAGGACGATGCCAAAGATTCAATCGATAAAGAGGTCTGCTAAGCTCTACAACGACATCAAGCGGGACAAGATGGCAGGGAAGAAGTACAAGCAGAAGAAAGGGCAGTCACCAGGTGATTGACACAAGACGGGGCAAACAACCACTAGCCCATCCTAATGTCCCTGTGAGACCTGCTTGCCTAGAGTGTGAGCAACTCGATTACAAAATCCAAGGTGTGCCTGCCATCACCCTTTCCATTTCCATGTTACCAAGCTCCGCAACAAACATGTTGGCGGACTTCTCACCGATTGCCCAGAACTTTAGGTTGTAAGGGTTCCCCAGGCAGGTTTCATGGCCGAGCAAATAGTGTTCACATGCACCGTCGACAGTGAGAGGACCTTTCCCACCACTGGCGGCGGCTCGGTCTCCCCCTCATCATCACTGAATTCTAGAATTGCTTCCTCCACTTCCGTGAGGTTTAACATTAGCAGGAGGTCAGTCACATTCTAGTTGGCGGTCCCATCACCACCATTGGAAGGCGCTACGATCTCCGTTTCCTCCACCTCCCATTGATGTCGTGGGTGATCTGATCAAGAGGGGCAAACGTGCGTGATCTTCTCTCCCAATGTGCCTACACAAAAATAGCGATCCCAACCTTATGAACGTAAACGACACTTAGGTCCTAGAGGGGAATGGAGTTTCGAAAAATCAGAGGGCATCCTCCCAATCACTCAAAAATGTGCACAAATAGAAACTCGGAGACAATGCTATTATACAACCTTTATAAATTACTCCATACATTCCAAATTATAAGTTATTCCAAGAATCTTGGAGAGTCAAAGTATCTAAAGTTTGGCTAAAATTATAGAGAAAATTACAAATATTTATAACATTAAATATGTATAGTATGAAAATATAATTAATAAAGAATCTAATGATACTTAGTTGGCATCATAAATATTTTATCTTGTTATATAAATTCGGTCAAACATGAGATGGTTTGACTCTCCAAGATTCCTAAAATGACTTATAATTTGGAATGGCGGGAGTACTTAATAAAAAATCATGTGAGATACCACTTATGACAGGAGTACGATCCCTCTAATCATGGAAGAATTTGCAAATAGTAATCACGTGAAAATATCTCTTGTATGTAGACAACTGATTTTATGGTGCTTTTTTATTTGACAACTTAATCGGTGGTAGTCAAAATATATCGACTCTGAATCAAAGAAGGATGCATTCGTATACCAAAATATCTCATAGTATGAACGGGGGATGACACACGGACGGACAGGCTACGAAGGTCATGATCGAACAGCCCAAGTGAATTTGGATACGGCCCAACTTACTTCCGAGCTCCCACGCGTGACCAACGCAGCAGTCTTGACTCCGGCCTCCGCCCTCCCGTCAGGCACACCGCCCGGCGTGCACGCACTCCACCTGGCGACCGCCGCTGCTCCCAAGCCGTGCGACGCCGTCGCGCCTAGGGTCCGCGCGCTTGGCGGCAGTCCGCTGCCGCACCTGGGGGCCAGGCCGCCGCCGCCGCACCCAGGGGGCCAGGCCGCCATCGCCGCACTCAGGGGGGCAGGCAGCCAGGCCGCCGCCGCACCCTGGTGCCGGCTGCCGCTGTTGACGACCGTGAATTCATCGCTCCTCCTGTGGGTCTGCTTCAAGCCTCCAATTGCGAATCCCCATTGCCATACCTGCGACCCAGGGGAGTCAAGGAATTGGCCAGGTTTTTTTTCTTGGTTTGTTACGTCTATAGATTTAGCTCAAAGCTGTTGATTTTCTAGCGTTAGTAATATGGATTAATGGTGTCATTTTGAAGTCATGTTAAGCTCTTGCTTTTAGGATTATAAAGCATATTTTTCCTCGTTTTCTTGATCTTTCTATGCCGATCTGTTTATGTGCAAAAAGGAAAAAGAAATAGGACACTACAATATTTAGCCGTAATGAAGTTCACAGGTAGTCTGATGAGACATTGCCATTGGTTTCCAATTTCCAAGCAAATGCAATGAACGAGGGGGAGAAACTCTCCTGAAATTTGCAGCCTTTCATATAGTTGTATTCACTATGTGAAACACCATTTTCTTTTAGTTGCTTGGCATTCGACAAGTTTGGAGGCCAAAGCATAAGCAATGTTTACTGCCTTTTTTAGTTGTAACCTTGCCATTACTGGCATTGTAGCAAAGAAGCAAATATTTATATGAGCACAGACAATTTATGAAAAGAGGCGAACCATGTGAGAGCACAGATTAGATGCAGGTAGGCAACCAGCTTTAGTACTCGGATGCAGGCGGGAAGCAGTTGGGCAGGCAGTACCAGTGCAATTTTTTCCTTGCTCTATTCGTTATGGATATAGATCCTGTCATTTTTTTATTGGCCTTTGTTATGTTGTTGCTATCCTTAGAATAAGGCCATGACACCTTGGTGACTTTACTGTCTGCCCCCCTTTTTGCAAACCTGAAACTGTTAAGGCCAAGTGCTAATTTCCCTTGCTTTCTGCAATGAATGCAATTCTGGATACATTTGTCATTTGGTATTGCCGTATTGGTACTCATGCAGGTCGTTTTGTCATATACTGGACTGCTTAATTTAAAATTAGGGTGTGCATATGTGCGGTGTGCTGATTGTTGTGCCTCCATTCTATTGACTTTGTGGTGCCTAATTTAGGAATTAGGATGAGGGCATGTGGATGTTTATGCTTAAATTAATCAAATATTCAGTACATTGCAAAGTGGCTTTATGTGCCTGGTAGCAACTGGTCCTGTTGCTTTCTGCTTCTTAGTAATTCATCAATCTCTAATGGCTTAGGATTAAATTTCTGTTGATATTTGGATTGCACCTTCATTCAATATTCATCCTCTGTGTATCACAAAAAAAGCTTACTGGTTTTATTCAACTTTAATAGGTCATCACATAAAGATTGATGGATCGAAGTTGGATGAAAGAATCAAGATTAGAGACAGCATATAAAAATGGTGTTGAGCAGTTTTTAGCTTTTGCTTACCGGGACCTTCCACAAGACAGCGAGATACTTTGTCCATGCATAAACTGCAAAAATAGATACAATCACAGTTGTGATGAGGTCAGGACACATCTGAGATGTGATGGTATTATTAAAGGTTATACTACCTGGGTTCATCATGGTGAAAAATATGACAGGCCATCAATTGCACTTGCTGATGTACCCTTTTGGGAATAAGAATTTAAAGCACAGTACGTGGCCAGTAATGCTCATTCCTTACAACCTTCCACCTTGGATCTGCATGAAGCAAACATCTTTAATCATGTCAATGATCATCCCTGGACCAAATTCTCCAGGTAATGATGTAGATGTATATTTGCAGCCCCTTATCGACGAACTCTTACTTTTGTGGGGGGGAGTACGTGAAACACCTGATGCCTCTTCGAAGAAGAAATTTACTCTTCGAGCTGCATTATTGTGGACTATAAATGATTTTCCTGCATTAGCTTACCTATATGGTTGGAGCACAGGCGGTCGATATGCATGTCCTTCTTGTGGTCCAGCTACAAAATCATTTCACCTAAAGGAAGGTAAAAAGATGTGCTATATGGGTCATCGTCGATGGCTGCCGATAAATCACAAATACCGAAGGCAAAGGATGCAGTTTGATGGCTCGGTAGAGACTGGACTTGCACCTGAAAAAATGAGTGGAACTACTGTTTTGAAAATGTTGGAAGGCAAAGAGTTTGTGTTAGGGAAAAAGGGAAGCACATCAAAGACAGTCAACAAGAATGGCAAGAACAAGAAAGTGGAAGTTGAAAATGATCAGAAACGCAAGCGTACAAGGCGGGGACAAAAGAAGGAATCAGATGGGGGCGGTGGTAAGGTGGAGAAGAAGCCAGAAGATTGGCTAAAAAAGAGGTCAATTTTCTTTGAACTGCCATATTGGGAAAAGAACAAACTAAGACACAATATAGATGTAATGCACTTAGAGAAAAATGTGTGTGACAACTTTATCGCCACTTTATTGGATATTTGTCATAAAACAAAGGATGACCTTAATGCACGACTAGATTTAGTTAAACTTGGGATTCGAGAGGATCTTCATCCTATTGTAGATGATCAAGGAAAGCAAACAACTCCTGATGCACCTTTTACCATGTCTAAAGATCAAAAAGAGATTCTTTGCTCAGTAATTCAAAACCTTAGGACCCCAGATGGATATGCATCAAACATATCTAGGTGTGTGAACATGAAAGATTGTACATTGAGTGGACTAAAGAGTCATGACAATCATGTTTTACTACATGACATTCTTCCAGTGGCGCTGCAATCTTGTTACCCTAGCAAGGATGTCATGAAAATAGTTGTTCAGTTATCTAACTTCTTCAAGAAGTTGTGCTCCAAGGTCATAGATGTGGCTGAGCTAGAGCAACTTCAAGAGAGTATTGTGATGACACTTTGTGATATGGAGAAAATTTTCCTGCCATCATTCTTTACTGTAAGTGTGCATTTGATGGTGCACTTGGTAGAAGAAGTTAAATTAGGTGGTCCTGTTCAGTACCGATGGATGTACCCCATGGAGAGGTATGCAATCAACTTTAATTTGCACTATGATCATCAATAATTTAGTTTTAACTTACATGTGTCAATTCTTCTATTTAGATATTTTGTTAAGCTAAAAGCACTTGTCAAGAATAGAGCTCACCCAGAAGGATCAATTGCTGAAGGATATCGCATGGACGAGTGCTTGACCTTTTGTTCCAGATTTATAGAAGGAACTACTCGTTTTACAAGGCCATCCAGAAATCCTGGACCATCTGATGAAATAGCAGACATGTACTTGTTTGCTACTGCTGGTGAACCTATTGGAAAGCGTACTGGTGTCAACCTTGATAAGCAGCTTCTTGTTCAAGCTCATCGATATGTGTTGCGGCATTGTGATGAACTTGAAGATTTCCGCAGGTGCGTTTATAAATTTGGTTGACTATATAGGGTTAGTGGTAGTACATCATAAGTGTTTTATGGAATCATGACAACTTTATGGGATAAGCTGAAATTCATTAGACAAATTGTACATAAATATTAATAATGATAGCATATTGCAAAAGACAAGCATTCATATGGAGGGATAATATTATCAGTGTCATAATAAAGACAAAGCAAACCATTTGCAATAGTGGTAATCTCTTATAATTTCAGTCTATTCATATTCTAAAAAGTGAACTATGACATCATCATTTGGGATTGCATCACGAAATTCTTGATTCGCCACTGGTTGCCTATCAAATTTGTCACCACAATTAAACACTAAAGTAGATATATTGAATAATGTGCAAGCAACTATGATTAAATTTCTACTCCTCATTCCTCATTCGCTAGTAGGACAAAAATCTTTTCTACAGTCTGCTTGTGAATTTAATTATATTAACAAACTGAAAATAAACAAATATCAAAATCTGAGTTCCAAGTTCCAACGTTTGCTAGTACTGGAAGGGGCATCTGTGCAAATGGAGATTGGACATTTTGGCATACCTATAGGTTCGAACAGTGTAGGAGTGCCGGAGTGAAGAGGCCTGAACATGATGCCAGTGAGGTAGTGAACGATCACCTGTAGGTTGGAGATCCATGACACTAGGCCATGAGGCAGTGAGCTGAGCGGCCAAGCAGGAGTGGAATGCTGAGTGCTGAGCGGCCATGTAGGAGGGGAACGCCGTGATGGTGAATCCGGAAGTTGGATTGGAAGATGAAGGGCGCCGTGTCGTTAGTGAGTCTACAGGGAGAGCCGGAGGGCAATGGATCCACAAGTAGATGACTTCTGTGTTTCTGGGCTTGGCGGCATGCGTAGTTGAAGTGCATGCGCATGGATGCAGTGGGCTTTGCATATTCCTTGCAATGGGCTGGGCTGTAGTTACTGGGGTCCAGTGGCGGAGCTCGTAGTAAAATATAGGAGGGGCGGTTTGCAACGTTGAATCTCTTTCTAGGAATTCAACTCCCCTGAACACAAAAGATTATTCTGTTGTTGTTCTTTGTCTTGTCTTTGTTCCACTCCAGTTAAGAGAGTAAGAGCCAAAGATGTATGTAAAATGAAATACATACAAAGCAAAGCATTGCAGCCTGCTGCAGTTGTTGTTCAGAGACAAGCAAAGCATTGCAGCCTGCTACCCCTGCTGCAGTTGTTGTTTATAGACAAGCAAAGCATTGCAGCCTGCAGGCTCCTCTAGTAACGCAGTTGGCCTAAACTATTGATTGAACCATTGAAATATTTTCTAGACCAGGGGGGCGCCGCTGCCCAGGTTGGTCGAGCCATAGCTCTGCTAGTGCTGGGGTCCAAGCTGGTGAGTAAACGGAGATCACTAGGAATTATCGAGAGGCAATCGGGGTCGGCGAACCCCGACAGATTACTGTAGATCCACCCCTATTACCACTCACACCACTGTAAACCCGTTACACATAGGCTCTTCAAAGCACAAAAGTTTTTCTACTTCTTGCTCACATATATTATTAAGACAGTTGAAAACATGAATGATTCAAGATGATCTATGTGCATTACTTGATGACATGACATTGATGCTATTGTTGTAGAGAATTCTTGGATGAGGAGAAAAGCAAATTGGGTCCCTCAACTAATCTGACACCTTCCTGCATTCAGAAATTGATGGATCAACACTTTCCTGACTGGTTGGAGCAAAAGGTTTGTACATCTAAAAGTGCTACAAAAATCTGGCATGGAATCAACAGAAGAAATGTACATAAGTTTTTTTCCTTATATACAGGTTATCTTGGGCGATGGAACAGGCATCACGACAAAGATCCGAGCTTTGGCTGCAAAACCGAACAGATGTGGCGTGACATACAATGGTTACATTATTAATGGTTTTAGGTTTCACACTTTGAGTCGTGAGGCTGCACGGTTGACACAAAACAGTGGTGTGGTCAACATTGCTGATGATGGGGTTAATTATTTTGGAAGATTATCAGATATCGTTGAATTGTCATATGCAAACTACAAGGTAGTGCTTTTCAAATGTGAATGGTACGATGTTCATCATAAAGCTGGGTTGCGACAAGATGAGTTTGGATATAGTCATGTGAATTTTTCACGAAAAATACACACTGGTGATAAATTAGAGGATGATCCTTTTGTATTTTCATCACAAGTCCAACAAGTGTTTTATGTCCAGGACCCAAAAGCTGCACCATGGAACACTGTGGTGAGAGTTAGCCCACGAGATAATTTTGACATGGGTGTAGAGCTCTCAACACATGATGAAAGTTAGACCAGGCTTGGTTTTCCGGTCATCTGATGCTATAGATGAACATTATAGGTTTTTTTCTTGCTCTGAATGAAAATGAACTAATCTGTTACTTTAGGTAGGAGGTGCCAACTTGTTGGGTTACTGCTGTTTAGTGTACAATTATACTATTTGATTAAATATTGTAATCCATGAGACCTGTATTATGTTTTATTTAATTGTTCCTTGCTCTGATGTTTTCTGGTTATAAGTTAATGGTAGTGGCAATTCATTGTTGAATTTCATATAGTTAGTAATGACAATTCAATGTTGAATTTCAGATAGTTCAGTGCAACGGCTAGGCTTAACCTTGTGTAATCATTGCTTACATGTATGCCTAATTATTTCAACTTAATTATTAGCTTCGGTTGCTTGCTTGTGTTGGCCAATGAGCAGCAGTAGTATATAAGGAGCAGCAGTAGTATGCTCTACAGCTCGACTCTGTTTCCACTTTTCAGGTTGGCAAAGTGCGTTCAGCAGCTGCTACCTTTCGTTAGGATGCATGTCTAACACTCTCGGTTCTTATAGCAGCAGGAACTTCATTCAGTAGCTTTCTAGTGTCATGTTCTGTGCACTTCAGTCTTATTTGTTGCGTGCAACTGTTAGTGACCATTGAAGTAGCAATATGAAACCCTTATGATAGAATTTGATGAATCCAAGCATTCTATTGTGAAAAATCACATCTACTTCATGCCGCCTCTTATCTTTTTCTTACACGGCTCCTATGAAACTCGTCATGCTATTGTGGAAAAGATACACGTACAATAAACAAATAAAAAAATTATCCCCACCGCTACACAACTAAACAATTGGCACAATGGTAAAGCACGTTGGTCTTAGCACTTCAGTGCTAGGTTCTAGTCCAGACTTTGGCATTTTTTTCCTACTATATACTATATAGATTTGTTATTATTATTTTTTCTAACTATTTGTAATTTTTTTATTTTTAATTAAAAGAATATATGCCACGACTACAACACATCAAGTCTGATGTGTTGTATGTCATGTCAGCTTTGGCATTTTTTCCTACTATATATATTTTTTATTGTTATTTTTTCCAACTATTTGTTATTTTATATTTTTTATTTTTAATTAAAAGAATATATGCCACGTTTACACCACATCAAATCTGATGAATAATATGCCATGTCAGCTTATAGCCCCCTCGGTAGGTTACACGTTTTCAATTTTGCATCAAAAAACACCCCTACATGGTGAAGGACAAATTTCTAATACACATTAAAATGTCTCTACCAGCTAGTAATGTTAAAAGCGTATCTAATTTCATGTCAACTAGAGATATTCCGGTTTCGCATATAAAAACATCTCTATGCACATAAGGACGATTATTTGAGACACTTTAGAACGTGTATTCATGCTTATCACGGTTGAAAGCATGTCTAATTATGTGTCAACTTTATACGTATTTAGTTGCATGTCAAAAAACATATTTAGGTGCCTATTGACAATTTTGAGATGCGCTTTACAACGTGTGTAGAGGTTATTGACGGTTGAAAGCGTGGCTAATTTCGTGTCATTTTAGTATGATTTCAAAAGCATGTTAAAAATTGTGTCTAGATATCTCTTGACATTGAAAGCGTGTTAAATATCGTGACACTTGGATATGTTCTTGAAATTGTGCCAAATAACGTCTTTATGGGCCAACGTAGAGACGCTTCTCATGGCGTTACAAATACAGCGTTGCTACAGGGGGGGTTTTCTAGTAGTGTTAGTTTCTTCGTGCTAAATACCATGTCATGACCGCTAGTGCTAATTAGCCTGCTGCGGCGCCATGGTAAAATAAAATAACCAAACGTTACAAACCCATGAACTTAGCCCAAACTAAATAGGCTTTGTCATGTTCATCGTAATTTCCACACATGTCATCTATGCCCGGCATAGGCTCTCCAGGCCAGGTGCCGAGCATCATGAGTAAATTAAATGTTGCATCTTAGCTGATTGCACCCATAAAGGTCATGTTTAGCTAAGTCATAAAAATATATCAAATTAATAGCATCATGCCATACCATGAGTATGTATACTAACCTTGATAAAATAAATTAATTGCACGCACCTCGGCTGAGTCCATGATGAAAACATTTTTTTCTAGGCCATGGCAAAATAAATACCGGCTTAGCTCAAATGAAAGATTGCACTATATGCTGAATACATCCATGAACGGGCATCTTAAACATGCTAAATCATGATCTTGAATGATCCAAAAAGACTGTCAAATTTAGTCTCCAAAGTAAATTATGTGCATACATACACGATACTATGCACTAAAGAAACGTCCGACATACAAACAAATCATTTCCTCCTGGTCGTATATGCGTACGTGGCATGATCAAGATGCTCCAAGCTGAGTTAGCTAAATTTAGCGCCATATCATGATTTGAACAAATAATAAGATATTCACAAATGCTTTGCATAGATTAAATAAATACATATCATGGGTCGCTAGAAAGCTAAATAAGCTAACAACCAATCATATACGGAGTGCATGTTAGCTCCTCCACAAATGAAAATGTCATGTTTTAAATAAAATCACATGCATCAAGTTCAAGCCTATGCCAAGCATGCATATTCGTCCATCCACGACTACAAGACTGAAGACCTTGTTTTCTTTTGTAGTTTGTAATAGGAAACCATATGATGTAATCTTATTTTTCATGTAGTCATGTTGGAACTCTTAATCAGGGGTGTTCTCTACGGAGATGTAATTAACATAATTTTTATGCAAATATAAGAATTATGGAAGTATGGACTCGCAATACCTGTTCTTTTAATATTGTCCCATTTAAATTTATATTTGTCTCTGCTGACGTGGAGGTGGGTCTTAGCCGCCCGTTTCCCCGCCATCACTCTGGACTTCGGAGCAATTGGAGTCCAGCCAGTCGACCTCTCCGCGCTGGACCTACCGTTCACCGAGGACGAGGTGCAGGCAGCCATGCGCAACATGCCTTCGGACAAGGCGCCAGGGCCCAACGGCTTCACTGGCGCGTTCTACAAGTCAGCTTGGTCTTTCATCAAGAATGACGTTGCGGATGCTCTGAACGCACTGTTCTTCGGGGACAGCCGGATGTTCCACAAGCTCAACAACGCGTTCGTCGTACTGCTGCCCAAGAAGCCAGGTGCCGCATCACTAGGTGATTACCGCCCGATCACCATGATCCATAGCTTCGGAAAACTGGCCTCCAAGCTAATGGCTATGAGGCTAGCACCCAGACTGGGGGAGCTCATCTCGCCAAATCAAAACGCCATCATCCAAGGATGCACAATCCATGACAACTTCAAATTCGTCCAAAGAGCCGCTGTATACCTACGTAAGAACAAGATTGCAAAGGCGCTGCTCAAGCTGGACATCTCTAAGGCGCCCTTCCTGCTAAACACACTGCAAGCATTCGGCTTTGGTGAACAATGGCGTAGATGGGTGGCCACTCTGTTTTCATTGGCAACGTCGCACATCATGTTGAACGGTCAGCTGGGGAAACCCATCAAGCACAGGACAGGCGTGCGGCAAGGAGACTCTCTCTCGCCCATGCTGTTCATCATTGCGATGGAAGTACTAGCAAGTAGGGATGAAAACGGATCGGATACGGACGGATACGACTGATATCGTATTTGTTTTCATATTTATGTCCGGATTCGGATTCGAATACGGATAGTATAAAAAATACCGGATAGGATACGATTGGATATCGACATCATAAATATGTGATTTAAATATTCGGATACGAATACGGTATCGGATGTTAAATATCCGGACTCGGATACGGACGGATTAAAACCCCTCTAAACGGATTCGGTCTCAAATACGGTCGGAAAATATCCGTACCGTTTTCATCCCTACTAGCAAGGCTGTTCACCACGGCAAGGGAGCAGGGAGTCCTCAGGCCAATGGGAGCGTCGGCCATCAAGCATCATTGCAGCCTGTACACTGACGACGTCATTCTCTTCGTGCACCCAAAGCCAAGAGAGGCGATGGCGATCAGAGAACTCCTAAGGATCTTTGGTGAAGCATCAGGCCTCAGAACCAACCTCGCCAAATGCTCTATCACACCGATCTTTGGTCCAGAGGACAGCCTTCCGTAGCTCCACGAAATCCTTGGTTGTCAGCTCTTTGAGTTCCTGATCACGCCTACCATTGAGCACAAAGAAGATTCCCCAAGCTCGGATCCAATCAACCATTGACTCAGTGGCAAGAAGATTACCGGCTTGCCATGGGCCGCTCATGGCAAAGAGTGGACGGCTGATCTAGATAAAGTCAGTGCTCTCGGCAATCCCCATCTACACCATCATTGCGGACGGATTACCGCCATGGGCAGCAGAAGAGATAAATAGCATATGTCGGTGTTTCCTATGGACGGGTAGAGAGGGGTCCATCCGTATAAAGTGCATGGTCGCATGGCCAATAGTTTGCCGGCCGACAGACCTGGGCGGCCTTGGCATTCCAGACCTGCGCCTCACCGGCATCGTGCTACAGGCCAGGTGGCTTTGGCTGCACCAGGCAGACGAGAGCTGGGCATGGGCCGAACTGCCGCTTTCAGTTTCAAAGGAGGTCTAGGCATTCTTCCAGATGTCCACGTACACAGTCCATGGAACGGCCACTCTACTGCCTTCTGGACAGGGCGCTGGATACAGGGACAAGCGGTCAAGGATGTCTCGCCGTCTCTATTGGACTATGTCAGCCGTAGGAACATCGAAAACACAACATTTGCCGCAGGGTTGCAAGGCCGAGCCTGGGTCCGCCAGATCACTAGGGGAATCACCGTGCCGGTGATGCGTGAGTACTTGCATGTCTAGGATTTGGTGATGCAGGTGCAACTGAACGACAGTGAGGATGGGCTCGTATGGAGATGGACGGCTGAGGGGATATACTCCTCCTAGTCAGCTTACAGAGCACTCCAGATCATGGCATCTCATCCTATTCTAGGTTGTGCAAGGATCTGGAAAACATGGGCGCCACTGAGGGTCAAGATCTTCCTTTAGCTAGCAATAGGAGGCGTCACTGGACCACAGATAGGAGGCGAAGGCATGGACTAGATGCGAAATACCACTGCTATCTCTGCGACCAAGACCCCGAGACCATTGACCACATCATCGTGTGTTGCTCGTTCTCACGTCAAGTATGGGGGACCATCCTAGCCATGCTCGGTGCCAACGCATCCCAGGTTGGAGGGGACTCACTACTAGCATGGTGGGAGCAGTGGCGTCGGCGATGGCATGGCGACAAGAAGAAGGGTGCCGACACCCTATTCGCGCTTTGTGGCATGGGAAATTTGGAAGGAGAGGAATGCAAGATGCTTCCGAAGTATCACCTCCACCGTCGATCAAATACTATCCATCATCAAGCAAACCGCCGATCAATGGATCGAAGCTGGGGCTTGCAAACTCAGTTGTCTAGTGCGTGGAGTAGTCGCCTATGAAGTAAGAGAGATTGGGAGACTGCGCTTTGATGTAATATTTTCGATCTCCCGGACGAGAGCTTTGGTGCATTTGTAAAAACTATTCTTCTTAATACATAGATCCGCAAATCTTTTACGTATTCGAGAAAAAAAAAACTCTAATACAAGTTTTGCATTTGAAGACACTCGACCACAAAGCCGCATGCACGTACGGAAGTCAATCAGGTCAGATCGACATTTGTATGGACAGAGCAAGGCTGCGACCAGATGGCTGCGGAGCTGATTCATTCTATATCAGGAAAAAAAAACTTCGAGGGAAACGGAAAATATGAATTTATTTAAAACAAAGATGGCTATAGAGCTGATTCATTGTCTATCAGGGGAAAAAAAAACTTCGACAGAGAGGCAGAAATCTAATTTTTTAAAAAAAGTTAAAAAATGGGGCAGAAATCTAATTTTTAAAAAAATTTAAAAAATGGGGCATTCCGAGAATTGAACTCGGGACCTCTCGCACCCTAAGCGAGAATCATACCACTAGACCAAATGCCCTAGTTGATTAATATGGCTAAAATAGTTTTCTTTTACTGTCAGCCTCTGCATCACAACAATAGCAGTAAATGTAATTCAGTTATTCAATAAAACAGCACTAAATGTAATTCGCAGTTACAGACCCATAATCTGACGATCCTGGCATCTAGTGAGTGCTCGGCCTCACACAGAACAAAACAGCCTCACATGAGCACTCAAGCTCTGAACCTCATGAGACATACTTGTGGTCCAAAACCAAAGCCTCATCTTCAGGGCATACAGGATAAGCCAGAGCTCTGAATTCGCACTGCTAAAAAAGGATTTCAGATTGGGGATTCCGAGAATTGAACTCGGGACCTTACGCTCCCTAAGCGTACATCTTACCACTAGACTAAATCCCCAGGTGTGCTCTATGTATGCTTGCAGAGTTTCAGAACTGAAGAAAGACAGCAAATTCAGATAATTTGCTGTTATCCATTCTTCTGTGAGGCTCACTTCTGCAGGATCTAGGAATGATGGACTTCAGACCAGAAAGTCCATGTATTTCATGCCACGGAGAAGTTATTTGCTATTTAATTTAGTCAAATCAAGTGTAATGGTGAAGATCCATGAACTATATTCGGCAAAATGAAACTGCATGGGGAATGCAAGACTGCAATGTGAAGCTGGAAAATGTAATAACAGTAAAGGCCCTATTCAGCTTCTGGTGGCATGTTCATTACCAGCAGGACTGATGTGCCATGGCATATGAATGGGCATGGTGCATCACTATTCTGGCAGCTCAGAATAGGTCCTCTACAACATCATACAGCCATATATAGTAAAAAAAATCAGAATCTGTTAATATTGTGACAGTGCTACTACAAAATGTTACTCCAGTTAAAACTGGTAGTTACAAGGCACTGAGTTGAGTCATTGATCATCCTAGTTGTATTGCAGTTACAGGTATAAGCCCAGCTCGAACCTTGCAACTTTGTGGCCTGCATATTACTAACTTTGACAGTTTTAGGAGCATTGTGATAAAGTATGGCTTGTGCAATTGTGGTCCACACTTTAATCTGTCACTATATGCATGTGGTCCATATATACTCCAGACTCCAGATAATATATATAACTTCGCATTTTGACAATCAATGAGTTATCCAAGTCAGCAAAAACAATTGGGAGTAGCAAAGAAGGGTTTCTCCAACAGTTTCCAAAAAATCACTTCTAAAATACCAAAAATTCGATCTCACAGGTAACTTTTTTGGCGGCGCGTGGATTTTTAAGCCCAAGATCACGCCTTAGAAGTTAGAATAACATTACTGTACTTGATATTGTAGGTCAACATTCAGAAATAAAATGGATTGCAACTAATAATTGTTGTACTGATAAATTCCAGACTACACCGATATTCAGTCGAACATGACATTGCTGTACGTTAACAACTAACAAAGTTAATCATAAATGAAGTCTCTAGACTGATAACTGATCACTAACTAAATCATAATGTGCAAGTTTCTATTGCTGAATTCAACAGCTTAAGCCAAACAAAGGTTTTCAGCAATCTCTTAGAGTAGGGGTGTTCGGTACAGCCATCGGCTGCTGTGGCTGTGGGTGTGGCTGGATAAGCCACATCTGCAGCCGTAATAAGCCGCAGCGAACAGGCCATGAAAGTTTTGTTCTTTTCCACAGCACCATTGTAATATATTATTGGCTGTATTGGTTCTGTATGATAAAATAAATAGTTCAGTGTTGGTAACAAATATTCTTTACTTAAATAGCCTGTAGTTTCGACAGACATTGTGCTATTTACTTTCCATATGCATGTATAGTCTAACGGCTAGCAAGTTTTAAGGCTGTATCCAACACCTTATCTTCACATCATGATGGTGGTCCAGATTTCATTCTGGATATACTTCTCATGACAACACCATACCTTCACATCATGATAGTGGTCCAGATTTCATTGTCTGGATATACTTCTCATGACAATCTGCCATTGGCATCGAAATGCAAAAAGCTTTTCAGGTTGGGGATTCCGAGAATTGAACTCGGGACCTTACGCTCCCTAAGCGTACATCTTACCACTAGACTAAATCCCCAGGTGTGGCCTGTTTGTGTATCAGCATAATTTCACACAAAAACATGATACAACATTTACATTCTTAACATTGTGCCTTCTAATTGTTAGTAAAGTGGTTAATGTTTTTGTCTTGACCATAGTGCAGGTAGAAATTACTGAAGACATGAATGCTAGTCTGGTTCTGAAAGCACGAGTGTGTCTAGGAAAGAGAACAATATAATGTACATTTATTCAGTAACTATATTATAATACCAGTGTAAAAGATTCTACTGCCAATTCAGCAGCACAAGGAAAACAAGAGTTCTATCGCCTATCAAGAAAGATGGCACTAAACAGCATTACAGTATATAAATTGTCAGGTGGTTTTATATATATGATAGAATAAATTAAGCTTAGTGTTGTATGGAATTTTGTCTACATCTGGTCAAACCATTGATGAATTCCATTGGATCCAAAATGGCCCCCTCCCCCGTTGTTTCTTCGAAAAAATATATGTAATTTTTTTACATGTATGGTTTTAAATTTTGACAAAAATAGCATTTAACTGCCTATGACAGTTACTTTCGATATGCATCAGTGAAAGCCTGGCATTTGTGAGGTTGTGTCAATCCCTTATCTACAAGTCCTGAATCTGTGGTCTAGATTCAGTGGTCCAGACTATGGGGACCTAATTCTCATCATCTGAAGATTATGTGTTCTGTCCTTCACGTCAAGATGCAAAGAGGTTTTCTTCCAGATTACGGATTCTCAGACTTCAATTGTACTTGGGACCCCTTTGCTTTCTAACTGAATATGTTATCACTAGAGTAAATCCAAGGGTATATGATATGCGTAATCTACATATTGCAGATTTGAAACAAGAAGTCTCATGCCATTTGATTTTACACTAATGTTCTGCAGATTTTCTTGAGGCAGCAGGAGGGGCAAGGCCCCGACTAGATATTGTCTCTTCTCTAAGGCTCACGAGGAATTGTCAACTCCACGATTTAGCGTGCCTCCGACTGTTCCCCATGCTCCCTGCTCTGCCTCAACTTCGCCCCTTCTCCCTGCTCCCTCGCCCTTCGCCGGACCCTTTCACCCCTCATGCCGCCGTGAACTGCTCCCCTCGAACCTGGACGCGGTGGACGATGACGCGCCGGCACCCACACCTCCACCTCCTCCTCCTCGTCGTGTGGCGGTGACTGCAGTGGCCCTGCCCATCTCGACAGTAGCAACCCGGCCGCAGCTCTCTCCAAATCCGCTGTCGCCTTCTTGGGCCTCGCCGCTGCCACCGAGTTGGCCAACAATGAGCAGGAACCTAGCCAAGAGCCCAAGACCGGCCGCCGCCTTGATCCACTTCATCCCAACAGAATCCTTTTGAATGGTATTGTTCACCCAACAAACTAGATAGTATGCATGCACCTTCAAAGTGTTTCACTGTCATAAGGCGTTGATGTGTCTGTTTCCTTCCTACTGTTATTTGGTAGGCAATTAATTTTGAAAGCTTCAAATATATGGTGAGAATTTTACTTATTAACATCAGGCTTAAAACTCCATTGCGCAGAGGTGTGAAATGTCCTGTTTAACTAGAGGAGTGTTTCTCATCCTGCATATGACATATCAAAGATGCAGATGACATGTGAGTGATAGGTTAAGGGATGAGATCTGTTTGTTGAACTTGTGCTTGACAATTCAAGTTTTCATACAGCATAAGCCTTACATGAATGTGTTTTATGGATTCTCGTACAGATTGTATCTTGAATGTGTTTTATGGATTCTCGTACAGATTGTATATCTTACATTAGTTCCCATCATGTGTGGTACACACTATAGTTTAAGGCAACAATAAATCTCACAATGGCATATGTGTAATGCACATAGCTTCTGAATTAGAAACAATACTATGCTTACAAATCTTATGCTATTGCCAATGAAGATATATTCTTTTCCTGCATTGGATCTGATGTGAAAGATATGCTATTCACACCATTTTTTATCGTATTTTGTTTGGTATAACTTGTGATTACCTAATCTCAAAATCAGCTATGCAAAAATAATATCTCCTGAGATACTTTAAAAAATGCATTCACATGTCTTCAAAATTCATTTTTTGTTCTTCGAAAAGCATAACAGGCTATACATGTTTGTGTAACATTTCATTCGTATCTTTTCACAGCATTGCTGAATGTTGGTTGCTTCGTCTCCTTAGCATGGTAGAGCAAATGTAAAATACCAAAGTATTCACCTCTAGCTCCGTGTACAGCCATCTGAAATGTGTATGTTAAATTGATGTATCGAAAAATCTTACGTGCTCAAAATTGATCTTCCTTGTCCCCGTCTCCCATTATTGCTTGGCTCTATATACACTTTGCAGTATTTAATCCCTATTACTAACTGAAAGTCTTATCCTAGCTAGGCTATATATTCTTTCTTTCGATAAGGAAAGCTTTATTAATTTTAAGATTGTTACATCGAGATGATACAAAGACCTTGAAACACTTTCGGTCTCTGTATAACAAGAATACACACAGCCTTACAAAAGATCTTAAAACAGAAAGACGCACTAATAACACTCAATCCGAAGACTAGACTGCCACCCATGTGCCCGGGTAAAAAAACTCCTTGGCCACCCGTGCCAATTGTTGAGATGCCGCTACAACCAAATCTTGTGAAGTTGGCTTCTGTATGACAGCCCATGTATGGAGCCTATGTATAATCGAATAGATAACCTGTAAAGGAGAAGAAGTATGTTTCTTTTCAAAAACCAGGTCATTCCTATATAACCAAAGAGACCAGCACGTAGTTGCTGCTCCTAGTTCTTTACTTAAACCGCAGAGCCAAGAACCAAACATGCTTGATACACTATGTGGTTGAGACAAGCCTGAAGCCGCCTGAATAACAGACTAGACAACACGAGTGAAACGACACTCAAAAAAACAGGTGCTTAATTGTCTCATCTTTGTGACAAAAACAACACTGTTTGCTGCCATGCCAATTACGTTTAACTAAGTTGTCTTTGTTTAACACTACGCCTCTACCTAGGTACCACAGAAATGTCTTGATCTTCAACGAAGCTTTTAGTTTCCACAAGCCTTTATTAATATTAGGGACATCATTATGGATCATTGCCAGGTAATAAGATTTGACTGAGAACTGTCCATTAGGATGCAAGTTCCAGCAAAATTCATCTTCATGCTGGCTTAACACAATATTCGTGATGCGTGGAAGTAAATTGTTCCAAGCCACTAATTTGTGTCCAATTAGATCTCTTCGCCAAGATAGAGTAGGTGGAGACGTGCTTAGCACTTTTGCTACAGTAAATTGTTTATGCCGGGCTATGTTATAAAGGCAAGGATATTGTTGACGCAGAGTTGATTGTCCTAGCCACCTATCTTCCTAGAATCTTACTTGTGATCCATCCTGAATTATGAAGGTCCCAAAACGTAGAAAATCTCGTTTAACCTTCATCAGGCTAGCCCAGAAATGTGAGTCCCCATTCTTCCATTGAACTTGAGAAAGAGGCTTAGATCCTAAATATTTTTTGTGTAGCATTTGTTGCCAAGTACCCTCAGTTGTGAGCAATTTGAAAAGCCACTTACTCCGAAGGGTTGTATTCTTGATGTCTAAATTGTGAATTACAAGCCCACCTTGGTTTTTGGGTTGGCATAATATGTCCCATTTGGCTAATCTGTATTTTCGTTTTTGTTCATCACTTTGCTAAAAAAAATCTTGACCTGAAGTGTCGACACCGGTTTGGGTCCTACACCGATAGCTAGATCGCCCTAAGGATTAGTTATGTGGTTGATTAGTAATGCGAAATGCTATAGATGTTGATCAGTAGAGATGCAAACAAATTGGATTCGCATGGAATCTGTTCCGGATATCACCTTTTACAGCATTATAATTCAAATGCGGATACAAATATTTCCAAATACGAATACAAAATGGATGTGGATTCAGATTTCTTTTCAAATATTTACTCAATTCAACACAAAGTGCATATTGTTAAATTCAATATACATGAATAGAAATTTACTATTAAGTTCATCGATAACCAAAGTGAAATAAAATCATAGTACACTTCTAATAATCTCTAACATCCAAGTGAACTAAATTATAATGGATAATATTTAATAAAATGATTGGTCAAGTGAAGAAACTCAAAAAGAATTAATGGTAGGCAACAAGTAGTCATTTTGCTTTATCATTATTTTGTAATTACAAAATCATTACACAATTAGAGAATAAAGTATGTGGGTATATAACATAGTCGAGGATAGCTCATAAAAAATAATATAATTGTCAATAAATACTTAATTTAAACATAAAAATTAATCAATCATTATTTATATAGTGTTTTTCATAAAATTATAAATTATATAAATTAATTCACATCAGTAAATAAATAAGTTACAGTATTAATAATTTACAACCAAAAATATATTAGTTTTAAACTAAAATATTAAAATACTAAAATTAGTTTAATCTTTATGTACCGTTAATAATATTAAATTTATTTATAGAAATATTATTAAATATTTCAATGCATCATTAGTAATATCAAAATTAAATAATTATAAGTCACAAAAAAATTAAATAATTATAATTATAGAGAGAAAACTTTTAAATAGATTCATTATACCTTATTCTTTGCGGATACTGATAAATATTAGATATTTCATATCTTTTTGTAGAATACGGATCTAGAATCGGATTTAGAAACATATTTAAAAAAGAATTCAAATACATTCATTTAGTATCCATATTAGAAACGGACATGTATACAAATATTCATATCACAAGTTTTAGCTGATACGAATGTCAGATAATTTGGATATCCATTTCCATTTTCCATCCATATTGATCAGGCTTGAAATCATGTGGTTAATGCAAACTGAATTATATATAATTATACCAATTTATAGTGGTAGATTGTTGGTTGGTTAAAAGTTTTATGTCAACAAACCGTTGGTTGGTAGGACTTTAATAGATTATTGGTCAGCGTACATATGAGCGTCTAATTATAGGTCTGTAAAAACCCCATCGGTCGGTATAGTTTTATACTGGCACCACTTGCAGCGACAGATGGCATCGGACGGTGAAATGTTATATCGATTGATCATCAGCTGCTATATTGGCTATAGGTTGGTTGTGGTAGAGTGGATTTAAATGCTTCAAGATCATGCCATTGTGAGTGTTTCGTCTGTGATGATGGTCAAAGTAGCATATTGCTTATGCATAGGATTAATAGCATTTTATGCCCATAACACAGACTGGTATATACCTGAACTTTTAAAGAGAGTTGTGGAGAATGTTGCTGTATAGAGCTGAACGAACATGATTCCTTTAGTTTGCTTGCAGATTTTCTTTTGTGATAACATAATTCGGCTTAAATTTCATCATGATTTTCAGGGTGAAGAATCCACTTAATAGGCTAGTACGTCTTCTACAATTAATTTAAAATTCTGTACATTGTAATGGAGTTAAGAATCATAATCCCCCTCGCACCGTGCCTCTGGAGATTGATGATACATATGTACTATCCAAATATATATACGCCCTAGTTTGGAGGGGGGTGATAATCATGAATAGTTTATTTGATTTTTTTTCATATCACCTCAATGAATCAACCAATTATGATTATATATTGTCCCGTACCGATGTGTGGGTATATAACTAGTAGATATAAGAAGATAAAACTAGCACAGTGGAACATTTCTTTTTCACTTTACATTCCTCTGCAGGTTTCGTCTCCGTAAAAAGTTTTTTAGTTGTGCATGCCTTCCTACTTCAACCCACTCTTCAATTAAATGGTCGTTTAACCCATTTACACACTGTTTAAACACTACACGATGGTGGTACGTGGTTTTCGTTCAATCGATTGTTTATCTCATTTAAACAATTGTTTCGCCCAGTTAAGTGACCATTTAGCCGAATAAAGGCTAAACAGCAAGTGACTGTCTGTTACCATTTGGCATTTACGTTAACATTATTCAACCTATGTCAATTAGTGATATCCCACTGTCACTGCCTGCTGCCTTAATTTCTTCTTCCCTAATGAAACTTTGCCAAAATTTCCCACCGCCTCCAGTGTGCTCGTCCTCCACCGCCATCGCCCACCCAGAGGTCACGACAATGGTCCACCACTGCCTGTGTTGTCATCCTCCGCTCCCCACCATCATCTCCCCATGGTAGATTGGCCATCGCCATGCACACCTTCTATGCTGCCCTAGTGCTCTCGTACTCCCCCATCCACACACACACACAGAATCAGTTCTAAAAATGTCATTTCCATTGACGACTAGGCTTTCCAGCCACCTCTACAAATGAAATTGTAAAGATGGCTAGAAATTTCACCCATCTCTAGAAATGAATTTATAGAGGCGGTTGACAATTTGGCTCGCCTCTAAAAGTTGGTGCAACAGTAAAATTTATAATTTTTCTAAATCAAGTTGGATGAAGACAAACTTTATACTCAAAGAGATCCACAACTTTATAGTTAAATACTTTTTTATTTGAAATCAGTTATGGTTTATAAATTCTATTTTAAAATTTCAGATTATAAAATTTAATTTTTCTAAATTTTTCAAATGACCTCAGATGGAGACACAACCTAAACCAAATTTGTAGTACTCAAAGAGATCTATAACTTTTCATTTTATAGTTTTTCCATTATAATCATTTGTGGTCTAGAAATTCTATTTTAATTTTTTTAGATATTGATTTTTTTTAGTTTTTCAAATGACCTCGGATGGACAAAGTACCTAGATCAAATTTGTAGTACTTGAGGAGATCCGAATCTTTTTAGTTATATCCTGTGAAGTGAATACAAAAGAATTGTATCAGCCATGACTCTAAGACACCAGTAGTAATGAAACAACGCGCGAGGCCGGCGTGACGTGTGACTTCTCCGGGCATTAAAAAAACTTCTTTTTGCAATCTTTTAGGCCTAGTTTACAAATTCTATGAAATGATTTCTAAAGGCAGCTGGATTGTAGCCCACCTTCAGAAGTTGATCTCTAACGACGGCTAGGTTTCAGACGAGACACATAGGTAGAGGCTGACAAACAACCGCCTCTATAAAGCCATTCTGGAGGTGTCAAAAAATATTTTATGTAGTAATGATATGTGTGTTGTGATAAAACATATAGTCATACGAATTACATGTACAGCAACTCGATCCCACTACTACTATACCCGTACAGTATATATAGATGTTGCATATCCATGCGTATGCATGCATGCATGCATACATACATACATACATATATCTAGTTATATCGAAGATATATGGATACAGCATGCATATCACTCGTGGTACCTTGAAGGCTCGCGCAGCCGTGATCCTTAACAGCGCTTCCCTCCTTTGTGATCCATCACTTTTAGGTACGCCTTCATCGCTTTTGGGGTTGCTCGTTCTTTTCATCTTCGCCGCCGTAATACGCCGCTACTCCCACTAGCGCCGCACCTCTTAGCAACCAACGTTTCCAGAACGGAACGTCGGTGTTCCTCTGCTCATCGCCCTGCGTTAATCAATGCAAGCCGCAAACGTGGCACGATAAGCAAGCTATGTCAACTATCTCCAATCATGTTATGTTATACGTGGTGAGGAGAGCAACAAGGAAACGAAAAGTTTACATACCTTAAAGCAAGAAAATAGTTAGGGAAAAATTCGTGCATCATGATGAACGTATATATGTAATAATGGAACTAATGACTTAAATACAACAAACAAAAGTATGTATATATGTATATCCAAATGGTGGAGTACTTTACCATGCTGCTGACTTCTGGACTTGATCGCAATACAACAGCTCCTCGGTGGTGTAAGACTATGATATGCTCAAAGAATGGCGGAACTTGCGTGCACTTGCTATATACTGTAGTATATATCTTTGAGTTACAGGTACCCGCACACATGTATTTATATATACACATAGATATAGATATAGATATAGATGGTCATATCTGGTCCGTGCAGAACGAGGAGCTGTAGGGGGCCGCTGTTTATGCGTGAGACTTGGGAAAGTTACTTTGGAAGATGCCCTGATGCTAGTGGACATGGGAACACACATAAAGTAAAGCATTTTGGGCGGCCGACCGGCTGTCTTTAACTATCATATCGGGCGTATATGATTCCTGGCTTGTATGGATTTTCCACTACAAAAGGAATCATATCCTCTGCTTTGCGTGGAAGGCCAAACGGCATCATTCTATCTGTTAGGGCTGATCACCGATGGGATAGATCCTCGGAGTAGGCTTGCTAATAATGGGGATGAGCCCATCCCATCCCATATAGGGTGCGTTTGGTAGAGCTCCTCTACCAGCTTTACAAACCTATTTTTAGCTTGTCTAACTAAACGGGTCCAAATGAAAGCTGTTTTTCAGCTCCCTCTCACATGCACAGTTTTCTAGGTGAAGCTAAAAATAGTAGCTTCTCTCATCTTTCTCTCAGCTATCTTCCCTGAAAAACTATTTTACCAAACATCTATAAAAATAGATTCAACTCTACCAGTAAAGCTGTTTTCAGAGCCAAACCCAACAAAAGCTGATTCACTAGTGAAGCTGAGCTATACCAAACAGGCCCATACTATCAGGACGATACCATAGTCCACCCCCACACCACCACACACACCCAAAAAAATGAACTAAACGACACGCCCCAACCTATCTGCCATGCAATGGTACGTTGAACCCATCGGTACCAGGTCCGCAGCCAGGAACCGGGAGCAGTGGCACTCACCAAGCTGTGGTGCCAGGAGGCTGAGGAGGGGAGGGATGATGCATATGTGACAAGTGGCATCGTTGTGCTTGGCCAGCCCGCCCCACCCACCCCTCTCTTCGCGATGCGCCAAACGAAGCCACCGCAACTGCAACCCTTATTGTTGCCAGAGATCCAGCACCGCAATATGCATAGGCAGCCATCAGCGAACTAAGCCATCAAGAACCGAGACCTAGCCAAGAAGACATTGATCTGGCTCGACACCTTCAAATCCATGAAGGTCACCACACACGCCTACATACAATGCCACCTCCTAATTTCTCTGTGCACCCATTGCCCGTACCAACTTCCCAAGCGCCACATCATAGGCCCCCTCTGCCGCAACGGTAGCCCTCGTGGTGGCTGAAAGCCCTACAAGTTTGTTTTCAATAATTGAATGACAACTAATGAACTAATGCTTTCAATGAGTTGTGTGATTAAACTAGGTCGACATGAGGTGTGGTGAGTAAGGATAAGAGATGGTGGAGATGATGTTCATGCCATATGGAGTAAGGCTCACACTTGGAGCGAAGAAGTGGAGATGAAAACAAGCCCGAAGGCAAAGTTATATGTCAGGTTTTCATTTTGCTAGCCGAGATGCAATAGAGTGCATGGTTAGTTTTAGGATAATTAGTCATACTATTAAGAGTGAAACTCAGCAAAACAGTTATCTAGTGCCACTAGATTTGAACTAACTTTGATATGCATTGGACCTTGTAACGTTGTGAGGAACCAAATGAAAAATGTTTTTGAAAAGCCAACTCAATGCCTAGGGTTAGTGGCAGACCTAGAAATTCTTAAAGACTAGGGCCACTTTCAAGTTACTATAACTGCCCCATAGAGGTGAAATGATGAGAAACAATTGATAATGGACTAAATCACGAAACAATCAGCATCGATCACCAAAAAGGTAAATCACTTTCAGTTTCATTTTTTTCCTCAAAGACCAAAATGATTCGACTAAACTGCAGCTGAGGCGCCGAGCTGAGCACCTAATCCCCTATTTCTTCATCTCTCTGTACATAAAACAATGTTCCTAGCCTAATATAACACCTGCTAGTCTGCTACATCCATCCAAGATGAAGCCTTCACTTCGTTTTCAATCCTATTGAATTAATATACCTCAAATGAGGCAACATCGGTGGAGGGGAGCAGCGGCCTGCGTGACAGCCTGTGACCACGTGAGCTTTGAGCAAGGATGCGTGTGGCCAGGGCAGCACGTCAGCGTTGCTCCATATTTACGGCCTGCACTCTGCCTGACTGCCTCTTTGCGTCGGATGGAGCGACTCCAGAGTCCAGACGAGCGAGGTGGCGCGACTCCGACAGACCGACGCGATGCGACCGAGCACCGCGTTCCCTCGCTTCACTTGGACTCCTTTGTTGGGCTGGTATTTGATGGGCCAAGAATTAAAGAACTGCTCCCTGATTACTTGGGCCATGACTAGGGTCATGGCCCTAGTGACCCTAGTCCTGGGTCCGCCAATGCCTAGGGTGAAGGTGTTCATGTTGGAACACATTGGAGTTAGCAAATTTGAAATGCTTGTGAAGTTTGTGACTCGGTGCAGTTTTTCTTCACCCACTGGAAATGTTTGCTACCCTTGGTTGGGAGGTCACCAGAAGATAGGATGCGTAGTGAGTACTTAGTAGAGAGTTGGGGTACTCACTGGAAATCTCTTGTGGTACCCCCACTAATAGCACTGGAACAAAATGTTAAAAGAGTAGTCCATGGGAGCTATTAAACTGGGCACCAGAGTTCCGGTGAGTGGTTACCAGAGTTTTCTGGTGAACTCCTAGAACTCTCGATGTAACTCACTCGAGAGGCTTTAGGCGCACCGGATATGTCTAGTGCCCCTCACCATAGAGGCACCAGAGTAAAGTGAATAGATCCGTTGGAGGCCCAAACGGCTAGTTGTCACGGACCAAGGCTCTGGGTAGCCATCGAGAATCTCCGGTGGTTGCACCAAAAGCCGCACCGGAGATAATGCTTATTGATTTAAATCAAGATCAATTCTCAGCCATCGGATATTCGTAAAGGTTACTCCGGTGGGTGTTCTTCGGTGGTCACCGAAGATTTCTGATGACCCTGAAAACAGCCCACTAGTAGCACATAACGGCTAATTTTTTATGGGGCTTATAAATAGGGGTGCTCAGTCGTTGGGCATCTTCTTGGCTTTCCAACTGATCACACACTCCCTTGAGCTCTTGAGAACACCTCCCACTAACTCTTTATCTTGAAGATTGATCCAAAGTGAGATTGGGGAGAGATCTAGCGCATTTGCTTAGAGAGTTTGCATCTAGTTGCACTAGTCCATCGTTGGGCTGCGGATTTCTTGTTACTCTTGGTGGTTTTAGCCACCTAGACAGCTTTGAGTAGCGAGGATTGTGAGCACTGTGTTGGTGGTTGTTTAGTGGCTCGAACCGAGTTTATTGTGAGAGGTTTTGAGCCCACCTCGCAGGAGATCACAAAGTGTTACTCTATTGGAATGCTCGATGGAAGTTGAGTGGTCTTTATTGATTGGATTCTTGCGACATCCAAGTTGAGGGTCAAGCTTGAGAGGCTTGTTCATGTGCGAATCCATCACCTAGAGACTCACCGCAATGTACATGTAGGTTACCGGGAAGCAACTGAACCTTGAGGATAAATCTTGTGTAATCTCTTGCCCCGATTGGTTTGCGAACTCTACATTAATGCACTACTTTCATATACTTTCTTGCGTGGTAGTTGTTTGTAGTAGTAGCCCTCTAGTTGTAGTCGTAGCTTCATGCTATGTTTGGCTCGGCTTGTGAAAAGTGTTTCTGCTGCCAAAAAGCAAAAAACTAACCTAACGGGTGGAACCAGAAGCTGCTTTTTCAGAACCAGCTGCTTTTGTGTAGTACATTTTTTGTAGCACCTTGAACCCTGCTTTTGGCTTTCAGCTATCAGCTTTTCTAAATGAGTTAAATATAGAGAAATTTCACAACTGTTTCAAGGAAGATAGATAGATAGATAGATAGATAGATAGATAGATAGATAGATAGATAGATAGATAGATGGGATATGTTTCATAGCTATTTTAACCAAATAGTTTACAACTTTTCCACAACACATAGCTCACAATAGCTTTTCCATAGCTCACAGCTAACAACAACTTTTTCACAGACCACAACTAAACCAAACGGAGTAGTGCTTGCCTCTTTGCTTGCTTGAGTGCACTAGTAGTAGAAGTAACTTGCTACTAGAATTGTTTAGGAGGCTTGCATTAGTGCTTAGGCTAGGAAAGGTAGTTGCTATTAGGGTCGCTTATTGTTCTAACCACTTTGCTCTAGTGTTTTATTTTGTAGATGAATTTTTAACTGGCTATACACCCCCTCTAGCCATCTAGATCCTCAAGTGGTATCAGAGTCAACTCACCATTGATTTGCAAGGTTTAACCACCTACAGTGTAAAAGATGACAACCAATCATGTCGGCAAGCCACCACACTTTGATGAAATAATTATGATTATTGGAAGAGGCTCATTCTCACATGAATAAGAAGAGGGATTGGCTCATTCCCACAGGAACTCACTGCCAGGTATGGCATTGATCCGACAATGATATCTTAAGTGTCACTGCCGCTTTAAAGCATAATCCGATAGTGATATCTTAAGTTTCACTGCCGGATGATGTATTAAACCACTAGTGACACTCAAGATGTCACTGTCGGGTTATGTTTTAAACTAGCAGTGGCACACAAGATATCACTGACATATTATATTTTAAACTGATAGCAACATTTACCACATAATTGGCAGATCAAGCGTCAACCCGGCAGTGACACTCATGGATATCACTATCGATTCATGCTTTGACCCGGTTGTGGTAGCGTATTATCACTACCGGGTCATCTATTAACAGGCATCGTTAGGCCACCCACATATTGTTGATTATCCTCTACCAGAGTGTTGGTGAAAGGGGTAACCTGACTTCTGTAAGAACCAGATCTTGTTGGTGCTTGAAATAAAGCAAGTTTACATCAGAAATTCGTGGCTCAAGATCCAAGTTTTTGTTGAGTTCTTGTTTCGTTTGGTTTTTCCTCTCCCGAACCTCCTTCTCTTGCATTTTGGGTGATTTCATTTTTCCAGAGATTTGAGACCAATTGGGGTGGCTAGAAATGTGCAAGGACCTTAGATGAACATGTCTACCAACTTGTTTGGTCAGATTCCTCATGAGCGCGATTTGGCGGGCTTTTGAGAAAAGTTAAGAAAACCCTATCCGTTCCAGGAGAGTCTCGATTTACGGAGTTGCCTTGATCTTTTGGGGATAGTTTCTAAACTTCCTTAGGAACATCTCCACAAACTTTGAGCTCAATCGGAGTTTGTTTGATCGAGTTTTGGCTTTTTCTTTGTTGGCTCAGGCTGCTGAAAACAGGTTGCGCAGAACTTCCGTGCCAACTTCCGCGCCAGAACAAGGAAGTTCCGTGCTCGCGCGATAAACTCCCGCGTTCAAGCGCTGAAGTTCCGCGGTCTAGGGGCTGATAATTGACCTCTGGTGGTTCCGAGGTGTTTCCTTGATTTGCTCTTGCTTCCGCTTGTTCTATGGGTGTCCAGCAATGCCCAGGAAATTTTTCCAGTCCTCAAGTCACCAGTTGGCTCCGAGGATTTGGAGTCAACTCTTGCTTCATTGTGATTGAAGTTGAGAGCTCCATATTTGGGTTTTGGAGTGTTTCAGCATTGAGCTTGGTTTTCTGCTGTTGTGAGTGTCCCGCTGTGTTCTTCTATCATCATTGAGAACATCGAGCCACCAGTCCAACAGTAAAAACACTGCTCAGCAGTCAGCCCCTAAACCATGCCAGTATGATTCACGATGAAGAATGCACACAAGATAATTGACGTTTGACAAAGTTCAGCACGAGCACGTCATAAAATAATAGTTGTTACATCGAACAAGCAAATCAAGCTAAGCACACATGTCCTGAAAGCATGAATGAAGGAACTAAAGGTATGAAATCAATCGGCACACAGCTGAGAAAGAAATGCGAAAACAAACACGAAGTTTCAAACAGAAGAAGCAATCCAGCAACAGGTCTCAGACTTGGGTTGATTACGAAGAAATCTCCTCAGTTATTATGTGGTCGACGTACTGGCGGATGCACGAGCAGCACTCTCTTTTCGTTCTTCTTCTCTTATTGCTTCTTCTTCTTCCTCCTGTTCTTTTCTTCTTTCTTCGTCCCCAGGAGGCTCTGTCATGATGATCTTGTCAGCCAATGTCTCCAGCCCCATGGCTGACCAAAGCAGCCAGACATAGGACAGAAACTCCCCACCATGTCCAAGGCTCCTGGCGTGCAGGTAACCCGAGCAACGGGCCGCGGAGAAGCAGAGCATCTCAACCCACACACCATCTATCAGTTGCCACCTGTCATCTGCCCCGAGCGCCCCGAGCGCCTCAGCTATCTTCTTTGCATGAATCAGCAGATGGCTGAACTTGTTGTCACCTTGCTTCGACGGTGGTAATATACCCTTGATGGCATCGCCGTCTTTGGAAATACGCTGAGCAATACCTTGCGCCTTAGTCATGGGGACACCACCTTTGTTGTCACTTTTCTCCAAAATGGCTGCAATGTGGTCGCTGGCTATGTTGAAGAGACCCGACCTGGCACCGGGCACCAGCATCTCAGGACGGATGAAGAGCAGGTAGGCCATGTACTTGGATATCTTCCTTGAGAGATAAGCGCTGTGCTGCCGATTCTTGTTGTATGCGCATGAGCCTTCATCTCCTCCTCCTGCTGCTGCTGCTGCTGCTGTTAACATAGGTTTACCCTCGTAGTAGCATAGATCCGTGGCCACATGCCACATGAGGACGCTTTCGTCGAATGGCGCCATTAAGCTTGAGGCCAGATCACTCCAACGTCTGGAACCATGGTCAGTAGTGTCCATCTTGTGTTTGTACTTGTTGAGTGTCCACTGGCCCCTGAGATTGTTGAATCCCCTGTAAGAGATTGGGCCATATATGTAGCTGTTCCACCCATCCTTGACGTGCTTGCGCACACGGTCAGTGATGTCTTTGGCTGCAGGCTCCTGCTTGACATGCCAATGCTTAATGACGTACTCCTGTAAGTGGTAGGGCCATATGAACTTACCAGTGGCCTCCTGGCAGGCACAGAATGACATGAGGCTGCCCTGGGAAACCATTTCATGCCAATTGGCACGAAACATGCGATAGAAGGGTATGAAGGGGAAGAACTCATGCATAGCAGTGAGACAGAAGAGCATGTATGTGACCCAGACGTCATTCACGTCGTAGCCACCCTTGTGGCTCTTGGCGAAGAGCACCACTGACGTCAAGGTCAGGAACGGGAGGGACAGCTGCAGGCATGCACCGAGCAGAGTGAGGGTTACCCGCCGTTTCGTGTAGAGGATCAGAAATGTGTTGTAGATGCACTCCTGAAGCAGCTTATATGAGTCCGAGTGGCTGAACAGGAGGAAGAATTTCAACTCTTGGAGCCGATCAGAATATGGACGAGGCACGTTCACAAACATCTTGTATAGGAAACTGACAGGTGTGAAAACATATCGCTTGTTGATTTTTTCACTCTTTTCGGCCTTGTCATGGTGCCACCTTGCGCTTCTTACGAATTCTCCAAGAGGAGTCACATCTCGTCCGACTTCCACGTTTCTCCAATCTGATTCTTCGTCTGTTTCAATGTGATCTACCCCTGATCCTTCTGCTGCTGCTGCTGACTCTTGGGGAGAACTTTTTGTAAGGAAAAACCACTCGTCCAATTTGTCTGGACTGATAATATCCATAAAATAGGTAGTGCACCATCTCCAGCACCAACCAATCCATCCTTCCTTCTCCACCCTTCTTTCCATCAATAAAGCTGCGGAGGCCAGCATGTTGTTGAAGCTAGCTCGCTTGAGGGACCATGGCTTATAGCTGAACTTGATGATGCCAACGACGAAGAGCAGGACCGCTGCATTTAGCAGCTGCTTCTCGCCCGACCACCAGTTGCAGAAGACGTACAGAGCGACCGCCACCTGGGAAATTACAGAAATAAATATATATGCTGTGAATGTGATGAATTACAAAAATAACACCTTATCATCGTCCAACCGTGAGGCGACTTTGGAAAGTCATTTTCTGCATCGGAGAACGACGAGATTTTAGCAAAGGTCATCTATGTACCCAGAGAACGAAGATTATTACTAACGTCATTTCCCGGTAGAACGATTCTATTTTTGCACAAAAGGAAAACAGTTTTAGTAAATCGTCTACCCAGGAGGCGATACTGAGAATCTGAGATATCATTTAACGACTTTGAGTTCCTCCAGCCATTCCCAATATAATGGTTTATAGAATTTCAAGCTTGTTTGAGCAATAATCAAAATATGTGTTAAGAAAAAATAGAGAAATATTTCATTGTACCATAAAGTTGTATGCCCGTATTTGGCAGCAGTGTTACATTAGCACAAATATAACATTATGGCGTGTCAAACTCGATGGAGCATTGCCTCCGATCCATTTTGAACATCAACAAACCAAAATAAATTTTAGAATAGAAAACTATATTACAGTACTTGTGCATTTTAGTTGAACCTCATGTTTGCCCCCAGCTTGCGTACATAAAATTAAACAGAAAATAACAATTTGCAATGGCATGTGCAGAACCCTACATTACTAAGGTAGAGGCACTTTTGTTAATCCTAACATGCAGGTGCCTTAGTTCCAAGAGTTTAAATTACTGGATGTAGTGTTAAATCTACTGGGTGACACAGTAGCTACACCCAAACGAACTCTTGTTTTCCAAACTAAGGATGCCCTCAGCATGCGTCCCCTGATTCATGATATACACCCAAAGCATTCCACTAGTTGTCACCATTTCTTCCGCGTGACATCATTCAATTCCAAACTAAAATCAATTGGCTTAATGGGAAATAGATTTCATAATAAGATTGTATAAAACCTAAACGGTATGATGAATCCACCATTGCAATCAAACACGCCCCACATATAATCATGACTTTTGGAAGTCGCCGACCTTATTTTAGGCATGTCGGCCACCTATTGGACAAAAGCTAACGTTGTTTCCTAGGAAAACGATTCGTCATCTTCGTTGTACAACAGAGCGATTTGTAGATCAAAGATTGATATCTCAATTTCGTTCCATGCAAGAAAGATAAAACAAATTATTTATGTAAATCTGCTGGTCTGAGAAGTATTTATGTAATAATGTCTGTTAAAAAAGTAGTAATAAAAAGAGAAAACAAATTATCTGACCTGGGAGACCAGGGTCATGGCGTGCCGCTTCCACAGCTCGTTGTCCTCCAAGCTGTAGGCACTCATTGTTGGCTGCCCGCCGAGGTGGATGAGGAGGACCGGCGCCCAGAGCACCTCCAGGTCGCTACTGCCGCCGCCCTGGCCACAAGCCGACCGCTGCCTCTGGCGGTTGAAGAGAGTAGCCAGGGCGTAGATCGCCAGGGCATCCCCGCCTACATACGCCGACCACACCAGGAACCTCAAGTTGCGCAGCTTAGGAGACCTGCGCACCGAATAGGCGAAGTAGAGGCTCATGTAGACGAAGAGGCTGCCGAGCACCAGAACTCGCATCTGCCACTCCTGCCACCAATGCACAGCATGGGAGAGACCCATGCTTGGCTTGCTTGCCCGCGGTGATGTTTGTTCTCTCTCGCGCGCGCCGCCGGCCTCTAGCTCGAGCTCTGCCCTTTCTCGTGCTGGCTGGCTACAAGCCCCAAGGCGTACGTCAGCATGAAAACGGCAACAAGCGCTTGCCTTTCAAGGTGCGGGCCGGTATACGTAGCATTAGTTACTGACACACGATATAAATGGTGAATATTAGGCACCAACAGCCATCAGCGGGTGCTCATACTATACATGGCCTAGTATAATCTCAGCACCATAAATAAAGGCGGCATAAACATTAGAAGTGGGTGTTTATTAATACCTACAACTAATAAATAATAACTTATCATTTTTTGCACTCTCGATCTGTATTCATTTTCTAACCTATATATTAAAAGAAAATATTTTTCATGATTGCTGAAACATGATGTATATATTTATTGTTCATAAAAGCATGTTTACTTAAGTCAATTTTTAATATTTGCTATTATTAGAACTAGGTAGTGTAGAAATATATGTGATTTAAATATTTCTTCTATATAATATATAAGGCGTTGATAATTTAGATGCAGATTTGAGTGGATATTTTAGTTTTCTTAATCATGTTAGAAATGGTAATTTAGGTGCAAATATAATTTAAGGGATTATGTAGATTGTCCATCATAATTAATATGGCAGAGGCTCTAATTAACAATAGTAATATTGAGTGTATCTTAAAACAGCTAAGTAAACAAGCAAGAGTAGAAATCACATGTTGTCTCCCCATTAACGTAACTTTTGCTTGTTCCTTGCGTGCGGTAATCATCATCGAAGGTCCATGTCTTTAATTACCTTTTTCTTTAAGAGATTCTTTTGCCCAATACTTTTTTGTACAGCAATTTCTGACGCTTTAATTTTGATAAAGATGAACATATCTTGTCTGTTACAAATTCCATAAGATTATTACGTTCCCCATGGTAAACTGAGACCCGCACTTCTGGTTGAAATAATAATAAGTCGAAAATTGACAAATAGTTTGAATCTTTCAAAAATATAATATAAAAGCTTTCACTGTTTTGCATCAAAGTCCTTAACTGTTTTGCATTGGATGGGTAACCTAGCACTCCATCATCTTTCTTTCGCTCATCCAAAGCCCAGCAGTGCATTAGTTATGAGTCCCTTGGGTTTGAGAACAAACGCCTCAAGCAATTGATCGGTGATAGGTACTACATAACCAATGCGGAGATTCTTTACGCCTCAAGCAACGGACAATGTGCTACACCCATTTGAAGTCCCGGCCGGTTCCCGTGCGCAAGGCCTCCTAGCAGACCGACCGTGGTAATTGGCGGTCCCACTGTGAGGGACTGGCTTGTGGGCCCAAGGCCCAAAAGCATCTGCCACTTGATCTGTTGGCTAAAGCCTACCAACACCGAACTAGTCTGGTCCTGGCAGTATGACTGCCCTTCTGGCTGGTGCAGCCGTGAGGATCAGTAGCAACCCGTCTTCTTGCCTACACCTTCTACTTTACATCTTTTTGTTCTGAGTTTTTTCATCTTTACGTCTTGGACTCCTAGCTCCAAATTTAGGTCTTTAATAAGGGCTTCAATTATCTTGCTTGAGTTGTTGATCACCCAATTCATAACTCTGCCTTGGCCCAAGTCCACTTTGTACCCTACTGAAGTGTATCACATATGCTAGCAAACAATATTAGTCCAAATAGTCATGTTGATCATCAAACACCAAAATCCAAACTTAATGGCCCATAGGGTCCATTTTTCTTACTTGAATCAAACTAAAGCTTGATTGCCCAATATTTATATCAAAAAGATATTCAAGCGAGGATCACAATATTAAAGAAATGATTTTTAATGTTGGTTCAAGATATGATGTGACTTGATGGCTCGATAAGGTGAAGATAGCAAGGAAATGACTTCGATGGACTAAGCGAAGGTGAAAGGCAAGCGACGACTTGGCAAACGATGTATTGTGGCTAAGGTGAAGAAGAGAGTACTTGCATTGAGTCGAAGTACTAATCAAGCTATGAGAAGTCATATTGTGTTTTCGATCAAATCATTAGTGAAAGTGACTTGAAGCCATGAATCGAACTCATATGCGTTGAAATGGTTCAAGTCACATGCTCAAAGAAATGAGACAAAAATGATTGGAACCCCTTATGAAGAGATATTGAGAAGAAATAGCTAGCATATGAGGACATTGAAGACTCAAATGGTCGAAATGGTTGTATTCTCTTGATCTTAAGTATAGGTATGTTGTACTATCAAGGAGGGTGCAACACTAATCATAGACAAATCTCAAGTGCATGCAATATACTCAATTCCTCTCCAACACTTAGCAAACTTGTTAGACCTTTAATTGTTTTGTCACTCAATCCACCAAAACCCGCTGAAGGGCTATATTCACTTTCAAGCATCTCCAACAACACTAGCCGCGCTACCTCCCCTAGACTCTTGGGACCCTCCCCCCGCTCGACGAGTTCGATGCACTGCTCGAGTTGTCCAAGGAACACTTGCTCCTAGGACTCGTTTGGCGAGGCCGAAGGTCCACTGGGCTTGCCTCACGGGGAAACGCCCTTGACTCAATGTTGACCTCCCTACTGTTTGACAAGCTATCCAAGATGGAAATACAGGCCTTCTCCACCAGCATCACCTTTGCGGGACATACCAGAACAACCTCCGACGCCCGCCGCTTCCTCGCAACAGACTATGTCGGCCTCTTCACATGCATCTTGCCCTTCCCATCACATAAGCCTTACAGCTTCCCACCATCCTTCACGGATCTGTCTTCAACCGAGGCTTCTGTCTCCTTCGGCCAATCAGGTTACTCAACACGTAGAAGATCGAATATTCAATTCAGCCTTCACCGGTCAGGAAGCTTCGACCACATATTCCTCACCTCAGCGGTGGTCGTCTCCCCAACAAGCTCTGCAGTCCCCTATTGAACAAGGACCATGACCTTCTTCAAGCCCAACTCCATGCACATGACAAATAAACGACATCCCACCATGCCCACAAAAATCGATATCCGGGCACTTGATTCCGTAATCCCTTAACCAAAGTTTGTTCCACATAAGATGAGCTACAACTTTTATTAAGGGTGCACTATCATGCAAACAATCTAAGCTATTAGTCAAGTTAGGTCAAAGTAGCACCTTTAAAAAGGGCATTTTGAAACAAACCAACACTTAGAAGCATTTTTGGACCAAGTTATAAATATAAACATTGTTCTATTTTCATCCTAAGTGTGTCTAAGGTGTTTTAGTGACCACACACCACCCCTTGCATTAACCAACTATGATCACAAAGCATATACATGTATAATCATCACATGTGATAGCATATGACATGTATAACACCTATGTAACATATGAAACATTACTTATGCAACAGTCAAAATGCAATTCACATGCTCATGCTCATGAATGAATGAATGATGCTTATGCTCTTGCAATGCAAGTGCAAAATGTAAGCTTAACACCTGGGGTGTTACAATTAACCCCCATTCCATATGGACGTTTAACTATGGGTGCAATTCTAGGTAATAATTCAATAACGAACTCAATATCACGGTCAGGTAGCATACCTGGCAAGTCATTGGGGAAGACATCTGGGAACTCCTCCACAACACGGTCCTGCTAGTTGGCATCATCATTTAGTTGGTTCACAGTGGCTGTCAGCTGTGCTTGCACTACCACATCCACATAGATTCTATCTCTATTAGGTGCTGTCACAACAACTACTGTCTCCTGACACTGAATCACTGCCCGATGTTGCTTCATCCAGTCCATACCCAAAATCAGATCAATACCAGTCGTTCTCAACATAATAGGACTCACTTTGAAGTCTACCCCCTTAAAGGAAGACTAGCCGAGGGACACCAATAAGAAATTTGCATGCTACCGCCCGGTGAATTTACTAGTATGAGATTTTTCATGGCACGTAAGGGTATGCTACGAATTCTAATAAAAGCTTATGAAATGAAAGAATGCGAAGCAGCAGAATCATAAAGAACGGTAGCAGAAATAGAGTTGACAGTGAACATACCCAGCATGGCTCAGGTGCCTCCTGTGCAGAATCAGCGAACACCCTTTATATTTATAGGGCGGCTGGTCTTCCCGTATAAGAGTCCATCTCATTCTACGAGAGAGGTCCGGGCATATTAATTTTTCAGCTCCAAGTCCGAACCAACATATTGTTTCCTACTCAATATGGGCCAATCACGTAGCACGTCTGTTTTCCAATTATCGCATCTGCTGAAATCCCTCTCGGATCTTCCTTTCTCTTGTCTAATTAATCACCGCATGACGGCGTGCAATAATTATTCACCGGCCGAGTCCATTACGCACGGAACTTAGCACTCCGTATAGTATTATTTCCAAATTCGGGCAGCAACAAACCTGGACTGCATGCATGCAGCTGGACCACGTGCTGGACCGGATGACCACCCCTGGATATGCAATGCCTCCGCCTGATCTAAGATGATCTTTCAAGTTTAACTCAGCTCCTAGTCATGTACGGTATTACTCGCTTTTCTCTTCCGACTTTCATTAGAGCATCTCCGAGAGTCTTTTTAAATCTCACTTTCTAAATTATCATTTGAAAGTGCTATTTGTTTAGAAATTGGAATACAAACGTCATTGCGTTCCAATTTGAAACCAGTATCCGTGTGCTGATGATGGCCCACCTTTGGATATGATGTGTTGGCAATATTCCTGCGAGAGCATATGGTACACAACGAACGAGGTACGACTGATATGTTCGCATGCAATGGTAGTCGTGTTCTTCAGCTTTTAATATAGTAACGGAGAAGCTTGGCTTTCCTGTGCTTTAATCTATTAACTTCTTTAAACGTAACTTCTTTAAACGCGTGCACATATTAACTTGCTTCTTTCACTGATGATCAACAGTGCTCTCACAGATCCACTGCAGATCTACAGACGTGTGCACATATTAACTTCTTTCACTGTTGATCTACGGTGCTCTCACAGATCCACTGCGGATGTACAGTACTTTTTTGTTTTCTTTTTTAAACGTGCGCACTTTCACTATTGATCAACAGTGCTCCTCTCACAGATCCACTGTGGATCCACAGTGCTCGATTTTTTTTTCTTTTTTTTATTTCTCACTTTTCTTTTCTTTTCTTTTTTATTCCCCCCTTTGTTTCGTACTGCATATCATTTCTTTTTCTCTTGGTTGCCTGCTTTAACATATACTACCTTCACATTAAAATAATTTGGTACATAATCTTCGTTTCATTTCGTGTTTCCGAGAGCAAATTGTAGCCTTCCATATGCTTGCTCCTGCATGATGCTTTTGGTGAATTTCATTACGTCAAGCGTAAAGCTGAGTACGGAAAGAACAACATGTTCCTTCATACCAGTTATTGCACTCGCCGTGCACTAACATGAACATGAGATATTATATTGAGTTCACGTGTAATGTGCCACGCTAGCTATATCTAGCCATGTACAGTATGTGTTTGTTTGCAGAAACATCCCAAGTATTTGCTTTATTGTTTCCTAAAAAAAGTGTATTTTCTTTATTCGCTTAAAAGCATCGCCAAGAGTACCTAAAACAATTTCCCAATCTAGAAATTTTGGCAAGATTGGAAAAAAAAACTCATCTCCAACAACTCCTAGCTAGGGCCGGATAAAAAGCTCGTTGAGCTGGCTTGGTGGCTCGGTACAAAAATGCTCCGATTGGACTCATTTATCTTTTAAAATGAAAATAACTTGATTTGGAACGACTTTCAACTTAGGCTCGGCTCGTTAGGCTCGTCGTGAAGTTGGGTCTTAAACAATGCAGGAAATAATGATAAATAAGATTATACCAATTTCTAAAAAAGCTCGAAAAAAAACTACGGTTGGCTCGATATCTAGCCCTACTCCTAACCCACCTCCTAATCTTTTGGCACTTGGAAAAAAAAACCACCCCCATGCGCGCAAAGTTACGCACACGTATCGTCGTGCCAATCTAGAGGTGGAAGGACGTGGGGAAGAAAAAAAAAGTAGAAAAGGGTTCCTGATGCAAATGTACAAGAGAGAAATAAAGTATAAAAGTGGTTAATGAGATTTATAAATAGTTTGGGATTCCTAATGTAAAATTATTTTCTATCATTTAGGCACGATATTTTGAAAACTGTTAGAGTGGTAGCTTTTTTAATGTCTCGCAATATATTTTGCAAATGTTAGAAAAGCTGTTTTCAGGATCTATTTTTTAAGATAATGTTAGAGGTGCTCTAACATGGTCTTTGTTGTGCGCCACACGACGTGCTGAGAAAGTAGCGATTAGCGAGGCACCACGTGGTGAAAGTTCTCCTCCGGTCAGACAACAATCATTTTTTAAAGAAGGCTGGTACTTTTCTTTTGGACAAATAAAGGACATTCATTATTACAGACTTACCGTGCATGCGAGTCCAGCAATGACTTTGTAGCTAAGCCGGTTAATATTCTTTTTAATACGAAGGAGGGAAGAGAGGACACTAAAGTTATTTTTCTCGAAGTGCCTTAATTTCCTGTTGCATAAAGGCATTATTCTAAAAACGCCTCTAAAAGCATTTTTTAGAGGCAGATATAAAAAATGCCTTAATTATCTATACTATTTGGAGGCATTTTGCCAAAACGCCTTCATAGTCCTGTGATACACGCATTAAAGAATCAGTCCCTTTACATATGGGTCCCATGTGTCAGCCAAATCACATATCCTATCTATCCTCTTCTACCTCCGGCCACCACAACCAACCGCGCGGACAATGCTTCTCCTCCTGCCCTCGCATGGCCGCCTCTGCCCCGGCCCGGCTGCCCCCGCTCAGCCACCCTGGCCATCTCCGATCGCCTCCGCGACCAACCGTGGTCGGCCATCTCCGACTGCCCTAGGCTCTCCCTTCTCTGACCGCTAGATCCGACCGACCATGACCACACGGCTACACCTGCCCAGCGTCAGGCCCAATGGTGTCGGCGGCTTGCCGTAATCAGACAAATATCCCCATTAAAGACAGTGCAATAAAGCATTAACGCTGGACAGCAATGATGGCAAGTCATCCAAAGAGGATAAACCTACCACCTACTACCATGTGCCACCTAGAATAAGGACAGTGTCCTAAGGGCGTCCACAACAAGTTACTCACTCTATTCCTCGCACTGTTCGCCTAAACGGCCGTTTAGTCCGTTTAAACACTGTTTAAACGGTAAACAGAAGTCAGCTGTGTTGTTTAGGCCCAAAACGGTGAATTAAACGGTTAGGCCGTTTAAACCCGTTTAAACCGTTCAATCTCGTATAAACGGTCTAAACAAAATCAGATTAAACATGATTAAATGAGTTAAACAACTATTTAATCTATAATTAAGTGAATTAAAGGATTACATCTATCACAATCAACATGAAACTAATTAATATTGTAATTATATGAAGTGTTGTGGGATTTAGATTTCTTCAAACAAGATTATTTGGTAGAATATTTGATTTTTACATGTGTAAATATGTATGAGTTTTAGCAAATTTTATTTTTACCTACATAAATATGTATATTTTATTGTTATTGTACAAAACCGTTTAGGCCGTTTAACTCCGTTTAAACACCGTTTAAACGGTCTAAACGCTAAACAAAGGGTGACCGACTGTTTACCGTTTAGCGTTTAGGAAAACATTGATTCCTCGATAAATAGTTTTCTAACTTGAGAATTGGTTTACAAATCAATCAATCTCTATGAGGCTAAATGGTCCACTAATCTATTTATTTTTGTCAGTCTCCTCGCATTTACTACACCCCTTCCCATCTCCCAATCCAATATTGAGTTTCTACATTTTTTTTAAATAAGTTTCTGCAGTTGGATGTGTGTAGTAAATAATATAATTAGTGTGTCACTTGAACAATCACCGATCAATGTGCAACTATTTCAGTTAATAAATGATAGTTGGTTTTTCTCTATCATACTAATATGTCCTAAACTTGCTAGGAATCTATTTATTCAGGGCAGAGGGAGTATCCAATAGCTAGCTGATATTTTTTATAAGACATGGAAGAGGGAACATAAAAACGAAGTCGCTAGTGATGAGTAAATAGATAGACTCACACAACTTTCTATAACATGCCCTCTCTATATCCCTCTTCTCCACAACCTGTACACCTCGGCAGTTCCTTTTTTATTCTATCATGGCTGTGTTTAGATCCATTAAAAAGTGCACTATACAAAAAAAAGATTCTCCATCACATCAAACTTGCGATACATGTATGGAGTACTAAATGTGGATAAAATCAAAAAACTAATTGCACAGTTTGATTGTACTTTGCGAGACGAACGTTTTGAGCCTAATTAGTCAATGGTTGGATAATTATTACCAAATACAAACGAAATGCTACAGTGTATTTTGGCACTCCAAAATTTGGATCTAAACACAGCGCATGTATCCATGTCAGCGACAGCCCTACTAGACTCTCCAAATTAAAGGAGCCCCAAAGTCCTCCTCTCAAACCTATTATTTCTAGGGCCCACGTAGATACCTCCACTCCTTCTCTGTCAACCGATCTTGTGTGGCCCTAGTTGATTTCTATAGCCCGGAGTCGTCCTCACTGACCCACCCATGTCCCCAAAACTCACCCTTTTCCACGCTTCTCTCGACATCGCCGGTGCTAGAAAACGAGGTGACAAACCGAGCCTTTCTGGCATGAATAAGGCACGGGCTCCGATCCTCTCCAGCTTTCCTCCTACAGGATCTAGGACAGTCTAAGATTTGTGTGACACTTGCTGAAGAATATTGGTTTATCATCTACCATCCGTCTCTAATCATGTTCAAAGACGGTTTGCAACTTTTTGTCACAGATCCTACAATGATAAGGTTTTATCACTAATCTTATGATAATGCCAAAATGTCAGATACTATGTGCCATGGTAGTACCACGTGAGACATTAATCTAACGTGGCGTTAACATGGCAGTGAAGCTTATAACGAAATTGTTCGGTTATTATAACTTATCGTGAGGCTTAGCAATGGTTGGGCCACATCCCATATTACAGTTCAATTCTATTCAGCCAACTACAAATGGGCATATACCATAGTTGGCCCAATTCTAGTTAGGGCTAAGACATTTCGTGGCCCATTATGTTTAGCACAGTATGTTTCTAATAGGTCTATGGTTTGTCCCAAATTAAGTGAGGCCCAGTTATGCATTGGCTCAAGCCACCCATGCAACATCGACAAGGTAAAAGATATACAAGTTCATATCAGACAGATTCAAAAACAACAAACAGATAAACTGTTCACTTTGGTTGCTAATAGCTCCCGCACCATCTTCTTATCCATGAGCCACGCATGCACTACTGCCACAACATCACTCTAATCCTCGGCCAACATGGCCCTGAAAACAAACGGAATATCAACAAAATATCAGTATAAACTCAACCCGACCCGCGGGGGTAAGATAGCCCCCGGGCATCGTGCTTAAGAAGAAGATCTTTTCATGCAAGTCGAGAAAACCCCTGAACCCCTACCCCACTCATACACAATGGCACCGCAACTCCTGTGAGACTGGACTAGCCTTAGACCTGTGCTTTGGCGTGGAATAGATGAGGGCATTTTTTCAACGCGCAGATAAATTGTGCCGCCTCCTCCGGCTAACAACTCTACCGCAGAGGAGGTTCAAACTCTGATCCGCAGGGTGCAAAGCGTACAGCTAGACCAACTGGTCTAGCGTAACATCAGTTCAAGGAAAAGGCAGAGAAGATAATCAAAGCATGAGTTCACAGAAAGCAAAAGTGAGAGAACCGGATGATGATTTTGGTTCTGACCAATGTGGCCATGTATCTGATGATCTGCCGCACATGCTCGCGCGATGTGTCTGGCAGCAAGGGCAACCGGGGTTGACCGTGACAATGTAGAGTCGAACGAGATAACGTGGCAGTGTCCCCCCCCCCCCCCCCCCCCCCCCCCCCCCGGCCTGCGGGGCTGCTAAGCCGTGGGCCTTAATATATACGGCCCAGTAGAACCACTCCTTTTCTATTTTGTTTTATAAACAGGAAATTTTCATATATCTAAATTTAATACAAATTAATTCGAAATTTCGATAAACTGAAAACTCCTGAAATCTCGAAAACTAAGTTGTCTAACTAGAATGGGAGTTACAAAAAAAAAGCAGATGGTATGAAGTCATCTTATCGAGTCAAGACAGGTTTCAACGTATCACTACAAAATTAACCTTTGCCTTAATATTTTGGTTAGAGCAAAAAAAAAGAAAATTAGGTATGAATGTAAGATTAACAGGTAAACCGGCCACAGCCACCCCGCTAGTTAAATCCATAAATAAAATGGGAAAAAGACAAACATCACTGTCGGCGGGCTGCATATGTGGCAGCCCACAATCCGCTCATCACAAGTCACAGACGACACAGCAGCTTTGTCTTGGAGCAATTCGTTCACGTCACATACAGCAGCTTTGTCTTGGAGCAATTCGTTCACGTCACAGACGACAGGGTCGTCGCTTTGGACTGTCATTGCTCTTGGTTTGATGCAAATGCATGGCTTGGGGTATAAATGGCTTTGTTTAGTCGTGCACATGACAAGCATGGCCGGCTTTAATTTGTTTAGAGCGAGAGAGAGCCGGACAAATAAAGCAGGGCGCTGGGCTAGCTGCAGCTGCACAAACCAAACCTGTGTGTAGCTCCAGCCTCCTGCCTCCAGCTGATCATCGACTGTCAGTCACACTCATCACACCTTCCCGCGGTCGCTCGCCATGGATGACGCCAGGTCCCCATCCTCGCCGCTGCACGTCGTCATCTGCCCATGGCTCGCATTCGGCCACGTCCTCCCGTACCTGGAGCTCGCCGAGCGCCTGGCGTCACGGGGCCACCGCGTGTCCTTCCTCTCCACGGCCAGGAACCTGGCGCGCCTCCCGCCGCGGCGCCACGCCACCATCGACCTGGTGGCGCTGCCGCTCCCGCGCGTGGAGGGCCTCCCCGAGGGCGCCGAGTCCACCAACGACGTCCCCGGCGACCGGCTCGAGCCGCTCTTCGAGGCCTTCGACGGCCTCGCCGCGCCCTTCGCGGAGTTCCTGAGCGCCGCCGGCGGCGAGGGGAGCCGGCCCCGGCCAGACTGGATCGTCGCCGACACGTTGACCCACTGGGCAGCCACCGTCGCCGTGCAGCACAAGGTGCCGTGCGCGATGCTTGTTTCATCCGCGGCCGTGGTATCTGCCTTTGCATGCGGCGCGAGGGACTGCACCGAGCTCGCCGCTGCCTCCATATTCGAGCAGCCGGCCTCTGTGGCTGTAGAAGAGCCACCGGCGGGCATGCCGCGGTACGAGTGGAAAAGGAACGCGGCGGGGTTGTTCACCCCCCATGAGAGGACAGGTATGTCGGTCGTCCGGCGCATCACCTTGACGCTCCAGAGGTGCACGATCACGGCCATGCGGAGCTGCCCCGAGTGGGAGCTCCACGCCTTCTCGCATGCCGCCGCGCTCCTCGGCAAGCCACTCGTCCCCCTCGGCCTCCTTCCGCCGTCGCCAGACGGAGGGCCTGGCGCCGGCAAGAACAGAGACGACGCCACCGTGCGGTGGCTGGACGCGCAGCCACCCAAATCGGTCGTGTACGTCGCGCTGGGTAGCGAGGTGCCGCTGCTCCTGCAGCAGGTGCACGAGATGGCTCATGGGCTGGAGATGGCCGGAGTGCGATTCCTCTGGGCCCTGCGGCCACCCAGGGGCGGCGGCGTTCCTGACATGGACGTCCTGCCTCCTGGATTCCAAGAGCGCACCCATGGACATGGGCTGGTGACCATGGGGTGGGTCCCTCAGAACACCGTCTTGGCACATGGTGCCATCGGCGCGTTCTTGACGCACTGTTGGCGGAGCTCGCTTATTGAAGGTCTTCTGTACGGGCACCCTCTCATCATGCTACCGATCTCCGGCGACCAAGGTCCGAACGCGCGGCTCATGGAGGGGAGGAAGGTAGGGTTGCAGGTGCCCAGGGACGAAGATGATGGGTCTTTCAACCGCGACGGCATCGCAAAAAGTAGTCCGCGCCGTTATGGTTGAAGAAGATACTAGGAGAGTGTTCGTCAAAAACGCCTTGAAGTTGCAAGAGGTTGTAGCTGATGAGGAACTCCACGAGAGGTACATTGATGGATTTGTGCAGCAACTTAGATCTTACACCCCCAGCTGAGACTTAGTTTTGGTGTTCTTAAAACTCTGATGGTGGTTGTTGCGCATACACTAGATGGAAAGATCATTTTATCGCAGTGTTATTTAGTGTTTGTTGCAACTAAGAGAGTTATTGTGCATCATCATGTGATAATCTTCGTCTCGGAATCTTAATCTGGAAGTGCAAATGAATCTCGATCGATGTAGGATGTGTACGCAAATAAGGACATGTCGTCCACATATAGTTTTAGATAGGTTCAGGCCTCTTAAATTGGAAATCAGAGTAATGCCATACAAGTCTTGTCCGTGCATTGTATTGTTCACCAGGAGAATATATATATATATATATATATATATATATATATATATATATATATATATATACAGGAGAGTATACTCCGTAGCTGGCTATAGAATGTGATATTCTGTAGCCAGGTCCGACTCCCCACCGAACCAGCACACCAGACGTACACAAGCATGCAAGCCGAACCACTGCAATCCCGGCCTGGCAGCCACGATCATTAATGGCTAATAATTAAATCGTAATTAGTACGCATGCATCAATTAGCGCACAGTAATTTTGGGGTGTTGGCATCGGTGCATGAAAGCACTTGGCTGAGTGCTTACGAGAACACACATGCATGCATGTGATGAGCGTGTCACTAGAATAATATAAGGAGACTATGGTAAATACCAATTGAAATTTACTATAATACATTTACCACAATGGTGATCAAGTTGTAAGGTTGGTTACGATAATACTTTCCATCTATCATTGAAGAAGAAATTTTTACGAGAATCTGCATTAAGTATTTACGACAATATGCTCTAATAATATTTACGAGAATCTGCACGTAGAAATATTTACGAGAATCAGCACTAAGAAATATTTACGAAAATTTTGTACTCTACTAATCTAGCTTGATTTCAATAAATAATTCAAAGAAACAAAGCAAGCAAATACATAGTAAAATATTAGCTCGAATTCCAAATAACAGTACTAGTACAATACGTATGCCATCGATACACGTTGTGAAACTACATATGTCATCTCAAAGGTAACTATACATTGCACGATCTAAATTTAGTTGCTTTTCCTACACATTCTCTATCTGGCACTACTCCAACACTGAGATCGATAGGTCATGTCTGTTTGTTGCTCCGTCGAGACCGGCTGCAGGCTGCTCCTTCACTCCAATTTCCTAAAAAGAACTCCAAAAAAAAGTAGTAAATGATGTGATGTATTTACAATAATGCAATGTGAATTAAGAATTCTATTGTCGTTTAATTTGTTGAGTATGATTTACGAGAAACTAAAATTACTAGAATTATGTATGGTAAGCTATAAAAATTGGAGTCTGAGTTACAGAATGTCGTTCTGAAATTTGGAGGAAAAACAGAAAAAAAAAGGACCAATGCTTACGTGACATATATGAGATACGGATAAAAAGTTAATAAGTAGGTACTATGATTCTAGTAATTTACTATCTCAGCGATCTGTCACTAGAGTGTTGTATTACACAGTTTTTAAAAAATATAATCAATCCATGAAGAGACACAGCCATGAGCTAGCTTGTAAGATCGATGTGCGCAGTAGAGCATTGCATTGCTGAGACAACGCTAGAAAAAACAATCCAAACACAGTGAAGCCATACCGGAGTACTCGCATATTCTAAAGGAATGCTAGTGCTAATCCGATGGGAGGCCGGCCTCCAGGTTGAACGAGGACGAGAGATGTTTGCGGCTAATTACCTCAGTACGTAGCCTGCTTTTGCTGACCCGCCGTACCGGGATCGCGGAAACCGTGTACCTACGGCCATCGCAGTAGACCGCCGCGCAGGAGCAGCACACGGCGATCTTGGCCGGCCTGAGCACCAGCTAGCGCCGGCTTGCCGTCACCACAGAGCCACGCCGGCACCTCCGCACCTGTACGATAGCGCCGGCCACTAAACCAACGGCGACGCCGTGCGTGCGCCAAGCAACGAGCGCCTCGGCCCTGTGCACCGCCGTGCGGCCCGCATACCCCTCGAGTCGCACGGCCATCGGTCGGGGAAGAGGCCGGGCCGCGCCGCGCCGCTGTACGTCGGGGCCGCCGGTTGGAGGGTCGACGCCGCGGGTGAGGAAAGAGCAGCAGCCGCCGCCACCATAAGGAGCCTCCGCCGCTGTGGGGGAGAAGCAGATTTGCACTGGGAGACCTCCGGCCCACGTGAGGAGATGGAGAATGGGTCCGATGTTTTTGTGGTCGATGGAAAAGGAAACGGCAAAAATCAGGGTAATTAGTAATGATGAAGGGGACCACATCCAGCCGAGTCAACGCCGTGGCTTGAATGCAGGGACTGGTTGGGTGCGCTGGGACAGGAACATGTGGTCGGACCGGACCAGTTCGCCGCGACACAGCAACCTGGCTACAAATACCATATTCTGTGGCCAGCTATAGAGAAACTACTATATATATATATATATATATATATATATATATATATATATATATATATATATATATATATATATATATATATATATATTACCCTACAGCTGGCTACAAAATTATTTATTCTGTAGCCATTTTGAGTTACGATAATTGTTATGCTAATTTACGAGATTATAGTAACTCCTTACTATGTGATTTATTATAACATTATGGTAAATATCCTCATGTGTTATAGTAATTCAACTATCGTAAATATATACTGACATTGTCGTAAATTAGTATATAAAATTATCGTAAATAGAGGTGGCTACAAAATAACTTATTTTGTAGCTAGCTATAGAGTATACTCTCCATATATATATATATATATATATATATATATATATATATATATATATATATATATATATATATATATATATATACACGCGCGCGCGCTACAATGCGGATAGCTGCCCCGTAGGGGGTGATAGGTACCCACATCTTGGATGATTGGCACATGGCGCCGTGGATGGTCGGATTACAATGACTCTATTCGGCAAACAAAGGACACTCCAAACCCGTGCCTGGTTTGATGCGGTGGGGATGGTCCACAAGCTGGCTGTTGGCGTTCGTAAGCACGTTGCCGATCTGCTGGGTGACCATCTAGGGGTGCCAAGGCTCAGCTCCCATGGGTCCCACCACGTTCGGTTCCTAGAATCCCAGAAAGCACGAGAGGCTTAGGCTTTGTTTAGGTGGGGAGAAGAAATTTTTTTTTTGAGTGTCACATCGGATGAGTAGGAAGGATGTCGTGAAAGATTTTTGATACTAATAAAAAAACAAATTACAGAGGAAACTGTGAGACGAATCTAATGATACTAATTAATCTGTCATTAGCACATGTGGGGTTACTGTAGCACTTAAGGTTTTTCATAAACTAATTAGGCTTAAAAGATTGGTCTTGCGATTTTTCCAAGAATTGTGCAATTAGTTTTTTTTTCATCTACACTTAGTATTTTATACATGTGTTCAAACATGCTCTTTTACTGTCAAAAAAAAATTTGAACTAAATAAAGGCCTTAGCAGGCGCTACCGCTGCTGTACGGTGGTACTCGAGTGTGCTAGGATGGAGATTTGTGCACCTAATTCTAGTTTTTTTTTAAACTCGCCTAATTCTGTTTAATGGCAAGGCAGTCTGATATCCTACAACGGCGGAGCAAAAGAATATGGTAGGGATTAGGGAGGCGTTGATGATTGATTAAAAAGGAGAGGACAAGCATATGTGCATCTATACACGTATTATTAGCTCTGTCAACTTTTGGCTATGAATCAGTTTGACTATGACCAAGATTTGACTTGGCGAACACAAGTTAAAAACCAATATTTCCGGCTCATATTATTTCTCAAAAAATAAAAAACAATATTCAATTAGTAGTAGTGTCACACATGCAAAAACGTGAGAGAAATTTCGCCCTTGTTTAGTTCCCAAATCCAACCCCCAAATTCCACTATGCAAAAAGAAGATTCCCCGTCACATCAAAATATCGGCACATGCATGGAGTACTAAATGTAGATGAAATTAAAAAATAATTGCACAGTTTTGTTGTACTTTACGAGACGAACATTTTGAGCCTAATTAGTCAAAGTTTGGACAATTTTTACCAAATACAAACAAAAGTTGCTACAGTACGATGTGACCTATACTATTCCAACTTCTCCTCCCAATTCCACCATCTAAACACGGGCTTCACTCTGTGACTAGTGATCACCTCTCTCTCCCCTCGCGTCACTTGAGTGTGGATTTTCTCATACTTTAAAATGCAATATCTCACAAACGGCAAGTTCATTTAACTAACCGTTTGAAGATTATTGTTGAAAATAATGTGCCAAACACAATGAGATCCATCGAGACTACGTTTTGACAAAATTTTCAAATGTGGGGCCCACATGCCACTTATTTTTTTAGTATAAAAATATAGTCAATATAGGTCTTATTTTGTAGATAAAATCAATACAAATAATATGATGTAAAAAAATGAAAATGAGTTTTATGGTTTAGGAAATAATATCGCCTAAAGCTTTTGCATGCAAGCAGATGCCCTTGTTTGCCGCCAGGGACCGGTGTTTGTTTCTCCCGCCACCTTCAAGGATGAAAGACATCATCACTTTCCTGCCTATCTGCGCCCAGCTCCCGCTCCCTGTAACATCCTGGTTTTTCGGGCAACAAAAAAATACGAGCTTTTTAAAATTTTTCTTGCAAATGTGTGAAACATGTAGTCCTAGGTCAAACCCGAGTCTAACCTACTAACAAACCGTTGCAAGCATGTAGATTTGTTTGTAGGAGGGTGCCGGAGTTCTTTAGTAGGTCTAGGGTTTTATGTCGGAGTGCACAAAACCATAGCGAAAGTTCCTCCCAAATCTCCCTAGGATTACATCTCAATCGTATCCATGTTTTCCCCAAAAACTCCCTTGGATTTCCCATCTCAAATCCCCTCTGCGAATCCATCCTAGATCTCTTTTGATCTTCTATTAATTCCTTTTAAAATACATCTCATTTCCCATTTGAAATTCTCCAGAGTTCCTTTTTAAGAACCCCTCTAATCCCCTTTTGAGATCTATCTCAAAACATCTAAATCAGAAATTGGAATATCCACCCCACCCTCTTCTCGATTTCATCTCAATCCCTCTGAATTCCTCTTGAGTTTCCCTTTTCTCTAAAAATCTCTTACGTTTCTTAAATCTAATATGTATTAGGAGGAAATCCCTTTCCTTTTCCCCTCTCGGTTCATATTTGGGGTCACTTCTCGAATCACCTTTTCAATTCATCTCTAAATCCATTTGAATTCCTCCTCAAATGCCAAGTCACAAAAAGGAAAAATCCTTTTCTCTTTCAACTAGCCCAGCTCGCCTCCCCTTCCATCCCGCAGCGCTGGCCCAATCACGCGGCCCAGCACGCCCCTACGCTACCTCCCCCTGTCCAATCAAAGCCGCAGGCCCACACGGAAACGACGCCCAGCAAGCACCCCGCCTCCAGCCCAGCGCCCCGCTGAAAGTCCCTAGTTTGGTTTTGGCTAATTGATGAAACCTAGGACTAACCTTTGTATCTAAGTGGATGATTTAGATAAAGGTGGTCATTGAATATGAGACATGACATTGACTCATATGACCAAGATGGTGAAGACCAAGATGAAGCTTGGCTCGGTGGACCGGTTGTGAAGGTGAAGGGCAAGTCGAGGCTTCAAAGCGAAGGACCATGCGATGGTGAAGCTTGAGCAAGACTTGGCGTCGATGGACCGATGCAACGGTGAAGAGCAAGTGAAGTCAAGGTCGATGGATCGAGACGGTCATGTGATGATATGAAGTGGATCACATCATTTGGAGAAATAAAATGGGCTCAAGGCAAAGGTATAACCATAGGGCCATTTTGTTTTACACTCAAGACACCATAGAGGGTGTGAGTGGTTTAGGGTCGATAGCCGAACTATTAAGAGGGGAAGTCTTATCGGTTATTCGACGCACGGGTGCCACTAGGTGAATTCATGAAGTGCATTGCATGTAGGGCCTAGTGAGCTAACTGGAAAACCTTTGAAAATGATTGAGAAAAAGCTAACACACAAGCACATGGAGATGTACACTTGATGGTGTTGGCACATTTGCAAAGGTGGCGTTGGTCGCGTTGTGGTTTGCAGGTAGAGAGGAGTTTGGGTTCCTCTCTCCCTCCCGCCGAGCTTGCGAGCGCGGGATTCAGGCGATTTCGGAGAAATAAAATGCCTATTTTCCACTACGCCAGAAGTCAGAAAAGTAACGGAGGCGAACGGAGGTCATAGAGGTGACCGGACGCTGCACCGGACGTGGTCACGGTTTGACCGGACGCGTCCGGTCAGTACAGCGGAGCAGTCAGGCGCGTGGGCTAGCGTTTGCAACCGGCGCGTCCGGTCACTCGCGGGACCGGCGCGTCCGGTCAGGCGCCCTGAGGGAACTGCAGTTCGCAAGGTCGATCGAACGCGGTGCGCGTCCGGTCACATGAGATCGGACGTGTCCGGTCGTCGAGGGAGCTTACTGGACTCCAACCGGACGCTGGCACTGTCGCGTCCGGTCGATTATCTGGAGCGTGTCCGGTCGATGCTTTGCGGGCGTGCGGTGCTGTGCGATCGGTGCGTCCGGTCGGTTGAGCAGCGCGTCCGGTCATTGCGTTTGACCGTTGGCGCGCAGTGACCATTGGAGGTTCTGGCGGTCGCGTTTGAATCTGGATGGACACATGGACGATGCAGGGTGATCGGACGCGGTTGAGCGCGTCCGGTCAGTTTCGACCGGCGCGTCCGGTCGTCCAGAGAAAACGGTCAGTGGAGTGGCAACGGCTCTATTTGTATGGGATGCTTATAAATACTCGTTGGCCGGCCCTTGGGGAGGTCTCTTGACATTTCTAACACTCTTGTGCATCCTTGGAGCTAAACCTTCTCCTCCTACTCATCTCTCTTGCTTGATTGCAAATCAAAAGTGAGATTGAGTGATCCCAAAGTGCATTGCATAGCTTGAGGGCATCTAGTGGCACTTGTGGGTGATTTAGCCGATGGATTTCTTGTTACTCTTGGAGAGTACCGCTCCTAGCTGGCTTGGAGATTGTTGGAGGCGTTGGCAAGAGAAGGTGATTGTTCTTGGCCACCTCCGGTTGATTGTGAGAGGTTCTTGTGCTTTCCTCAGCGGGACGCCAAAAGCAACTCTAGTGGAATGCGCGTGTCATTGAGTTACCTCACTTGAGAGTGGTGCCTTGCGGGGCGTGCCTTGAGGGGCAAGTGACTTGAGGGTCACACCGGGAAACCATCTAAGTGTTGGTCGACACAACCGGTGACGTAGCTTGTCGGTGCACAAGTGAACACCGGGTGAACAAAAAATATTGTGTCTCTTGTCTCCCGGTGATTGGTCTTCACATTGTGTTGTTGTCAATATTGATTGATTGTATATCATCTTGGTGATTGGCAACATCTTCACTCCACCATCAGTATAAGAATCACAATCCTCTCTCTTGCATTTACTTTTACTAGATTATCTTGTGTAGCTCTAGTGGTAGCTTTGCTAGTAGTGTTGTTAGCTTGCTCTCTAGTGTAAAATTAGTGACATAGCACTTGTGTGAACTAGAGATCATAATCTACTAGACTTGTGGATAGGAGGCTTGCATCACAACCTTTGGCTAAGCAAAACTCGCTTTACGCCGTTTGTTATTCTAACAAGTTTGCTTAGTGGTATTTGTAGAATTTTTTATAGGCTATTCACCCTCCTCTAGCCATCTAGGACCTTACACCCGCTCCCGCCTGGCCCACTCTGCGGCCCAGCCTAAGCCGCCACCGCGTGCCCCTGCCCCAACCCTAGAACGCGGACACCCGCTTCCCAGGCGCCGCCGCCGCTCGCTGGGCGAAGCCCCGCGTCCGTGCCCCGGCTTCTGCGCCGCGTGATCCGCGCCACGTACCCCCAAGCATGGCACGGACGTCGAGGATTGCTGGGGTTTTCCCAACCCTAGCCCGGTGCCGCTATAAAAACCGAAGCCACCGTTCTCTTCTCCATCCTTCCCCAACACCGCCACCCCTGCTCTTCTCCTTTCCCATCGTGCTCCATGCGGTGCCAAGCGCTCTCAGGCATGCCGGCTGGACCCGGTCGCATGGCACCCCGGCCAGCTCTGCCCAAGCCTTGCCGCCGGGAATGCCTCCTGCCTGGCCACGATCGTGCCCTCCGTCGTGCCATGACGTTGCGCCACCGCCAGCTCCTTGCACATCGTGGACGCGCGCGACGTCGTCACCGCCTCCGTGCCGTGCCCCTGCTCAACCACGCCGTTCTTCCCCAAGCTCCACCACCATCCTCTTCGTTGACCGTCAGAAGCCGCGCCCACCACTGGTTGGCCCCGACGCCGTGCTCTACTTCCCCTTCATCACTAAGCTGAGGACCGGAGACTCACCATGCGCCACCTCGTCCGCGAGCGCGACCTCGCCGGACCACGGCTTCCACTTCACCAAACCGCGTTCGCGACGTCGCCCGAGCCCGTGGTCGTGATGACCGCCGCTCGATGCTCTGCTCCACCGCGGCAGCACATCAAAGCCGCGGCAAGCCTTTGCCTCGAGCCGAACCATGATGGCGCCGAGCTCCACTACCTCCGTGAGCCTGCACCGCACTGGCCGTGCCGCACCTCACCAAGCCACGAGCCTGTGATCGACGACCTCGCTGGACTAGCGGAGCCTTGAACCCTGTCCTCACCGCGCTCCTGGACGACCAGTGTGGCCGCGACGTCGTCCACCAGACTGCGGACACGCCACGGCCGTGCACACTGCTCCGCCACCTCTCGGACACGTGCTGCTGCATCCAGGCCAACAGTGGCTAGCCTCCGACCAGCAGCAGCCCTCCTTCATCAAGGTCAACCTTAGAACCCAGTTGACGCCATTCGCATCGTCAACAAACCTTTGTTCTTCATTTCTTCTTTACATACTTGTCGCCTACATACATATCATCGTTCGTGCTTGACGCTTGATCATCAATATCATGTATCTACACTTGTTACTTGATCATTTGTCATCACCAATGCCTGTGCCATGCCTTCGCCACCGGTCTACTTATCTTCATCTACTTATCTTCATCTATCTCGTTCGTGAGTTGGTTGTCGTGTGAATGTGGTGGTTCCTTGTGAGTGTTTGTGTTGTTGTTTGCTTGTGGACCGTGCCTTTGATCCGGTCGAGAGAACGAGTGTTCGAACGTTGTGACCGTGAGCTTGTCTCGCCATGGCCGTAACACCGAGCATATCCCTTCTCTTGTGTTTTAGTTGTCTTCCGCCGAACTACGATCGTTAGCTCCTGTTCTCGTCCCTAAGACGTGGTCATTGTGGACTCGGACTCGATGTCGTTATCGACGCGGTTTTTACCTGCATGTTTCGAGCCCTCTGTGACCAACTCTATTGGGATAGGAATTAGGGGACAACCTTTGTATATCGACGGATGCCAACTCGTGTAGGTACAGCTTATGGCTGCGAGTTGCCTCGCTATGACCATCGGGCTCTACCTCTTTTGCTTTTGCTTTCTTTACTCTCTCCTAGCCACCTCATATGCCTGTGCCACCTAGACCCTGGCATCCCTCTGACCCTTGCGGTGATAACCTCATCGCTAAGGACCATAGGGATAGTCTTGTGCTAATTATGCACCTAGGTCATGGGGCCATACGAGTTGGTGTGGAGCGAGAGACTGTGGGGTTTGTACCTCCATTCTTTCAACCCTAGCCCGTTCCCATGGCAAGTTGGTCGAAAGAATGCGAGGGCTATTTTTCTGTCCTCTCTTCCTTTCCCTATCAATCCCCGTTGATCCAGAAAGATGTGGGTTGAGTCCCTTGCTTGATTGGTGTTTGTTGCTCTTTTGATTCCATTCCTTCAATTTCCGTCGTTGCTATGGCGAGTGGATCAAAGGAAGGTGAATCCTGTGTCTCTCCCCGTCTTTTGGTTTTGTCGTGCCTAAGCCCTTGTGTGCTTGTACCTTGTAGACCGTAGTGTCTCTTTGGTTCTTGCGGTGACAACCGCATCGCTGAGAACTCTAGGGATGTCTTAGTGCATTTAGTACACCTAGGTCTTGGTACCCTACCAGTCGTTTGGGCACTCGTGTTCTTTTGCGTGTCTTTTCTTTCGATGCCTCGTCTTTGCCGTGACGTGTGTATTGGGAGAAGTAAACCGCCTCTGCTCTTCTCTTCCCCGTTCTACCCTCTCTTGGTTCTCATCAAATATAATGGCGTACGGATTGAGAGAGAATGGGACTTCTCTTGCTTGTAGTCTCTTTGGTTCCCGTCAGTCTCCATGACGATTGGATCGAAAGCCGCAAGCCGTGGTGTTTACTTAGGACGGGCTAGGGCCTATGCCATTTCCATTTAAGCCATACAGGTCGACACGATCGGCCCAGGAAGTATTGGCTAAAACACCACCCGTGTTTCTTTGGCCCAGGGACCGGACATCCGCCGAGAGGGCTAAGTCATTCTTCCTTTTGCATTCTCTCGGTGTAGTTGTTCTTTCTATGCCTTGTTGTCTCTCTTTTCGTAGTATTTCTAAGTCTAGTGGTCTGAATTGCTCTTTTGCTTGTCGCTGTATCGAGGTAATTGCGTCGAGGTTAGCGTTGATCGGATCAGAACCCGTTGGAGGAAGGACAAGCGGATGGAGGAAAGACCATGGAGGAGTACGACTACAAGTGCACCGAGGATCTCAGATATGACATTTAACAGGTGTTCCACGTCCCACCCAACCTCGCAGAACCTATTAGACATGCTACATGTAGATGCTAGTGCTTTACTTCTTGCAATTGAACTGTGATAGGTTGCATGGTAGACTGCTTGTAAGCCATTACCTTGTCGCAACCTATTCCCCTGCACACCCGCTGTTAGGCTAGACGCTCGCATTCTACTTACTGTTTTACTTTCACTACGCATTATACCTGTGATGTGATGCTTGGTGAAGGGATAACGTGAGTGGATAAGGCACGTGGTGCCAACAACTTGGTAAAACTGGATAATGAACTTGGGGAGAGCTTGGCGTGCGTCTTGGGTGTGTGGTGAGGGTTGAGTCGATCGGACAGGATCCTACGACGAGTCTTTGGGGCAAGTCATGCCGGAGGGGTGCGACCTGGGCATCCCTCGTGAGAGGTACTTGTGGCGGGTGCATGTGTGAGCAGACGGGGTGTTGGTTATCCCGGTGGAGGTGTCGTCGAGGCACGGGGTGTTGGTTATCCCCTTGAGAAGATATCCTGTCTGGTCCCCCTAAGGACTAGTATGTCTTGAGAACCAGAACCATGGGACCCTTCGTGCACACCACTCGCTCCCGATGGGCGGGAGACGATTACCCGACTGACTAGGGCGGTGCCACTACTACTAGGTTGGAAGGTGATAGTGTAGGGAGGTACGGGCATGGGGGCCCACACCCTCCTAAGACAGCGTAGTGACCTTGGGGGCCCGGTAATACGTCTCACAGTCTCAGCGTTTCGGTGGACTCCGGGGTGGCCTAGGGCTGAGTGGTAGGGTGGTACCGTACCGGTTGGGAGGCGGTCGGCATCAGCCTAGGCAGGGCACCACCGATGATGGTGATCTTGTGGATTTCCAGGTGTACACGCTCTGCAGAGTTGATCGATCTATACGTATAGCCGTGTCCGCGGATATGGACATTCCCATGACCTACGCTTCACTCGATTAGTGAGAGGAGTCCTTTCTACCTTTCCCCTGGGTTTTGGTGTTGGATCCGGCTTTGGCCGTTGAGGCAAGGCACGAGCGGGAGTCGTCCTTGCCGCCTAGAGAGTGTGAGAGTGTGGTGAGATGTGTGTGATGGGATGGGAGAACGTGTGGATGAGATGAGTTAAAACTTGATGAACTATTATTATAAAAATCTTGTTGAACTTGCATAGGAAACCTACATCCATATATATATATATATATAGGCCTTTTCTACTACCCTTACATTCCACTTACCACAAAGCATACGTAAAAGCATAGGGTGGGAGACAGTGGCCAGTACAAATCGTACTGATAGATTTTGGACAGGTTTGGACCGAATCTACGACGACCACGAGGACTTGGATTAGGAGTAGATGGTCTCGTGCCTACGCTCAAGTGTGGTTGAGAAGATGGAGTCTACGCCCGCTGACATTCTACGCCAACTCTGATGTCTGCCATGAAGGAGGAGTCTTCACCCGCCGATGCGCTACAACGACTCTGATGAAGATGTGTGTGTGCTTCCGCTAGATTAATCGATGTAATAGGTGTGTTAACCAGTGTTGTAAAGCCTTGTAACTTGTAAATCTATGATGTATGACTATGATATCAGCTGAAAATTGATAATGTGATGGATTACTCTCGTGATCTACTGCATTATAAATCGTATCTGTGGATTTTCCCTTCGAGAAAAATCGAGATCGTTTCACTCCCCCACCATGCTCGCTTTGATTCAATGACAAGCGGGCCCGACTGCCCACGTGGAGAGCCACGAGTGGCTTTCAGCCCCATCCATGACTGAGCGGGAGACGTAGCACCGTAGCAGCGGGCAGGGACAGATGGAGTAACTCTGTATCGTCCCGTTGGGTGTCCACACCATGCCTGGTCTGTTTTGGGGTGGGGGCAGCTACCACCCACGGGTGGCAGAATACACCATGTAGCACAATATTTTACATATATATATAGTCCTTCCATGATAAGTAATAGAAAATATGAGTCTAGAGTTATATAGCAGCACATATACTAGTGTATTACAAAATTTTGGATTTTTCTTTCATCCACCACCAAAATTACCGATATTTACGAAATTTTGGTGAAATTTCGCCAGAATTTTGAACCCTGGCAGGGTATCCTTGAGACAAGTTTTACAATCAATACAGGTGCGGAGACAAGAGGGTGCCGATAGGGCCTGGCCCCCCATAAGGTTGCATATATAGGATATAATAATACTATTCATTAGTCTATATCTATACTTTTAATAATAAAGAGGTAAAATTTCAGGTTTTTTTTGTTTCGTCCATCCATTTGTTTGGTCCGTCTTCCCCTAACTAACTTCGTGAACAATGAAGGGTTTCTTCCGTTCGGACTTATATATAACATGTGCTTATACGAGTTAGAATAGATCTTATCTAGCGCGATATAGAGTCTGATTCTAAAACAATGAAGGGTTGCACCTTGTATGTTGACACCTAAATCTATCCCTAATAATAAAAGGCTAAATTTCAGGCTTTTTTTCGTCCATCCATTTGTTTGGTCCATCTCCCTTTAACTACCGGACAATGGAGAGTTTTTTCTATCTAGACTCGTATATATATATATATATATATATATATATATATATATATATATATATATATATATATATATATATATATATATATATATATATATATATATATATATATATATATCGTGCTCATACAAAAATCCTAATCTAAATAGGAATCATTCATTCCCACACAGAATTTGTTTATACTTTCTAATTTCTAATCTATATAGCCAGAGTCACAATCCGTCTCTCCTTCAATTCGAATCGAACAACAATACCACGTATGGTGCCATCAGCAGCCTCATGTGGACACACAACTCTTTTTGGATGTCAAGTTCCAACCTAATCCGTGTGATCTCACTTCCACGCGACGTTCTAAATCAAGGCAAATCTCTCTCTAATGTTTCTCTTTCGCACATAGGATCCAAAGAGGTGCCACCACTCCATCGGTCACATGAGTTATCTGTCTCTATTTTTCTACATCCATGACATGTGGGCTCACCATGAGATAAAAGATATCAAATCGAGCTGGTGTTAGATGCACACAACTAATCGCCGAACAAAATCCAACACAAAATCAAATAAAAATCAAACTTCAAAACAAGAAGATCTCGTCATCTTGGTTTGGGATCTAGAACTTGCCGTCAAGAACCGAGCAGCAACGATGGCCTTGTGCGCAGGGCCGGCCGCCGTGCAAGGACCGGTTTCCAATAGGCAGCTTCTTGGCCAAGGTAAGTGCAATACAACACTTCGCCTCGTGGGGCCGTCTCAATCCGCTGCAGGCTTCCTAGAATTGCCACCGGAGCCGGACAACATTGAGCAGTGTGGGACGCACCGTGTGCTCACGGCCACCCTGCCACCCATGGATGTGGTGGACATCCACATGTCTTGATCAGTGTTCTTTAACTTTGCGGCCACCACAGCACAATCAGTTTCCATCACGGTATGAGTCTCCGGCAACCGAGTAGCAAGTGTAATCCCTTCGTGGCATGCAGCAGCTTCTGTCTCCTCAACATTCCAGCAGTATAAAAGCACACACCATGATGTCAATTTTGCTTGACCTGCATGATCTCTGATCACCACACCCACAGCAGCTGCCCCCGAGCTAGGGATGAAGGCGCCATCGACATTAATCTTCAAGGAACCCGGCGGCGGAGGGCTCCACCGTCCGCAGGGAGAGACACCGAGGTCTCGTTGTCGATGTAGTCGTGCCTTGCCATAATGCCAGAGCGACATCGCGCCAATTAGCGAGCTCAAGGTGTCGTTGTCGATGTAGTCGTACCTTGCCATAATGCCAGAGCGACATCGCGCCAATTAGCGAGCTCAAGGTGTTCCTCGATCGGTTACAAGGCACACGGCACATCGCATCGACGTCGACTGGTGAAGCAAGTGGAGATTTCGATGCTACCCCTGTCCTAGCTCGCTAGCTTGTAATTTGTTCCGATACCTAAGCTGCACGTCACATCCATCGGCAATTCGGCATACATGACTCCACAAATTTAGAAACTATTAGGTAAGTGTGCTGCACTCCAAATTAACACAATTCTCCGTCCCCTTTGGCCTTTTTTTAGCTGCAACGAGAGTTTGACTGGCCCGGCGACGAGCGTACTGCTATCCAGCTGATTGGTTGTCACAGGTACTCATCCACCACCTCGCCATGGATGCCAAGTCGCCAACAGTGCTGCCGCCGCTGCGCATCGTGATCTGCCCGTGGCTCGCGTTCGGCCACATGCTCCCGTACCTGGAGCTCGCCGAGCGCCTAGCGTCGCGGGGCCACCACGTGTCCTACGTCTCCACGCCTAGGAACCTCGCGCGCCTCCCGCCACGGCGCCACGCCGTGGACCTCGTGGCGCTCCAGCTCCCGCACGTGCAGGGCCTCCCCGAGGGCGCCGAGTCCACCAACGACGTCCCCGGCGACAGGCGCGAGCCACTGTGGGAGGCGTTCGACGGCCTCGCCGCGCCGTTCGCGGAGTTCCTGAGCGCCGCGTGTGCCGACGAGGTGAACCGGCGGCCGGACTGGATCATGGTCGACACGTTCCACCACTGGGCACCCGCTGTCGCCGCGGCGCACAAGGTGCTGTGCGCGATGCTCCAGCCCAGCGCGGCCATGATAGCGGCGTGGGCGTGCGGGGCGCGGGACCGCGCAGAGCTCGCCGCGGCCTCCATATTCGAGCAGCTCACCACGGTGGAAGAGCCACCGGCTGGCATGCCGCGCTACGAGTGGGATTGGGACGCGGCGTTGTTCAGACCTGTTGGCACGTCAGGTATGTCGATCGCCCGGCGCATCACCTTGACGCTCGAGGGGTGCGTGGTCACCGCCATGCGCAGCTGCCCCGAGTGGGAGCTCCACGCCTTCTCGCATGCCGCCGCGCTCCTCGGCAAGCCACTCGTCCCACTCGGCCTCCTGCCGCCGTCGCCGGACGGAGGCCGCGGCGCCGGCATGAACAGAGACGACGACACCGTGCTGTGGCTGGACACGCAGCCACCCAAGTCGGTCGTGTACGTCGCGCTGGGCAGCGAGGTGCCGCTGCGCGTGGAGCTGGTCCACGAGCTGGCTCATGGGCTCGAGCTCGCCAGAACGCGATTCCTCTGGGCGCTGAGGAAGCCCAGGGGCGTTCCTGACGCTGATGTCCTCCCTCCGGGCTTCCAGGAGCGTACGCACGGCCTTGGCATGGTGACCACGAGCTGGGTGCCGCAGAATACCATACTAGCGCATGGCGCCGTGGGCGCGTTCTTGACGCACTGTGGACGGAACTCGCTCACCGAAGGGCTTCTGTATGGGCACCCTCTGATCATGCTACCGATCTTCGCCGACCAAGGTCCAAATGCGCGTCTCATGGCAGGGAGGAAGATAGGGTTGCAGGTTCCAAGGGATGAAGACGATGGGTCTTTCGACCGCCAAGGGATTGCCAACACAGTGCGTGCCGTGATGGTTGAAGAAGATACCAGGAGGGTCTTTCTAGCAAACGCCATGAAGTTGCAAGAAGTTGTAGCCAATAAGGAGCTCCAGGAGAGGTACATCGATGAATTTGTGCAGCAACTTAGATCTTACACCCCCAGCTGAAACTTGGTTTTTGAGGTTTTTAAATCCTGCTAGTGGTTGTTGTTGGCTTGTTGCGCATAAACTATGGACGGAAAGATCATTGTCTGTCCAATAAGAAATTTGCATTATTGTTAGTGTTGGTTGCATCAAAGAGCTGTACATCACGTGCACACATAAGGAGCTATTGTGCATCACGTGATAACCTTTCATCTTCTCAATCTTAATAATCTTTGTTGGAGAAGTGAAAAAGGAAAATCCCATGTGTCAACATAGCTAGTACTACTACACAAATGATTTTTACAAGGCGGTGCACTTTAATTAACCGCCTCCATTAATAGGAATTAACCGAAGCGGTTGTCTTAAAATGCCCGCCTCCGTTAATCAATTAACCATGGCGGGCAAAGCAACCACCTCCGTAGGTCTTCATTAATGTTGACTTTTGATTGGAGGCGGTTGCAGTACCTGCCTCCATTAACCAATATAGCCCGCCTCCACTAAGCATTGTGTAGTAGTAATTGCTTGTATCGATTTAGGGAGAGAGTTTGGATTTAGATATAGGGGGACGGTCCACCATGTATCGACAAAAAATTTTAGAATATCCAATATCATGACATTCATGTTAGCGTAAAAAAAATATTAATCTTGATATTGGCTTAAAAAACTATAAATCATCTTTAATCTTGATATTGTCATACAGACTGCACACAACTCAGTTTTTATCTGAGATCACCTTAGAAACAACGCTATGATAGTCATAGGGTCCTAATTCTTTTTACATATGACATGACATCATTGAAAAACGTGACAGCCTAATAGGCGTTTTAGGTTGCACCGTACGTACTGAGACACGTTGCTTGGCTGTGTTAATTTATCAGTTTCTAATTCTTATCATTATCGCATCTTTTAAAAATCTTGTAGCAATAAAAAAAATGATGATGCATTCCAAGTTTCCAACACCAATTAATAAAAAATATTATCTAGTTGATGAGGTGTGCACTTCAGCGCCGGGCGAAACATCCATTTAGATAACATCATCCCTTGACTATTTTACTCACATGATGCATTGCCAGCAGATACGACTAAATAATACACTTTTATGGCCCGTGTATTTTCTTATAATGGGTGTTTTTTATTAAACTTCAAGCATAAAAAATCGACTTTCTGCTCTGGAGCTAGGCCATAGACCTGTGCTTTGGCTAGAACAGACGAGAGGATACAATCTTCCACGGGAAATTGAATCTAGGAGTCACATAACCAACTCAGATGAAGGCCCTTTTGCAAATTTCAAGCATTAAAAAATCGACTTGTTGCTCCGGATCCGGTGACGCACCTCCCTCCGCAGGCGACGGGAACCCCATGGAGTCGGGGTGCGCGATCACAGCCATGCAGAGCTGCCCCGAGTGGGAGCTCCACGCCTTCTCGCATGCCACCGCACTCCTCGGCAAGCCGCTCGTCCCGCTCGGCCTCCTACCGCCGTGGCTAGACACGCCGCTGGGCAGCGAGGTGCCGCTGCGCGTCAAGCTGGTGCACGAGCTGGCTCATGGGCTGGAGTTGGCTGGAACACGGTTCCTCCGGGCGCTGAGGAAACCTAGTGGTGTCCCGGACTCAGACGTTCTCCCACCCGGTTTCCGAGAGCGCACCCATGGCAAAGGGATGGTCACCATGGACCATGGGGTGGGTTCCTCAAATCACAGTAGCCGAACCCAAAAAACTTCCCCAACTAAACAGGCCCTTTATGTATTGGTTCAGGGCTTTCAATTCTGCTAGTAGTAGTGTTAATTGTAACCCATGATGTGCGACCTGATTTAATTTGATGAAGTGATTCATCACGGCAAACAACATGAGCTTCCAATCAGCACAACAATCCAAATCATAATGTTTTCCACACCAATTAATCAGACAAACAGAAACAAATCCAAGCCGACCTCTAGTAATAGCATATACAAAGGATGAACTCCATAATCTCCTCTAAATACTTCGTTTCTAAGCTTTGGGGCTCAACCAAAAGAGAGTGCAAAATTATCCTTAGAAGTGTTACATTCTTATTGAGATGTAAGTCGAAGAGCTATCAATCTCGTATGGCCAACAGTCAAGTCCCTTGTAGTTGCCGATGCACGTGACAGGTGGGCCCGAACCGCTCCCGAGGTCGATGAGGAACTCCTGATTTGACTCCAACGATGCGCCGACCACGCACCGGCTCCGTGGGCAGAAGGCACTCAGAGAGATCCACCGTGGGATGTCGCCGGTGATCGGCTGGCGCCAGCTCCCAATTGCTATCGTCTGCTGCAGCGTCCATCCGGCGTCGCCGATCAGCACCCACACCTTGATCTTGGGGCCCCAAAATGACTGTATCAGAGACAACCGGCCGTCGTCGGACGTTGCCAGGATCAGTTCGGCCGGACTACGAATGCAAAAATGGCACTGCTTCGGCAGCTCCGTGGTCCGTGTCCGGCCAGTGCGCACGTCGAGGGCGAGCACACATGTGATGTTAGGCGCAGGCCCGGCTAGCCAGTGCACGACGTCGTCCCGGCAGACCACCGTGCTCCGGCCACGCATCCACACAACGAGACCCTCCTCCACCTCCCCGACAGAACGCTTTACTGGCCCCCACTTACCGTCGCCGTCGCCGGACGCGGCGAAGACCTGGTACCTCAGTGCTTCCGCCGCCTTGAACTTGAAGACGAACTCAAGGTTGTCGTATCTCGCTCTTGTCTGCACGGCGAGTATCCGTGCCTCCAGGTCGTATCCGGTACCTGCAGATCCAGATGGCGAGAGGTCGTCGCCGTGGCCGTAGCCGGTGAGCAAGACGTACGAGGAACGCCTGCCTGTGTCGGCCGGGCGCAGGAACGTGCAGTCTCCGGTGATCGGGTTGCACAAGCAAAGGCTCCGGTTCCGGTAATGGCGGCCACTCCTTGCCATGAGCAGGATGAACCCGTCGCGGGAGCACAGCAGCTCCCTGTACAAACCTCTGTAAACGCCGCCGCTGCCGGACCAGGCCGGTATCAAGGAGTGCGCGGCGGCAGTCTTGTCGTCGCCGCCACTGTCTTTCCATGGGAGCACCGACTGGAACGGCCCCGGCGGCGTTCGTCGCAGGCACGCTGCGTATCTGCTGTTGTGGAAGACGCCGAGGAGGAGGTGAAACCCAAGTATCGACGCGTTTTCCACGATGGCGCGCCGCCATGGCTTGCAGACGCCAGCACAACAGAAGACGGCAGCGGGCTCAAGGTAGAGGAAGATCTCGAGGAGGACGTCGGCCGGTAGCGATTTCCACGTGTCCATGACAATGACATCCACATCTCGAGGTTCTTCAGGGACTTCTTCTGCCGGCGATGGAAGATACGGCGCGTGCATGGATTCGGCAAGCCAGCAGAATAACTTGCGTAACATTGGTACGTGACGCTGATCGATCAAATCGGTCTATATTCACTGCTTACAATCAATTCAGCTTTATATATAGTTATAGTTATTAAGGTGCTTTATTAATTAGTTGTTACCCTCGGAGTTTAAACAGTCTCCGATCAGAAATTGCAAGTCGTATGAAACTCTGAACCAATCGTACTATAGTGAAGGTGCTTTGCGCGCCCTTGGACTTTAAACAGTCTCGGATCAGAAATTGGAAGTTCTAAAAAACTCTGAACTAATCGTAATATTATTACGGATGGGAGTCGTTATGGGTCACTCGTATTTGACTGTGTTACCGTCTTATTAGAATCCGATCTTATTACGGATGGGAGTTGTTATGGGTACAGTTTTGTGAAGCTAACTTGCAGTACACTGACTTTATTTAGGTTGTTCCAACTTATATGAGCATGTTTTAAGTTCCGCTCACATACACGATATGGAGGGTATGAGGGCACTTTTTGAATTGAAAAGTAAAAAAAGTGGAAAGAAGAATCACTTCGTACAATCTATTGTGCGGTGCTTGCCCGAGAGTTAGCAATTTTTGTCGGACTTAATTAGGCTCGACCCAACCTTATAAATCAAATAAATTTTAAGACACATAATAAATATTGGTGCAATAAGAGATTAAACACTCATACGGAAAATTGAGAGAATATTGACTCAATTTAAAAAGGTGATTATTATATGCACCTGTTTTGAGTTTAAGAAGGACGAAAGACGAGCCAGGCGGCCAGGCCATGACACGTGTGGTATGACGTCAACGAAGTTCTTTTTTAGCTACAAACACAAAGCAAGAAGAATAAAATTGAGGGACGATGGACCAAAGGCTGGAAGAATGAAGATGAGTAAGAGATGAACGAACAGTGGAGAGAGTGAAAGATGGAAGAAAGAAATTTACCACTTAATATTATTATTAGGTATATATATAATATAAACAGGCTTCTTGTCCCTAGAAGCTTGCTTTTGGTACTCCTCTCTTTAGCCTGTGTCGCAGGCTTGTCGTCCTCTTCTGATTTACCTAGTCAACCTGACACGATGATATGCTATAGAGGGACACTACTACAGAGAAGCTTGATGTGGCTTGCTAGGTCCACCTCCATTTGTTCGTCTCTACAAATTGATTTCTAGACGCAGACCGAAATCTAGCTTACTCTAGGGTCGATATGTAGAGATGGGCCCAAAGACAACTATCTCTACAAATTGATTGTAGAATTGATTGGTTGCTACGACGTGCGGGGTGGAATGAGAGCTGCTATTAGTGCGCTAGAGATCGATTGTTGAAGTAGGGCAGAAGATAAAGAATAGAGACCCTATGAGTAGTTGCATATAGAGTAAACAGTAATGGAGGCAACTGTATAACATTGAACTCATTATTAACTATTTATAATCGTCTTTTCATTTGCATGTATATAACTTAACAACCCTAAGAAAAACTCCTTGCTAATTACTAACAATTTTATAATTATCTTTTCATGTACATGCGTATAACCTAACATACTCAAAGGATTTGATTAGATTATGTACCTTATGCCTTGTTTACCTCTGGGTTTTGCATGTGTTTGCTTAGTTTGCAAACACCAACTATTGTGATGATTAATCTTGACTAATGGATTAAGCAACGTACTCCCTCCGTCCCAAAATAAGTGTTTGCACACAACCACCGCCGCTGCATCCCTCCATCCCCATCCCCATCCCCATCCCCAACCGCATCTGAGCTGGCGGGCACGAGCGTCTGAATCGCAATCCGCGGGAGCCAGCAACATGTGAGGAAGAAGAGGTAGTTGGAGTGGGCCTAAGCATATCGGAAGAGATGCAACCCCCTTGATTTGAGGGGAGATGGTGGTTTTTTTTGTTGGCCACCACAAAAAAAGGAGAGCTATTGGGAGACTATTGGAACACGAAAAATGATGTATCTTCCTCAATATATAGTTTTATAGGGACGAGGATAGGATTAGGGAAAAGCTAGAGAGATGCTCGAGTCATTCAATTCACTGGATACACGGATCAACCAACAGGCAAAGGGTGGTAGATGGGCTGAACCGATGAAGCTGATGGTCTGCAACGTTAGCAACTTGGCAGGCAGAGGATAGATGGGCTATACTGGACCTGCCTGCCTGCCTGCCCTTTTTTTTGTTAGGAATTAGGAATAGGAAGGGACCGTGTAGGCCGTGTCCAAGGCCATGGTGGGCTGGACCGTAGTGGATTTCCGGCCCACGGGAGATTTGGCGTGGGGCTCTTTGACGTGGCCTAACGGGCTGCCGAAGTGCTGAACCAGGCGAGCACGCAAAAGCCCGATCCAATTTCAGTAAACTGTCGCAACCCACGAGCGAGCAAGCAAAAAGTTACGGCCCACACTGTCAACTGAATGTCTGCATGCTCGCCGGCTAGCGGCTAATGCTTGTCTGCTTCAGGTTCATCTCGTGCTTTTTTGTCTACTCCTGGTGGCGGGCGGGCGGGCCGGCCGGCCATGCGGCGCCTCCTCCGATCCGACTGCAGCGCGGTCGGGGCCGGAGGTGGAGGCGTGGAGCTACGAAACGATCGAGAAAGCTGCATGGCGCGCCGTGCCCGCCGCTGCCGGCGCTGTGGCCGACGGCACCCGCTGTGCGGCGCACAGGGACGTTTGCTGTTCTCCATGCTGCAGTACTATGGATGGCAGTGGCAGCCCCAGCCGGCCCCCCCACGCCCAACACCCTGCTGCACTGCCTTTTGCTGTTGTGAGAAGATGTCAGCGTAGCGTCCCCATGTGATCCGGAATCCTGGAAACAAGGAATATAAGAGCACGTATAATAATTAGTTTATAGTCCGAAAATGCTGACGTGGATGGGAAGAAATATAAGAGCCGAAATATAAGAGCACGTATAATAATTAGTTTATAGTCAAGTAAATGCTGACGTGGACGGGAGAAGGAGGGGAGAGAGTGAAGATCTTGGTAGAAGCAACAAGGCACCATGCACTAAGTGAATATGAAGATTAGGTAAGAGAACGTGGAGCACAGGTAAAACTAACAATAAAAAAGTTTCTCCTAGACAAACAAGATACTACTATTATATAGTTTGACTCTTGTAACATGGTTAATAATCAAACATTTTGGCTTTATTATTGGCCTCGATGGACGCCATAATCCTTGACAATCCGCTAGTAAGGCCTGGTTTAGATTCCAGAATTCACCCCAAATTTCACTATACAAAAAGAAGATTCCCCATCACATCAAAATGCCGGCACATATATGGAGTACTAAATGTAGATGAAATCAAAAACTAATTACACGGTTTTGTTGTACTTTGCGAGACGAATATTTTGAGCCTAATTAATCAAGATTTGAACAATTATTACCACAACAAAACAAAAGTGCTACAGTGCTCGGGGTGGCACTGTGCTGAATCGGCCACACCCGAGTCGGGTAAGTAAACGAGGCCTAAACCGTGGCAGGGCAGTCTGCAAGGAGCAACCACATCACCAGTAGGAGTACTCAATGAATATGATTCAGAAAGGGCAGAAAGGAACAAACGAGAGCCACAAATGTGTGGGGGCAGCATATCACAGAAGCTGCTGCTGATGAATCGTATTTTAAGCCACTAATTGTTACCCTTATTGCCTCTCACGAACTAATGCAGCTGTAAACCTCAATCCAAGTGGAAATGAGGAAAGAGAAGCTTCTCGTCAGCACTCCAGATTTTCACACCGATGGTCCAATCATCCAATGTCGAGGGATGGAAATATGGCTGGTATTCAGAGGAATCCACAGCAGCGCAGTAATAATTTGTGCGTGAAGGCATCATCATCGTTCATCGCTGAAAGAGGAAGAATGATCAACCGCAGATTGTATTGATCTCTGGTGTACACTCTTATGCACGTACAGGAGAGCCTTGGGCTCAACGGACTCTGCTACGCGAGCCAGTGCAGAACGGGGACGTGCGCGGCGTGGCGAGCGGTGCGGAAGAGCGGCGACCGTGTCTATCGAATCACGGTGACCACGTCACGGTGACCGCTTCTAGCAGATTACAAATGGGCTTACCTGACAGGTCCTGCATACACTAATCCGCTAACAATCGCCTTGGATTATGATTCCATTTTTGCAAGTACCAGTATGGTTCGGCAAAGATGGTGACCTTGCCAAGAAGATAAAAAGAAGGTAAGTAGAGTACATAACTGTAGCGCCCAGACTCACAGACTGACAGTGTGAATTCATGAGGCTGCAAAGGTCCTGACTTTACCCAGCTAGTACTAGGAGCACCGAGCATCCCATACCGAAACCACAGCCAGCGGTAAAACAGGTGAGGTGAGCACGGGTTAAAAGTTAATGATGCGAGCAACCTGCCACAACAGCAAATTCCATACAGGGCTGCAGGCCGAGTGACCAAGGCCGTGTTCAGATGCCAAATTCGACCGGCCGAACTGGTACAGTGCGCATTAAATGCGCACTGTACTAATTTGTTTGTATTTGGTAAAAATTATCAAAACTTTGACTAATTAGGCTCAAAATGTTCGTCTCGCAAAGTACAACAAAACTATACAATTAATTTTTAATTTCATCTACATTTAGTACTCCATGCATGTGTCGACATTTTAATGTGATGTGAATCTTCTTTTTACACAGTAGAATTTAAGGTTGAAATTTGGCATCTAAGCCCAAAAAGGGTCAAAGCAAAACTGCTCGCTGTCACCGGCTGACGACGAGCATTCAGAATGGTCAATGAAATACTACGTACTCCCTCCATCTCAGAAAAAGTGTCGTTTTAAGTTTTTCAGACATCGTGTTTGACCGTTCGTCTTATTCAAAATTTTTTAATAAATATTATTTATTTTGTTATGACTTATTTTATCATTAGAGATACTTCAATAATGATTTATTTATTTTATAATTTGCATAAAATTTTTGAATAAGACGAACGATCAAACACGATGTCTGAAAAACCTAAAATTACACTTTTTTTTTGGGACGGAGGGAGTACTACTGGACATTCAGACTGACAGTTTGGGCGTCTTGGATATTTGGAGCCTGTTTAGTTTGCAAAAGGCAAACTTAAAAAGTGCTACAGTACCTGTCACATCGAATCTTACGGCATATGCATGAAGTACTAAATATATGCGAAAGAAAAAACTAATTACACAGTTTGGTTGTAAATCACGAGACAAATCTTTTGAGCCTAATTAGTCCATGATTGAACACAAATTGCCAAATAAAACGAAAAGTGCTACAGTAGCCGAACCCAAACTTTTTCACCAACTAAACAAGCTCTTGGGACATTTTTATATGCGTGTAGATGACATTTTAAAATACTGAAAGTACAGCCTCCTGAATATAGGATCATGTTTTTTTTCGAAGAAAAATATTCATATCAGGGAGCTCTTGTATGTATTATGTATAGGCAGTATTTTCATAACTGGCGTGCGCAGGATTCCAGGCACTAGTGTGAGTGTCTGACAAGGTAGTGTTAATGGTGACTACTAGTATAATTGACTAGTGTTATGTAGCAAGGTTAGAGCAGGGACCTCCTTATCATAGGCCACAAGCCCACATAAGCTTGCCCTGTTTGCTTCCTACACACACATCACTGTTGCACTTAACAGCTGAAGCAAGTAAAGCTCGGTCAGGGTGGAGCTCACATAAACAAGAACACACTCCCATGGAGCTCAAGTCCTCGGCCTCAACAAGAAGAGTAAGCAAGCAACAAACACTAGCTTTCACCACCTGCCTCCGCTTTCTTCACCCAGCAACATAGCAACCAATGCAACAAGCTGTCTCTTGAAGCAACTATTCAGTATGGCATACCTGAAGAACAGTGTCATGTTCCACTGATTCAATTGCAGAACTCATTCCATGGAGTAGGAGCAGCAGCAACAGCAACCGGAGGAGGAAGACGAGGAGGTGGAAGCAGCGTGTTCGAGCCCACGTTCAGTGACCCGCTCTGCAGCTTGAACCTGAAGGAGACATCCGAGCTCGTCAGGTCGTCCTTCCCCATGGCCACCCTTGCCAGGAGCAGCAGCAGCAGCAACGGCCACGGGCGCCACCACGAGGCCTCCTCCACCACCACCACCTCGTCGTCGTCGTCGTCCTCCGCGGCGGCCTCGGCTCAGAGGCGGAGAGGCGAGTCGCAGCAGCAGGCCGTGGCCGTCCCGGCGACACCGGGGCGGCCGCTGCAGTTCTTCACGAGCCCCGCGCACCACCACCAGCAGCTCTTCGCACCCAGGAGGTCCGTGCCGTCCAAGTGGGAGGACGCGGAGAAGTGGCTGCGGCAGTCGTCGGATTCTGACCACGGCAACGGCAATGGCAATGGCAAGGCTGCCTTCTCTAGGCAGCGGAGTAGCGGGCTCGGACACCGAGGCGGCGCCGGAGGCGAGGACGAGAAGAGGGCGGCCGTGACGGTGAGGAGGTCGGTGGACGCGCTCCGGGATGCTCACTCGCTCGCGCTGTACACGCCGCCGGCGGAAGTGCTCCTCAAAGGTGCTATTTTTTTTCCTACCAAGATTTGTTGCTCCGAATTTTACAAGAAATTTTGACATTTCAATTTGTTCGCCCACGTATGCTAACCTTGCAAGATGCCGCTTTGTACATGCTGCAGACAAGTTCACCGACAACGAGGAGCCGTCCAAGGAGAGCTTCGTGTACCGGAGCTCGTACTGCGAGCCGGTGCCGGCGGCGAAGGTCTCGGCGGTGGGCGCTGACGACGACCACCAGCGGAGGGACATCGGCACGGAGATGACGCCGCTGGGCAGCTCGTGCCACACGCCGCTCAAGAGCACGTCCCCGGTGCGGCACAACACGCCGGCGAGCCGGTCGGGCCCGCTGGTGCCGTACACCGGCGGCGGTATGGACATCTCGGAGCTGGCGGACTGCCACCTCGCCAAGCTGGACCTGGGCATGCGGTTCGATGCCATGCTCGTCAACTGGAGCTCCAAGGAGGAGGAGGAAGAGGAGGTGTCCAAGAGCCTCAGGCACTTCGAGGCCACCGTCGGCACCGGAGCCGGCGGTGGGCCAGCTTGCGATAAACGCGGCGGCGGCGACTGCCGTTGGGATGACGATGACAGGGCCAAGAGCTGCATCAGGTGTGTGCAACACAGAGCACGGCACATTGCATAGTGGTGGAAGATTAGACATGAGATTCTGAATTTTTGATTGATAAGAAGAGATTGAGCGATTCAGATATGATTTTGCTCTGTTTTCTTGTGCTTCATTCGATTAGGTATCAGAGGGAAGAGGCAAAGATCCAGGCTTGGATTAACCTGGAGAGCGCCAAGGCTGAAGCACAATCAAGAAAGCTGGAGGTACAACAAAATTCAGTACCATCTTTATGCAAAATTTAATTTTCCCGTAATTCATGTCATAAATTTTTGATATTACGGCATCCTAGTCTGCATTATTGTTCAAGTTCAGAAGTTCAGATTACACATTTAGAAGGCTGTAAGTGCAATGATATAGGTTGCCATACTAGTGCTAGGAGTAGTACTCCCTCCGTCCGGTTGATTGTGCAATTATAGGAAACGTGTCGTTCAAACTGTGTCAACTTTGACCAAATTTATAGCAAAAAGTATTAACATTTATGTCTCGAAATAAATTTATTATGAAAATATATCTCATAACCAATCTAACGGTACTTATTTTGTCTCATAAGAGTTAGTATTTTTTTATATAATTTTAATCAAAATTTACGCTGGCTGACTTCTCGGGATGCGAGAATTGCACATTCATTAGGACGGAGGGAGTAGTTTGAGCTGTAAGGTTCAGTTTTAGAAAGGAAAGATTTAGGACCATTTTGGAGAGCTGTATATTATAGGAAAATTGGGAATAGCTTGTCCCAACCCAATCTGACGCTGACTATGATGACATACTGGGTGTGGAACCAGTTGAACTGCAACTTGGGCAGAGGCAGTGTTTACTTCCTTCAAAATTTCAAAAATTTTACAAGATTCTCCGTCACATCAAATCTTTGGACGCATGCATGGAGTATTAAATGTAGGTAAAAAAATAACTAATTGCACAATTTATCTGTAAATGTCGAGACGAATCTTTTAAGCCTAGTTAGTCCATGATTGGATAAATTTTACCAAATAACAACGAAAAGTGCTACATGAACTTTACACCCACTTTTACACCATCTAAACACTACCAGAGTTTTTGAAATTTTGCAGCTCGATGTCTATTTGAATCTATTGATATTATATTCCTATTCAGACTTCACACATTGCACTCTGAATCCAATATTGAATCCAAAATTCCCCAGCGTGTCAGTAGAAACAGAAGCCAGTGTTCAGAAACCATGTGCTTAAGCTCGCTATTTTCCAAGCATCAAGAAATTCCAGAATTAAAAATCACAGAAGAAGGTTGGGATTAGACCACAGCTCTGCCATTTCCTTCTTCGGCTGTGTTCAGTTCAAAAAAAAATTCCCCGTCACATCAAACTTGCGATACATGCAATATTAAATGTAGATGAAATCAAAAACTAATTGTACAGTTTGGTTGTACTTTGCGAGACGAACGTTTTGAATCTAATTAGTCAACGGTTGGATAATATTTGCCAAATAAAGCCAAAACGTGCTACAGTACTTTTTTTACCTCTTTTCGCGGAACTAAACACAGCCTTCGTTCCTTCCTACACCTCCACAGCCTCCAACAGAGCTAAATCCATGGCGAATTCTTGTCCGCCACCTCCGTGTCGCCTTGCTAATCCGAGTTGCTTAGAACAGTGTGAGACATGATTGTTCATTGCTTTCTATGCAATGCAACCCCACGCTTTGTTTAGTTCCCCTCAAAATTTCAAGTTTTTTCACTCTCTCCATCACATCAATTTTTAGCCACTTGCATGGAGTATTAAATGTAGGTAAAAAAAATAACTAATTACACAGTTTAGTTGGAAATCACGAGATGAATCTTTTGAGCCTAGTTGGTCCACGATTGGACAATATTTGTCAAATAAGACGAAAGTAGTACTATTCATCGGTTTGAAATTTTTTTTCAATCTAAACGAGGCCCCCACTCACCTTTTACCCACGCGGGTCATCGGAACTCCTCAGAGTTGTTTAGCTGGTTTTGTTCTGAACTTGGACTAACCATTCTCAGAGCCATGTGAAGAGCTTCGATCCAAGAGCGCTTCGATCCAAGAGCGCGGAGCGATATCGTGCCCCGTTTAACCGTAGTTTAAGATGGACTCATGTGCTTGGGGTGATAATGTGATGATGATTTGTGGCAGTAATATACTACTTACCCATACGTATGCAATGTACTCCTACACTAGTACAGACATGGAGTTCAAAGTTTGAAAATTTTCCCTCCATGTTGCACTGTTGAGGCAACACTGCTGCAATGCATGACATACTGCAAGTCCAACTGGTTGATCAGGTTTGGATCAGATCAGATGCTGACATTTTTGCAATGTGCCTACTCGCCAGGTGAAGATTCAGAAGATGCGTTCGAACCTGGAGGAGAAGCTGATGCGGCGGATGACGACAGTGCACCGGCGCGCCGAGGAGTGGCGTGCCACGGCACAGTCGCAGCACCTCCAGCAGCTGCGGCGCGCGGCCGCCGACAACACGCGGCGGCTCAGGGTCACGAGCCACCACCGCCACCTGCCGGGGAGCGACGCGCCCTCCTGCGCCTGCTTCCCCTGCAGCAGCAACAGCAACGTCGTCAGTGGCAACCTCCTCAACTATTAGGCTGCGTTTAGATGCAAAAATTTTTACAAAACGACACTATAGCTCTTTTCGTTGTTATTTAGCAAATATTGTTCAATCATGGTCTAACTAGGCTTGAAAGATTCGTCTCGTCCATTTCGTCTAAACTGTGTAATTAGTTTTATTTTTTATCTATATTTAATGCTTCGTGCATGTGTCTAAAGATTCGATGCGACGGGGAATCTAAAAAATTTTGCAAAATTTTCTGGGAACTAAACACGGCCTTACTAGATGGATGATCAGGCGAAAAACGTACTGTAACTGGGTAGATTGCTGATGTTGTAGAGGGTGTTTGAGGTGGGTGAGATCTGAGAATGGAGAGATTGGTGGAAATGTGCCAAGAACTTTGGAACTTTTTAGGGATATACCATATTGCTGAATGGAATGCTGATCCATAGTTGAGACTTGAGACGTGTCAAGGTTGATTTTTTCCCCTATCCCCATTGTGAAGGCTTATTTAGATACTTTCGTATTCACATCAATTCACATGTGTTAGAGAAAAATCTCAGAGTTCACATGGTTTTGGAGGAGCCCGTTAACCTTTCCGAGGTCACATGGGTTGTGTGATATGCAGCGTTGGACTCAGGCCTAAGATTACACGGGTTTGTTACGGGGGAGATTCTCAGGTAAGATGAAAGTTAAACAAACTTGTATCATAATCCACCTCAATATACGTGGATTGAAATAGATACAAGGGTATCCAAACAAGCCTCGAGTATTATGATGTCACGCCAGCAAATCCAAACCAACATTAATAGGTACGCTTAGGTTTCTCCGTGCTGATCAAGCATAAACGAAAGTACGCTTAAAGCTGAATCAATTTTTTATCCACTTAATAGTATAAAAGATAAGAGGCTAGCATGGAGGTAAAAAGATAGTCCACACGTTTCGCAGTGTCTCCTAAATATAACTACTGTTGTATTTCTCTTTGCCAGCTTATATTATTGGATACGTCCTCACTCCTCAAAGGAGTAATTAAAACCAGAATGGTGAATTTACATGGTGATCCAATAATATAACTAACATAAATATTCCTTGTCATACTCGGCAAATTATTTGCCAAAATTTCTCTTGAAAGCTTCCACTGACGGGGACATCAGCATAGCCTTTGCTAATCTGATCATGACAGAGTGGTCCAGGCACGTGTATACCCATAGACTGAGGCGTGAAAAGCTGTTGGCTGTTGGGGGGAAAGCGAGCCAAGGAGACATGAGCCCATACTTCCTCGTCATACTCGGCTACTGCCTACTAGTATGTCCAGTTATCTCTACTAGATGTTCAGTTATCTGTTTGGTCTCAATTCGTATGCGATAAAATTCAAATATGAATCTTTGTAGTCCGTTTTTAAATAGAAGCTAAAATAGATGCATTTGGATGTACTTTTCGTGATCTTTATCTATCCCAGTATAGTATATGTTAGTTTTCAGAAAAAAAAAGAAATAGCTAACTATTATCCATATCGTGAGGAATATGTGCAGAAAGAAACTATTTAAAATTTGTTTTATGATGACTAATGATATTAGCTTTAGTATTATAATGATGTATCCATTGAAACTAATGAAAAGTTATCTCTACAACAAACAAATTAATGAAACTATTGAAAAATTATTGTGTGTTGCGTGTGGTGTGGCCAGTTATTTCATCGAAGCTTTTTTTTTTGCGACTTATTTCATTGAAGCCTTAGGGCATCCTAAAGTCCTAACTCAGAAACTGGTATCATTTCTATGCTCATTAATTAGAGAGTTAGCTAAGCAAAATAGGGTTGTGGCATTGAAATTAAAGATGAGAGAGAAGGAAATGTTTTCTTAGATATGAAGAGATGTGATAGGAGAGACAACACACGTGATTAGACAAAACTTTATTTTGAAGAAATCATCTATTTACAATATGATTTTATTTGTAGTGTCTACGTAACATGGCGAGTACAGAAAATATCTCATTGTTTCTGGGTTGGGATGCACTGCCCCTAGTCAACTATACATACTCAAACCTCCAATCCTCGAGAGTTGAGTTAGAGGTCGTCCGCCAGTAATCTTCTTGTCCGAGTGCTCAGATTGTAGCAGGGCCGAGCATTCTCCTTCACATCACATTTTTCGAAGAATTTTGTTTTATTATTAAGTGATTCATTCATTTTATTTTCTTTATATCTTCATAGCATATTGGTTCTTATTTTTATTTTCCTTTTTCTTATTTGTTATTTCACTCTAATTAATTATTTTAGTTGTTTGTTTTAATTAATTTTTTTACTTTTTAATTTCGTACAATCCATGACATATATGTAATGTTCGTTTAGTATGTACACCTGTGATGTTGTAGATGTATTTTATGTTGTCGATATTGCATAAATGGGTGTTTCATAATTATTTTTTAGTATTTGTGATAATATTTGTAACGATATTGAAATTAATCAGTACACATGATAAAAAAAATGTTCATATTGTATAAAACCTTTTGAAATAATATATGTATTTATGATGTGTTTTTTGTGTTTATGTGGATTACATCATACATACAAAAATTGAAATTGCTTAATTTTTTTTTCTATTTTCACGTCTAGAATCCTTTTATCATAATTGTGAAATATTTTTGTATTGAAATTAGAACATTTGTCTTACGATGACGGAACATTTTATCTGGCACGACCTAGGATATCGCTTCGCTTGTATCAATAAAAAAAATCCTATCTTATCTTCGTGAGATAAGTTTATGTAAATATATCTACGTGGGATCATGCTTTGAATAGTTTATTAAAAAAACATGATGGTGCAATCAGAGTATTGTTTTTTTTTTAACTTTCAAAAGGTTTTGTACACATGCTGATGTTAACAAAGTTTTTTTTATTCTTAATATGCGTGGTTGCACTCATGTGGAACGGGGGGATGGGTGGTTTTCATTGGCGTTTCTCGAAAGCTATTTCGGTCCACGGAATACGAACAGAAAATTTAGCGGCACTTTTACTTGTGTCCTGATCCGGACTCCCGAGTCCCGAGCGGCCGGCGCCGGCCGGTTCACTGCCTTGCGACTTTGGGCCGGTTTAGTTGCAAAAAATTTGGTAAAATGACACTGTAGTATTTTTTGTTGTTATTTGATAATTAGTGTCCAATCATAGTCTAATTAGGCTTAAAAGATTCGTCTCGTTCATTTCGTCTGAACTGTGTAATTAGTTTTATTTTTTATCTATATTTAATGCTTCATGCATGTGTTAAAGATTCGATGTGACGGGGAATCTGAAAAATTTTACAAAATTTACTGGGAACTAAACGGGGCCTTTGCGAGTTTGCTTGCTGGCTCCGTGTGAAGGGAATCGGGTTAGAGTTAAACGCGCGCGATTAGCACCGCAGTAGCAGCAAGCAGTAACAAAAGATGGTTAACCCAAGCAGTCAAGCAGAGGAAGAGGAGAATCAGTGCTGTGGTTACTGGTTCGCTGCCTCCGACGTGGGCAACGGAGGGGACAGGTCGTCGTCGGGGCGCGCGCCCTCCTTTGACTGGGGCAACCGCATGCATGCACGCGCCGCCGGCGGATGGGACACAGACACGGACACAAAGCCGTACCCGTAGCTGTAAAAGTGCCGCATAGCGACCCCCCAACCTGCGTGCTGCGGGCAGCGGCCTTGAAGCGCGTCGGGACAGAGCACGGCCATCTAGGACGGTACTACTGGCCGGCACGCCCTGTAGCTGCGCCTAGCTTGTCGTCGAGCCGTGTGTCCGTCCGTCTCAGAGGAAGGGAGAGAGTCGAGAGAGAGGAACAGGGCCCAGGGACCAGCGGACAGCGAGCATCACCAGGGAGACCAGACCGTGGGCGTGGATCGGGTCGGAGCCTGGCACTGTAGCATCCTGCATGCGCCTGCCCTGCCTGGAATTCCATCCAGACCGCAGACCTGCACGATGGAGAGGGATTGTTGTGCTGTCAACGCCTGTCACTGCCCACGTGTAATGGAGTAGTACTAGTGCAACGGATGTAATGTACCCGCTGCTCCCCCGTAGGGGTACGGCCACGGCCGGCCATACACATACACTCGCGGCGGCATCCCATGCCCAAACATTGCACACAAGGCACAACCCATGTCTTAAACTTGCCCACGTGCAAGTGCAATGCATCCATCCACGTACAACAGTTTTCGACCCACACAGGACACAAGTCCACAGAGCATTGCAAGCGGCAACTCCTGTGCAACAGACAACCAAATGTCACCCCTGTTTCATTCAGTTACGCCGACCGAGTGTCTAGGCGGCACAAAGACCATCACCACACATTGATTTTCGGAAACGAACGCGGGACACTGCACAGGGATGCGTCGCAGAAGCAACAGGATTGAGTTTTACAGCTCCGTGTTGTTTCAAGAAAAATCAACTGCCATCGAAGTGTTATGTCAGCAATGCAGGCAGAGCTTGCTCCAACGTCACAATGTACAGATATACTTACCTTGGCTGTTATAACTAAAACGGTTAAACTGCATTACCCACACCCCACCGCTATTAAAGAAAAAAAAACCTATTTACAGTGTACGTAAGCACCTCTTCTGGACGTCAATGAATTGCACTTCCATGCCGGTTGTGTCCTGAGCTCCGAAAGGAGGAGGAATGATGCAACGAGTTCTATCGAACTGAACCCCGCAGGTAAATCAAATCCTTCACAACCTAACGTAAGATAGTAGTATCTGAGTCTCAAATCCAGGGTCCAAACAGCTATGGATTCTTTTGCTATCTAAAATCTGGATTCCAGGATCCCTTCTAGAATCCCACTGGTATTCAGACGGCACCTGAGCAACATTACACATATAGTGTTGCCCAGAGCAACAGTAACCAGGTTGTCTTGCTTTCCACTCCATGTCCGCCGATCTTGCTCTCGGCCACCAGACCTCTAGTCTTTTCTTCTCTATTAATCTCTTGCATTCATTCCCAGAAATTACTTTTTTTTTGCCTTCCTAGTAATTCAATAACAGGACCGCAAGCATGGCATGAAACCACCACCATCAGACCTCATATATGCCTTTATTTGATTATTTGATCTGATTCCAAATTCCATCCCAGTGTCTTGACCATTGCAACGCCTTTGGCGGTCATCACCCAGAGCTGTTGCTTTCTTTTGATGACAAGCTGTCAAGCACATCACTTCCTCTGTAGTTTGTCACACCAGGATCAGGGCTAAACGACTGCTGATTGTTCACAGCACTTGATGATGTTGATGTTGTTTTGTCAGCGGCAGCACCCCAGACATCAAAGTCTGTATTTTCCAGGAGACCCTCAGAGGCAATCCTTGCATCTCGGAATGGTCCAATGCACTTTCCCTTTGCAAACTTGATGCAAGCCTCCTTTGCTGCCTCTAGACAAGCAGCCATCTCTCGCTCTTCACATCTCTCTCTTTCTTCGTAATCAGTCGGGGCAGCTACAAATAAGCCTTTCCACCAGGGAGGCTTGCATTTGCGTGATGCGCTGATTGAGCACCCTGATCGTGCACCAGCCTGCAAAGATGTGTTTCCGTGTCATGTTATTGCATTTTGCGGGAGGGAAAGGAACTCTTATGAAGCAGAATCTAGTACTAAGTACACTACAACAAATTAAAGCATGTGTCAAATGTGAATGATATGTGCACCGCAAATGAAATATGGCAAGCTCAGCCTCAGTGAGCAGGAAGTAACATAACAGGAAATACAGTCATATCCATATTCCAAGGCAGCATAACTAGATCTGAGAGAAATTGAATTTACTTCTCAGATCATTTATTGACATGCATAGCTCTTAAAAAAAGCAACAGTAAGCCATTGAAATTTGACAAACTTTCCTCACTGCTCTTCATAAAGCTACAGCAAGACATGAAATTTGACAAATTTTCCTCACTGTTCTTCGTAAAGCTACAGTAAGACATGAAATTTGACAAAACACTAGGTAACAAAATCATTTTTAAAAAAATAAAGGCTGATATCATACAAAAGATAGCTAAATCAGCTCATTTTTATCGAACACGCAGGAGAGCTGCATATCATTATACAAAGAGAACATACAATGAGCTGTAACAGCAAATTATGTTTCGCATGTCAATCATAAATTCTCTAATTTAGCCTTGATGTTATATATTAATACAAGAAGCAGATTTGCCATGTGTACTGTAGAGCAGTGTCAACCACAACAACTAAAGCTAAGTAGCCATGAGCTGGTTTGCCCTCTTTAATGTATGCAGCTGCTATACTTATTGACTGGCAGAACTTGAGCCAGGCAACTCGGCCAGCTGCAATGATAAATAAATAAAAATAAAAAAATCTCTTGCGCTTCAAGTACTCCCTCCGTTCCAAATTATAAGTCGCTTTGACTTTTTGATCCATTCATTTTGCAATGTATCTAGACGTATTATTATATCTAGATGCATAGCAAAATGGATGTACCAAAAAAAAGTCAAGCGACTTATAACTTGGAATGGAGAGAGTAGGAGATATCAAGGAACAAAAAAAAGGAAAATAAACAGAAGTGAACATAGGTTTTCACTTGAGAAAATAATGGAGAAGATAAACTGAATAACAGAAAACATAACTTAACTGATTAAAAAATACAATATTTTTTATGTGTACGAAAAAGTATAATATAGATTCTAGCAAATGTTGTGTAAAAATAGTAAGGAGGCTGTTTTCCAAGAACACAGGGCACCAGAGTTTGATTAATAAGACAACTAATCACTGTCAGATAAGATTGATTGTGAGTTGGTTCGGTATGTAAAAGCATCTACAGATGGGATAAACTGAAAACTACATTGGAAGAAAACAAAAACAATAGGGGGCATGGAAGGAAAAAACCCGTCCATCAGAATAAGCTCAAGCACTCAACTGGTCTATATTTACTGACTCCATAACTGGCATTCCACAAAGAAAACATCAAAACGTAAAAAAATCACAGGTGAAATATAGACCAATGTTATGAAAAACTTCAACTCCAACCACTGAACCCCAGATGCCAGGAGATGGTTTGCTCTCTGTCAACTGGAAATCTGGGATAAACAGAAAACCACATTGAAAGAGAAACACAAATTTCACATTGAACGAAAACAAACATAAATAGAGCATGGAAGGACAAAAACCAGCCTATCTGAATAAGCTCAAGTCACTAACTGGCCTTCTTTAACTGATTCCATAACTGCATTCCAGAAAGAACACATGATCACAAAGTAAAAAAGCCACAAGCCAAACAACCAACCAACATAGTCCAATGTAATGGGACATTGTCAACCCCACCCACTCAATTCCAGTAGCCAGGAGCTGGTTTGCCCTCTTTGATGTCTAATATCATGGGGCTAAATCCTATACAATATGTTCTTAGTGAACTGTGCTTGCCACATGTCAATCACTCTGTTTCAAGCCTTGACACCAATAAATTATATTATATGCAGATATCAATACAAGAAGTGGATTTGACATGTGTACTGTGGAGCAGTGTCAACCACAACAACTAAAGTTAAGTAGCCATGAGCTGGTTTGCCCTCTTTAATGTATGCAGCTGCTATACTTACTGACTGACAGAACATGAGCCAGCCAACTCGGCCAGCTGCAATGGTAAATTAAATCCTTTGCACTTTAGGTAGGAGAGAACAAGAGGGAAAAAAAGAGAAGGGATGAGGGAAGGGGGGCTATCTCAGTGATGAAATCAATGATCGATAGCATTTGATACAGAACATAGTGAAAATAGATTTTCACTTGAAGAAGAGAACATAAGTTGCACATACTTGGGAAGCTACATTAAAGAATAAGAGAAAACATAACTCATCTCATTAAAGTACAATTTTTGTGGTGAGCAGAAGCATGTATAATGTATTTCTAGTTAATGTTGTGGAAAATATTGTAGGGAAGGCTGTTCTCCCAAAAGACAGAGCACTAGCATCAAGGTAATCAGGCAACAACTAATCATTCAGACAAAATCGATTGTGGTTTGGCTCAGAGTGTAAAAGCATGATAGTTGAGACAGCTGGGATAAAGTAAAAACCAAATGGGACATGGAAGGAAAAAAAACCCGTACACTTGAATAAGCTAAAGCACTCGACTAGTCTATGTTTACAGACTCCATAACCAGAATTCCACAAAGAAAGCATCACAAACAGACCAAAAGTGAAACATAGCCCGATGTTATATAGCACGGCCAACCCTGACCACTGAACTCCAGATGCCAGGAGGTGGTTTGTTCTCTTTGTCAACTGGGATGAAACTGAAAACCACATTTTTGAAGGAAACAAATATAAATGTCACATTGAAAGATAACAAACACAAATGGGGCATGAGATGATGAAAACCAGCCTGTCTGAATAAGCTCAAGTGCCCAACTAGCCTTCTTTTACTGATTCCATAACTACCATTCTAGTTTCCAAATAAAAACCATAAGCTAAATAAACATAGTCCAATGATTATGGGGCGGTGTCAACCCCAACCACTGCACTCCAGTAGCCAGGAACTGGTTTGTCCTCTTTGATATTTGCAGCTGCTAGACTTAATGCGTCGCATGACTAGCGCAAGGCACCTCGGCCAGCTGCAATAAGGAGACATGATCAGTTGACAGGCAAAGGTTTCCAGCTTTAATAGCTCCATCGACACGCTCCAGACAACTGAACAATGCAAGCTGCACGCTAAATCAATTTCCATCCGACTCGCAATGCTGCATTTTTAGACTATATAATCATGACCTCGCATTGCTTCACGCATCAAAGTTCATTGCTTTGCCAACACAAATACGACCGAGGAGGGGAGACGGGGTAGTCAGGGGCCAGGGCAGATTACCTCGCACTGGGAGACGAGACTGGCCTCGGCGACCTCCCAGGCTGCTCGCCAGCTGGCGGCGTCGCGGAAGGCGAGGACGACGGGGCCATCGCCGGAGGCCGGGGAGGGGACGGGCGCGCGGAGGAGAGGGAGCGGAGGGTCGAAGCGCACCACGGTGGCCGCCGCGGAATAATCTTCCGCCGAGTCGTCGGCGCTGCCCGCGAAGGCCATCTCGTGAATCGCCGCCGGGCGCCGGCGGCGGTGGCGGGAGGCGTTGTGAATGCTGGCTAGGGTTTGGGAAGTGAATTCTTGGGAAGTCCCTTGGATTGGGCCTGGGAGGTGGTAAGTCCCTTGAATTCTGTTTTGTTGGGCTCTACCGGGCCCTGCAGACTGGTTTCTTCCATATCTAATGTGTTTCAGGCGTTTTGTTTATTTCTTTCTTTACAGATGGTGATTCTTTCATGGGACTATGGGAGTTTGTGATGCTTTCTATGAAAATGAACTGATTCATATGAAATTCATGTATAATTCCTTTGAAATTCCTGTGTTTCAAAAGAGGCCTTAGATCATACAATTGAGCTAAGATGGTTTAAAGTTTTAATCCTTAACTTTAGCCAACTAAACTTTAGACTATAGGATCCAAAGATGCCCTTACATATGTTCCAACGGATTGTTGTTCACTGCTCCTTATTTTATTTGTTTGTTTATGTAATGGTTCTGTTGTGGTAGACCTGTGAGACAGGGATCAGCGTAGAATTGGGTGAATTAGAGATGATTAGAGAACGGGAGAATGACAGCTCTAGGGTCGGCCGCACCTTAGAGAGATGGAGGGGGGTAGCATGCTGCAGCCGTTTAGGTGCATGGTGAGCAGCATAGCCACCGGCGGCTCCAACATGGACAGGCTAGAAAGATAGTGTAACACCCCAAAATGGTAGCAATGTTCTAGAGCATTACCACACTTCACAACAACATCTAGTAAAAGAAAAGGATTACTGGAAGCAATAAACGCCAACTGAAGAGAACATTAAATTAAGTTTCTGCAATGAGATAACTAAATTAACATCGACACAAAGTATGAAAAGACTTCGACATCCAACTATTTTTTATTACAACCACTTGTGACTAAAAAGATGTGAATGTCATGGAAAGTGCACATTAAATTAAGTTCGCTTACACAAGTGTTGTTGGACAAGGGCCGTCAGCGGAGCGCAGCAGCGGCGACCAGGGCGGGACTTCAATGGTGGAGGGTGGGAGGGCGGGTGTGGGATCCGGTGGCGGCGGGGGCTAGGGAAAGTATTTGCCAGAGAGAGCGTGGGAGAAGAGAGGGGAAGAACCTCGGACATTGGGTCGAGGGAGGTGACAAGTCAGTTCTAGACTTGAGTCCGACTTAGGCAATCTTCATTAGGGTACTGACGCGTTTTATTGGAACATGTCATTGTTAACAGCCCCTGTTATCAGTGATGCATTTAGTTGGGAAGAGTCTAATAATTCATCATTGGTGATGTGTTTTGTTTCTGCACCATGGACGACACCTAGTAGTGTCACATTCCCTTTACCATTACTAATGTAACATTAGTGATGTGTTTCAACTCCGAGTCACTAATTAAGTTGTCTCTTTTGTGTTGTTTTGACATATTGCCACAGGTAGATTCTGACTCGAAGTTCCCTCTTAATTAATTGGTTCCTTCATATTTGACGCCATTAGTGTTGGAATATGATCGGTCCGGCTAACACCGAGATTAATTTTCAGCTTAATTAAAAGATAAGTTTTTGGTCCACCCATTTCTATCATTAATTCCAACTAAATAAGCATTGTCGTGATTGGCGGCAGCCCTTAGAATTCTAAGGTTTCGGCCCCCTGGCCCACAGCGCTATTATAAATAAGAGAGGCGCCCCTGGCGTCACACTGGTTCAATCCACGTGACTTTTCACATAACCGATCAATTAGGCGCTGGAGGGTTTTAGGAAGGCCATCTACCCACGTTCGTCTAGGTATTGCAAGATCTACCGCGTTCTTCACCGACTAGGAGCATCAAGCTCCAATCCGGTGAAGACTAAGATCTTCTTCATCTACATCAAGTACACGAGCACAGATGACATCTTCCGACTCTGTTAGTATCTAATGTTAGTTTCCGCATTAAGATGAGTTAGTGATCATGTTTTGTCTAAGATAAAGATCCTATTAATCTAAATTCTAATTCAATAATTGGTATCAAGAGCCTCCTTAGATCTAACATGATCCTACGCCAGAGTTTAATCTGTTTCATGCCTCTGTTATGTTAGATTAATTTCGGCTAAGTCAGAATTAGATACAAATTTATTTTTATTAAGATTAATCTGATCTGCTACATGCATGATAGCTCTTGTGATGTTTATCTTAATCTAATGATCTAAGTTTTACTCCCTTAAGTGCCGAATGAGATCTGTTTAAGCTAATCTCGTGAGTAATTTGCCCTAAATTAGATGTGATCAATGTTTAATTTCATGATCAGAACAACTAATTAAAGGGCTAAAGTAAAATTAGATGCATGTTTACGTCACATAAATGCCGAATTAGTTTTCGATCTAAGTTCTAAGTTCATGATTAGGCTACAATAATTATGGTTAGGGTTTTCTGATTACCGAAATTAGTCTCTGTTTAGCCTGATCTTAAGAAATTAGTAATCTTTTCCATGATTAAGCAATTAGAAGATGATGATTGGGCAAAACACGAGAAAAGTCCCAAAAAAAATCCCCCCAAAATCAGAAACTCTAACCCTAAGATTAAGCACCTAAGATTGAAATTGATGGCGCACCTATGCGGTTCGTATCCGGATTAAGGCCGGGTCGCCACGACCGCGCGACTATGAGCGAGCGGGTGGGTCGTACCCGGCGCTTAGGCTGGGTCACCACCGCCACCGCAGGGCTGGGCCACGCAGGAGGAAGGGCGCCACCGAGCGCACGCTCTGCACAGGGCCACGCCGCCAGCGCGTGTTTTTCGGCCGTCGTCGACGTGCGTGCCGTCGCTGCTGTGCATAAGCTGAGGGGCCGCCGACGTGTGCTTGTGCACCGGCGGGGCCCGCTAGACGGAGCCGCGCGCAGGCTGCTGCCGCACGCACGCGCCGCCTAGGAGGCCGGCCGGTGCTGCCAGCCGCGTCGAGCTATCCTGCTCCCTCTCTCTGTGGCTGCTATCGTTTCGTTAGGAGTTGAAGGGGAGAGAAAGAGTCACGGCTCAGGATGAGAAATCAGCTGTTTTTTTAGGGTTATCATCCCTTTTATACAAGCTAAGAACAATCATGGCCATCGGATGTTTTTCTATGGCTGAGATTCTTTTGGTTAAAGGATTGTTGAGCAGGACGTTGCTGGGCTTCAGGTAGAGGCCGCACGGCCTTGCAGGCTCACTGTCGTAGGCCTATCTGGCCAAAATTAGCGCAACATTGCACATTATATTAAGGCCTAATTGTTTTATTATTATTATATCAGTGCATTTTTTTAAGTTTTTTGGTTAAGTCTTGAGCTAATTAATGTTAGTTTCTGTTATTTATAAGTTATTTTTTGCTCATATAATTTTGCTCACTGAGTTTTATGAATTCTTGTGTGTGTGTGGCTACTGCACGAAGAAGCAAAAAAAAACTAAATAATCATGGATATTAGGGTTTTTGGCCGAGTATTCATACCCATGAGTTTTGTCTTGCCAAATCCTAGCCATCCATTGAGATAAGATCATCGTAGCCACTAAGTTTTTCTAAGTGAGACACTTATTTTGTTTTTTTAAAAGGGGAGAGCTTGCTAGTTCGGCTATTCAATTTAAATGCATTATTTAAATACTTTAATTAAATTTTGAGTTTTTTAATGCTCTCATTATGTTAATATTTTCAGCTTAGTTTATTTTCAGTGACTTATTTATTGCTTTAAGTTTAATGCCCTCATAATGATATATATTCCCATTTCATATAAAATTTAAGTACCCTTTATTGTTTAGTAATCTTTAGGTTATTCTAAGCATATTTTGGGGATTAAGTTTAAGATAAGACATTTTCTTTTCTTTAGTGCAATTTAACTTTTATGCACTATTTGAATAAGTTCTAAGTCTAAATTTTTATTTTAGTTTCAGTATTAATTCTATATTTTTTCTTGAGCATTATTATGATTTATATTGATGCTCTAAGATAAAGCTTTGCAATATTTTGTATTCAGTTATAAGTATTTGTATTTATATATACATATATATCCACCACTGTATAATAAGATGGTCTCTGGTTGAATGGAACCAACGAGAAGTTGAACTGGAGATTACTCATAGTTAATTTCTGACCAACGTTGACTTTAACTATGAGTTATTTAAGACGGTTTTTTGTTTGTTTCTGCCCAACGGTGATGCAAATTAAAATCGTTAAGCATATTGTTAATACTGACCAATGTTGTTTTAACTTTATGCTTTAAGTACATCTTATATACAACTTACTAATTGGGACATTATTTTTCTTCTTTTCTCAGTAAATTATGCAGACTATATAAGTAAAATAGAACCCCTAAGTTGCACTAATTTTCCTATTTAGAACAATCAGGTGCTTGCCATTCTCAAGGAGCTGGACCTTGATTATGTGCTTTATGAGGAAAAACCACATGCTCCTTCTCCTATTTGTGTGTACTATGCTGAGAGGATGAAGGAGCACATCCCAAAATTAGAAAAATGGCAGAAATGAGATGGTATTGCCAAAATGATTATACAATGGTCGCTCTCAGTTAACATGATTAGGAGATTCCTTTCTAATGAAAATAACAGAAAATTAAGTGCTAAGGAGCTTCACAACTTCATAAGAGCACACTTTAGAAAGGTTTTTCTTTTTGATAGCTTACTTAATTCCCGTTATGATGGGATAAGTGGTCTGGGTAACCACATTAAGAGCTTGTTTGATATGGATTATGAGTTAAAGACACTTGGATTAGATTTGTCTGATGAGTTTATGTTAAATTGCCTTATGAATTCTATGCCTGAAAACTATAACAAACATGTTCAAAATGATAAGTTTCCAATAGTCTGTAAATTTTGCAAGTTACCCAATTGATGATAAGTATAAGCATGGCTTCGAAAGACAGGTAACTAAGTTGTCTCATAAATTTACTTAAGATATTTCCCCAACATATGGTGGATTAACTAAGGTGCAATAACGCATATCTTAACTTCTCCTCAGGTCTTGCCAAACTAGGGGAGCAAGGGGAGCAAAGTCTAAGAAGCCATTAATGGAATAAAGATGAAGTCGAGCCTTGGAGCTTCGCATTAGATTTGTTCTAAATTTAGTACTTAATGATGCTAAGTCATCTTAGTTTGAGATACTTTGTATTTTGAACAAATGCAAATTTATTCCATCATGATTTATCTTATTAGTTGGCAAAGAGATGTATTTCCTGTAATATGGGTTTTCTTTATGTCAGTTTTATCTTTAAGTTAATCATTACTCAAGACGATGAGACCTTGTCGAAATTGTGTCACTACAGTTTAAGCCACATTTCGAAGGGGAGAATAGACTGTCTCATTAGGAAAGAGATGCTATATTTAAATAAGACTATAAAGCATGAGACTTAAGAAATGAAATTAAAAAAACATACTAATTTTGTCCCTTAACCCAACATGAGTCTCTAATTGAAGTATGGCTTGCTTTCGCTATTTCTGGCCAACGCTGATTAGTGTTTGCATGTCCACCAAGTTTCTTGTTCTAGTTTATTCTGGCCAACGCTGATTAGACTAGTTTATAGAGCTTGTTTTTTTGAGACTTATATGCCTTATATTTGTCATTCTGGCCAACGCTGATTGATGAATATTTGACCATAAAAGTTTTATTGGGCAAAACCTCAACAAGACATAAGTACAGTCTAGCTAAGGATAAGAAATGAGATTCTAAGTAAATGAGCTGTCCACATGACACCCTGATTATGTTTCTAGAGAACACAGAAATCAGTGGGAGTAAAATCCAAAGGATTGTGTTTCTACTGTTATAACTATTTCGCTAAGTTAAAATATAATGAACGTGTTCCTAGAGAATGCAAGAATCAGTGGGAGCTAATAGGAGTTCATAAAGGAGGAACATAAAATCTTGGAGAGATACAGGCTTAGTTTTCTGTATCAATGACTCAAGAAGACAAATATCTCAATTTGTGCCATAAGTCATTAGTATACCTCCATTTAAATTACTACAATTTGTATTATGGATTTTCAAGAGTCGTGTGCCACAACAGATATATGTAGCAACCATTAGTGGATAATTAGGCACATAAGTAAACCTCTATTGTTATTACACTGCTTGTGATCCATGATGACCATATCAGAAGAGGAATTTTGTTATTCTAAACTCAATAATTTTTATGAGCTTAAGTCCATAAGTATATATAAGTGTGGGTTCTAATAAGTTTTCTGATGAAGTCAAACCAGTAGACTATAAAAGGGTCTATAATTCTAAGCGTGACATCAAAGGGATTTTTTAAGAAATTTAAACTAAGAACATAGCCCACTATAGTTTAGAATTTAATTAAGTGGACAATTATGCTTATAAAAAAGGGTGGAAAAAGGTTATTATCCTAATACTCTACATGGGTGAAGTTGAGTTACGTGGCAATAGGAATGTCACATAAGAGTTTTCTGCTCACCCGATTTTTTTTAATATGATGTATTTTGATGAAGCCTCTGAATTTTTGGCTATTAAGATACACATTACAGGACCAAATGAGTACTAGGATTATCATAAAAAGCATATCAACTATATGCATAAGTGATAGAGTTTGAAATGTCATGCCTGTCTATTCACATAATGCAAATCGCATAATACATTAAGTTTAATTATTCTAAATATTCTAAAAAAAAGGTTAGTAATAGTTGAAGAGGAAGACGTTCCATATGCTTCGACTGTCATTAACTTCAAGAATGCTCAAGTCAATACTAGTCTAGACTTGGCATTGAGATACTTGGCAAAAAAAGTTTATTAATCCAGAATAGGTCCACTGGAAGGTGCTATAGAATTTTAAGTTATTGATTCACCAAAAGAATTATTGTGTCACTTATAAGAATTAAGATTTATTCAATTGCCAATTCTCTTGAGTAGGTATAAGAAAGTGCACAATTAGATTATACCTACTCTTGTAGAAAAGGACAAATTTATTGAAAGCTCCAAATGTAATTAGTATTAAAATGAGCTCAATTAGTGATATGAATATGACAGGCCATGTGGCTTAAGAGATATTATCCCAAAATTGAGTATTAACATACTGCTATAAGCCTATAGTTGAATTGCAGTATTATTTTGAGTAATGACAGACATCAAATGCTGATGCCAAGCACATTGATTAAATGTTGTGAAAGAAAGAACCCAGGATCAAGTTATTAAGCTTGAGAAAAAAAAACAAGAACTAAGCTGATGCTAGCATGTTTGATTATTTGAGGCTTAATACTTATCCCATTTATGAGCGCGCAAATATATTTGAGTTTTTTTAGTTTAGAGTCTCTAACTTGATTCCTGGTAATAGGGCCATATACTCCCAATAAGTAATAAGCATTCTAACAAGGTATTACAGTGAACTATGGGTAATGGGGTTCCAGTGGCGATTAATGCTACTGACGACGCATTGGTCTGCTCTTACTGTAGTACTGAGTGTGAACATAAGTATGAAGCGAACATTAGTTGCGTAATTGCATTAGCCGTTCGATCAAGTGGGAGAATGTTGGAATATGATCGGTCTGGCTAACACCGAGATTAATTTCCAGCTTAATTAAAAGATAAGTTTTTGGTCCACCCATTTCTATCATTAATTTCAACTAAATAAGCACTGCCGTGATCGGCGGCAGCCCTTAGAATTCTAAGGTTTCAGTCCCCTGGCCCACAACGCTATTATAAATAAGAGAGGCGTCACTGGCGTCACACTGGTTCAATCCACGTGACTTTTCACATAACCGATCAATTAGGCGCTGGAGGGTTTTAGGAAGGCCGTCTACCCACGTTCGTCTAGGTATTGCAAGATCTACCGCGTTCTTTACCGACCAGGAGAATCAAGCTCCAATCCGGTGAAGACTAAGATCTTCTTCATCTACATCAAGTACACGAGCACAAATGACATCTTCCGACTCTGGTTAGTATCTAATGTTAGTTTCCGCATTAAGATGAGTTAGTGATCATGTCTAATCTAAGATAAAGATCCTATTAATCTAAATTCTAATTCAACAATTAGATCTTTCTGAATGAAGGGATATCATTATTTGCATGCACTCCAAAATTTCTCAAAACAAACCATTGTCGATGACATAATTTATGTCGCAGAGAAAATATGTCATTCAATATATAACTCGATCAGCTAGTGTGAATTATTCATAGGTTGAGGACTAATTATTATGCATAAACAAGGAACAACATAGCCTGAATAAGCAAGTCTACATCTTAATACACGCGCAACGGCAGGTGGGCAAAATTACAACTCAGAACAGAGAATTGCATCACGACAAGTTCTCCTCCACATCATTGGAATTGCCTCCATGCTTTATTTTTGTCACCTCGCTGTCGGCAGGCCCTAGCTGTCGGCTGTCGCTGCACTTTGTTTGTCGGTACCAGGTGTATAGTGCATAGGATGCAATATAGATCAGCAAGGGAATTACCAGAGCAATGACATTCCTGGACATCTCCCAGTCTCTGGTACTGCCTGCTGCGTAAGCAACCAGGAGACCAACCAAATCTAGCAAAATGGCCATACGCAGTGGCCATAGCGGCAACTCCTCATGCAATGGAAGCAGAAGGACGATGACGACGATGGACGCCATAAATGAAGTGGAGTTGCTATAGAAGAAAACATGGTACCGACTTTTGTCAGTGTCGTGGAGGATTGAGTTGCTTGCAGAGTGACCATCGTTGTCTTGCCAGAGGCCACCTGGTGGTTTGAGGCCAGATTGGTATGCCACACTCGCAGCCAGGACTCCTAGCAGCATCAAGTACTCACGCAGCTTCTTCTGCTCCTCCTTCTTCTTCTTCTCCTCCTCCTTGTCCTTGTCTTGTTCAGGGGATGCATCAGTATTAACAGTGCCACCTTTGCCTGCGTCGCCGCCAACAGATGGCCCATCTCCTTTATCATGACGATGTTCCATAAGTCGTCGAATCAAGAGAATGACCACCCACAAGGTTACACAAGTGAAAACCAGAGCAAACAATACCAAGACATAGATAGAGGTTTGCAGTTGCCGGGAACTTCCTGCAGCGTATGCGCCCATTAACCCAAACAAGCCCACCACCATGCACACAAAGAAGGCATAGCACCGTATGCCTGGCATGTACAGGTTTGGGTTCACTAGCAGGACAATCAGGGCCACGGACGCCATGAAGCTCGTGGCGTTGCAGTAGAAGAAGGCTTGGTAATGGCCAGGGTAGTTGTTGAGAAGGACTGGGAATCCTGCATGGTGACCAAACTCGTCATCCGCTGACCAGAAGCCGCCTGGCGGGGTCAGCCCAGCTTGGTAAGTGATTGTAGCAGCTAAGATTGCAAGGAGCAGCAACACCTCCCGTTTACTGTCCAACTCATGAGCATTTCCATGTTTGTCGTCTTTGTCTAGTGTGAAGAAGATGATATGAATCACCACGTAGACAAGGACGGCACCAGCCAAGGCGATGACATATATGGAGGTGCTCACATCCCTGCAGCACCCTGCGGCATATGCAACAATGAGTCCAAACAGATCCACTAACATGGCTGCCTCCAGTGAGCGGCGCATAACTAGGAATTCGCACTTCACCATAAGGATGACAACCAAGGATGCCACAAATGCTGCCGAGTTGCTGTAGAAGAACACCTTGTACCACTGAGGGTGTGTTGCGAGGAGTACCGGATCACCAACCTTATGGTGGCCATCCCGGTTGTCTGACCACAGACCGCCCGGTGGATCTAGTCCAGCTTGGTAAGTGACACTCGCAACAAGGGTAGCAAGCAAAATAACAAGATCATGAGCCTTTTCCAGTCCAACACCATCTTTTTTGAGTGGAAATCCTACATCATCTTTTTTGAGTGGAAGTCCTACATCATCTTGTCCTCTATCCCTGTCAATTCAGACGTATATAGATATTAAGGGTAAAGTTCAATTTTCAAACTTCACAACTACTAAGTTACATAGCAATTCGATTTTCAACCTTGAACTACAAGACTAGGTACTAGATACGCTCCAACTATCGCGACAAAATTTGACCCCTAGCTGGTTTCAAAGTTGGTTTTTCTATTTTCTAAACATAATAAAATTTTGGTTTAATATCTAAAAAATCATAAGTAAATTATTTTAAATTATAAAAATATGAAACTAGTATCAATTCTTTTTATTGGAAAATGTTATCTATCTCTCGGTGATCTATTTAGAGAGATTTGGGACTTATTAATTTTTGTTCCTATTGTTTTATTGTTCGTGTGACTACCAGCAACAAAAAAATGTTATTGGACTGCCGTGCAAGCAAAGAAAACTTAACTTGCTGGCTTAGAGAAGCTAGGGAAGAGGCTTGTGGTCGTCATATATATACCTGCTGCTACTAGGTGGCCCATGTGGTACATTGAGTGTTCTTGGCGAGCCATTGATTTCCCTTGTGCTTGGTTGACGACATCGTTGAGCGGCTCTAGTAATCGCCACTTGGAGGAAGATGTATGCAAGAACTGCGCCAATCAGAGAGACTACATAGATAGTAGTGTCAATCTCTCTGCAGCTCCCAGCAGCATAGGCCCCAACGAGGCCAAAGAGCGCGACGACGATGAGCCCGTACAGCGCAACAGACCGTACTGAGAGTTCCTTCTTGAGCCTCTTGTCGAGGAGCAGCATGATGATGAGAAGGGAGGCGACAAACGCAGTTGTGTTGCAGACAAAGAACGCCAGGTAGCGGGCGGAGCTGTGGTTCTGCAGAATTGGGAGGCTCAAACGGAGGCCATCCTGGATGTTGCTCCAGAAGCCACCCGGTGGGCTTAGCCCACCCCCATATGTGATGGTAACAACAAAGGTCGCAAGTAGCATCAAGACCTCACTACTTGCGACCTTGTCCTTTTCTTCCCGGCTCTGGCTCTGGCTCTCATGATCCTCCTTTTGCTGCTGCTTATCATCTTTACATTTCTCTAGCTTGGAGATGATATAAAGCGAGAAAGTAAGCACGGCGTAGGCCAAGACAACAGACATTACCAGTGTGGAATATATGGTTGTGAATACATCGCGGCAGCTTCCGGCAGCGTAGGCCCCCATGAGTCCAAGTAAATCGAGGACCATGACCACCCGGAGCACGGTTTCACAGACTCCGTTGTTGCCCTCCTGCAGGATGAGGAGGAGGAAGCAGACCACGACCGAGGCCGCAAACGCAGTCGCGTTGCAGTAGTAGAAGGTGAGGTATCGGCTATGGTGGGTGTCGAGAAGGATTAGGTCACCAGCGAGGTGACCATCCTTTGTGTTGTCGTCCTCCTGCCAGACTCCTCCTGGCAGGTTGAGGCCGGCAGCGTATGTGACCGCCACAACCAGAGTGGCCAGTAGAAGAAGGTACTTCTTCAGCTTGTACTCTGCTGAAGGTTTGTTGTCCTCGGACTGGGTTGGTGCCATTTGGTTGGAGGATGCTCTGCTTTCGCCTGTTGGATATTGCTTGCTTGTTGGTGGTGGAAAGAACACTCTTATTTGTTATATATAGCTGTGCACTTGCACATACACATATATATAGCTTGATGTGCATCTGTGTGTCAGCTAATCGTATCATGACTCCATCAGGTCATCTCGGTCAAAATTTTATACACTACGTGAAAAACTTAAGGGAATGCCCCCTGCACCGCCCCTACAGTGGCTGGGCCGGCCCCCTAGCTGGCCAGATCACCAGCCGCCCCTGCTGTGGCACTGTAGGGGCGGCTGGTGATCCAGCCGCCCTTACAACAGAGCACTGTAGGGGCGGCTGGATCACCAGCCGCCCCTACAGTGGTCTGTAGCTATAAGTGTCATTCCCACCCTTCTTTCTCCCCGAGCCACTCACTCTAACTCGTGAAAAAAGGCTTGGGAGGCCTTGGGCACCTTCCTAAAATTGCTCTAGTAAGGGGGAGGTTTTCAACTCAAATCCTTTGGTGGAAAGCTTGTTTAAGGTAAGAGAATGCCATTCCCACCCTCTAATCCAAGTTTTATTGGTTGGTTAGTGAGCAATTTACATTCTTGTTTTCTCTCTTTTTCATGGTGCTTGAGCTTTGTATTGCCCAAATTGGAGCTTATCTTTGATGCCACTAGTGTAGATTAGGTAGAGACATGACCTTGCACCCTCAATTAGATGATATAGCTTGATTTTAGTGGAGATTAATTGTAGTTTGATGTATGGAGAGAAAAGGCATGTTCTAGATCTAGGGTTTCCTTTTCTTTTTTTTTAGTTTTTGTTTCATGACATTGGAATGTGGTTGGCATGAATACTTGTTGGTAAACTAATAGTTGTTGCTAATAATTGTTGCTAATAATAATTATTGCTAATAATGGTAGATAATAATTGGTACTATTAATTGTGGCTAATAATTGTGCCTAATAATCATTCCTAATAATTGTTGCTAATAATTGTTGCTGATAATGATAGCTAATAATTGTTGTTAATAATGGTAGATAATGATTGTTACTACTAATTGTGGCTAATAATTGTGCCTAATAATCGTTCCCAACACATTTATTGCTAATAACGGTAGCTAATAATTGTGTTACTAATAATTATTCCATCTACGTTACTAATAATCGTTCTCAACTTTATTTCTTTTTAATGATGGAGGACAGGACGACTTGGATGTATTGTTTGCCAAGGCACTCGCATGCCTTTGCTGATGAGGTGGACAAATTTATTGCAGTCGCGGTGAATCATGCAAGGTAATCAGGGACTAATCGTTCAATTATTTGTCCCTGCAAAGATTGCAAGAACCAAATGGCAACTTATGATGAGGAAGACATCAGATCACATCTGGTTAGGCGAGGATTTGTTCCGGACTACACAGTATGGGTTCACCATGGTGAAGTAATGGTTGATGACGGCAACGAATGGTACGATGCCGACAACCAGTTGGCGTCCCGATTCTCAAACATGTTTGAAGCACAGATGCAAGATGAGTCAGCCAATGAACAAGCACGTGGTGATGATGCCGGTGGTGTCGACAATAATGATGTTGATGTTGGCGGTGTCGACAATAATGATGGTGGAGCAGGTGAGGGTGATGCAGAAAAGTTTGACCACATAGAGGAAATGCTTCAGGCCTTTGGACCAGAAATACTACAATAGAAGAATGGTCTAGAAAATCTAGAGCGGGTGAAAGCAGCGTCGAAGGTGACTGTGTATGGTGTTGAGAAGGGCTGTCCAACACACTGGACACTGCTCCATTTTGTGCTTGAGCTACTCATCCTGAAGGCTAAGTACGGCCGGTCAGACTGCAGTTTCGACGATCTGTTGCATCTTCTGTCATCTGTGCTACCACTGCCAAACTTAGTTCCCTCCAACACATACCATGCGAAGGTCATAAGTCCATTGACAATGGGTGTTGAAAAGATCGATGCAAGCCCCAACTATTGTATCCTTTTTCGCGGTAAAACGTTCGAAGGCCTGGATAAATGTCCTCGTCGTGGGGCAAGTCGGTACAAGGACAATGACCTTTATAGTGGCGGAGAAGCCACCACCGGGAAAAAGAGGAGTAAGAAGGGTTCCAAAAAGGTGGTACAAGAATCTCAACCTCCAGAGGACACCCCATTAGGCAACGACGCAAAGAAGAGGAAAATTCCTGCCTTGGTAATGTGGCACCTGCCAGTGACCGATCGGTTGAGGCGTATCTTCCTCAACCCTAAGGAAGCCGCGCTCATGACATGGTGGGACGATGAGCGCAAGGTCGATGACGATGTGATTGCACACCCGGCCGATGGCAGTCAGTGGCGGGACTTTGTTGACAACAACCCGCTGTTCAGCTCGGATGCAAGGAATGTACGGTTCGCCTTGAGCACCGATGGAATGAATCCCTTCAATGAGAGGACGAGCAAACACAGCACCTGGCCAGTGATCTTGACGATGTACAACATCCCGACGTGGTTGTGTCAAAAGAGAAAGTACATTTTCCTCACTGTTCTTGTTTCTGGCCCTCAGCAACCAGGCTTTGATATGGATGTGTTCCTCGAGCCTGTGATGGAAGAATTCGAGAAACTATGGAGGACCGGGGAGCTAATGTACGATGCGTTCCAACAAGAGACCTTCACATTAAGAGCAATAATATTTGTGACTATCAACGACCACCCCGCGCTGTTTGCCTTGTCTGGACAGTTCAAAGGCAAGACGGGATGCTTGGTCTGTCTGGATGATACTAAATGGGTGTACCTAGATGGATCCAAGAAGACTGTTTACATCAGGAACCGCCGCTTCCTAAAGCAAGGTCACAAGTATCGCAGCAAACTGTACTTAAAGTACTTTGGCAACATCCCAGAGGATGAAGACCAGCCTCCGGTGAGACGTCATGATGGAAAATATGTGTTCGAAATGGTGAAAAACATAAGCGTCGTCTATGGAAAGAAGAAAATGGATGGAACGCCCAGAGATAGAAGCATACCTCCTATCGAAGGCATGCCTTTTAAGAAAAAGTCAATCTTCTTTCAGTATCTTGAATATTGGCCACAATTGGAGGTCCCCCATGCCATTGATGCTATGCACGTGCAGAAGAATGTCTTTGAGAGTCTCATCGCTACCTTGATGGACACAGCCAAGTCAAAGGATAGTCTCAAAGCACGGAGGGACATGGAGCAGCTAAATGTTATGCCAGAGCTTCACCCGATACCTGATTCAAAAACTAGAAAATACACCATGAACGCGGCTAGCTACAACCTGGACCTACAAGAGAGGAGAGGTTTATGCACTTCTGTGAAGGGGATCAAAGTCTCGACTGGGTTTTCGGCAAACCCGAAGAAGCTAGTGTCGATGAAGGACCTGTCATTTCCACAATGCAAAGCTCACGATTGTCATATGATGCTGATGGTGTTCCTACCAATCGTAATCAGGGCTATCAAGCCAGAGTTTTTGAAGATGGCTATAACTCGCATGTGCTACTTCTGGTCGAGGATCTCGCAGAAGAAGATTAGCAGGACAGAGCTGAGTGACCTACATGATTTCATCGTGGAGACCCAAACCCAACTAGAGATGTGTTTACCTCCCGCTTTCTTCGACACAATGGTACATCTCATGATTCACATGGTTCATCAGATATAGGCATTGGGCCCTTGCTACTTGCATAAAATGTGGTCGTACGAGCGGTTCATGTCGGTTCTAAGCCGATACGTGCATAATCGTGCATACCTAGAGGGCTCCATGATAGAGGGCTACAGTAGTGAAGAAGTCATCGAGTGCTATCAAGAGTACCTAAAAGTACAGAGAGGGATTGGTATTCCTGATTCTCGCTACAAGGGTAGGCTGGCCGGGAAGGGCACAAATGGTAGAAAAGTCTTCATCGACAAGGAATACGCAGAAGTGAGTCGGGCGCACTACGCTGTCTTGGCGGGCACAAAACTGATGGATCCATACATTAGTGAGCACTTGGAGATCATCTCGTCGGAGTCAAATGGTCGTAGAGGTGACTGGATCATGAAACAACACAGGCAACGCATAACTTCATGGTTGAAGGACAAGAACATACAGCCTGGAGAAACCATAGATTCTATTACCATAAGTAAGTTGGCAGCGGGGCCATCGAGACAGGTGACATCTTGGAGTTCTTATGAGATCAATGGGTACACATTCTATACCCACACAAAGGATAGTAAAAGTGTGAACCAAAACAGCGGTGTTCGAGTAGTGGCTATCGACGCGAGGGGCCAAAAGGTCGACTACTTTGGCATAATTGAAGAAATATGGGAACTTGACTATGGAACTGAGGCACTAAATGTGGCCCTATTTCGATGTCGCTGGCTCAAGCAACATGAAATCAACGAAATCGGATTGAGGGTCGTGGACCTCTAGAACATAGGCTTCCATGATGATCCATGGGTGCTCGCTTCACATGTTATGCAAGTTTTCTATATGACCGACCCGCTCAGTATTGTCCCCCCAAAGAAGAAACCTAAGCATGTGGTTATCCCCGGAAAACAACACATTATCGGAGTTGATGGCGTTGACGATGCTGAAGCCTACAATAAGTGTGATCAGATGCCGCTATTCATAGACTTTATTAAAAAGATCGATGATGTGGAAAAAAAACTACCCAAAGACGTATTGCCATGGGAACGAAAAGGTGTCAAGTGGAAAACTGTCTCGGGGGCAGATACTGATAACTAGTTATATTAAGCGTGAGTACATTTATGTATGTGTGTGAGACTACATTTATATATGTGTGTGAGACTACAATTTCGTAACACTTTGTTAAATGCAAAAATGTCCTATGTATCAAATGCAGATCTTGATGAGTGGAACAAACTTGCTATTCATGACTTTTCGAGTTGCGGCCGTCTAAGGTCTTGAAAACCTGCGTGTAGCCGTGAAAATTTGAAAATTCAAAATTTGAGTGGTCCAAACCCTCTCAGATGAAAATTCAAACTAAGTCTATTAAAGTTTTATTCAAAATATTCAAATGAAAAATATTTGAAATAAATTAAAATTATTACATAAATGGATTTGGATTTTCAAATTTACATAAATCTATTTTTTATATCTAAAAACATTTGATTTTGAATTTAAAAAAACATGAAATAGTTTAAAATTATATACTTCATATAGATAAATCAATAGAAAATATAATAGTTTAAAATTATTTTATAAATATATTTTAAAGTTTAAGTATGTACAAAATCTATTCTTTACATTTTTTTAATTTTTTTTGGAAAAACCACTGCCTTACAGTGGAGCGCCTAGTATATATGCGCCGGCGGCGCTGAGGTGGCTAAGTATTGGGCGAAATCCTCCTTCCCGACGCCGTCAGGCTGGCGAATTTCGCCGCCGCCGTCGCCCTTCGCCCGGAGCTCTCCGCCGCATCCTCTCCCTCCCGGAGCACTCCGCCGCCCCTCACCCCTCCGCCGCCGCGCCTCCCTCACCCCCCCTTTCGCCCCGCCGCCGCATCCTCACCCACCACCGGAGGCTAGGGTTTGCGCCGCCGCCGCGCACCGCGCTGCCCCGTCACCGGCGGCTAGGGTTTGCGGCCGCCGTCGCGCCCCGCGCCGCCCCGCATCCGGTGGCTAGGGTTTGCCGCTGCCACCGTCCACTCCCGGCCCGTGTGCTCCGGTGGCGCCCCTCTGCCCTCCCCCCGCGACTTTCTTCCTCTCGACCGACTGGTACGATCCCCCCTCTCTCCTCTCTGACTGAAATTGGAAGTTGGGATGGCATGCTCTCTCTTGGTGTCTGGTGAGCTCTGCTGTAAAATTTGGGTATAGGAAACCATCCTTGAAAGATGGATCCTATACTATTATCATCATGATAAAGAAAAAGATGAACCAGCCAGGGCAATCTACCCCTGCTGTTAACAACCTCAATAACAAAAAATGTTCAGTTTGTCATTGACTACGAATTCTCGGTGTAGTTGCTCGAGCTATGAGATGTAGCCCACTAGTTTGTTTAGTAGCCAGTCCTACTTGCTGCTTGTATTCAGGTTTATGTGATCAATGTATACACTAAATAGGGGATTCTTGCTATGACAGACTATTGATTTAGGATGCCATGCTGTCTCTTGGTGAGCTATGCTATGAAATTTGGGTACAAAAAACTAGCCCCGAAGGGTTGACCTTATGTAATCGTCATGATAAACGATGAAGTATTGATGAGTTGTTTTTTACCAACTTGGTAGCATTTCTGTGGCAGCCTTGCATTTCTGTGGTAGCCTTGCACTATGGCCTTAAATTTTGTGTTGGAAGAAATAAAAGAAATGAAATCTAAAATGTGGCAACCTTGCACTATGGTTTTCTAGGCTACTTGTCTAGGCTACTTGTTTTCTAGATGTTTTTCTGTCTATAATCTAAAATGTGTCAGCCTATAGGCTTACAAGTATGAATTTATGCAGCTAGAACTCTACTCTCTGAATTGGTCACTCTGCAGCAATTTTGCATTACTTTATATGAATTGGTCACTCTGCAGCAATTTTGCATTACTTTATATTGAATCAGTAAGTAACATGTCCTAAAACTGAACTCTGTCCTAAATAACTTTATATTGCAGTACAAAAACTGAACTACACTTGGCTTAACTGAACTGAAATACACTTGGCTTACCTGAACTTTGCTATAGAACATGTCATTTTGATTTGTGGCTTAACTGAAATACACTTGGCCTACTGTCATTTTGATTTGTGGCTTACACTTGTACTCCTACTCTACTACTACTGTCTCTATGACAGGCTTACTACTGTTTATATTACAGACTTACTATTGTTTATATGGCTGGCTATTTATATGCCACTCCTCTCTACTACTACTACTCTACTCTCTCCACAACTATTCTCTCCGACTCTCCTCTACTCCTGTTTGTCCTCTCTAAGTTTGGGAAGCAGCAACTGTTTTTTGGCACTCTCTATGTTTGTTTAGCAGTTGTTGATATTGTTGGCCAAATATCTCCTCTACTCTTGTTTTGCCGATGACGAAATTGTCCAACTCAATACATTATTTTAGAATATGAGCTGATGATCCAAAACTTGTGAGTAACTTGGCATCATTACCAGCCGCCCCTACAGTGCCTTCTTCTCTATTCTCCGTTTTGATGCCTTAATGCTCCAAGTTCTTGATCAAATGATGCTAGACATGTTTCTGAGGCCTTTTTTTAAACCTTTCCCTCTCCTCCTTCCTCTCTTCTCCTTCTCTCTCTCTTCTCTTCTCTCATCCTCTCTCCAACACTACTACTACTTCTACTAAAACTGAACTACTCTTCTCCTCTCCTATACTCTCCTACTACTTCTATGTTTTTTTTCTCTCCTCTCCTTTGTTTTGCCGATGATGAGATTGTCTAAGTCCATTCTTTATATGGAATATGAGCTGATGATCAAGAACCTGTGAGGAACTAGGCATCGTTACTAGCCGCCCCTACATCACCTTCTCCTCTCTTCTCTGTTACAATGCCTTTATGCTCCAAGTTCATGATCAAATGATGATTGACATGGTACTGAGGCACACATTAACCTTCGCATTTGTCTCTTCTCTCTCCTATCTTCTCCTCTCTTCACATTAACTTACTACTACTACTACTACTACTACTACTACTACTACTAGTACTACTACTACTTCTACTACTACTACTACTTCTACTACTACTAGTACCTAGTACTACTACTACTACTACTACTACTACTACTACTACTACTACTACTACTACTACTACTACTACTACTACTACTACTACTACTACTACTACTACTACTACTACTACTAGTACCTACTACTACTACTACTACTACTACTACTACTACTACTACTACTACTACTACTACTACTACTACTACTACTACTACTACTAGTACCTAGTAGTAGTAGTACTAGTACTAGTACTACTAGTACTACTACTACTACTTCTACTACTACTACTACTTCTACTACTACTACTACTAGTACCTTCACATTAACTTACTACTACTACTAGTACTACTACTACTACTACTTCTACTACTACTGATACTAAAGCACACTTTATTCCTTGCATTTGTTAGAACAAATCACGAAATGACGCGGACAACAAGTGATGCCGCCCGATCCAGCCCACCTAAAGAGCACCCTAGCCCTAGAGGGCAAGAGAACGATGATGAGCTTACTCAGGAACAGTTCGATGAACTGGCGGCGCACAATATAGCATTGCTTACTCAGGAGGAGCTTGGCGAGGAGCAAGGGGGAGAAGCGGGAGGAGAAGGAGAGGATGATGAAGTTTCTGGCGCGGACGATGGCTCATCCTCGGCATATGAAAGTCCCGAGGATCCATTCCCACGTGAACCCAGACGGAAGCCAACGGCGGATGAGTTGGACAAGGAGTTTGATCCAAACGAGGAGGTAGGGATATGAAAGTCCCTTAGTAAATCGTAAATTTTGCTAACACTATGTCTGTGTTACCTCTGCTAACACTTTGACCTGTTGTTTATACAGGCTCCTCCCCCACCTCCGAAAAGACAACGTCGGCGTCCGGCACGTTTTGCCGGACATGACGGAGTAGGGGACAGGAGGGCAGAGGCAACAGGCACAGAGACTACCATTGTGCCCTCTGCTCCACAACCTGAAGGCACAACCTCGGCCTCGACTACCAAAGCGAAGAGGAAACGAGGGCCCAGAAAGCCGAACTTATATCCAACTGATAAAATGATTTATGTGATTGAAGAGGTCGGGGAAGAAGGGCAGATCCTTAGGCCAGATACCTTCAAATCAAAATTCCGCAATGCGATTGGGGCACTCGTGAGAGACAAATTGAACCCATCAATCCGTAATTGGCAGGACTATCCAGAGTCAGAAAAGAATGTGCTATGGGAAAAGCGTCTGTTGAAAAATTTTGACTTCAGGATTCCGGCAGAGAAGCTACCCCTGGTAAGACGACGTGCTCTGAAGATGATGGGAGAGTCCTTCCGACGTTGGAGGAATGAGCTGAACACTGAGTACATCAAAAAGGGGTTAACTCCGTACCATAAGTATGGAAACATAACTCCTGCTGTCTGGGCGTTGCTCGTGGCTGAGAAGACTGCGCCGGAATCTTTGGCCTTAAGTGAAAAGAACAGCTTGCAGGCGAAGAAGAACATACACCACCCTCGTCTAGGCCCCGGTGGCTACGAGGGCAAGGAAGAGATGTTTACAAAGATGGAAGAAGAGGCCGTAGCTGCTGGGAACCAAAGAGTGATGAAATTGAATCAACGCACCAAGCGTTGGGTCTTTGCAAGGAATCTAGAAGAATCAGGCAGTAGTCTGAAATTTGCCAATCAGGAGACCGAAGAAGCAGTGTCAAGGATAATGAAATATTCTGAAGACATCGAGAAGGGCTCATTCACTCCTTCTAGAGAGAAGGACGAGCTTAGCCTTGGCTTGGGAAACCCCGAGCACACAAGCCGTGTCAGGGGTTAGGGAAACATACGACCTGGAAGGATGGATTTCGTGCTGATGCAGAGGTGTACAAGAAACATGGGAGAAACCATGAGAATCTTGCCTCCCTAGTGAAGACCCTCGTCGCCCAGACACTCCAGGAGCAAGGACTGTCTACTGAGCGGCGGACACAAATGGAGCCGCCTAGAGACTTGGCTGTAATTAGCAGCCCTCCGGATGTTCGAAGTAGCCAAAGTTCCAATACAACCTCCGCCTCAGTCGATCACATACGGCAGCCAACTAGTTGCACCCTGTTGATTCCCATCGGCAGGGCACAGGAGATGGTTGAGGTGGCAACAGGTGTGGCACATCCTCCAACTCCAGGCGCCGTCTGGCACTCCAAACCAGTCCCGAATGACTACACTAAGGTCGAGGTGCATACCGTGAATCCCGACTACGCGAAGCATAAGATTGAATATGCAACTAGCGAGGGGATTCGTGAGCTCGGACTACTCACAAAACAGTTCATCCTCTGGTACAAAAAGAACATTGTGTTGAATGTTTCATCGCCAACTCCGAGTGATGTACATTTGCAGACAGTCTGCCCTGAGGATGGAGAGATATATTCACCGTCTCGTGAGGACCACTTGATGCATGAGGGGGCACCGCATTCTCCAGCCCCTGCCGAGCAAGGTGTCGAGCCACTGCTTGACGGGACGTCGCATGAGCCCCACAGCCCGCAACAACATTCTGCAGCTCGTGCCGAGCCAGAGCATAACGAGACAACACATGTGCCTCACAGTCCGCAACAACCTTCTGCAGCTCATGCCGAGCCAGTTCGTGACGAGACGCCACATGTGCCTCCCGAGCCGCAGCCTTCTGCAGCTCATGCCAAGCCAGAGCCTGATGAGACGCCACATGTGCCTCTCGAGCCACACCCTTCTGCAGCTCATGCCGAGCCAGAGCGTGATGAGATGCCACATGTGCCTCCCGAGCCACACCCTTGTCTAGCTCACCCCGAGCAAGGCCATGAAGAGATGGCACAGTCTTCTAAACAAGCGCCGCAAACACATGAACAAGGACATGCGCGAGAAGGAGAGGACGTGCCACAATGTGAAGCTCGAAAAAAGATCCCCGTCATGATAAGGTCGACAGGGTCGAAATGTTTTGTGGACATGCCGAAGAGCAATATGTACAAGTGGTATGGTCATGACATGTTCAAGCCTCAGAACCAAGGCCCGAACACTTTTGCTCACAGGATAATCGTTGACCCCTCAGAACACAAACCGGCACGGAAGTATCCAGATGTTGAAAAGATCAAGTGGTCGAAGGAATGCCCGAAAGAGTACACAAGAGGCAAACGTTTCCTACCAAACCGGGTCATGTGTAAGCTGCCACTTGGAATGAAAAGGCTCCATGATTGGTACTTCTTGCATGTAGCTCGTACAGAACTAGATATGGTGGAAGCAATAGTACCTTCTAAAACATTTGGAGGCCCAACTACGCGCATTGGCTTCGACTTCAGCGATGTCCACGAATGCTTTCGCCTCGGTCGAATGTCGATGAATCTGGTTCGCACTTGGTGCCTATAAGTCCTCTTCCTCTTAATTTGATCCGAATGTAACCTAGTTCGATTTTGTTGTAACTAACTTACGTCATGATTTGTAGAATGCAAGCACACTATATGAGGAAGATAAAATCGACGAATTCCGGGTATATGGACCCTCAGCCTATAGCACAAATAAATTTTAATTACCCAAGGAGATGGAAACTGGATGGGAAAGAGCTAGCTGCTGGAGAGACGGTGGAGGAGAAAGAGAAGATCCGTATGGCCAGAATAAAGGAAGAGGGCCTTAAGATTGCGGCGTGGATGGCCATATATTTAAAGAATCTCCAACACTTCGAAACAATATGGATACCATACCACTTCAAGTAAGTTCGACTGTATACTTAAACATTGTTCGGTATATCTTATTTCGATGCAAACAAACTTATGTGTTTATTCTATATTTAAAACTCATGCAGCGACCACTAGATAGTCATAGGCGTCGACGTCGGTTTGAACATGGGATGGGTCTGTGATTCTGCAGATTTTGACCCTCACACATATATGGACTTCACATCGATGCTCATGACGTAAGCAAATTTGTAATCCTAGTGACATTATATGATTCACTTTAATGTTGACTTCTGCATACTAAGTTGTATTTGCATTTTAATGTTCACTTAATCCTAGTGACCTCACATCTAAAGACTTTACATCGATTCTCATTCAAACAGGGCATTCAGGATCTATGTCAAAGAACACAAGGGAAGGCATGATCCAAAGAAGGGTCACCACTTGACTCTCAAAACTCTGTGTTCGGTAAGTGCAACTTAGTTTGGCACTAAATTACGTGGTTTTCAATACTTGTACTTGACATTTCCATATGCGAATTGAAACACACACAATTCCCCAAGCAAAGGCCAGGGAGTCTCTATTGTGGATATTATGTATGTGCTTTCATCAGTAACGCAAAAGGCTACAGGAGACTCCCTAAATTGGTAAGTTCGAATCCCTTAGTAGGTCGTAGTATGAAAACATAGTGTAAGAACTTAGCTTTGCAATCTCTCGTTTACACTAGACCTAAACTTGGCTTTTGTGACCAATGTAGTGGAGAGAAGAACAAGGAGAGAAAAGGAATGTCTACAAGGATGATGACCTAATTGAGATTGTAGGTGACCTATGCTTGTTCATAATGGACCAGGTTGTTTGGCACAAAGGTGATTACCATAACCTACTTTCCGAATTAGGTAGCAATCCGGCGTACGAGCACCTCCGTCGGTGGACCAACCTATCTCTAGGTCTTTGAGTACTTGTGCACTTGTCGTTAAGTGTGATGGACTTTCAAAGTGTTTTGACTCATGTAACTTTTGATGAACTTGGCTGTGATGGACTTAAAATGGACTTGAAATGTATCGGACATTTGGATGGATTTATAAATGTGGTGATGGACTTGAAATGTAACTTTTGAATCTTTAAATGTCGTGATGTGGTCAGATTTGGTTATATATGTAAATGTGGTTGGCTGTGAATTTGATTATATATGTATATATATATGTTGTGCTGTGCTGTAAATTTGATTATTATAATTTTTATTTTTTTTGGCCGAAAATTCACTGTAGGGGCGGCTCTAGATTGAGCCGCCCTTACAAATGGTCACTATAGGGGCGGCTGGAACACCAGCCGCCCTTACAGTGGAGGTCACTGTAAGGGCGGCTGGTGTTGAGCCGCCCTTACAGAGCTTTTTCAGCCGCCCCTCCTGTAGTAGTGATATATCCTTCTTTTATATATATATATATATATATATATATATATATATATATATATATATATATATATATATATATATATATAAAACTTAACAAGCATATCAGTCATGGTCTTCAGCAGTCTTGGTCACTATGGACTTTTGAGTTGTCAATGTTCACACGCAAGTTAATTCCCATTCCCATTGAAGACCAGCAATAGCAAGTCGACTCCACGACTAGTGAACTAACACATTCCAAAGCTGATTCCAAGAATGCAGCAGATGCTGTATACTTCTGTAATCAATATGACATCATGCTTCTTCTGTAATCAATATGACATCAGGCTCTTCTCTGATACTTGATCTTTGTTTAACCAGCTCTTGCTCAAGTGCTACTATATTGCATTCTTCTAGACAAAAAAAATTAAAATTAAAAACACACAAGGATTCATGTTGACACAAGTTCATGTCAAGCATGTCATATGCTATTCACATCGTGTAGGATTGATCTAACCTGCCTTAAGCTCATTTATTAATGCATGAGATTCTAGAAAGTGGTAGGCAGGCTGTCGCTGTATATATGCTCGTCATTCTTTTGTACTCCCTCCATCCCAAATTATAAGACATTCCAATAATCTTGGAGAGTCAAAGTATCTTAAGTTTGACCAAAATTATATGATAAGATAATAATATTTATAATACCATCTAAGTATCATTAGGTTCTTTATTAATTATATTTTCATAGTATATCTATTTGATGTCATAAATCTTTGTAATTTTTTCTATAGTTTTAGTCAAACTTAAGATGCTTTGACTCTCCAACATTCTTGCAATGACTTATAATTTGGGATGGAGGGAGTAATATACACGAAACAGATGATTGAAACATATTGTATACAAACATCTATCTATGTATCTATTGTATTAATACAATAGAATAAAAAAGTCCTCGCTGAGAGGGCCTAGAAAGAGATTGTTTTTCGCAAAACAACTACCTAATAAGCTTAAATTTAGGACCATGTGATAATTACGACACCATTGTATAAGTTATGATTGTCACACAACTCACAATGTTCCTTATATTCTATGCACAAATTAAGGAATGCAAGTTATTACTAGACAACTCACTATTAAGTTGTCTATTAAGTTGACTCATGATTATTGGAACTAAACAGTGGTGTCAGGCTCCTAGGAGATGGCTCCACGTCATGAAATTTATTGTGATGCATAAAATTATACTATAGGAACAAAAGAAATTATAGATTGATAATAGAAGAAGCAAGATCATCTCGGATTTAAATCTATAGGAGAGCTAAGGTACTAGATAAAGACTTTGAAATTGGTTTTATCGCCAATGGTGCTCACTATGATGAGAGCGAAGGTGTTACTTGAATTTGGCATCACAGCTGAAATTCCACAGTCGATCACAAGATGATGATGATGATGATGATGATGGTAATAATAGTAGTAGCAGTAGTAGTAGTAGTAAGAAAGGGAAAGATGAGGAAAATGACAATAGGTCGTACTCAGAATTGAAGTTCATGCCAATAGATTGAGTAACAACACATCGAGAGAAAACAATTGTAATAATCAAATAAATAAATGAAAAGTATGTGGTATTTTTGAATAAAAAGATTCAAATACTATAATAAGAAAACTAGCACCTAGAGCAGCTGCATCTCCACCTAAAATAGAAGAGTAGCGGCAACCCTGAAAGATCCTTTGTGCCGTGTGCTCAGGAGTCAGGACAGACGACCACAAGTCCACAACCTTGGGTGTGCAACCTACTCATCACGCATCGAAGATGCCACTTTAATTTGGACCGCGGCCACATGGGTGTTGGGCTCTTTTGCTTGTTCCATATTCCTGATACCTAGCTTGCCCCAGTGTGTGGACGTAATTAGGTGACTGCTCATGGCATCATATGCGCTGTCGCTTCTCCATACTGTGTGAGGGCACCCCAAGCCTTAGTAACAGGCAGCAACGTAAGCGTGCTGTGTTGACTGGATTTCTACGCTCACCTGGATCTATCTTATCTTACTACTAACAATTTCTTCTTCCGGTCGAGGAAAACATAATATGCCAAACCGGTGACCATGCATTCCACGTTTTTGATTCCGTGGAATGATTTTACAAGACAAACTGCTTTCGTTACACGCCCACCGCATCTCCTTCCGTTCCAAAGCGACGAAAAAGCAGCTGGACACCGACGGTGCTGCTGCCTCGGCTCGCACGGAGCCACTCGACTTTATTCCCTGTCCAACTCAAGTCTCTAAACGTGCTACTAGTTTGGTCTTTATTGATCAGAAAAAAATAGAAACGAAAACAATTTGGTCTTGCACTGATCCAAACCTGATCCCTTCTTTCAGTTAAGTCACATTGTTAGTGCCCTGGGCGGTTGAACAGTTCGTTAGATTTATTTTTTCTGACACAATCTATTGATCCGATATAAAATTTGGATGACTTTGGCACGGTGCTTATATATAGTTTTCTTGATTTTTTTTTTCTAAATGAATAGCGCTATTTATGAATCAGTAGATGGCTATGAAGAAGTAAATCTCAAGATTTCCCAATTTATTTTATATTCATTCATACAGACGAGTTGGGTATATGCTTATATGCCTGGCACCATCTCTTTGCATGTAGGTAGTGTTTGGTTTCAGGGATGGGATAGTTCTAGGTGGGATATCCCACCTTGTCCAGCATTTGGTCCAGAGATGAGTAGGAACATAGTCATCTCTCCCGAGGATATTCCTAGGAGATCTGGGGTAACCTAGTTCCCCAAAATTGAATGGATTGTTTGTCCAACCTGGGACACGGCTTCTTGTGCACGAATGGCGAAGCATGGGACACGCGAGGGAGAAGAAGAGGGCAACATAGTAGAAAAGAGGAGAGAAGATTGTCGGCAAGCTCCACCTCCGGTCTTGACATGTGCGGGCGAGCTCCAACGTCGGCCCGCCGAGGGCTGCCATGTTGGCGTGCTCTGCGGCTGGCCCGTGCGGGCGAGCTCCAGCCCCGAGCCCGCCATGTGCGGCCTAGGCGAGCTCTGCTAACGGCCTCGCCACATGCAGACATGCTCCACAGCTAGCCACGTGTAGATGAGGTCTGCCCCTGGCCCTGTCGCATCTGGTTGTGCTCCACCATTGGCCCCACCACATGCGGCCGTTTGGGCGAGCCCGATCTGCGTGCGTAAGAAAGGGAGCTCACTGTTAGGTTGATCTCCCACCAGGCTAGCCCAATGGCCACCTGGGCCTTGACCTAGCGCCCTGATTGGGGGCGCCCAGCACAATACATGGCTGGTAGCCCCCTGTCGCGCAGCGCCATAAAGAGGAGGTGGGGGCCGGGGCACTCGGTATGAGGTTGATGGCAGCCGCCACATCCGACCACTGTCCTAACCCTACCAATCGAGGGAACGCTGTAAGCGACGGGAAGTGCCATCAGCATCTTCACCGCCGCGACTGGATATGACAAGGTACATTGAAGTTCTTTATCTGTGTTTATATTACCCGCTAGATCTGCCCCTAGTAGAAGTTCTATCAATACTATCAATGGCACCAGAGCCAGGTTGTACCTAGTGTGTAGATCTAGATCAGGGTAGAAGAAAGCAAATAGAAAGAGGTGATTCAAATTTTGACCTCGATTCTAACACAAGAAACCCAAAATCCCGGACGAACCCTAACCCTAACTCGATGTACGAGGATGGGGAACGGGAGAAACCTATCTGGTCCTCTATCCACCGCTACCGAGCGGGAAGAAGGACCCACCACTGCCACCGCGTCACCGGCGCGCGGGAAGACCGGCCGAGCCATGGGCTCGCCGGTGCTCTGACGCTCCATTTGTGGGCGCCAAAGGCACCGTCGCACAACCCTTTTGACGGTGGCATGCTCACCCTCGGGTGGACCCTCAGGCGCCGTCACCCTCCCTAGCCACCAAGGGCGGCCGGTCTGTCCCTCAAAGACCTCACCGCGCTTGCTTGCGGGGCAAGAATAGGGGAGGGGCAGAGAAAAGGAAGAGGAAAGGGGCTGCTCTTGACCCAGCGCCACTCTATCTCACCAGCGCCGGCGGCCACCGCGGCTGCAACCACTGTCGGCTGCTTTCGCTGTGGCGCTAAGGTAGGGGAGGAAGAAATGAACTTAGGGTTCAGGGGGAGGCAGCCGGATCGGGTTTTGCTTCCCCGAAATCACCAGAGGACCGTCAGATCGAAATGAACGGCCGAAAGAGTTCGGGCTAGATAAGGCCCAGGCGGGCAAGCCAATTGCCGGCCCAGGCCCAGGTTATGGCCTGGGCATGGGGAGTGAGCTGTGCACGGGGCTGGGCCATGTCACTGGGCCGTGAAGAGCAGGGCGCACGCGGTTTTGGGCCGTAGTCTGCGGTAACGCGCTGTGCGCGAGCGGGCCGCTGGGCCGCGCGACGCGAACATGAAAGAGCTGCATGGGCCGCGTGCTGCTGCTGTGTATTGGGCTCCGTGTGAAGCCGCTGGGCTGAACAGAGCAGAGGCGTGCGCGGCCGCGGGCCGTTTGTTCCCTGGCTGGGCCAAATGAAGTATTATAGTTTCATTATTTCTGAAGCACCTTTTGAGTTATTTTGATGAATTTTAACTAGTTTTGATCTCTATTCAAATTTAAACCAATGGGATAATTTGGTTAGAGAGTAGATGAGTATGCTGTGATGCTTCTGATTAAGAACTATTATTTTCAAGAATTTTTTTCGCTGCGAATGATGATGTTTATTGTCTTCTTATTAAATTCGAACCAACGGGAGGATTTAATTTGAAGAGCAGTTATATTTATTCAGTAAATGATGATTATGTTTATCCTCTATTTGAATTGAAACCAACGGAAAAATTTAAATTGGAGGAGTAGTCATATATGTTTAAGTTAAATTATGGTATTGTTATTTTTCTGACTAAAGTTGATGATAACAATATTATAATTTATTTTATAAGTTTAAGTTTAAAGTTTATATATCTGATAAATTTTGCATCAACATGACCAATTTTTCATAGAGTAGATAAGAACCAAGAAATGCTTCTAAACTAGAAGGATGTATTTCATTCTCATGTTTCCACTACAATGATGTTGATTATCTTCTAATTAAATTCGAACCAACGGGAGAATTTAATTTTGAAGAGTAGTTATATGTTTTTCAAGTTAAATGAGTTTTTCCATATAATTTAATTCCATTTCTGCCCAATGGTGATATGGAATTATTGTAGAAGAATATTATATTTATGATATTGCTATTCTTTTGACATAGTTGATGATAGCAATATTATATTTTTTATGAGTTTTATGCATTAGTTCTATTTGTGCCCGATGGTGATATAGAATTGATGTAGAAGGATTTTGTATTTATAATTCATGAGTTTTCTATGTATTAATTCTATTTTCTGCCCAACGATGATGTAGAATTAATGCAGAAGCACCTTGTATGTTTGATCAACGAGATCACTCAGCTGCAAGCCAACAGGTTGCTCTGCTGGGGTATGTGAAGGAAAAGGTTTTGCACCGTTCTGCTTTTTAGTCGGTGCGACAAATGTGAAAAGGAAACTCAACAAGACCAACATGAGTTGAGCCATTTTAGGTCGTTCTGGATGAAAATGAGTTTTAGAAATTCTCTCATTTAAGTTTCCCCTATAACTTAATTTATTATTTCTATGATTAAATTAGAACCAACCGGAAATTGATTATAAAATGAAGTATAAGTGAATATTTTTAGTCGCTATGACTAAGTTTTCGTTACTGTAAATAGTATTTTTTCCCATCATTATGATAAGAGTTGCAAGATTAAACATGTGTGTTACAGAGTATTCAGATTTATTTCTGATTCTGAGAATTATTCCACATGGGGAGAAGTTTGGCATAGTACTTATGCTAGTGAATCCTGCATGGCAGGAGAAGTTTTGTGATGGCTCATGTGTTTTTGTGTATCCAGCATAACGAGAGAAGTTTGGGTAGCTCTTATGCTATTCTAGTATTGACCGTGCATTTTTATTGTTGCATGGTCAATGAGTGTAAGGACAAAAGGAAGTTACATACAAACCAAAAGATAAGAAAAACATGCGAGCATGACTCGCAGAAGTACCGCTAAGGACTTTGTTGAGTTCCTCACGAAGTGGAATGAGGAAAATGTACTCCCATACGAATTAAGAAATAACTTTGTTTGCATGACATAATCATGTGAATGAAGTAATTCATGAATGTTTCCTCATTCACAAGAATTTTGAATGGTTTTTGAAATTATGGCAATAAAGTTTATGCCACATTTCAACGGGGAGCATGGTGAGATGAATTAAGAAAGATACTCCCCTATACTTCAGATAATGCGATGCATAGTATGCATCGAAGGCAAAGTGATATATAAAAGATGAATGTGATCATTGAGGGAGTACAATAGTCATAATATCGATACCCCTAAGAAAAGAAATAACTAAATTCCTAGATTTTTTACAGTTCCAATAGGAAGATAGCGTAGTCAGCCAGTATTTATACTGGATGAGCATTAGAGATACTAAGACGGTGCTTAAAGCACCATATGAGCTTTTTAATAGATTAAACCCAAATAAGAAATTTAAAGATACACCATCTTTATAAAAGGTGGAGTAATCTGGGGGAGCATGGCATGCAAAGATCTAAGACTTGAAGAGAAGTGGGAGTGCGTGCCCATTCTCAATACCTGTTGATGTTGTATGACTTATACAACACCTGTTGTTAGCTCTTCAAAGAAGATGAATAATGTAAACAAGGATCTTGTAATGCAGGAGCATGTAGAACCAATTGCCTCCTGGCAATGAAGAGCAACAACAGCCCCATATGAAAGAAGTGCCAGTAGCTGAGGCCCGAGAAGGTCTCAAAGAATAAGAAAATCAGTTATTTCTGATGACTACGAAGTCTATGTTAGTGAAGAATATGCTAGTCAAGAATATATTAGTGATGAATTTCAAATGGAGGGTGATCTCACCTTATTTGAAGAAACCATGAAAAGCGATTACTCTCTAAAGTGGCTAGAAGCCATGCAAAATGAAATAAAATCGATGAGTACCAACGATTTTTGGGACTTAGAAGAAATTTCTAATAGAGCCAAAACAGTAGGTTGTAAAGGGTCTACAAGATAAAATATGACTCCAAAAGGAATGTAGAAAGACATATAGCGTGACTTGTGGTGAAAGGATTCAAACAAAAAGACGGAATACATTATGACGAGTGCTGGTGGCACATTACGATTTAGAGTTAGATCAGATAGATGTAAAGACGACATTCCTTAACAGGGATTTGTATGAAAAGTTTACATGGCACAACCCAAAGGTTTTGTTATGGAAGGAAAAGAACATAAGAGATGCCAGCTGAAGAAATCATTTAAGGATTTGAGCAAGTCTCTAGAAAGTAGAATTTAAAGTTGAAGAATCAGTTAAAAAAATTTGGGTTTAAGGAAAATGAGAAGGACAATAGCGTTATGAAAAGTTCAAGAATGGAAAATTCATTTCCTAATCTTGTATGTGGATGACATCTTACTTGCTAGTAGTGATGTTAATCTACTGTAGGAGAAGAAGTTCTTATCCTCAAGTTTCAATAAGAATGATCTCGGTGAAGCGTCATTCGTTCTAGGAAATGGAACTTATCGAGATAGAAGAAAAAGGGGTATTAGAACTATCACAAATGCATACTTAAAAAAGGTTCTAAAGAAATAAAGTATGCATGCGAGTAAACCTACGCCTGTTCCTATGATCAAGGGTAATAAGTTTTGGGAACCTTAGTGTTCTAGGAACCAATATGAGATAAATCAAATGAACATGGTTCCATATGCTTCAGCTGTTGGAAGCTTTATGAGTGCACAAGTAAGAACTTACCCTGATATAGTTCACGTATCCAGGTTGTTTTGGCAAAAGTCCAGTCCAGATATAGATCACTGAAATGGAGTTAAGAATGTCTTGCAATTTTACAGAGTATTATAAGCCTCATGCTAAGGAAGAAAAAATAAATACTCTCAAATAGTTGTGGGTACAAATGTTAAGATTCGGCGAGATGTGTAGTGAAATCCACATTAGTTGCTAACACTCGCAGTTAGAGTTTTATTGTGGAGAAGCTCTAACGAAACAGTTTTTGGTATTATCAATGATGCAAAGCTATGGTATAGCTTAGTATGAGGCTACAGGATAGGCAAAATGGTTAAGGAAACTTGTACCCGGAGTTGATAATGGTAGACAACAGCAATAACCATTTAAGAAGTTCACTCCTATGACAACAGGTCAAGTGTGCTGCCAAACACATTGACATTAAGATATATGTTGTGAAGGAGAAAGTCCGGAATCATAATGAAAGTATTAAGTAAGTGCTTGTGGATCCGCTTACCAAAGGCTTACCACCCAATGCGTTCAGAGAACACACAGTCGACATGGGTTTATGGGAAAGCCTATGATTTCCAGACAACAAGGGCCCAATTAAGAATCTGTTTCAAAGCAGAGATGTGTATTGTAGCTATTTAATCTAATGGCAACTGACCATGACGATGAGGCACACTCTATGCACTGATCTGTGATGGAATGGTAAAAGAAATAAGTGTAAAGTTTAAGTCTAAAGTTAAAGTATAAGATGAGATCAAGGGATAGAATGTTAGGATTAATCCCATCCGACTCGATCCAACGATCGGTCAAACCCCTCCTCAACCGACTCCTGGTTGGTGGGCCCCTGTCGTGTAGTGTTATAAAAGGAAGGTGGGGGCCGGGGCTCAAGTCACGAGGTTGATCGCAACCGCCACATCCCACCACTATCCTAACCCTAGCAATCGAGGGAATGCTGTAAGTGACGGGAAGTGCCATCAGCATCTTCACCGCCACGACTGCATATGACAAGGTACATTGAAGTTCTTTATCTACGTTTATATTACTCGCTAGATCTGCCCCTAGTAGAAGTTCTATCAGTACTATCACTCACCAGATGTGAGAGGTAGAAGAAAGAAAAAAAACTGACCCATGGGCCCTACATGTTAGGTGTCTGATTTGGTGCTGCCAAATCCAAACCAAATAAAAATCAGAACAAACTCTTTCTCCCTCAACCAAACGCTAGATGGGATCGTATCATTTTTGAACACTAAAATGTGTCCGGTGTTTCCCAACCAAATGCAGCCTTATCCATACCGAACAGCCGACACCTCTCCAGTTGTTGCATGCAGGAGTATAAAGTACTGCACCTATCCAGCTATGCAGAACTGTGATTTCACCAGCAGCACTTTTCAGCAAATGAACAGTGTTTTACTCTCCTAACATTTTAGCGTAAGCATCATCATAAGCCAAATTTTAGTAAAACAAATAGGGTGCAGTGAGGAACGGTATCCAGTGACATGCATTAAACCATTGAATTATGGTAAGGTGGACCCATTGTTCACCTAAACGGTAGTTTAGCCTATTTAAACACCATGTAAATGCTACACGGTGGTGCTCCGTTTCCGTTTAATCATCCGTTTACCTCGTTTAATTATCCATTTAGCCTGTTTAATGGACTGTTTAGCCTGAATAACAAATAAGCGGTAGGTGACCGACTGTTTATCGTTTAGTGTTTAGGAAAACATTGGGTGGGCCGTTGGATGCAAAACAATCTAAATTTTGTGCAGTAAGAGCAAGTATAATAACAAGCTGTGGGTGGACCGAATGGTTAGGCAGAGGGAAAATAAGAGGAGAGAGAAAGGAAGTGCGTTGTAAATTTATGGCCAACTTAAACACAAGAACCATGCGAGAAAAAATATACCATGTATTAATAATAAATAACTAACTACTATATGAGTGAGCTGAAAGATAGGATGCAAAGATTCTGCATTATTAGCCTTTAGCCTTGCTCTGAAGGGGAACAGAAGGTTTGTTACCAGAACAATAGATACAGGTACCTAATTTGGTGGAGTTTGGATAGTAATTAGTGAAGGGACCATGACGCCTAAGAGGGAGGTGAATTATGCAATAACTAGACAACTTAAAATTCTAATTTGAAACTATAGCCTCTATTTTTCAACCTTAGCAAAAACCTATGCAATTAAGTAAGCTAGCTAAATGTTTAACTACGGTTTTGCTAGGTGTGTTGCTATCTCTATCGCAAAAGAGTTATGCAACCCAAGTTCCAATCCTATCAACTAAGTTAGGAAAGGTAAAGCACATAACCAAAGTAGCAATGTAAATGCATAATTGAGATAGAGATGCAAACTCTCGTCAACTCCTAGTATTTTTTTGACCGAATCAGTAGGGGAGCCCCCTACCTAATCTTTTTCTTTTTCAATTAAATGAAAGAATGTTATGTACAAGCAAAATTACAGGGCAGCAAGGCCCAAAAAGAAAATAATGAAGTACATCATGAGAAACTATCTCTCTAGGAATTAAGTAGAAGCTGCCTGGTTGGCTTGGCCTTTGTACAAACAAAGCCAAGTTCTTCCTTAAATCTTCTCTTCCATGAATTAAGACTGGCTTGCTCATTGTCAAAAATTACTCCATTCCTAGCTAGCCAAATTGCCCAACATGCAGTTATGATGATTTCTATGAATATGTTACTACCAAAAGCTTCCCTTGCTGATATCACCATGTCTAGGGGTTGTAAGTTCAGATTCCAGTGGATGTGGATGGAGTTCCAGCAAGCCACACTGAAGGGGCATTCAAAGAACAGATGGAAGAGAGTTTCTTCATGTCCTGTATTACATAGCACACAATTGTAGTCTTTCTCCTTAGTAAGTTTCTTGTGTTGAGTCTATCTCTAAGCAGCAACCAAAAGAAGAATTTGTGTTTACCTAGATTGCATGACCCCCAAAGCCAAGAGAAAAGGGGAGAAGCAGTAGAAAAACCTTGTAACTTTTTGTAAGTCTTCTTGCTGTTGTACCTTGTAGAGCCCCAACTATATATCCAAATGTCATTCCAATTTTCATCCATGTCTGCATTGTTGATTTGATCCTCTACGAGATGTAACTGATTGGCAGCCACCTGTGTCAAAGGCAATCTGAACATTCTGCTCATGTCTTGCTCAGTGAAAACTGCAAAGAGCATTTTTGTTTTCTGGTGAAGGAAAAGAGCTCTGGATATATATCTTTCAGAATTTGATCATGACCCATCCAAGGTTGAGTCCAAAAGGAGATGGTGTCTCCTTTGTTTGGTTTGCAGGTTGCAACTGCCTCTAACTTTCTGAACAGACTTATGATGTCTTTCCACCAGAAAGAACCTACTGGGTTTCTAGAATGAGGGGGAGTCTGACTATTGGCATAGAATTTTGACCATGTAAGCTGAACTCAGGGTATCTTACTTTTGCTATAAAATTTGTCTAGAAACTTCAACAACAATGCATTATTCTGGGTTTTGATGTCAATGATGCCTAGCCCTCCTTGATCTTTAGGTTTGCTGGCTATTTCTCATGCCACTAGATAGGTACCTTTTCTATTTATGTCACCCTTGCTCCATAAGCAATGTTTTCTGTAAGTGTCGATTTGCTTGATGATCTGAGGAGGGATTTTGAGGCTGCACATATAGAAGGTAGGAACAGCAGAGAAAAATGAATTGACTAAAATGAGCCTACCATGGTAAGACAGGAATCTGCTTACTCCTGACAGCCTTTTCTCAATTCTGTTAAGCAGTGGAGAAACTCCTGAATGGCTAGTTTGGTGGTTCCCAAAGGTGAGCCTAGGTAAATGAAAGGCATGTTCCCAATGTTACAAACCAAACACACTAGCAAGATGATCTGCCCTTTCTTGTGAAATGTTGATTGGAACTAGGAATGACTCTGTATAATTAACCTTAAGGCTAGTTGAATCTGAAAAGGGCATAAGGAGCCCTTTGAGATTTAGGAGAGTTCTGTTGTCCCCTGGTAAAATTAGTAAAGTGTCATCTGCATATTGGATTATTGGGAAATCCCCTCCAAAATCATCACTCAAAGGATGTACAGTAGTTCCATTGTGCCAGGCTTTATTAATCACTGTCTCGAGCAGCTCTGCTGCTAGAACAAAGAGGAGAGGAGAGAGTGGATCCCCTTGCCTCACCCCCCTGAGATAGTTGAAAGTTCTTCCAGGTACTCCATTCAGTAGGACTGAGGAACTTCTAGAACTTAGAATGTTTTGGATCCAACCCACCATTTCTCTAAGAATCCCTTGTGCCTCATTACTTCTAGGATGACCTGATGCTCAAGTTTGTTAAAGGCCTTTTCAAAGTCTAGCTTGAGGATGATGACTTCTTTTTTGGATTTATGGCAGAGATGTAAAAACTGAAAGGCCCAAGCCAAACAATCTTGGATTGTTCTCTCCTTTATGAACCCATACTAGTTTTGATGTACTAATTGAAGAATAACAGATTGCAACCTAACTGACAAAAGCTTTGTAATGCACTTAAGACTGTAATTTAGCAAAGAAATTGGTCTGAAGTCATCCACTGAAGAAGGATTGTCTTTCTTTGGTATTAGAGCTTTGACAGAGGAGTTAATACTTCTTAAATCAGTATTTGTGTGGTAGAAGTCATTGAAGAGCCTATAAAAATCACCTTTGATAAGCCCCCAGCATTTTTTGATGAATGCACCATTAAAACCATCAGGGCCTAGAGCATGGCAGTTTGGCAAATTTTTTATGACTGCCTGCATCTCCTATTCACTAAATTCTACACCTACATCTTCAAGACTATGAGTTGTCAGAATGGAGCTTAGATCATATTCAATAGAGTTGAATTCACTCACCCCAATATGTCCTTGTAGGCCTCCTAGAACAGATTGGCTTTCTAATCATGATCAGTAATCAAATCCCCATCTGGCCCTGATATGCTTACAATGAAATTCTTCTTGTGTGAGATGGTGGCCATTGCATGAAAATAACTTGAATTTTCATCCCCAAGAGTGACCCATCTGATAGTATTCCTTTGCTTCCAATACACTCTTTTGGATTCTAGTAGATTGGCTAGGTGGCTTTTCACCAGTCTTCTGAAAGCAGACTCTAATCTAGAGAGAGGCCTTTATTCTTCTAATCCATCCATTAACATCAGAACCCAGTTACTATTGTAAATGAGTTTGTTGAGATTTGATAGATTTATGCTCCATTTCCTCAATCCAGCCCTTACATGCTTCAACTTGGATGAAATGTTTTTTGCTACATTTGCATACATTAGTGAATTGTTCCTGTGTACTGTGACATTTTCCATAAAGCCTAGATGTTCCATCCAATAGTTTTCAAATCTAAAGACATTAGCCTTTGGAATGTTACTGCCAATGTGGATAACATAGGGTATATGATCTGGGATTGGTCTTGATAAAGGTTGGACATGAGTAGCAGGGTATGACAGAGGCCAAGATGCAGAGGTAAGAACCCAATCTAATTTGACCAAAAGGGGTCGAGCCTGCATATTGCTCCAGGTAAACTCTTTGCCACTAAAAGGCACATCAGTTAGATCAAGATTTGAAATCAACTCATTGAACATATTCATTTCTAACATATCCCCTCTAGGTCTATTTCTATTTTTAGGCTGTCTGTATAGATTGAAGTCCCCAGCTAGCAGCCAATTCTCAAACTCACTGGTATCAAAGTTCATTAGCCAGGTAACAAACCCTTGCTTCTGTGCATGATCAGAAGGCCCATAAATGTTTGTAACATGAAAAGATCTGTTATCTAACTTGCAGGTAAGCTTACAGGTGACTGCATATGAGTTGAAATGAACTATGGTACCATCCAAAAGACTGCTATTCCAGGCAATCAACAGGCCACCAGAAGCCCCATCTGATGGAGAGAAAGCGAATTTATCTATGCTTCTAGGATAGAATTTCTTCAGATAGAAAGGGTCAAAGCTAGCCCTTTTGGTCTCTTGCAAGCATACAACATGACAAGCACTTTCAGAAATTTTATCTCTGATAGCATCCCATTTTTCCTAGAAGTTAATTCCTCTAATATTCCAGCATAGAATTTTTATGTATCTGTTATTATCCATGAACAAACATTCTGTTAATTGTTGTTGATCTGAAATCCAAGTGCCAGAGTCACTCAGTATCTTGCTGCATGCAACAGGTAAACAGAGATGTCTCAAACTAAAACTTTCATCAGAAAAGCATGTCAAAAAAGCAGGAGAAAACATCAACATGTCGTCAAGCATCATGACCTCTTTAGGGCATCTCAGGAGCTGTTGTAGGTGACTAGTGATAACAGTGAGAAATAAAAAGCAAGTAGCAGCATAAAGAGTTATCTCAAAAGCATTGGCACAAACAGAGATGTAAACATGAACAAAGACGTAGCAAAGATAACTAGGATAAGACTGAAGATCATAAAGTTCAGGATTACATTCTTTAGGGCTCCAGGTGTCATAACACTAGATAAACATGATACACTTCTTATTCACCTAGGATAGGCTCTGGGGGTGGGAGCTAACTAACACGATGACTAAAGACAAAAGAGGTACTGCCCAGGTGGCAAGTACACAGCAGATCGACTTGAGGGACCTATTCATCTAGATCATCAGCTTGGAGGAGGGTAGCCGAGACACTCTGCGGATGGATCTGTAGGAAGCCTTTTGCAATGCTAGTGAGCACGTCCTTGGGGAGATGTGGGGCCACTCCACTACTCGAGTGCTCTGGTGGGATGATGGCGAGCGGGATAGCTTCAACAATCTCTTTAGTGTTGATGTCTTGGGCCGAGGTTTTGCTCTTCTGTGCACTTTCAACATCCTTGAAAACCTTGATGCTTGCTGGAGAGCCTCCTACTGCGCCTGAGAAAGCTGTCATCCAGCCTCTCTTTCACCTTCAGGGTTTTCTTCTTCCTGCCTGGGTCTGAAAGACAGCAGGGGGTGCATCAAGGATCTCAACATCAATGTCTTCCTCCGCATCAGCATCCATCTCTTCCATTGGTTCCTCCTCATCCATTTCAGCATCCATCACATGTACATTTTCCTCAACAGAATCCTCCCCTTCCAGGTCCATGTAGTCCCTGGCAATCTTCTCTAAAGCATGATCACCTAACTGCAGATGCATAATGAAGGAATATGAATCAAGGTGTCCATGTCATTGAAATAGGGTGGGATGAGTGTATCAGGATCAAGATTAATGTGTGAGAGATATCTGAGAAAAGGATATGGAGGACAGGTTTGGAAATGGGTCTATACCTTCCTGAGCAGGGACAACACCACTGTAATCAGAGGATCTTCATGGTTGTATCTAGCAGGAGGACCAATAATCATAGACCTGAGCCTCTGAGAAGAGGTGCCAACAGTAGAAGCCACCAGATGAAATTGACTGCTACTAGCAGCACCTGCAGCCAAATGCTTACCTGCTGTGATCGCCATGGGTTTAGCAGTGTACTCTATCAGCATAGGTGTGTTATGTTCCATCCAGCGGCTATGTCCACCCCCCTCCCCATGCATTGTAGAGCAGATGGAAGATGCAGTGGGCGTAACCTCTGAACTTGCATGCAGGTTAACGCCCATCCAACGTGGAGCTTGTAGAGGAATAGGGTGGAGTGGACCAATAGTAACGAAAGCTTCTTCCTCTTGAAGAGGAGGGATGTTGCTCCTCTTCAGAATGTAGCAGGGCGAGGTCTAGGACTTTCCTTTCTGTGGAACCTCGGCGTTTGTTGACACCTCTAACACCACCTAAGCTAGGTTGTCATCCCCAGCATGACACTAAAGGTGCTGCTACTAAAATATGCAAATGCTCCTCTGAAATAAATATGACATCCGCAAGCGCACAGATAATACCGATGTAGCATTTTAACCGGGAGTAATCCAGGTATCGTTATTTATATTTTTACCACTAGGAAGGGATGCTAAGGATAATGAGTAATGAGCATCACTGTATGTGATAATGGAGAGCATAACCATGTCTTTATCGATCTCCTCATACAGGGTAAGTGTCACAAGATAAATAATATATATATAAATAAAGAATAATAAGAGATAACTAATAAGCACATAGCCACATATAATGATAAACATCTCAATAGATTACTCTAAGCATATAGCACTAGCATGGATTAGGACGAATTATAAGGATAAATCCTAAGTTATTCTAACTATACAGTCAAAGCATACAATGATTAGTGCAATTACACTTGGCAATCATGGCAAGAAAAGGTTATATCTACGCATAGTGATATTACTAAGGAAGATATAGAACATAGCCGTCACTTTCCTGTAATAGTTGTGCTCTGCCTGCCCTATACTTGGGAGGTGGACTACAAAGGACTCAACAGGATTGTCACTCCCGCGATCTACCACATGGTCCGGAATATAGGGTGCAATCGCAGGTAAATACGGTATAGGCACCACGCCTACACAATGTTTACCACTCACCCATGATATCAATGAGCAAGCGCTATACGATCCTATACTTAAATATAATTCTGATCGAACTATGCCAAGCATATAATCAAAGTAGACTAAGAACAATATAATTGAGAACATAATCAAATAGAGAAAAGTCATATCCAATATGATAGAATAGACTAAAGTCATATTCATACAAATGATGAACTAGATGAATAATATAAGAACAAATACAAAAGTAGGAGAGAATTACCAAGTATTCTCTTGACATATCCGAAAATCAAGCAATGCTTGGCTCCTTCTAGTTCTAATCCTATGTAGCTATGCTAAACTAGAGATCTAATTGAGATGATGGCTCTAGGGCTTGATTAGGGGCTTCTCTTGATGAATAATGAATTGAATGAATTCAGGGTTTCTCCTGGGGCCAAGGGCCTTGCTTATATAGCCCTCTAGGAAGCACCACAATCCTTGGATCAAACCAACCTTCATCAATGACTTTTTATTGATCCTCAAAGGCGATGGAGGCAGGATCCGCGAGACGGAGCCTGATTGGCTCTGCAAGTGGGGCGGCGCCCCAACCCCTTGGGCGGCCGCCCAGCTTCCAGGCCCGTTTTGCCTTCCGTTTGTTTCTAGAGTCTTCTCATATCTTTCAGATTACAGAAAAGTTGTGTGTAGCCCTTTTATCTCTATGTAAACCTGACATGTGGGCCTCCTTTGGTTATTTCCTAAAAACCCCCTGCAGAAATAGATACTCGCCAAAACTCATGGAATTCTGTTAGTGTAACCCCTATATCTAGATAGTATTTATATTTAGGTCCTTTCTCATGCTATGTTGACGGTTAAAAATGATACTTATCTACCGTCAACAGCGTTTACCTTGACTGAGTTGGGGATCTTTCCAAACTTGTTGAGGTACTGATGGGGACGTGATTCCCGATCTTCCATCAGGTTCAAGATAACTATCGATTTGGTCGAAAGCGACACACCGATCCGGCTTCAGATCACAAAGACCCGAACCCTGCAACCTTAGCACCACGTCTCCTCTGGTTATCAACCGTGTCACAATCTGGTTGACCTCGCCACGAAGGCTAATCCCTGCTACGAATCGAAGAACACAAGCAAGAACAAGATAAAATGCAACTCAATTGAAGTGACAATTGCAGATGAATGATTAAGCACTCGAAGTTGGGGTCTCGCAAACCGAAAGACGACGACTGTCAATGGACAGAATAATCTAAGCAAAACCCAAAACCTAACGTAGGCGGCGGCTACTGATTATAAAGCCTAAGGGGCATTCAAGGACCCCCACTCACGTCCCTAAGGAGTCTCGACACGTTACATGGCCCAAACGGCCCAAAAGACGACGACGCAGTGCCCTGACATATTCTGGACGTCAACTTGTTTCAATGATTGCCATTGACTCCGATGGAATTTGGGCCTCAAACCAAAGCCATTGGTTAGCTTATGAAATTATCTTTCCATCCATATGTGGATCATAAAAAACGGAGTCCGGATGCATCCTGGGCGTCCGTTTTATTGCAGACTGGTTCAGAAGGCCGAAGCAGACTCGAACTCGAATTGGACTGGGCCTCCGGCTTGGCTTGGACGTCCTTGCTGGCCTCTTAAGGTGGTGGCCAAGGAGGAGGACGTCCTTGGGCATCTCTTAGGTGTTCTCCATCTTCTTGGGGCGTGCTCCAACTTGGGCCTGGGTCCCAAGTGTGAATAACAAGCCCGTGACGACGCCGTAGCACCCGACAGAAATAGTGGCAGAATATCTCGATGATTTGGAGGCCTTGCCAATGTGATATTGAGATGGGACCAGATCTATTTGAAAGTTTATCAAATAAGCTTTCCATCAAGTGCTCATTGACATCGATCGTACTCCGGACGGATGAGTTATGGCCTTCCCAATGAAGCACTATCGGGCTGCCGACGAACCGAAAGTTCAACTTTGATGGACTTGTACTTTGAGACACATTTATACCTATATTCAAATAATGACATGTATATGTGGAACCAAGTGAATTGTACCCAAAATTACTATGCAAATGTAGGAACGAGCGCACCTTATAATCAATGGTCGTATCCGTTGGTGTCATGTCCTCATCATCCTCCCCTTCTTGACAACAAACCGTCCTCGGTTTGAGCTTAGTTGGAGGACAGATTGTAGGTTGTAGCCAATATTGCTTCCCTTTTTGAAATTTAACCTGTTGCTTTATAACAAAACTTGGAGATCTTAACATGACATGATTATATCTAATGCAGCCCTTTGATTGGTCATATTGATGCACAGAAAAAGGAGATTTCAGATTTGAACAAATATAAACTCTGTGTACCATATACTCGCCTTTATTATTATATTTGCCAATAAAGTGAAATGTACATCTAGATGACCGTGACAATTTAGCAAACCAAAATTTCTCTTCCAAATTAGTAAGAGCACACAAAGTATCAAACTCAATATAACCCAAAGTATCTAAAGAATACAATAATTTTAGCTCATCTTTTTCAGCAGCAATGGGAAGCAAATTCTTATTTTTAGCACAAGTATTTGGTTCCAAAACAAAAGCATCATGCTCATTCAAATTCTTATTTTCAGCACAAGTATTTGGTTCCAAAACAAAAACATCATGCTCATTCACTAGTTGTGGCATATGTATATTAAAAGCATTGTCACACAACTCTTCGTTATCACAAGCACTATCAGAACAATTATTTTGTGACAAAGGAAATTTGAACTTTGTGTTCACTAAACATTGCTCTATTATAGTATGAGTGGTGGACAAATTCAGCACATCATCACCAATTTGAACATTATCATATTTTGTAGCAAGCATAAAAGGATCTTCTAGTTTAGGTACTTGGTGATTTTCATTTTTAATATCAATCTCTTTGTTCTTAGTAGAAACACTCTTTTTATGAAGTTGTACAATTTTAGTCGAGTTTAAAATTTTACCATGCTCCAAAGTGGGTGTGGGAGGTGGTGGTGAAGATGCTGCTGTAGCGGCAGAAACAGCCACTCGTCTACTTATCGCAGTCACGATCTTCGCGAATGCTTGCTCCACCCTTGCTAAAACCTGGTTGAGGTTGTCGCCAATATTGGTCTGGTTCTTTTGTTGATGTCCCTGCAATTCTTTTTCTGCAAGCATAACTAGCTGGAACAACTGGTTTGTAGTGTTAAAATCTTTATAATAAACAATATCCTGAATTTCACGTCACAAACCACCATAAAAACGACACACTTTATCCTCCGAATCCTCCTCTATTCCACAACATATTGCACACTTTTGAAACTCTACATAATATTCCTAGACAGACATATTACCTTGCTCTAAGCGTTGCATTTTATATTTATAAGATGGAGAAATAAAATGATCACGCATTGCTTCTTTAAGTCTATCCCATGATTGAGGTTGTTGATGCAAATTGCCTAGTTCTCGCCATCAGAATTGAGCAAAATCTTTGAATTCCCTAGTGGCATATTTAACTCTATGTTTCTCAGGAACGAGTTGTGAATTAAACTCTTGTTCTACAGCCATCTCCTAATCAAAATATTTTTCTCTATCATAAAATCCAGAATAGAATGGTATGGTTAATTTATCTCTCATACCTTGATGATTATAGTCAATATGTGATGGCAGATTGTTCGTCATGCGGTCCATCCTTGCAAACATCTGGGCCATGATTTCCTACAATTCACTCTTAAATAGAAACATGTTGTTTGATAACGTTAGAAATCAAAATAAATTCCTATCAACTATTATATGTGTCGGTAGAAATACACTCTCACACGTCTTACCAAGTTCTTACAAGGTTCTTACCAACACAAAGCAGTAGATGGTACAACCGGTGGCTGGTTCGAGATACTTGTGAGGACGTGGCACCAAGATTGCAAGGATCTTTTTCTATACTGATCTGGAGTATATATGTGGAGCTTGGAAGGCACACAAAGAACAAATATATATATGTGGCACACAATTCAGTAACAGATAGCAATATTGAATAAATGTCCAGAGCACTTGTCCTAGTTGCTGGCCTATACGTGTTCCTAGCACAGTTGTGACACACAAGGGAGTGAAACAAGTATGAAAGATAGCAATAAAATACGGACAAGGCAAAAGACACCACAAACAATAGAGCTATCGAGTGTTCCTTATGTGCTCCTTTTTTATCTCTTCTCTTCTCTTTTGCTATTTTTTTTCTTTTCTTTTTTTGTCTAAATTTTTTTATTGCTTTTGCTCTTTTGATATTTTTTTTCAGCAAGGAGCACACAACAATAAACACCAAAAAATTTGAGCTCAATTGGATAAAAGATGTGGCCTATAGAAAATCAGGATTGTGCTCCAAAAAGTATATCAAAACTTGTGGGCCTGGAAACTTGATTTTCCTGATCGAATTTCGCAAATCTAATTTTTACGAACCTAGCTTTGCTAGGATGAAACGGATCTAAAATTTTCTAGCATTCTCCGTAGATATAAAATTTTCCCTGTTTCGAGTTCGGATGCAAAAGTTATGACTGTTTTAAGAAAGCTGCTCGAATTAGGGTTTCATGTGAACACAAGATGCAAATTGATGATGAGACGGGATGATGGCGGATGGAGGGATCAACACAAACTAGAAAAGAACACAATCTAAACCAGCAATAAAACCTTGACCTAGGATACAAACTCAATACGGCGGACTCTGAAACTAAAATATGCAAAGGCTATAGCGTGGATGGTTGTAGGACAGGAAACAAATATGGCGGTGGACTATGGGACGAAGGCAAAAATCAACTAAACTAGGGTAAATATGAACTTGACGGTATACCTTAGCTCTGATACCACTTGATGGGGGCGTGATTCCCGATCTTCCGTCAGGTTCAAGATAACTATCGATTTGGTCGGAAGCGACACACCGATCCGGCTTCAGATCACAAAGACCCGAACCCTGCAACCTTAGCACCACGTCTCCTCTGGTTATCAACCGTGTCACAATCCGGTTGACCTCGCCACGAAGGCTAATCCCTGCTACGAATCGAAGAACACAAGCAAGAACAAGATAAAATGCAACTCAATTGAAGTGACAATTGCAGATGAATGATTAAGCACTCGAAGTTGGGGTCTCGCAAACCGAAAGACGACGACTGTCAATGGACAGAATAATCTAAGCAAAACCCAAAACCTAACGTAGGCGGCGGCTACTGATTATAAAGCCTAAGGGGCATTCAAGGACCCCCACTCACGTCCCTAAGGAGTCTCGACACGTTACATGGCCCAAACGGCCCAAAAGACGACGACGCAGTGCCCTGACAGATTCTGGACGTCAACTTGTTTCAACGATTGCCATTGACTCCGATGGAATTTGGGCCTCAAACCAAAGCCATTGGTTAGCTTATGAAATTATCTTTCCATCCATATGTGGATCATAAAAAACGGAGTCCGGATGCATCCTGGGCGTCCGTTTTATTGCAGACTGGTTCAGAAGGCCGAAGCAGACTCGAACTCGAATTGGACTGGGCCTCCGGCTTGGCTTGGACGTCCTTGCTGGCCTCTTAAGGTGGTGGCCAAGGAGGAGGACGTCCTTGGGCATCTCTTAGGTGTTCTCCATCTTCTTGGGGCATGCTCCAACTTGGGCCTGGGTCCCAAGTGTGAATAACAAGCCCGTGACGACGCCGTAGCACCCGACAGAAATAGTGGCAGAATATCTCGATGATTTGGAGGTCTTGCCAATGTGATATTGAGATGGGACCAGATCTATTTGAAAGCTTATCAAATAAGCTTTCCATCAAGTGCTCATTGACATCGATCGTACTCCGGATAGATGAGTTATGGCCTTCCCAATGAAGCACTATCGGGCTGCCGACGAACCGAAAGTTCAACTTTGATGGATTTGTACTTTGAGACACATTTGTACCTACATTCAAATAACGACTTGTACATGTGGAACCAAGTGAATTGTACCCAAAATTACTATGCAAATGTAGGAACGAGCGCACCTTATAATCAATGGTCATATCCGTTGGTGTCATGTCCTCATCAGGTACACCTTTGCAACCACCCTAGCAAGATTGCCAAGCTCGTGCCACTCCAACAGGATGCCAAAGGTGGACACAGCCTTGGCGATGGTTGCTGTACACTTTAGATCTTCAGGGAACCCCACGAGCATGACCCATTCCTCGTGGTCTAGATCGAATGAGCGCGCATTGTCGCCTTCGTCGTGCTTGATCACCCTCATCGAGTAGCTCCCAAAACTGAACACTAGTCCAAGAAATCTTTCTCTTTTGAGGGTAGAGTTAAAACGAACATAAGCTTCACCGAACGGGCAAGGCTATACCTCAGAAACACGCACCTCGTGGATTTCCTCAAAGAACGATCGGAGGGCAGTGGCGAGCTGATCAAAGTCCTCTTTGTTAACGGCTGGTTCGAGCTTGATAATGGCGAGATCCTCATTGTACTGGTTGAAGCAGCCGATCACGAACACTTCGTGGCGCAGCATCGGGCGCTCGACGTGGGGCACCAGCTCGAAGCCCTTCGGAATGTGGGGGCGAGGGTCGCACGCCTAGTTGGCCATGGCAGTGGGGTTTTGCACTGTGGATGGGGATGGTGGTGGGGGTGGAGGTGGGATAGGGACGGAGGCTTCAAGGGTGGTGCTCGGCTTTAAATGAGTCACAGACGGCCCTTCACCTTCCAAACGGAGAATGGGGCGGTAACGCCGTTGATGCCGGAACTTGTAAAGGCAAGAATGGGATTTGTGTCCATAGTTGAAACAGAGATTGCATATTACCAAGCCCGCGCAATCTTTCCTAAAGTGACCCAGGCCCAAGCATTTGGAGCAGAGAGGGGGCACCTGGGCCTGGTCTCTCAAGCTGCGCTTGGGTTCATCTCGGTCCGAGTTTGGAAGGGGTGCCAAAAACTTTGATGGTCGCCTGTCACGGCCTAGGGAAGTAGGCTTACTCGGGGCAGACCGATGTGATTTTGAATCAGGTGGATAGCTTGGCGCCCAGTCTCCTTTGGCTATTTGGGAACCCAGCGAAGAACACAACGGTGAATGGGGGCTGGTTCAAAAGATTTTGAAATGGAAGTCGAACACTTTGCTTGGAACTCTGGTTGAGCTTTTGTGAAGGATTGATAGAAGCCTTCGAAACACTGAGGACTGGCGCTGGATTTGGGGAGAAAGACGGACGATGTCAACAAAGCTCTTCTTGTGTTTTGATCCAACTATCGTCCATTCATCCTCCTGTTCTTTGCACTATAGGGCATAATCCTTGCGCCAATTCGGTCCTCCTCCACCCCAGAGGTGGAAGAAGATACTGAAACTCTTGCAAGAAAAACTTTTCAGATTGTAAACCATGAATCCAATGTTTTTGCAAGAGACTAAGAAACAAAACATCCAACCCGAAAGGTGAAGAACATTGAAATCCTTAGCAGAGCCTCCCAAGCACGATTGGAGGATGAGGCTAACAGAATCCTCATTGAGCCGAATGGCCGAGCGTCCAAAACTGGCAACTAGAAGGAAGACCGATGAGGAAAGGGCCTCGGAGGGACTCACCGTGCAACCAAAGCACTGGGAATCCAAGGCTGAGAACTTGATCCTGGGGTTGAAGGAGAGATCAGACAGGCCTCCCATGGCAGCAGGTCTTGTGGCGGTAGTCCACGGAGATCAGGCGAGGACGACATGGCCGAAGGGTTTGCAGGACGACGGGAGAAGGTGGGCGGTGGCGGAGATGGTGGTGGAGGAGGGGGGTCATGTTGGAGGCTAGAGTGTCAAGGCATCGAGAAGCACGCAAGCTTCCCCTTGTCCTTGTTGGAGCCCCTCACAAGGAAGACCTTGCAAAGGGCCAAGCTCCCGGTCGGGTAAATCCATGGATAACCCCAGGCCTTCCCCACACGTAAGCGGGTCTCCAGTGTGTCTTCTGGCAAGCCTCTCCTGGACTGCTCCCTGCCGTCTTTACTATCAAGCTTGCGATCGAAACGCCATGGCCCCGCCGAGTACAACAACGGTGCGCGTAGACACCTAAGATAACGGTGTATGCAAACCTAACTAACACTAGGCCTAAACCTAGAACAAGCACAATAAGCAGTGGTCTAACTAACCTAAGCACTTTAAAAAACACTTACACTAATCACTGAGTATTTCACTAATAACTTTGGTGGCTATCCTGGCCATTACCGAGCCTTCTTCTACTGCAACGCGACGAGCTTCATGGCGTCCGTGGCTCTGATTGTCCTGCTAGTGAACCCAAACCTGTACAGGCCAGGCATACGGTGCTATGCATTCTTTGTATGCATGGTGGTGGGCTTGTTTGGATTAATGGGTGCATACGCTGCAGGAAGTTCCCAGCAACTACGAACCTCTATCTATGTCTTGGTATTGTTTGCTCTGGTTTTCACTTGTGTGACCTCGTGGGTGCTCATTTTCTTGATTCGAGGACTTATGGGACATCATAATACAAGTTCAAGCGTACTGCCATGATGCTACCAACTCCCTCTGTCCCTAAATAACCGTTATTTTTTATTTCTATACTGCAAGTTTGACTAGATTTGTATAAAAATATGTACAATATTGTATCTCCAAATAAATTTATTATGAAAATAGATTCAACGACCTATCTAATGATATTAATATGGGTCATAAATATTAATATTTTTATATAAAAATAGTCAAAGTTTTTTTAGAAAATGAGAACGACAGTTATTTAGGTTAACAATCACAAGGCATCGTCAATAAGTTTAATTAAGGCCGGCATCCTCAAGAACAACACCAGTTTCCTACTAGCTTTGTAGTCGTTTTGTCTCGCTTTTAGGCCTTGTTTAGTTCCCAAAATATTTTGTAAAATGCAACTGTAGCGCTACTGTAGCACTTTCATTGTTATTTCTTAATTATTGTCCGATTATGGACTAATTAGGCTTAAAAGATTCGTATCGTGATTTACAGTTAAACTGTGTAATTAGTTTTATTTTTTTATCTATATTTAATGCTTCATCCATGTGTCCAAAGATTCGATGTGACGGGAATCTAAAATATTTTGCAAAATATTTTGGGAACTAAACAAGGGCTTAGTTGACACAAGTGGTGGTCTATAATGTTTGTTTGTCATCACGGTGGACCCAGGAAAACTTTTTCTTTTATTTTTAACGACCAAACCGGCAGCCTACATGGTCCAGGCCCGATCATGAGAACGGCCTGTTAGCTCCGCCAGTGGCCTATAGAGATGGCCAAACAGGGAGCGTGGCATGGTAGGGCTAGGGCATGGGGCAACAGTACTAGTGCCGACATGGGCACAGGTGTAGTGCCGTGTCTGGACCGTGACTCCGGTCCGCGTGCCAGCACGAGCACAGCACAGAGATTGGGACGGTCCACAGTGCCAGCACGAGTGCAGGGATTGTCGCTAGCTAGCTAGATGAAACACGGTTGTTGAATCACAAGGAGCAACATTAAAGTCCAAACCTGTGAAGGCAGCTCTTTTCCAGTCTCCCTCTCGCCCTATCCATGCTCGGCCCTCACACTCTCTTCCCGCACGCATGGAGCAGCGGTGGCACACACGCTGCTTCGTGCCAAGCGAAGGCCGCGTGGCCCCACCTCGCACAGCGACGGCTCCAGGCTACGTACGTAGCGGTGGCGGCGGGGCACATGCGCGGCTACCGTCGAGCAGAAGCAGCATGGCAACACGCGGCGGCAGGGCCCGTGAAAAGCATGGCGCACAGCGGCACCGGTGCTCAGCCGAGGGGCTCGTCTTCATCTCATGGCAGCAGCACACAGCCGGGGTGCGCAACCCCGTGGCAACAACTGCTCGACAGGGCGCCGAACCGGGCCACTATGAGTCCGCCAAGGAACTGTAGGGTGCTTTGATACAGGGCCAACGGGGTGGCCCGAGCTCCTTAGCTGCAACAACCCATGCTTTGATTCATTTGGCCCAACTCCCAGCCAGGCCCTGTAGCTGCAAATCGCCCTCTCTCTCCTGCACCTAGAGAAACGCCCATAAGGTTCATTTCTCCTGATCGACCAGGCTCGCTCCATCCGTCCGAGTTTCACCTCCTGCACGCCCTTCTTCTTCACCCCGTAGGCAGCGGCAGCGCCATGGCACCTCGCTGAGCTCCGCACCTCCCGCTCGCCTTCCCACTCCTGCTCCTCGTCCTCCGCTGGGGAGAGCACCACCGAGGCGTGGAAGCAGCACGCGCAGCGCGCTCGTGGCCGTGGAGGACCTGCTGCTCCGGTCCTCGCTGTTGCATGTGCCGACGGAGAAGCCGAGGCCCGGGCCCGGCGGCGGTAGCAGGACAAAGCGGGACTCGATGGAGGCGGCGGACGCGCCAGCGGCGGTGAGGGGCAGCCAGCGCTTGTGGAGCTGCACATCGCCCACGCCGCCAGTGCTGTCCCTCGGTTGTTCCTGTTCCCGCTGGATACGCCGCCAGCGATGGAGGCCGCGGTCCTTGGTGGCGGCCGCCTGGGGGGCGGGGGAGGGGGAGGTCTTGGGAGCGGCTAGCGCCACTTCCTCCGGTGACTCGGTTGTGTGCGACGGGTTGAGCACCCCCATGCCCACGCGTTCTCCGTCGTGGCGGCTGTTCGTGAGGCAGCGCGGCCCCGCGGCACCGGTTCATGGCCGAGCCATCGAGAGCATGTATAGCGTCGTGGCAGCGTCCTTCTTCCTCCTCCTCGGCATCGCGTTTGGCTGCTCCAATGGCGGCCGTGGGCATTGCCTTCTCAAGCTCACCACGACCATGGCCGGCGCTTAGCAAGTGCTTGATAGAATGGTCAAATGAGAAACTTCACTATATTCCAGATGCGAGGTCATCCTATCCATTTGTACACCAAATCAAACACAATCCCAACCTGACGTGGCTCACTAGGAACATGGAAATAAAACAAGCGGATTGCCCCATGGGAGCCTGGCTTTCGCTAGCTACAGCCAGACCCAGACCAGCCGGCCGAGCCACCCTTGTGCCCTGTATATATCAAACAGGCCCGTAGTGTCAATGCCTGGGCTCAGCACAACGGTACAGCCAAGGTCTCGCGCCATGCTAGGGCCGGCCCCCGGTTGGCCAATTATAGTCTAACTAGGCACGGCACAGTAGAAGCTTAATGGTGCCGTGCCTATGAGACCGGCATGCCATGTAAAACTAGCCAGTTGGCTCAATCAAATATCATGGTTAGCTAGTTTGCTTATTGTAGTATTTAATTTTTTATTCGAATATCTTTTACTCTTTTAGTTATTTGATTATGATTGTCTTCACTCCATGTGTCTTTACTCTATCTATTGATCTGAAGTCCATTCCGCACTTAGAGCTATTGTCATCTTTCTTGTCTCTTCTTTTTTCAATTACTACCTCATGACTGCACAATTTTAGTTGCGGCCAAATCAAGTAGCCTTCGGTCTCATCTTGATTTACCTTTGAATTTGATAAATATTTTTATTTATTTTTATAATGGCTGAGGTAGATACAAATATAAAGGTAAATAATGCTTTATATTATTTTTCATAACGATGTATAAGGGTAGGTTGAGTGTAAATTTAGGAGATTCTTTTGGACATTCTTTCATAATTACAAAGGTGGGTAATCTATAAACTCATTATGGTGTATTTTAAATTATCTTTTTATAATGACAAATGTGGTCATTTAGATACAAAGTTACAAGTTGTTTTAAATCATCTTTCACAATATCAAATGCGGATAATTTAGATGCAATATGAGGGGGTTATTCAGAATTATTTTTTACAATGACAGATGTGGATAATATATATACAAATTTAGGGGGTTATTTTGAATTATCTTTCATAATAGTAGGGGTAGATAATTTAGATACAAAATTAGCCGGTTACTTATGTATTTTTCATAGCGGTAGAGGTGGGTAGTTTTTTATAAATTACAATAGATCCAATGATTATTATCGGCAATGATGATTAGAGTGTACCAAATTAAAAGTCAAATGTTTCTGATTATTGTGAAAATTTCTAGAATTTTTATATTTTTTGTAGCGAGTCTGATGAGAATTAATATAATGTCTCTATTGAGGCCTCTAATTGGTAATAGTAGGATTACTATGTTCATCCTCAATTTTTTTCAAAAAAATGTTCATCCTCAACGAATAAGACCGATGTGAACTTGAAACATACAATGCTGATACAATAGGAGCAAATTAATATAGGACAGCCTCTGAATCCTCTTATTTATGTGGATACAAGTTGAATAAATTCTCCTCCAGTCCTAGTAGTATCAAACTTACCCTGCTCTAGAAGAACCTACCCAGTAAGATGAGGATAAAGTGCTAGATTTTCGGAATATTTGGAGCTTCTGATTTGAGGCATAACATACGTAGAGAATGGTAGACAGGACAGCAGTATCTCCACAAAATTACCACATAAGCCATTATTTGTTTAGCAACAAAAAGCTGAAAACATATTTTGTCGAAGGCTATGCAAACTGGTAGTCTTTAATTCTTTAAAAATTTTCCAGAATTGATTTTTTGCACGACTGTTCTCTGTTTTGAAGCACGTACAGATAACTCGTATGAATATTTTTAATTGGCTGTTTCTAGCATTTGCTTCATCTTCGCCTTTCCCTCCTCTAGTGCACAACCAGTTTTTGACAATCAAGTTAATATATATGATTCTAATTGCCGGACAGTTTGGATGTGCAGCAGCATTCCTGATAGCAACATTTTGGGCTTTGAACAGCTCGGATGTCCACTATCAAGTTAACCCATTTCGCCCGCCTCAAAAAAAATTATGTAGTAGTGATGTTTGTTGTCCAAGCCTCTTCTAATCGTGACAGATCATTGTATCCATGTTAGGTGCATTTAGATAGTTCAGTTAAGTCGTGAACATGTTTATGTAATGCGTAGAATTGCGGGCACAGAGGAGACCGCACGTTGGTGCGCCGTGACCGCGTCTTCAGGGCCACTCCCACCATGGTGAGCATGCCGTGCATGTCGCACGGGTGACCACGAAAAAAGGCACACCATGCAGCTGCTGATCGTGGCGGGGGGATGCGGATCAAGCCCGTGATAAATATTAGTGAATGCATAAAAAAAAAAGCTATGCCAGTTGCAGTGAAACACTCATCTCTCTCGTGTGTGTTCTCGCGTGTGTGTCCATCTGTGCTCACGGTGACCACGCACTAAGCAGTGCCGTGTGCCGGAGAGATCCTAGCTCCGGCGATCCGCCGGTCCTAACAATGTTATCCAATCTAAAGTGCTACACTAATCCCCTTCCTAGTGGCATAGTCTAAATCCTTTCCTTTGTCCATAATGATCTCCTGGCTATCTATCTTAGTCACTCACATGGGATTCAGAATTCATCATTATATTATTTCAGCCTGAAGACGTACATATACAAAAAAAGATCTGTACTGCAACAGTTCAACTAATCACGATTTTCCTTTTACAGATAGTGGATGAAATGGGAGATAACTGAAATCTATCATGTGCAAACATTCTGCAATTGATACAATTGAAGCTGAAGTGACATGGTTTAGATCAGAAGAGATGCTGTTATGTTATATATGTTTTCAGATATCAGAATCATCTTATCCACGTAACTAAAATTACAGACTCTATAGACATTCTATGTTGTGCAAATGGTACCTTGGTATGTCCATGTGCTGGTAGCTTCATATGACCATGCGCTGAACAATCTTACTCAATGTATATTCGTGGTTTGAGGCATCTCTCTCTCTCTCTCATATTTCTCCAGCTACAAGAATACATAATCGAACAATAATTTTGGAAGAAAGACAAACAAACAGGCAAAAATGTGCTATCCTCTAATGATCCACACATAAGCTGGAAAGCGCGCCTATCATGATAGTATATATACAGCTTGATCGGCTGCGTGCGATATTTTTGGCTGCCCTGCAGCTGATTGATATTATACGTACAGTACAAAAATCAATTTGGTTCTTTTGCAGCCACAGCTGCGGGCAGCCTACCCCCATTCGAAGGAACAATGACCCTAGTCACACAATGAGATAACAGAAGGGAATCGAGGGAAGCCCCATTGCATGTGATCTGTGGCGCAGCTGCTGGCTGGGTGCAGTGTGCTCCTGCTTGGGGTCATGCATGTGGAGTTGGGGACCCCATAAAACCCCACCACGTACGGTACATACAACGTTTCCAGTAGTATCTCCAAAACTTGGAGCGTCGTCGTCCAATTAATATCTGATATCTCTCTGTGTAAAATCGCAGTCCATCGTTAAAGCAAAGCCTGTTGACAAGTGACCACTCGCATGATATGATCCATCATCATCACCTCTTCCATGACTCGCCCGCCGTCCGTCCATCACCAAACAAGGTAGCTAGCTACGAGATATTGAAGGACCGGATATACAGCTAGCTCTCGTCCATGTGCATCAGTGCATCAATCTCGTTCAGTCGTTGTCACACTGACTCGATCGTTCTCTGCGATGTTGTACGTACTAGTAGAAACCAATATATATGATCAGGAATCTCGCTCGCATTCTAGCTAGCTACTGCGTATATATGTATGTATTCCCTTTAATTTGCAAAAATACATACATACATACATTATTCCCTCCTAATAACTCCAGTCAAGAAAACAAGACGCTCGGACGTGGTAATCACTAATTAACCTAACACTTACCACTACAGCTTCAGATGATGAGCACTTACTACTACACCTCAAAGTAACTTTTGACTATATAAGTGAATGATTCTTTTCTTTTGTATTCACTATGAATCTTGTATTGCATAGTTGAGATCCTAAATGATTTCCAAATGTAAATATTTTGAACTAAAAAGTTTTAGATCTCGTCGAATACTGTAGCTATGGTTTAGGTCATATCTCCATCTGAGCACTACAGGAAACTGGCTCTTTGCCGACTGCAATTTTCTTTGCCAACTGTTTTTTTTCGACACTCGGCAAAGAGGTCCCTTTGCCAACTGGAATTTCCTGCAGTCGGCAAAGCAGGATTTGCCGACTGCCTGGCTTTGCCGACTGCCAGGCAGTTGGCAAAGCCATGGATTTGCCGACTGCCAGGCAGTTGGCAAAGAATTGCAGTCGACAAAGGCAGGCCATGGTTGACGCCATCCACACCGTCACCTTTGCCGACTGCCACTCCGTCAACAGTCGGCAAAGGTGCAGGCTTTGTCGAATACTGTAGCTATGGTTTAGGTCATATCTCCATCTGAGGTGATTTGAAAAATTCAAAAAAATTAAATTCTAAAGCTATGAGACGAATTTCCTTAGGGGTTTCCAATTACACCCAAGAAAATATGAATTTCCTTGGTTGTTTCAAATAGCACTCAAGAAAAATGAGTTACCTTGGTGGTTTCGAATAGCATCCAAATAAATGAGCAATTACCTTGGCAGTTTGGTTTAGCACTCAAGAATATCCATTTTTTTGAGATCTGTATCCATAGCCAATACAAGGAAACTACACTTTTCTTGGTGGTTTTGTTTTGGCTCACAATGAAATCTTTAGCACTCGAGGTAATTTAGGATTGTGGTAGTGTGGGGGTGCCTCCAACATTACATTTCACACAAGCCTAATAAATAATAGGACAAGTGAGATCGACCAAGAAATGAACACTATCTACTTACAAAAACACAGAACTAAGGAGCCATGTAAAATGAATAAGCATAATAACAACACAATGTGATAACATGAGGGGATAGCATACATATATGGAGCAGCCCCTGTACCATCGACAGATTAAGCCGTTCATTTCCCCTGCATATCATGGCCTCGGCTGGAACCACAAGCAGCAGCAGCGTGCAGCTCCTCCTCCTCATCTCAACTTGCTTTCTCCTATCCATATCCCAAGAAACTAAAAATTCTGTAGCAGCAGCAGCAGACTCGCCGCCACATCCGCCGTTCTCCTTCAGCTTCGACTTCACCAATCAATCAAGCTACAGTTCAACCGACTTGTCGTTAGAGGGCGATGCCAAGGTGAATGGCAAGCTGATCGACCTCACCTGCGACTCCTTCGAGCAGAACAGCGATTCCTGCAGGGGGCGGATGTCGTACAGCCACCCGGTGCCGTTGCACGACGACACGACCCTGGCGAGCTTCAGCACGAGCTTCACCTTCAAGATCCTAGTCAACAAAAGTTCGGAGTACATGCCCGGCGACGGCATGGCGTTCTTCCTCACCGGTTTCCCGTCGGGGATACCGCCCAACTCTAGCGGGGAATATCTCGGCCTCCTCAGCAGCGACACCGCACCCTACGGTCCAGACCAGTTCGTCGCCGTCGAGTTCGACACCTTCCAAAACAGCGACAACGGCGATCCAAGCGGCAACCACATAGGCATCGACATCAACTCCGTAACCTCGAGGAACACCACAAACTTGACAATAGCCCTCAGTGGCAACATGACCGCGACAATCAAATTTGATAACATCACCCGGACACTGGTTGCCTCCCTTGAGCTTGATTCCTATCCCGAACCAATTGTGGTCACTTATCAGTTGCCAGATCTGAAGACGTTGCTGCCGCGCGAAGTGGCAGTGGGGTTTTCGGCGTCCACCGGAGTATCCGCTGAGCGCCATCAGATACTAGCATGGTCCTTCAACTCCACCCGTGCTCCGCCTAAAGGTATGTGCAGTGAACACTGCTTGTGTATCACACAGTTTGCATTAATTCCTTCACTGCTGGTGTTCTTGACACAATCAGAAAATATATACCTTGTTTTCTTTTTTAGCGTTTTATTACTCCTGTATGTCCTTCACAGGATCTCACTCGCTATATCATACTCCATCTACTACAAATAAAATCACAGTTTAGTTTTGTCTTAAGTCAAACTACTTTAACTTTAATCAAATTATTAAAAAATATACTAATATATATAAGTTCAAATAAATGCTCTATCCAAACATGTTTCAAGGAAAACCTAATGAAATTAATTTGATTACCTAGATGTTGGTGAATGTTCTTATATATAAAATTGGTTCAATTTAAATAAGTTATTATACTTAGAATAATAACAAAGTGAACTAATTGGAACAGAGGGAGTATTTAAGATTTTTTTTAGTTTTCTTTTATTTAATTTTATAAATAGCTTGGGCTATTGGTTTTATTCGAACTTTTTTCTTATAAGCAACAACAACGTATGTACTAGTTAAATGGATATTTTCTGATATTGCTAAAAGGATTTTTTTGGAACAAATAATCACCAGCCAATATTTTCCCAACAAATAACAAAAAAAAAACCTTTGATGTATGGGATCTATATGCTTTTTAGGTCCCACAAACTTACTGAGCTTTATCTGGGTAAGAATCTTGCTACATAAAAATAATTCAATATTACAAATCTATATGTTAGAGTACAATCGTAGATGACTTTTGATGTATGGAAAATATAGTGTAACAACATCTTATACGCAACATGCAAACTACCTTTTTTTGAAAAAAAACATATTTTGGTTACAGAAAAATTTGAAAATTGGTACATCCATAGTGCATCTATAAGAGGTAGATAAATAAATTCTCTATTTAGGTTTTGAAATATGTAAGAGCAACTCCAAGAACTAGATAAATAAATAAACTCTCTATTTAGATTTTTAGCAAAAAAGTCCTCTCCAATAATTTAATAATAAAACAACCCCTTAATTAATAAAAATAAAAAGCTACGGTACCAAACTCCCCTCAACTCATAGCTCTCCGTGTACCTGTCCCATCGATTTTTAGTTTCTCTTTGGGTTTATATACATGTTTTGTTTTGTGTGAAGTAGTAGATTGGTTCCATTACTTCCATAGATAGGTGTCGTGTCATACAATAATGAATAAATGAGGGTTAAGCAAAGATAAATAATGAGTAAAGTTCACCACCGGTCTCTAAACTTGTATTATCGTGTCATCCCAGTCCCTAAACTCACAAATCAATCGTTTAGGTCCTTAAACTTGTTCATCTATGTCATTTCGATCCCAAAACTTGTTCAGCTATGTCATCCTAGTCCCTAAACTTAGAAATCATCCATTTAGGTTCTCAAACTTCTTTAGTCATGTCATTCCAATCTCTAAACTTGATTTTGAGTCCCACCCAGGTCAAAACAGGGTAATTTAAAAACTCTATATCAAAAAAACAATTCATAACTTTTTCATATGAACTCGAATGAAGATAAACTTTATATCAAAGTTGTAGCCCTCGACGCGATCTACAACTTTGTAGTTGAAAAGTTTTTGAATTAAAACTGTTTAGGGTCCAAAAATATTGTTGTAAGTTTATAGAATTTGAAATTTAAAATTTAAAATTATCAAACAATATTAGATATTGACATGGTCTATATGAAAGTTATAGTTCTCAATACGATCTACATCTTTGTAGTTGAAAAGTTTTTTATTTGAAGTCGTTTAGTGTCACAAAATTTAATTTTAAATTTTAAATTTCAAAATATATAAACTTACAAAAATATTTTGGGACCCTAAACAGTTTTAATTTAAAAACTTTCTACAATTTTGATATAAAGTTTGTCTTCATTCGAGTTCAAATGAAAAGTTATGAATTATTTTTCGATATAGAGTTTTTAGATTTGCCCTGTTTTGACCTAGATGAGACTCAAAACCAAGTTTAGAGACCGGGATGACACAACTGAACAAGTTTGAGAGCCTATACGGAAGATTTCCAAGTTTAAGGATCAGGATGACACAGTCGAATAAGTTTAGGGACCTAAACGGTCGTTTTGCGAGTTTAGGGTCCGGGATGACGCAGACGAACAAGTTTAGGGACGGGTGATGGACTTTACTCATAAATAATTTTGGCTAGACGTCGACGTCTAATTTAATTATCTACAAATTGTTAGAATTTAATTTTTCTTAAGATTGTAGCCCATGCAGAAGCACGAGTTGATGGATTAACATACACACAATGACAGGTCACCACAACAAGACAGCTATGATTATTATTGGAGCAGCAGTAGGGCCGGTGTTATTGGTTGTCGTGGCATGGCTTATCCTCTCTTGCTGGAAATGGACAAACAGACACCGTGGCTTTGAGAACCAAGGGAGCAAGCAGGGGCCTAGTCGGTTCGCGTATCAGGATTTGGCAGCCGCGACAGACAATTTCTGCGAAGAACGGAAACTCGGAAAAGGTTTCTTTGGGGTGGTCTACAGTGGCTACTTGAAGAAATTGGGATGTGATGTAGCGGTAAAGGAAATCCTGAATAAGCCAAATGTTGTGCCGGGACCAAACAACAGCCATTTTTATGCCGAACTCAACGCGGTCACTTTAGTAAAGCACAAGAATCTTGTCAAACTCTTTGGTTGGTGCAGGGGAAACAGCTGCAACTTTGTTGACTTCATGTGCTGGTGTCGGAAGAACCAAAACAATAAGCTCTTCCTTGTCTATGAATTGATGCCTAAGGGAAACCTTCACGACAACCTACACAAGGAGGAAACACTACCTTGGGAAACAAGGTCAGTAATTAAGACACCCTCGCATATGTGTACTTTAATCGAACATCCATGGCAGCCTATTACAACTTTTAAGGTTTATTACTTATATATATACCTCTATATATGTTTATCTCTATCTATAATCAGGTACAAGATAGTGAAGGATATCACATCTGCCCTTCTTTACCTCCACTATGAGTGCGATCCCTTCATCTTGCACAGAGATATCAAGCCGAGCAACATACTTCTTAATGACAACTTCAATGCTAAGCTTGCTGACTTTGGCCTATCGAGGATCGTTGATCCTGTGAATTCAAAGATCCTCACTATCCCTGTAGGAACCGAGGATTACCTAGACCCACAATGTAAGAAGGCCGTCGGAGTGGTTGAGTTCAGCCGTAGCTCCGACGTCTACAGCTTTGGTATCGTCCTGCTCGAGATCGCCTGCGGCAAGCAAGGCAGTATGCTTCTTAGGGATCAAGTCTGGCAGCTGTACATCAACAGATCTCTCCTGCAGGCCGCTGATGACAAGTTAAAGGGCGAGTTCATTATAAGCGAAATGGAGAGTGTGCTCATCCTAGGGCTCTGGTGCTCCTACCCTGATAGTAACAAGAAGCGGCCTACCATGGAGCAAGTAATGGCAGTCCTGGAACATGGCAGGCCACTGCCAGACCTCAACTCATTGGACACTATTACTTCATCAGTTTCGACGCAACTGGAATTGGAAATGTACATCGACCCGCATGCACCTACCTCTGCTGCCAGCTCCTCCTACGAGCAAAATGCATGAATAATGACGAACAACTGTAATTATATCTTTGGTCGATCTTAGTACGATCGTCCTGCATTAGCGTATATAACGGCGTGGAGCAGCTTCAGCGTCGCCCATGGTTCTTACACTATAATTTGGAAAAAATGTTACTAGCTCTCTTAGTAACACATCGTACCGAATTGGAACCTCATGTTTTCATAGTCCAAGCTTTGTGTAAGAAGAGCTAGCGTTAGCTATGTAAGCCAAGTAAATGGACTGCTGAGAGGATTCTAAGATGTGTGTTTTAATTCTCGTCATTATTATTGGACTTGTAAACCTATTACCAATTCTATAGATATATGATATATACAAATGCTTGAGGGCAATGACTATTATGTGACAATTGTTTGAATTTGCTTGGTCCGTAGATAATTGGGTCGCCGTAGATTGTACGTAGGTTATGTTTGGCTCACGTCTAGATGATTTATACTATCCTGAACATCATTTTTGTCGGTTTTCAAATCCCCAAAATCTTTTGTGAATGCATATTTTAGAATTGTCTCAAATATTGTTCTATGGCAGGCATTTTAGAACATTGTTTTTGCTCACTTAAAATTAAATATAAAGCAACAGACTTTTTTTTGGTCAAATAACTATTTATTTGATTGACCTTTTTTTTGGCTTCCATACCTGGCAGTATTTATCACAACTTTTCTTAGTAACCAAGTTTGATTGGTTGATTTGGTGGATAACAATAAGAAAGTTTGATTTCAAATTTGAGGCAACGTTATTGGACAATGATAAGTGTTGGAGATGGGATTGTGACTCAAATCAAAAGCTTAGTCGCTTTAGTCTTTTCTCAAAGCCAGAAAGAGGTAGAGGAGATAAGTTTTTTGAATAGTATTTTTTGTTAGACTCAAAACCAAGAAACATTTGCACTAAATTTTGGAGGAGGAAAATTCAACGTCGGTCCCTGAATTTGGCCGGCGGTGTCATCCATGTCCATGAACTTCTAAAGTGATATCTGCGAGTTTCTAAATTTGGCAGATGGTATCATCTAGGTCACTTAACTTTCAAGGTGATCACCGCAGGTCTCTAAACTTAGCTGGCGGTGTCATCCCGATCCCTAAACTTTCAAGGTGATCACCGCAGGTCTCTAAACTTGGCAAGCGGTATCATCTTTGTCTAAATATGGTCTAACCTACTCTATAAGCTGGCGTGGCATGCTACGTTAGATGTGAATCCAACGTGTGTCAATTAATCAATCATTATTTATATAATATTTATCATGAAAATATAAATTATATAAAATAATTTACAACAACAAATTATAAGGTTTAAACTAAAATAGAAAAGTACTAAAATTAATTTAGTATTTATGTATCATTAATAGTATTAAAATAATATTAAAATTCCTATAGTATTAAAAGTTTTCTCTATTAAAAGTTACTTCTAATTTTAGTATAATTTTAAAAGTTTTAATAATTGTATTATAGAAGTAATTTTTCTCTATTATTAATACTACAATACTATTACTTTTAATAGTAGTATTATAGTATTAGAACTTTTAATAATAGTATTATAGTATTAAAAGTTTTAATAATAATGTTATAGTATTAATAACAGAGAAAAGCTACTTCTATAATACTACTATTAAAACTTTTAAAATAGTACTAAAATTAGAAGTAACTTTTAATAGAGAAAACTTTTAATCCTATAGGTAACTTTTAATATTATTATTACATTTGGACAGGTATGACACCGCTTGCCAAGTTTAGGGACCTGTGGCGATCACCTTAAAAGTTCAGGGACCAGAATGACACTGCCAGCTAAGTTTAGGGACCTGCAGCAATTACCTAGAAAGTTTAGAGACCTGGATGACACCGCCGACCAAGTACATGCACCGACGGTGAATTTTACTCATTTTGGAGCATAGAAAGCAAAATCCTGCTAAAATGAGCCGTAAACTAACCTGATTACTTATCAACTAGAAGGATAAAATTCTATATCCCCCTATACAATTGTACTATCAAGGTAAGTAATGGGTTCGGTGTCACGGAACCGTCCAAATTATAAGAGCACAGGTACAAAAATAATCACTAAAGTGATTAAATTCTCACACTTGAGCCCATATAACTCCGGTAGTCCAATGAAATCATGAGGGATTTCAAACCAACCGACATACAAGCTAAGATCGTAGTGATTCACCATAACAAGCCACATGCTACATCCATTTCACAAGTAATTCAATATATATCGGAGTTCAACATAATTATTACAACTTAAGTTTAAAAGTAGCGGAAGCAAAGTAGTTTGAAACTAACATCACCCTTATTTCAAATACATGCCAGTACTAATGTCAACTTTCATCAAAAGCATTAGAGACAAGATCAGAAGGATCATGCCCATGATCACACTCCGCCACTATAACAGAAGCCATCCAATTCTTACAGTATCCATAATACATCACAACTTGCAACAAGTGGGAATAAACCCTGAGTACGAGAAGGTGCTTAGCTAGTCTTACCCGTCATAAACCATAAATAAAGTGACACCAAGGAGTATGCAAGGCTGATATAAGTGGGGTTAGCTTGATAACATTTTGCATAAAAGCTTAGTACAGATAAGTAATCATTAATGCTTAAGCATCAAGTTAATAATCATTAACTTGTCATCTATATTAGCACCTGTACTAGAGCACTCACTTGATTAGGAGCAAACAATATTAACCATAGCAGGTATAATAAGGCTGTCATTATCATCATCATCATTCCTAAACCATTATATTATTTAGTGTATCTACTTTGGAGATACTCCCGTCAAGTTCTCACTAACCGGTAAAAGACAGTGACTCAAATCGAATTACAACTCAGCTTAGGGGTATTCCTAACTCTCACCCATGACTTCCCCTATCGGGGAGTATTAGGTCACCTTTGGGACAACTCAGGAACTAACTTCGCGGGTTCAGTCAACGCCAGCACTCTCAGGAATTACCGTTCTGCTAAGACGATCAGGACTTTTAAATTACCTGCCCTTGGACTCACGCCTACGGCTCCCTTCCGAGACACACTTTATACTTGACGACTCCTAGTCTGGTCAGTTAAGAGAGAGACATGCGTTCAACATGACAAAGAAAGGCTCCAAGAATCGGTCCTTATATAAGCCTACAGCCTTTACAAGCCCCCGTCCGGTCTTCATTCAAATTATATCAGGTTCTTTTTCACAATAGCAAATATAGCCAACCGTACCATATGTATATTCCTATAGCTCGCAGGATTCATGGTATATTCTCTGGACAAGGATTGGATATCAATGCAGCAAGTGTTTTCATCCAACACCTATAACTTAATGCAACAATATATAACATAGTACTTAATTGCATTTCAGAAATTAGGAGGCTTCTAATGTTGTGGGGCTTGCTTGGGATCTGACACGAGTCAGTCAAGTTAGCTTGCACTGTCTTGACGATGTCTCCACTCCAGGCATGTACTCCAGGGTCCTTCCATCCTCGGGATGGATCCACCAACACCATCTTCGGGTTCAGCTCCACATCATGTCCTTCACATGGTGCATCTATTATACCTAGATGAGATACAAGGTGCTAGTATATGAATACATAGAAGTGCAATGGACAATGCATCACATACAGTAAGCAAGACAAGCACCATATTACACTACACATGCATAGACACTTCATGTTGCTTAAATAAACATCACACAACCTAATATAATAGATAGCAAGCATATTAGACATGGCACACAAGTTTCACAAGATCTTAGGTGTATTAACTTAACTACCCTCAAAGGCATAAGTCACACTTAACAATATACAAGCAAACAACTATAATTGGAATCTATCAATTTCTGGACATGCAAACAGCAGCTACAAGATTTAGCTATAACTGGAGTTACACAAATCCAAATGACTTGCAAGAAGATATTCTGGAAAGCTTATGAAATTGCCTACAATTCATCTTTAGATATCTTAGCATGATTCCCAAGTTAACAGGGTCAAACAAGTACAATTAAACACCTCTGTCCAGACTTGGATAGATTCTGCCATGTAACTTCAATCGGTTGTATCTAGAGATCTAGATAACCAAAAAGTGTGTTCATAGGCATTTCAGAAAGCTTAACAAAACCACTACAACTCTCCTAATATCACCCAAGGGTGATTCAAATTCTAACTAGATCAAACACTAGCATCTTTCAGATCTGCTCAGAATACAATCAAAACCTGACAGCAGATTTAAAAGTCATGTAACTCCTAAACTATCAGGTTTGAGATCATGAAAATTTAACACAAGCAATATAATATAGTTATCTACAACTTTCTTATTATCATCTAAGCATGATTCAAAACTTAACTAAGCCAAATAATACAATCTTTCAAGTCTGTTCAGAATAGGGGCAAAGCAACACAGAGCATTTGTTATTTTTATAGCTCCTAAACTGTCAACTATAAAATTATGAAATTTTTACCAACCATCAACCATCACATAGGTAGCATTCCGTAAAAATTTCACATTTATTTGAGCACTACTTCTCCAGTTATGAAAAAGACAAGACATAAGTAGTATTAGAAACCTAACTGCATAAATCCAATTTTACAGCTAAAACTTTAAACTAAAACATGCCATATTATAGATCCACTGCATAGATAATTTCATAAGGATTCCAAAAAGTTCTCATTTGCTATTTTACGATTTTCTACAATGTACTATGAATTTCCAAATTCAGTCAAAAACAAAGCAAACAAGTCCTTATGGCACTATTCATCTAAGTCCTGAGCTATGCAGATAGGCCCCTGTCTTTTCTTGAATTGTTGCCCAAAGCCCTTGGTCGGGATTTACAGAGGGGGCGCGCAGGAGTTCGTGATTCAAGGCGGAGGGAGGCTCGTCGGCGGCGGCTAGAAGGTGAGGGAGCACCACGGGGTTCGTGCGCACCCAACGATGGCCGTGGCTTGCCCTGTGGTGGCCTGCAACGTGCTGGCCATGCACGCCGGCAGCTCCCAGTGGCACAGCTCCGGCGGCGGGTGCTCCGGTGATAGGAGAAAGCCGGGGAAGAAGCGCTGCGCATGCGGCATGGCGTGGCGAAGGTGGTGGTGGCAGCTGCTAGGCACGAGGATGGGCAGAGGCAAGGGGGCCATGACGACGGCCATGGAGCAGGGCACCAGCGGCCATAGCGGGCATGAGGGCGGCAGCGGCTGGCTGCCCATGTGAGGAGGAGCGTCGCACGACGGCGAAGAAGACAGGGGGTCAGCGAGAGGGGAGGGGGTGCAGGGGTGATAGAAAACACGACAGCATGGAGCTCGGGCCGCCGGCAATGGAGGTCATGGCGAGCGCGCTCGCGTTCCCACGGTAGAGAGCGAGGGAGATAGCTGAGAGAGTGAGGGAGAGGCGAGAGCGAGCGCCTAGGAGGAGTGAATGCCGTCTGAGGGCCGCTCTGGTGCTCCCCATCGCGAGTGGAGAGGCAGGGGCGCGTGGCATAGGGGTAGGGCGCATTGCCCTTGCATGGAGGACACGCACACCCCACGTCGAACACCTGGTGGGTGCGCTTTAGCTCAACTTCGGGTCCACAATTCGGCATATTCGGTTAAGATTCTGTAACACCCTAAATTTTGCTTTGTTTTAAAATAGCTAAATATGATTTAATTAGGTATGTATGTGTGCATTTCACCTATAGGAAACAATAATTTTTGTGAAAATAAAATCAATCATAATGTTAGCAACTCATTGATGCACTCATGCTGCCGCAATTCTTTTATTGTGTTGAATGGTTTTGATCCAAAACTCAAAATGATTCAAAAACCATTTAAAAATGAAGTTAGAAAAATCAATTTAGAAAATAAAAAGGAATTCCCGTTCCCAGCTCCCTCCCATTCTTCCTTTTCGGCCTGCTGGCCCATTTCCTTTCCCCCTTCCTCTCATTTTCTCCTTGGGCCGGCCCAACCCGAGCTGGCAACTGCTACCGCCTCCTATCTCCTCTTCTATGCCGCTGACGCGCCGGGCCCACGTGTCGGCGCCCTTCTCCAACCTCCGCTCTCCCTCTCTCGACCGAAGCAACCGTCGTCCGACGCCCGCGCCCACCTCCGCGCGACGTGGGAGCCTCCCCCGCGCCTCGGGCCCTTTAAAGGGCAGCGCGACCCGGCTCCGCCCTCCTTTCCCACTCCAACTCCCTCTCTCGGTTTCGCTACGCCATAGAACCATAGCGCAAATCACCACCGGAGCCACCTTCCGCCGCTCCCGTGGACCGCCGTTCCAGAGCCGTCCCCGTCTCGTTTGAAGCCGTGGTGAGCTGCCCCGTACTCCCCTCTATCTTCCCATGCTTTTATTTTCTCGAATTTTAGTCTCTATGGCCGTGTCCGCGAGCTCCGATGAGCTTTTCGCCGCTGTCCATGGCGGGAGCCGCTCGGGCTTACCCCGTGGCCGTGTTTTGCTCCGGGGCGAGTTCGCCTTCCTCTCCGCATCGCCCCGGTGCTCTCCGTTTTGGAAACCGTGCACCCTAGCGTCGGTTAGGCCAACTCCGGCGAGGTCCCGTCGCCGGCCATGGCGGCGCCGCCGTCTCCTCCCCTAAATCCGGCGACCGGCCTCTCTCTCCTCTCCCCCATCTTTTCTCGGCCGTCCATCATTTGATCAAGGGCTCAGAGAGCTCAATACCCCTTCGGGGTTCATTTTGTTAAAGAGACCCCCCACTTTTATCTATTTGAACCCGCCGTCCTTGGCGTATTCCCAAATTACGCGTTCTAATTTTGAAAGCGTAGTCTTCTTCGGTATATATGAAAAATACGCTTTCAGATTAATTACAGAATTGCCACTGTAGTAAAACGTCTATAAAATCGTCGTTTTAGCTCCGATTTGACCCGTTCAACTTGCGTTAGTTTCATAATTTCATAATCTACGCAATAGTGCTACTGTTAGACCTTTAAGAGCTTTTGAATTTCTCAAATAAATCTAGTTAATAGCTAGCTTTTGGAACCCTAAATAATTCGCAACTTTTGCGTTTTAGCTCCGATTTTTGTGATCTTCGCGTTGACGTGACCGTAGCAAGGCGTAGAATACTTTCATAAACTTTTTATCTTGTTTTTATACTGCTGGCGTACTGTTCTAATTATAGGTTGTTTGCTATGCATGAATGCTCCTGAAATGTGTATGTTGCCGTGTTGGTCGAGTCAGACGGTGAGGAGTACGTTGGGAGCCAGGAGTACTTCGAAGACCAGCAGGACCAGCAGGAGTGTGCAAACTAAGGCAAGTATAGTTTGGGTATTCTTTCTGTGACCATGATCTTGTGACTTAATTAATGTAAGAGCTATGATGGTTGAGAAATGACTTTTTAGCAATATAAGATCTTGTCTGTACGTGAACCTCCGGGATTTACAGTACAACTGTGAGGGCTATATGGCTCTGGCTTTAGCTCGGTATGAGGACCTTTTCTAGCTTGTTAGAGGTTACCCTTGTGGCGCAAATGGGGAAAAGCAGACTGTGGATCCCTGGGACTGGTTGTATCACACAGACTGACTTTGGAAACCTAGCGGCCCTAACTTGTTAGACGAACCTTTGAAAGGCTTCATAGTGAACCCTGCCGACCTTCCTTGGAAGTGGGTCAAGAGATTAGCTATCTCGGGCGAAAGGGTAAATCATGACTCACAGTGAAAGTGTACACCTCTGCGCAGAGTTTAATAAACTGGTATACTAGCCGTGCTCACGGACACGAGCGGCCTTGGAGACATCTACATTAAAGATGATGATTCTTGTTTTGTTAAGATGCTCATTTACTTATCGATTATACTTTATATTGATTACGTTACATTGATCATGAGTTTATGGGATCTATACTTGCTATGCTTGCGGAGTTCGACATGGACACACTCTTGCTATTTCCCACACCTCAGGATAGTCTCTGGAGTTATTAGACTTGTGATCAACCTGTCAGTTTGTTCCTGTGGAGTAAAGTCTACACCCGAAGATCGGAGTTGTTTTTCCGTTGTTTGCACTCTGAGGTTATGTTTTATATACTAAGTACGTTATTTATTAAGTATTGTCTCTTGATATTACACTTATCTGCGACTATATGTGAGATTTGACTCCTTTATTTCACATATAGTGCATATCTGGTTTCGTCCTTAAAATCGGATGTGACAAAGTGGTATCAGAGCAATACTGACTGTAGGACGCAAGCCTAGTTAGAAATGGGTCATGTTAAGGTTTTGAAACTGCTATAACAATCCTTGTTCTATAAACATTGGTATTTTCTTCCATACTGTATCCTTGCCCTTGATATTATCCCCGCCTTGTTGCTTATTTTAAAAGTCTTTGTTCTTATCTTCACTCCTTGAATTGGTATACTTTTAGAACCTCATCTTACCTTCTTCTTGCGATATCGGAAGAGAAGCATTAGGATCTTTTCCCTTTATATGAAGAAAACGATAGCATCGCAAGTTGAGTCATTGTTGAGTTGTGCTCCTATATTGCCTTGTTGGATTGTCTTTATGTCTATGCTTGTATTGGATCTTTGTAATGATTGCAATGAATTTGTGGATCCCACAATTTCATTTAGACATAGGCTTAAGATATAAGGATTAGTGAGTAGGTAGATGGGTTGGTTTATTTTGACTCTCTACATCCTATCCTTTTAGAGCAGTCTGTCTCATTTGGCTTATACATCTGTCTTTGAACGACCATAAATCCTGAGAAAATTCTAGACAATATTAGGCTTCGAGATCTTTACCTAGCCGCAAGAACCACCCTCATAGCTATTTTGGTTTGGGAGATACAAAAATCACAAGCCGATGCAACTGTGCTGTCTGAAAATTGGAACAGAATCTGTTATGTGCTGTTTTCGACCAAGTCATCTACAGAATTTGGAAAAGTGTTCTATAAGAAAGTTTCAGGAAATTTCATAAGCTTTCCAACGGTATAAGGTGGAACTTCATTGGAATTACAAAACGAGAGTTGTAGCAGTTTTACCGCGTTGCTGATTTTCTGCTCGCGAGGAACTTCAGATTTCTTGTTTCTACCTATGCACAAAAGAATCATTAGAATATTAGAATGTATGGATGCTAGTTAGCTCATCTAGCAAAACGTTCAAGCTACCTTATTTGGTGTCCCTTATTTTAAGGGGGGTAGCCAATGTAAAGAAGGTTTATTAAGATTTATTTTTTTATTTGGAAGTATTGGTTAGTCTCCATGATTGAGTTGCCACTCTCAAGCAAAAATGTCCTGTGTACAAGGTTGATAATTTTGGATCCATAGAGGCGAGAGTTGTCCCTTTAGATAGCTCATGATTATGATCATCTATACTTGCTCGTGTTGCTGATGTTGGTCACTTGATAACAGCAAGTGTAGTATCCCATGACTCAGGAGCCCTATATGACGTCTCGCACTGATATGTGGGAAAAGACTGATGTTTCTGCCATTGAAGGATGTTATGAGTATGATGAAGCTGAGCACTATCAAAACAACAATGTTGAAGAGCAAGTTGGGAGTGAACTGAGTCAGAATCCACAACGACGAAAGCGAAAAAGGAAAGCCCATAAGAAGCCTGCTCAAGGAAGCAAAGCGCAGCGAAACTATGTCAATGGAAGACTGAGCAACGTGAATATGGATAACATTCATGGAGCTACCAAAGCAGTGGGTGGTTATATTCAAGTAAGCTCAGTACAAGTTTTTGCCCTATTTGACCCTAGTGCTTCGCATTCTTTCATTTCCGCCGACATGGTAGAGACGTGCAAGATGGTGAAGTGTCCAACAAGGAGGCATTTGCTAGTTCAAACTCCAGTGGGAGAAATACAGGCAGATCAGATGTCCCCGAACGTCAGTCTGGTCATAAACAAGGAAAACTTCACCGTAACCCTCATTGTGTTAGAGTCACTTAATATCCCCGTGGTTCTTGGTAATGGATGGTTGTGTGCGTAGAAAGGAGTGATTCATGGTACTCGGTGCACAGTGCTCTTAACAACACCGTCAGGGAAAAGAATTGAGTATCAAGGTGGTCGACTCTCACCTAAGGAAGACGAGAATGACCAATTAGAAGATAGGTACACCGAGGATAGCAAAGTGGACCATGAGTTTACAGAAGTTAGAGTAGAGGAACAAACGACTTTGGAGGAGCTCAATAGGAGAGATGATCATGTTTAGGCAGATTAGTCAGTTAGGATCTGAGAAACTGCCTCATGGCTCTCGACGAAAGATGTAATTTGGAAAATGAGGATCGAATAAAGATAGAGTGTCATTATCTCTATGATCACCGTCATCCGAATCTTGAGGACGAGATTCATCTTAAGGGGGTAGAATTGTAACACCCTAAATTTTGCTTTGTTTTAAAATAGCTAAATATGATTTAATTAGGTATGTATGTGTGCATTTCACCTATAGGAAACAATAATTTTTGTGAAAATAAAATCAATCATAATGTTAGCAACTCATTGATGCACTCATGCTGCCGCAATTCTTTTTATTGTGTTGAATGGTTTTGATCCAAAACTCAAAATGATTCAAAAACCATTTAAAAATGAAGTTAGAAAAATCAATTTAGAAAATAAAAAGGAATTCCCTTTCCCAGCTCCCTCCCATTCTTCCTTTTCGGCCTGCTGGCCCATTTCCTTTCCCCCTTCCTCTCATTTTCTCCTTGGGCCGGCCCAACCCGAGCTGGCAACTGCTACCGCCTCCTATCTCCTCTTCTATGCCGCTGACGCGCCGGGCCCACGTGTCGGCGCCCTTCTCCAACCTCCGCTCTCCCTCTCTCGGCCGAAGCAACCGTCGTCCGACGCCCGCGCCCACCTCCGCGCGACGTGGGAGCCTCCCCCGTGCCTCGGGCCCTTTAAAGGGCAGCGCGACCCGGCTCCGCCCTCCTTTCCCACTCCAACTCCCTCTCTCTCGGTTTTGCTACGCCATAGAACCACAGCGCAAATCACCACCGGAGCCACCTTCCGCCGCTCCCGTGGACCGCCGTTCCAGAGCCGTCCCCATCTCGTTTGAAGCCGTGGTGAGCTTCCCCGTCCTCCCCTCTATCTTCCCATGCTTTTATTTTCTCGAATTTTAGTCTCTATGGCCATGTCCGCGAGCTCCGATGAGCTTTTCGCCGCCGTCCATGGCGGGAGCCGCTCGGGCTTACCCCGTGGCCGTGTTTTACTCCGGGGTGAGTTCGCCTTCCTCTCCGCATCGCCCCGGTGCTCTCCGTTTTGGAAACCGTGCACCCTAGCGTCGGTTAGGCCAACTCCGGCGAGGTCCCGTCGCCGGCCATGGCGGCGCCGCCGTCTCCTCCCCTAAATCCGGCGACCGGCCTCTCTCTCCTCTCCCCCATCTTTTCTCGGCCGTCCATCATTTGATCAACGGCTCAGAGAGCTCAATACCCCTTCAGGGTTCATTTTGTTTAAGAGACCGCCCACTTTTATCTATTTGAACCCGCCGTCCTTGGCGTATTCCCAAATTACGCGTTCTAATTTTGAAAGCGTAGTCTTCTTCGGTATATAAGAAAAATACGCTTTCAGATTAATTACAGAATTGCCACTGTAGTAAAACGTCTATAAAATCGTCGTTTTAGCTCCGATTTGACCCGTTCAACTTGCGTTAGTTTCATAATTTCATAATCTACACAATAGTGCTACTGTTAGACCTTTAAGAGCTTTTGAATTTCTCAAATAAATCTAGTTAATAGCTAGCTTTTGGAACCCTAAATAATTCGCAACTTTTGCGTTTTAGCTCCGATTTTTGTGATCTTCGCGTTGACGTGACCGTAGCAAGGCGTAGAATACTTTCATAAACTTTTTATCTTGTTTTTATACTGCTGGTGTACTGTTCTAATTATAGGTTGTTTGCTATGCATGAATGCTCCTGAAATGTGCATGTTGCCGTGTTGGTCGAGTCAGACGGTGAGGAGTACGTTGGGAGCCAGGAGTACTTCGAAGACCAGCAGGAGTGTGCAAACTAAGACAAGTAGAGTTTGGGTATTCTTTCTGTGACCATAATCTTGTGACTTAATTAATGTAAGAGCTATGATGGTTGAGAAATGACTTTTTAGCAACATAAGATCTTGTCTGTACGTGAACCTCCGGGATTTACAGTACAACTGTGAGGGCTATATGGCTCTGGCTTTAGCTCGGTATGAGGACCTTTTCTAGCTTGTTAGAGGTTACCCTTGTGGCACAAATGGGGAAAAGCAGACTGTGGATCCCTGGGACTGGTTGTATCACACAGACTGACTTTGGAAACCTAGCGGCCCTAACTTGTTAGACGAACCTTTGAAAGGCTTCATAGTGAACCCTGCCGACCTTCCTTGGAAGTGGGTCAAGAGATTAGCTATCTCGGGCGAAAGGGTAAATCACGACTCACAGTGAAAGTGTACACCTCTGCGCAGAGTTTAATAAACTGGTATACTAGCCGTGCTCACGGACACGAGCGGCCTTGGAGACATCTACATTAAAGATGATGATTCTTGTTTTGTTAAGATGCTCATTTACTTATCGATTATACTTTATATTGATTATGTTACATTGATCATGAGTTTATGGGATCTATACTTGCTATGCTTGCGGAGTTCGACATGGACTCACTCTTGCTATTTCCCACACCTCAGGATAGTCTCTGGAGTTATTAGACTTGTGATCAACCAGTCAGTTTGTTCCTGCGGAGTAAAGTCTACACCCGAAGATCGGAGTTGTTTTTCCGTTGTTTGCACTCTGAGGTTATGTTTTATATACTAATTACGTTATTTATTAAGTATTGTCTCTTGATATTACACTTATCTGCGACTATATGTGAGATTTGACTCCTTTATTTCACATATAGTGCATATCTGGTTTCGTCCTTAAAATCAGGTGTGACAAAGTGGTATTAGAGCAATACTGACTGTAGGACGCAAGCCTAGTTAGAAATGGGTCGTGTTAAGGTTTTGAAACTGCTATAACAATCCTTGTTCTATAAACATTGGTATTTTCTTGCATACTGTATCCTTGCCCTTGATATTATCCCCGCCTTGTTGCTTATTTTAAAAGTCTTTGTTCTTATCTTCACTCCTTGAATTGGTATACTTTTAGAACCTCATCTTACCATCTTCTTGCGATATCGAAAGAGAAGCATTAGGATCTTTTCCCTTTATATGAAGAAAACGATAGCATCGCAAGTTGAGTCATTGTTGAGTTGTGCTCCTATATTGCCTTGTTGGATTGTCTTTATGTCTATGCTTGTATTGGATCTTTGTAATGATTGTAATGAATTTGTGGATCCCACAATTTTATTTAGACATAGGCTTAAGATATAAGGATTAGTGAGTAGGTAGATGGGTTGGTTTATTTTGACTCTCTACATCCTATCCTTTTAGAGCAGTCTGTCTCATTTGGCTTATACATCTGTCTTTGAATGACCATAAATCCTGAGAAAATTCTGGACAATATTAGGCTTCGAGATCTTTACCTAGCCGCAAGAACCACCCTCATAGCTATTTTGGTTTGGGAGATACAAAAATCACAAGACGATGCAACTGTGCTGTCTGAAAATTGGAACAGAATCTGTTATGTGCTGTTTTCGACCAAGTCATCTACAGAATCTGGAAAAGTGTTCTATAAGAAAGTTTCAGGAAATTTCATAAGCTTTCCAACGGTATAAGGTGGAACTTCATTGGAATTACAAAACGAGAGTTGTAGCAGTTTTACCGCGTTGCTGATTTTCTGCTCGCGAGGAACTTCAGATTTCTTGTTTCTACCTATGCACAAAAGAATCATTAGAATATTAGAATGTATGGATGCTAGTTAGCTCATCTAGCAAAATGTTCAAGCTACCTTATTTGGTGTCCCTTATTTTAAGGGGGGTAGCCAATATAAAGAAGGTTTATTAAGATTTATTTTTTTATTTGGAAGTATTGGTTAGTCTCCATGATTGAGTTGCCACTCTCAAGCAAAAATGTCCTGTGTACAAGGTTGATAATTTTGGATCCATAGAGGCGAGAGTTGTCCCTTTAGATAGCTCATGATTATGATCATCTATACTTGCTCGTGTTGCTGATGTTGGTCACTTGATAACAGGAAGTGTAGTATCCCATGACTCAGGAGCCCTATATGACGTCTCGCACTGATATGTGGGAAAAGACTGATGTTTCTGCCATTGAAGGATGTTATGAGTATGATGAAGCTGAGCACTATCAAAACAACAATGTTGAAGAGCAAGTTGGGAGTGAACTGAGTCAGAATACACAACGACGAAAGCGAAAAAAGGAAAGCCCATAAGAAGCCTGCTCAAGGAAGCAAAGCGCAGCGAAACTATGTCAATGGAAGACTGAGCAACGTGAATATGGATAACATTCATGGAGCTACCAAAGCAGTGGGTGGTTATATTCAAGTAAGCTCAGTACAAGTTTTTGCCCTATTTGACCCTAGTGCTTCGCATTCTTTCATTTCCGCCGACATGGTAGAGACGTGCAAGATGGTGAAGTGTCCAACAAGGAGGCATTTGCTAGTTCAAACTCCAGTGGGAGAAATACAGGCAGATCAGATGTGCCCGAACGTCAGTCTGGTCATAAACAAGGAAAACTTCACCGTAACCCTCATTGTGTTAGAGTCACTTAATATCCCCGTGGTTCTTGGTAATGGATGGTTGTGTGCGCAGAAAGGAGTGATTCATGGTACTCGGTGCATAGTGCTCTTAACAACACCGTCAGAGAAAAGAATTGAGTATCAAGGTGGTCGACTCTCACCTAAGGAAGACGAGAATGACCAATTAGAAGATAGGTACACCGAGGATAGCAAAGTGGACCATGAGTTTACAGAAGTTAGAGTAGAGGAACAAACGACTTTGGAGGAGCTCAATAGGAGAGATGATCATGTTTAGGCAGGTTAGTCAGTTAGGATCTGAGAAACTGCCTCATGGCTCTCGACGAAAGATGTAATTTGGAAAATGAGGATCGAATAAAGATAGAGTGTCATTATCTCTATGATCACCGTCATCCGAATCTTGAGGACGAGATTCCTCTTAAGGGGGTAGAATTGTAACACCCTAAATTTTGCTTTGTTTTAAAATAGCTAAATATGATTTAATTAGGTATGTATGTGTGCATTTCACCTATAGGAAACAATAATTTTTGTGAAAATAAAATCAATCATAATGTTAGCAACTCATTGATGCACTCATGCTGCCGCAATTCTTTTATTGTGTTGAATGGTTTTGATCTAAAACTCAAAATGATTCAAAAACCATTTAAAAATGAAGTTAGAAAAATCAATTTAGAAAATAAAAAGGAATTCCCTTTCCCAGCTCCCTCCCATTCTTCCTTTTCGGCCTGCTGGCCCATTTCCTTTCCCCCTTCCTCTCATTTTCTCCTTGGGCCGGCCCAACCCGAGCTGGCAACTGCTACCGCCTCCTATCTCCTCTTATATGCCGCTGACGCACCGGGCCCACGTGTCGGCGCCCTTCTCCAACCTCCGCTCTCCCTCTCTCGGCCGAAGCAACCGTCGTCCGACGCCCGCGCCCACCTCCGCGCGACGTGGGAGCCTCCCCCGCGCCTCGGGCCCTTTAAAGGGCAGCGCGACCCGGCTCCGCCCTCCTTTCCCACTCCAACTCCCTCTCTCGGTTTTGCTACGCCATAGAACCACAGCGCAAATCACCACCGGAGCCACCTTCCGCCGCTCCTGTGGACCGCCGTTCTAGAGCCGTCCCCGTCTCGTTTGAAGCCGTGGTGAGCTTCCCCGTCCTCCCCTCTATCTTCCCATGCTTTTATTTTCTCGAATTTTAGTCTCTATGGCCGTGTCCGCGAGCTCCGATGAGCTTTTCGCCGCCGTCCATGGCGGGAGTCGCTCGGGCTTACCCCGTGGCCGTGTTTTACTCCGGGGTGAGTTCGCCTTCCTCTCCGCATCGCCCCGGTGCTCTCCGTTTTGGAAACCGTGCACCCTAGCGTCGGTTAGGCCAACTCCGGCGAGGTCCCGTCGCCGGCCATGGCGGCGCCGCCGTCTCCTCCCCTAAATCCGGCGACCGGCCTCTCTCTCCTCTCCCCCATCTTTTCTCGGCCGTCCATCATTTGATCAACGGCTCAGAGAGCTCAATACCCCTTCAGGGTTCATTTTGTTAAAGAGACCGCCCACTTTTATCTATTTGAACCCGCCGTCCTTGGCGTATTCCCAAATTACGCGTTCTAATTTTGAAAGCGTAGTCTTCTTCGGTATATAAGAAAAATACGCTTTCAGATTAATTACAGAATTGCCACTGTAGTAAAACGTCTATAAAATCGTCGTTTTAGCTCCGATTTGACCCGTTCAACTTGCGTTAGTTTCATAATTTCATAATCTACACAATAGTGCTACTGTTAGACCTTTAAGAGCTTTTGAATTTCTCAAATAAATCTAGTTAATAGCTAGCTTTTGGAACCCTAAATAATTCGCAACTTTTGCGTTTTAGCTCCGATTTTTGTGATCTTCGCGTTGACGTGACCGTAGCAAGGCGTAGAATACTTTCATAAACTTTTTATCTTGTTTTTATACTGCTGGTGTACTGTTCTAATTATAGGTTGTTTGCTATGCATGAATGCTCCTGAAATGTGTATGTTGCCGTGTTGGTCGAGTCAGACGGTGAGGAGTACGTTGGGAGCCAGGAGTACTTCGAAGACCAGCAGGAGTGTGCAAACTAAGACAAGTATAGTTTGGGTATTCTTTCTGTGACCATAATCTTGTGACTTAATTAATGTAAGAGCTATGATGGTTGAGAAATGACTTTTTAGCAACATAAGATCTTGTCTGTACGTGAACCTCCGGGATTTACAGTACAACTGTGAGGGCTATATGGCTCTGGCTTTAGCTCGGTATGAGGACCTTTTCTAGCTTGTTAGAGGTTACCCTTGTGGCACAAATGGGGAAAAGCAGACTGTGGATCCCTGGGACTGGTTGTATCACACAGACTGACTTTGGAAACCTAGCGGCCCTAACTTGTTAGACGAACCTTTGAAAGGCTTCATAGTGAACCCTGCCGACCTTCCTTGGAAGTGGGTCAAGAGATTAGCTATCTCGGGCGAAAGGGTAAATCACGACTCATAGTGAAAGTATACACCTCTGCGCAGAGTTTAATAAACTGGTATACTAGCCGTGCTCACGGACACGAGCGGCCTTGGAGACATCTACATTAAAGATGATGATTCTTGTTTTGTTAAGATGCTCATTTACTTATCGATTATACTTTATATTGATTATGTTACATTGATCAAGAGTTTATGGTATCTATACTTGCTATGCTTGCGGAGTTCGACATGGACTAACTCTTGCTATTTCCCACACCTCAGGATAGTCTCTGGAGTTATTAGACTTGTGATCAACCAGTCAGTTTGTTCCTGCGGAGTAAAGTCTACACCCGAAGATCGGAGTTGTTTTTCCGTTGTTTGCACTCTGAGGTTATGTTTTATATACTAAGTACGTTATTTATTAAGTATTGTCTCTTGATATTACACTTATCTGCGACTATATGTGAGATTTGACTCCTTTATTTCACATATAGTGCATATCTGGTTTCGTCCTTAAAATCGGGTGTGACAGATTCAGACCTTGGGTGCTTTAGCAAAGTTGTTGACCACATCATGCTCTCTGACTTTCATTAAGGGTGCTCGGCCATTGAGACTCTAGATTAGGAGATAATTAAGCTTCACCGCGCCATTGTCAACAACTAATGATGATTAAGCTTTGCTCGGTAAGAACTCCATTTTGTTGGCCAAAACATGATCACTTCAAATCCAACTTTTTGTGAGCTCTCCTCCAATATGTAAACTCCAACTTCTATTCTTGGATCAACTCAAGTTTCTTAACAAATTTTGGAGAACGCGGGATGCCAATCTAACGACATAGGATTACATAGACTGGAATCACCAGCAACATTCAAACTTGGGTTCCTTATTTGACTAGGTTTGAAGCTGGACTAGGCCGTGGGGCTTGAACAAAGTTTGTAGTACACAACCTGAACTACAACTTCTATTAAAATATCAAGGTCTGGATCAGCTTGTGTTGCCAGATATAAAGCTCCAAAGTGGGGTACCCGAAACTGAAACTCCATTCAGGACAGCCAAATCTGGAACTCTGAAAACAGCAGCTGATTCCTTCTTGTGAGCCCTATTTGACCTAGCTAGAAGCCAAACTAGCTCTTGACCATTAAACAAAGTTTGCTCTACATAACAAGAACTACAACTTTTATTTAAGGTCCAATATCAAAACTAGTATAGAACCTACAGTTCTACTTTGACCAAAGTAGTATCACGATAAAGCTTTAATTATCCTTTTTGATCCATTGAAGCATTTTCTGAGCATTTGCTCAACATGAACCTTTTATAACTTTTGTTGTAGAGTTCATCTAGAGTCATTTGGGTAAGGTTGCATGGTTTGGTTGATGATCTATAATTTCATTCACTTAATCATGTCATTCTAATAGGAATAGAACTTATCATTTCATGTGACTTCTTGATTCCAAACTTCATGAAACTTTTTCACGGATCAATATAGCTAGAGATGGATGTGAGACACATGAAAGAAGTAACATCAACACTCACTTGCATTACCAAGCATAAGCATCAAACATACACACATTGAAACACAGAATAACAAGGGTATGTTGCATATGTTTGAAGGAGATGTTTCAAGCACATTCCATATATACATGTTTAACATGTTGCACTGGTATGTTCCATATGTTTCACTAGTGCGTTACATATGTTCCATGCTCATATATGAACAAATGATCCTATCCATATCCCAAGAAACTAAAATTTCTGTAGCAGCAGCAGCAGACTCGCCGCCACATCCGCCGTTCTCCTTCAGCTTCGACTTCACCAATCAATCAAGCTACAGTTCAACCGACTTGTTCTTAGAGGGTGATGCCAAGGTGAATGGCAAGTTGATCGACCTCACCTGCGACTCCTTCGAGCAGAGCAGCGATTCCTGCATGGGGCGGATGTCGTACAAGTACCCGGTGTCGTTGCACGACGACACGACCCTGGTGAGCTTCAGCACGAGCTTCACCTTCGAGGTCCTAGTCAACGAAAGTTCGAAGTACATGCCCGGCGACGGCATGGCGTTCTTCCTCACCGGTTTCCAGTCGAGGATGCCGCCCCACTCTGCCAGGGAATATCTCGGCCTCCTCAGCAGCGACGCCGCACCCTAAGGTCCAGACCAGTTCGTCACCGTCGAGTTCGACACCTTCCCAAACAGCGACAACAGCGATCCCATCGGCGACCACATAGGCATCGACATCAACTCCGTCCGCTCCAAGAACACCACAAGCTTGCCACTACCCCTAGGCCACGGCCAGACCCTCAGTGGCAACATGACCGCGACTGCAACAATCAAATTTGATAACATCACCCAGATACTAGTTGCCTCCCTTAAGATTGCAGGTTCCCATCATCCCGATCCAATAATTGTGGTCACTTCTCAGTTGCCAGATCTAAGGACGTTGCTTCCGCGGGAAGTGGCAGTGGGGTTTTCGGCGTCCACCGGAGTATCCGCTGAGCGCCATCGTATACTGGCATGGTCCTTCAACTCCACCCGTGCTCCGACGATCCCACGTAGTAAAGGTATGTGCAGTGCACACTGCTTGTGTATCACAGAGCTAGTTTGCATTAATATATTCCTTCCCTACAGGTGTTCTTTTTTTTTTAACACAAGCAGAAAAATATATACCTCGTTTTCTTTTGTAGCGTCTTATTACTCATGTCTGTCCTTCGCAGGATCACACTCGCTATATCATACTCCATCTACTAAAGATGAAATCGTAGTTTAGTTTTGTCTTAAGTCAAATTACATACTTTAACTTTAACCAAATTATTAAAGAAATATACTATAATATATATAAGTTCAAATAAATGCTCTATCAAAACATGTTCTAGATGTTGGTGAAATGTCTTATAATTAAAACTGTTTCAATTTGAATACTTAGAATAACAACAAAGTGAACTACATTTTGAACAGAGGGAGTATTTAAGATTTTTGTGTTGTGTTCCTTTTTACAGAATTGGTTTTCTCGATGTCTAATTTATCTACAAACTGTTAGCACTTAATTTTCTTAAAATTATAGCCCATGCAAAAGCACGGTTGATGGTTTAGTCTAACACAACTAGCAAGGTGGCCCCGCAAATAGCACGGGTAGATTTGTATTCTTTGGACCTCTTATGAACTTAAATTTCAAATAATCCTTACGTCGGGTACTGATATCGGGGTACCCGAATACCGGCCCTTGGGCCAACCATCTAAGCCTAAGAAGTCACCAAAGCACGGCCCAGAAACGATGTTGGGCCGCCTAAGATCACGCAGAGTGATCTGAGGTCCCCTCTTGGGTCATGAAGGAGCGCAAACTCGCTCAGCCCGCATGTAAGCTGGGTAAGGCAATCTCTGCCTCGCCCGACGGGTGAGCGCAAGGTTTGTCGCGCCCGACCTAACGAGGGGAGTCCGCCTCACCCGACCTCGCATAACATGGTGGAAGGTCAGGCGAGGAGTGGGGCGGACCCACCAGAATGACCAGTCGATCCTCGTACCGTCCCGGGGATGTGGCCCGTGTCACGATCCCACAAAGCAGGATGGCGACAGTAGCACCCGTACGCTGACGCAAAGGCGCCGTGAGCGCATGACGTCAGCAACGTGGGGTGAGCTGGGACCTTACCACCTTACTATCACGACGGCGGCGATGCGACGGAACACCTTCGACGTCAACGATCCAGCGGACAGATATAACATCCCGGATGTTAAAAACAATTAAAAGCTTGATCATGAGCATCCTCAGAGCATAAGCATCAAACATCATGTCAAACAAGCACCACATGTTGCATTGTTACATGTAAATGTTGCACATGTTTCATGCACAGCATGCATGGTAATGTTTTTATTATTGCTTATGTTTCAAGTAAAGTGCTGAAATATTTTAGATGTTTCAATAGAATGTTTCATGTTACATTGTAAGGTTTATATGTTTCGTATGTTTCATATATATGTTTCACATGTTTCAATACAATAGTAATTTGATGTGTTGTTTTTACTAGTATGCTTAAGATGTTAATAATGCCTTGTTGCTTATCACATGAAATAATGTTTTTATTAGGGTTAAAGGGATTAATCATGCTTTAGTTAAAAAGAATAATCAATTGAATTCAAATCTTGATTTCCGAAAAACCCTGATTTTACCCCTTTTGAAATAATTCAAAATCTAACAAAATTTGGGAAAACGTTTAAAACTAAGTTTGTAGATCTTTTCAAGGGCTACAACTTTGGTGTTTTGTGTTTTCAAAGTTTTAGTGTAAAATGTGGAGCAATTTTGAAAAGAAGCAAATTCCAAATTTGACCCCTTTTCATCTCCCTAATACAATTTCAAAATGGAGCCTTAATTTCAAAATGTTTTGAATAGCAAAGTTGTAGGTATTACCTAGATGTACAACTTTGGTATTTTGTGTTTTTGAAGTTTCAATATAAAATTCAAAGTAATTTTGAATTTACAAATTTCCAAAAATTGTCCCCTTTTAAATTCAAATTCAAATTTCAAAATCTAGGCCAAATTTGAAAATGTTTATATTGAGAAAGTTGTAGAGCTTTAAAAATGGAGCAACTTTTGTTTTTACAGATTTTCAACTTTTATAGAAAATTTGAAAGTAATTTGCAAAATGGAGTCAGTGGTAGTTTTGTAAATATTTCAAAATCGATCTCCAACCACCGGGCGCCACCGAGCTACTCATCTGTCTGCCTCACCGGGGCACCGCTGCCGTTGTTCACCACTCTTCCTCACGCCAGCACGCAGCTACTATGCCTGGGAGCTTCGCAAGTTGGAGGTGGACACCTAGAAGCTGCGTCCACGGCCTTATCCTGCCAAGCCGTCCACCCTCCCTCCTCTGTTTCCGGCACAGCGATGAGCCCTCTCGGTTAATCGTCAAATTCACCCGCACTTCAACATCTTTCTCCGATTCCTCTCGTTGCTAGGGTCATCTCGTCTTGGCGCATCGCCTTAAGTTGTTTGCAGCACCTCACATCAACGGAGTCATCCGTGCTGCCGCTTTCCGTCCCGGCGACTCTCCATCGCCGCCGAAGATCACCCCGCCGTGGACAGCCCATTCCGAGGCACTCTCTTTTCCTTCCAACCATTGTTTTGTGTTGCCTTGGCTTCTGTGGTGCTCATAGCTTCTTCCTTTTCCATCTCGGTGCAACAGACGCGGCGGAACACCATCTCGCCGCCGGTCCGCACTACCGCAGCCGCCTGTGACGTCGGCGATCTCTTCCTGCCGTACCTCCGCGTCTTTCGGTCGCGTCAGCATGACTGTGGTGAGCTCTTGACCGTGATGATCGCCTCCATTCAACCCTATTGTGCTGGTGTGGCGTTTTCGTCACTTCGCCACCGTGCGGACCACCGTCGACCCGCCATGGTCACGGCCATGCTCTACGGGTGGTCATTCTTTTCCATTCTATGGTCGTTCCATTCCGTTCAGTATTGTAGGTAGTTGTGCGTGGTGCCATGGGGGAGCTTTGGGTTGCTCGTGTCGCCAGCGACCTCGTCGCCAGTGAGTCTTGCCGCCATTCCGCTGGCCAGGTTGCTAGCCGCTCGGGTTGGGCCAGTGTTGGCTCGGGCCGCCTTGTGAATGCTAGTGGGCCGCGTGGGGAGGGCCAGTTGGGCCAGCCTGAGAGAGGGAAAAAGAAGTTGGGCCGGGGAGAGAGCAGGAAGAGGAGAAAGGCAGCGGGCCTGTTATGAAGTTTTCATTTTTCTTTTCTAAAAAAATGTTAAATAGTATCAATTTTTGTTTATTTCATTCAGAATTATTTATAGCTCCAAAATTTATGAAAATTTTTGTGTAGCCTCTCTGTATTGTGTAATATTTAGGAAAAACATGACATGTCAATTTTGTTTACTTTTTGTATGTTAATTAATTAGCTCAATTAATTAATAAATGCAACTTCCATGAATTATCTAGGCTTAAATAATTGTCCAAAAATTATAAAATTTGTTTTGCCAATTAGTTGCGATGTAAGCTTCCTAAAATAAAATTTTGGGCTTAATTGGACAACTTTAATTTTATACTTAATTTTTATTAATTGATTAATTAGTTAACCAAGTAAGTAGTACTTAATGATTTAGGGTTGTTTGACTTTGTGATAGTGTGTTGACCTTAGGTCATTAATTTTTAATGATCTTTGACACCTTTAGTTTTTTTTGAGTTTATGATTAACTTGTTAACTAGGATTTGTTAATGATAATTAATATGTTTAACATAGATCATTATTGATTAATGATTTCTTGTGTAAAGTAATTAGTGGTCTTGTGATAGACTTACTTGCTTATTAGATGCAACCTCATGGTTAAAAAGTTTAGTTTAGTAGTTTTCTTAACAACGTCTTAATGAAAATAATGTTTACTAATTCTATTGGATTGCAACTATACCGCGAAGGAAAGTTATACTCAAGTAGATAACTAATGTTTATCCTTTCTAAATGTCCTTTTTATGCTACGCCTTGTTCATCATCATGCATTATGGCATGCATTCCATCATATTAAGTCCCGCATCATTTATATACGTATGGTGTATGAGAATGAGAAGATGCGTGTTGATCCAGTCTTAGAGTAGGGCCATTCGCTAGAGGTGCTGGTGTTTATTGGACCTCTCTGAGGGAACTAACTTCTCTACAACGAAGGCAAGCCCCGGTGCATTTAAACTCTTCCTTGAGTTTTACGAGTCTTTATCATTTATACTATGGTTTACTGCATTAAGTAATTAAGAGTTGAGTGATAACCCAATTGCTACATTATCATCCTTGATTATTGCAATATCACCCTTGGTACCTGTTTTACTGAAAATGCGTAGTATGCTTCGCTATGCTTAATGAGTTAGGCCTTTAAATGAAATGCTTATATGGCCATGATGCCATACTTGATGAATAATGAAATATAAGAATGAACTTGAAAGATCGGACGGGTGGTTTGGCCACTGCTAACTTGCATTGGGAAATGAGTCTCAATGTAGTGTTTCCGCCTTATCAGTTAAGGACCGTACGTTGTTGGCCCTCGCGTCAAGGAGTTTTTATTAGTACTAGCCATGTACCCATGTTGGGTAAGCCTTACTTCGGCTATTCCATTTTGAGAACGTCTAACCTCGCACTGGGACTGGAGAGATGGCGAGAGTAGCGTGTACCCTCGGGGCTAGAATTGGGCTGGGTTCGAGAAGTACTGTGCTCTCGGGTGGCGATGGACACGTTCTGGTTTTGGGTTACCTGGGTTAGAGTTGATATATGCAAGATTCGGTTCTACATATATCGTGTGGTTAGGAAGCCCCAGCTGGGTAAATCAAGCGGTTCGAATCGTTGTTACTCCACGAGAAAGGAGTCTTGGCCTTGCACCAACATCGTAGTTAAGAACTGGAATTTGAAGAAACAATGAAAAAGATCTTGATGAGCATTATTTTGATCTAGATTAGGATCACTTAGAATTGGTTAATGAATCCTCAATGATAAAAATAAAATATTGAAGGTAAGGACTTACTTTAGTAAGCCTTTCTGCAAAAAAAATTTTGATTCTTGAATACACGTACCTTGATTCCCTAAAGCTAGCATGCCCTTGGAGTCTTTTTCTTAGTCGGGTAAGTCTTGTTGAGTACTCTCCGTACTCAGGGTTTGTTAAACCCCTGTTGCAGGTATTGACTGGCGCTGCTAATTAAGTCATGTCGGTGGGCTCGACGTGATCTAGTTATCTTCTCCTAACTTAGGTGCTCTACCTAAGTTGTCTTCTGTAGTTCTACTCGATTTCCGTCATTTAAGTTAAGTTTGTAAAAAGTTAACTTGATCATGATTTATAAATTCATTGTTGTTATTCTTTCGCACTCTGGTGTAAAGTTTTATAACAAATATTGTAATGTTGTAGTTACTCTTTTGTTGATCCTGATATGAGTTGTCAAATGTAGTTGAATCGGGGTCCTGCGAGAGCACCCGATAGATCTTCTTAGGTTATCTGGTGTACATGCATAGCCGTCAGAGGTCTTAGTGACAATGACAGGTGCATGTGGGCCATATAATTTAGGAGGTTCTGCTACAACAGAGCTCCGAGCCGAGAGGAAACGGGGCCGCTACAAAAGTAGCCCTGCACGACCCAGCCGATCCAATGAGGCGTGCCCTGACACGTCTACAGTAGAAGTCACGCCCTGGAGGAAAAGGAGGAGCAGGGCCGCTACGAAAGCTAGCCCCGCGCCTGCCTCCACGTTCCCCTCGACTCCGACATCGCCACCTTGCTACCCAAGCCTCCTCCTTGAGTTATAAAAGGAGGGGCTGGGACTCCTTGGGGCAAGCTCTCTGGACTTCACAAGTTCATAGATACGCACACACACACACACACACATCTTTAGCAGGGACTTGAGATCCTTCTCCCTCTCTCGTCTTTCTTGTATCCCTTACTACAAGGGGAACAAAGAGCGGGTAGCACAAGCGCCGCAAATGGAGTAGGGACATTCCGCCCGAACCAGTATAATTCTCTGTGCCTATCTTAGCTCACCATCCGAGCCTAAAACGCGCAATCACACAAGTTTACTGGCCAAGGTTTTCCAAACCCCGACACCTTATCTTACTGATAGATATATATTTGGCTTTTTCCCCTAAAATATCTTAAGATTCATCACAATATCTCATTAGGGTCATCAAGGAGTTAATTGTCATCGTGTGAACTATTTTGTCTGTTGATAACTATGACAGACACCTCTCACGATTTTCACATGACAGCCAACGAGGACTGCATTGACATATACGCGTATAGTTATTTAGATTATATTAGATAACAAACTGATTGAAATTTTAGTTCACAATTTGATTAATTAGACCATTGGTTAATCCAGGTTCTAATAAGAATAATTTTTATTTTAAACCACAACTGCATCAACAACTTAGTGGTGAAACTATTTATTTATTAAGGATTAGTGAATGATAAAGGATTCGAAAACTCATAATACTATGTTTATTATTTATTTTTGATGTTTACAAGAAAAACTACGAGATACTCAAGAAACAAAAAAAACATGCAAAATAGAGACAGAACGGGCATGAAAAAATGGACGGGACATATTCCATAAAAGAAAAGGAGGAAAGAAAGAAAAAAACAAAAAACCAAAACAAAGTCACGGAAGGAAAAACCGAGAGAGAGTCCCTCAAAGAAAAAAAAGGAAAGAAAGAAAGAAAAAACAAAAAAAAAGTCACTGAAAGGAAAAAACGAAAAAGAAGCTGATGAACCCATACAAAAAGAGAAAAAAAAACTGGAAAAAGGGGACATAGTCTTTTTGGTATGGACTCTTTAGTTGAACATAGATCCATTAGATTATCATAAATCCAATGGTGCATATTATTTTCTAATTCAATACTCTATTTATTCTCGATCGTCAAATCATCATAAAATTCAACCGTGCATATTATCTTTTTTTATACTCTATTTATTCTTAGCCTTTAGATCATCACAAAATCCTACAGCACATATTATTTTCTTTTTTCCAATCGTCTATTTATTCTTTCGTTAGATTATCATAAAATCCAACAACATATATTGTTTTTCTTTTTTCGATTAATCTAGTAATTTTTAAATTCTCTCGGCAAACGTGAGGCTCCTTTTAATTCCGTTATATTAATATAAATAGATATATACATACAATGGCAGGTCACGACAAGAAGACAACTATATTGATTATTATTGGAGGACTGGTGTTATTGGCGGTCGTGGTGTGACTTATCCTCTCTTGCTGGAAGTGGACAAACAGACACCATGGCTTTGAGAAGCAAGAGAAGCAGGGGCCTACTCGGTTCAAGTATCAGGATTTGGTAGCCGCGACAGACAATTTCTGCGAAGGGAGGAAACTCGGACAAGGTTTCTTTGGGGTAGTCTATAGAGGATACTTGAAGATATTGGGATGTGATGTAGCGGTAAAGGAAATCCTGAATAAGTCAAACAACAGTGACTTTTATGCCGAACTCAATGCTATAACTTCAGTGAAGCACAAGAATCTCGTCAAACTCGTTGGTTGGTGCAGGAGAAGCAGCTGCAACTTTGTTGAGTTCCTGAGCTGGTGTTGGAAGAACCAAAACAATAATAAGCTCTTCCTTGTCTATGAATTGGTGCCCAAGGGAAACCTTCACGACAACCTACACAAGGAGGAAACACTACCATGGGAAACAAGGTCAATAAGACATACCATGGCATATATATGTACTTTACTTCAATTGAATATGTCTTACTCCCTGCATCTTAAATTATAAGTCATTCCATCTTTCTTTGAAAGTTAAAGCATCTCAAGTTTGGCCAAATTAACATAATAAAATAATAAAATTTATGATATCAAATAAGTATCATTAGCTTCATTAACTATATTTTCATGGCATACCTATTTGATGTTATAAATCTTCGTAATTCTCTTTATAATTTTAGTCAAACTCAGTTGGAATGATTTATAATTGGGAATGGAGTATTATTACAACTTTTAAGGTTTATTACATACCTCTGTATTTCTATCTGTAATCAGGTACAAGATAGTGAAGGATATCGCATATGCCCTTCTTTATCTCCACCATGAGTGTGATCCCTTCATCTTGCACAGAGATGTCAAGCCAAGCAACATACTTCTTGATGACAACTTCAATGCTAAGCTTGCTGACTTCGGCCTATCGAGGATCGCTGATCCTGACAGTTCAAAGATCCTCACTATCCCTGTAGGAACCGAGGCTTACCTAGATCCACAATGTAAGAAGCCCATCGGAATGGTTGAGTTCAGCCGTAGCTCCAACGTCTACAGCTTTGGTATCGTCCTGCTCGAGATCGCCTGCGGCAAGCAAGGCAGTATGCTTATTAGGGAACAAGTCTGGCAGCTGTACATCAACAGGTCTCTCCTGCAGGCCGCTGATGACAAGTTAAAGGGCAAGTTCAATATAAGCGAAATGGAGAGTGTGCTCATCCTAGGGCTCTGGTGCTCCTACCCTGATAGTAAGAAGCGGCCTAGCATGGAGCAAGTAATGGCAGTCCTGGAACATGGCAAGCAACTGCCGGACATCAATGCATTGGACACTACTTCAGTTTCGACACAACCGGAAACATACATCGACCCACAGGCACCTAGTTCTGCTGGCAGCTCCTCCTACGAACAGCATGTATGAATGATGAACCACTGTATTATGTCTTTGGTCGTCGATGTTGGTACGATCGTTTGTGCATAATGGCATGGAGCATCTTCAGCGTCAGTGGTTCTTATGCATCTCTATTAGTAGTGCATCTTTGTATATTTCTTTTACAGTTGAAAACATGAATCAAGCATGCATGCTGCCCTGCATGCATCATATAGGAGGTCCTTATGCATGCATACGTTTGGTTTGATTACTGTGTGTATCGGCTTGTTAACAAAGGCCAAACTTCACCAAATCAAACACAATCCCAACCTGACGTGGCTCACTAGGAACATGGAAATAAAACAAGAGGATTGCCCCATGGGAGCCTGGCTTTCGCTAGCTACAGCCAGACCCAGACCAGCCGGCCGAGCCACCCTTGTGCTGAGGTAGATACAAATATTTTTATTTATTTTTATAATGGCCGAGCCACCCTTGCGGCCAAATCAAGTAGCCTTCGGTCTCATCTTGATTTACCTTTGAATTTGATAAATATTTTTTTATTTATTTTTATAATGGCTGAGGTAGATACAAATATAAAGGTAAATAATGCTTTATATTATTTTTCATAACGATATATAAGGGTAGGTTGAGTGTAAATTTAGGAGATTCTTTTGCACATTCTTTCATAATTACAAAGGTGGGTAATCTATAAACTCATTATGGTGTATTTTAAATTATCTTTTTATAATGACAAATGTGGTCATTTAGATACAAAGTTACAAGTTGTTTTAAATCATCTTTCACAATAGCAAATGCGGATAATTTAGATGCAATATGAGGGGGTTATTTAGAATTATTTTTTACAATGACAGATGTGGATAATATATATACAAATTTAGGGGGTTATTTTGAATTATCTTTCATAATAGTAGGGGTAGATAATTTAGATACAAAATTAGCCGGTTACTTATGTATTTTTCATAGCGGTAGAGGTGGGTAATTTTTTATAAATTACAATAGATCCAATGATTATTATCGGCAATGATGATTAGAGTGTACCAAATTAAAAGTCAAATGTTTCTGATTATTGTGAAAATTTCTAGAATTTTTATATTTTTTGTAGCGAGTCTGCTGAGAATTAATATAATGTATCTATTGAGGCCTCTAATTGGTAATAGTAGGATTACTATGTTCATCCTCAATTTTTTTCAAAAAAAAAATGTTCATCCTCAACGAATAAGACCGATGTGAACATGAAACATACAATGCTGATACAATAGGAGCAAATTAATATAGGACAGCCTCTGAATCCCCTTATTTATGTGGATACAAGTTGAACAAATTCTCCTCCAGTCCTAGTAGTATCAAACTTACCCTGCTCTAGAAGAACCTACCCAGTAAGATGAGGATAAAGTGCTAGATTTTCGGAATATTTGGAGCTTCTGATTTGAGGCATAACATACGTAGAGAATGGTAGACAGGACAGCAGTATCTCCACAAAATTACCACATAAGCCATTATTTGTTTAGCAACAAAAAGCTGAAAACATATTTTGTCGAAGGCTATGCAAACTGGTAGTCTTTAATTCTTTAAAAATTTTCCAGAATTGATTTTTTGCACGACTGTTCTCTGTTTTGAAGCACGTACAGATAACTCGTATGAATATTTTTAATTGGCTGTTTCTAGCATTTGCTTCATCTTCGCCTTTCCCTCCTCTAGTGCACAACCAGTTTTTGACAATCAAGTTAATATATATGATTCTAATTGCCGGACAGTTTGGATGTGCAGCAGCATTCCTGATAGCAACATTTTGGGCTTTGAACAGCTCGGATGTCCACTATCAAGTTAACCCATTTCGCCCGCCTCAAAAAAAAATTATGTAGTAGTGATGTTTGTTGTCCAAGCCTCTTCTAATCGTGACAGATCATTGTATCCATGTTAGGTGCATTTAGATAGTTCAGTTAAGTCGTGAACATGTTTATGTAATGCGTAGAATTGCGGGCACAGAGGAGACCGCACGTTGGTGCGCCGTGACCGCGTCTTCAGGGCCACTCCCACCATGGTGAGCATGCCGTGCATGTCGCACGGGTGACCACGAAAAAAGGCACACCATGCAGCTGCTGATCGTGGCGGGGGGATGCGGATCAAGCCCGTGATAAAGATTAGTGAATGCATAAAAAAAAGCTATGCCAGTTGCAGTGAAACACTCATCTCTCTCGTGTGTGTTCTCGCGTGTGTGTCCATCTGTGCTCACGGTGACCACGCACTAAGCAGTGCCGTGTGCCGGAGAGATCCTAGCTCCGGCGATCCGCCGGTCCTAACAATGTTATCCAATCTAAAGTGCTACACTAATCCCCTTTCTAGTGGCATAGTCTAAATCCTTTCCTTTGTCCATAATGATCTCCTGGCTATCTATCTTAGTCACTCACATGGGATTTAGAATTCATCATTATATTATTTCAGCCTGAAGACGTACATATACAAAAAAAGATCTGTACTGCAACAGTTCAACTAATCACGATTTTCCTTTTACAGATAGTGGATGAAATGGGAGATAACTGAAATCTATCATGTGCAAACATTCTGCAATTGATACAATTGAAGCTGAAGTGACATGGTTTAGATCAGAAGAGATGCTGTTATGTTATATATGTTTTCAGATATCAGAATCATCTTATCCACGTAACTAAAATTACAGACTCTATAGACATTCTATGTTGTGCAAATGGTACCTTGGTATGTCCATGTGCTGGTAGCTTCATATGACCATGCGCTGAACAATCTTACTCAATGTATATTCGTGGTTTGAGGCATCTCTCTCTCTCTCTCTCATATTTCTCCAGCTACAAGAATACATAATCGAACAATAATTTTGGAAGAAAGACAACCAAACAGGCAAAAATGTGCTATCCTCTAATGATCCACACATAAGCTGGAAAGCGCGCCTATCATGATAGTATATATACAGCTTGATCGGCTGCGTGCGATATTTTTGGCTGCCCTGCAGCTGATTGATATTATACGTACAGTACAAAAATCAATTTGGTTCTTTTGCAGCCACAGCTGCGCGCAGCCTACCCCCATTCGAAGGAACAATGACCCTAGTCACACAATGAGATAACAGAAGGGAATCGAGGGAAGCCCCATTGCATGTGATCTGTGGCGCAGCTGCTGGCTGGGTGCAGTGTGCTCCTGCTTGGGGTCATGCATGTGGAGTTGGGGACCCCATAAAACCCCACCACGTACGGTACATACAACGTTTCCAGTAGTATCTCCAAAACTTGGAGCGTCGTCGTCCAATTAATATCTGATATCTCTCTGTGTAAAATCGCAGTCCATCGTTAAAGCAAAGCCTGTTGACAAGTGACCACTCGCATGATATGATCCATCATCATCACCTCTTCCATGACTCGCCCGCCGTCCGTCCATCACCAAACAAGGTAGCTAGCTACGAGATATTGAAGGACCGGATATACAGCTAGCTCTCGTCCATGTGCATCAGTGCATCAATCTCGTTCAGTCGTTGTCACACTGACTCGATCGTTCTCTGCGATGTTGTACGTACTAGTAGAAACCAATATATATGATCAGGAATCTCGCTCGCATTCTAGCTAGCTACTGCGTATATATGTATGTATTCCCTTTAATTTGCAAAAATACATACATACATACATTATTCCCTCCTAATAACTCCAGTCAAGAAAACAAGACGCTCGGACGTGGTAATCACTAATTAACCTAACACTTACCACTACAGCTTCAGATGATGAGCACTTACTACTACACCTCAAAGTAACTTTTGACTATATAAGTGAATGATTCTTTTCTTTTGTATTCACTATGAATCTTGTATTGCATAGTTGAGATCCTAAATGATTTCCAAATGTAAATATTTTGAACTAAAAAGTTTTAGATCTCGTCGAATACTGTAGCTATGGTTTAGGTCATATCTCCATCTGAGGTGATTTGAAAAATTCAAAAAAATTAAATTCTAAAGCTATGAGACGAATTTCCTTAGGGGTTTCCAATTACACCCAAGAAAATATGAATTTCCTTGGTTGTTTCAAATAGCACTCAAGAAAAATGAGTTACCTTGGTGGTTTCGAATAGCATCCAAATAAATGAGCAATTACCTTGGCAGTTTGGTTTAGCACTCAAGAATATCCATTTTTTTGAGATCTGTATCCATAGCCAATACAAGGAAACTACACTTTTCTTGGTGGTTTTGTTTTGGCTCACAATGAAATCTTTAGCACTCGAGGTAATTTAGGATTGTGGTAGTGTGGGGGTGCCTCCAACATTACATTTCACACAAGCCTAATAAATAATAGGACAAGTGAGATCGACCAAGAAATGAACACTATCTACTTACAAAAACACAGAACTAAGGATCCATGTAAAATGAATAAGCATAATAACAACACAATGTGATAACATGAGGGGATAGCATACATATATGGAGCAGCCCCTGTACCATCGACAGATTAAGCCGTTCATTTCCCCTGCATATCATGGCCTCGGCTGGAACCACAAGCAGCAGCAGCGTGCAGCTCCTCCTCCTCATCTCAACTTGCTTTCTCCTATCCATATCCCAAGAAACTAAAAATTCTGTAGCAGCAGCAGCAGACTCGCCGCCACATCCGCCGTTCTACTTCAGCTTCGACTTCACCAATCAATCAAGCTACAGTTCAACCGACTTGTCGTTAGAGGGCGATGCCAAGGTGAATGGCAAGCTGATCGACCTCACCTGCGACTCCTTCGAGCAGAACAGCGATTCCTGCAGGGGGCGGATGTCGTACAGCCACCCGGTGCCGTTGCACGACGACACGACCCTGGCGAGCTTCAGCACGAGCTTCACCTTCAAGATCCTAGTCAACAAAAGTTCGGAGTACATGCCCGGCGACGGCGTGGCGTTCTTCCTCACCGGTTTCCCGTCGGGGATACCGCCCAACTCTAGCGGGGAATATCTCGGCCTCCTCAGCAGCGACACCGCACCCTACGGTCCAGACCAGTTCGTCGCCGTCGAGTTCGACACCTTCCAAAACAGCGACAACGGCGATCCAAGCGGCAACCACATAGGCATCGACATCAACTCCGTAACCTCGAGGAACACCACAAACTTGACAATAGCCCTCAGTGGCAACATGACCGCGACAATCAAATTTGATAACATCACCCGGACACTGGTTGCCTCCCTTGAGCTTGATTCCTATCCCGAACCAATTGTGGTCACTTATCAGTTGCCAGATCTGAAGACGTTGCTGCCGCGCGAAGTGGCAGTGGGGTTTTCGGCGTCCACCGGAGTATCCGCTGAGCGCCATCAGATACTAGCATGGTCCTTCAACTCCACCCGTGCTCCGCCTAAAGGTATGTGCAGTGAACACTGCTTGTGTATCACACAGTTTGCATTAATTCCTTCACTGCTAGTGTTCTTGACACAATCAGAAAATATATACCTTGTTTTCTTTTTTAGCGTTTTATTACTCCTGTATGTCCTTCACAGGATCTCACTCGCTATATCATACTCCATCTACTACAAATAAAATCACAGTTTAGTTTTGTCTTAAGTCAAACTACTTTAACTTTAATCAAATTATTAAAAAATATACTAATATATATAAGTTCAAATAAATGCTCTATCCAAACATGTTTCAAGGAAAACCTAATGAAATTAATTTGATTACCTAGATGTTGGTGAATGTTCTTATATATAAAATTGGTTCAATTTAAATAAGTTATTATACTTAGAATAATAACAAAGTGAGCTAATTGGAACAGAGGGAGTATTTAAGATTTTTTTTAGTTTTCTTTTATTTAATTTTATAAATAGCTTGGGCTATTGGTTTTATTCGAACTTTTTTCTTATAAGCAACAACAACGTATGTACTAGTTAAATGGATATTTTCTGATATTGCTAAAAGGATTTTTTTGGGAACAAATAATCACCAGCCAATATTTTCCCAACAAATAACAAAAAAAAACCTTTGATGTATGGAATCTATATGCTTTTTAGGTCCCACAAACTTACTGAGCTTTATCTGGGTAAGAATCTTGCTACATAAAAAGAATTCAATATTACAAATCTATATGTTAGAGTACAATCGTAGATGACTTTTGATGTATGGAAAATATAGTGTAACAACATCTTATACGCAACATGCAAACTACCTTTTTTTGAAAAAAAAAACATATTTTGGTTACAGAAAAAATTGAAAATTGGTACATCCATAGTGCATCTATAAGAGGTAGATAAATAAATTCTCTATTTAGGTTTTGAAATATGTAAGAGCAACTCCAAGAACTAGATAAATAAATAAACTCTCTATTTAGATTTTTAGCAAAAAAGTCCTCTCCAATAATTTAATAATAAAACAACCCCTTAATTAATAAAAATAAAAAGCTACGGTACCAAACTCCCCTCAACTCATAGCTCTCCGTGTACCTGTCCCATCGATTTTTAGTTTCTCTTGTGGGTTTATATACATGTTTTGTTTTGTGTGAAGTAGTAGATTGGTTCCATTACTTCCATAGATAGGTGTCGTGTCATACAATAATGAATAAATGAGGGTTAAGCAAAGATAAATAATGAGTAAAGTTCACCACCGGTCCCTAAACTTGTATTATCGTGTCATCCCAGTCCCTAAACTCACAAATCGATCGTTTAGGTCCTTAAACTTGTTCATCTATGTCATTTCGATCCCAAAACTTGTTCAGCTATGTCATCCTAGTCCCTAAACTTAGAAATCACCCATTTAGGTTCTCAAACTTTTTTAGTCGTGTCATTCCAATCTCTAAACTTGATTTTGAGTCCCACCTAGGTCAAAACAGGGCAATTTAAAAACTCTATATAAAAAAAACAATTCATAACTTTTCCATATGAACTCGAATGAAGATAAACTTTATATCAAAGTTGTAGCCCTCGACGCGATCTACAACTTTGTAGTTGAAAATTTTTTGAATTAAAACTGTTTAGGGTCCAAAAATATTGTTGTAAGTTTATAGAATTTGAAATTTAAAATTTAAAATTATCAAACAATATTAGATATTGACATGGTCTATATGAAAGTTATAGTTCTCAATACGATCTACATCTTTGTAGTTGAAAAGTTTTTTATTTGAAGTCGTTTAGTGTCACAAAATTTAATTTTAAATTTTAAATTTCAAAATATATAAACTTACAAAAATATTTTGGGACCCTAAACAGTTTTAATTTAAAAACTTTCTACAATTTTGATATAAAGTTTGTCTTCATTCGAGTTCAAATGAAAAGTTATGAATTATTTTTTGATATAGAGTTTTTAGATTTGCCCTGTTTTGACCTAGATGAGACTCAAAACCAAGTTTAGAGACCGGGATGACACAACTGAACAAGTTTGAGAGCCTATACGGAAGATTTCCAAGTTTAAGGATCAGGATGACACAGTCGAATAAGTTTAGGGACATAAACGGTCGTTTTGCGAGTTTAGGGCCCGGGATGACGCAGACGAACAAGTTTAGGGACCGGTGATGGACTTTACTCATAAATAATTTTGGCTAGACGTCGACGTCTAATTTAATTATCTACAAATTGTTAGAATTTAATTTTTCTTAAGATTGTAGCCCATGCAGAAGCACGAGTTGATGGATTAACATACACACAATGACAGGTCACCACAACAAGACAGCTATGATTATTATTGGAGCAGCAGTAGGGCCGGTGTTATTGGTTGTCGTGGCATGGCTTATCCTCTCTTGCTGGAAATGGACAAACAGACACCGTGGCTTTGAGAACCAAGGGAGCAAGCAGGGGCCTACTCGGTTCGCGTATCAGGATTTGGCAGCCGCGACAGACAATTTCTGCGAAGAACGGAAACTCGGAAAAGGTTTCTTTGGGGTGGTCTACAGTGGCTACTTGAAGAAATTGGGATGTGATGTAGCGGTAAAGGAAATCCTGAATAAGCCAAATGTTGTGCCGGGACCAAACAACAGCCATTTTTATGCCGAACTCAACGCGGTCACTTTAGTAAAGCACAAGAATCTTGTCAAACTCTTTGGTTGGTGCAGGGGAAACAGCTGCAACTTTGTTGACTTCATGTGCTGGTGTCGGAAGAACCAAAACAATAAGCTCTTCCTTGTCTATGAATTGATGCCTAAGGGAAACCTTCACGACAACCTACACAAGGAGGAAACACTACCTTGGGAAACAAGGTCAGTAATTAAGACACCCTCGCATATGTGTACTTTAATCGAACATCCATGGCAGCCTATTACAACTTTTAAGGTTTATTACTTATATATATACCTCTATATATGTTTATCTCTATCTATAATCAGGTACAAGATAGTGAAGGATATCACATCTGCCCTTCTTTACCTCCACCATGAGTGCGATCCCTTCATCTTGCACAGAGATATCAAGCCGAGCAACATACTTCTTAATGACAACTTCAATGCTAAGCTTGCTGACTTTGGCCTATCGAGGATCGTTGATCCTGTGAATTCAAAGATCCTCACTATCCCTGTAGGAACCGAGGATTACCTAGACCCACAATGTAAGAAGGCCGTCGGAGTGGTTGAGTTCAGCCGTAGCTCCGACGTCTACAGCTTTGGTATCGTCCTGCTCGAGATCGCCTGCGGCAAGCAAGGCAGTATGCTTCTTAGGGATCAAGTCTGGCAGCTGTACATCAACAGATCTCTCCTGCAGGCCGCTGATGACAAGTTAAAGGGCGAGTTCATTATAAGCGAAATGGAGAGTGTGCTCATCCTAGGGCTCTGGTGCTCCTACCCTGATAGTAACAAGAAGCGGCCTACCATGGAGCAAGTAATGGCAGTCCTGGAACATGGCAGGCCACTGCCAGACCTCAACTCATTGGACACTATTACTTCATCAGTTTCGACGCAACTGGAATTGGAAATGTACATCGACCCGCATGCACCTACCTCTGCTGCCAGCTCCTCCTACGAGCAAAATGCATGAATAATGACGAACAACAAATTATTAGGTTTAAACTAAAATAGAAAAGTACTAAAATTAATTTAGTATTTATGTATCATTAATAGTATTAAAATAATATTAAAATTCCTATAGTATTAAAAGTTTTCTCTACTAAAAGTTACTTCTAATTTTAGTATAATTTTAAAAGTTTTAATAATTGTATTATAGAAGTAATTTTTCTCTATTATTAATACTACAATACTATTACTTTTAATAGTAGTATTATAGTATTAGAACTTTTAATAATAGTATTATAGTATTAAAAGTTTTAATAATAATGTTATAGTATTAATAACAGAGAAAAGCTACTTCTATAATACTACTATTAAAACTTTTAAAATAGTACTAAAATTAGAAGTAACTTTTAATAGATAAAACTTTTAATCCTATAGGTAACTTTTAATATTATTATTACATTTGGACAGGTATGACACCGCTTGCCAAGTTTAGGGACCTGTGGCGATCACCTTAAAAGTTCAGAGACCGGAATGACACTGCCAGCTAAGTTTAGGGACCTGCAGTGATCACCTAGAAAGTTTAGAGACCTGGATGGCACCGCCGACCAAGTACATGCACCGACGGTGAATTTTACTCATTTTGGAGCATAGAAAGCAAAATCCTGCTAAAATGAGCCGTAAACTAACCTGATTACTTATCAACTAGAAGGATAAAATTCTATATCCCCCTATACAATTGTACTATCAAGGTAAGTAATGGGTTCGGTGTCATGGAACCGTCCAAATTATAAGAGCACAGATACAAAAATAATCACTGAAGTGATTAAATTCTCACACTTGAGCCCATATAACTCCGGTAGTCAAATGAAATCATGAGGGATTTCAAACCAACCAACATACAAGCTAAGATCATAGTGATTCAACATAACAAGCCACATGCTACATCCATTTCACAAGTAATTCAATATATATCGGAGTTCAACATAGTTATTACAACTTAAGTTTAAAAGTAGCGGAAGCAAAGTAGTTTGAAACTAACATCACCCTTATTTCAAATACATGCCAGTACTAATGTCAACTTTCATCAAAAGCATTAGAGACAAGATCAGAAGGATCATGCCCATGATCACACTCTGCCACTATAACAGAAGCCATCCAATTCTTACAGTATCCATAATACATCACAACTTGCAATAAGTGGGAATAAACCCTAAGTACGAGAAGGTGCTCAGCTAGTCTTACCCGTCATAAACCATAAATAAAGTGACACCAAGGAGTATGCAAGGCTGATATAAGTGGGGTTAGCTTGATAACATTTTGCATAAAAGCTTAGTACATATAAGTAATCATTAATGCTTAAGCATCAAGTTAATAATCATTAACTTGTCATCTATATTAGCACCTGTACTAGAGCACTCACTTGATTATGAGCAAACAATATTAACCATAGCAGGTATAATAAGGCTGTCATTATCATCATCATCATTCCTAAACCATTATATTATTTAGTGTATCTACTTTGAAGATACTCCTGTCAAGTTCTCACTAACCGGTAAGAGACGGTGACTCAAATTGAATTACAACTCAGCTAAGGGGTATTCCTAACTCTCACCCATGACTTCCCCTATCGGGGAGTATTAGGTCACCTTTGGGACAACTCAGGAACTAACTTCGCGGGTTCAGTCAACGCCAGCACTCTCAGGAATTACCGTTCTGCTAAGACGATCAGGACTTTTAAATTACCTGCCCTTGGACTCACGCCTACGGCTCCCTTCCGAGACGCACTTTATACTTGACGACTCCTAGTCTGGTCAGTTAAGAGAGAGACATGCGTTCAACGTGACAAAGAAAGGCTCCAAGAATCGGTCCTTAAACGACACAGACGGAGTCACTATAAGCCTACAGCCTTACAAGCCCCCGTCCGGTCTTCATTCAAATTATACCAGGTTCTTTTCCACAATAGCAAATATAGCCAACCGTGCCATATGTATATTCCTATAGCTCGCAGGATTCATGGTATATTCTCTGGACAAGGATTGGATATCAATGCAGCAAGTGTTTTCATCCAACACCTATAACTTAATGTAACAATATATAACATAGTACTTAATTGCATTTCAGAAATTAGGAAGCTTCTAATGCTGCGGGGCTTGCTTGGGCTCCGACACGAGTTAGTCAAGTTAGCTTGCACTGTCTTGACGATGTCTCCACTCCAGGCATGTACTCCAGGGTCCTTCCATCCTCGGGATGGATCCACCAACACCATCTTCGGGTTCAGCTCCACATCATGTCCTTCACATGGTGCATCTATTATACCTAGATGAGATACAAGATGCTAGTATATGAATACATAGAAGTGCAATGGACAATGCATCACATACAGTAAGCAAGACAAGCACCATATTACACTACACATGCATAGACACTTCATGTTGCTTAAATAAACATGACACAACCTAATATAATAGATAGCAAGCATATTAGACATGGCACACAAGTTTCACAAGATCTTAGGTGTATTAACTTAACTACCCTCAAAGGCATAAGTCACACTTAATAATATACAAGCAAACAACTATAATTGGAATCTATCAATTTCTGGATATGCAAACAACAGCTACAAGATTTAGCTATAACTGGAGTTACACAAATCCAAATGACTTGCAAGAAGATATTCTGGAAAGCTTATGAAATTGCCTACAATTCATCTTTAGATATCTTAGCATGATTCCCAAGTTAACAGGGTCAAACAAGTACAATTAAACACCTCTGTCCAGACTTGGATAGATTCTGCCATGTAAATTCAATCGGTTGTATCTAGAGATCTAGATAACCAAAAAGTGTGTTCATAGGCATTTCAGAAAGCTTAACAAAACCACTACAACTCTCCTAATATCACCCCAGGGTGATTCAAATTCTAACAAGATCAAACACTAGCATCTTTCAGATCTGCTCAGAATACAATCAAAACCTGACAGCAGATTTAAAAGTCATGTAACTCCTAAACTATCAGGTTTGAGATCATGAAAATTTAACACAAGCAATATAATATAGTTATCTACAACTTTCTTACTATCATCTAAGCATGATTCAAAACTTAACTAAGCCAAATAATACAATCTTTCAAGTCTGTTCAGAATAGGGGCAAAGCAACATAGAACATTTGTTATTTTTATAGCTCCTAAACTGTCAACTGTAAAATTCTGAAATTTTTACCAACCATCAACCATCACATAGGTAGCATTCCATAAAAATTTCACATTTATTTGAGCACTAATTCTCCAGTTATGAAAAAGACAAGACATAAGTAGTATTAGAAACCTAACTGCATAAATCCAATTTTACAGCTAAAACTTTAAACTGAAACATGCCATATTATAGATCCACTGCATAGATAATTTCACACGGATTCCAAAAAGTTCTCATTTGCTATTTTACGATTTTTCTACAATGTACTATGAATTTCCAAATTCAGTCAAAAACAAAGCAAACAAGTCCTTATGGCACTATTCATCTGAGTCATGAGCTATGCAGATAGGCCCCTGTTTTTTCTTGAATTGTTGCCCGAAGCCCTTGGTCGGGATTTACAGAGGAGGCACGCAGGAGTTCGTGATTCAAGGCGGAGGGAGGCTCGTCGGAGGCCGCTAGAAGGTGAGGCAGCACCACGGGGTTCATGCGCACCCAACGGTGGCCGTGGCTTGCCCTGTGGTGGCCTGCAACGTGCTGGCCACGCACGCCGGCAGCTCCCAGTGGCACAGCTCCGGCGGCGGGCGCTCCGGTGATAGGAGAAAGCCGGGGAAGAAGCGCTGCGCATGCGGCATGGCGCGGCGAAGGTGGTGGTGGCAGCTGCTTGGCACGAGGATGGGCAGAGGCAAGGGGCCATGACGACGGCCATGGAGCAGGGCACCAGCGGCCATAGCGGGCATGAGGGCGGCAGCGGCTGGCTGCCCATGCGAGGAGGAGCGGCGCATGACGGCGAAGAAGCTAGGGGGGTCAGCGAGAGGGGAGGGGGTGCAGGGGTGACATAAAACACGACAGCATGGAGCTCGGGCCGCCGGCAATGGAGGTCATGGCGAGCGCGCTCGCGTTCCCACGGTAGAGAGCGAGGGAGATAGCTGAGAGAGTGAGGGAGAGGCGAGAGCGAGCGCCTAGGAGGAGTGAATGCCATCTGAGGGCCGCTCTGGTGCTCCCCAACGCGAGTGGAGAGGCAGGGGCGCGTGGCATAGGGGTAGGGCGCATTCCCCTTGCATGGAGGACACGCACACCCCACGTCGAACACCTGGTGGGTGCGCTTTAGCTCAACTTCGGGTCCACAATTCGGCATATTCGGTTAAGATTCAGACCTTGGGTGCTTTAGCAAAGTTGTTGACCATAGCATGCTCTCTGACTTTCATTAAGGGTGCTCGGCCATTGAGACTCTAGATTAGGAGATAATTAAGCTTCACCGCGTCATTGTCAACAACTAATGTGATGATTAAGCTTTGCTCTGTTAGAACTCCAATTTGTTGGCCAAAACATGATCACTTCAAATCCAACTTTTTGTGAGCTCTCCTCCAATATGTAAACTCCAACTTCTATTCTTGGATCAACTCAAGTTTCTTAACAAATTTTGGAGAACGCGGGATGCCAATCTAATGACATAGGATTACATAGACTGGAATCACCAGCAACATTCAAACTTGGGTTCCTTATTTGACTAGGTTAGAAGCTGGACTAGGCCGTGGGGCTTGAACAAAGTTTGTAGTACACAACCTGAACTACAACTTCTATTAAAATATCAAGGTCTGGATCAGCTTGTGTTGCCAGATATAAAGCTCCAAAGTGGGGTACCCGAAACTGAAACTCCATTCAGGATAGCTAAATCTGGAACTCTGAAAACAGCAGCTGATTCCTTCTTGTGAGCCCTATTTGACCTAGCTAGAAGCCAAACTAGCTCTTGACCATTAAACAAAGTTTGCTCTACATAACAAGAACTACAACTTTTATTTAAGGTCCAATATCAAAACTAGTATAGAACCTATAGTTCTACTTTGACCAAAGTAGTATCACGATAAAGCTTTAATTATCCTTTTTGATCCATTGAAGCATTTTCTGAGCATTTGCTCAACATGAACCTTTTATAACTTTTGTTGTAGAGTTCATCTAGAGTCATTTGGGTAAGGTTGCATGGTTTGGTTGATGATCTATAATTTTATTCACTTAATCATGCCATTCCAATAGGAATAGAACTTACCATTTCATGTGACTTCTTGATTCCAAACTTCATGAAACTTTTTCACGGATCAATATAGCTAGAGATGGATGTGAGACACATGAAAGAAGTAACATCAACACTCACTTGCATTACCAAGCATAAGCATCAAACATACACACATTGAAACACAGAATAACAAGGGTATGTTGCATATGTTTGAAGGAGATGTTTCAAGCACATTCCATATATACATGTTTAACATGTTGCACTGGTATGTTCCATATGTTTCACTAGTGCGTTACATATGTTCCATGCTCATATATGAACAAATGATCCTATCCATATCCCAAGAAACTAAAATTTCTGTAGCAGCAGCAGCAGACTCGCCGCCACATCCGCCGTTCTCCTTCAGCTTCGACTTCACCAATCAATCAAGCTACAGTTCAACCGACTTGTTCTTAGAGGGCGGTGCCAAGGTGAATGGCAAGTTGATCGACCTCACCTGCGACTCCTTCGAGCAGAGCAGCGATTCCTGCACGGGGCGGATGTCGTACAAGTACCCGGTGTCGTTGCACGACGACACGACCCTGGTGAGCTTCAGCACGAGCTTCACCTTCGAGGTCCTAGTCAACGAAAGTTCGAAGTACATGCCCGGCGACGGCATGGCGTTCTTCCTCACCGGTTTCCAGTCGAGGATGCCGCCCCACTCTGCCAGGGAATATCTCGGCCTCCTCAGCAGCGACGCCGCACCCTAAGGTCCAGACCAGTTCGTCACCGTCGAGTTCGACACCTTCCCAAACAGCGACAACGGCGATCCCATCGGCGACCACATAGGCATCGACATCAACTCCATCCGCTCCAAGAACACCACAAGCTTGCCACTACCCCTAGGCCACGGCCAGACCCTCAGTGGCAACATGACCGCGACTGCAACAATCAAATTTGATAACATCACCCAGATACTAGTTGCCTCCCTTAAGATTGCAGGTTCCCATCATCCCGATCCAATAATTGTGGTCACTTCTCAGTTGCCAGATCTAAGGACGTTGCTTCCGCGGGAAGTGGCAGTGGGGTTTTCGGCGTCCACCGGAGTATCCGCTGAGCGCCATCGTATACTGGCATGGTCCTTCAACTCCACCCGTGCTCCGACGATCCCGCGTAGTAAAGGTATGCAGTGCACACTGCTTGTGTATCACAGAGCTAGTTTGCATTAATATATTCCTTCCCTACAGGTGTTCTTTTTTTTGACACAAGCAGAAAAATATATACCTCATTTTCTTTTGTAGCGTCTTATTACTCATGTCTGTCCTTCGCAGGATCACACTCGCTATATCATACTCCATCTACTAAAGATGAAATCGTAGTTTAGTTTTGTCTTAAGTCAAATTACATACTTTAACTTTAACCAAATTATTAAAGAAATATACTATAATATATATAAGTTCAAATAAATGCTCTATCAAAACATGTTCTAGATGTTGGTGAAATGTCTTATAATTAAAACTGTTTCAATTTGAATACTTAGAATAACAACAAAGTGAACTACATTTTGAACAGAGGGAGTATTTAAGATTTTTGTGTTGTGTTCCTTTTTACAGAATTGGTTTACAGAATTGGTTTTCCGATGTCTAATTTATCTACAAACTGTTAGCACTTAATTTTCTTAAAATTATAGCCCATGCAAAAGCACGGTTGATGGTTTAGTCTAACACAACTAGCAAGGTGGCCCCGCAAATAGCACGGGTAGATTTGTATTCTTTGGACCTCTTATAAACTTAAATTTCAAATAATCCTTACGTCGGGTACTGATATCGGGGTACCCGAATACCGGCCCTTGGGCCAACCATCTAAGCCTAAGAAGTCACCAAAGCACGGCCCAGAAACGATGTTGGGCCGCCTAAGATCACGCGGAGTGATCCGAGGTCCCCTCTTGGGTCATGAAGGAGCGCGAACTCGCTCAGCCCGCATGTAAGTTGGGTAAGGCAATCTCTGCCTCGCCCGACGGGTGAGCGCAAGGTTTGTCGCGCCCGACCCAACGAGGGGAGTCCGCCTCACCCGACCCCGCATAACATGGTGGAAGGTCAGGCGAGGAGTGGGGCGGACCCACCAGAATGACCAGTCGATCCTCGTACCGTCCCAGGGATGTGGCCCGTGTCACGATCCCACAAAGCGGGATGGCGACAGTAGCACCCGTACGCTGACGCAAAGGCGCCGTGAGCGCATGACGTCAGCAACGTGGGGTGAGCTGGGACCTTACCACCTTACTATCACGACGGCGGCGATGCGACGGAACACCTTCGACGTCAACGATCCAGCGGACAGATATAACATCCCGGATGTTAAAAACAATTAAAAGCTTGATCATGAGCATCCTCAGAGCATAAGCATCAAACATCATGTCAAACAAGCACCACATGTTGCATTGTTACATGTAAATGTTGCACATGTTTCATGCACAGCATGCATGGTAATGTTTTTATTATTGCTTATGTTTCAAGTAAAGTGCTGAAATATTTTAGATGTTTCAATAGAATGTTTCATGTTACATTGTAAGGTTTATATGTTTCGTATGTTTCATATATATGTTTCACATGTTTCAATACAATAGTAATTTGATGTGTTGTTTTTACTAGTATGCTTAAGATGTTAATAATGCCTTGTTGCTTATCACATGAAATAATGTTTTATTAGGGTTAAAGGGATTAATCATGCTTTAGTTAAAAAGAATAATCAATTGAATTCAAATCTTGATTTCCGAAAAACCCTGATTTTACCCCTTTTGAAATAATTCAAAATCTAACAAAATTTTGGAAAATATTTAAAACCAAGTTTGTAGATCTTTTCAAGGGCTACAACTTTGGTGTTTTGTGTTTTCAAAGTTTTAGTGTAAAATGTGGAGCAATTTTGAAAAGAAGCAAATTCTAAATTTGACCCCTTTTCATCTCCCTAATACGATTTCAAAATGGAGCCTTAATTTCAAAATGTTTTGAATAGCAAAGTTGTAGGTATTACCTAGATGTACAACTTTGGTATTTTGAGTTTTTGAAGTTTCAATATAAAATTCAAAGTAATTTTGAATTTACAAATTTCCAGAAATTGTCCCCTTTTAAATTCAAATTCAAATTTCAAAATCTAGGCCAAATTTGAAAATGTTTATATTGAGAAAGTTGTAGAGCTTTAAAAATGGAGCAACTTTTGTTTTTACAGATTTTCAACTTTTATAGAAAATTTGAAAGTAACTTGCAAAATGGAGTCAGTGGTAGTTTTGTAAATATTTCAAAATCGATCTCCAACCACCGGGCGCCACCGAGCTACTCATATGTCTGCCTCACCGGGGCACCGCTGCCGTTGTTCACCACTCTTCCTCACGCCAGCACGCAGCTACTATGCCTGGGAGCTTCGCAAGTTGGAGGTGGACACCTAGAAGCTGCGTCCACGGCCTTATCCTGCCAAGCCGTCCACCCTCCCTCCTCTGTTTCCGGCACAGCGATGAGCCCTCTCGGTTAATCGTCAAATTCACCCGCACTTCAACATCTTTCTCCAATTCCTCTCGTTGCTAGGGTCATCTCGTCTTGGCGCATCGCCTTAAGTTGTTTGCAGCACCTCACATCAACGGAGTCATCCGTGCTGCCGCTTTCCGTCCCGGCGACTCTCCATCGCCGCCGAAGATCACCCCGCCGTGGACAGCCCATTCCGAGGCACTCTCTTTTCCTTCCAACCATTGTTTTGTGTTTCCTTGGCTTCTGTGGTGCTCATAGCTTCTTCCTTTTCCATCTCGGTGCAACAGACGCGGCGCAACACCATCTCGCCGCCGGTCCGCACTACCGCAGCCGCCTGTGACGTCGGCGATCTCTTCCTGCCGTACCTCCGCGTCTTTCGGTCGCGTCAGCATGACTGTGGTGAGCTCTTGACCGTGATGATCGCCTCCATTCAACCCTATTGCGCCGGTGTGGCGTTTTCGTCACTTCGCCACCGTGCGACCACCGTCGACCCGCCATGGTCACGGTCGTGCTCTACGGGTGGTCATTCTTTTCCATTCTATGGTCGTTCCATTCCGTTCAGTATTGTAGGTAGTTGTGCGTGGTGCCATGGGGGAGCTTTGGGTTGCTCGTGTCGCCAGCGACCTCGTCGCCGGTGAGTCTTGTCGCCGTTCCGCTGGCCAGGTTGCTAGCCGCTCGGGTTGGGCCAGTGTTGGCTCGGGCCGCCTTGTGAATGCTAGTGGGCCGCGTGGGGAGGGCCAGTTGGGCCAGCCCGAGAGAGGGAAAAAGAAGTTGGGCCGGGGAGAGAGCAGGAAGAGGAGAAAGGCAGCGGGCCTGTTATGAAGTTTTCATTTTTCTTTTCTAAAAAAATGTTAAATAGTATCATTTTTTTGTTTATTTCATTCAGAATTATTTATAGCACCAAAATTTATGAAAATTTTTGTGTAGCCTCTCTGTATTGTGTAATATTTAGGAAAAATATGAAATGTCAATTTTGTTTACTTTTTATATGTTAATTAATTAGCACAATTAATTAATAAATGCAACTTCCATGAATTATCTAGGCTTAAATAATTGTCCAAAAATTATAAAATTTGTTTTGCCAATTAGTTGCGATGTAAGCTTCCTAAAATAAAATTTTGGGCTTAATTGGACAACTTTGATTTTATACTTAATTTTTATTAATTGATTAATTAGTTAACCAAATAAGTAGTACTTAATGATTTAGGGTTGTTTGACTTTGTGATAGTGTGTTGACCTTAGGTCATTAATTTTTAATGATCTTTGACACCTTTAGTTTTTTTTGAGTTTATGATTAACTTGTTAACTAGGATTTGTTAATGATAATTAATATGTTTAACATAGATCATTATTGATTAATGATTTCTTGTGTAAAGTAATTAGTGGTCTTGTGATAGACTTACTTGCTTATTAGATGCAACCTCATGGTTAAAAAGTTTAGTTTAGTAGTTTTCTTAACAACGTCTTAATGAAAATAATGTTTACTAATTCTGTTGGATTGCAACTATACCGCGAAGGAAAGTTGTACTCAAGTAGATAACTAATGTTTATCCTTTCTAAATGTCCTTTTTATGCTACGCCTTGTTCATCATCATGCATTATGGCATGCATTCCATCATATTAAGTCTCGCATCATTTATATACGTATGGTGTATGAGAATGAGAAGATGCGTGTTGATCCAGTCTTAGAGTAGGGCCATTCGCTAGAGGTGCTGGTGTTTATTGGACCTCTCTGAGGGAACTAACTTCTCTACAACGAAGGCAAGCCCCGGTGCATTTAAACTCTTTCTTGAGTTTTACGAGTCTTTATCATTTATACTATGGTTTACTGCATTAAGTAATTAAGAGTTGAGTGATAACCCAATTGCTACATGATCATCCTTGATTATTGCAATATCACCCTTGGTACCTGTTTTACTGAAAATGCATAGTATGCTTCGCTATGCTTAATGAGTTAGGCCTTTAAATGAAATGCTTATATGGCCATGATGCCATACTTGATGAATAATGAAATATAAGAATGAACTTGAAAGATCGGGCGGGTGGTTTGGCCACTGCTAACTTGCATTGGGAAATGAGTCTCAATGTAGTGTTTCCGCCTTATCAGTTAAGGACCGTACATTGTTGGCCCTCGCGTCAAGGAGTTTTTATTAGTACTAGCCATGTACCCATGTTGGGTAAGCCTTACTTCGGCTATTCCATTTTGAGAACGTCTAACCTCGCACTGGGACTGGAGAGATGGCGAGAGTAGCGTGTACCCTCGGGGCTAGAATTGGGCTGGGTTCGAGAAGTACTGTGCTCTCGGGTGGCGATGGACACGTTCTGGTTTTGGGTTACCCGGGTAAGAGTTGATATATGCAAGATTCGGTTCTACATATATCGTGTGGTTAGGAAGCCCCAGCTGGGTAAATCAAGCGGTTCGAATCGTTGTTACTCCACGAGAAAGGAGTCTTGGCCTTGCACCAACATCGTAGTTAAGAACTGGAATTTGAAGAAACAATGAAAAAGATCTTGATGAGCATTATTTTGATCTAGATTAGGATCACTTAGAATTGGTTAATGAATCCTCAATGATAAAAATAAAATATTGAAGGTAAGGACTTACTTTACTAAGCCTTTCTGCAAAAAAATTTTTGATTCTTGAATACACGTACCTTGATTCCCTAAAGCTAGCATGCCCTTGGAGTCTTTTTCTTAGTCGGGTAAGTCTTGTTGAGTACTCTCCGTACTCAGGGTTTGTTAAACCCCTGTTGCAGGTATTGACTGGCGCTGCTAATTAAGTCATGTCGGTGGGCTCGACGTGATCTAGTTATCTTCTCCTAACTTAGGTGCTCTACCTAAGTTGTCTTCTGTAGTTCTACTCGATTTCCGTCATTTAAGTTAAGTTTGTAAAAAGTTAACTTAATCATGATTTATAAATTCATTGTTGTTATTCTTTCGCACTATGGTGTAAAGTTTTATAACAAATATTGTAATGTTGTAGTTACTCTTTTGTTATCCTGATATGAGTTGTCAAATGTAGTTGAATCGGGGTCCTGCGAGAGCACCCGATAGATCTTCTTAGGTTATCTGGTGTACATGCATAGCCGTCAGAGGTCTTAGTGACAATGACAGGTGCATGTGGGCCATATAATTTAGGAGGTTCTGCTACAACAGAGCTCCGAGCCGAGAGGAAATGGGGCCGCTACAAAAGTAGCCCTGCACGACCCAGCCGATCCAATGAGGCGTGCCCTGACACGTCTACAGTAGAAGTCACGCCCTGGAGGAAAAGGAGGAGCAGGGCCGCTACGAGAGCTAGCCCCGCGCCTGCCTCCACGTTCCCCTCGACTCCGACATCGCCACCTTGCTACCCAAGCCTCCTCCTTGAGTTATAAAAGGAGGGGCTGGGACTCCTTGGGGCAAGCTCTCTGGACTTCACAAGTTCATAGATACGCACACACACACACATCTTTAGCAGGGACTTGAGATCCTTCTCCCTCTCTCGTCTTTCTTGTATCCCTTACTACAAGGGGAACAAAGAGCGGGTAGCACAAGCGCCGCAAATGGAGCAGGGACATTCCGCCCGAACCAGTATAATTCTCTGTGCCTATCTTAGCTCACCATCCGAGCCTAAAACGCGCAATCACACAAGTTTACTGGCCAAGGTTTTCCAAACCCCGACACCTTATCTTACTGATAGATATATATTTGGCTTTTTCCCCTAAAATATCTTAAGATTCATCACAATATCTCATTAGGGTCATCAAGGAGTTAATTGTCATCGTGTGAACTATTTTGTCTGTTGATAACTATGATAGACACCTCTCACGATTTTCACATGACAGCCAACGAGGACTGCATTGACATATACGCGTATAGTTATTTAGATTATATTAGATAACAAACTGATTGAAATTTTAGTTCACAATTTGATTAATTAGACCATTGGTTAATCCAGGTTCTAATAAGAATAATTTTTATTTTAAACCACAACTGCATCAACAACTTAGTGGTGAAACTATTTATTTATTAAGGATTAGTGAAGGATAAAGGATTCGAAAACTCATAATACTATGTTTATTATTTATTTTTGATGTTTACAAGAAAAACTACCAGATACTCAAGAAACAAAAAAAACATGCAAAATAGAGACAGAACGGGCATGAAAAAATGGACGGGACATATTCCATAAAAGAAAAGGAGGAAAGAAAGAAAAAAACAAAAAACCAAAACAAAGTCACGGAAGGAAAAACCGAGAGAGAGTCCCTCAAAGAAAAAAAAGGAAAGAAAGAAAGAAAAAACAAAAAAAAAGTCACTGAAAGTAAAAAAACGAAAAAGAAGCTGATGAACCCATACAAAAAGAGAAAAAAAAACTGGAAAAAGGGGACATAGTCTTTTTGGTATGGACTCTTTAGTTGAACATAGATCCATTAGATTATCATAAATCCAATGGTGCATATTATTTTCTAATTCAATACTCTATTTATTCACTACCAGATTTTGTGAAGTTCCCTAGTGCCTGTGAATTTCCCGAGTGTTTTATCAAAACACTCGGGGATTACCCCGAGTGTTCTATATTACACTCGGGAGATGATAAAGCACTCGGCGTATTGCTTTGTTCCCGTGTGTCTCTGTTTGCCTTCGGGAAACGTTTGTTTTAGACGTAGAAAGTTTAGTCGGACACAGCTAAAATGAACGGCATCAGCAGAATCCCGAGTGTTTTGAGGAAGATGGCCTTCGGGAACTAGTTTTGCTAACGTGGCGTCAAAAAGTCGCGTCCGGCTGCCAGAAAGCGGTGCCCTTCCCGCCGCTCCTGTGATTTACACGCCCAACATTTCAGCTAGACCAAAACCCTCGAAGCCTCCGCAGCCAAGAAAAATTTCAGTCCAGGTGCGCACACAACCTGCCGCCACCATCATCTCCGAACCCGGCACCACCGTAATCCCACACGCTCCAGTTCCCAGTGCTGCTCCCACTGCCATCCCCATGGGCTAGAAGCTAGTAGCACTAACGAAACTCAGCCAAATACCCTAGTTCCAGTTTGTTCCCCAAATAACAGAGCTCCAATCTGCTCAGCCCCCTCCAATTCCCCATCCCTCATTAATCCCCAGCTCTATAGATCAGCTCTCTCGCTACAGATCCGTGGTCCGTCCCCTTCTCTGGATGCAAACGGGACAGCCTAAGGTAAGAGAGGCGGAAAATGAAGGAAATTTTGCTCTGTTTTTTTGGTTTTCCTGTGATTCGGAGGTCAAGATTTAATTATAGGTTTCCAATTTTGATGCAAGGTGTTGGATTGGAAGAAATCTTGCTCAATCCCCCTCCATGGATCCAAATGAAGGAGCGTGAAGTAAGGATGGGTCAAAATTTGCAATGTTCCAGTTTCTTCCTGTGATTGTAGATTCGTGATTTGCATTTGGATTTGTAGTTCTGAGGGGAACTGTAGGATTTGACGAAATCTTGAAGCATCACCTCTGTAAAGTTACAAAGAAAGTCCTGAACCGTGCATAATGGTAAGATTATCATCTTTTCTGCATTTTTTTCTCCATTTCTTTCATATTCAGTTAAGTAATTTTTCTAAACAATATAGGGAAACCATTTAGGTGAACTTTGACTGATGAATACAGTATAACTACAAAGCAACACACAATTCCTTGTACAAAATGGGAGGAAAGCAAGGAACAATAGAAAGAAAGAAATTATTCCAGAATGAATCAAGCAAGTGGTGTCACCGTGACTTTCTATCTTTGCCCTGTTTAGTTGGGTGTAACTTTGCAGCTTCAAAGATTTCCCTACAATTTATTTATTCAAAAATTAATCCTTGTAGTACCTAAAATAAATACAAACTACTGAGTACTTCTATTATGTCAATCACAATTGCTTACTACTGTCCATTGGCCCTGTACTTGCATTTATCTTCCTGTTTTACTATAAATTATGTGGTTTTAACAGATACTATAGGTATCTAGTTATTTCCCCAAATTTCATTACATCTGTTATTTTCCATGTTCCTACAATTTTCTTGCTGCTTTACTACAAATTTGTGTGGTAACAGATACGTATATTGATTCAGGTGTGTTCCCAAATTCTATTACAGCTGGAATTAGCTCTGAAGTCACCAAGTCTGCTAAAGGATCTGCTGCTCATTAATACACCATCGCTGCTGCTGCACTTGAACTTGTTGGGAGAAGGTAACTTAGTTGTAATTCTTCTTCCCCATTGCATGTTGTTTTTCTGTGGTGCCTTTGTGTGATGAATATATGTCTAGCGTCATGTTGAATATTGCTGGTTTTTCGCTCTGCTTGTTATGTAAAAATACAAATAAATTGATTGATAATACCATTGAAGGTTATGCTGCTTTGGCCATGGTAATTTGCCTCTTGCTCGAATGATGCAAAGAATTGTTTCTTTACAATATGATAGTATTGTGTGTTTCTGCAACTTATTGCTTAGCCAAACAGGATAAAAAGTTGTATAACATACCTGCATGTTTTCATCTGTCGTGTGATTTATTTAGTGAAATTTGCTAACCAATATTAACTTATAATTTTTTATGTAGATCATTCAAAAACAACTCAATATTCCAATACCTCCACTGGTACCGCCATCACAAAATGGATCATCTTATCAGGTTTGCATAGTTTGAACCAATTGATGTCACTTCTCAAATTCAGTGATCTAACTTTCTTCTAAAAATGAAGGGAACATCTGGACGATCAGATGTAGTTCCTACAGACACTGGTGCTGCTACTGCTAGAGAGGCTAGAGAAGGGGAAGTTGTTGCAAATGGAGGTCATATAGATGAATCAATGTCGATCAATTAGGCCAATCTCATAATGATCTTATGCTTCTCAACTTAGTGCTGTTATCAAACATGTGGTGAAGTTTGGTGATTTGGCCATGTCCTGACCTTTTGTGAACCTCTAGAATTTCTGACTTTTGTTGATCTAACCATCAATGTGCCCTTTTATGATGGCTATTTTTTGACTTCTGAAATTGTAAGACATGTGCAACTCTAAATATTTGACCATGGCATGAGCCTAGCAGAAATGGTGTATAAATTATATTCGTTCTATGCTGGATGACATGTTATGTGATTGCCATATGTCCCTTTAAGAAAAGAAAGGCAAATGTATTAGTAAATAAAACAATAGCATGAAACAATCCTGAGCATAGGCTCTGCACAGGTACTCGGGAGATACAACACAATCCCGAGTGCAAGCTTTGTTGAAACACTCGGGAGCTATACTCAATAGCTCCGTCACCCCCGCACAGAACCGTTAACATGAACCTTTCCCGTGTGCGCAATGTTTCCCTAGTGTTGATTGAAACACTCGGGGACAGATAAAGTTGCCGAGTGTTTTATCTTACACACTCGGTGAACATGAAGTTTCCCGACCTGCTGCTCCCGAGTGTCATTCGCCGAGTGCTAACCCTCGGGAAAGTGTTTCCCGAGTGTTTTATTGTTTTTCCCGAGTGTTTTTGACACTAGGGAACTCCGCACAATCTGGTAGTGATTCTCGATCGTCAAATCATCATAAAATTCAACCGTGCATATTATCTTTTTTTATACTCTATTTATTCTTAGCCTTTAGATCATCACAAAATCCTACAGCACATATTATTTTCTTTTTTCCAATCGTCTATTTATTCTTTCGTTAGATTATCATAAAATCCAACAACATATATTGTTTTTCTTTTTTCGATTAATCTAGTAATTTTTAAATTCTCTCGGCAAACGTGAGGCTCCTTTTAATTCCGTTATATTAATATAAATAGATATATACATACAATGGCAGGTCACGACAAGAAGACAACTATATTGATTATTATTGGAGGACTGGTGTTATTGGCGGTCGTGGTGTGACTTATCCTCTCTTGCTGGAAGTGGACAAACAGACACCATGGCTTTGAGAAGCAAGAGAAGCAGGGGCCTACTCGGTTCAAGTATCAGGATTTGGTAGCCGCGACAGACAATTTCTGCGAAGGGAGGAAACTCGGACAAGGTTTCTTTGGGGTAGTCTATAGAGGATACTTGAAGATATTGGGATGTGATGTAGCGGTAAAGGAAATCCTGAATAAGTCAAACAACAGTGACTTTTATGCCGAACTCAATGCTATAACTTCAGTGAAGCACAAGAATCTCGTCAAACTCGTTGGTTGGTGCAGGAGAAGCAGCTGCAACTTTGTTGAGTTCCTGAGCTGGTGTTGGAAGAACCAAAACAATAATAAGCTCTTCCTTGTCTATGAATTGGTGCCCAAGGGAAACCTTCACGACAACCTACACAAGGAGGAAACACTACCATGGGAAACAAGGTCAATAAGACATACCATGGCATATATATGTACTTTACTTCAATTGAATATGTCTTACTCCCTGCATCTTAAATTATAAGTCATTCCATCTTTCTTTGAAAGTTAAAGCATCTCAAGTTTGGCCAAATTAACATAATAAAATAATAAAATTTATGATATCAAATAAGTATCATTAGCTTCATTAACTATATTTTCATGGCATACCTATTTGATGTTATAAATCTTTGTAATTCTCTTTATAATTTTAGTCAAACTCAGTTGGAATGATTTATAATTGGGAATGGAGTATTATTACAACTTTTAAGGTTTATTACATACCTCTGTATTTCTATCTGTAATCAGGTACAAGATAGTGAAGGATATCGCATATGCCCTTCTTTATCTCCACCATGAGTGTGATCCCTTCATCTTGCACAGAGATGTCAAGCCAAGCAACATACTTCTTGATGACAACTTCAATGCTAAGCTTGCTGACTTCGGCCTATCGAGGATCGCTGATCCTGACAGTTCAAAGATCCTCACTATCCCTGTAGGAACCGAGGCTTACCTAGATCCACAATGTAAGAAGCCCATCGGAATGGTTGAGTTCAGCCGTAGCTCCAACGTCTACAGCTTTGGTATCGTCCTGCTCGAGATCGCCTGCGGCAAGCAAGGCAGTACGCTTATTAGGGAACAAGTTTGGCAGCTGTACATCAACAGGTCTCTCCTGCAGGCCGCTGATGACAAGTTAAAGGGCAAGTTCAATATAAGCGAAATGGAGAGTGTGCTCATCCTAGGGCTCTGGTGCTCCTACCCTGATAGTAAGAAGCGGCCTAGCATGGAGCAAGTAATGGCAGTCCTGGAACATGGCAAGCAACTGCCGGACATCAATGCATTGGACACTACTTCAGTTTCGACACAACCGGAAACATACATCGACCCACAGGCACCTAGTTCTGCTGGCAGCTCCTCCTACGAACAGCATGTATGAATGATGAACCACTGTATTATGTCTTTGGTCGTCGATGTTAGTACGATCGTTTGTGCATAATGGCATGGAACATCTTCAGCGTCAGTGGTTCTTATGCATCTCTATTAGTAGTGCATCTTTGTATATTTCTTTTACAGTTGAAAACATGAATCAAGCATGCATGCTGCCCTGCATGCATCATATAGGAGGTCCTTATGCATGCATACGTTTGGTTTGATTACTGTGTGTATCGGCTTGTTAACAAAGGCCAAACTTCACCAAATCAAACACAATCCCAACCTGACGTGGCTCACTAGGAACATGGAAATAAAACAAGAGGATTGCCCCATGGGAGCCTGGCTTTCGCTAGCTACAGCCAGACCCAGACCAGCCGGCCGAGCCACCCTTGTGCCCTGTATATATCAAACAGGCCCGTAGTGTCAATGCCTGGGCTCAGCACCACGGTACAGCCAAGGTCTCGCGCCATGCTAGGGCCGGCCCCCGGTTGGCCAATTATAGTCTAGGCACGGCACAGTAGAAGCTTAATGGTGCCGTGCCTATGAGACCGGCATGCCATGTAAAACTAGCCAGTTGGCTCAATCAAATATCATGGTTAGCTAGTTTGCTTATTGTAGTATTTAATTTTTTATTCGAATATCTTTTGCTCTTTTAGTTATTTGATTATGATTGTCTTCACTCGATGTGTCTTTACTCTATCTGTTGATCTGAAGTCCATTCCGTACTTAGAGCTATTGTCATCTTTCTTGTCTCTTCTTTTTTCAATTACTACCTCATGACTGCACAATTTTAGTTGCGGCCAAATCAAGTAGCCTTCGGTCTCATCTTGATTTACCTTTGAATTTGATAAATATTTTTATTTATTTTTATAATGGCTGAGGTAGATACAAATATAAAGGTAAATAATGCTTTATATTATTTTTCATAACGATATATAAGGGTAGGTTGAGTGTAAATTTAGGAGATTCTTTTGCACATTCTTTCATAATTACAAAGGTGGGTAATCTATAAACTCATTATGGTGTATTTTAAATTATCTTTTTATAATGACAAATGTGGTCATTTAGATACAAAGTTACAAGTTGTTTTAAATCATCTTTCACAATAGCAAATGCGGATAATTTAGATGCAATATGAGGGGGTTATTTAGAATTATTTTTTACAATGACAGATGTGGATAATATATATACAAATTTAGGGGGTTATTTTGAATTATCTTTCATAATAGTAGGGGTAGATAATTTAGATACAAAATTAGCCGGTTACTTATGTATTTTTCATAGCGGTAGAGGTGGGTAATTTTTTATAAATTACAATAGATCCAATGATTATTATCGGCAATGATGATTAGAGTGTACCAAATTAAAAGTCAAATGTTTCTGATTATTGTGAAAATTTCTAGAATTTTTATATTTTTTGTAGCGAGTCTGCTGAGAATTAATATAATGTATCTATTGAGGCCTCTAATTGGTAATAGTAGGATTACTATGTTCATCCTCAATTTTTTTCAAAAAAAAAATGTTCATCCTCAACGAATAAGACCGATGTGAACATGAAACATACAATGCTGATACAATAGGAGCAAATTAATATAGTATCTATTGAGGCCTCTAATTGGTAATAGTAGGATTACTATGTTCATCCTCAATTTTTTTCAAAAAAAAAATGTTCATCCTCAACGAATAAGACCGATGTGAACATGAAACATACAATGCTGATACAATAGGAGCAAATTAATATAGGACAGCCTCTGAATCCCCTTATTTATGTGGATACAAGTTGAACAAATTCTCCTCCAGTCCTAGTAGTATCAAACTTACCCTGCTCTAGAAGAACCTACCCAGTAAGATGAGGATAAAGTGCTAGATTTTCGGAATATTTGGAGCTTCTGATTTGAGGCATAACATACGTAGAGAATGGTAGACAGGACAGCAGTATCTCCACAAAATTACCACATAAGCCATTATTTGTTTAGCAACAAAAAGCTGAAAACATATTTTGTCGAAGGCTATGCAAACTGGTAGTCTTTAATTCTTTAAAAATTTTCCAGAATTGATTTTTTGCACGACTGTTCTCTGTTTTGAAGCACGTACAGATAACTCGTATGAATATTTTTAATTGGCTGTTTCTAGCATTTGCTTCATCTTCGCCTTTCCCTCCTCTAGTGCACAACCAGTTTTTGACAATCAAGTTAATATATATGATTCTAATTGCCGGACAGTTTGGATGTGCAGCAGCATTCCTGATAGCAACATTTTGGGCTTTGAACAGCTCGGATGTCCACTATCAAGTTAACCCATTTCGCCCGCCTCAAAAAAAAATTATGTAGTAGTGATGTTTGTTGTCCAAGCCTCTTCTAATCATGACAGATCATTGTATCCATGTTAGGTGCATTTAGATAGTTCAGTTAAGTCGTGAACATGTTTATGTAATGCGTAGAATTGCGGGCACAGAGGAGACCGCACGTTGGTGCGCCGTGACCGCGTCTTCAGGGCCACTCCCACCATGGTGAGCATGCCGTGCATGTCGCACGGGTGACCACGAAAAAAGGCACACCATGCAGCTGCTGATCGTGGCGGGGGGATGCGGATCAAGCCCGTGATAAAGATTAGTGAATGCATAAAAAAAAAGCTATGCCAGTTGCAGTGAAACACTCATCTCTCTCGTGTGTGTTCTCGCGTGTGTGTCCATCTGTGCTCACGGTGACCACGCACTAAGCAGTGCCGTGTGCCGGAGAGATCCTAGCTCCGGCGATCCGCCGGTCCTAACACTACAGGAAAACGCCTCTTTGCCGACTGTTTGCCCTGGTCGGCAAAGGCATAAACCCAGTCGGCAAAGGCTTTGCCGACCGCAAAGCCACGTGGCAGTCGGCAAAGAGCAGTCGGCAAAGCCTGGGTCGGCAAAGGCGGATTTGCCGACTGCCACGTGGCACACAGTCGGCAAAGGCTTTGCCAACTGCCACGCCAGCAGTCGGCAAAGCCACGTGGCGCCGTCAGCCCTAACAGCAGGCTTTGCCGACTGCTGGTTTCTCGGCAGTCGGCAAAGAATTTTTTTTCAAAAATTGTTTGCCGACTGGCCGCCAGCTCGGTAGTCGGCAAAGAAAGAGAAATTTTTTTTTTTGAAATGTTCTTTGCCGACTGCTTTTGGAGTTGCAGTCGGCAAAGAAAGAAATTTTTTTTTGAAATGTTCTTTGCCGACTGCTTTCGGAGTTGCAGTCGGCAAAGAAAGAATTTTTTTTTTGAAATATTCTTTGCCGACTGCTTTTGGAGTTGCAGTCGGCAAAGAAAGAAATTTTTTTTTGAAATGTTCTTTGCCGACTGCTTTCGTAGTTGCAGTCGGCAAAGAAAGAAATTTTTTTTTTTGAAATGTTCTTTGCCGACTGCTTTCGGAGTTGCAGTCGGCAAAGAAAGAAAAAAATATTTTTTTGAAATGTTCTTTGCCGCCTACTAGTACTAGACTATCATCCAGCATAGCCGTCCATACATATCCAGGCTTCAGTCAGTACTCGGACGTTGAGATGACATCGTCAATCTTGAGGATCATCTTCACCACCTGAGTGGCAAGCAAGATCTGTTGCTGCTTGCCGATCAGGGTCTCAAAGACGTTCTGCTCTTTCATGTCATTGGTGCCAACATCGTTGCAGTCTATGCCATAGTGAGGGTTGCTCTCCTGCAGAGGTGTCCAGTAATCGGATATCACCAGAGTCGCCAAACAATAATTTAGTAGTAATGCAACAACAAGAAAACCATTTTGCAACACTACAAAGAGCTTGAGACGACAATAATCGAGTGCTACAACAACCACACTAATTAATATTTACTCAGACTGTATACATGCACTTATTGCTTATTGGTAGAGTGACACATGAACTCAATTTTAATAACAAACCCAAGAGTTGTGCATGATCTGACTGACAAGTAAAAAGATCTATAGTCAACTTTAAAGCAAGGGGTACACAAAGTCCAATACCTTGACTTGTTGAGCTTTTACCGTGGTTAAGGTATCAATCGGTGACAAACCGCTGTTTTCAGCCAAGGCTAGTGGAACAGCATCTAATGCATCAGCGAATGACCTGATAGCATACTGCAAGGAAAAACACAATCAGAAGCAACAAATCGCATCTTTTTTTTTCAAACAGAAGCTCCAAAGTCAAAAAATACCTGCTCAACTCCAGGGTGCCGATCTGCAGCAGTTTCAACAGCAATTGAGCAAGATATCTCTGCTGAGCCACCACCATACACAATTGAGTTATTCCGGATCAGATTCCTTGCCACACAAAGAGCATCATGAAGACTGCGCTTGATCTCCTCAATCATCATTTTGTTTCCTGCACAGCAGCAGTTAGTTTTATAACAAACTCGCATCAGGACCTATCCACTGAAATGAACAATTCAAGATATGATCTAAGAGCAAGCATAGTTATCATGTTTGTTGTCCTACAAATGATGTCTACAAATTTTGTACGATTTAGGTTTTTGATGCAGGATTGATACCAAAAGTTATTAAAGTATAAGCACTTAATTGGACAGTGCAATCAGAATAGTAAAATCACCGCATAGCAACAACTTTCACAAAAGATAGAATCACTTTCACTGTAAAGCATCTCCAGCTCAGACAGACCTTGCAATGAAGATAAACACATGTATATGTTAATATGAAAGAACAAAAATGGATAATGCATCAGAACATACCACCACGAATGAAAATAGTTACAGCTCTGGAATTGGCACACTGCTCAATGTAAAGCATCCGGTCCTTTGTTGTTCCGAATGATTTCTCTCTGACTAATCCAGCCTAGCAAAAAAGAGCAAGCAAAAGCGTGTAACAGATAGCAATACGGCAAAAATGACTATAGAGTATTTTCTTTGTATGGGTATTTAAAATCGAATGTGCTAAGCTATCAATAATGGCATGTTAAATAATCTCGATGAAGGTTAAACATTTAGTTTACTGGCCAGCTAAAAATTAAATCACCCTCACAAACTCACACAGTTAAAAGTCAGTACATATCATAACAACTCAACAATAAATAAGTTTAGCTTTCTATCAAACTACAAGTTAGTCAGAAACATTCAAAAAGTTGCTTTTTACATATGGTAAATATAAAGGTAAGTACAGTATCTATGAAAACTAATTTCAGATTCATGCAAATTGGGACAATAAATTTGTGTAACTAAAAACTGCATCGTCAACCTATGCATATTCCATATGACTGAAAATAAACTATGAACGTCTACAGAAGAGTGGTACCTTGCCAAGCTTTTCAGGACTCAACTCTTGGAATCTCGGAACAATCCGTCCTCCTGCAGTCAGTTATGTAAGGGAATGTCACCACAAGCAATTCATATTCATATAGTCACATAAAAGTGAGATATAGCAGCACGTTGACCTGTAGCAATGGCAATCAATTCCAATTCAACACCACCAACCCATCTGACAGCTGGCAGATTTCTGTGCATCAACAAATGATTGGCTTCATCATCAAAACCCCACTGACAAATGACCAGGGTTGCACCAGCATCCTACAGAAAACAATTTGTGGATAATTATTTAGCAAAGCAAAAACATCACATTAAATGAATACTTCAAAGACCCATAATAACCAATTAAAAGATTTGAAGATGTCTTTCAAAATTCATTATGATACTTGCTACAAAACCATGGGAAACAATGTAACTAAGCAAAATAACAACATAAATTATTTCAACTACGAATATCACATCCAGAACAATATGATAGTTATGCACGCAAGAAACATCATCACTCAGGTATCAACAACACTGATATTCTGTAATACTAAAAGCAGTTTAGTGTTTACCTTGCACTTCTGAACCATTTCATCAAAGTATTTCTGCTCTTGCTCACGCAATGTCTGAAATTTCTCGACAGTATCAATGTCAACCTTATGCTTTGTCTTAGGCTTCGGAGGCTCAAATGGGCATGTCAGGATGGCAATCTTAGCATCTTCAATTCTCTTTGGCATTTGTGGATGGCTCATATCTTTGTCAACAATAATTCCATATACAAGCTCAGTGTCCTCCAGCTTCCCACCAACCTTGCCTTCTACTTTAATTAAATCCAAGTTAACATCCTTCCTCTCCAAATCTGCAACCGCAAGTACTGCTTTGACAGCAATCTCTGCCAATGCCCGTTTGCAACGGTTAACACTGTAGAATAAGAACAATGGAGAACATCAGACATGCTGTTTTTGTACAGTGAACCTACTAAAATCATTCTAGAGAAGGTAATATATTGTTTGGGTGGGGGGGGGGGCGGGGGGCAAACAGGTGGTGATGTAGTATAACGAAGGGAAAAAAGATTGTGTATTCATCATATAGAAATGAGCTTCATAGGAAAACGGTAAAAAAAATGAGAGGCCAGGAACAAAGCATGTATACACTACCGGAGACTGTGTATTTACCGAGTGCTCCGACAATTACCGAGTGTGAAAAGTCGGGGCACTCGGAAAAAATTATTTACCGAGTGTCAACACTCGGAAACCATAAACACCCGGTAATAAACCTCTTTACCGAGTCAGCACACTCGGTATACTCAGACACTCGGTAAAACTACAAGTTTACCGACGGGGTGCACTCGGTAAAAATGGTCACTCGGTATTAACGTGCCACGTCACCTAGGACAGCAACCGTGCCCAGACGGCGTCTAGGATGACATGTTTACCGAGTGTTATGATCATACACTCGGCAAACATGAAAATTTTACCAAGTGTTGGGACAATACACTCGGTAAACACTATATTTTACCGAGTGTATTGGCCCAACACTCGGTAAAATTCAACCAAATTTCTTGTTTTTCCCTTCATTCTTTTTCCTCTATCCACATATGATATTTAGTACTCCATTCCAAAATATGGTGTTTATTTCAATTTATTTACTATATTTCACAAAAGTTTCATTCTTTATGAAAATTAGGAACATATCGTGTGAATTTAATTGTAATAATTAAAATCGAACTCGATAAATCACAAGATTGGAAGAATTAACATTGAAGCATACATCTATGTTATAGAAAAAATTTCATAACGTTTTGGATGTATTTTTACATTCGTCGTTGCCGAACCGGTACATCTCCCAAAGAGACGCTAAACATTCACAATGACGAGTAGGATTTCTATTAAGAGTAAAATTCAACAATATGATTTGAACTTGGAATTTTTTAGATAGTAAATAGATGACATGAAATAGTTTGTGTGAAAGTTTGGTGAATTTTAGGATTAAATTGGCATTTTTTCTTTTTTGTTTTGCATGAAATAATGGATACAGTTACCGAGTGTGACATGTAACACTCGGTAAAGGTTAGCCACGGCCCACTTCTACCACGGTTGCTTCTGTTTACCGAGTGCCGTAGATCTGGGCACTCGGTAATGTACCAGGCTTATGTTTACCAAGTGCCGTAGATCTGGGCACTCGGTAAACATGCACCCCACATGTCATTGGGCTGTGGTACTTGAGTTTACCGAGTGCCGTACATCTAGGCACTCGGTAAACAGAAACATTCAACACAGCCGTTTCTCCCTCAAATCGTGCACAGACGCGCACACACACACCGCACACGCCTCCCCACCGCCGCGGCCGCTGGCCTCCTCCCCTCCACCACCGCCGCCACCGGGCGGTCCCCCACAGCTGCCGCCACCGGAGAGACGGAGAGAGAGACAGCGGCACCGGCGCACCGGACGACGATCCCCTCCGCCGACGCCGCCCCGTGCTCCCTCCTTCGCTCCCGTTCCCGCGAGGTGGGGTGGGGTGGGCCCCAGCAGCAACGGCGACGGCGAGCACTCTCTCCCCTCCACCACCGCCGCCACCGGGGGAGGGCGGTCACCCGCCGCCACCGCGGGACTGCCGCCGCCGCGGCCGCCTCCTCCCCTCCAAGCTCCGGACCTGCTCATCTGCTGACTGAATTAGGTAACACACCACTGCTCCCATGCATCCGCTTGGCATTACAAAACTAGACAGCACAGCTTCATCACATCAAAGGGCTTATTCTCTTGATTTGGATTTATTTTACCACCCTTTTATTGTCTGGTTCACTCAAGTAGAAATAGTTGTTTCATTAAATAAGTATCATTAGATTTATAAATAGTTGTTTCATTAAATAAGTATCATTAGATTTATCATAAGATATATTTTCATAATATATATCTGGTGCCAAAAGCATTAATAATTTTGCTTATATATTTGGTCAAACTTTGAAGGCTTTAATTAACAGCTAGGATCACTCCTCTAGTGGCTGACACTAAGTTGATTTTGCATGATGACACTCACGTGCCCAACGCTCTCGGATGGATCCTTTCTTTTCCTACTTTTTTGTTTCGGTGGTAGATGAAGTCGGTGTGTTCTTATCTAGGAGCAGATAGAAAAGACGAGCCACAAAAGTCCTTTTTGTTATGGGCTCGTTGCAACCCAAATTAGTTTCGACTCTGTATGTTAAATTACAAAGTCAAATAGTCTAAATCTGGACAGCACATGGTTAGTCCTTTAAGTTGTTGCACATGAATGATAAGAAAACCTATTAAAAATGTAGCATTAACATTTGTTTCTGTATTTTTTATAGTATGGTTTTTATCACATATTAATCTGGGGTATTATAATTTTATCTGTTGATTTAACTTCAGTGAATACAGTTTTCTGATGTTGTCTCTGTTTTCTGTCCACACCTTAAAAAATTTAAGTTGCAACTTAACTTTGTTTATTTTTTCACTTCTAGTTATTGTTTATACAAGCTTTTCATGATCTATCTTCCAAATCAATAGCTGTATGGAAGTAATAGTCCGGAATAACTATGCCACTCTTGGTACCATGCTGTGGGAGCTTATTCTTGTATAAGAATTCAGAATATTGTTCCGAGTTCAACAATAATTACTTATTTACATTCTATTAGTGCCTGTATAATGAATTTCTATATTGATTGTTTGATGCACTGTCTGTGTTTAACCTTTTCTTAAAAGGGCATCACATCCCTTAGCTACAGTCCTACGGATTACCACACTACACAGGGCTTGTTCCATTTAGTTACTACTTGAAACATGAGTATAGTCAAGATCATGCCTATGTACCATAGGTGGTTGATTAGGGTATTTGAGATGTCTTTACCCCTGTTTTTTGAAAAGTCATGTGTTTGACACTCTTGGGAAATATATTTCCTCGAGGATTGGGTGGCCAATTCAGTTTTTTGTGAGTATAATCCTCCTTCAATGGAATCATAGTACTACGCTCCCTAATCAGTCTAATTGTAAAAATGCATGGTAGTTTTTTCTTCCATTCAGTTTGCTCCATGCAGTATTTTTTTTCTTTTTTATCTGTGCTTCAGACTTTCAGTACTATTCAGTAAAGTATTACTCAGTTTTTTTTTTCTATCATTGTCCCTTCAGTACTAGAAGACCATACTCTGTTTGTGTTTTGTTTTTAGTATTAGTTCAGTTTTCTGGTTTATTTAGTTTTGTTCGTAGTTTTGCAGTTTCACATTGAAATTACTAATTATGCAGTTTCAGTTAGTATTTTCTGTTTGCAATTTCAATGTGCAGTTTCAGTTAGTAATTTCAATGTGCTTTCAGTTTGCAATTTTGTTAGCTTCTAATTATGCAGTTCATTTAGTAATTTCAGTTAGCTTTGAGTTTGCATTCAGGTTAAGCTTGTTGATTTTTTATTTCAGGTTTCAGTTCAGGTTTAGGTTCAGTTCTCATTTTCATTTTTGTTCAGTTTCATTAAGTTCAGTCTTCAGTGTCTGTTTTTTTTTTAAAAAAAAATCAATGTCCTTTCATTTAGCTTTCAGTTTTCAGAATCAGTTTTATTTAATTTCAGTTATCAGTCTTGTTCGTGTTTTAGGTTTTTTGTCTTCATTATTAGCTATTGGACAACAAAGCTGTCTCATTGTTTGTGTGTGTGTGGATTGCTTATGATTAATCTAACTCTTTTATTTGTTGTTTGTACTTAACTCTCAACTTGTTGGTTCAAGGAGGAGGTACTATTCAATTTCATTTGTTGTTTGTACTTAACTCTCAACTTGACAAATATATAACGAATCATCCTACTTGAACTAGCAGGCCAAAACTGACATGTCTATGAGTGCCGAGTTGAGGCAAGTTGCCAATGGATTTGAATTTAGGGTCAAGTCATTCTCTGTGTACGATGTCAATGGATATCGCTTTCACACAACTCGGCATGAGCAGAGTCGGCTGAATCGAAGAACCACAAATACCGGTGTTTTCACGCCAGGCACAGATGGGTTGGACTACTATGGAATAATTGAAGAAATATACAAACTCAAGTTTCCTGGTTGTGTACCTCTTCATCCTGTCATATTCAAATGCCATTGGTTTGATCCCAAAGAAGTGATAAAGACCCCTGAGCTTGGGTTAGTCGAAGTTCTAAAGTCATCCGTCTTGTTAGGAGACGACGTGTACATTGTGGCCCAACTACCCCGGGATGGTGAGGATCGATGGTGTTGTGCAGCCCGCCATGAAGTGGTCCCACTGGCACGCCGCCAGCGATCAGACTGATCGAGCTGGCAGGTGTTATAACAGCAAGGCCGACCGGGTGATGAAAGAGCTGTGGGTACGTGTTCATCGCACTATGCTGATAATAACATCACATTAATTGTATATTACTGACTGTATTTGCTTGTAGGATTACTACACCTTGGCGGAGGGAGTACGTAGGGAGGACGCGGATGACGTGGTGAACAGAGTCTGTGTTCACCGAGTGCAGGACCTCTTCTACGAGACAAAGCTTCTGTGCAGAAGAATTTACTATGCCCGCAGAGGAAACAGAGTCACCAGAGCGCAGGCAGTGCACCTGCCCCTAACTAAGGAGCAATACTTGACGGTAAACATGAGATTAAATCGTCTGTGATTAATTGCACCGAAATTGATTTATGATTTGTCATGTGCTCGTGTACGTGCAGGTGCCTCCTGCTTGGTGTGCGGGGATGGACAACTGCTGGGAGGCCATTGTGGACACGTGGTTGAGTGAGGAGTACGAGCAATATCACGCCGTACGCTCACGTTGCCGTGCGATGATGCAGGGTTCCTCGCACAAACAAGGGCCCACTACCCTCAAGGAATATGCAGCCAGATATGTACGCGGATTTCATTTCGTTGTTGCTACGCTAACTTCTGAATGCATAATATCTTATTGTTGTGCTTCTTCCTGTAGACGCGGTTCCACCCCGGCCAGGAGTGCGCCTCGTTCAAGGCATATGCCTTGGCACACAAGGGCAAGGCAAAGGACCCCGACCTCGTCTACAACCCGGAGGACCCGCCCGAGGCATACAGTAACCTAAGCGTGCACAGTCGCCTCAACGAGTACACGACGATGGCGAGAGAGATCCATGGGCCAGAATTTGATCCGAGCACCGCTGACCTCGAGGGTGACATCGTCATGAGGTTGGGACCAGGTAAGCCACACGGGAGGTACTATATGGGCAACAGCACCATAGACACGGCCAACACTCAGACACTCGCCCAGATTAGAGCCCGGAGCACGAGTTCGAGCCCGGCCATACGCCCACGCTCACAGCCCCAGGTGGTAGCACTCCAGGTTAGTTCTGTTGCATTCGTTGTCCATTCATTTTCTACCCGTTCTTTATTTGCATTCTAACTATGTGATAAATAATTGTAGGCCCAGATTGAAGCCCTGCAGGAGTCACAGCAGGCCTCACAGAGCCAGTTTCAGGCCCTCCAGCTATCGCACCAGGCCGAGTTGGCACAGGAGAGGGCGCGAGTGCAGGCCCAGCTTGAGGCCTTCCAGCAGTCGCAGAAGGCCTGGTACGAGTACATGGCCAGCTTTTCTCAGAGCATGGGCCAGCCTCCACCGCCTCCGCCGCCGCCGATGATACCATTGGTGCCTCCACCTCCGCGCGACGGCACTCCTGTGAGTCACTCTTCATCTTGAAAGGCTTTTTCAGTTCAGATTGTGCTACAGTCAACACTATCATGTTAGAACATAGAAGAGAGTAGGATACATACATGTATAAGTTAGATTATTAGTAATATTGTTCAGACCTTGAAAGGCGTCATGTTAGGTTCTACATGAGTACATAGGTGTTTGCCCAATTCATGTTCAGTTTACTCGACCATGTGTGACGATATCTTGCACATAGAGGAGAACTAAACAGCAACTAACTTGATATGTGTTATCTATTATATGCCTATATATTGATGTCACTGTTAACTGGTCTTTCGAAGGAATATTTGAATTTGGCATACTACCTTATGATTAATTGACAAATATATTTATTTTCTTTTGCTCCCTCATTCCAGGGACCTTCTACAGCTGGATCGAACAACGATCAAGACTTGGACTCGTCTCCGTTTCTCGGTAGGGCTCCGACCATGTGACAGGACCATGTTTCACTTGTTTGTATGTTGAACTTAGAAGTGGGTTGAACTTTGTGGACTTTGGACATGTTGATGGTGTTTGTGGACTTTGCATTGTGCTTGTGACATTTGTTGTAGCTATATGTTGGTTATAATGAGTGGATGTGACATTTGTGGACATATATGTGATATATATTGTCTATCTGTTGGTAACTGTGATATTCTGTTATAATTGTTGTTAATTGTGGCTGGATATGCACTGAAACAAACAAAAAAAAATACTGTGGACAAGTTTTACCGAGTGTAACACTCGGTAAAACAGAGAACAGAACCAAATTGGTTCTGATTCTGTTAATTTTGCCGAGTGTGCCATTTTTTACCGAGTGCCACGACCCCATTCGGATATATGTGCCATTTTTTACCGAGTGCCACGACCCCACTCGGATATATGTGCCATTTTTTACCGAGTGGAACACTCGGTAAATGAGTTAGATTTTTACCGAGTGTTACTGGTACACTCGGTAAACTATATTAGGAAAAAAATATTTGCGGAATTGAATCATGAAAATGGTTATCTGTTTACCGAGTGCTATGTCTAACACTCGGTAAAGGACGTCGTTAACGGCAAGCTTGGGGACTGACGTCCGTGACGTCTTAGTTGTTTACCGAGTGCCGGCTTAGCACTCGGTAAGATTTAGTCTCCGAGTGCCCCGTTAGTTGACACTCGGTAAACTAGCTTTACCGAGTCGTTGTTTACCGAGTCATGTTTACCGAGTGTGGCACTCGGTAAACAATTTACCGAGTGTTTATCCATATTTGCCGAGTGTTTATCACACTCGGTAATTAATCAGTATCCCGTAGTGATAGGTCTAGATCAGCCTGAGATTGAAGTGAACAATTATTACAGGTATGGATCAATGATTAGTAGCATGTGTACTATTGATTCACAAAAAAGGATTAGTAACATGTGAGAACCAATGAAATCTTCAAAACTATTTCGGTTTGGTTAGCTCAGATAAAGGGGAAAACCATGAAAAGTTAGTACTTCTCTAGCAATGATTTGTTCTAGTTTACCAAAAATACACAACAAAGTGGTGCAACAGCACTATAGAGAGAAAAAAAATCCTCATTGCTCCTCTGAAAAGCTATTAAGTATTAACCATACATGTAGGAATTACTACAGGACATAAATGAAATGAAAAGATCTGCATGACAAAGGCTGACTGATTGAACAGAATGTGTAAGATTTGTTATGACTTACATCTTTGAGGATAGAGTTGTCATGCAGGTCTGAACCAGGGGCTCAATGTTGTCTGCACTGAACTCCAACTTTTGGGAGATACGTTCTAGGTGATCAAAAGCTACCCTAGACGCCATCTCATAGCCTTCAGCCACTCTAATGGGGTGAATACCACGTTCCAGAAGCTTTTCAGCATGCTCGAGGAGAGCCCCTGCCATGACTACCACCCCAGTGGTACCATCCCCGATTTCATAGTCTTGACTACGGGACAGCTCCACCATCAGCTTTGCAATCTGGTTGTCAACATCCATCTGCTCCAGGATGGTCGCCCCATCATTTGCTGGCAATTCACAAGGCAACACTTTCAGTAAGCAAAGTAACTGAGGAACTGTTTGTCAGTGAGATAGCTCATTTACAATTACTGCACTGGGAAGTGAGCTTGTAAAGCACAGAACTAGATCTTAAAATCAAAGCATCCTGTCAAAACTAACCCACTGAACCGAAGCTGTGAGCATTGAGATAGCTTAGATCTATAACTGTGAAGCACTGAACAGCGAGACAGCACTTTGAACAAGAAAAAGTAGACCAACAAATCAACACCTCCTGTCCAAATTGATTTACTGTACGGATATTAAACTGTAGGGGTGCGTCACTTAAGCATTACAGCAGCTAAATGGGGGGCAAAATAGCTTGTAAATCTTGGTTGAAGTGTTGGACAAGCAAAACTTAGATCTTCAAATCAAGACTCTCTGTACAAATTGATTTATTGCACGGATCCTAAACTGTAAGGGCGCCTCACTTTAGCATTACAGAAGCTAAATGGGGGGCAAAACAGACTGTAAACTTATGCTGACAATAAAATGGGATTATGAACCACAATGGGGGAAAATAACAAGTGTGCCAACAAACTAGACACCGCGTCGCCTAAACCAGCAGCGTCAATACGAGCAAATGCCCCGCGGAACCTAGATCCCAAGGCGTGCACGCGCCACTCGAGAAACCCTAGCACTAAAAACCGCAAGCGCAACTAAAGCAGGAGCTACAGTCCACAAGAGGAAGAGAAAAGGGAAGGGAGAGAGCCGAGGCGACGCATACTGATGATGACGTCGCCGTCGGGGGACTGGAGCATCTTGTCCATGCCCTTGGGGCCGAGCGAGGTGCGGAGGATCCGCGCGACGGCCTTGCCCGCGGCGATGTTGGCCTTCTGCGCGTCGAGCCCCCGCAGGCGCGTCTTCTTCTCCTGCTCCCGCAGGATGATGAAGGGGCGCCCGAACTCGTCGAAGGCGAGCGCCATGGCCGGCGCTCGGTCCGGATCCGAGGGGGCCGAGGCGGAGTAGGAGGCGGCGGCGGCGGCGCGGCGCGGCGCGGGTGGTGGAGTGCGGGGCGGGGAGGGAGGGAGGCGAGTGTGGTGATGGTTCTAGGGTCCAAGGGGAGACAGACAGAATTCTCCTTTGGTCATGGGATGGGGAACTTGAGCGGCCTCTCTCGGTGACAGTATGGCCCATTGGGCCGAAATGCTAACATGCTGCTCTGCATCACCATGGCCCAAATGGGCTGTTTCGGTAGGTGGGCCCAGATGTCAGTGAGAGCGGGCCGAGCGGATAAGGCGACGTTTTTCTTTTTTTTTATTTTTTCCCTTTGCCGACTGCCAGCATGTGACGCAGTCGGCAAAGGTCTATTTTTTTTTCAAAAATTATTTTTTTTATTTTTTTTTAAAAATACTTTGCCGATTGCTCTGCTCCCTGACAGTTGGCAAAGGTTATTTTTGATTTTTTTCTCAGAAATTCTTTGCCGACTGCTATCCTCCCTGGCAGTCGGCAAAGGCTCTTTGCCAACTGCCACTGATGGCAGTCGGCAAAGAATTAATTTTTTTTTCGATTTTCGATCCCAGTTTTTTTGTGTTGCCTTGCTACAGTAAGTACATGATATATTCCAAGTTTGGGGTCATTTTGATTTATTTTGCTATATTCCATTGATTTTTGCTGTTTCTTTGATTTTTTCCGGCAGCTCCAGATTTGAACTGCAGGTACATGAAATAATGGAATCCGGCGATTCAGAAAATGATATTCATGATGTTTGGAGCATGTTGAGGCCGTGTGCAGGGCCTCGCGTGAAATTTCGACCGTGTTGGTGTCGGAACACGCCGAGGCACGCGCGTGAAAAGTGTTTTTAAATTTTATAAAATTGAAACGGAGTTCGAAAATGACGAAACTTGACGACGTGTCTTGTCATCGCATGCGGAGGCTGTGGTAAAAATTTGAGAAAGTTTTGAGCAAGTGGCGACGTCGGGTGGCTAAAACTTGGACATCTCCACATGTGATAACAAGTTAGCCACCCGACGTTAGTCCAGGTTTTAGCCATCCGACGTCGCCACTTGCTCGAAACTTTCTCAAATTTTTACCACAGCCTCCGCATGCGATGGCAAGACACGTCGTCAAGTTTCGTCATTTTCGGACTCCGTTTCGATTTTATAAAATTTAAAAACACTTTTCACGCGCGTGCCTCGGCGTGTTCCGACACCAACACGGTCGAAATTTCACGCGAGGCCCCGCACACGGCCTCAACATGCTCCAAACATCATGAATATCATTTTCTAAATTGCCGGATTTCATTATTTCATGTACCTGCAGTTCAAATCTAGAGCTGCTGGAAAAAATCAAAGAAACAACAAAAATCAATGGAATATAGTAAAATAAATCAAAATGACCCCAAACTTGGAATATATCATGTACTTACTGTAGCAAGGCAACATAAAAAAACTGGGATCGAAAATCGAAAAAAAAATTAATTCTTTGCCGACTGCCATCAGTGGCAGTTGGCAAAGAGCCTTTGCCGACTGCCAGAGAGGATGGCAGTCGGCAAAGCCTGCAACTTTGTCGACTGCTGACGGAGTGGCAGTCGGCAAAGGTGACGGTGTGGATGGCGTCAACCATGGCCTGCCTTTGCCGACTGCAATTCTTTGCCAACTGCCTGGCAGTCGGCAAAGACATGGCTTTGCCAACTGCCTGGCAGTCGGCAAAGCCAGGCAGTCGGCAAATCCTGCTTTGCCGACTGTAGGAAATTCCAGTTGGCAAAAGGACCTCTTTGCCGAGTGTCGAAAAAAAACAGTTGGCAAAGAAAATTGCAGTCGGCAAAGAGCCAGTTTCCTGTAGTGTAACAATGTTATCCAATCTAAAGTGCTACACTAATCCCCTTTCTAGTGGCATAGTCTAAATCCTTTCCTTTGTCCATAATGATCTCCTGGCTATCTATCTTAGTCACTCACATGGGATTCAGAATTCATCATTATATTATTTCAGCCTGAAGACGTACATATACAAAAAAAGATCTGTACTGCAACAGTTCAACTAATCACGATTTTCCTTTTACAGATAGTGGATGAAATGGGAGATAACTGAAATCTATCATGTGCAAACATTCTGCAATTGATACAATTGAAGCTGAAGTGACATGGTTTAGATCAGAAGAGATGCTGTAATGTTATATATGTTTTCAGATATCAGAATCATCTTATCCACGTAACTAAAATTACAGACTCTATAGACATTCTATGTTGTGCAAATGGTACCTTGGTATGTCCATGTGCTGGTAGCTTCATATGACCATGCGCTGAACAATCTTACTCAATGTATATTCGTGGTTTGAGGCATCTCTCTCTCTCTCTCATATTTCTCCAGCTACAAGAATACATAATCGAACAATATTTTTGGAAGAAAGACAACCAAACAGGCAAAAATGTGCTATCCTCTAATGATCCACACATAAGCTGGAAAGCGCGCCTATCATGATAGTATATATACAGCTTGATCGGCTGCGTGCGATATTTTTGGCTGCCCTGCAGCTGATTGATATTATACGTACAGTACAAAAATCAATTTGGTTCTTTTGCAGCCACAGCTGCGGGCAGCCTACCCCCATTCGAAGGAACAATGACCCTAGTCACACAATGAGATAACAGAAGGGAATCGAGGGAAGCCCCATTGCATGTGATCTGTGGCGCAGCTGCTGGCTGGGTGCAGTGTGCTCCTGCTTGGGGTCATGCATGTGGAGTTGGGGACCCCATAAAACCCCACCACGTACGGTACATACAACGTTTCCAGTAGTATCTCCAAAACTTGGAGCGTCGTCGTCCAATTAATATCTGATATCTCTCTGTGTAAAATCGCAGTCCACCGTTAAAGCAAAGCCTGTTGACAAGTGACCACTCGCATGATATGATCCATCATCATCACCTCTTCCATGACTCGCCCGCCGTCCGTCCATCACCAAACAAGGTAGCTAGCTACGAGATATTGAAGGACCGGATATACAGCTAGCTCTCGTCCATGTGCATCAGTGCATCAATCTCGTTCAGTCGTTGTCACACTGACTCGATCGTTCTCTGCGATGTTGTACGTACTAGTAGAAACCAATATATATGATCAGGAATCTCGCTCGCATTCTAGCTAGCTACTGCGTATATATGTATGTATTCCCTTTAATTTGCAAAAATACATACATACATACATACATTATTCCCTCCTAATAACTCCAGTCAAGAAAACAAGACGCTCGGACGTGGTAATCACTAATTAACCTAACACTTACCACTACAGCTTCAGATGATGAGCACTTACTACTACACCTCAAAGTAACTTTTGACTATATAAGTGAATGATTCTTTTCTTTTGTATTCACTATGAATCTTGTATTGCATAGTTGAGATCCTAAATGATTTCCAAATGTAAATATTTTGAACTAAAAAGTTTTAGATCTCGTCGAATACTGTAGCTATGGTTTAGGTCATATCTCCATCTGAGGTGATTTAAAAAATTCAAAAAAATTAAATTCTAAAGCTATGAGACGAATTTCCTTAGGGGTTTCCAATTACACCCAAGAAAATATGAATTTCCTTGGTTGTTTCAAATAGCACCCAAGAAAAATGAGTTACCTTGGTGGTTTCGAATAGCATCCAAATAAATGAGCAATTACCTTGGCAGTTTGGTTTAGCACTCAAGAATATCCATTTTTTTGAGATCTGTATCCATAGCCAATACAAGGAAACTACACTTTTCTTGGTGGTTTTGTTTTGGCTCACAATGAAATCTTTAGCACTCGAGGTAATTTAGGATTGTGGTAGTGTGGGGGTGCCTCCAACATTACATTTCACACAAGCCTAATAAATAATAGGACAAGTGAGATCGACCAAGAAATGAACACTATCTACTTACAAAAACACAGAACTAAGGATCCATGTAAAATGAATAAGCATAATAACAACACAATGTGATAACATGAGGGGATAGCATACATATATGGAGCAGCCCCTGTACCATCGACAGATTAAGCCGTTCATTTCCCCTGCATATCATGGCCTCGGCTGGAACCACAAGCAGCAGCAGCGTGCAGCTCCTCCTCCTCATCTCAACTTGCTTTCTCCTATCCATATCCCAAGAAACTAAAAATTCTGTAGCAGCAGCAGCAGACTCGCCGCCACATCCGCCGTTCTACTTCAGCTTCGACTTCACCAATCAATCAAGCTACAGTTCAACCGACTTGTCGTTAGAGGGCGATGCCAAGGTGAATGGCAAGCTGATCGACCTCACCTGCGACTCCTTCGAGCAGAACAGCGATTCCTGCAGGGGGCGGATGTCGTACAGCCACCCGGTGCCGTTGCACGACGACACGACCCTGGCGAGCTTCAGCACGAGCTTCACCTTCAAGATCCTAGTCAACAAAAGTTCGGAGTACATGCCCGGCGACGGCATGGCGTTCTTCCTCACCGGTTTCCCGTCGGGGATACCGCCCAACTCTAGCGGGGAATATCTCGGCCTCCTCAGCAGCGACACCGTACCCTACGGTCCAGACCAGTTCGTCGCCGTCGAGTTCGACACCTTCCAAAACAGCGACAACGGCGATCCAAGCGGCAACCACATAGGCATCGACATCAACTCCGTAACCTCGAGGAACACCACAAACTTGACAATAGCCCTCAGTGGCAACATGACCGCGACAATCAAATTTGATAACATCACCCGGACACTGGTTGCCTCCCTTGAGCTTGATTCCTATCCCGAACCAATTGTGGTCACTTATCAGTTGCCAGATCTGAAGACGTTGCTGCCGCGCGAAGTGGCAGTGGGGTTTTCGGCGTCCACCGGAGTATCCGCTGAGCGCCATCAGATACTAGCATGGTCCTTCAACTCCACCCGTGCTCCGCCTAAAGGTATGTGCAGTGAACACTGCTTGTGTATCACACAGTTTGCATTAATTCCTTCACTGCTGGTGTTCTTGACACAATCAGAAAATATATACCTTGTTTTCTTTTTTAGCGTTTTATTACTCCTGTATGTCCTTCACATGATCTCACTCGCTATATCATACTCCATCTACTACAAATAAAATCACAGTTTAGTTTTGTCTTAAGTCAAACTACTTTAACTTTAATCAAATTATTAAAAAATATACTAATATATATAAGTTCAAATAAATGCTCTATCCAAACATGTTTCAAGGAAAACCTAATGAAATTAATTTGATTACCTAGATGTTGGTGAATGTTCTTATATATAAAATTGGTTCAATTTAAATAAGTTATTATACTTAGAATAATAACAAAGTGAGCTAATTGGAACAGAGGGAGTATTTAAGATTTTTTTAGTTTTCTTTTATTTAATTTTATAAATAGCTTGGGCTATTGGTTTTATTCGAACTTTTTTCTTATAAGCAACAACAACGTATGTACTAGTTAAATGGATATTTTCTGATATTGCTAAAAGGATTTTTTTTGGAACAAATAATCACCAGCCAATATTTTCCCGACAAATAACAAAAAAAAACCTTTGATGTATGGAATCTATATGCTTTTTAGGTCCCACAAACTTACTGAGCTTTATCTGGGTAAGAATCTTGCTACATAAAAAGAATTCAATATTACAAATCTATATGTTAGAGTACAATCGTAGATGACTTTTGATGTATGGAAAATATAGTGTAACAACATCTTATACGCAACATGCAAACTACCTTTTTTTGAAAAAAAAAACATATTTTGGTTATAGAAAAAATTGAAAATTGGTACATCCATAGTGCATCTATAAGAGGTAGATAAATAAATTCTCTATTTAGGTTTTGAAATATGTAAGAGCAACTCCAAGAACTAGATAAATAAATAAACTCTCTATTTAGATTTTTAGCAAAAAAGTCCTCTCCAATAATTTAATAATAAAACAACCCCTTAATTAATAAAAATAAAAAGCTACGGTACCAAACTCCCCTCAACTCATAGCTCTCCGTGTACCTGTCCCATCGATTTTTAGTTTCTCTTGTGGGTTTATATACATGTTTTGTTTTGTGTGAAGTAGTAGATTGGTTCCATTACTTCCATAGATAGGTGTCGTGTCATACAATAATGAATAAATGAGGGTTAAGCAAAGATAAATAATGAGTAAAGTTCACCACCGGTCCCTAAACTTGTATTATCGTGTCATCCCAGTCCCTAAACTCACAAATCGATCGTTTAGGTCCTTAAACTTGTTCATCTATGTCATTTCGATCCCAAAACTTGTTCAGCTATGTCATCCTAGTCCCTAAACTTAGAAATCACCCATTTAGGTTCTCAAACTTCTTTAGTCGTGTCATTCCAATCTCTAAACTTGATTTTGAGTCCCACCTAGGTCAAAACAGGGCAATTTAAAAACTCTATATCAAAAAAACAATTCATAACTTTTCCATATGAACTCGAATGAAGATAAACTTTATATCAAAGTTGTAGCCCTTGACGCGATCTACAACTTTGTAGTTGAAAAGTTTTTGAATTAAAACTGTTTAGGGTCCAAAAATATTGTTGTAAGTTTATAGAATTTGAAATTTAAAATTTAAAATTATCAAACAATATTAGATATTGACATGGTCTATATGAAAGTTATAGTTCTCAATACGATCTACATCTTTGTAGTTGAAAAGTTTTTTATTTGAAGTCGTTTAGTGTCACAAAATTTAATTTTAAATTTTAAATTTCAAAATATATAAACTTACAAAAATATTTTGGGACTCTAAACAGTTTTAATTTAAAAACTTTCTACAATTTTGATATAAAGTTTGTCTTCATTCGAGTTCAAATGAAAAAGTTATGAATTATTTTTCGATATAGAGTTTTTAGATTTGCCCTGTTTTGACCTAGATGAGACTCAAAACCAAGTTTAGAGACCGGGATGACACAACTGAACAAGTTTGAGAGCCTATACGGAAGATTTCCAAGTTTAAGGATCAGGATGACACAGTCGAATAAGTTTAGGGACCTAAACGGTCGTTTTGCGAGTTTAGGGCCCGGGATGACGCAGACGAACAAGTTTAGGGACCGGTGATGAACTTTACTCATAAATAATTTTGGCTAGACGTCGACGTCTAATTTAATTATCTACAAATTGTTAGAATTTAATTTTTCTTAAGATTGTAGCCCATGCAGAAGCACGAGTTGATGGATTAACATACACACAATGACAGGTCACCACAACAAGACAGCTATGATTATTATTGGAGCAGCAGTAGGGCCGGTGTTATTGGTTGTCGTGGCATGGCTTATCCTCTCTTGCTGGAAATGGACAAACAGACACCGTGGCTTTGAGAACCAAGGGAGCAAGCAGGGGCCTACTCGGTTCGCGTATCAGGATTTGGCAGCCGCGACAGACAATTTCTGCGAAGAACGGAAACTCGGAAAAGGTTTCTTTGGGGTGGTCTACAGTGGCTACTTGAAGAAATTGGGATGTGATGTAGCGGTAAAGGAAATCCTGAATAAGCCAAATGTTGTGCCGGGACCAAACAACAGCCATTTTTATGCCGAACTCAACGCGGTCACTTTAGTAAAGCACAAGAATCTTGTCAAACTCTTTGGTTGGTGCAGGGGAAACAGCTGCAACTTTGTTGACTTCATGTGCTGGTGTCGGAAGAACCAAAACAATAAGCTCTTCCTTGTCTATGAATTGATGCCTAAGGGAAACCTTCACGACAACCTACACAAGGAGGAAACACTACCTTGGGAAACATGGTCAGTAATTAAGACACCCTCGCATATGTGTACTTTAATCGAACATCCATGGCAGCCTATTACAACTTTTAAGGTTTATTACTTATATATATACCTCTATATATGTTTATCTCTATCTATAATCAGGTACAAGATAGTGAAGGATATCACATCTGCCCTTCTTTACCTCCACCATGAGTGCGATCCCTTCATCTTGCACAGAGATATCAAGCCGAGCAACATACTTCTTAATGACAACTTCAATGCTAAGCTTGCTGACTTTGGCCTATCGAGGATCGTTGATCCTGTGAATTCAAAGATCCTCACTATCCCTGTAGGAACCGAGGATTACCTAGACCCACAATGTAAGAAGGCCGTCGGAGTGGTTGAGTTCAGCCGTAGCTCCGACGTCTACAGCTTTGGTATCGTCCTGCTCGAGATCGCCTGCGGCAAGCAAGGCAGTATGCTTCTTAGGGATCAAGTCTGGCAGCAAGGCCGTCCCGGGAAAATTCAAGGCCCTGTACGAAGCTAAAAAATGTGGCCCCACTAGCTTAGAAAAAACAGAGCTAAATGTATGATATGATGTAATATGTAGTACATTGTAATAAAATATATCAAGAATGGTACCTATGTTGCATAATCTTTACTTGAATAGCATCATTCCTGTAGTGTTCTTTGAAATGAAGTATTCAATGATATGCTCATAATCAATCTTCTCCAACATTTCTCCTCAATTGGAGCCACCCAACCCTATTCCGAATATCGCATTACAGTATGAATGAATTGAAAAAATAAATAAATGATTAATATTACCTTCAGGGCCTCAGGGCCTCGCTAGTCGCTGCAGGTTCAGGTTGCCGTCAGTTCCTCACGCTCGATGTCGATCGCTCGCGATACGCGGCCGGCAATCGATACGGAATCAGGGCGATGGCGGCGGTAGGGACGAGGAGACCGAGACCTAACTGCTGCGAATTGGGATTGGCAAAACAAAATGATGTCCATTGTCCAGCGGCCGGCCAACAAGTTATTTTTTATTGGGCCAAACTGTTGCTGTGCAAGCAGCTGTAATAGGATTGCTAGCTAATGGGCCAAAAGCCAAAGCTTCTGTTGTAATGATCTATTTAAGTACTTTATATTTGGAGGCCTACGAGATTTGGAGGCCCTGCGCCGTCGCTCATGCTGCACATGCGCAGGGACGGCCCTGCTGGCAGCTGTACATCAACAGATCTCTCCTGCAGGCCGCTGATGACAAGTTAAAGGGCGAGTTCATTATAAGCGAAATGGAGAGTGTGCTCATCCTAGGGCTCTGGTGCTCCTACCCTGATAGTAACAAGAAGCGGCCTACCATGGAGCAAGTAATGGCAGTCCTGGAACATGGCAGGCCACTGCCAGACCTCAACTCATTGGACACTATTACTTCATCAGTTTCGACGCAACTGGAATTGGAAATGTACATCGACCCGCATGCACCTACCTCTGCTACCAGCTCCTCCTACGAGCAAAATGCATGAATAATGACGAACAACAAATTATTAGGTTTAAACTAAAATAGAAAAGTACTAAAATTAATTTAGTATTTATGTATCATTAATAGTATTAAAATAATATTAAAATTCCTATAGTATTAAAAGTTTTCTCTACTAAAAGTTACTTCTAATTTTAGTATAATTTTAAAAGTTTTAATAATTGTATTATAGAAGTAATTTTTCTCTATTATTAATACTACAATACTATTACTTTTAATAGTAGTATTATAGTATTAGAACTTTTAATAACAGTATTATAGTATTAAAAGTTTTAATAATAATGTTATAGTATTAATAACAGAGAAAAGCTACTTCTATAATACTACTATTAAAACTTTTAAAATAGTACTAAAATTAGAAGTAACTTTTAATAGAGAAAACTTTTAATCCTATAGGTAACTTTTAATATTATTATTACATTTGGACAGGTATGACACCGCTTGCCAAGTTTAGGGACCTGTGGCGATCACCTTAAAAGTTCAGAGACCGGAATGACACTGCCAGCTAAGTTTAGGGACCTGCAGTGATCACCTAGAAAGTTTAGAGACCCGGATGGCACCGCCGACCAAGTACATGCATCGACGGTGAATTTTACTCATTTTGGAGCATAGAAAGCAAAATCCTGCTAAAATGAGCCGTAAACTAACCTGATTACTTATCAACTAGAAGGATAAAATTCTATATCCCCCTATACAATTGTACTATCAAGGTAAGTAATGGGTTCGGTGTCATGGAACCGTCCAAATTATAAGAGCACAGGTACAAAAATAATCACTGAAGTGATTAAATTCTCACACTTGAGCCCATATAACTCCGGTAGTCCAATGAAATCATGAGGGATTTCAAACCAACCAACATACAAGCTAAGATCATAGTGATTCAACATAACAAGCCACATGCTACATCCATTTCACAAGTAATTCAATATATATCGGAGTTCAACATAGTTATTACAACTTAAGTTTAAAAGTAGCGGAAGCAAAGTAGTTTGAAACTAACATCACCCTTATTTCAAATACATGCCAGTACTAATGTCAACTTTCATCAAAAGCATTAGAGACAAGATCAGAAGGATCATGCCCATGATCACACTCTGCCACTATAACAGAAGCCATCCAATTCTTACAGTATCCATAATACATCACAACTTGCAATAAGTGGGAATAAACCCTGAGTACGAGAAGATGCTCAGCTAGTCTTACCCGTCATAAACCATAAATAAAGTGACACCAAGGAGTATGCAAGGCTGATATAAGTGGGGTTAGCTTGATAACATTTTGCATAAAAGCTTAGTACATATAAGTAATCATTAATGCTTAAGCATCAAGTTAATAATCATTAACTTATCATCTATATTAGCACCTGTACTAGAGCACTCACTTGATTATGAGCAAACAATATTAACCATAGCAGGTATAATAAGGCTGTCATTATTATCATCATCATTCCTAAACCATTATATTATTTAGTGTATCTACTTTGAAGATACTCCCGTCAAGTTCTCACTAACCGGTAAGAGACGGTGACTCAAATTGAATTACAACTCAGCTAAGGGGTATTCCTAACTCTCACCCATGACTTCCCCTATCGGGGAGTATTAGGTCACCTTTGGGACAACTCAGGAACTAACTTCGCGGGTTCAGTCAACGCCAGCACTCTCAGGAATTACCGTTCTGTTAAGACGATCAGGACTTTTAAATTACCTGCCCTTGGACTCACGCCTACGGCTCCCTTCCGACACGCACTTTATACTTGACGACTCCTAGTCTGGTCAGTTAAGAGAGAGACATGCGTTCAACGTGACAAAGAAAGGCTCCAAGAATCGGTCCTTAAACGACACAGACGGAGTCACTATAAGCCTACGGCCTTACAAGCCCCCGTCCGGTCTTCATTCAAATTATACCAGGTTCTTTTCCACAATAGCAAATATAGCCAACCGTGCCATATGTATATTCCTATAGCTCGCAGGATTCATGGTATATTCTCTGGACAAGGATTGGATATCAATGCAGCAAGTGTTTTCATCCAACACCTATAACTTAATGTAACAATATATAACATAGTACTTAATTGCATTTCAGAAATTAGGAAGCTTCTAATGCTGCGGGGCTTGCTTGGGCTCCGACACGAGTTAGTCAAGTTAGCTTGCACTGTCTTGACGATGTCTCCACTCCAGGCATGTACTCTAGGGTCCTTCCATCCTCGGGATGGATCCACCAACACCATCTTCGGGTTCAGCTCCACATCATGTCCTTCACATGGTGCATCTATTATACCAAGATGAGATACAAGATGCTAGTATATGAATACATAGAAGTGCAATGGACAATGCATCACATACAGTAAGCAAGACAAGCACCATATTACACCACACATGCATAGACACTTCATGTTGCTTAAATAAACATGACACAACCTAATATAATAGATAGCAAGCATATTAGACATGGCACACAAGTTTCACAAGATCTTAGGTGTATTAACTTAACTACCCTCAAAGGCATAAGTCACACTTAATAATATACAAGCAAACAACTATAATTGGAATCTATCAATTTCTGGATATGCAAACAACAACTACAAGATTTAGCTATAACTGGAGTTACACAAATCCAAATGACTTGCAAGAAGATATTCTGGAAAGCTTATGAAATTGCCTACAATTCATATTTAGATATCTTAGCATGATTCCCAAGTTAACAGGGTCAAACAAGTACAATTAAACACCTCTGTCCAGACTTGGATAGATTCTGCCATGTAAATTCAATCGGTTGTATCTAGAGATCTAGATAACCAAAAAGTGTGTTCATAGGCATTTCAGAAAGCTTAACAAAACCACTACAACTCTCCTAATATCACCCCAGGGTGATTCAAATTCTAACAAGATCAAACACTAGCATCTTTCAGATCTGCTCAGAATACAATCAAAACCTGACAGCAGATTTAAAAGTCATGTAACTCCTAAACTATCTGGTTTGAGATCATGAAAATTTAACACAAGCAATATAATATAGTTATCTACAACTTTCTTATTATCATCTAAGCATGATTCAAAACTTAACTAAGCCAAATAATACAATCTTTCAAGTCTATTCAGAATAGGGGCAAAGCAACACAGAGCATTTGTTATTTTTATAGCTCCTAAACTGTCAACTGTAAAATTCTGAAATTTTTACCAACCATCAACCATCACATAGGTAGCATTCCATAAAAATTTCACATTTATTTGAGCACTAATTCTCCAGTTATGAAAAAGACAAGACATAAGTAGTATTAGAAACCTAACTGCATAAATCCAATTTTACAGCTAAAACTTTAAACTAAAACATGCCATATTATAGATCCACTGCATAGATAATTTCACAAGGATTCCAAAAAGTTCTCATTTGCTATTTTACGATTTTTCTACAATGTACTATGAATTTCCAAATTCAGTCAAAAACAAAGCAAACAAGTCCTTATGGCACTATTCATCTGAGTCATGAGCTATGCAGATAGGCCCCTGTTTTTTCTTGAATTGTTGCCCGAAGCCCTTGGTCGGGATTTACAGAGGAGGCACGCAGGAGTTCGTGATTCAAGGCGGAGGGAGGCTCGTCGGAGGCGGCTAGAAGGTGAGGCAGCACCACGGGGTTCGTGCGCACCCAACGGTGGCCGTGGCTTGCCCTGTGGTGGCCTGCAACGTGCTGGCCACACACGCCGGCAGCTCCTAGTGGCACAGCTCCGGCGGCGGGCGCTCCGGTGATAGGAGAAAGCCGGGGAAGAAGCGCTGCGCATGCGGCATGGCGCGGCGAAGGTGGTGGTGGCAGCTGCTTGGCACGAGGATGGGCAGAGGCAAGGGGCCATGACGACGGCCATGGAGCAGGGCACCAGCGGCCATAGCGGGCATGAGGGCGGCAGCGGCTGGCTGCCCATGCGAGGAGGAGCGGCGCACGACGGCGAAGAAGCTAGGGGGGTCAGCGAGAGGGGAGGGGGTGCAGGGGTGACGGAAAACACGACAGCATGGAGCTCGGGCTGCCGGCAATGGAGGTCATGGCGAGCGCGCTCGCGTTCCCACGGTAGAGAGCGAGGGAGATAGCTGAGAGAGTGAGGGAGAGGCGAGAGCGAGCGCCTAGGAGGAGTGAATGCCATCTGAGGGCCGCTCTGGTGCTCCCCAACGCGAGTGGAGAGGCAGGGGCGCGTGGCATAGGGGTAGGGCGCATTCCCCTTGCATGGAGGACACGCACACCCCACGTCGAACACCTGGTGGGTGCGCTTTAGCTCAACTTCGGGTCCACAATTCGGCATATTCGGTTAAGATTCAGACCTTGGGTGCTTTAGCAAAGTTGTTGACCATAGCATGCTCTCCGACTTTCATTAAGGGTGCTCGGCCATTGAGACTCTAGATTAGGAGATAATTAAGCTTCACCGCGTCATTGTCAACAACTAATGTGATGATTAAGCTTTGCTCTGTTAGAACTCCAATTTGTTGGCCAAAACATGATCACTTCAAATCCAACTTTTTGTGAGCTCTCCTCCAATATGTAAACTCCAACTTCTATTCTTGGATCAACTCAAGTTTCTTAACAAATTTTGGAGAACGCGGGATGCCAATCTAACGACATAGGATTACATAGACTGGAATCACCAGCAACATTCAAACTTGGGTTCCTTATTTGACTAGGTTAGAAGCTGGACTAGGCCGTGGGGCTTGAACAAAGTTTGTAGTACACAACCTGAACTACAACTTCTATTAAAATATCAAGGTCTGGATCAGCTTGTGTTGCCAGATATAAAGCTCCAAAGTGGGGTACCCGAAACTGAAACTCCATTCAGGATAGCTAAATCTGGAACTCTGAAAACAGCAGCTGATTCCTTCTTGTGAGCCCTATTTGACCTAGCTAGAAGCCAAACTAGCTCTTGACCATTAAACAAAGTTTGCTCTACATAACAAGAACTACAACTTTTATTTAAGGTCCAATATCAAAACTAGTATAGAACCTATAGTTCTACTTTGACCAAAGTAGTATCACGATAAAGCTTTAATTATCCTTTTTGATCCATTGAAGCATTTTCTGAGCATTTGCTCAACATGAACCTTTTATAACTTTTGTTGTAGAGTTCATCTAGAGTCATTTGGGTAAGGTTGCATGGTTTGGTTGATGATCTATAATTTTATTCACTTAATCATGCCATTCCAATAGGAATAGAACTTACTATTTCATGTGACTTCTTGATTCCAAACTTCATGAAACTTTTTCACGGATCAATATAGCTAGAGATGGATGTGAGACACATGAAAGAAGTAACATCAACACTCACTTGCATTACCAAGCATAAGCATCAAACATACACACATTGAAACACAGAATAACAAGGGTATGTTGCATATGTTTGAAGGAGATGTTTCAAGCACATTCCATATATACATGTTTAACATGTTGCACTGGTATGTTCCATATGTTTCACTAGTGCGTTACATATGTTCCATGCTCATATATGAACAAATGATCCTATCCATATCCCAAGAAACTAAAATTTCTGTAGCAGCAGCAGCAGACTCGCCGCCACATCCGCCGTTCTCCTTCAGCTTCGACTTCACCAATCAATCAAGCTACAGTTCAACCGACTTGTTCTTAGAGGGCGGTGCCAAGGTGAATGGCAAGTTGATCGACCTCACCTGCGACTCCTTCGAGCAGAGCAGCGATTCCTGCACGGGGCGGATGTCGTACAAGTACCCGGTGTCGTTGCACGACGACACGACCCTGGTGAGCTTCAGCACGAGCTTCACCTTCGAGGTCCTAGTCAACGAAAGTTCGAAGTACATGCCCGGCGACGGCATGGCGTTCTTCCTCACCGGTTTCCAGTCGAGGATGCCACCCCACTCTGCCAGGGAATATCTCGGCCTCCTCAGCAGCGACGCCGCACCCTAAGGTCCAGACCAGTTCGTCACCGTCGAGTTCGACACCTTCCCAAACAGCGACAACGGCGATCCCATCGGCGACCACATAGGCATCGACATCAACTCCATCCGCTCCAAGAACACCACAAGCTTGCCACTACCCCTAGGCCACGGCCAGACCCTCAGTGGCAACATGACCGCGACTGCAACAATCAAATTTGATAACATCACCTAGATACTAGTTGCCTCCCTTAAGATTGCAGGTTCCCATCATCCCGATCCAATAATTGTGGTCACTTCTCAGTTGCCAGATCTAAGGACGTTGCTTCCGCGGGAAGTGGCAGTGGGGTTTTCGGCGTCCACCGGAGTATCCGCTGAGCGCCATCGTATACTGGCATGGTCCTTCAACTCCACCCGTGCTCCGACGATCCCGCGTAGTAAAGGTATGTGCAGTGCACACTGCTTGTGTATCACAGAGCTAGTTTGCATTAATATATTCCTTCCCTACAGGTGTTCTTTTTTTTGACACAAGCAGAAAAATATATACCTCGTTTTCTTTTGTAGCGTCTTATTACTCATGTCTGTCCTTCGCAGGATCACACTCGCTATATCATACTCCATCTACTAAAGATGAAATCGTAGTTTAGTTTTGTCTTAAGTCAAATTACATACTTTAACTTTAACCAAATTATTAAAGAAATATACTATAATATATATAAGTTCAAATAAATGCTCTATCAAAACATGTTCTAGATGTTGGTGAAATGTCTTATAATTAAAACTGTTTCAATTTGAATACTTAGAATAACAACAAAGTGAACTACATTTTGAACAGAGGGAGTATTTAAGATTTTTGTGTTGTGTTCCTTTTTACAGAATTGGTTTTCCGATGTCTAATTTATCTACAAACTGTTAGCACTTAATTTTCTTAAAATTATAGCCCATGCAAAAGCACGGTTGATGGTTTAGTCTAACACAACTAGCAAGGTGGCCCCGCAAATAGCACGGGTAGATTTGTATTCTTTGGACCTCTTATAAACTTAAATTTCAAATAATCCTTACGTCGGGTACTGATATCGGGGTACCCGAATACCGGCCCTTGGGCCAACCATCTAAGCCTAAGAAGTCACCAAAGCACGGCCCAGAAACGATGTTGGGCCGCCTAAGATCACGCGGAGTGATCCGAGGTCCCCTCTTGGGTCATGAAGGAGCGTGAACTCGCTCAGCCCGCATGTAAGTTGGGTAAAGCAATCTCTGCCTGGCCCGACGGGTGAGCGCAAGGTTTGTCGCGCCCGACCCAACGAGGGGAGTCCGCCTCACCCGACCCCGCATAACATGGTGGAAGGTCAGGCGAGGAGTGGGGCGGACCCACCAGAATGACCAGTCGATCCTCGTACCGTCCCGGGGATGTGGCCCGTGTCACGATCCCACAAAGCGGGATGGCGACAGTAGCACCCGTACGCTGACGCAAAGGCGCCGTGAGCGCATGACGTCAGCAACGTGGGGTGAACTGGGACCTTACCACCTTACTATCACGACGGCGGCGATGTGACGGAACACCTTCGACGTCAACGATCCAGCGGACAGATATAACATCCCGGATGTTAAAAACAATTAAAAGCTTGAGCATCCTCAGAGCATAAGCATCAAACATCATGTCAAACAAGCACCACATGTTGCATTGTTACATGTAAATGTTGCACATGTTTCATGCACAGCATGGTAATGTTTTTATTATTGCTTATGTTTCAAGTAAAGTGCTGAAATATTTTAGATGTTTCAATAGAATGTTTCATGTTACATTGTAAGGTTTATATGTTTCGTATGTTTCATATATATGTTTCACATGTTTCAATACAATTGTAATTTGATGTGTTGTTTTTACTAGTATGCTTAAGATGTTAATAATGCCTTGTTGCTTATCACATGAAATAATGTTTTATTAGGGTTAAAGGGATTAATCATGCTTTAGTTAAAAAGAATAATCAATTGAATTCAAATCTTGATTTCCGAAAAACACTGATTTTACCCCTTTTGAAATAATTCAAAATCTAACAAAATTTGGGAAAACGTTTAAAACCAAGTTTGTAGATCTTTTCAAGGGCTAAAACTTTGGTGTTTTGTGTTTTCAAAGTTTTAGTGTAAAATGTGGAGCAATTTTGAAAAGAAGCAAATTCTAAATTTGACCCCTTTTCATCTCCCTAATACGATTTCAAAATGGAGCCTTAATTTCAAAATGTTTTGAATAGCAAAGTTGTAGGTATTACCTAGATGTACAACTTTGGTATTTTGAGTTTTTGAAGTTTCAATATAAAATTCAAAGTAATTTTGAATTTACAAATTTCCAAAAATTGTCCCCTTTTAAATTCAAATTCAAATTTCAAAATCTAGGCCAAATTTGAAAATGTTTATATTGAGAAAGTTGTAGAGCTTTAAAAATGGAGCAACTTTTGTTTTTACAGATTTTCAACTTTTATAGAAAATTTGAAAGTAATTTGCAAAATGGAGTCAGTGGTAGTTTTGTAAATATTTCAAAATCGATCTCCAACCACCGGGCGCCACCGAGCTACTCATCTGTCTGCCTCACCGGGGCACCGCTGCCGTTGTTCACCACTCTTCCTCACGCCAGCACGCAGCTACTATGCCTGGGAGCTTCGCAAGTTGGAGGTGGACACCTAGAAGCTGCGTCCACGGCCTTATCCTGCCAAGCCGTCCACCCTCCCTCCTCTGTTTCCGGCACAGCGATGAGCCCTCTCGGTTAATCATCAAATTCACCCGCACTTCAACATCTTTCTCCAATTCCTCTCGTTGCTAGGGTCATCTCGTCTTGGCGCATCGCCTTAAGTTGTTTGCAGCACCTCACATCAACGGAGTCATCCGTGCTGCCGCTTTCCGTCCCGGCGACTCTCCATCGCCGCCGAAGATCACCCCGCCGTGGACAGCCCATTCCGAGGCACTCTCTTTTCCTTCCAACCATTGTTTTGTGTTGCCTTGGCTTCTGTGGTGCTCATAGCTTCTTCCTTTTCCATCTCGGTGCAACAGACGCGGCGCAACACCATCTCGCCGCCGGTCCGCACTACCGCAGCCGCCTGTGACGTCGGCGATCTCTTCCTGCCGTACCTCCGCGTCTTTCGGTCGCGTCAGCATGACTGTGGTGAGCTCTTGACCGTGATGATCGCCTCCATTCAACCCTATTGCGCCGGTGTGGCGTTTCCGTCACTTCGCCACCGTGCGACCACCGTCGACCCGCCATGGTCACGGTCGTGCTCTACGGGTGGTCATTCTTTTCCATTCTATGGTCGTTCCATTCCGTTCAGTATTGTAGGTAGTTGTGCGTGGTGCCATGGGGGAGCTTTGGGTTGCTCGTGTCGCCAGCGACCTCGTCGCCGGTGAGTCTTGTCGCCGTTCCGCTGGCCAGGTTGCTAGCCGCTCGGGTTGGGCCAGTGTTGGCTCGGGCCGCCTTGTGAATGCTAGTGGGCCGCGTGGGGAGGGCCAGTTGGGCCAGCCTGAGAGAGGGAAAAAGAAGTTGGGCCGGGGAGAGAGCAGGAAGAGGAGAAAGGCAGCGGGCCTGTTATGAAGTTTTCATTTTTCTTTTCTAAAAAAATGTTAAATAGTATCATTTTTTTGTTTATTTCATTCAGAATTATTTATAGCACCAAAATTTATGAAAATTTTTGTGTAGCCTCTCTGTATTGTGTAATATTTAGGAAAAATATGAAATGTCAATTTTGTTTACTTTTTGTATGTTAATTAATTAGCTCAATTAATTAATAAATGCAACTTCCATGAATTATTTAGGCTTAAATAATTGTCCAAAAATTATAAAATTTGTTTTGCCAATTAGTTGCGATGTAAGCTTCCTAAAATAAAATTTTGGGCTTAATTGGACAACTTTGATTTTATACTTAATTTTTATTAATTGATTAATTAGTTAACCAAATAAGTAGTACTTAATGATTTAGGGTTGTTTGACTTTGTGATAGTGTGTTGACCTTAGGTCATTAATTTTTAATGATCTTTGACACCTTTAGTTTTTTTTGAGTTTATGATTAACTTGTTAACTAGGATTTGTTAATGATAATTAATATGTTTAACATAGATCATTATTGATTAATGATTTCTTGTGTAAAGTAATTAGTGGTCTTGTGATAGACTTACTTGCTTATTAGATGCAACCTCATGGTTAAAAAGTTTAGTTTAGTAGTTTTCTTAACAACGTCTTAATGAAAATAATGTTTACTAATTCTGTTGGATTGCAACTATACCGCGAAGGAAAGTTGTACTCAAGTAGATAACTAATGTTTATCCTTTCTAAATGTCCTTTTTATGCTACGCCTTGTTCATCATCATGCATTATGGCATGCATTCCATCATATTAAGTCTCGCATCATTTATATACGTATGGTGTATGAGAATGAGAAGATGCGTGTTGATCCAGTCTTAGAGTAGGGCCATTCGCTAGAGGTGCTGGTGTTTATTGGACCTCTCTGAGGGAACTAACTTCTCTACAACGAAGGCAAGCCCCGGTGCATTTAAACTCTTCCTTGAGTTTTACGAGTCTTTATCATTTATACTATGGTTTACTGCATTAAGTAATTAAGAGTTGAGTGATAACCCAATTGCTACATTATCATCCTTGATTATTGCAATATCACCCTTGGTACCTGTTTTACTGAAAATGCATAGTATGCTTCGCTATGCTTAATGAGTTAGGCCTTTAAATGAAATGCTTATATGGCCATGATGCCATACTTGATGAATAATGAAATATAAGAATGAACTTGAAAGATCGGGCGGGTGGTTTGGCCACTGCTAACTTGCATTGGGAAATGAGTCTCAATGTAGTGTTTCCGCCTTATCAGTTAAGGACCGTACGTTGTTGGCCCTCGCGTCAAGGAGTTTTTATTAGTACTAGCCATGTACCCATGTTGGGTAAGCCTTACTTCGGCTATTCCATTTTGAGAACGTCTAACCTCGCACTGGGACTGGAGAGATGGCGAGAGTAGCGTGTACTCTCGGGGCTAGAATTGGGCTGGGTTCGAGAAGTACTGTGCTCTCGGGTGGCGATGGACACGTTCTGGTTTTGGGTTACCCGGGTAAGAGTTGATATATGCAAGATTCGGTTCTACATATATCGTGTGGTTAGGAAGCCCCAGCTGGGTAAATCAAGCGGTTCGAATCGTTGTTACTCCACGAGAAAGGAGTCTTGGCCTTGCACCAACATCGTAGTTAAGAACTGGAATTTGAAGAAACAATGAAAAAGATCTTGATGAGCATTATTTTGATCTAGATTAGGATCACTTAGAATTGGTTAATGAATCCTCAATGATAAAAATAAAATATTGAAGGTAAGGACTTACTTTAGTAAGCCTTTCTGCAAAAAAAATTTTGATTCTTGAATACACGTACCTTGATTCCCTAAAGCTAGCATGCCCTTGAGTCTTTTTCTTAGTCGGGTAAGTCTTGTTGAGTACTCTCCGTACTCAGGGTTTGTTAAACCCCTGTTGCAGGTATTGACTGGCGCTGCTAATTAAGTCATGTCGGTGGGCTCGACGTGATCTAGTTATCTTCTCCTAACTTAGGTGCTCTACCTAAGTTGTCTTCTGTAGTTCTACTCGATTTCGGTCATTTAAGTTAAGTTTGTAAAAAGTTAACTTAATCATGATTTATAAATTCATTGTTGTTATTCTTTCGCACTCTGGTGTAAAGTTTTATAACAAATATTGTAATGTTGTAGTTACTCTTTTGTTATCCTGATATGAGTTGTCAAATGTAGTTGAATCGGGGTCCTGCGAGAGCACCCGATAGATCTTCTTAGGTTATCTGGTGTACATGCATAGCCGTCAGAGGTCTTAGTGACAATGACAGGTGCATGTGGGCCATATAATTTAGGAGGTTCTGCTACAACAGAGCTCCGAGCCGAGAGGAAACGGGGCCGCTACAAAAGTAGCCCTGCACGACCCAGCCGATCCAATGAGGCGTGCCCTGACACGTCTACAGTAGAAGTCACGCCCTGGAGGAAAAGGAGGAGCAGGGCCGCTACGAAAGCTAGCCCCGCGCCTGCCTCCACGTTCCCCTCGACTCCGACATCGCCACCTTGCTACCCAAGCCTCCTCCTTGAGTTATAAAAGGAGGGGCTGGGACTCCTTGGGGCAAGCTCTCTGGACTTCACAAGTTCATAGATACGCACACACACACACACATCTTTAGCAGGGACTTGAGATCCTTCTCCCTCTCTCGTCTTTCTTGTATCCCTTACTACAAGGGGAACAAAGAGCGGGTAGCACAAGCGCCGCAAATGGAGTAGGGACATTCCGCCCGAACCAGTATAATTCTCTGTGCCTATCTTAGCTCACCATCCGAGCCTAAAACGCGCAATCACACAAGTTTACTGGCCAAGGTTTTCCAAACCCCGACACCTTATCTTACTGATAGATATATATTTGGCTTTTTCCCCTAAAATATCTTAAGATTCATCACAATATCTCATTAGGGTCATCAAGGAGTTAATTGTCATCGTGTGAACTATTTTGTCTGTTGATAACTATGACAGACACCTCTCACGATTTTCACATGACAGCCAACGAGGACTGCATTGACATATACGCGTATAGTTATTTAGATTATATTAGATAACAAACTGATTGAAATTTTAGTTCACAATTTGATTAATTAGACCATTGGTTAATCCAGGTTCTAATAAGAATAATTTTTATTTTAAACCACAACTGCATCAACAACTTAGTGGTGAAACTATTTATTTATTAAGGATTAGTGAAGGATAAAGGATTCGAAAACTCATAATACTATGTTTATTATTTATTTTTGATGTTTACAAGAAAAACTACGAGATACTCAAGAAACAAAAAAAAACATGCAAAATAGAGATAGAACGGGCATGAAAAAATGGACGGGACATATTCCATAAAAGAAAAGGAGGAAAGAAAGAAAAAAACAAAAAACCAAAACAAAGTCACGGAAGGAAAAACCGAGAGAGAGTCCCTCAAAGAAAAAAAAAGGAAAGAAAGAAAGAAAAAACAAAAAAAAAGTCACTGAAAGGAAAAAACGAAAAAGAAGCTGATGAACCCATACAAAAAGAGAAAAAAAAACTGGAAAAAGGGGACATAGTCTTTTTGGTATGGACTCTTTAGTTGAACATAGATCCATTAGATTATCATAAATCCAATGGTGCATATTATTTTCTAATTCAATACTCTATTTATTCTCGATCGTCAAATCATCATAAAATTCAACCGTGCATATTATCTTTTTTTATACTCTATTTATTCTTAGCCTTTAGATCATCACAAAATCCTACAGCACATATTATTTTCTTTTTTCCAATCGTCTATTTATTCTTTCGTTAGATTATCATAAAATCCAACAACATATATTGTTTTTCTTTTTTCGATTAATCTAGTAATTTTTAAATTCTCTCGGCAAACGTGAGGCTCCTTTTAATTCCGTTATATTAATATAAATAGATATATACATACAATGGCAGGTCACGACAAGAAGACAACTATATTGATTATTATTGGAGGACTGGTGTTATTGGCGGTCGTGGTGTGACTTATCCTCTCTTGCTGGAAGTGGACAAACAGACACCATGGCTTTGAGAAGCAAGAGAAGCAGGGGCCTACTCGGTTCAAGTATCAGGATTTGGTAGCCGCGACAGACAATTTCTGCGAAGGGAGGAAACTCGGACAAGGTTTCTTTGGGGTAGTCTATAGAGGATACTTGAAGATATTGGGATGTGATGTAGCGGTAAAGGAAATCCTGAATAAGTCAAACAACAGTGACTTTTATGCCGAACTCAATGCTATAACTTCAGTGAAGCACAAGAATCTCGTCAAACTCGTTGGTTGGTGCAGGAGAAGCAGCTGCAACTTTGTTGAGTTCCTGAGCTGGTGTTGGAAGAACCAAAACAATAATAAGCTCTTCCTTGTCTATGAATTGGTGCCCAAGGGAAACCTTCACGACAACCTACACAAGGAGGAAACACTACCATGGGAAACAAGGTCAATAAGACATACCATGGCATATATATGTACTTTACTTCAATTGAATATGTCTTACTCCCTGCATCTTAAATTATAAGTCATTCCATCTTTCTTTGAAAGTTAAAGCATCTCAAGTTTGGCCAAATTAACATAATAAAATAATAAAATTTATGATATCAAATAAGTATCATTAGCTTCATTAACTATATTTTCATGGCATACCTATTTGATGTTATAAATCTTTGTAATTCTCTTTATAATTTTAGTCAAACTCAGTTGGAATGATTTATAATTGGGAATGGAGTATTATTACAACTTTTAAGGTTTATTACATACCTCTGTATTTCTATCTGTAATCAGGTACAAGATAGTGAAGGATATCGCATATGCCCTTCTTTATCTCCACCATGAGTGTGATCCCTTCATCTTGCACAGAGATGTCAAGCCAAGCAACATACTTCTTGATGACAACTTCAATGCTAAGCTTGCTGACTTCGGCCTATCGAGGATCGCTGATCCTGACAGTTCAAAGATCCTCACTATCCCTGTAGGTACCGAGGCTTACCTAGATCCACAATGTAAGAAGCCCATCGGAATGGTTGAGTTCAGCCGTAGCTCCAACGTCTACAGCTTTGGTATCGTCCTGCTCGAGATCGCCTGCGGCAAGCAAGGCAGTATGCTTATTAGGGAACAAGTTTGGCAGCTGTACATCAACAGGTCTCTCCTGCAGGCCGCTGATGACAAGTTAAAGGGCAAGTTCAATATAAGCGAAATGGAGAGTGTGCTCATCCTAGGGCTCTGGTGCTCCTACCCTGATAGTAAGAAGCGGCCTAGCATGGAGCAAGTAATGGCAGTCCTGGAACATGGCAAGCAACTGCCGGACATCAATGCATTGGACACTACTTCAGTTTCGACACAACCGGAAACATACATCGACCCACAGGCACCTAGTTCTGCTGGCAGCTCCTCCTACGAACAGCATGTATGAATGATGAACCACTGTATTATGTCTTTGGTCGTCGATGTTAGTACGATCGTTTGTGCATAATGGCATGGAACATCTTCAGCGTCAGTGGTTCTTATGCATCTCTATTAGTAGTGCATCTTTGTATATTTCTTTTACAGTTGAAAACATGAATCAAGCATGCATGCTGCCCTGCATGCATCATATAGGAGGTCCTTATGCATGCATACGTTTGGTTTGATTACTGTGTGTATCGGCTTGTTAACAAAGGCCAAACTTCACCAAATCAAACACAATCCCAACCTGACGTGGCTCACTAGGAACATGGAAATAAAACAAGAGGATTGCCCCATGGGAGCCTGGCTTTCCCTAGCTACAGCCAGACCCAGACCAGCCGGCCGAGCCACCCTTGTGCCCTGTATATATCAAACAGGCCCGTAGTGTCAATGCCTGGGCTCAGCACCACGGTACAGCCAAGGTCTCGCGCCATGCTAGGGCCGGCCCCCGGTTGGCCAATTATAGTCTAGGCACGGCACAGTAGAAGCTTAATGGTGCCGTGCCTATGAGACCGGCATGCCATGTAAAACTAGCCAGTTGGCTCAATCAAATATCATGGTTAGCTAGTTTGCTTATTGTAGTATTTAATTTTTTATTCGAATATCTTTTGCTCTTTTAGTTATTTGATTATGATTGTCTTCACTCGATGTGTCTTTACTCTATCTGTTGATCTGAAGTCCATTCCGTACTTAGAGCTATTGTCATCTTTCTTGTCTCTTCTTTTTTCAATTACTACCTCATGACTGCACAATTTTAGTTGCGGCCAAATCAAGTAGCCTTCGGTCTCATCTTGATTTACCTTTGAATTTGATAAATATTTTTTATTTATTTTTATAATGGCTGAGGTAGATACAAATATAAAGGTAAATAATGCTTTATATTATTTTTCATAACGATATATAAGGGTAGGTTGAGTGTAAATTTAGGAGATTCTTTTGCACATTCTTTCATAATTACAAAGGTGGGTAATCTATAAACTCATTATGGTGTATTTTAAATTATCTTTTTATAATGACAAATGTGGTCATTTAGATACAAAGTTACAAGTTGTTTTAAATCATCTTTCACAATAGCAAATAAGGATAATTTAGATGCAATATGAGGGGGTTATTTAGAATTATTTTTTACAATGACAGATGTGGATAATATATATACAAATTTAGGGGGTTATTTTGAATTATCTTTCATAATAGTAGGGGTAGATAATTTAGATACAAAATTAGCCGGTTACTTATGTATTTTTCATAGCGGTAGAGGTGGGTAATTTTTTATAAATTACAATAGATCCAATGATTATTATCGGCAATGATGATTAGAGTGTACCAAATTAAAAGTCAAATGTTTCTGATTATTGTGAAAATTTCTAGAATTTTTATATTTTTTGTAGCGAGTCTGCTGAGAATTAATATAATGTATCTATTGAGGCCTCTAATTGGTAATAGTAGGATTACTATGTTCATCCTCAATTTTTTTCAAAAAAAAAAATGTTCATCCTCAACGAATAAGACCGATGTGAACATGAAACATACAATGCTGATACAATAGGAGCAAATTAATATAGGACAGCCTCTGAATCCCCTTATTTATGTGGATACAAGTTGAACAAATTCTCCTCCAGTCCTAGTAGTATCAAACTTACCCTGCTCTAGAAGAACCTACCCAGTAAGATGAGGATAAAGTGCTAGATTTTCGGAATATTTGGAGCTTCTGATTTGAGGCATAACATACGTAGAGAATGGTAGACAGGACAGCAGTATCTCCACAAAATTACCACATAAGCCATTATTTGTTTAGCAACAAAAAGCTGAAAACATATTTTGTCGAAGGCTATGCAAACTGGTAGTCTTTAATTCTTTAAAAATTTTCCAGAATTGATTTTTTGCACGACTGTTCTCTGTTTTGAAGCACGTACAGATAACTCGTATGAATATTTTTAATTGGCTGTTTCTAGCATTTGCTTCATCTTCGCCTTTCCCTCCTCTAGTGCACAACCAGTTTTTGACAATCAAGTTAATATATATGATTCTAATTGCCGGACAGTTTGGATGTGCAGCAGCATTCCTGATAGCAACATTTTGGGCTTTGAACAGCTCGGATGTCCACTATCAAGTTAACCCATTTCGCCCGCCTCAAAAAAAAATTATGTAGTAGTGATGTTTGTTGTCCAAGCCTCTTCTAATCGTGACAGATCATTGTATCCATGTTAGGTGCATTTAGATAGTTCAGTTAAGTCGTGAACATGTTTATGTAATGCGTAGAATTGCGGGCACAGAGGAGACCGCACGTTGGTGCGCCGTGACCGCGTCTTCAGGGCCACTCCCACCATGGTGAGCATGCCGTGCATGTCGCACGGGTGACCACGAAAAAAGGCACACCATGCAGCTGCTGATCGTGGCGGGGGGATGCGGATCAAGCCCGTGATAAAGATTAGTAAATGCATAAAAAAAAAGCTATGCCAGTTGCAGTGAAACACTCATCTCTCTCGTGTGTGTTCTCGCGTGTGTGTCCATCTGTGCTCACGGTGACCACGCACTAAGCAGTGCCGTGTGCCGGAGAGATCCTAGCTCCGGCGATCCGCCGGTCCTAACAATGTTATCCAATCTAAAGTGCTACACTAATCCCCTTTCTAGTGGCATAGTCTAAATCCTTTCCTTTGTCCATAATGATCTCCTGGCTATCTATCTTAGTCACTCACATGGGATTCAGAATTCATCATTATATTATTTCAGCCTGAAGACGTACATATACAAAAAAAGATCTGTACTGCAACAGTTCAACTAATCACGATTTTCCTTTTACAGATAGTGGATGAAATGGGAGATAACTGAAATCTATCATGTGCAAACATTCTGCAATTGATACAATTGAAGCTGAAGTGACATGGTTTAGATCAGAAGAGATGCTGTTATGTTATATATGTTTTCAGATATCAGAATCATCTTATCCACGTAACTAAAATTACAGACTCTATAGACATTCTATGTTGTGCAAATGGTACCTTGGTATGTCCATGTGCTGGTAGCTTCATATGACCATGCGCTGAACAATCTTACTCAATGTATATTCGTGGTTTGAGGCATCTCTCTCTCTCTCTCATATTTCTCCAGCTACAAGAATACATAATCGAACAATATTTTTGGAAGAAAGACAACCAAACAGGCAAAAATGTGCTATCCTCTAATGATCCACACATAAGCTGGAAAGCGCGCCTATCATGATAGTATATATACAGCTTGATCGGCTGCGTGCGATATTTTTGGCTGCCCTGCAGCTGATTGATATTATACGTACAGTACAAAAATCAATTTGGTTCTTTTGCAGCCACAGCTGCGGGCAGCCTACCCCCATTCGAAGGAACAATGACCCTAGTCACACAATGAGATAACAGAAGGGAATCGAGGGAAGCCCCATTGCATGTGATCTGTGGCGCAGCTGCTGGCTGGGTGCAGTGTGCTCCTGCTTGGGGTCATGCATGTGGAGTTGGGGACCCCATAAAACCCCACCACGTACGGTACATACAACGTTTCCAGTAGTATCTCCAAAACTTGGAGCGTCGTCGTCCAATTAATATCTGATATCTCTCTGTGTAAAATCGCAGTCCATCGTTAAAGCAAAGCCTGTTGACAAGTGACCACTCGCATGATATGATCCATCATCATCACCTCTTCCATGACTCGCCCGCCGTCCGTCCATCACCAAACAAGGTACTCCCTCCGTCCCATTGAAAGTGTCGCCCGGGAAACGTGTTTGTGAGGGGGACACGGTTTTCCAACGACACTTTCAATGGGACGGAGGGAGTAGCTAGCTACGAGATATTGAAGGACCGGATATACAGCTAGCTCTCGTCCATGTGCATCAGTGCATCAATCTCGTTCAGTCGTTGTCACACTGACTCGATCGTTCTCTGCGATGTTGTACGTACTAGTAGAAACCAATATATATGATCAGGAATCTCGCTCGCATTCTAGCTAGCTACTGCGTATATATGTATGTATTCCCTTTAATTTGCAAAAATACATACATACATACATTATTCCCTCCTAATAACTCCAGTCAAGAAAACAAGACGCTCGGACGTGGTAATCACTAATTAACCTAACACTTACCACTACAGCTTCAGATGATGAGCACTTACTACTACACCTCAAAGTAACTTTTGACTATATAAGTGAATGATTCTTTTCTTTTGTATTCACTATGAATCTTGTATTGCATAGTTGAGATCCTAAATGATTTCCAAATGTAAATATTTTGAACTAAAAAGTTTTAGATCTCGTCGAATACTGTAGCTATGGTTTAGGTCATATCTCCATCTGAGGTGATTTGAAAAATTCAAAAAAATTAAATTCTAAAGCTATGAGACGAATTTCCTTAGGGGTTTCCAATTACACCCAAGAAAATATGAATTTCCTTGGTTGTTTCAAATAGCACTCAAGAAAAATGAGTTACCTTGGTGGTTTCGAATAGCATCCAAATAAATGAGCAATTACCTTGGCAGTTTGGTTTAGCACTCAAGAATATCCATTTTTTTGAGATCTGTATCCATAGCCAATACAAGGAAACTACACTTTTCTTGGTGGTTTTGTTTTGGCTCACAATGAAATCTTTAGCACTCGAGGTAATTTAGGATTGTGGTAGTGTGGGGGTGCCTCCAACATTACATTTCACACAAGCCTAATAAATAATAGGACAAGTGAGATCGACCAAGAAATGAACACTATCTACTTACAAAAACACAGAACTAAGGAGCCATGTAAAATGAATAAGCATAATAACAACACAATGTGATAACATGAGGGGATAGCATACATATATGGAGCAGCCCCTGTACCATCGACAGATTAAGCCGTTCATTTCCCCTGCATATCATGGCCTCGGCTGGAACCACAAGCAGCAGCAGCGTGCAGCTCCTCCTCCTCATCTCAACTTGCTTTCTCCTATATATCCATATCCCAAGAAACTAAAAATTCTGTAGCAGCAGCAGCAGACTCGCCGCCACATCCGCCGTTCTCCTTCAGCTTCGACTTCACCAATCAATCAAGCTACAGTTCAACCGACTTGTCGTTAGAGGGCGATGCCAAGGTGAATGGCAAGCTGATCGACCTCACCTGCGACTCCTTCGAGCAGAACAGCGATTCCTGCAGGGGGCGGATGTCGTACAGCCACCCGGTGCCGTTGCACGACGACACGACCCTGGCGAGCTTCAGCACGAGCTTCACCTTCAAGATCCTAGTCAACAAAAGTTCGGAGTACATGCCCGGCGACGGCATGGCGTTCTTCCTCACCGGTTTCCCGTCGGGGATACCGCCCAACTCTAGCGGGGAATATCTCGGCCTCCTCAGCAGCGACACCGCACCCTACGGTCCAGACCAGTTCGTCGCCGTCGAGTTCGACACCTTCCAAAACAGCGACAACGGCGATCCAAGCGGCAACCACATAGGCATCGACATCAACTCCGTAACCTCGAGGAACACCACAAACTTGACAATAGCCCTCAGTGGCAACATGACCGCGACAATCAAATTTGATAACATCACCCGGACACTGGTTGCCTCCCTTGAGCTTGATTCCTATCCCGAACCAATTGTGGTCACTTATCAGTTGCCAGATCTGAAGACGTTGCTGCCGCGCGAAGTGGCAGTGGGGTTTTCGGCGTCCACCGGAGTATCCGCTGAGCGCCATCAGATACTAGCATGGTCCTTCAACTCCACCCGTGCTCCGCCTAAAGGTATGTGCAGTGAACACTGCTTGTGTATCACACAGTTTGCATTAATTCCTTCACTGCTGGTGTTCTTGACACAATCAGAAAATATATACCTTGTTTTCTTTTTTAGCGTTTTATTACTCCTGTATGTCCTTCACAGGATCTCACTCGCTATATCATACTCCATCTACTACAAATAAAATCACAGTTTAGTTTTGTCTTAAGTCAAACTACTTTAACTTTAATCAAATTATTAAAAAATATACTAATATATATAAGTTCAAATAAATGCTCTATCCAAACATGTTTCAAGGAAAACCTAATGAAATTAATTTGATTACCTAGATGTTGGTGAATGTTCTTATATATAAAATTGGTTCAATTTAAATAAGTTATTATACTTAGAATAATAACAAAGTGAACTAATTGGAACAGAGGGAGTATTTAAGATTTTTTTTAGTTTTCTTTTATTTAATTTTATAAATAGCTTGGGCTATTGGTTTTATTCGAACTTTTTTCTTATAAGCAACAACAACGTATGTACTTGTTAAATGGATATTTTCTGATATTGCTAAAAGGATTTTTTTTGGAACAAATAATCACCAGCCAATATTTTCCCAACAAATAACAAAAAAAAACCTTTGATGTATGGAATCTATATGCTTTTTAGGTCCCACAAACTTACTGAGCTTTATCTGGGTAAGAATCTTGCTACATAAAAAGAATTCAATATTACAAATCTATATGTTAGAGTACAATCGTAGATGACTTTTGATGTATGGAAAATATAGTGTAACAACATCTTATACGCAACATGCAAACTACCTTTTTTTGAAAAAAAAAACATATTTTGGTTACAGAAAAAATTGAAAATTGGTACATCCATAGTGCATCTATAAGAGGTAGATAAATAAATTCTCTATTTAGGTTTTGAAATATGTAAGAGCAACTCCAAGAACTAGATAAATAAATAAACTCTCTATTTAGATTTGTAGCAAAAAAGTCCTCTCCAATAATTTAATAATAAAACAACCCCTTAATTAATAAAAATAAAAAGCTACGGTACCAAACTCCCCTCAACTCATAGCTCTCCGTGTACCTGTCCCATCGATTTTTAGTTTCTCTTGTGGGTTTATATACATGTTTTGTTTTGTGTGAAGTAGTAGATTGGTTCCATTACTTCCATAGATAGGTGTCGTGTCATACAATAATGAATAAATGAGGGTTAAGCAAAGATAAATAATGAGTAAAGTTCACCACCGCTCCCTAAACTTGTATTATCGTGTCATCCCAGTCCCTAAACTCACAAATCGATCGTTTAGGTCCTTAAACTTGTTCATCTATGTCATTTCGATCCCAAAACTTGTTCAGCTATGTCATCCTAGTCCCTAAACTTAGAAATCACCCATTTAGGTTCTCAAACTTCTTTAGTCGTGTCATTCCAATCTCTAAACTTGATTTTGAGTCCCACCTAGGTCAAAATAGGGCAATTTAAAAACTCTATATCAAAAAAACAATTCATAACTTTTCCATATGAACTCGAATGAAGATAAACTTTATATCAAAGTTGTAGCCCTCGACGCGATCTACAACTTTGTAGTTGAAAAGTTTTTGAATTAAAATTGTTTAGGGTCCAAAAATATTGTTGTAAGTTTATAGAATTTGAAATTTAAAATTTAAAATTATCAAACAATATTCGATATTGACATGGTCTATATGAAAGTTATAGTTCTCAATACGATCTACATCTTTGTAGTTGAAAAGTTTTTTATTTGAAGTCGTTTAGTGTCGCAAAATTTAATTTTAAATTTTAAATTTCAAAATATATAAACTTACAAAAATATTTTGGGACCCTAAACAGTTTTAATTTAAAAACTTTCTACAATTTTGATATAAAGTTTGTCTTCATTCGAGTTCAAATGAAAAGTTATGAATTATTTTTCGATATAGAGTTTTTAGATTTGCCCTGTTTTGACCTAGATGAGACTCAAAACCAAGTTTAGAGACCGGGATGACACAACTGAACAAGTTTGAGAGCCTATACGGAAGATTTCCAAGTTTAAGGATCAGGATGACACAGTCGAATAAGTTTAGGGACCTAAACGGTCGTTTTGCGAGTTTAGGGCCCGGGATGACGCAGACGAACAAGTTTAGGGACCGGTGATGGACTTTACTCATAAATAATTTTGGCTAGACGTCGACGTCTAATTTAATTATCTACAAATTGTTAGAATTTAATTTTTCTTAAGATTGTAGCCCATGCAGAAGCACGAGTTGATGGATTAACATACACACAATGACAGGTCACCACAACAAGACAGCTATGATTATTATTGGAGCAGCAGTAGGGCCGGTGTTATTGGTTGTCGTGGCATGGCTTATCCTCTCTTGCTGGAAATGGACAAACAGACACCGTGGCTTTGAGAACCAAGGGAGCAAGCAGGGGCCTACTCGGTTCGCGTATCAGGATTTGGCAGCCGCGACAGACAATTTCTGCGAAGAACGGAAACTCGGAAAAGGTTTCTTTGGGGTGGTCTACAGTGGCTACTTGAAGAAATTGGGATGTGATGTAGCGGTAAAGGAAATCCTGAATAAGCCAAATGTTGTGCCGGGACCAAACAACAGCCATTTTTATGCCGAACTCAACGCGGTCACTTTAGTAAAGCACAAGAATCTTGTCAAACTCTTTGGTTGGTGCAGGGGAAACAGCTGCAACTTTGTTGACTTCATGTGCTGGTGTCGGAAGAACCAAAACAATAAGCTCTTCCTTGTCTATGAATTGATGCCTAAGGGAAACCTTCACGACAACCTACACAAGGAGGAAACACTACCTTGGGAAACAAGGTCAGTAATTAAGACACCCTCGCATATGTGTACTTTAATCGAACATCCATGGCAGCCTATTACAACTTTTAAGGTTTATTACATATATATATACCTCTATATATGTTTATCTCTATCTATAATCAGGTACAAGATAGTGAAGGATATCACATCTGCCCTTCTTTACCTCCACCATGAGTGCGATCCCTTCATCTTGCACAGAGATATCAAGCCGAGCAACATACTTCTTAATGACAACTTCAATGCTAAGCTTGCTGACTTTGGCCTATCGAGGATCGTTGATCCTGTGAATTCAAAGATCCTCACTATCCCTGTAGGAACCGAGGATTACCTAGACCCACAATGTAAGAAGGCCGTCGGAGTGGTTGAGTTCAGCCGTAGCTCCGACGTCTACAGCTTTGGTATCGTCCTGCTCGAGATCGCCTGCGGCAAGCAAGGCAGTATGCTTCTTAGGGATCAAGTCTGGCAGCTGTACATCAACAGATCTCTCCTGCAGGCCGCTGATGACAAGTTAAAGGGCGAGTTCATTATAAGCGAAATGGAGAGTGTGCTCATCCTAGGGCTCTGGTGCTCCTACCCTGATAGTAACAAGAAGCGGCCTACCATGGAGCAAGTAATGGCAGTCCTGGAACATGGCAGGCCACTGCCAGACCTCAACTCATTGGACACTATTACTTCATCAGTTTCGACGCAACTGGAATTGGAAATGTACATCGACCCGCATGCACCTACCTCTGCTGCCAGCTCCTCCTACGAGCAAAATGCATGAATAATGACGAACAACAAATTATTAGGTTTAAACTAAAATAGAAAAGTACTAAAATTAATTTAGTATTTATGTATCATTAATAGTATTAAAATAATATTAAAATTCCTATAGTATTAAAAGTTTTCTCTACTAAAAGTTACTTCTAATTTTAGTATAATTTTAAAAGTTTTAATAATTGTATTATAGAAGTAATTTTTCTCTATTATTAATACTACAATACTATTACTTTTAATAGTAGTATTATAGTATTAGAACTTTTAATAATAGTATTATAGTATTAAAAGTTTTAATAATAATGTTATAGTATTAATAACAGAGAAAAGCTACTTCTATAATACTACTATTAAAACTTTTAAAATAGTACTAAAATTAGAAGTAACTTTTAATAGAGAAAACTTTTAATCCTATAGGTAACTTTTAATATTATTATTACATTTGGACAGGTATGACACCGCTTGCCAAGTTTAGGGACCTGTGGCGATCACCTTAAAAGTTCAGAGACCGGAATGACACTGCCAGCTAAGTTTAGGGACCTGCAGTGATCACCTAGAAAGTTTAGAGACCTGGATGGCACCGCCGACCAAGTACATGCACCGACGGTGAATTTTACTCATTTTGGAGCATAGAAGCAAAATCCTGCTAAAATGAGCCGTAAACTAACCTGATTACTTATCAACTAGAAGGATAAAATTCTATATCCCCCTATACAATTGTACTATCAAGGTAAGTAATGGGTTCGGTGTCATGGAACCGTCCAAATTATAAGAGCACAGGTACAAAAATAATCACTGAAGTGATTAAATTCTCACACTTGAGCCCATATAACTCCGGTAGTCCAATGAAATCATGAGGGATTTCAAACCAACCAACATACAAGCTAAGATCATAGTGATTCAACATAACAAGCCACATGCTACATCCATTTCACAAGTAATTTAATATATATCGGAGTTCAACATAGTTATTACAACTTAAGTTTAAAAGTAGCGGAAGCAAAGTAGTTTGAAACTAACATCACCCTTATTTCAAATACATGCCAGTACTAATATCAACTTTCATCAAAAGCATTAGAGACAAGATCAGAAGGATCATGCCCATGATCACACTCTGCCACTATAACAGAAGCCATCCAATTCTTACAGTATCCATAATACATCACAACTTGCAATAAGTGGGAATAAACCCTGAGTACGAGAAGGTGCTCAGCTAGTCTTACCCGTCATAAACCATAAATAAAGTGACACCAAGGAGTATGCAAGGCTGATATAAGTGGGGTTAGCTTGATAACATTTTGCATAAAAGCTTAGTACATATAAGTAATCATTAATGCTTAAGCATCAAGTTAATAATCATTAACTTGTCATCTATATTAGCACCTGTACTAGAGCACTCACTTGATTATGAGCAAACAATATTAACCATAGCAGGTATAATAAGGCTGTCATTATCATCATCATCATTCCTAAACCATTATATTATTTAGTGTATCTACTTTGAAGATACTCCCGTCAAGTTCTCACTAACCGGTAAGAGACGGTGACTCAAATTGAATTACAACTCAGCTAAGGGGTATTCCTAACTCTCACCCATGACTTCCCCTATCGGGGAGTATTAGGTCACCTTTGGGACAACTCAGGAACTAACTTCGCGGGTTCAGTCAACGCCAGCACTCTCAGGAATTACCGTTCTGCTAAGACGATCAGGACTTTTAAATTACCTGCCCTTGGACTCACGCCTATGGCTCCCTTCCGAGACGCACTTTATACTTGACGACTCCTAGTCTGGTCAGTTAAGAGAGAGACATGCGTTCAACGTGACAAAGAAAGGCTCCAAGAATCGGTCCTTAAACGACACAGACGGAGTCACTATAAGCCTACAGCCTTACAAGCCCCCGTCCGGTCTTCATTCAAATTATACCAGGTTCTTTTCCACAATAGCAAATATAGCCAACCGTGCCATATGTATATTCCTATAGCTCGCAGGATTCATGGTATATTCTCTGGACAAGGATTGGATATCAATGCAGCAAGTGTTTTCATCCAACACCTATAACTTAATGTAACAATATATAACATAGTACTTAATTGCATTTCAGAAATTAGGAAGCTTCTAATGCTGCGGGGCTTGCTTGGGCTCCGACACGAGTTAGTCAAGTTAGCTTGCACTGTCTTGACGATGTCTCCACTCCAGGCATGTACTCCAGGGTCCTTCCATCCTCGGGATGGATCCACCAACACCATCTTCGGGTTCAGCTCCACATCATGTCCTTCACATGGTGCATCTATTATACCTAGATGAGATACAAGATGCTAGTATATGAATACATAGAAGTGCAATGGACAATGCATCACATACAGTAAGCAAGACAAGCACCATATTACACTACACATGCATAGACACTTCATGTTGCTTAAATAAACATGACACAACCTAATATAATAGATAGCAAGCATATTAGACATGGCACACAAGTTTCACAAGATCTTAGGTGTATTAACTTAACTACCCTCAAAGGCATAAGTCACACTTAATAATATACAAGCAAACAACTATAATTGGAATCTATCAATTTCTGGATATGCAAACAACAGCTACAAGATTTAGCTATAACTGGAGTTACACAAATCCAAATGACTTGCAAGAAGATATTCTGGAAAGCTTATGAAATTGCCTACAATTCATCTTTAGATATCTTAGCATGATTCCCAAGTTAACAGGGTCAAACAAGTACAATTAAACACCTCTGTCCAGACTTGGATAGATTCTGCCATGTAAATTCAATCGGTTGTATCTAGAGATCTAGATAACCAAAAAGTGTGTTCATAGGCATTTCAGAAAGCTTAACAAAACCACTACAACTCTCCTAATATCACCCCAGGGTGATTCAAATTCTAACAAGATCAAACACTAGCATCTTTCAGATCTGCTCAGAATACAATCAAAACCTGACAGCAGATTTAAAAGTCATGTAACTCCTAAACTATCAGGTTTGAGATCATGAAAATTTAACACAAGCAATATAATATAGTTATCTACAACTTTCTTATTATCATCTAAGCATGATTCAAAACTTAACTAAGCCAAATAATACAATCTTTCAAGTCTGTTCAGAATAGGGGCAAAGCAACACAGAGCATTAGTTATTTTTATAGCTCCTAAACTGTCAACTGTAAAATTCTGAAATTTTTACCAACCATCAACCATCACATAGGTAGCATTCCATAAAAATTTCACATTTATTTGAGCACTAATTTTCCAGTTATGAAAAAGACAAGACATAAGTAGTATTAGAAACCTAACTGCATAAATCCAATTTTACAGCTAAAACTTTAAACTAAAACATGCCATATTATAGATCCACTGCATAGATAATTTCACAAGGATTCCAAAAAGTTCTCATTTGCTATTTTACGATTTTTCTACAATGTACTATGAATTTCCAAATTCAGTCAAAAACAAAGCAAACAAGTCCTTATGGCACTATTCATCTGAGTCATGAGCTATGCAGATAGGCCCCTGTTTTTTCTTGAATTGTTGCCCGAAGCCCTTGGTCGGGATTTACAGAGGAGGCACGCAGGAGTTCGTGATTCAAGGCGGAGGGAGGCTCGTCGGAGGCGGCTAGAAGGTGAGGCAGCACCACGGGGTTCGTGCGCACCCAACGGTGGCCGTGGCTTGCCCTGTGGTGGCCTGCAACGTGCTGGCCACGCACGCTGGCAGCTCCCAGTGGCACAGCTCCGGCGGCGGGCGCTCCGGTGATAGGAGAAAGCCGGGGAAGAAGCGCTGCGCATGCGGCATGGCGCGGCGAAGGTGGTGGTGGTAGCTGCTTGGCACGAGGATGGGCAGAGGCAAGGGGCCATGACGACGGCCATGGAGCAGGGCACCAGCGGCCATAGCGGGCATGAGGGCGGCAGCGGCTGGCTGCCCATGCGAGGAGGAGCAGCGCACGACGGCGAAGAAGCTAGGGGGGTCAGCGAGAGGGGAGGGGGTGCAGGGGTGACGGAAAACACGACAACATGGAGCTCGGGCCGCCGACAATGGAGGTCATGGCGAGCGCGCTCGCGTTCCCACGGTAGAGAGCGAGGGAGATAGCTGAGAGAGTGAGGGAGAGGCGAGAGCGAGCGCCTAGGAGGAGTGAATGCCATCTGAGGGCCGCTCTGGTGCTCCCCAACGCGAGTGGAGAGGCAGGGGCGCGTGGCATAGGGGTAGGGCGCATTCCCCTTGCATGGAGGACACGCACACCCCACGTCGAACACCTGGTGGGTGCGCTTTATCTCAACTTCGGGTCCACAATTCGGCATATTCGGTTAAGATTCAGACCTTGGGTGCTTTAGCAAAGTTGTTGACCATAGCATGCTCTCCGACTTTCATTAAGGGTGCTCGGCCATTGAGACTCTAGATTAGGAGATAATTAAGCTTCACCGCGTCATTGTCAACAACTAATGTGATGATTAAGCTTTGCTCTGTTAGAACTCCAATTTGTTGGCCAAAACATGATCACTTCAAATCCAACTTTTTGTGAGCTCTCCTCCAATATGTAAACTCCAACTTCTATTCTTGGATCAACTCAAGTTTCTTAACAAATTTTGGAGAACGCGGGATGCCAATCTAACGACATAGGATTACATAGACTGGAATCACCAGCAACATTCAAACTTGGGTTCCTTATTTGACTAGGTTAGAAGCTGGACTAGGCCGTGGGGCTTGAACAAAGTTTGTAGTACACAACCTGAACTACAACTTCTATTAAAATATCAAGGTCTGGATCAGCTTGTGTTGCCAGATATAAAGCTCCAAAGTGGGGTACCCGAAACTGAAACTCCATTCAGGATAGCTAAATCTGGAACTCTGAAAACAGCAGCTGATTCCTTCTTGTGAGCCCTATTTGACCTAGCTAGAAGCCAAACTAGCTCTTGACCATTAAACAAAGTTTGCTCTACATAACAAGAACTACAACTTTTATTTAAGGTCCAATATCAAAACTAGTATAGAACCTATAGTTCTACTTTGACCAAAGTAGTATCACGATAAAGCTTTAATTATCCTTTTTGATCCATTGAAGCATTTTCTGAGCATTTGCTCAACATGAACCTTTTATAACTTTTGTTGTAGAGTTCATCTAGAGTCATTTGGGTAAGGTTGCATGGTTTGGTTGATGATCTATAATTTTATTCACTTAATCATGCCATTCCAATAGGAATAGAACTTACCATTTCATGTGACTTCTTGATTCCAAACTTCATGAAACTTTTTCACGGATCAATATAGCTAGAGATGGATGTGAGACACATGAAAGAAGTAACATCAACACTCACTTGCATTACCAAGCATAAGCATCAAACATACACACATTGAAACACAGAATAACAAGGGTATGTTGCATATGTTTGAAGGAGATGTTTCAAGCACATTCCATATATACATGTTTAACATGTTGCACTGGTATGTTCCATATGTTTCACTAGTGCGTTACATATGTTCCATGCTCATATATGAACAAATGATCCTATCCATATCCCAAGAAACTAAAATTTCTGTAGCAGCAGCAGCAGACTCGCCGCCACATCCGCCGTTCTCCTTCAGCTTCGACTTCACCAATCAATCAAGCTACAGTTCAACCAACTTGTTCTTAGAGGGTGGTGCCAAGGTGAATGGCAGGTTGATCGACCTCACCTGCGACTCGTTCGAGCAGAGCAGCGATTCCTGCACGGGGCGGATGTCGTACAAGTACCCGGTGTCGTTGCACGACGACACGACCCTGGTGAGCTTCAGCACGAGCTTCACCTTCGAGGTCCTAGTCAACGAAAGTTCGAAGTACATGCCCGGCGACGGCATGGCGTTCTTCCTCACCGGTTTCCAGTCGAGGATGCCGCCCCACTCTGCCAGGGAATATCTCGGCCTCCTCAGCAGCGACGCCGCACCCTAAGGTCCAGACCAGTTCGTCACCGTCGAGTTCAACACCTTCCCAAACAGCGACAACGGCGATCCCATCGGCGACCACATAGGCATCCACATCAACTCCATCCGCTCCAAGAACACCACAAGCTTGCCACTACCCCTAGGCCACGGCCAGACCCTCAGTGGCAACATGACCGCGACTGCAACAATCAAATTTGATAACATCACCCAGATACTAGTTGCCTCCCTTAAGATTGCAGGTTCCCATCATCCCGATCCAATAATTGTGGTCACTTCTCAGTTGCCAGATCTAAGGACGTTGCTTCCGCGGGAAGTGGCAGTGGGGTTTTCGGCGTCCACCGGAGTATCCGCTGAGCGCCATCGTATACTGGCATGGTCCTTCAACTCCACCCGTGCTCCGACGATCCCGCGTAGTAAAGGTATGTGCAGTGCACACTGCTTGTGTATCACAGAGCTAGTTTGCATTAATATATTCCTTCCCTACAGGTGTTCTTTTTTTTGACACAAGCAGAAAAATATATACCTCGTTTTCTTTTGTAGCGTCTTATTACTCATGTCTGTCCTTCGCAGGATCACACTCGCTATATCATACTCCATCTACTAAAGATGAAATCGTAGTTTAGTTTTGTCTTAAGTCAAATTACATACTTTAACTTTAACCAAATTATTAAAGAAATATACTATAATATATATAAGTTCAAATAAATGCTCTATCAAAACATGTTCTAGATGTTGGTGAAATGTCTTATAATTAAAACTGTTTCAATTTGAATACTTAGAATAACAACAAAGTGAACTACATTTTGAACAGAGGGAGTATTTAAGATTTTTGTGTTGTGTTCCTTTTTACAGAATTGGTTTTCCGATGTCTAATTTATCTACAAACTGTTAGCACTTAATTTTCTTAAAATTATAGCCCATGCAAAAGCACGGTTGATGGTTTAGTCTAACACAACTAGCAAGGTGGCCCTGCAAATAGCACGGGTAGATTTGTATTCTTTGGACCTCTTATAAACTTAAATTTCAAATAATCCTTACGTCGGGTACTGATATCGGGGTACCCGAATACCGGCCCTTGGGCCAACCATCTAAGCCTAAGAAGTCACCAAAGCACGGCCCAGAAACGATGTTGGGCCGCCTAAGATCACGCGGAGTGATCCGAGGTCCCCTCTTGGGTCATGAAGGAGCACGAACTCGCTCAGCCCGCATGTAAGTTGGGTAAGGCAATCTCTGCCTCGCCCGACGGGTGAGCGCAAGGTTTGTCGCGCCCGACCCAACGAGGGGAGTCCGCCTCACCCGACCCCGCATAACATGGTGGAAGGTTAGGCGAGGAGTGGGGCGGACCCACCAGAATGACCAGTCGATCCTCGTACCGTCTCGGGGATGTGGCCCGTGTCACGATCCCACAAAGCGGGATGGCGACAGTAGCACCCGTACGCTGACGCAAAGGCGCCATGAGCGCATGACGTCAGCAACGTGGGGTGAACTGGGACCTTACCACCTTACTATCACGACGGCGGCGATGTGATGGAACACCTTCGACGTCAACGATCCAGTGGACAGATATAACATCCCGGATGTTAAAAACAATTAAAAGCTTGAGCATCCTCAGAGCATAAGCATCAAACATCATGTCAAACAAGCACCACATGTTGCATTGTTACATGTAAATGTTGCACATGTTTCATGCACAGCATGGTAATGTTTTTATTATTGCTTATGTTTCAAGTAAAGTGCTGAAATATTTTAGATGTTTCAATAGAATGTTTCATGTTACATTGTAAGGTTTATATGTTTCGTATGTTTCATATATATGTTTCACATGTTTCAATACAATAGTAATTTGATGTGTTGTTTTTACTAGTATGCTTAAGATGTTAATAATGCCTTGTTGCTTATCACATGAAATAATGTTTTATTAGGGTTAAAGGGATTAATCATGCTTTAGTTAAAAAGAATAATCAATTGAATTCAAATCTTGATTTCCGAAAAACCCTGATTTTACCCCTTTTGAAATAATTCAAAATCTAACAAAATTTGGGAAAATGTTTAAAACCAAGTTTGTAGATCTTTTCAAGGGCTACAACTTTGGTGTTTTGTGTTTTCAAAGTTTTAGTGTAAAATGTGGAGCAATTTTGAAAAGAAGCAAATTCTAAATTTGACCCCTTTTCATCTCCCTAATACGATTTCAAAATGGAGCCTTAATTTCAAAATGTTTTGAATAGCAAAGTTGTAGGTATTACCTAGATGTACAACTTTGGTATTTTGAGTTTTTGAAGTTTCAATATAAAATTCAAAGTAATTTTGAATTTACAAATTTCCAGAAATTGTCCCCTTTTAAATTCAAATTCAAATTTCAAAATCTAGGCCAAATTTGAAAATGTTTATATTGAGAAAGTTGTAGAGCTTTAAAAATGGAGCAACTTTTGTTTTTACAGATTTTCAACTTTTATAGAAAATTTGAAAGTAATTTGCAAAATGGAGTCCGTGGTAGTTTTGTAAATATTTCAAAATCGATCTCCAACCACCGGGCGCCACCGAGCTACTCATCTGTCTGCCTCACCGGGGCACCGCTGCCGTTGTTCACCACTCTTCCTCACGCCAGCACGCAGCTACTATGCCTGGGAGCTTCGCAAGTTGGAGGTGGACACCTAGAAGCTGCGTCCACGGCCTTATCCTGCCAAGCCGTCCACCCTCCCTCCTCTGTTTCCGGCACAGCGATGAGCCCTCTCGGTTAATCGTCAAATTCACCCGCACTTCAACATCTTTCTCCAATTCCTCTCGTTTCTAGGGTCATCTCGTCTTGGCGCATCGCCTTAAGTTGTTTGCAGCACCTCACATCAACGGAGTCATCCGTGCTGCCGCTTTCCGTCCCGGCGACTCTCCATCGCCGCCGAAGATCACCCCGCCGTGGACAGCCCATTCCGAGGCACTCTCTTTTCCTTCCAACCATTGTTTTGTGTTGCCTTGGCTTCTGTGGTGCTCATAGCTTCTTCCTTTTCCATCTCGGTGCAACAGACGCGGCGCAACACCATCTCGCCGCCGGTCCGCACTACCGCAGCCGCCTGTGACGTCGGCGATCTCTTCCTGCCGTACCTCCGCGTCTTTCGGTCGCGTCAGCATGACTGTGGTGAGCTCTTGACCGTGATGATCGCCTCCATTCAACCCTATTGCGCCGGTGTGGCGTTTCCGTCACTTCGCCACCGTGCGACCACCGTCGACCCGCCATGGTCACGGTCGTGCTCTACGGGTGGTCATTCTTTTCCATTCTATGGTCGTTCCATTCCGTTCAGTATTGTAGGTAGTTGTGCGTGGTGCCATGGGGGAGCTTTGGGTTGCTCGTGTCGCCAGCGACCTCGTCGCCGGTGAGTCTTGTCGCCGTTCCGCTGGCCAGGTTGCTAGCCGCTCGGGTTGGGCCAGTGTTGGCTCGGGCCGCCTTGTGAATGCTAGTGGGCCGCGTGGGGAGGGCCAGTTGGGCCAGCCCGAGAGAGGGAAAAAGAGGTTGGGCCGGGGAGAGAGCAGGAAGAGGAGAAAGGCAGCGGGCCTGTTATGAAGTTTTCATTTTTCTTTTCTAAAAAAATGTTAAATAGTATCATTTTTTTGTTTATTTCATTCAGAATTATTTATAGCACCAAAATTTATGAAAATTTTTGTGTAGCCTCTCTGTATTGTGTAATATTTAGGAAAAATATGAAATGTCAATTTTGTTTACTTTTTGTATGTTAATTAATTAGCTCAATTAATTAATAAATGCAACTTCCATGAATTATCTAGGCTTAAATAATTGTCCAAAAATTATAAAATTTGTTTTGCCAATTAGTTGCGATGTAAGCTTCCTAAAATAAAATTTTGGGCTTAATTGGACAACTTTGATTTTATACTTAATTTTTATTAATTGATTAATTAGTTAACCAAATAAGTAGTACTTAATGATTTAGGGTTGTTTGACTTTGTGATAGTGTGTTGACCTTAGGTCATTAATTTTTAATGATCTTTGACACCTTTAGTTTTTTTTGAGTTTATGATTAACTTGTTAACTAGGATTTGTTAATGATAATTAATATGTTTAACATAGATCATTATTGATTAATGATTTCTTGTGTAAAGTAATTAGTGGTCTTGTGATAGACTTACTTGCTTATTAGATGCAACCTCATGGTTAAAAAGTTTAGTTTAGTAGTTTTCTTAACAACGTCTTAATGAAAATAATGTTTACTAATTCTGTTGGATTGCAACTATACCGCGAAGGAAAGTTGTACTCAAGTAGATAACTAATGTTTATCCTTTCTAAATGTCCTTTTTATGCTACGCCTTGTTCATCATCATGCATTATGGCATGCATTCCATCATATTAAGTCTCGCATCATTTATATACGTATGGTGTATGAGAATGAGAAGATGCGTGTTGATCCAGTCTTAGAATAGGGCCATTCGCTAGAGGTGCTGGTGTTTATTGGACCTCTCTGAGGGAACTAACTTCTCTACAACGAAGGCAAGCCCCGGTGCATTTAAACTCTTCCTTGAGTTTTACGAGTCTTTATCATTTATACTATGGTTTACTGCATTAAGTAATTAAGAGTTGAGTGATAACCCAATTGCTACATTATCATCCTTGATTATTGCAATATCACCCTTGGTACCTGTTTTACTGAAAATGCATAGTATGCTTCGCTATGCTTAATGAGTTAGGCCTTTAAATGAAATGCTTATATGGCCATGATGCCATACTTGATGAATAATGAAATATAAGAATGAACTTGAAAGATCGGGCGGGTGGTTTGGCCACTGCTAACTTGCATTGGGAAATGAGTCTCAATGTAGTGTTTCCGCCTTATCAGTTAAGGACCGTACGTTGTTGGCCCTCGCATCAAGGAGTTTTTATTAGTACTAGCCATGTACCCATGTTGGGTAAGCCTTACTTCGGCTATTCCATTTTGAGAACGTCTAACCTCGCACTGGGACTGGAGAGATGGCGAGAGTAGCGTGTACCCTCGGGGCTAGAATTGGGCTGGGTTCGAGAAGTACTGTGCTCTCGGGTGGCGATGGACACGTTCTGGTTTTGGGTTACCCGGGTAAGAGTTGATATATGCAAGATTCGGTTCTACATATATCGTGTGGTTAGGAAGCCCCAGCTGGGTAAATCAAGCGGTTCGAATCGTTGTTACTCGACGAGAAAGGAGTCTTGGCCTTGCACCAACATCGTAGTTAAGAACTGGAATTTGAAGAAACAATGAAAAAGATCTTGATGAGCATTATTTTGATCTAGATTAGGATCACTTAGAATTGGTTAATGAATCCTCAATGATAAAAATAAAATATTGAAGGTAAGGACTTACTTTAGTAAGCCTTTCTGCAAAAAAATTTTTGATTCTTGAATACACGTACCTTGATTCCCTAAAGCTAGCATGCCCTTGGAGTCGTTTTCTTAGTCGGGTAAGTCTTGTTGAGTACTCTCCGTACTCAGGGTTTGTTAAACCCTTGTTGCAGGTATTGACTGGCGCTGCTAATTAAGTCATGTCGGTGGGCTCGACGTGATCTAGTTATCTTCTCCTAACTTAGGTGCTCTACCTAAGTTGTCTTCTGTAGTTCTACTCGATTTCGGTCATTTAAGTTAAGTTTGTAAAAAGTTAACTTAATCATGATTTATAAATTCATTGTTGTTATTCTTTCGCACTCTGGTGTAAAGTTTTATAACAAATATTGTAATGTTGTAGTTACTCTTTTGTTATCCTGATATGAGTTGTCAAATGTAGTTGAATCGGGGTCCTGCGAGAGCACCCGATAGATCTTCTTAGGTTATCTGGTGTACATGCATAGCCGTCAGAGGTCTTAGTGACAATGACAGGTGCATGTGGGCCATATAATTTAGGAGGTTCTGCTACAACAGAGCTCCGAGCCGAGAGGAAACGGGGCCGCTACAAAAGTAGCCCTGCACGACCCAGCCGATCCAATGAGGCGTGCCCTGACACGTCTACAGTAGAAGTCACGCCCTGGAGGAAAAGGAGGAGCAGGGCCGCTACGAAAGCTAGCCCCGCGCCTGCCTCCACGTTCCCCTCGACTCCGACATCGCCAGCTTGCTACCCAAGCCTCCTCCTTGAGTTATAAAAGGAGGGGCTGGGACTCCTTGGGGCAAGCTCTCTGGACTTCACAAGTTCATAGATACGCACACACACACACACATCTTTAGCAGGGACTTGAGATCCTTCTCCCTCTCTCGTCTTTCTTGTATCCCTTACTACAAGGGGAACAAAGAGCGGGTAGCACAAGCGCCGCAAATGGAGTAGGGACATTCCGCCCGAACCAGTATAATTCTCTGTGCCTATCTTAGCTCACCATCCGAGCCTAAAACGCGCAATCACACAAGTTTACTGGCCAAGGTTTTCCAAACCCCGACACCTTATCTTACTGATAGATATATATTTGGCTTTTTCCCCTAAAATATCTTAAGATTCATCACAATATCTCATTAGGGTCATCAAGGAGTTAATTGTCATCGTGTGAACTATTTTGTCTGTTGATAACTATGACAGACACCTCTCACGATTTTCACATGACAGCCAACGAGGACTGCATTGACATATACGCGTATAGTTATTTAGATTATATTAGATAACAAACTGATTGAAATTTTAGTTCACAATTTGATTAATTAGACCATTGGTTAATCCAGGTTCTAATAAGAATAATTTTTATTTTAAACCACAACTGCATCAACAACTTAGTGGTGAAACTATATATTTATTAAGGATTAGTGAAGGATAAAGGATTCGAAAACTCATAATACTATGTTTATTATTTATTTTTGATGTTTACAAGAAAAACTACGAGATACTCAAGAAACAAAAAAAACATGCAAAATAGAGACAGAACGGGCATGAAAAAATGGACGGGACATATTCCATAAAAGAAAAGGAGGAAAGAAAGAAAAAAACAAAAAACCAAAACAAAGTCACGGAAGGAAAAACCGAGAGAGAGTCCCTCAAAGAAAAAAAAGGAAAGAAAGAAAGAAAAAACAAAAAAAAAGTCACTGAAAGGAAAAAACGAAAAAGAAGCTGATGAACCCATACAAAAAGAGAAAAAAAAACTGGAAAAAGGGGACATAGTCTTTTTGGTATGGACTCTTTAGTTGAACATAGATCCATTAGATTATCATAAATCCAATGGTGCATATTATTTTCTAATTCAATACTCTATTTATTCTCGATCGTCAAATCATCATAAAATTCAACCGTGCATATTATCTTTTTTTATACTCTATTTATTCTTAGCCTTTAGATCATCACAAAATCCTACAGCACATATAATTTTCTTTTTTCCAATCGTCTATTTATTCTTTCGTTAGATTATCATAAAATCCAACAACATATATTGTTTTTCTTTTTTCGATTAATCTAGTAATTTTTAAATTCTCTCGGCAAACGTGAGGCTCCTTTTAATTCCGTTATATTAATATAAATAGATATATACATACAATGGCAGGTCACGACAAGAAGACAACTATATTGATTATTATTGGAGGACTGGTGTTATTGGCGGTCGTGGTGTGACTTATCCTCTCTTGCTGGAAGTGGACAAACAGACACCATGGCTTTGAGAAGCAAGAGAAGCAGGGGCCTACTCGGTTCAAGTATCAGGATTTGGTAGCCGCGACAGACAATTTCTGCGAAGGGAGGAAACTCGGACAAGGTTTCTTTGGGGTAGTCTATAGAGGATACTTGAAGATATTGGGATGTGATGTAGCGGTAAAGGAAATCCTGAATAAGTCAAACAACAGTGACTTTTATGCCGAACTCAATGCTATAACTTCAGTGAAGCACAAGAATCTCGTCAAACTCGTTGGTTGGTGCAGGAGAAGCAGCTGCAACTTTGTTGAGTTCCTGAGCTGGTGTTGGAAGAACCAAAACAATAATAAGCTCTTCCTTGTCTATGAATTGGTGCCCAAGGGAAACCTTCACGACAACCTACACAAGGAGGAAACACTACCATGGGAAACAAGGTCAATAAGACATACCATGGCATATATATGTACTTTACTTCAATTGAATATGTCTTACTCCCTGCATCTTAAATTATAAGTCATTCCATCTTTCTTTGAAAGTTAAAGCATCTCAAGTTTAGCCAAATTAACATAATAAAATAATAAAATTTATGATATCAAATAAGTATCATTAGCTTCATTAACTATATTTTCATGGCATACCTATTTTCATAGCGGTAGAGGTGGGTAATTTTTTATAAATTACAATAGATCCAATTATTATTATCGGCAATGATGATTAGAGTGTACCAAATTAAAAGTCAAATGTTTCTGATTATTGTGAAAATTTCTAGAATTTTTATATTTTTTGTAGCGAGTCTGCTGAGAATTAATATAATGTATCTATTGAGGCCTCTAATTGGTAATAGTAGGATTACTATGTTCATCCTCAATTTTTTTCAAAAAAAAATGTTCATCCTCAACGAATAAGACCGATGTGAACATGAAACATACAATGCTGATACAATAGGAGCAAATTAATATAGGACAGCCTCTGAATCCCCTTATTTATGTGGATACAAGTTGAACAAATTATCCTCCAGTCCAAGTAGTATCAAACTTACCCTGCTCTAGAAGAACCTACCCAGTAAGATGAGGATAAAGTGCTAGATTTTCGGAATATTTGGAGCTTCTGATTTGAGGCATAACATACGTAGAGAATGGTAGACAGGACAGCAGTATCTCCACAAAATTACCACATAAGCCATTATTTGTTTAGCAACAAAAAGCTGAAAACATATTTTGTCGAAGGCTATGCAAACTGGTAGTCTTTAATTCTTTAAAAATTTTCCAGAATTGATTTTTTGCACGACTGTTCTCTGTTTTGAAGCACGTACAGATAACTCGTATGAATATTTTTAATTGGCTGTTTCTAGCATTTGCTTCATCTTCGCCTTTCCCTCCTCTAGTGCACAACCAGTTTTTGACAATCAAGTTAATATATATGATTCTAATTGCCGGACAGTTTGGATGTGCAGCAGCATTCCTGATAGCAACATTTTGGGCTTTGAACAGCTCGGATGTCCACTATCAAGTTAACCCATTTCGCCCGCCTCAAAAAAAATTATGTAGTAGTGATGTTTGTTGTCCAAGCCTCTTCTAATCGTGACAGATCATTGTATCCATGTTAGGTGCATTTAGATAGTTCAGTTAAGTCGTGAACATGTTTATGTAATGCGTAGAATTGCGGGCACAGAGGAGACCGCACGTTGGTGCGCCGTGACCGCGTCTTCAGGGCCACTCCCACCATGGTGAGCATGCCGTGCATGTCGCACGGGTGACCACGAAAAAAGGCACACCATGCAGCTGCTGATCGTGGCGGGGGGATGCGGATAAAGCCCGTGATAAAGATTAGTGAATGCATAAAAAAAAAAGCTATGCCAGTTGCAGTGAAACACTCATCTCTCTCGTGTGTGTTCTCGCGTGTGTGTCCATCTGTGCTCACGGTGACCACGCACTAAGCAGTGCCGTGTGCCGGAGAGATCCTAGCTCCGGCGATCCGCCGGTCCTAACAATGTTATCCAATCTAAAGTGCTACACTAATCCCCTTCCTAGTGGCATAGTCTAAATCCTTTCCTTTGTCCATAATGATCTCCTGGCTATCTATCTTAGTCACTCACATGGGATTCAGAATTCATCATTATATTATTTCAGCCTGAAGACGTACATATACAAAAAAAGATCTGTACTGCAACAGTTCAACTAATCACGATTTTCCTTTTACAGATAGTGGATGAAATGGGAGATAACTGAAATCTATCATGTGCAAACATTCTGCAATTGATACAATTGAAGCTGAAGTGACATGGTTTAGATCAGAAGAGATGCTGTTATGTTATATATGTTTTCAGATATCAGAATCATCTTATCCACGTAACTAAAATTACAGACTCTATAGACATTCTATGTTGTGCAAATGGTACCTTGGTATGTCCATGTGCTGGTAGCTTCATATGACCATGCGCTGAACAATCTTACTCAATGTATATTCGTGGTTTGAGGCATCTCTCTCTCTCTCTCATATTTCTCCAGCTACAAGAATACATAATCGAACAATAATTTTGGAAGAAAGACAACCAAACAGGCAAAAATGTGCTATCCTCTAATGATCCACACATAAGCTGGAAAGCGCGCCTATCATGATAGTATATATACAGCTTGATCGGCTGCGTGCGATATTTTTGGCTGCCCTGCAGCTGATTGATATTATACGTACAGTACAAAAATCAATTTGGTTCTTTTGCAGCCACAGCTGCGGGCAGCCTACCCCCATTCGAAGGAACAATGACCCTAGTCACACAATGAGATAACAGAAGGGAATCGAGGGAAGCCCCATTGCATGTGATCTGTGGCGCAGCTGCTGGCTGGGTGCAGTGTGCTCCTGCTTGGGGTCATGCATGTGGAGTTGGGGACCCCATAAAACCCCACCACGTACGGTACATACAACGTTTCCAGTAGTATCTCCAAAACTTGGAGCGTCGTCGTCCAATTAATATCTGATATCTCTCTGTGTAAAATCGCAGTCCATCGTTAAAGCAAAGCCTGTTGACAAGTGACCACTCGCATGATATGATCCATCATCATCACCTCTTCCATGACTCGCCCGCCGTCCGTCCATCACCAAACAAGGTAGCTAGCTACGAGATATTGAAGGACCGGATATACAGCTAGCTCTCGTCCATGTGCATCAGTGCATCAATCTCGTTCAGTCGTTGTCACACTGACTCGATCGTTCTCTGCGATGTTGTACGTACTAGTAGAAACCAATATATATGATCAGGAATCTCGCTCGCATTCTAGCTAGCTACTGCGTATATATGTATGTATTCCCTTTAATTTGCAAAAATACATACATACATACATTATTCCCTCCTAATAACTCCAGTCAAGAAAACAAGACGCTCGGACGTGGTAATCACTAATTAACCTAACACTTACCACTACAGCTTCAGATGATGAGCACTTACTACTACACCTCAAAGTAACTTTTGACTATATAAGTGAATGATTCTTTTCTTTTGTATTCACTATGAATCTTGTATTGCATAGTTGAGATCCTAAATGATTTCCAAATGTAAATATTTTGAACTAAAAAGTTTTAGATCTCGTTGAATACTGTAGCTATGGTTTAGGTCATATCTCCATCTGAGGTGATTTGAAAAATTCAAAAAAAATTAAATTCTAAAGCTATGAGACGAATTTCCTTAGGGGTTTCCAATTACACCCAAGAAAATATGAATTTCCTTGGTTGTTTCAAATAGCACTCAAGAAAAATGAGTTACCTTGGTGGTTTCGAATAGCATCCAAATAAATGAGCAATTACCTTGGCAGTTTGGTTTAGCACTCAAGAATATCCATTTTTTTGAGATCTGTATCCATAGCCAATACAAGGAAACTACACTTTTCTTGGTGGTTTTGTTTTGGCTCACAATGAAATCTTTAGCACTCGAGGTAATTTAGGATTGTGGTAGTGTGGGGGTGCCTCCAACATTACATTTCACACAAGCCTAATAAATAATAGGACAAGTGAGATCGACCAAGAAATGAACACTATCTACTTACAAAAACATAGAACTAAGGAGCCATGTAAAATGAATAAGCATAATAACAACACAATGTGATAACATGAGGGGATAGCATACATATATGGAGCAGCCCCTGTACCATCGACAGATTAAGCCGTTCATTTCCCCTGCATATCATGGCCTCGGCTGGAACCACAAGCAGCAGCAGCGTGCAGCTCCTCCTCCTCATCTCAACTTGCTTTCTCCTATCCATATCCCAAGAAACTAAAAATTCTGTAGCAGCAGCAGCAGACTCGCCGCCACATCCGCCGTTCTCCTTCAGCTTCGACTTCACCAATCAATCAAGCTACAGTTCAACCGACTTGTCGTTAGAGGGCGATGCCAAGGTGAATGGCAAGCTGATCGACCTCACCTGCGACTCCTTCGAGCAGAACAGCGATTCCTGCAGGGGGCGGATGTCGTACAGCCACCCGGTGCCGTTGCACGACGACACGACCCTGGCGAGCTTCAGCACGAGCTTCACCTTCAAGATCCTAGTCAACAAAAGTTCGGAGTACATGCCCGGCGACGGCATGGCGTTCTTCCTCACCGGTTTCCCGTCGGGGATACCGCCCAACTCTAGCGGGGAATATCTCGGCCTCCTCAGCAGCGACACCGCACCCTACGGTCCAGACCAGTTCGTCGCCGTCGAGTTCGACACCTTCCAAAACAGCGACAACGGCGATCCAAGCGGCAACCACATAGGCATCGACATCAACTCCGTAACCTCGAGGAACACCACAAACTTGACAATAGCCCTCAGTGGCAACATGACCGCGACAATCAAATTTGATAACATCACCCGGACACTGGTTGCCTCCCTTGAGCTTGATTCCTATCCCGAACCAATTGTGGTCACTTATCAGTTGCCAGATCTGAAGACGTTGCTGCCGCGCGAAGTGGCAGTGGGGTTTTCGGCGTCCACCGGAGTATCCGCTGAGCGCCATCAGATACTAGCATGGTCCTTCAACTCCACCCGTGCTCCGCCTAAAGGTATGTGCAGTGAACACTGCTTGTGTATCACACAGTTTGCATTAATTCCTTCACTGCTGGTGTTCTTGACACAATCAGAAAATATATACCTTGTTTTCTTTTTTAGCGTTTTATTACTCCTGTATGTCCTTCACAGGATCTCACTCGCTATATCATACTCCATCTACTACAAATAAAATCACAGTTTAGTTTTGTCTTAAGTCAAACTACTTTAACTTTAATCAAATTATTAAAAAATATACTAATATATATAAGTTCAAATAAATGCTCTATCCAAACATGTTTCAAGGAAAACCTAATGAAATTAATTTGATTACCTAGATGTTGGTGAATGTTCTTATATATAAAATTGGTTCAATTTAAATAAGTTATTATACTTAGAATAATAACAAAGTGAACTAATTGGAACAGAGGGAGTATTTAAGATTTTTTTTAGTTTTCTTTTATTTAATTTTATAAATAGCTTGGGCTATTGGTTTTATTTGAACTTTTTTCTTATAAGCAACAACAACGTATGTACTAGTTAAATGGATATTTTCTGATATTGCTAAAAGGATTTTTTTTGGAACAAATAATCACCAGCCAATATTTTCCCAACAAATAACAAAAAAAAAACCTTTGATGTATGGAATCTATATGCTTTTTAGGTCCCACAAACTTACTGAGCTTTATCTGGGTAAGAATCTTGCTACATAAAAAGAATTCAATATTACAAATCTATATGTTAGAGTACAATCGTAGATGACTTTTGATGTATGGAAAATATAGTGTAACAACATCTTATACGCAACATGCAAACTACCTTTTTTTGAAAAAAAAAAAACATATTTTGGTTACAGAAAAAATTGAAAATTGGTACATCCATAGTGCATCTATAAGAGGTAGATAAATAAATTCTCTATTTAGGTTTTGAAATATGTAAGAGCAACTCCAAGAACTAGATAAATAAATAAACTCTCTATTTAGATTTTTAGCAAAAAAGTCCTCTCCAATAATTTAATAATAAAACAACCCCTTAATTAATAAAAATAAAAAGCTACGGTACCAAACTCCCCTCAACTCATAGCTCTCCGTGTACCTGTCCCATCGATTTTTAGTTTCTCTTGTGGGTTTATATACATGTTTTGTTTTGTGTGAAGTAGTAGATTGGTTCCATTACTTCCATAGATAGGTGTCGTGTCATACAATAATGAATAAATGAGGGTTAAGCAAAGATAAATAATGAGTAAAGTTCACCACCGGTCCCTAAACTTGTATTATCGTGTCATCCCAGTCCCTAAACTCACAAATCGATCGTTTAGGTCCTTAAACTTGTTCATCTATGTCATTTCGATCCCAAAACTTGTTCAGCTATGTCATCCTAGTCCCTAAACTTAGAAATCACCCATTTAGGTTCTCAAACTTCTTTAGTCGTGTCATTCCGATCTCTAAACTTGATTTTGAGTCCCACCTAGGTCAAAACAGGGCAATTTAAAAACTCTATATAAAAAAACAATTCATAACTTTTCCATATGAACTCGAATGAAGATAAACTTTATATCAAAGTTGTAGCCCTCGACGCGATCTACAACTTTGTAGTTGAAAAGTTTTTGAATTAAAACTGTTTAGGGTCCAAAAATATTGTTGTAAGTTTATAGAATTTGAAATTTAAAATTTAAAATTATCAAACAATATTAGATATTGACATGGTCTATATGAAAGTTATAGTTCTCAATACGATCTACATCTTTGTAGTTGAAAAGTTTTTTATTTGAAGTCGGTTAGTGTCACAAAATTTAATTTTAAATTTTAAATTTCAAAATATATAAACTTACAAAAATATTTTGGGACCCTAAACAGTTTTAATTTAAAAACTTTCTACAATTTTGATATAAAGTTTGTCTTCGTTCGAGTTCAAATGAAAAGTTATGAATTATTTTTCGATATAGAGTTTTTAGATTTGCCCTGTTTTGACCTAGATGAGACTCAAAACCAAGTTTAGAGACCGGGATGACACAACTGAACAAGTTTGAGAGCCTATACGGAAAATTTTCCAAGTTTAAGGATCAGGATGACACAGTCGAATAAGTTTAGGGACCTAAACGGTCGTTTTGCGAGTTTAGGGCCCGGGATGACGCAGACGAACAAGTTTAGGGACCGGTGATGGACTTTATTCATAAATAATTTTGGCTAGACGTCGACGTCTAATTTAATTATCTACAAATTGTTAGAATTTAATTTTTCTTAAGATTGTAGCCCATGCAGAAGCACGAGTTGATGGATTAACATACACACAATGACAGGTCACCACAACAAGACAGCTATGATTATTATTGGAGCAGCAGTAGGGCCGGTGTTATTGGTTGTCGTGGCATGGCTTATCCTCTCTTGCTGGAAATGGACAAACAGACACCGTGGCTTTGAGAACCAAGGGAGCAAGCAGGTTCGCGTATCAGGATTTGGCAGCCGCGACAGACAATTTCTGCGAAGAACGGAAACTCGGAAAAGGTTTCTTTGGGGTGGTCTACAGTGGCTACTTGAAGAAATTGGGATGTGATGTAGCGGTAAAGGAAATCCTGAATAAGCCAAATGTTGTGCCGGGACCAAACAACAGCCATTTTTATGCCGAACTCAACGCGGTCACTTTAGTAAAGCACAAGAATCTTGTCAAACTCTTTGGTTGGTGCAGGGGAAACAGCTGCAACTTTGTTGACTTCATGTGCTGGTGTCGGAAGAACCAAAACAATAAGCTCTTCCTTGTCTATGAATTGATGCCTAAGGGAAACCTTCACGACAACCTACACAAGGAGGAAACACTACCTTGGGAAACAAGGTCAGTAATTAAGACACCCTCGCATATGTGTACTTTAATCGAACATCCATGGCAGCCTATTACAACTTTTAAGGTTTATTACTTATATATATACCTCTATATATGTTTATCTCTATCTATAATCAGGTACAAGATAGTGAAGGATATCACATCTGCCCTTCTTTACCTCCACCATGAGTGCGATCCCTTCATCTTGCACAGAGATATCAAGCCGAGCAACATACTTCTTAATGACAACTTCAATGCTAAGCTTGCTGACTTTGGCCTATCGAGGATCGTTGATCCTGTGAATTCAAAGATCCTCACTATCCCTGTAGGAACCGAGGATTACCTAGACCCACAATGTAAGAAGGCCGTCGGAGTGGTTGAGTTCAGCCGTAGCTCCGACGTCTACAGCTTTGGTATCGTCCTGCTCGAGATCGCCTGCGGCAAGCAAGGCAGTATGCTTCTTAGGGATCAAGTCTGGCAGCTGTACATCAACAGATCTCTCCTGCAGGCCGCTGATGACAAGTTAAAGGGCGAGTTCATTATAAACGAAATGGAGAGTGTGCTCATCCTAGGGCTCTGGTGCTCCTACCCTGATAGTAACAAGAAGCGGCCTACCATGGAGCAAGTAATGGCAGTCCTGGAACATGGCAGGCCACTGCCAGACCTCAACTCATTGGACACTATTACTTCATCAGTTTCGACGCAACTGGAATTGGAAATGTACATCGACCCGCATGCACCTACCTCTGCTGCCAGCTCCTCCTACGAGCAAAATGCATGAATAATGACGAACAACTGTAATTATATCTTTGGTCGATCTTAGTACGATCGTCCTGCATTAGCGTATATAACGGCGTGGAGCAGCTTCAGCGTCGCCCATGGTTCTTACACTATAATTTGGAAAAAAATGTTACTAGCTCTCTTAGTAACACATTGTACCGAATTGGAACCTCATGTTTTCATAGTCCAAGCTTTGTGTAAGAAGAGCGAGCGTTAGCTATGTAAGCCAAGTAAATGGGCTGCTGAGAGGATTCTAAGATGTGTGTTTTAATTCTCGTCATTATTATTGGACTTGTAAACCTATTACCAATTCTATAGATATATGATATATACAAATGCTTGAGGGCAATGACTATTATGTGACAATTGTTTGAATTTGCTTGGTCCGTAGATAATTGGGTCGCCGTAGATTGTACGTAGGTTATGTTTGGCTCACGTCTAGATGATTTATACTATCCTGAACATCATTTTTGTCGGTTTTCAAATCCCCAAAATCTTTTGTGAATGCATATTTTAGAATTGTCTCAAATATTGTTCTATGGCAGGCATTTTAGAACATTGTTTTTGCTCACTTAAAATTAAATATAAAGCAACAGACTTTTTTATGGTCAGATAACTATTTATTTGATTGACCTATTTTTTGGCTTCCATACCTTCCAGTATTTATCACAACTTTTCTTAGTAACCAAGTTTGATTGGTTGATTTGGTGGATAACAATAAGAAAGTTTGATTTCAAATTTGAGGCAACGTTATTGGACAATGATAAGTGTTGGAGATGGGATTGTGACTCAAATCAAAAGCTTAGACGCTTTAGTCTTTTCTCAAAGCCAGAAAGAGGTAGAGGAGATAAGTTTTTTGAATAGTTTTTTTTGTTAGACTCAAAACCAAGAAACATTTGCACTAAATTTTGGAGGAAAATTCAACGTCGGTCCCTGAACTTGGCCGGCGGTGTCATCCATGTCCATGAACTTCTAAAGTGATATCTGCGAGTTTCTAAACTTGGCAGATGGTATCATCTAGGTCACTTAACTTTCAAGGTGATCACCGCAGATCTCTAAACTTAGCTGGCGGTGTCATCCCGATCCCTAAACTTGGCAAGCGGTATCATCTTTGTCTAAATCTGGTATAACCTACTCTATAAGCTAGCGTGGCATGCTGACTGTACGTTAGACATGAATCCAACGTGTGTCAATTAATCAATCATTATTTATATAATATTTATCATGAAAATATAAATTATATAAAATAATTTATATCAGCAGAAAATAAATTAAAGTATTAAAATAATTTACAACAACAAATTATTAGGTTTAAACTAAAATAGAAAAGTACTAAAATTAATTTAGTATTTATGTATCATCAATAGTATTAAAATAATATTAAAATTCCTATAGTATTAAAAGTTTTCTCTATTAAACGCTACTTCAAATTTTAGTATAATTTTAAAAGTTTTAATAATTGTATTATAGAAGTAATTTTTCTCTATTATTAATACTATAATACTATTACTTTTAATAGTAGTATTATAGTATTAGAACTTTTAATAATAGTATTATAGTATTAAAAGTTTTAATAATAATGTTATAGTATTAAGAACAGAGAAAAGCTACTTCTATAATACTACTATTAAAACTTTTAAAATAGTACTAAAATTAGAAGTAACTTTTAATAGAGAAAACTTTTAATCCTATAGGTAACTTTTAATATTATTATTACATTTGGACAGGTATGACACCGCTTTCCAAGTTTAGGGACCTGTGGCGATCACCTTGAAAGTTCAGGGACCGGGATGACACTGTCAGCTAAGTTTAGGGACCTGCAGTGATCACCTATAAAGTTTAGGGACCTGGATGGCACCGCCGACCAAGTACATGCACCGACGGTGAATTTTACTCATTTTAGAGCATAGAAAGCAAAATCCTGCTAAAATGAGACGTAAACTAACCTGATTACTTATCAACTAGAAGGATAAAATTCTATATCCCCCTATACAATTGTACTATCAAGGTAAGTAATGGGTTCGGTGTCACGGAACCGTCCAAATTATAAGAGCACAGGTACAAAAATAATCACTGAAGTGATTAAATTCTCACACTTGAGCCCATATAACTCCGGTAGTCTAATGAAATCATGAGGGATTTCAAACCAACCAATATACAAGCTAAGATCGTAGTGATTCAACATAACAAGCCACATGCTACATCCATTTCAAAATATATCAGAGTTCAACATAGTTATTATAACTTAAGTTTAAAAGTAGCGGAAGCAAAGTAGTTTGAAACTAACATCACCCTTATTTCAAATACATGCCAGTACTAATGTCAACTTTCATCAAAAACATTAGAGACAAGATCAGAAGGATCATGCCCACGATCACACTCCGCCACTACAACAGAAGCCATCCAATTCTTACAGTATCCATAATACATCACAACTTGCAACAAGTGGGAATAAACCCTGAGTACGAGAAGATGCTTAGCTAGTCTTACCCGTCATAAACCAGAAATAAAGTGACACCAAGGAGTATGCAAGGCTGATATAAGTGGGGTTAGCTTGATAACATTTTGCATAAAAGCTTAGTACAGATAAGTAATCATTAATGCTTAAGCATCAAGTTAATAATCATTAACTTGTCATCTATATTAGCACCTGTACTAGAGCACTCACTTGATTAGGAGCAAACAATATTAACCATAGCAGGTATAATAAGGTTGTCATTATCATCATCATCATTCCTAAACCATTATATTATTTAGTGTATCTACTTTGGAGATACTCCCGCCAAGTTCTCACTAACCGGTAAGAGACGGTGACTCAAATCGAATTACAACTCAGCTAAGGGGGTATTCCTAACTCTCACCCATGACTTCCCCTATCGGAGAGTATTAGGTCACCTTTGAGACAACTCTGGAACTAACTTTACGGGTTCAGTCAACGCCAGCACTCTCAGGTATTACCGTTCTGCTAAGACGATCAGGACTTTTAAATTACCTGCCCTTGGACTCACACCTACGGCTCCCTTCCGAGACGCACTTTATACTTGCCGACTCCTAGTCTGGTCAGCTAAGAGAGAGGCATGCGTTCTACATGACAAAGAAAGGCTCCAAGAATCAGTCCTTAAACGACACAGACGGAGTCATTGTAAGCCTACAGCCTTACAAGCCCCCGTCCGGTCTTCATTCAAATTATACCAGGTTCTTTTCCACAATAGCAAATATATCGAACTGTGCCATATGTATATTCTTATAGCTCGCAGGATTCATGGTATATTCTCTGGACAAGGATTGGATATCAATGCAGCAAGTGTTTTCATCCAACACCTATAACTTAATGCAACAATATATAACATAGTACTTAATTGTATTTCAGAAATTAGGAGGCTTCTAATGCTGCGGGGCTTGCTTGGGATCTGACACGAGTCAGTCAAGTTAGCAAGCATATTAGACATGGCACACAAGTTTCACAAGATCTTAGGTGTATTAACTTAACTACCCTCAAAGGCATAAGTCACACTTAACAATATACAAGCAAACAACTATAATTGGAATCTGTCAATTTCTGGACATACAAACCGCAGCTACAAGATTTAGCTATAACTAGAGTTACACAAATCCAAATTACTTGCAAGAAGATATTCTGGAAAGCTTATGAAATTGCCTACAATTCATCTTTAGATATCTTAGCATGATTCCCAAGTTAACAGGGTCAACACAAGTACAATTAAATACCTCTGTCCAGACTTGGATAGATTCTGCCATGTAACTTCAATCGGTTGTATCTAGAGATCTAGATAACCAAAAAGTGTGTTTATAGGCATTTCAGAAAGCTTAACAAAACCACTACAACTCTCCTATTATCACCCAAGGGTGATTCAAATTCTAACTAGATCAAACACTAGCATCTTTCAGATCTGCTCAGAACACAATCAAAACCTGACAGCAGATTTAAAAGTCATGTAACTCCTAAACTATCAGGTTTAAGATCATGAAAATTTAACACAAACAATATAATATAGTTATCTACAACTTTCTTATTATCATCTAAGCATGATTCAAAACTTAACTAAGCCAAATAATACAATCTTTCAAGTCTGTTCAGAATAGGAGCAAAGCAACACAGAGCATTTGTTATTTTTATAGCTCCTAAACTGTCAATCCTAAAATTCTGAAATTTTTACCAACCATCAACCATCGCATAAGTAGCGTTCCATAAATATTTCACATTTATTTGAGCAATACTGCTCCATTTATGAAAAAGACAAGACATAACTAGTATTAGAAACCTAACTGCATAAATCCAATTTTACAGCTAAAACTTTAAACTAAAACATGCCATATTATAGATCCACTGCATAGATAATTTCACAAGGATTCCAAAAAGTTCTCATTTGCTATTTTACGATTTTTCTACAATTTATTATGAATTTCCAAATTCAGTCAAAAACAAAGCAAACAAGTCCTTATGGCACTATTCATCTGAGTCATGAGCTATACAGATAGGCCCTGTCTTTTCTTGAATTGTTGCCCGAAGCCCTTGGTCAGGATTTACAGAGGGGGTGCGCAGGAGTTCGTGATTCAAGGCGGAGGGAGGCTCGTCGTCGGCGGCTAGAAGGCGAGGGAGCACCACGGGGTTCGTGTGCACCCAACGGTGGCCGCGGCTCGCCCTGTGGTGGCCTGCAACGTGCTGGCCATGCACGCCGGCAACTCCCAGTGGCACAGCTCCGGCGGCGGGGCGCTCCGGTGATAGGAGAAAGCCGGGGAAGAAGCGTTGCGCATGCGGCATGGCGCGGCGAAGGTGGTGGTGGCAGCTGCTAGGCACGAGGATGCGCAGAGGCAAGGGGGCCAAGACGACGGCCATGGAGCAGGGCACCGGCGGCCATAGCGGGCATGAGGGCGGCAGCGGCTGGCTGCCCATGCGAGGAGGAGCGGTGCACGACGGCGAAGAAGCCAGGGTAGTCAGCGAGAGGGGAGGGGCTGCAGGGGTGACAGAAAACGCGACAACATGGAGCTCGGGCCACCGGCAATGGAGGTCATGGCGAGCGCGCTCGCGTTCCCACGGTAGAGAGCGAGGGAGATAGCTGAGAGAGTGAGGGAGAGGCGAGAGCGAGCGCCTGGGAGGAGTGAATGCCGTCTGAGGGCCGCTCTGGTGCTCCCCATCGCGAGTGGAGAGGCAGGGGCGCGTGGCATAGGGGTAGGGCGCACTGCCCTTGCATGGAGGACACGCACACCCCACGTCGAACACCTGGTGGGTGCGCTTTAGCTCAACTTTGGGTCCACAATTCGGCATATTCGGTTAAGATTCAGACCTTGGGTGCTGTAGCAAAGTTGTTGACCACAGCATGCTCTCTGACTTTCATTAAGGGTGCTCGGCCATTGAGACTCTAGATTAGGAGATAATTAAGCTTCAACGCGTCATTGTCAACAACTAATGATGATTAAGCTTTGCTCGGTTAGAACTCCAATTTGTTGGCCAAAACATGATCACTTCAAATCCAACTTTTTGTGAGCTCTCCTCCAATATGTAAACTCCAACTTCTATTCTTGGATCAACTCAAGTTTCTTAACAAATTTTGGAGAACGCGGGATGCCAATCTAACGACATAGGATTACATAGACTGGAATCACCAGCAACATTCAAACTTGGGTTCCTTATTTGACTAAGTTAGAAGCTGGACTAGGCCGTGGGGCTTGAACAAAGTTTGTAGTACACAACCTGAACTACAACTTCTATTAAAATATCAAGGTCTGGATCAGCTTGTGTTGCCAGATATAAAGCTCCAAAGTGGGGTACCCGAAACTGAGACTCCATTCAGGACAGCCAAATCTAGAACTCTGAAAACAGCAGCTGATTCCTTCTTGTGAGCCCTATTTGACCCAGCTAGAAGCCAAACTAGCTCTTAACCATTAAACAAAGTTTGCTCTACATAACAAGAACTACAACTTTTATTTAAGGTCCAATATCAAAACTAGTATAAAACCTACAGTTCTACTTTGACCAAAGTAGTATCACGATAAAGCTTTAATTATCCTTTTTGATCCATTGAAGCATTTTCTGAGCATTTGCTCAACATGAACCTTTTATAACTTTTGTTGTAGAGTTCATCTAGAGTTATTTGGGTAAGGTTGCATGGTTTGGTTGATGATCTATAATTCCATTCACTTAATCATGCCATTCTAATAGGAATAGAATTTATCATTTCATGTGACTTCTTGATTTCAAACTTCATGAAACTTTTTCACGGATCAATATAGCTAGAGATGGATGTGAGACACATGAAAGAAGTAACATCAACACTCACTTGCATTACCAAGCATGAGCATCAAACATACACACATTGAAACACAGAATAACAAGGGTATGTTGCATATGTTTGAAGGAGATGTTTCAAGCACATTCCATATATACATGTTTAACATGTTGCACTAGTATGTTCCATATGTTTCACTAGTGCGTTACATATGTTCCATGCTCATATATGAACAAATGATCCTATCCATATCCCAAGAAACTAAAATTTCTGTAGCAGCAGCAGCAGACTCGCCGCCACATCCGCCGTTCTCCTTCAGCTTCGACTTCACCAATCAATCAAGCTACAGTTCAACCGACTTGTTCTTAGAGGGCGATGCCAAGGTGAATGGCAAGTTGATCGACCTCACCTATGACTCCTTCGAGCAGAGCAGCGATTCCTGCACGGGGCGGATGTCGTACAAGTACCCGGTGCCGTTGCACGATGACACGACCCTGGTGAGCTTCAGCACAAGCTTCACCTTCGAGGTCCTAGTCAACGAAAGTTCGAAGTACATGCCCGGCGACGGCATGGCGTTCTTCCTCACCGGTTTCCAGTCGAGGATGCCGCCCCACTCTGCCAGGGAATATCTCGGCCTCCTCAGCAGCGACGCCGCACCCTAAGGTCCAGACCAGTTCGTCACCGTCGAGTTCGACACCTTCCCAAACAGCGACAACGGCGATCCCATCGGCGACCACATAGGCATCGACATCAACTCCATCCGCTCCAAGAACACCACAAGCTTGCCACTACCCCTAGGCCACGGCCAGACCCTCAGTGGCAACATGACCGCGACTGCAACAATCAAATTTGATAACATCACCCAGATGCTAGTTGCCTCCCTTAAGATTGCAGGTTCCCATCATCCCGATCCAATAATTGTGGTCACTTCTCAGTTGCCAGATCTAAGGACGTTGCTTCCGCGGGAAGTGGCAGTGGGGTTTTCGGCGTCCACCGGAGTATCCGCTGAGCGCCATCGTATACTGGCATGGTCCTTCAACTCCACCCGTGCTCCGACGATCCCGCGTAGTAAAGGTATGTGCAGTGCACACTGCTTGTGTATCACAGAGCTAGTTTGCATTAATATATTCCTTCCCTACAGGTGTTCTTTTTTTTTGACACAAGCAGAAAAATATATACCTCGTTTCCTTTTGTAGCGTTTTATTACTCATGTCTGTCCTTCGCAGGTTCACACTCGCTATATCATACTCCATCTACTAAAGATGAAATCGTAGTTTAGTTTTGTCTTAAGTCAAATTACATACTTTAACTTTAACCAAATTATTAAAGAAATATACTATAATATATATAAGTTCAAATAAATGCTCTATCAAAACATGTTCTAGATGTTGGTGAAATGTCTTATAATTAAAACTGTTTCAATTTGAATACTTAGAATAACAACAAAGTGAACTACATTTTGAACAGAGGGAGTATTTAAGATTTTTGTGTTGTGTTCCTTTTTACAGAATTGGTTTTCTCGATGTCTAATTTATCTACAAACTGTTAGCACTTAATTTTCTTAAAATTATAGCCCATGCAAAAGCACGGTTGATGGTTTAGTCTAACAAAACTAGCAAGGTGGCCCCGCAAATAGCACGGGTAGATTTGTATTCTTTGGACCTCTTATAAACTTAAATTTCAAATAATCCTTATGTCGGGTACCGATATCGGGGTACCCGAATACCGGCCCTTGGGCCAACCATCTAAGCCTAAGAAGTCACCAAAGCATGGCCCAGAAACGATGTTGGGCCGCCTAAGATCACGCGGAGTGATCCGAGGTCCCCTCTTGGGTCATGAAGGAGCGCGAACTCGCTCAGCCCGCATGTAAGCTGGGTAAGGCAATCTCTGCCTCGCCCGACGGGTGAGCGCAAGGTTTGTCGCGCCCGACCCAACGAGGGGAGTCCGCCTCGCCCGACCCCGCATAACATGGTGGAAGGTCAGGCGAGGAGTGGGGCGGACCCACCAGAATGACCGGTCGATCCTCGTACCGTCCCGGGGATGTGGCCCATGTCACGATCCCACAAAGCGGGATGGCGACAGCAGCACCCGTACGCTGACGCAAAGGCGCCGTGAGCGCATGACGTCAGCAATGTGGGGTGAACTGGGACCTTACCACCTTACTATCACGACGGCGGCGATGCGATGGAACACCTTCGACGTCAACGATCCAGCGGACAGATATAACATCCCGGATGTTAAAAACAATTAAGAGCTTGATCATGAGCATCCTCAGAGCATAAGCGTCAAACATCATGTCAAACAAGCACCACATGTTGCATTGTTACATGTAAATGTTGCACATGTTTCATGCATAGCATGGTAATGTTTTTATTATTGCTTATGTTTCAAGTAAAGTGCTGAAATATTTTAGATGTTTCAATAGAATGTTTCATGTTACATTGTAAGGTTTATATGTTTCGTATGTTTCATATATATGTTTCACATGTTTCAATACAATAGTAATTCGATGTGTTGTTTTTACTAGTATGCTTAAGATGTTAATAATGCCTTGTTGCTTATCACATGAAATAATGTTTTATTAGGGTTAAAGGGATTAATCATGCTTTAGTTAAAAAGAATAATCAATTGAATTCAAATCTTGATTTCTAGAAAACCCGGATTTTACCCCTTTTGAAATAATTCAAAATCTAAGCAAAATTTGGCAAAAACGTTTAAAACCAAGTTTGTAGATCTTTTCAAGGGCTACAACTTTGGTGTTTTGAGTTTTCAAAGTTTTAGTGTAAAATGTGGAGCAATTTTGAAAAGAAGCAAATTCCAAATTTGACCCCATTTCATCTCCCCAATACAATTTCAAAATGGAGCCTTGATTTCAAAATGTTTTGAATAGCAAAGTTGTAGGTCTTACCTAGATGTACAACTTTGGTATTTTGAGTTTTTGAAGTTTCAATATAAAATTCAAAGTAATTTTGAATTTACAAATTTCCAGAAATTGTCCCCTTTTAAATTCAAATTCAAATTTCAAAATGTAGGCCAATTTTGAAAATGTTTATATTGAGAAAGTTGTAGAGCTTTAAAAATGGAGCAACTTTTGTTTTTACAGATTTTCAACTTTTATAGAAAATTTGAAAGTAATTTGCAAAATGGAGTCAGTGGTAGTTTCGTAAATATTTCAAAATCGATCTCCAACCACCGTGCGCCACCGAGCTACTCATCTGTCTGCCTCACCGGGGCACCGCCGCCGTTGTTCACCACTCTTCCTCGTGCCAGCACGCAGCTACTACGCCTGGGAGCTTCGCAAGTTGGAGGTGGACACCTAGAAGCTGCGTCCACGGCCTTATCCTGCCAAGCCGTCCACCCTCCCTCCTCTGTTTCCGGCACAGCCGATGAGCCATCTCGATTAATCGTCAAATTCACCCTCACTTCAACATCTTTCTCCGATTCCTCTCGTTGTTAGGGTCATCTCGTCTTGGCGCATCGCCTTAAGCTGTTTGCAGCACCTCACATCAACGGAGTCATCCGTGCTGCCGCTTTCCGTCCCGGCAACTCTCCATCGCCGCCGAAGATCACCCCGCCGTGGACAGCCCATTCCGAGGCACTCTCTTTTCCTTCCAACCATTGTTTTGTGTTGCCTTGGCTTCTGTGGTGCTCATAGCTTCTTCCTTTTCCATCTCGGTGCAACAGACGCGGCGGAACACCGTCTCGCCGCCGGTCTGCACTACCGCAGCCGCCTGTGACGTCGCCGATCTCTTCCCGCCGTACCTCCGCTGGCCAGGTTGCTAGCCGCTCGGGTTGGGCCAGTGTTGGCTCGGGCCGCCTTGTGAATGCTAGTGGGCCGCGTGGGGAGGACCAGTTGGGCCAGCCTGAGAGAGAGGGAAAAAGAAGTTGGGCCGGGGAGAGAGCGGGAAGAGGAGAAAGGCAGCCGGCCTGTTATGAAGTTTTCATTTTTCTTTTCTAAAAAAATGTTAAATAGTATCAGTTTTTGTTTATTTCATTCAGAATTATTTATAGCTCCAAAATTTATGAAAATTTTTGTGTAGCCTCTCTGTATTGTGTAATATTTAGGAAAAATATGAAATGTCAATTTTGTTTACTTTTTGTATGTTAATTAATTAGCTCAATTAATTAATAAATGCAACTTCCATGAATTATCTAGGCTTAAATAATTGTCCAAAAATTATATTTTTTTTGCGAATTAGTTGTGATGTAAGCTTCCTAAAATAAAATTTTGGGCTTAATTGGACAACTTTGATTTTATACTTAATTTTTATTAATTGATTAATTAGTTAACCAAGTAAGTAGTACTTAATGATTTAGGGTTGTTTGACTTTGTGATTGTGTGTTGACCTTAGGTCATTAATTCTTAATGATCTTTGACACCTTTAGTTAATTGTTTGAGTTTATGATTAACTTGTTAACTAGGATTTGTTAATGATAATTAATATGTTTAACATAGATCATTATTGATTAATGATTTCTTGTGTAAAGTAATTAGTGGTCTTGTGATAGACTTACTTGCTTATTAGATGCAACCTCATGGGTAAAAAGTTAAGTTTAGTAGTTTTCTTAACAACATCTTAATGAAAATAATGTTGTTTACTAATTCTGTTGGATTGCAACTATACCGCGAAGGAAAGTTGTACTCAAGTAGATAACTAATGTTTATCCTTTCTAAATGTCCTTTTTATGCTACGCCTTGTTCATCATCATGCATTATGGCATGCATTCCATCATATTAAGTCTCGCATCATTTATATACGTATGGTGTATGAGAATGAGAAGATGCGTGTTGATCCAGTCTCAGAGTAGGGCCATTCGCCAGAGGTGCTGGTGTTTATTGGAACTCTCTGAGGGAACTAACACTACAAGAAATCCTCTTATCTTTGACGAATTCCCCGTGATGAATTTTGAGATCATCACTATCGTTGCACTGTCACCAGCAATCTGGTGATCGAACCCGGTGGATATCCAGCCCATGGCCCGACATCAGCTCGTATATATAAACCAGCCCCAAAACCTAATCCCAGCCCCGCTCCCTACTCTCACCAGCCGCCGCCCGAACATCTCACACGCCCATCCCACCCCGGCCAGTGGCCTCCACTCCCATCCGGCGGCGCCCTCGTCCATCCCGGTGGCCGGCCTCCCCACTATGTCCCCCACCCAGCCTCCGGATCAGCAAACGAAGTCCTCGAACCAATTTCACCCTGCCTCCGTCTCACGTAGGGTTTCGCATCGCCGCCCCCTTGCAAATCCTTCCCATCGCCTGGCGTTGCCCTTCAGCTTGCAGCGGCTGCGGACGACCAGAGCCCTTGTTCCCCTGATGCGGTGACGTCTGCCTCGTGTGCCGACGCCTGCTCCTGGATCGAAGTAAGGATGCTACATCGATATTCCCTTTATCTTTAACCCTGGATCTTTAGCCCTTCTGTGGATCTTTAACCATTTTTCGAGTCTCTCCATCCAGTCTGATCCCACCATCTTCCTCTAGATGGGATCTGAAGGCATGTTCCCACAGGGCACTCACGACCCTCAATCATGTACTGATCAATTTGTTATGGTGAGGAGACGGGATGCGCCAGCTAGATCTGATGGACGAAGGTGTCTTCTCATCCCATTTGCATTGTTATTGTCCTCCTGACAGTGCTTTCACAACTACCCCAAGGATGTTTCTTCCCCAGCCTGGACGTTCTTAAATATTTGAATCGACCTATGAAATTTAGTGCACTAATTGTATTGAAGAGCAGATGTATTTTTCTGTCAAAGATGCAGGGTCGACAGTTGTTTGCCATGCCAGAAAGTGTTTACAAGAATTCGTTTCTTGTTGGTGTGTAGAAAAGGTAAAAAATTTCAGTAAATATTCTTACTTTTTTTGTGCAATTTTTACTGCCCATTATTAAATTAGAAATCAATAGCTGGTTTGGTGATAGATATCTCGCACCATCTACTTGCAATATCAATTGTTGACTTGTTGCAATATCAGCTTTGTGAACTACTACATGCTATGCAGACCTATGCAGTGAGCAGTGAAGTGAAGCTTGACCTACGCTGATGGTATATATATTTATCAAATGTGTTATGGAAGTAGACATTAATTTAGTTGGCCCAAGTAAGTATGCATTAGCTTCATTGCATTCCTGTGTATTGTTTTATGATTTTCTGATTGGAAATTTAATATCATTAAGAGGTCTCTGCTTCTTAGTTTGCATACATAACTTAATATTCAGTTTTATATTCTTTGTAAGAGTCAGTTTGGATGTAGTTTCAGTTACCAGTTGTATTCCTAGCTTATCATATGTTAGATTAGATGTGAATTTGCATTATTCTTGGATAAGGATATGTTAGTCACTAAAATGATTCCCTGACTAACTGAACATGGGCCTGTGTATGTCAGTCACTAAAACCACATCTAGATCAGATAACATCTACTGCAATGCAGTCTCTGTTGTGATTACTAGCTGTTTAGAGCAATGCAGACTTGTGTGTATTTTCAGTTGTAGTAACTTCTAATTCATGGTACACATGTCTGTACCAATTCCTAATTTTATCACTGTTCCTTGATTTACTGCAGAACGACTAGTTACTTGTGTGTATTTTTGTTGTGTTTAACTTTATCTATCCATTGACAGTCCTCATGGATTTTGACTTGTTTTTTCTGCTGCTCTACTAGCCAGTTCAAGACCCATAAAAGGTGAATGAAATTATTGTCAGAGCACTGAAAATTACTATCATTAACAAAGGCTGGGGTGGCCTTGGAACTTGTAAGTTCTCCTTAGTTATGCTTTTTGTTTCCTGGGCATAAGTTCTGATTTTGTTCAAAGAACTCCAGAAACCTTTCTTGCTATTGTTGTGAACTGCATTATTTTGGTAATTCTTTCTTGCTATTGCTGTGAACTGCATTATTTTGGTAATTCTTTAGATAGTTAGAAGTAACCGTTGGATCTTTAGACATTAGAATATGATTTGCTTGCCCAAAGAAATACATGATAGTTTGGTGGGGTGTGGTATTAGCCAGTTAGTTCTGAATACAGACCATGTCATGTCAAGATTGTGGGGCACCTGGTCTTCTTCCTCCACGGTGAGGAATCCCCTCCTACATGCGGACCACCTGATCTTCTTCCACTATTTTAGTTGTGGGCTGTTTCCGCAACTGAAGTCTGATGGAGTGGTACATGGAAACCCTGTGTGCAGAATGACACGACAGAGATGGAGCACCACATGTGGGAGGAGGCAGAGGAAGTGCTGAACTTGGACTTGCAGCTGTCGAGCAGCAAATGCTATTGACAACACTACTAACTTGTGGTAAGCCAACAACTAGCTCGAGTAAAGCTCACCTGTGTTATGCAATGTACTACTATATATAGTGCCAAGGAAACCTGTGAATTTGGTCTTTATTCATATGTTTGATGATACTATATAGATAGAACAAAAAAATATACATTCAGATCAGCACACTGAAATCATTGCCTAAAATAAATTAACATTCAGATCACTACACAAAAGTCATTGCCTAAAATAAATTAACATTCAGATCAGCAACAATTGCAATTCTTAGTACTTTAGATTACCAAAAAAATGTTGCAACCCCTTGACCATGGTGATTAGTTGATTTCTAATTTTAATTGTTCCTATCATGGCTTCCATTTTCTAATATTGCAAGTAATTAGTTAATTGATTTGATTTTTGTAGGAGGTCATCATTACACTGCAGATTTTAGGCATACTTTGGCCAGATTTTTTTTAGTTTCCCTTGTTCTGTATCTCGACGCAGAAGGTTCTACCATTGTCTCTGTTGTGATTACTAGCTGCTTAGAGCAATGCAGACTTGTGTGTATTTTCAGTTGTAGTAACTTCTAATTCATATACATGTTTGTACCAATTCCTAATCGTATCACTATTCCTTGATTTACTGCATAACGACTAGTTACTTGTGTGTATTCTGTTTAGTGGCTAATGCTATGGATGAACCAGATTGAAAAGTTGCGGTTGTGCAAAACTAGGTCGACAGCAGCACAACAGCTTGTCTGATCTCAGGTGAGCTAGGCCAGTATCTTCTATTTGTTGGGATTTTAGTTAGTCTAAAAATAATACTCAAATTTTATTCTCCTTGAGCTTTCTCCATGGTTAATTCTGAAAACTTGGCTGCAATTTTCCACTACATGTATATTTTAAAAATGTACTGTTATTGTAAACATTATCTTGATTTATTAGCTTTATGATATTTTTACCTGAGCTTTATGAACTGTTATTCTACCTAAGCTTTGCATTACCCAAAGAGCTTGTAAGACCAGCGAACATTAGTGAATTGCATTAACTAGTTACAGGCCTACAAAATTGGCATCTAGTGTTTCTCACAAGGATGCGTGGCAGATTTAGAAAATCTAATCAGCAGGGTGATGAACACAATCTAGTGTTTTTCGTAGCTTTGTCAGATGGCAGTGCAAAGTAGAAGGGGGCACACTGCTTATATATTGTTCTAATTTCTAGCTGGATATATTTGTATAGCTTTTGTGTTTCTTTTTTAGATTAAAAGAAACCGCTAATTAGAAATGCAATAGGGCTGCAACTATCAAACTTGATTTAGATATGCTCTAATGCTGATTATTCGGTACTTGCCTATAATCTGCCATTGAAAGATTAAAGTAGCAATCAAGTTTTGCTATAACCTTGTCTCATTGTAGTGATTTAATACCATTCATTCTCTGTCCAGCTATTTATTTTCATTTGTGTTTTGTTCATTTTCAGGTTGCTGCCTTGCAACAAGCAAGACAAGTGAGGGACATGACAGCCTATGCGAGGTGCAGTTCACTTTGTGTTGAAAATCAGGATGAGATCAATAGCATTCGTCCTTTGCTTTTTAATTAAGGAGTAGGTCATTAGTAGTTACTTTCGCAATGATCCAGACATGTATTTTGACTTCAGACCTTGTGTGATTTGGTCCTGTGAGTACTAAGTTAATGTATGTGTTGATATGCTATTTAATGCAATTGACTAAGTTAATATATGTGTTGTGAAATGGTCGGTTCTATATGAGATGTTTGTTTCTGTTGTATGTGTCATGATGGGCTGAAAAATGGCCTACCTTTGATTGTGCCCCATTAATAAATGGGTAGTCTGTATAGAGATGTAAGCGTCCACGTTGGCATCAATGTAAGCATACAATTGGTGATATAAGCATCCATGTCATCGTCCACATAAGCAGTCTAGATGATGTGGCAATTCATCTGTGACGATTTAGAACCGTCACAGGTAACGGGTTTGGGCTGGGCTAACTAGGCCTTGGGTTCAACTGTGACAGTTTGAGATCGTCACGGATTCTGTTAATCTGTGACGATTTTGTGAAAATCGTTACGGAGGTTAATCTATGACGCTCAATCCATGACGTTCTCTGAAACCGTCATAGATGATGCTGTTTGGTCGAAAACCGAATGAAGACATATAAATAAAATAATTGTAAAGCAAGGGAGACACATGCACACATTCGAGAACCACATATTTCATTAATTCTTTCTTGAATATACAAAATACATGATCAACGAAAAAAAATGTCTTCTTCCGCCTTCAGCTCATGCTTAAGGAGAGGTCTGACTTATAAGAAAATTGCGTAGTTCGCCGATTCCCGGGGCCTGTTGGGTGCGTCCGGTTAATTACATCCGCAAGACGAGCTTACGGAAAACCTCCGATTAAGCTGCGCTTTATGGTCGTCAAGTATTGATTTGATCATCGTCAGCCATATGCGAGATATGGCATAGTAACAATATGGGTGGCTTTATGTCGCCAAAGCTTGGTCGTGACATCGCCATCGCCACGTCGGAGTAAAAAACGGAACATATTGTTAATGAAGGGGATGACTTTCGCCTCGTCGGTGCCCAGTCATGTACGCCGGCCTTCATTAACACGGACGTGTGTGAGTTGCCTTTGCCTCGTCGGTGCCCGGCAACGATGTGTCCGATCCCGTAATTGGGACGTGTCGGTGGAATAATGGTCTCGCCTTATCGGCACTTGGCCAGAGTTCCGTCTAGCCTCGTCGGCACTAGACGTAGATGAATATATAGTAAAAAGTCCGCAACAAATTAGCGGTACGAGTATTGTTCGGATGATGCTTTCTCATGGGATCAAATCGACAGCCTCCCGGCGTCCGCATTTTATAATGAAACGAGACATTCTCATCTCGTGTGTCTCAACTTTTTCATCATTGTGACAAACGGCTGCGATGAGCGGGGTTTTCCCGTCTCATGCGTCTCATCTTTTCTCATCGCGACGAGCGGGGGTTTCCTGTCTCGCGCGCTACGACGAGCGGGGCGTTCCCGTCTCGCGCGTCTTGATTTATCATCACGACGAGGGGGTTTCCCGTCTCGCGCATCTTGATTTATCATCACGACGAGGGGGGTTTCCCGTCTCGCGCGCTGTGATGAGCGGGGCGTTCCCGTCTTAGGCATCTTGACGTTTGTTATCGCGACGAGCGGGGGTTTCCTATCTCGCGCGCAGCGACGAGCGGGGCGTTCCCGTCTCGCACATCTTGATGTTTATCATCGCGACGAGCGGGGTTTCCCGTCTCGTGCGCTGCGACGAGCGGGGCGTTCCCGTCTCGCGCGTCTTGACGTTTGTCATCGCGACGAGCGGGGTTTCCCGTCTCGTGCGCTGCGACGAGCAGGGCGTTCCCGTCTCGTGCATCTTGGCTCTTATATGGCTTGGCTTCATCATCAGCAACTCGACTACGACCTCGCTCGGCGAGGGTTCTGATGTCGTCAAGTTGCTGGCCTTCTCACGATAGTAGATCAAAAGAACCGATGACATTGCCATATTTTATTGCTCATATGGATTTGTTAATGCATCCGAGTTGTGCGCTCACCAGGAAACGTGACGGCTGAAGTGGCCGGCATGGTCGCAGCTGAAAGGGATGCCGATGCATCCGTCCGGGCTTGCTTCTCGGCGTGCGGCGCTGGCCTGGAAAGAACTCGGCAGTGCGTGGGCGACAAAATTTAGTAGACGTTCGGCGGCGTGTACGCGTGGATGTGTGGATGCATGAACCCCCTTCTCCGTAGAGACTTGGCTCCTTTATATAGGGAACAGGTAGGGCTACATGGCGGGACTCCTGGCCACACGCATGTGCCGCCGGGAGTTTGTTACAACCGAACGAGATATTTGGAGCAAGCGTCCGTTGTTGAACCTCTACTCCGTATACGAGATAGATGAACCCTCTCCTGGCTAAGCAATGGGCCGAAACCAATCCAACAAGTATGCGGTGCTGTAGATTATTTATCTCTTTCTCACATGCAATCCCTGAGACATGGGCCCAACAAAATAGAGCTCCATTGCATCTCACGTAAAACAAGCAAGTCCAAAATACGTACACGTATTCTGTTGCTACAACAACTCTTGCGGCCGATAAACATGCCTTGGTAATCCATATATGTGTATATCCAAGAGTTCTAAAATATTTTAGGTCACGTATCGAATCGTGCCGCACCGCGACGCACCGACCCGGTTGGCGCACAATTATTATACCAAAAATACATGGTACACGCCGGCGAGCTGTACAGTTGGTTCTGAGCGTATACAAGCACACGTACATATACGACAGCCCTTGTTAGCTTTTTTCCTATCTGCATGTCACAAGCATAAACACGTTCATGCATGACCAGTACGTAGCATGTTAGCTTCTTCTTTTGATCACGCGAAGAAACTAGCTAGCTGCTTCTATCTGCACGCCACGAACATATATACGTTGAAGATGCATGGCCCATGTGTCATAGGATTCTCCATAATTAGCAACTTTATAAACATGTGCCTTGCGTACCGCTTCAAAATAAATGACATATATCATTATTATTCTTTTTTTTTGATAAAAATAATCATCAAACAGATGCCACCCGCCGAGTCGAGTCTATGCGTGAAGCAGCAGAGGCTTGACTCGGGGAAATACAACTTCGATGAACGCCCTGGCCGCATGGTCGTAGCCTGGCAAGTATTTAGAAAATATGGCGAAAAATCCATGCCACCCTTTGAGTAATAGCAATAAGCAGGATATAGCGAAGATCATACCATATCCTGAATTTTTGACCAAAAATACTGGTGACTGCCAATAGAATATTGAATTCTTGATGAAATTTATCAAGGTGGATTAGAGCATTTAAATACAACGGTGCCACCGATCCATCTTGAAGGATTTCACAGCTCCACAATCGTCGCACTGACTTGTTTCACTGCTCACAAATAAATAGCATATATCCGAAAATTCATAGATGCACTGCCGAAATATAATTCAGCTAAATTGCCACATAGACCAATTTGTGGGTGTAGACCATCTCGACACATAAGCCGCGGTGGGCATTAACATAGATATGCCTTAAGTTCCTCTTGTATTTCAAGGGATGAGGATGTTGTTCTCAAAAGGAGAGGAAAAAAATGATGACTTGCTGATCATTTTTTTTTAAAAAAAATATCGGCTTTTCCATGAGTCACCAAGCTATAAAGCATCTTCCAATGACGTCATTCAAGGATGTATTTTGACATAAGGAAGTCAACAACACAACTTTCATATGAGGTTCAGTTTCCTCGTGATAACCGTGTTAAAAGATTAGCACTTCATTAGGACCTCTCAGGGTCAGAAAAACTCTCTCCGAGCCTCCCTTCAGTCATATGCCTTACACCTTTTACCTTTGTCCAGTAAGGAATATAGGATACGGCTATATTTTTTTTTGAATTGGTTTGGGGAAAACTAGTTGAGGCGATTTTTTTTGCCTTTACTTTTGCCGAGGATGATGAATAGCTACCCTCCTCCTTCCTTTGCTTCACTTGATATCTTGACTTCATTTGACTATTGAGAGATTCGAGACTTTTGACTGCGTCTCTTTTTTTTTCTCTTTTTGTTTTGCTTCTTGGACTTTGTCTTCAATGAATTCAGAGGGTAGCTCTTCATCTTTGTGTACCTAATAATCCTCGCAGGCTTTTTTTTTTGCCCTTGTTATCACCTCTTAGGGTGGCATGTGGCTTCACACTTGATCTGGACTTTTGTCGAGTCAGGTAGCCCTTTCATGCTCTTTTCCCTATAGTCTCCCTAGAGGCTTGGTATTCCCTTTTAATTGGACGTAGGTGAAGGATATGACGAACCCACGACTTCCAGGGTCAGCGCGAATTGAAATTCATCCACCCACTTTTATCCCTTATTGGTGCCAACCATGTGCTTGTGTTGAGGTCGCTTTACCCCAAACTTAAGTTGGTTGGGACATTCCCTGACTAGGGACACGCCTTGAATGACAACCACCAGAGGATTGAGCTTGATGATATATATAGGAGAAAGCCTTTTGTTGTTGGACGCGATGTCCATTCAGTTTAAAACACATTTTCTATAATGAGAGAAAACGTGTTGTTTTTTTTTCTCTTTAACAAAAATAAATAAATAAAACAGCAAAAGGGGCGAGGATCGCACGACCGTTGGTCACGTGAAATATTTCTTCAAATATCTACCATTGATGGGCGGCATAGGACGGAGTCCTTGGTAATCTATCAGCTGATATGCACCACCGTCATAGACTTGCTCAATGACAAATGGCCCTTCCCACTTTGGCTCAAATTTCCCCTTCGTCCTGTGTGTAACGACGATAGGGCGTCGAAGAACAAGCACAAGTTCGCCTTTGCGGAAAACTCGCTGCTTGACAAGTTTATCATAGGCTCTCACCATGTTCTGGCGATATAGCTCTAAATTTTGGAGTGCGTTAAGACGACCCTCCTCCAAAGCATCCAGCTCCTGAAAGCGAAGCCGGATCTGTTCATCGTTCGTGAGTTCATCTTGGACAGCCACCCGTAATGATGGGAGTTGCACTTCGAGTGGCAAGACCGCCTCACTTCCATAAACGAGGGAGTACGGCGTTGCTTGTGTCGGAGTACGAGTAGTAACCCGATACGCCCATAAGGCCTCGAAGAGACGATCATGCCAATCTCTCTTATATTTTGTCACGGTCTTTTTAAGTATTTTTCCAAGGGTCTTATTGAACGCCTCAGCAAGCCCATTAGCTTGAGGATAATATCCCGTGGAATAATTCCACGCAATGTTATACTTTGTGATGAACCTTTGCATCTTAGTGGATGTGAACGCCTTAGCATTGTCGGATGTAATACTCCGTGGAACCCCAAAACGATATATAATATGTCGCTCTAGGAAGTTGATGACGTTGTCTGTCTTCACTTCTCGTAGAGGTATGGCCTCAGCCCACTTGGAAAAGTAGTCAGTTGCGGCCAGAATGTAGTGATGTCCCTTAGATGAGGGGGGCTCGATGAAGCCAATAACATCAATTCCCCACGCATTGAATGGCCATGAGGGAACAGTAGGGTGAAGCGGAACCGGTGGTTGATGCTTGAAGTCACCATGAATTTGACAGTTGTGACAAGTCTTAGCAGTTTTGAGGCAATCGGCCATGATTTTTGGCCAATAGTATCCAGCCAACCTGATCCTGTGATACATCTTGGCACCACCTTGATGACCACCACACACTCCATGGTGCATCTCTTGTAATATCTGATCAGCTTCCTTTCTCGAGACACACCGTAGAAGTATTTCTTGGCCAAACGATCGTCGGTACAAGATCCCGGCCTTGTAGATATATGATGGTAGGCGCTGTTGCAAGCGATGTCTTTCCACCAAATCATCCGGCCAAGTGCCGTGATTAAAATAATCAACAAATGGCTTACGCCAATCATCTTGTTCCACAATCATTGTCGTCACCTGGTTGACTTCATACTCATCAGGGACGAGTTCTAGGACAGCAGGGAGTAGCCATCTCTCTTCTATTTTTATTTGAGCGGGCTCGCCACCTGGGAGCACAAGCGCTGCTGCAAGTTTAGCCAATGCATCAGCTGAGGCATTTTTGCCTCGTGGAACATGTAAAACTTGAATATTTTGAAATTTCTCCATGAGCTTGCGTGCTACCATGTAATATGGCACCAGCTCAGGTTTGCGTACCTCATAAATATCGTTAATTTGGCGAACAACAAGCTGAGAGTCACCATATGCATGCAAATTCTGAATATCCATAGAAAGTGCAAGTAAGAGGCCAAAGATGAGAGCCTCATATTCAGCTTCATTATTTGAACACTCTTCTTTAAGGAGGGAGAAAGAGTGGTAGAGGGTCTCGCCTTGCGGCGTCTTGAATACGAGTCCAGCTCCAGCTCTTTTGTTGAGCGTGCCGTCAGGATTCGTTTCGGCACGAGATGCACCATCAAAGTATAATTCCCATGGTGATTCGACACCAACTGAAAATACCTCTTCATCAGGTAAATCAATCACTAGTGGCGAATCATCTGGCACGGGGTGTGCTGCAAGAAAATCAGCCAAAGCTTGGCCTTTAACTGCTTTTTGTGGGACATAAGTAATATCAAATTCCATCATAAACACAGCCCATTTACCAAGACGTCCCATTAGGGCCGGTTGGTTTAGCACGTACCTTACCGGGTCCGCCCTTGCTATGAGCTGAATTTGGTGCGCCAGCATGTAGTGCCTCAACTTCTTCAGCGCGAAGACGAGGGCCAAGCACAACTTCTCTATAGGTGAGTAGTTATGTTCGGCACCTACCATGGTGCGGCTCAAATAGTAACAGGCTACCTCCTTTCCTTCATCATTATGTTGTACGAGCAGCGCGCCCACCGAAGAGGGCTGCGTAGCAATATAAAGAATTAGTGGGCGTCTGCTTACGGCCACCGCTAGGACAGGTGGGTTAAGCAAATACCTTTTAAGGCTGTCGAGTGCATTTTGGCATTGCTTGTCCCAATGGAACGGCACACCCTTTTTCATTAATCTTGAAAATGGCTGAGTGCGCCCCGAGAGATTAGATATGAAGCGTCGAATATACGCGAGGTGACCCTGCAAAGATTTAAGGTCACCCAAATTTTGAGGGGTCGGCAAATCAAAAATAGCCTTAATTTTTGTTGGCTCAATTTCGATGCCTCGATGGCGAACAATAAAGTCTAAGAACACACCTGATTGCACCGCAAAGGCACATTTAAGCGGATTCATTTTTAGTTGATACTTCCGTAGCCTATTGAAGACAATACGTAGATCATCCTGATGGTTTTGCCGATCTTTTGTTTTCACGACCAGATCATCAATGTAACACTCGACTGTCTCGTGGATGAGGCCATCAAAGGCCACAGTCATAGCACGTTGATAAGTCGCGCCCGCATTTTTTAAACCAAATGTCATGACAGTGTAGTAGAAATTCCCTTTGGGCGTTCGAAATGCCGTATCAAACGCATCTTGTGGGTCCATCTTAATTTGGTTATAACCTGATGACCCATCCATGAAGGACAAGGCACCATAGCCTGTGGTAGCATCGACTACCATCTCTGTGATGGGAATTGGAAAATCATCCTTAGGACAAGCGCGGTTCAGATCACGAAAATCAACGCAAATCCGAAGCTGGCCATTCTTTTTCTCAACAGGAACAATGCTGGATAACCAACGGGGATACTGCGCCTCTTTTATAAAGCCCGCAGCAATTAATTTATCAACCTCAGTAATTATATCATTTTGCAGCTTGGGACAGACACGGCGAGGTTGCTGCTTGACTGGCCGAAATCGAGGGTCGATGGCAAGCTTGTGAGTGGCGACACGAGGGTCAAGCCCAGGCATCTCTTTGTAGCTCCATGCAAAACAGTCCCGAAACTCCATTAAGAAGGTTCTATAACTTTCATGTTCCTCTAATGTGAGGGTTGTGCTCACAAAAGTGGGGCGTGGGTCATCGTCAGTTCCAAGGTTGACCTCGACTAGCTCGTCAACAGTCAACTGGCCACCATCTTCGAGTTGTTGAGGAGCGGGAGCAGCACCAAGAACTTCATCTAGTTCCACATTCATTTTTTCGTAGACTCGATCCAGAAGGTATTGTTCATCTCTCAGCCCTTGATGAGCATGAGCAGCAGCTTGGAAGGAACGTGGTTGGTGAGGTGTAGAATATGGGCTACAATCCTTCTTGCCGGAGGTTGCATCATCCATGTCATTTTTATCTGGGATGACGGACGTCATACTGCACATCACTCGTTGCGGATCATTATTTTTATCTCCTTCACTTTCTGCCGAATCCGAGTGAACATAACCCAAACCATATTTCGGTCGAGTCTGGTATGCCCTCTTTTGAGTCCTCTTAGCAATCTTTTCTATCTCCTCCCACCACTCTACGCATATGGCGGGTGGTGGTGGTAGCCTACAATTTTGTCGGAGATTAATCCCAGACTTCTCGAGTAAGCGAACCATCCTTGGTTCAGCTTTTGTAGTAATAGCAGTTTCTTCTGTTTCTAAACAGGCTTTCGGTAATTTAATGACAAAATCACAAGGCAATGCGTGTGGTGCTTTGTAGAAAAGCATAGGAGGTTTGTAGCCTACTTGGCCAGGCACCAGCCACACATCTAATGGCGTCGTTACGGACGTGTACATTGATGGAGGCTGTTTCAGCCCGGCCTTCCGTTGATCCTCTATTTCCGCCACTCTTTTGCGCACCATCCCTTCTGGAGGAACCATGGTTCCCCTCTCTGTGATATTAGTGCGTAGCATCAAGGGAGGTGGCATGTCATTTTTTGATGTGAGAAGCTTAGGGACTCCTCGAGCACCTGCAGAATTAAGATGGGTCAAGTCATCGGAGTTTAACGACTTTATCATTGAAGGATCTTTTACTTCAGCCCCGATAGTCAGCTGGGGTCTTGGAACAGACCTCAAGAGGATAGGCGTAGCTAAAGCTCCTGAACTTGGTGCTGATAGAGCATTCTGAGTGTTACTGGATGGTGTAACCATAAGAGATTTCCCGTGCCTTCTAGCTTGTTCTTTCCTTTGATTTCTTTTGCCAGAATGTGGGGTGCCGAAGGCATCTGGCTCAGAAGATGCAGTCGAGCCAGGGGTAATAATTATGTCAGCGGCTGGTGCGACACGCCCCTGATGTTTACTTAACTCCCCGCCTGAAAAATAATATTTTGCGTCGGCATGATGCGACTCATGAACGGTATAAGGGGACTCATTAGCAGCGATCCGGTGCTGCATTCCTTTATTATCAAGGAATTTTAGGCATTGGTGGAGCGTCGAGGGGACTACTTGGTATTTATGTATCCATGGTCTACCCAAGAGCGCCGAGTATGATGTATTTGCTTCAATAACGAAGAATCGCACCTTAAAGCTGAAAGTGGACATTTGAATCTTCACGGTGATAGAACCCAGGGCTGAAGTTCCCTGGTTATTGAACCCACAGATCACCACCTCGGTTGGTTCAAGGTCATCCATCGTAAATCCAGCGCGTGTAAGGCTTCGAACTGGCAAAATATTCACCGCGGAGCCAGGATCAATGAGCACTCGACGCAAATGGGCGGTGCCTATATTTCCCTCGATGTAAAGTGGGCGATTATGATTATCATCCTGCACCAGCTTATCTTCCTCTGAAAAGGTGATTTCATTGACTTCGCTTGCATTGCAAAGAAGCCGGTGTTTAGCCATAGTGACTTCATAGACTTCTGGAGCTTCTAGTGCTTTGATGAGGGCTTAACGCAGCTCTGGAATTAATAGCAATGCGTCATAGACGCTCAACAATGCTGGGATGCACTTTAAGTGTGCTACAACATTGTAATCAATTTTATGAGACTCTCCCTCACTATTGACTGGAGTATCTTGTGTGTTTTCTTGAGCGGTCACATCCTTTGTACGAGGAGCATCTTCCTTGGCACCCCTTTTTGGCTGAGGCTTTTGAAGCTCCGACAAGTTCTTCCCGCTCCGCAAATTCATGTTAACTTCTACTTCAGAACATTCTGACGACCCTTCATCCATAAGCATTTGGTGCTCACGAGGTGTAAGTGCGTCATCTGCTTCAGAATTGGTTGTGTCATTATATTTTAGAACCACATTACATGGAGCCGTACCTGACTGTGGATACAGTATAGCACCCTCCTTTTTACCCTGTTGTTCATTGTTTGCAGCTTCAGGTTGCTGTCCCCAATTACGGGGTATGAATTGTCTTAGCGTAGGCAAAGTTCGCCCTCGTCGAGGGAACGATTCATTTCCTTGCGACTTAGGCACAAATCTGGGCGGCATACGACGACGACTCGGGTCATGCCACCTATACGAAGGCACATCTATAGAATGTAAAATTCTACATCCTGAATCACGTTGATGCATATGTCTTGGCAACAGTTTGTGACGTGCAACTGTTTGCCAAGTATTGGGATTTCGCCCAGTTATTTCTTGAGGGAGCTCCAAATTTTCTAATCGATGCTCAACCTGAGCCAGTGGAACCCAGTCATCATCACTTTTATTTGCACTGTCCATCTTCGTAGTTATCGTATTTACCACATGAAAATCTGGATTGACAGCGTCAGGTGGGACGGCCAACCTCTTTTCGTCGATGGCCCTTTGTAGCCATTCTTTAAAAGCGACACAATCTTCAATGACATGTCCAACATACCGATGGTAGGGGCAATACAAAGGATTGTCCACCATCTTAACTTGTTCCGGCCTCTTAGGATCAGGTAGGGTGAGGTACTCATGCTCCATAACCTGTTGGAAGAAAGCCTTCACCACCTCTCGACGAAAAATGTATTGCTTTCGAAGGAGCTCTTGAATAGATGGTCTTGTCTTGCCCCCATTATTATTATTTCGCATGCCCAATACAGGCACACTCCTTTGATGCGTCGAGGCTTCTACTCTTGCTGTGTTAGCCTCGGCTGGAGCCTTCTGTTTGCCACCATTATTATTATTATTATTCTTGAAGGTTGAATTAAACCTCTTGACATTATCGGAAGTGCTAGCATTCTTGTAGAGTTCCATAATCTGAGGCGATTTTTCGAACTCCAATTTTGTTGCCGCCACCGCTGAGCTGAGCGCACTAAATGTTTTGGGCTCACGCCGAGATACTTCAAGTGACCAGTGTTGTTGCATGCCGTAGACGCACATCTCAATTGCATCTTCGGGATCCATCTCGCGTGCAAGGCGTACATAGCTGTTACGAAAACGGACTATGTAGTCATCAATTTTTTCATCACGTCTTTGGCGAACTTGCGATAACTCAATTATTGAGAAATCTTTCTTCATTGATACAAAGTGCGCCTTGAATAGCTCCTTCATGGTTTTCCAGTCGGGTATGGTGCCAACTGTCAAGCGACTATACCAATGAAAGGCTGCGCCTGTTAATGAGCTGGAAAATTGTCGTAACAAGAGAGACGGGCTACGAGCAGTGTCGCCGCACATTGCCTCAAAGTATGACAAGTGTTCCCGTGCGTCTCCTGTTCCGTCGAATTGACGAAACTTTGGTGGATTCCAGCCAGCTGGGAATGGCACTAAATCATGCCATGCCTCATAAGGCTTATCAAGCTCATAATCAGACGATTGCGGGGATTGATCAGCATTCACTTGTCTCATCTTCTTATTTATTAGGTCTTCAATGATAGTGTGAAAATTCTTCAAAGTGTTCGGGGGAGGTGCAACATTAGCTGTCGCACCCTGTGAGGCAAACAGTAATTGGGGCGGAGGTTTGGGCAACTCATCATTAGTTTTGGGCGCGTGCCCTGTATCTTCTAGCTCTTCTATTTGTGGGTCAACCGCAACCTTCGGAGTTCGGGGTACCCCCTGCCCAGTACCCGTCAGGATCTCAAAAAGTTGATCAAATTTCAGGGACAAATTATTTATTTGCTGTTGCTGAATACGCAACTTCTCATCAACCGACCCATCATGGGCTCCCTGGTCACTCGTCCCCGGCCAAAGGTGCTGGGGCATTCCATATTGTGGATCCTCAAGAAGTGTCTTATCTTTATTTTTGGGATCTGACTGTGCAACATGGCCTGTATCATCCTTCCTATTGGGATCAACAGGATCACCTTGCTTTTGAGTTTGATCCGTGACCATGTGCGCCGGGACGGTGTTTTGAACTTCATCTTCACTCTCCTCGTCTGAAGCTATAGAATGAGCGAGTTCAGAATAACGAGGAGAACTCGTGTGCTGCTCCAGAGATACGCTGGATTTGCCATCTGACTCTCCATCTTTGAAGTCTCGATCAACCGGAGTCATAGTGCCTTCAATTTTTTGCGTAGCAATGCCTTTTAAGTGAGTTAAGGCACCCGGACGCCGTGCCACCCTCTCTAAAGAGGCAGGATTTTGAGGGAGTTGCGATCGCAAGTCATTGTAAGCACGTGGGGATAATTCTCCCTCAGACTTAGAGCTACCAGAAGTAATAGGGAAGCATGGAGCTGATGACATGTCTTCCCTTTCTCGATTATCGGATCGTTTGAACCCGCGGCGTACTTTTGGGAGCAACCCATTAAAAAGGCTGTTTTGGGATTAGGCACAATCTCTTCATCCGAGGGATACGAGAAATCATGAGTAACTTGTGTAGGCACCCATGTCGGGTCATCTTCATGTTCAGACTGTGTGGTCGTAGTGCCACACGAGGCCATATGAATAGAGGATGTAGAACCATGTTCCCTATCTTCCATTTGCATTTTTTTGGACTGCTCTCCTGATTGGGGAGTAGTCAACATAGCTTGCTCGGTCCCCTTCATTGGAGATGGTGGGCGCGTCTTTTCTTGCGGGACATCTTTATGGAGCTCTTTCATAGTGATATCGTTTTGCTTTAATTCTTCCAAGGGTCCCTTTGTGGAGGGTTGGAGCGAAGGGCTCTCTTCTTTGGCTGCACTTGGGCTTTCCTCCCCTTGTAGTTGTCGTGGTCTTGGCACAAGGCGATCCACGAGATATTTGTATCTCTCATTTTGGAGTAAAGTAGGCGAGAGGCGGAGTGTAATCTTGTCATAGAAGGGGTGAACTTGCCCTTCGGGGCGAACCCGAACATGCACGCTGCCAAGTACTAGATCTTGAAGCTCTTGGTACATGGCACGTCGATTCCTCCTACGGTTTTCACGTTTGCGTTGATTAGCCGTAGGAGGCCGTGGAGCTTTAGGTGGAATTGCCGGAGTCGGCAATAGTGATGAGTTCACTTGAGGACCTGACGAAGACGCCACCTGTGTAGGTGCGGCCTTCGGGCGTGGCTCCTTTTGCGAAGATTGCCTTTGTTGTGCGGGTGGTATACCTGTAACGTGCTCATGTTGTTGCTCTTTCGCCTGATATTGGTTTCTTTCAAAATCTCTTGGTTGCCATTCTTGGCGTGCCCACGAATTCTAGCGAGGGGGCAATGGAGTCTGTCTCGAATGATGAAACGGGCGCGGAGGGTAATCCCTCCGTGGTGCTAGCGTCTTCCGTTCATTTTGAGGACGACAGCTAGCAGCGTAGTGCCTGCTACCAGCTTGTTGAGAAGATTCAGGAGCATGACCATAACGACCAGGGCCTTGGTACTTAGACCTGCCACCAGTTCGTGCGAATGGCCTTGCTTCTTGGAAGTTACAGACAGGAGAGACAGGCCTTCGACCACCCCCTGTATATGCAGTTGGTTGGCGACTTTGGAGCTGCTTCTGCAACTCCTTCATTTGATCTTGCAGCTGCTGAAATTGTTGCTGGAGCTGATCGACTGGTGGTGTATTTGCATGAGGCTCCGGTACTTCATTCTTAGTGCCACAAATTTATTTTCCTCAGGGATAGAATCAGCCGTGGCATGGTATGATGCAACCATCATCGGTGGGTGAAGGAGAATATTTTCAGCGGGAGCTACAATTCCGCGCCCAGGAAATTTGGCAGCACGTTTTAATGTGCGTGTCCAGAATTCATTCATAATAGCTTGCCTAACAAGCTTCTTCAATTCATTAGGCCTCTTGGACTTTACAGATAGCACATAAGGCTCTCTCACAACGTCAAGGAACTCAGAGACGTGTGACTTTTGTTTGAGTGTCGTGCTCCTGACAACATGAGCGCTTATTTCAGCATGGAGCTTCTTGATGTCGCTCCGCTTCCTTCGGTAGTTGCGAAGAGTATTTTTGTTGTTCCTAGAGCGTGCATTGCACATCGACCAGGACAAGGAGTAAGAGGCATCGTTAAGTGCCTCGAGGACTTTGGCCTCGGTGATTGGATAGCTTGGCTTTAGTGCATCCGAGAGCATCTCGGGCTTCCTCAGCAGTTCCAGAGCGTTGGTGACAACAGTCTGTCTTGCTTTCCTGGCTTTAGCAGCTGCACGCTTGCGCGCTTTCTTCGATTCTGCGGCTTGAGTTTGTGCAGGATCTTGTGTAGGATGGTAGTACTTCTTGTCTCCGTGGGTGAAGACCGCCATGGGAGCGTGAGTGCCGAAATGAATCAGGCATGGAGCAGGAGAGAACTTCATCGCCTCCTCAATGGTGACGGCAGGGAAGGACTCACCTGCGAGGGGGAATCCTTCAATTAGTACACCATGCAATTAAACTTGTACGGATGAACGTATATTTTTTCTAAAGCTTCACGTGTATATAACAAACATATACACGGTGCGCTCCTCTATTTTTTAAGGCTCCGGCTGCTTTGATCATCAAGCCGTGCTTAATTTCTTTTCCTTTGGAACTCGGCGTAGGGGGGTGAACCAGGCACGTAAAGTAGGCACTGAACGGCCCTTTTGTGCGTATATGTATATATGAGTCTGCAACGCATAAGCATGCCAGACATTTTTTTTTACCCATGCAACAAGCATTATTGCTTTTCCTTCGTGCAGCAGCCAGGAGGCGTGTCTTCAGGGTGAGCACCGTCCAATCAACCATGAACGAGTGATCATTTTTTTTACAACCATTGAAGCGCAGCGAAGATGGGAGGAGAATCGGGTCCCACCAGGCGTGCCATTTTGTTTGGTCGAAAACCGAATGAAGACATATAAATAAAATAATTGTAATGCAAGGGAGACACATGCACACATTCGAGAACCACATATTTCATTAATTCTTTCTTGAATATACAAAATACATGATCAATGAAAAAAAATGTCTTCTTCCGCCTTCAGCTCATGCTTAAGGAGAGGTCTGACTTATAAGAAAATTGCGTAGTTCGCCGATTCCCGGGGCCTGTTGGGTGCGTCCGGTTAATTACATCCGCAAGACGAGCCTGCGGAAAACCTCCGATTAAGCTGCGCTTTATGGTCGTCAAGTATTGATTTGATCATCGTCAGCCATATGCGAGATATGGCATAGTAACAATATGGGTGGCTTTATGTCGCCGAAGCTTGGTCGTGACATCGCCATCGCCACGTCGGAGTAAAAAACGGAACATATTGTTAATGAAGGGGATGACTTTCGCCTCGTCGGTGCCCAGTCATGTACGCCGGCCTTCATTAACACGGACGTGTGTGAGTTGCCTTTGCCTCGTCGGTGCCCGGCAACGATGTGTCCGATCCCGTAATTGGGACGTGTCGGTGGAATAATGGTCTCGCCTTATCGGCACTTGGCCAGAGTTCCGTCTAGCCTCGTCGGCACTAGACGTAGATGAATATATAGTAAAAAGTCCGCAACAAATTAGCGGTACGAGTATTGTTCGGATGATGCTTTCTCATGGGATCAAATCGACAGCCTCCCGGCGTCCGCATTTTATAATGAAACGAGACATTCTCATCTCGTGTGTCTCAACTTTTTCATCATTGTGACAAACGGCTGCGATGAGCGGGGTTTTCCCGTCTCATGCGTCTCATCTTTTCTCATCGCGACGAGCGGGGGTTTCCTGTCTCGCGCGCTACGACGAACGGGGCGTTCCCGTCTCGCGCGTCTTGATTTATCATCACGACGAGGGGGTTTCCGGTCTCGCGCATCTTGATTTATCATCACGACGAGGGGGGTTTCCCGTCTCGCGCGCTGTGATGAGCGGGGCGTTCCCGTCTTAGGCATCTTGACGTTTGTTATCGCGACGAGCGGGGGTTTCCTATCTCGCGCGCAGCGACGAGCGGGGCGTTCCCGTCTCGCACATCTTGATGTTTATCATCGCGACGAGCGGGGTTTCCCGTCTCGTGCGCTGCGACGAGCGGGGCGTTCCCGTCTCGCGCGTCTTGACGTTTGTCATCGCGACGAGCGGGGTAATTTCCCGTCTCGTGCGCTGCGACGAGCAGGGCGTTCCCGTCTCATGCATCTTGACTCTTATATGGCTTGGCTTCATCATCAGCAACTCGACTACGACCTCGCTCGGCGAGGGTTCTGATGTCGTCAAGTTGCTGGCCTTCTCACGATAGTAGATCAAAAGAACCGATGACATTGCCATATTTTATTGCTCATATGGATTTGTTAATGCATCCGAGTTGTGCGCTCACCAGGAAACGTGACGGCTGAAGTGGCCGGCATGGTCGCAGCTGAAAGGGATGCCGATGCATCCGTCCGGGCTTGCTTCTCGGCGTGCGGCGCTGGCCTGGAAAGAACTCGGCAGTGCGTGGGCGACAAAATTTAGTAGACGTTCGGCGGCGTGTACGCGTGGATGTGTGGATGCATGAACCCCCTTCTCCGTAGAGACTTGGCTCCTTTATATAGGGAACAGGTAGGGCTACATGGCGGGACTCCTGGCCACACGCATGTGCCGCCGGGAGTTTGTTACAACCGAACGAGATATTTGGAGCAAGCGTCCGTTGTTGAACCTCTACTCCGTATACGAGATAGATGAACCCTCTCCTGGCTAAGCAATGGGCCGAAACCAATCCAACAAGTATGCGGTGCTGTAGATTATTTATCTCTTTCTCACATGCAATCCCTGAGACATGGGCCCAACAAAATAGAGCTCCATTGCATCTCACGTAAAACAAGCAAGTCCAAAATACGTACACGTATTCTGTTGCTACAACAACTCTTGCGGCCGATAAACATGCCTTGGTAATCCATATATGTGTATATCCAAGAGTTCTAAAATATTTTAGGTCACGTATCGAATCGTGCCGCACCGCGACGCACCGACCCGGTTGGCGCACAATTATTATACCAAAAATACATGGTACACGCCGGCGAGCTGTACAGTTGGTTCTGAGCGTATACAAGCACACGTACATATACGACAGCCCTTGTTAGCTTTTTTCCTATCTGCATGTCACAAGCATAAACACGTTCATGCATGACCAGTACGTAGCATGTTAGCTTCTTCTTTTGATCACGCGAAGAAACTAGCTAGCTGCTTCTATCTGCACGCCACGAACATATATACGTTGAAGATGCATGGCCCATGTGTCATAGGATTCTCCATAATTAGCAACTTTATAAACATGTGCCTTGCGTACCGCTTCAAAATAAAAGACATATATCATTATTATTCTTTTTTTTTATAAAAATAATCATCAAACAGATGCATAGTGACGGTTTTTTGGTGATCCATGACGGAAATTTTTCGTCATGGATTTACAGGTTTTTTGTACTGTAACTTCTCTACAATGAAGGCATACCCCGGTGCATTTAAACCCTTCCTTGAGTTTTACGAGTCTTTATCATTTATACTATGGTTTACTGCATTAAGTAATTAGGAGTTGAGTGATTACCCAATTGCTGCATTATCATCCTTAATTATTGCAATATCACCCTTGGTACCTGTTTTACTGAAAATGCGTAGTATGCTTCGCTATGCTTAATGAGTTAGGCCTTTAAATGAAATGCTTATATGGCCATGATGGCATACTTGATGAATAATGAAATATAAGAATGAACTTAAAAGATCGGATGGGTGGTTTGGCCACTGCTAACTTGCATTGAAAAATGAGTCTCAATGTAGTGTTTCCGCCTTATCAGTTAAGGATCGTACGTTGTTGGCCCTCGCGTCAAGGAGTTTTTATTAGTACTAGCCATGTACCCATGTTGGGTAAGCCTTACTTCGGCTATTTCATTTCGAGAACGTCTAACCTCGCACCGGGAGTGGAGAGATGGCGAGAGTAGCGTGTACCCTCGGGGCTAGAATTGGGCTGGGTTCGAGGAGTACTGTGCTCTCGGGTGGCGATGGACACGTTCTGGTTTTGGGTTACCCGGGTAAGAGTTGATATATGCAAGATTCGATTCTACATATATCATGTGGTTAGGAAGCCCCAGCCGGATAAATCAAGCGGTTCGAATCATCGTTACTCTACGAGAAAGGAGTCTTGGCCTTGCACCAACATCGTAGTTAAGAACTGAAATTTGAAGAAAGAATGAAAAAGATCTTGATGAGAATTATTTTGATCTAGATTAGGATCACTTAGAATTGGTTAATGAACCCTCAATGATAAAAATAAAATATTGAAGGTAAGGACTTACTTTAGTAAGCCTTTCTGCAAAAAAAATTTGATTCTTGAATACACGTACCTTGATTCCCTAAAGCTAGTATGCTCTTGGAGTCTTTTTCTTAGTCGGGTAAGTCTTGTTGAGTACTCTCTGTACTCAGGGTTTGTTAAACCCATGTTGCAGGTATTGACTGGCGCTGCTAATTAAGTCATGTCGGTGGGCTCCACGTGATCTGGTTATCTTCTCCTAACTTAGGTGTTCTACCTAAGTTGTCTTCTGTAGTTCTACTCGACTTCCGCCATTTAAGTTAAGTTTGTAAAAAGTTAACTTAATCATGATTTATAAATTCATTGTTGTTATTCTTTCGCACTCTGGTGTAAAGTTTTGTAACAAATATTGTAATGTTGTAGTTACTCTTTTGTTGATCCTGATATGAGTTGTCAAATGTAGTTGAATCGGGGTCCAGCGAGAGCACCCGACAGATCTTCTTAGGTTATCTGGTGTACATGCATAGCCGTCAGAGGTCTTAGTGACAATGACAGGTGCATGTGGGCCATATAATTTATGAGGTTCTGCTACAACAGAGCTCCGAGCCGAGAGGAAACGGGGCCACTACAAAAGTAGCCCTGCACGACCCAGCCGATCCAATGAGGCGTGCCCTGACACATCTACAGTAGAAGTCACGCCCTGGAGGAAAAGGAGGAACGGGCCGCTACGAAAGCTAGCCCTGCACCTGCCTCCACGTTCCCCTCGACTCCGACATCGCCACCTTGCTACCCAAGCCTCCTCCTTGAGTTATAAAAGGTGGGGCTGGGACTCCTTGGGGCAAGCTCTCTGGACTTCACAAGTTCATAGATACGCCCACACACACACACATCTTTAGCAGGGACTTGATATCCTTCTCCCTCTCTCGTCTTTCTTGTACCCCTTACTACAAGCGAAACAAAGAGCGGGTAGCTCAAGCGCCGCGAATGGAGTAGGGACATTCCGCCCGAACCGGTATAATTCTACGTGCCTATCTTAGCTCACCATCCGAGCCTAAAACGCGCAATCACACAAGTTTACTGGCCAAGGTTTTCCAAACCCCGACACCTTATCTTACTGATAGATATATATTTGGCTTTTTCCCCTAAAATATCTTAAGATTCATCACAATATCTCATTAGGGTCATCAAGGAGTTAATTGTCATCGTGTGAACTATTTTGTCTGTTGATAACTATGACAGACACCTCTCACGATTTTCACATGACAGCCAACGAGGACTGCATTGACATATACGCGTATAGTTATTTAGATTATATTAGATAACAAACTGATTGAAATTTTAGTTCACAATTTGGGGACCCTAAACAATTTTAATTTAAAAACTTTCTACAATTTTGATATAAAGTTTGTCTTCATTCGAGTTCAAATGAAAAGTTATGAATTATTTTTCGATATAGAGTTTTTAGATTTGCCCTGTTTTGACCTAGATGAGACTCAAAACCAAGTTTACAGACCAGGATGACACAACCGAACAAGTTTGAGAACCTATACGGAAGATTTCCAAGTTTAAGGATCAGGATGACACAGCCGAATAAGTTTAGGGACCTAAATGGTCGTTTTGCGAGTTTAGGGCCCGGGATGACGCAGACGAACAAGTTTAGGGACCGGTGATGGACTTTACTCATAAATAATTTTGGCTAGACGTCGACGTCTAATTTAATTATCTACAAATTGTTAGAATTTAATTTTTCTTAAGATTGTAGCCCATGCAGAAGCACGAGTTGATGGATTAACATACACACAATGACAGGTCGCCACAACAAGACAGCTATGATTATTATTGGAGCAGCAGTAGGGCCGGTGTCATTGGTTGTCGTGGCATGGCTTATCCTCTCTTGCTGGAAATGGACAAACAGACACCGTGGCTTTGAGAACCTAGGGAGCAAGCAGGGGCCTACTCGGTTCGCGTATCAGGATTTGGCAGCCGCGACAGACAATTTCTGCGAAGAACGGAAACTCGGAAAAGGTTTCTTTGGGGTGGTCTACAGTGGCTACTTGAAGAAATTGGGATGTGATGTAGCGGTAAAGGAAATCCTGAATAAGCCAAATGTTGTGCCGGGACCAAACAACAGCCATTTTTATGCCGAACTCAACGCGGTCACTTTAGTAAAGCACAAGAATCTTGTCAAACTCTTTGGTTGGTGCAGGGGAAACAGCTGCAACTTTGTTGACTTCATGTGCTGGTGTCGGAAGAACCAAAACAATAAGCTCTTCCTTGTCTATGAATTGATGCCTAAGGGAAACCTTCACGACAACCTACACAAGGAGGAAACACTACCTTGGGAAACAAGGTCAGTAATTAAGACACCCTCGCATATGTGTACTTTAATCGAACATCCATGGCAGCCTATTACAACTTTTAAGGTTTATTACATATATATATACCTCTATATATGTTTATCTCTATCTATAATCAGGTACAAGATAGTGAAGGATATCACATCTGCCCTTCTTTACCTCCACCATGAGTGCGATCCCTTCATCTTGCACAGAGATATCAAGCCGAGCAACATACTTCTTAATGACAACTTCAATGCTAAGCTTGCTGACTTTGGCCTATCGAGGATCGTTGATCCTGTGAATTCAAAGATCCTCACTATCCCTGTAGGAACCGAGGATTACCTAGACCCACAATGTAAGAAGGCCGTCGGAGTGGTTGAGTTCAGCCGTAGCTCCGACGTCTACAGCTTTGGTATCGTCCTGCTCGAGATCGCCTGCGGCAAGCAAGGCAGTATGCTTCTTAGGGATCAAGTCTGGCAGCTGTACATCAACAGGTCTCTCCTGCAGGCCGCTGATGACAAGTTAAAGGGCGAGTTCATTATAAGCGAAATGGAGAGTGTGCTCATCCTAGGGCTCTGGTGCTCCTACCCTGATAGTAACAAGAAGCGGCCTACCATGGAGCAAGTAATGGCAGTCCTGGAACATGGCAGGCCACTGCCAGACCTCAACTCATTGGACACTATTACTTCATCAGTTTCGACGCAACTGGAATTGGAAATGTACATCGACCTGCATGCACCTACCTCTGCTGCCAGCTCCTCCTACGCGCAAAATGCATGAATAATGACGAACAACTGTAATTATATCTTTGGTCGATCTTAGTACGATCGTCCTGCATTAGCGTATATAACGGCGTGGAGCAGCTTCAGCGTCGCCCATGGTTCTTACACTATAATTTGGAAAAAAAAATGTTACTAGCTCTCTTAGTAACACATTGTACCGAATTGAAACCTCATGTTTTCATAGTCCAAGCTTTGTGTAAGAAGAGCTAGCGTTAGCTATGTAAGCCAAGTAAATGGGCTGCTGAGAGGATTCTAAGATGTGTGTTTTAATTCTCGTCATTATTATTGGACTTGTAAACCTATTACCAATTCTATAGATATATGATATATACAAATGCTTGAGGGCAATGACTATTATGTGACAATTGTTTGAATTTGCTTGGTCCGTAGATAATTGGGTCGCCGTAGATTGTACGTAGGTTATGTTTGGCTCACGTCTAGATGATTTATACTATCCTGAACATCATTTTTGTCGGTTTTCAAATCCCCAAAATCTTTTGTGAATGCATATTTTAGAATTGTCTCAAATATTGTTCTATGGCTGGCATTTTAGAACATTGTTTTTGCTCACTTAAAATTAAATATAAAGCAACAGACTTTTTTTTGGTCAAATAACTATTTATTTGATTGACCTTTTTTTTGGCTTCCATACCTGCCAGTATTTATCACAACTTTTCTTAGTAACCAAGTTTGATTGGTTGATTTGGTGGATAACAATAAGAAAGTTTGATTTCAAATTTGAGGCAACGTTATTGGACAATGATAAGTGTTGGAGATGGGATTGTGACTCAAATCAAAAGCTTAGTCGCTTTAGTCTTTTCTCAAAGCCAGAAAGAGGTAGAGGAGATAAGTTTTTTGAATAGTATTTTTTGTTAGACTCAAAACCAAGAAACATTTGCACTAAATTTTGGAGGAGGAAAATTCAACGTCGGTCCCTGAACTTAGCCGGCGGTGTCATCCATGTCCATGAACTTCTAAAGTGATATCTGCGAGTTTCTAAACTTAGCAGATGGTATCATCTAGGTCACTTAACTTTCAAGGTGATCACCGCAGGTCTCTAAACTTAGCTGGCGGTGTCATCCCGATCCCTAAACTTTCAAGGTGATCACCTCAGGTCTCTAAACTTGGCAAGCGGTATCATCTTTGTCTAAATGTGGTATAACCTACTCTATAAGCTAGCGTGGCATGCTGACTGCACGTTAGACGTGAATCCAACGTGTGTCAATTAATCAATCATTATTTATATAATATTTATCATGAAAATATAAATTATATAAAATAATTTACATCAGCAGAAAATAAATTAAAGTATTAAAATAATTTACAACAACAAATTATTAGGTTTAAACTAAAATAGAAAAGTACTAAAATTAATTTAGTATTTATGTATCATTAATAGTATTAAAATAATATTAAAATTCCTATAGTATTAAAAGTTTTCTCTATTAAACGTTACTTCTAATTTTAGTATAATTTTAAAAGTTTTAATAATTGTATTATAGAAGTAATTTTTCTCTATTATTAATACTATTACTTTTAATAGTAGTATTATAGTATTAGAACTTTTAATAATAGTATTATAGTATTAAAAGTTTTAATAATAATGTTATAGTATTAATAACAGAGAAAAGCTACTTCTATAATACTACTATTAAAACTTTTAAAATAGTACTAAAATTAGAAGTAACTTTTAATAGAGAAAACTTTTAATCCTATAGGTAACTTTTAATATTATTATTACATTTGGACAGGTATGACACCGCTTGCCAAGTTTAGGGACCTATGGCGATCACCTTGAAAGTTCAGGACCGGGATGACACTGCCAGCTAAGTTTAGGGACCTGCAGTGATCACCTATAAAGTTTAGGGACCTGGATGGCACCGCCGACCAAGTACATGCACCGACGGTGAATTTTACTCATTTTGGTGCATAGAAAGCAAAATCCTGCTAAAATGAGTCGTAAACTAACTTGATTACTTATCAACTAGAAGGATAAAATTCTATATCCCCCTATACAATTGTACTATCAAGGTAAGTAATGGGTTCGGTGTCACGAAACCGTCCAAATTATAAGAGCACAGGTACAAAAATAATCACTGAAGTGATTAAATTCTCACACTTGAGTCCATATAACTCCGGTAGTCCAATGAAATCATGAGGGATCCATTTCACAAGTAATTCAATATATATCGGAGTTCAACATAGTGATTCAACTTAAGTTTAAAAGTAGCGGAAGTAAAGTAGTTTGAAACTAACATCACCCTTATTTCAAATACATGCCAGTACTAATGTCAACTTTCATCAAAAGCATTAGAGACAAGATCAGAAGGATCCTGCCCATGATCACACTCCGCCACTACAACAGAAGCCATCCAATTCTTACAGTATCCATAATACATCACAACTTGCAACAAGTGGGAATAAACCCTGAGTATGAGAAGGTGCTCAGCTAGTCTTACCCGTCATAAACCAGAAATAAAGTGACACCAAGGAGTATGCAAGGCTGATATAAGTGGGGTTAGCTTGATAACATTTTGCATAAAAGCTTAGTACAGATAAGTAATCATTAATGCTTAAGCATCAAGTTAATAATCATTAACTTGTCATCTATATTAGCACCTGTACTAGAGCACTCACTTGATTAGGAGCAAACAATATTAACCATAGCAGGTATAATAAGGCTGTCATTATCATCATCATCATTCCTAAACCATTATATTATTTAGTGTATCTACGTTGGAGATACTCCCGTCAAGTTCTCACTAATTGGTAAGAGACGGTGACTCAAATCGAATTACAACTCAGCTAAGGGGTATTCCTAACTCTCACCCATGACTTCCCCTATCGAGGAGTATTAGGTCACCTTTGGGACAACTCAGGAACTAACTTCACGGGTTCAGTCAACGCCAGCACTCTCAGGGATTACCGTTCTGCTAAGACGATCAGGACTTTTAAATTACCTGCCCTTGGACTCACACCTACGGCTCCCTTCCGAGACGCACTTTATACTTGCCGACTCCTAGTCTGGTCAGCTAAGAGAGAGACATGCGTTCAACATGACAAAGAAAGGCTCCAAGAATCAGTCCTTAAACGACACAGACGGAGTCACTGTAAGCCTACAGCCTTACAAGCCCCCGTCCGGTCTTCATTCAAATTATACCAGGTTCTTTTCCACAATAGCAAATATATCCAACCGTCCCATATGTATATTCTTATAGCTCGCAGGATTCATGGTATATTCTCTGGACGAGGATTGAATATCAATGCAGCAAGTGTTTTCATCCAACACCTATAACTTAATGCAACAATATATAACATAGTACTTAATTGCATTTCAGAAATTAGGAGGCTTCTAATGCTGCGGGGCTTGCTTGGGATCCGACACGAGTCAGTCAAGTTAGCTTGGACTGTTGAAAGGTCCTATATGGCTAGAGGGGGGTGAATAGCCTATAAAAAATCCTACAAGAAACCACTAAGCAAGCTTGTTAGAAAAACAAACGGCGTAAAGCGAGTTTTGCTTAGCCAAAGGTTGTGATGCAAGCCTCCTATCCACAAGTCTAGTAGATTAAGATCTCTAGTTCACACAAGAGCTAAGTCACTAATTTTACACTAGAGAACAAGCTAACAACACTACTAGCAAAGCTACCACTAGAGCTACACAAGATAATCTAGTAAAAATAAGTGCAAGAGAGATGATTGTGATTCTTATACCGACGGTGGAGTGAAGATGTTGCCAATCACCAAGATGATATACAATCAATCAATATTGACACCAACACAATATGAAGACCAATCACCGGGAGACAAGAGACATAATATTTTTGTTCACCCGGTGTTCACTTGTGCACCGACGAGCTACGTCACCGGTTGTGTCGACCAAAACTTAGATGGTTCCCCGGTGTGACCCTCAAGTCACTTGCCCCTCAAGGCACGCCCCGCAAGGCACCGCAAGACACCACTCTCAAGTGAGGTAACTCAATGACATGCGGATTCCACTAGAGTTGCTTTTGACGTCCCGCCGAGGAAAGCACAAGAACCTCTCACAATCAACCGGAGGTGGCCAAGAACAATCACCTTCTCTTGCCAACGCCTCCAACAATCTCCAAGCCGGCTAGGAGTGGTACTCTCCAAGAGTAACAAGAAATCCACCGGCTAAACCACCCACAAGTGCCACTAGATGCCCTCAAGCTATGCAATGCACTTTGGGATCACTCAATCTCACTTTTGATTTGCAATCAAGCAAGAGAGATGAGTGGGAGGAGAAGCTTTAGCTCAAAGGATGCACAAGAGTGTTAGAAATGCCAAGAGACCACCCCAAGGGCCGGCCAACACGTATTTATAAGCATCCCAAACAAATAGAGCCATTAGCAACTCACTGGCGTTTTTCGCAAGCGACCGGACGCGCCGGTCGAAACTGACCGGACGCGCTTCACCGCGTCCGGTTGCCCTGCGCCGTCCACGTGTCCCTCGAATTCAAACATGGTCGTTTGATTTCAATGGTCGACACAGTGTCCCAACGGTCACCGCGCGACCGGACGCACTGCTCAACCGACCGGACGCGCCGAACGCACAGTGCCGTGCACCCGCGACGCAACGACCGGACGCGCTCCACGCAACGACCGGACGCGATAGTGCCAGCGTCCGGTCGGAGTCCAGTAAGCTCCCTTCACGACCGGACGCGTCCGATCGCGTGTGACCGGACACATCGCGCGTCCGCTCAGCCCTTCGCCACGCACTGTTCCTCTGGGTGCCCGACCGGACGCTCCGGTCCCGCGAGTGACCGGACGTGCCGGTTGCAAACCCTAGCCCACGCGCCTGACTGCTGCGCTGTACTGACCGGACGTGTCCGGTCAAACCGTGACTGCGTCTGGTGCAGCGTCCGACCACCTCTGTGACCTCCGTTCGCCTCCGTTTCTTTTCCGACTTCCGGCGTAGTGGAAAATAGGCTTTTCGTTTCCCCGAAAACGCCTGAAACCCGCGCTCGCAAGCTCGGCGGGAGGGAGAGAGGAACCCAAACCCCTCTCTGCCCGCAAACCACAGCGCGACCAACGTCACCTTTGCAAATGTGCCAACACCATCAAGTGTACATCTCCATGTGCTTGTGTGTTAGCTTTTTCTCAATCATTTTCAAAGGTTTTCCAGTTAGCTCACTATGCCCTACATGCAATGCACTTCATGAATTCACCTAGTGGCACCCGTGCGTCGAATAACCGATAAGACTTCACCTCTTAATAGTTCGGCTATCGACCCTAAACCACTCACACCCTCTACGGTGTCTTGAGTGTAAAATAAAATGGCCCTATGGTTATACCTTTGCCTTGAGCCCATTTTGTTTCTCCAAATGATATGATCCACTTCATATCATCACATGACCATCTCGATCCATCGACCTTGATTTCACTTGCTCTTCACCGTTGCATCGGTCCGTCGGTACCAAGTCTTGCTCAAGCTTCACCATCGCATGGTCTTTCGCTTCGAAGCCTCGACTTGCCCTTCACCTTCACAACCGGTCCATCGAGCCAAGCCTCATCTTGGTCTTCACCATCTTGATCACATGAGTCAATGTCATGTCTCATATTCAATGACCACCTTTATCTAAATCATCCACTTAGATACAAAGGTTAGTCCTAGGTTTCATCAATTAGCCAAAACCAAACTAGGGACTTTCAATCTCCCCCTTTTTGGTAATTGATGACAACCCTCACAAAGATGATTTTGATAATAAAAGTTTTGAACTTGTCATACTTGTCCAATCATTTTGCTCATAAGTAAAGTTTGGACAATTATCACAAGCTCGATTTTGGTAGCATTAGCTCTCTCTACATATGTGCATAGAGTTTGGATTGAAAGCTTTGCACATATGCATGGATAGAAGTGTTGAGAGAGTAATTCTACCAAAATGATGCTAAGGTGTAAGAAATGGACCTTTGAAGCGTGATACCAATCGGAGTTGCCTTTTACACCATCCTTAGCATCATGAAGTAACTAGACATCCATCAAAACTCAAGAACCCCATGAGATCAACATTATATGTAAAGGTTCTTGGACAACTTGTAAAGCTTTAGGCAAGTCTAGATACCACATGTAAACTATTCCTATGCATGCTAGTAGATCATTTCATCAACCAAGTTCTATACTAGCATTGCATCACACAAGCATGTATATTGAATTTAAATACATGTGCAATGAGCAAGTCATATGAAAATGCACAAGCAAATGCAACAACTTTGTTTATGAGCTTGCTCCCCCTACTTGTGTGCATCAAAAATTTTATTTACCCCTTTATCATGTTGAATCATCTTTTTCTCTCCCCCTTTGTCAACAACTTACCCAAAAATGGGATCAAATTGTGGAGAGAAGAAAAATGTTTGATGGAATAGGTTAAAATTTATCAATTTTGGTTCAACCTAGAACACTTGCCAAAGATATTTAATTCAATTTGAACCAAAGACAAGCTTCTTCACACCTCATAATAAGGGTTATCTTGCCTATGTTGAATTAAACACTTATAGCAAATCTTCTAGATTCAACACTAGGTGTGCAAGCTCACAAACATGTCATATGCCACCACTAGATCAAAAACAAACAAAGAGGCAATAGTGGTAACATATATCCATCAAATTCATTTGATTTATCATGAATGCTCATGCATACCACTTATTATGTCTACATGCTCTAGCAAGTCCTTAGCATAGGATGAATGACATGTCAATCAACTTTACCTTGCAATGTCGAAGGAGAGGCATGTCAATAAGTGGGTGGGGTGCATTCAACTCATGTTTGAGAAATCAAGAATGTTCAATTCATTCCTTAGCTTGCAAAACCTCTTTTCATCAAGTGGCTTAGTGAGAATATCGGCAAGTTGATCATCGGTGCCAACACTTTCAATGGCAATATCTCCCTTTTGTTGATGATCTCTAATGAAATGATGCCTTATGTCAATGTGCTTTGTTCTTCCATGTTGAACCGGGTTTTGTGTCATCTTGATTGAACTTTCATTATCACATAGCAATGGCACATTCTTGAAGTTAAGGCCATAATCCTTCAAAGTTGATTTCATCCATAGTAATTGTGCACAACAACTCCCCGCACTCACATATTCGGCTTCGGCGGTAGAGATTGCCACACTATTTTGTTTCTTTGAGGACCATGACACAAGTGATCTTCCAAGTAATTGACATGTGCCACTTGTGCTCTTTCTATTGATATTACAACCTCCATAGTCGGAGTCCGAATATCCAATCAATTCAAACTTTGACCCCTTGGGATACCATAGTCCAACATCTCTTGTTTGCTTTAAGTACCTCAATATTCTCTTTGCGGCCGTGAGATGACTTTCTCTAGGTGAGGCTTGATATCTAGCACACATGCAAACACTAAACATGACATCCGGTCTTGATGCGGTGATATAAAGTAGACTTCCAATCAAAGACCGATATTCCTTTTGATTCACCATTTTGCCATCAAGATCACTATCCAAATTGCCATTTGTACCCATTGGAGTTGAAATTGGCTTTGCATCTTGCATTCCAAACTTCTTCAACATGTCCCTTATGTATTTCCCTTGACTCAAAAATGTCCCATTCTTCAATTGCTTGACTTGGAGACCAAGGGAGTAGCTAAGTTCACCAATCATAGACATTTCAAACTCTTTGGCCATCATAGCACCAAATTCTTCACAATAAGCTTGATCGGTTGATCCAAAGATGATGTCATCAACATATATTTGCACTATGAATAGATCATTCACAATCTTCTTGGTGAATAGAGTTGTATCAACCTTGCCCATCTTGAATCCCTTAGAGAGAAGGAAATCTCTTAGCCTCTCATACCATGCTCTAGGTGCTTGCTTTAAGCCATATAGAGCCTTCTTCAACTTGTACACATGGTTGGGTTTCTTGTCATCTTCAAATCCGGGCAGTTGCTCAATGAAGACTAACTCATTGATGATCCCATTAAGAAATGCACTTTTGACATCCATTTGATATAGTTTGATGTTGTGTGCACAAGCATAAGCCAATAGAATCCTTATTGCCTCCAATCTTGCCACGGGAGCATATGTCTCATCATAGTCAAGACCTTCTACTTGAGTGTAACCTTGAGCAACTAGTCTTGCTTTGTTTCTCACTACAATGCCATCTTGATCTTGCTTGTTTTTAAACACCCACTTGGTTCCAATCACATTGTAGTCATTTGGCCTTTCTACCAACTCCCAAACATCATTTCTTGTGAAATTGTTAAGCTCTTCTTGCATAGCCATGATCCAATCGGCATTCCTCAAAGCTTCTTCTATCTTTTTTGGTTCTATGGTTGACACAAATGATACATGCTCACAAAACATAGCCAATCTTGATCTTGTTTGCACACCACTTCTAATATCACCAATAACACTATCAATGGGTGATCTCTTGCAACATGTTGTGGTTGGAGTACTTGCACTTGATTGCTTGAGCTCGGTTGATCACTTGATGTATCTTGATGAGATGAACTAGCACCATGATTTTGCACTTGAGAGTCACTAGCTAGCTTGAATGGAGAATTTAGCACTTGATCTTTATCATCATCTTGAATATCAATTACTTGCTTTGCTCTAATGTCCCCAATGTCCATGTTCTTCATTGCTTCCACCAATTGAGTTCCACAAACATCATCTAGATTCTCTTCTTCATCTTGTGACCCATTGGTTTCATCAAATTGCACATCATGGACTTCTTCTAGAATGCCACTTGAGTTGTTCCAAACTCTATAAGCTTTGTTTGTAGTTGAATAACCAAGTAGGAACCCCTCATCACATCTCTTGTCAAACTTCCCCAATCTAGTGCCCTTCTTCAAGATATAGCATTTGCAACCAAACACCCTAAAGTAAGAAATATTGGGCTTTCTTCCATGAAGTAGCTCATATGGGGTCTTCTCTAGCAATGGATGACAATATAGTCTATTGATGTAGTAGCAAGCGGTATTGATTGCTTCATCCCAAAATGATTGACTCACATTGTACTCATGAAGCATTGATCTAGCCATATCAAGCAATGTTCTATTCTTCCTCTCAACTAGGCCATTTGATTGTGGAGTGTACTTGGCCGAGAATTGATGTCCAATACCATAGTGATCACAAAGTTCTTCAATTCTTGTATTCTTGAACTCACTTCCATTGTCACTTCTCACTTTCTTGATTCTAATCTCAAACTCATTGTGAACTCTAGTGAGAAATATCTTGAAGGTGGCAAACACTTCACTTTTGTCATTAAGAAAGAATACCCATGTGAATCTTGTGAAGTCATCCACTATGACAAATCCATACTTATTGCCTCCAATGCTAGTGTATGTTGTTGGTCCAAATAGATCCATGTGCAACAACTCAAATGCTTTGCATGTGCTCATTGTACTCTTCTTTGGATGTGAGCTTCCAACTTGCTTCCCGGCTTGACATGCACTACAAAGCTTATTCTTCTCAAATTCAATATCTTTCAAACCATTGACAAGATTGTGAGTTGTAAGCTTCTTCAATTGTTTCATGCCAACATGACCAAGCCTTCTATGCCAAAGCCAACCCATGCTTGATTTGGAGATTAAGTAAGTTGTCAAAGAAGTTTCTCTAGCATTGAAGTCAACTAGGTAGAGATTCTCATATCTAAAGCCCTTGAATGCCACATTTAAACCATCCACACTAATAACTTCCACATCATCAACCCCAAAGATGCATTTGTAGCCTAGATCACATATTTGTGCCACGGATAGAAGATTGAAATCCAAGCTTTCAACTAACAACACATTGGAGATACTCATGTCATTTGATATTGCAATCTTACCCAAGCCAATAACCTTGCCTTTCTTGTTATTGCCAAATGTGATAGAATCAACACCACTATCATTGTCATTGATTGAGTCAAACATCCTTAATGTACCGGTCATGTGTTGAGTGCACCCACTATCAATAATCCAATGCCTTCCTCCGGCTTTGTAATTGACCTACAAGCAAGTCAATGAAGCTTAGGTATCCACTTTTGTTTGGGTCCTTGTAGGTTAGTAACTAAGCTCTTTGGTACCCAAATAGCCTTCTTCTTTGGGCCCACAATTGGTGTACCAATAAACTTAGCTTGCACACCCTTCACACTCTTGGTAAGCACATAGCAAGAATCAAAAGATATAGCATTAACAAGGTTCTTGCTTTGGTTCTTTTTATTGCAATTATGCTCTAGGTGCCCAACTTGCTTGCATATATTGCGAAACCAACCATTACCCTTCATAAAGCTAGGCTTTGGAATTGCAAAGGCCGACTTGCCTTTCTTGGGGGTGTAGCCCAATCCCTCTTTGTTAAGAGAGAACCTTTGGCTACCCAAGCACTTAAGCAAGTGGGCCTCACCACCATAGGCCTTGCCTAGGGCGTGAGTGAGCTCATCCACCTCTTTCTTGAGAGTCTCATTCTCAACCATTAGTGAGGCATCACAAGTGAAACCATCATTAGTAGTGGAGGTAGAGTCGGTGGTGGTGGATGAAGAGCTACAAGAAGGGTTAGCATTTGACATGATGATAGGTTCATAAGAGGATTCATCAATTATATCACATGTAACGCCTATATCACATGATACAACAACCTCCTTCTTTGCTTGTTGCTCAAGTAGTAATGAGTGAGCCTTTTCAAGCTTGGAATGAGCCTTACCAAGATCCTCATGGTCTTCCACTAGACTCTCATGAGTGGTCTTAAGCTCACTAAGGACTTTCTCAAGTATTGCTACTTTCATTGAAAGCTTCTTATACTCCTTGTCCTTGGCAATAGCTATGTCTCTAGTTTGTTGCATCAAGTCATATAGTTGTTCTTTAGTTGGTTCATCATCATCATTTTCATTATCATTATCACTATCATGAACATATTCCATTTCACTTTCATTATCACTTTCATCATATTGTACCTTAGTTTCTTTGGCCATGAAGCATGAGTGTGATGAAGAGAATAGTGATGGCTTCTTGTTGATAGCAATAGAAGCAAAAGCCTTGTTAGATGATGATTCTTCATCTTCTTCTTCATCACTTTCCCAAGTGACCACATAGGCACCATCTTTGCCTTTCTTGAATGTCATCTTGGCTTCTCTCTTCTTCTTCTCAAACTTGCCCCTCTTGTTGTTCTTCTTCTTGTCATAGGGACATTCGGTTTGAAGGTGTTCGGTGCTATCACAATTGAAGCACTTCCTTTGTTGCTCATTTCTTTTGAAGTTGTCATTTCTCTTCTTAAAGCCTCTTCTCTTGATGAACATGTGACCCATCTTCTTGACTACAAGAGCAAGTACCTCATCATCAATTTCAAATTCCCCATCTTCATTGTTGTCTTCTTCTTCTTCAATGATGATAGCTTTGCCCTTGGAGGAGGTGGCCTTGAATGCCACGGTCTTCTTCTTCTTCTCATCTTCCACCTTCTCCTTGTCATCAACATCTTGATCATATTTGTCATAGGTCAATACTTCACCAAGCAAATCATTAGGCTTCATTGCTTCAAGCTCATCTCTTTGCAACATCATGATCAACATCTTGAATCTTCAAGGTAAGCTCAATAAGAACTTGTGACAAAAATCTTGATCTTGAGTCTTGTGCCCTAAGCTCTTGAGATCATTGACTATCACTTGCAATCTATGAAACATTTCAATGATTGTTTCATCATCTTTTTTCTTGAAGTTCTCAAACTCACTCTTGATCCCATATAGCTTGGCACTCTTCACAACCTTAGTGCCTTCATATGTCTCACTCAACCTTGTCCATACTTCACTAGCCAATTCCAAATCCTTGATGCCCTCAAACACTTTTGTGTCAATACCATTGTAGAGTGTATTGAGAACCATTCTATTGCATGTTCTATTTGCTCTATCTTCATCGGTGAGATGATCGGGATCAATGATAGCAAAATCATTCTCGGTGACTTGCAATACTCTCTCATGAATAGAGCCAAGGTACATTGTCATTTTTCTCTTCCAATGAGCAAAAGAACTAACACCATCAAAGAACGGTGGCTTGCCCCAACATGATTGAACACAATTTGAGCCATTTTTCACACCGAAGGATGTTAAGCCTTGATTAAAACGGTGACTGCGGCTCTAATACCACTTGAAAGGTCCTAGATGGCTAGAGGGGGGTGAATAGCCTATAAAAATTCTACAAGAAACCACTAAGCAAACTTGTTAGAAAAACAAACGGCGTAAAGCGAGTTTTGCTTAGCCAAAGGTTGTGATGCAAGCCTCCTATCCACAAGTCTAGTAGATTAAGATTTCTAGTTCACACAAGAGATAAGTCACTAATTTTACACTAGAGAACAAGCTAACAACACTACTAGCAAAGCTACCACTAGAACTACACAAGATAATCTAGTAAAAATAAGTGCAAGAGAGATGATTGTGATTCTTATACCGACGGTGGAGTGAAGATGTTGCCAATCACCAAGATGATATACAATCAATCAATATTGACACCAACACAATATGAAGACCAATCACCGGGAGACAAGAGACACAATATTTTTGTTCACCCGGTGTTCACTTGTGCACCGACAAGCTATGTCCTCGGTTGTGTCGACCAACACTTAGATGGTTCCCCGGTGTGACCCTCAAGTCACTTGCCCCTCAAGGCACGCCCTGCAAGGCACCGCAAGACACCACTCTCAAGTGAGGTAACTCAATAACACGCAGATTCCACTAGAGTTGCTTTTGGCGTCCCGCCGAGGAAAGCACAAGAACCTCTCACAATCAATCGGAGGTGGCCAAGAACAATCACCTTCTCTTGCCAATGCCTCCAACAATCTCCAAGCCGGCTAGGAGCGGTACTCTCCAAGAGTAATAAGAAATCCACTGGCTAAACCACCCACAAGTGCCACTAGATGCCCTCAACCTATGCAATGCACTTTGGGATCACTCAATCTCACTTTTGATTTGCAATCAAGCAAGAGAGATGAGTGGGAGGAGAAGCTTTAGCTCAAAGGATGCACAAGAGTGTTAGAAATACCAAGAGACCTCCCCAAGGGCCGGCCAACATGTATTTATAAGCATCCCAAACAAATAGAGCCGTTAGCAACTCACTGGGCGTTTTTCGCGAGCGACCGGACGCGCCAGTCGAAACTGACCGGACGCGCTTCACCGCGTCCGGTTGCCCTGCGTCGTCCATGTGTCCCTCGAATTCAAACACGGTCGTCTAATTTCAACGGTCGACACAGTGTCCCAACGGTCACCGCGCGACCGGACGCACTGCTCAACCGACCGGACGCGCCGAACGTACAGTGCCACGCACCCGCGACGCAACGACCGGACGCGCTCCACGCAACGACCGAACGCAATAGTGCCAGCGTCCGGTCGGAGTCCAGTAAGCTCCCTTCGCGACCGGACGCGTCCGATCGCGTGTGACCGGACGCATCGCGCGTCCGCTCAGCCCTTCGCCACGCACTGTTCCTCTGGGTGCCCGACCGGACGCTCCGGTCCCGCGAGTGACCAGACGCGCCGGTTGCAAACCCTAGCCCGCGCGCCTGACTGCTGCGCTGTACTGACCGGACGCTTCTGGTCAAACCGTGACCGCGTCCGGTGCAGCGTCCGGTCACCTCTGTGACCTCCGTTCGCCTCCGTTTCTTTTCCGACTTCCGGCGTAGTGGAAAATAGGCATTTCGTTTCCCCAAAAACGCCTGAAATCCGCGCTCGCAAGCTCGGCGGGAGGGAGAGAGGAACCCAAACCCCTCTCTGCCCGCAAACCACAGCGCGACCAACGTCACCTTTGCAAATGTGCCAACACCATCAAGTGTACATCTCCATGTGCTTGTGTGTTAGCTTTTTCTCAATCATTTTCAAAGGTTTTCCAGTTAGCTCACTATGCCCTACATGCAATGCACTTCATGAATTCACCTAGTGGCACCTGTGCGTCGAATAACCGATAAGACTTCCCCTCTTAATAGTTCGGCTATCGACCCTAAACCACTCACACCCTCTACGGTGTCTTGAGTGTAAAACAAAATGGCCCTATGGTTATACCTTTGCCTTGAGCCCATTTTATTTCTCCAAATGATATGATCCACTTCATATCATCACATGACCGTCTCGATCCATCGACCTTGACTTCACTTGCTCTTCATCATTGCATCAGTCTGTCGGCGCCAAGTCTTGCTCAAGCTTCACCATCGCATGGTCCTTCGCTTCGAAGCCTCGACTTGCCCTTCACCTTCACAACCGGTCCATCGAGCCAAGCCTCATCTTGGTCTTCACCATCTTGATCACATGAGTCAATGTCATGTCTCATATTCAATGACCACCTTTATCGAAATCATCCACTTAGATACAAAGGTTAGTCCTAGGTTTCATCAATTAGCCAAAACCAAACTAGGGACTTTCAACTGTCTTGATGATGTCTCCACTCCAGGCATGTACTCCAGGGTCCTTCCATCCTCGGGATGGATCCACCAACACCATCATCGGGTTCAGCTCCACATCATGTCCTTCACGTGGTGCATCTAGTATACCTAGATGAGATACAAGATGCCAGTATATGAATACATGGAAGTGCAATGGACAATGCATCACATACAGTAAGCAAGACAAGCACCATATTACACTACACATGCATAGACACTTCATGTTGCTTAAATAAACATCACACAACCTAATATAATAGATAGCAAGCATATTAGACATGGCACACAAGTTTCACAAGATCTTAGGTGTATTAACTTAACTACCCTCAAAGGCATAAGTCACACTTAACAATATACAAGCAAACAACTATAATTGGAATCTATCAATTTCTGGACATGCAAACAGCAGCTACAAGATTTAGCTATAACTGGAGTTACACAAATCCAAATGACTTGCAAGAAGATATTCTGGAAAGCTTATGAAATTGCCTACAATTCATCTTTAGATATCTTAGCATGATTCCCAAGTTAACAGGGTCAAACAAGTACAATTAAACACCTCTGTCCAGACTTGGATAGATTCTGCCATGTAACTTCAATCGGTTGTATCTAGAGATCTAGATAACCAAAAAGCGTGTTCATAGGCATTTCAGAAAGATTAACAAAACCACTAAAACTCTCCTATTATCACCCAAGGGTGATTCAAATTCTAACTAGATCAAACACTAGCATCTTTCAGATCTGCTCAGAATACAATCAAAACCTGACAGCAGATTTAAAAGTCATGTAACTCCTAAACTATCAGGTTTGAGATCATGAAAATTTAACACAAACAATATAATATAGTTATCTACAACTTTCTTATTATCATCTAAGCATGATTCAAAACTTAACTGAGCCAAATAATACAATCTTTCAAGTCTGTTCAGAATAGGAGCAAAGCAACACAGAGCATTTGTTATTTTTATAGCTCCTAAACTGTCAACCCTAAAATTCTGAAATTTTTACCAACCATCAACCATCACATAAGTAGCGTTCCATAAACATTTCACATTTATTTGAGCACTATTGCTCTAGTTATGAAAAAGACAAGACATAACTAGTATTAGAAACCTAACTGCATAAATCCAATTTTACAGCTAAAACTTTAAACTAAAACATGCCATATTATAGATCCACTGCATAGATAATTTCACAAGGATTCCAAAAATTTCTCATTTGCTATTTTACAATTTTTCTACAATTTACTATGAATTTCCAAATTCAGTCAAAAACAAAGCAAACAAGTCCTTATGGCACTAGAATGACCCGTCGATCCTCGTACCGTCCCGGGGATGTGGCCCGTGTCACGATCCCACAAAGCGGGATGGCGACAGTAGCACCCGTACGCTGACGCAAAGGCGCCGTGAGCGCATGACGTCAGCAACGTGGGGTGAACTGGGACCTTACCACCTTACTATCATGACGGCGGCGATGCGATGGATCACCTTCGACGTCAACGATCCAGCGGACAGATATAACATCCCGGATGTTAAAAACAATTAAAAGCTTGATCATGAGCATCCTCAGAGCATAAGCATCAAACATCATGTCAAACAAGCACCACATGTTGCATTGTTACATGTAAATGTTGCACATGTTTCAAGCATAGCATGGTAATGTTTTTATTATTGCTTATGTTTCAAGTAAAGTGCTGAAATATTTTAGATGTTTCAATAGAATGTTTCATGTTACAATGTAAGGTTTATATGTTTCGTATGTTTCATATATATGTTTCACATGTTTCAATACAATAGTAATTCGATGTGTTGTTTTTACTAGTATGCTTAAGATGTTAATAATGCCTTGATGCTTATCACATGAAATAATGTTTTATTAGGGTTAAAGGGATTAATCATGCTTTAGTTAAAAAGAATAATCAATTGAATTCAAATCTTGATTTCCGGAAAACCCTGATTTTACCCCTTTTGAAATAATTCAAAATCTAAGCAAAATTTGGGAAAATGTTTAAAACCAAGTTTGTAGATCTTTTCAAGGGCTACAACTTTGGTGTTTTGAGTTTTCAAAGTTTTAGTGTAAAATGTGGAGCAATTTTGAAAAGAAGCAAATTCCAAATTTGACCCCTTTTCATCTCCCCAATACAATTTCAAAATGGAGCCTTAATTTCAAAATGTTTCGAATAGCAAAGTTGTAGGTCTTACCTAGATGTACAACTTTGGTATTTTGAGTTTTTGAAGTTTCAATATAAAATTCAAAGTAATTTTGAATTTACAAATTTCCAGAAATTGTCCCCTTTTAAATTCAAATTCAAATTTCAAAATATAGGCCAAATTTGAAAATGTTTATATTGAGAAAGTTGTAGAGCTTTAAAAATGGAGCAACTTTTGTTTTTACAGATTTTCAACTTTTATAGAAAATTTGAAAGTAATTCACAAAATGGTGTCAGTGGTAGTTTTGTAAATATTTCAAAATCGATCTCCAACCACCGGGCGCCACCGAGCTACTCATCTGTCTGCCTCACCGGGGCACCGCCGCTGTTGTTCACCACTCTTCCTCATGCCAGCACGCAGCTACTACGCCTGGGAGCTTCGCAAGTTGGAGGTGGACACGTAGAAGCTGCGTCCACGGCCTTATCCTGCCAAGCCGTCCACCCTCCCTCCTCTGTTTCCGGCACAGCCGATGAGCCCTCTCGTTAATCGTCAAATTCACCCTCACTTCAACATCTTTCTCCGATTCCTCTCGTTGCTAGGGTCATCTCATCTTGGCGCATCGCCTTAAGCTGTTTGCAGCACCTCACATCAACGGAGTCATCCGTGCTGCCGCTTTCTGTCCCGGCGACTCTCCATCGCCGCCGAAGATCACCCCGCCATGGACAGCCCATTCCGAGGCACTCTCTTTTCCTTCCAACAATTGTTTTGTGTTGCCTTGGCTTCTGTGGTGCTCATAGCTTCTTCCTTTTCCATCTCGGTGCAACAGACGCGGCGGAACACCGTCTCGCCGCCGGTCCGCACTACCGCAGCCGCCTGTGACATCGGCGATCTCTTCCCACCATACCTCCGCGTCTTTTGGTCGCGTCAGCATGACTGTGGTGAGCTCTTGACCGTGATGATCGCCTCCGTTCGACCCTATTGCGCCGGTGTGGCGTTTCCGTCACTTCACCACCGTGCGGACCACTGTTGACCCGCCATGGTCACGGCCGTGCTCTACGGGTGGTCATTCTTTTCCATTCTATGGTCGTTCCATTCCGTTCAGTATTGTAGGTAGTTGTGCGTGGTGCCATGGGGGAGCTTTGGGTTGCTCGTGTCGCCAGCGACCTCGTCGCCGGTGAGTCTTGCCGCCGTTCCGCTGGCCAGGTTGCTAGCCGCTCGGGTTGGGCCAGTGTTGGCTCGGGCCGCCTTGTGAATGATAGTGGGCCGCGTGGGGAGGGCCAGTTGGGCCAGCCTGAGAGAGGGAAAAAGAAGTTGGGCCGAGGAGAGAGCGGGAAGAGGAGAAAGGCAGCGGGCCTGTTATGAAGTTTTTATTTTTCTTTTCTAAAAAAATGTTAAATAGTATCAGTTTTTGTTTATTTCATTCAGAATTATTTATAGCTCCAAAATTTATGAAAATTTTTGTGTAGCCTCTCTGTATTGTGTAATATTTAGGAAAAATATGAAATGTCAATTTTGTTTACTTTTTGTATGTTAATTAATTAGCTCAATTAATTAATAAATGCAACTTCCATGAATTATCTAGGCTTAAATAATTGTCCAAAAATTATAATTTTTTTTTGCCAATTAGTTGTGATGTAAGCTTCCTAAAATAAAATTTTGGGCTTAATTGGACAACTTGGATTTTATACTTAATTTTTATTAATTGATTAATTAGTTAACCAAGTAAGTAGTATTTAATGGTTTAGGGTTGTTTGACTTTGTGATTGTGTGTTGACCTTAGGTCATTAATTCTTAATGATCTTTGACACCTTTAGTTAATTGTTTGAGTTTATGATTAACTTGTTAACTAGGATTTGTTAATGATAATTAATATGTTTAACATAGATCATTATTGATTAATGATTTCTTGTGTAAAGTAATTAGTGGTCTTGTGATAGACTTACTTGCTTATTAGATGCAACCTCATGGGTAAAAAGTTAAGTTTAGTAGTTTTCTTAACATCTTAATGAAAATAATGTTGTTTACTAATTCTGTTGGATTGCAACTATACCGCGAAGGAAAGTTGTACTCAAGTAGATAACTAATGTTTATCCTTTCTAAATGTCCTTTTTATGCTACGCCTTGTTCATCATCATGCATTATGGCATGCATTCCATCATATTAAGTCTCGCATCATTTATATACGTATGGTGTATGAGAATGAGAAGATGTGTGTTGATCTAGTCTCAGAGTAGGGCCATTCGCCAGAGGTGCTGGTGTTTATTGGAACTCTCTGAGGGAACTAACACTACAAGAAATCCTCTTATCTTTGACGAATTCCCCGTGATGAATTTTGAGATCATCACTATCGTTGCACTGTCACCAGCAATCTGGTGATCGAACCCGGTGGATATCCAGCCCATGGCCCGACATCAGCTCGTATATATAAACCAGCCCCAAAACCTAATCCCAGCCCCGCTCCCTACTCTCACCGTGAAATCGCGAGACGAATCTTTTAAGCCTAATTAATCTATGATTGAACAGTAAAGGATCGGACGGGTGGTTTGGCCACTGCTAACTTGCATTGGAAAATGAGTCTCAATGTAGTGTTTCCGCCTTATCAGTTAAGGATCGTACGTTGTTGGCCCTCGCGTCAAGGAGTTTTTATTAGTACTAGCCATGTACCCATGTTGGGTAAGTCTTACTTCGGCTATTCCATTTCCAGAACGTCTAACCTCGCACTGGGAGTGGAGAGATGGCGAGAGTAGCGTGTACCCTCGGGGCTAGAATTGGGACGGGTTCGAGGAGTACTGTGCTCTCGGGTAGCGATGGACACGTTCTGGTCTTGGGTTACCCGGGTAAGAGTTGATATATGCAAGATTCGGTTCTACATATATCGTGTGGTTAGGAAGCCCCAGCTAGATAAATCAAGCGGTTCGAATCGTCGTTACTCCACGAGAAAGGAGTCTTGGCCTTACGCCAACATCGTAGTTAAGAACTGAAATTTAAAGAAAGAATGAAAAAGATCTTGATGAGAATTATTTTGATCTAGATTAGGATCACTTAGAATTGGTTAATGAACCCTCAATGATAAAAATAAAATATTGAAGGTAAGGACTTACTTTAGTAAGCCTTTTTGCAAAAAAAAATTGATTCTTGAATACACGTACCTTGATTCCCTAAAGCTAGCATGCCCTTGAAGTCTTTTTCTTAGTCGGGTAAGTCTTGTTGAGTACTCTCCGTACTCAGGGTTTGTTAAACCCATGTTGCAGGTATTGACTGGCGCTGCTAATTAAGTCATGTCGGTGGGCTCGACGTGATCTGGTTATCTTCTCCTAACTTAGGTGCTCTACCTAAGTTGTCTTCTGTAGTTCTACTCGACTTCCGCCATTTAAGTTAAGTTTGTAAAAAGTTAACTTAATCATGATTTATAAATTCATTGTTGTTATTCTTTCACACTCTGGTGTAAAGTTTTGTAACAAATATTGTAATGTTGTAGTTACTCTTTTGTTGATCCTGATATGAGTTGTCAAATGTAGTTGAATCGGGGTCCTGCGAGAGCACCCGACAGATCTTCTTAGGTTATCTGGTGTACATGCCTAGCCGTCAGAGGTCTTAGTGACAATGACAGGTGCATGTGGGCCATATAATTTACGAGGTTCTGCTACAACAGAGCTCCGAGCCGAGAGGAAACGGGGCCGCTACAAAAGTAGCCCTGCACGACCCAGCCGATCCAATGAGGCGTGCCCTGACATGTCTACAGTAGAAGTCACGCCCTGGAGGAAAAGGAGGAACGGGGCCGCTACGAAAGCTAGCCCCGCACCTGCCTCCACGTTCCCCTCGACTCCGACATCGCCACCTTGCTACCCAACCCTCCTCCTTGAGTTATAAAAGGTGGGGCTGGGACTCCTTGGGGCAAGCTCTCTGGACTTCACAAGTTCATAGATACGCCCACACACACATCTTTAGCAGGGACTTGAGATCCTTCTCCCTCTCTCGTCTTTCTTGTACCCCTTACTACAAGCGAAACAAAGAGCGGGTAGCACAAGTGCCGCGAATGGAGTAGGGACATTCCACCCGAACCAGTATAATTCTCTGTGCCTATTTTAGCTCACCATCCGAGCCTAAAACGCGCAATCACACAAGTTTACTGCCCAAGGTTTTCCAAACCCCGACACCTTATCTTACTGATAGATATATATTTGGCTTTTTCCCCTAAAAGATCTTAAGATTCATCACAATATCTCATTAGGGTCATCAAGGAGTTAATTGTCATCGCACTACTGGAATCTGCTGCTTTGCCGAGTGCCTACAACACTCGGCAAAGCCCCAAAAACACTCGGCAAAGGCTTTGCCGAGTGTAACACTCGGCAAAGAGCCCTCGGTAAAAATCCTGTCGGCAAAGGGTTCTTTGCCGAGTGTCATTTATCGGGCACTCGGCAAAGGCTTTGCCGAGTGCCCGACACTCGGCAAAGATCGAAACGAAAAAATCATCAAAAAAATAGCAAAAATTTTTATTTTATGAGGAGAGGCCCCCACCTAGGCCACACACGGCTGCTGCAACCCAGTTGAGCAGCCACAACATTTTTTCTGAACTTTGCGCCCATCAGGATTCGAACCGCAGACCTCACGCATGGGTACGCACGCGAGCTCCTCTACCAGGGTGTCCCTCTTTCATTTGTGTCTATAAGACGTTTTTTATTTTTCATATATTGTACTAAAACGAGTGTAAATTGCTTATTTGAGGCTCTAAACGAATTCAAATCAAAAAGTTGTCAACTACAAAGTTTCATAACTTTTTGAGATCTACAACTTTCATTTAGGAAGTTTTTCCATCCGAGGTTGTTTAAAAAATTTTGAATTTCAAATTTGAAAATTCAAACGTACTTTTGCATGACAAAATGATTTCAAATGAAAAACTTGTTAACAACAAAGTTTCATAACTTCTCGAGATCTACATCTTTCGTTTTGGGTGTTTTTCCATCCGAGGTCATTTGAAAAATTCGAATTTTAAAATTTTGAAATTCAAACGTAGTTTTGCATGACAAGATGAACTCAAATGAAAAAATTGTCAACTACAAAGTTTCATATCTTTTCGAGATCTACAACTTTTATTTAGGTTGTTTTTCCATTCGAGGTCTTTTGAAAAATTCAAATTTTAAATTTTAAAATTTAGATGCAGTTTTGTATGGCAAGATGATTTCAAATGAAAAAGTTTTTAACTACAAAGTTTCATAAATTTTCAAGATCTACAAAGTTTATTTTGGTTGTTTGATCATTTGTATATCCGACATGGTGATTCTAACATTATTTACAAATCGCATATATATGTCTCTTGTAGTTTCATAAACTACAAGAGAGAGATCTAAAATTTATGAACAAATTTACTTTTATTTTCTCGTATGAAGAAATGACCTAAATAAAAAATGTTCATCTTGATGAGTTCTACAACTTTCTAGTTGAAAACTTTTTCATTTAAGTTAATTTACTGCTTCAAATTTTAATTTGAAATTTGTCTTTGCCGAGTGCATAAAAAAAACACTCGGCAAAGACCTTCTTTGCCGAGTGTCAAGAAAAAACACTCGGCAAAGAAGGCTCTTTGCCGAGCGCCGAAAAAAACACTCGGCAAAGAGCCTTCTTTGCCGAGTGTTTTTTTCGGCGCTCGGCAAAGAGGCTTCTTTGCCGAGTGTTTTGTTTTGCCGAGTGTATTTTATTTGGCACTCGGCAAAGAGCTTCTTTGCCGAGTGCCCGAAAAAAAACACTCGGCAAATCATTTAGCACCCGGCAAAGTTTCATTCTCCGGTAGTGTCGTGTGAACTATTTTGTCTGTTGATAACTATGACAGACACCTCTCACGATTTTCACATGACAGCCAACTGAGGACTGCATTGACATATACGCGTATAGTTATTTAGATTATATTAGATAACAAACTGATTGAAATTTTAGTTCACAATTTGATTAATTAGACCATTGGTTAATCCAGGTTCTAATAAGAATAATTTTTATTTTAAACCACAACTGCTTCAACAACTTAGTGGTGAAACTATTTATTTATTAAGGATTAGTGAAGGATAAAGGATTCGAAAACTCATAATACTATGTTTATTATTTATTTTTGATGTTTACAAGAAAAACTACGACATACTCAAGAAACAAAAAAACATGCAAAATAGAGACAGAACGGGCATGAAAAAATGGACGGGACATATTCCATAAAAGAAAAGGAGGAAAGAAAGAAAAAAACCAAAAACCAAAACAAAGTCACGGAAGGAAAAACCGAGAGAGAGTCCCTCAAAGAAAAAAAAGGAAAGAAAGAAAGAAAAAACAAAAAAAAGTCACTGAAAGGAAAAAACGAAAAAGAAGCTGATGAACCCATACAAAAAGAGAAAAAAAAACTGGAAAAAGGGGACATACTCTTTTTGGTATGGACTCTTTAGTTGAACATAGATCCATTAGATTATCATAAATCCAATGGTGCATATTATTTTCTAATTCAATACTCTATTTATTCTCGATCGTCAAATCATCATAAAATTCAACCGTGCATATTATCTTTTTTTATACTCTATTTATTCTTAGCCTTTAGATCATCACAAAATCCTACAGCACATATTATTTTCTTTTTTCCAATCGTCTATTTATTCTTTCGTTAGATTATCATAAAATCCAACAACATATATTGTTTTTCTTTTTTCGATTAATCTAGTAATTTTTAAATTCTCTCGGCAAACGTGAGGCTCCTTTTAATTCCGTTATATTAATATAAATAGATATATACATACAATGGCAGGTCACGACAAGAAGACAACTATATTGATTATTATTGGAGGACTGGTGTTATTGGCGGTCGTGGTGTGACTTATCCTCTCTTGCTGGAAGTGGACAAACAGACACCATGGCTTTGAGAAGCAAGAGAAGCAGGGGCCTACTCGGTTCAAGTATCAGGATTTGGTAGCCGCGACAGACAATTTCTGCGAAGGGAGGAAACTCGGACAAGGTTTCTTTGGGGTAGTCTATAGAGGATACTTGAAGATATTGGGATGTGATGTAGCGGTAAAGGAAATCCTGAATAAGTCAAACAACAGTGACTTTTATGCCGAACTCAATGCTATAACTTCAGTGAAGCACAAGAATCTCGTCAAACTCGTTGGTTGGTGCAGGAGAAGCAGCTGCAACTTTGTTGAGTTCCTGAGCTGGTGTTGGAAGAACCAAAACAATAATAAGCTCTTCCTTGTCTATGAATTGGTGCCCAAGGGAAACCTTCACGACAACCTACACAAGGAGGAAACACTACCATGGGAAACAAGGTCAATAAGACATATCATGGCATATATATGTACTTTACTTCAATTGAATATGTCTTACTCCGTGCATCTTAAATTATAAGTCATTCCATCTTTCTTTGAAAGTCAAAGCATCTCAAGTTTGGCCAAATTAACATAATAAAATAATAAAATTTATGATATCAAATAAGTATCATTAGCTTCATTAACTATATTTTCATGGCATACCAATTTGATGTTATAAATCTTTGTAATTCTCTTTATAATTTTAGTCAAACTCAGTTGGAATGATTTATAATTGGGAATGGAGTATTATTACAACTTTTAAGGTTTATTACATACCTCTGTATTTCTATCTGTAATCAGGTACAAGATAGTGAAGGATATCGCATATGCCCTTCTTTATCTACACCATGAGTGTGATCCCTTCATCTTGCACAGAGATGTCAAGCCAAGCAACATACTTCTTGATGACAACTTCAATGCTAAGCTTGCTGACTTTGGCCTATCGAGGATCGCTGATCCTGACAGTTCAAAGATCCTCACTATCCCTGTAGGAACCGAGGCTTACCTAGATCCACAATGTAAGAAGCCCATCGGAATGGTTGAGTTCAGCCGTAGCTCCAACGTCTACAGCTTTGGTATCGTCCTGCTCGAGATCGCCTGCGGCAAGCAAGGTAGTATGCTTATTAGGGAACAAGTCTGGCAGCTGTACATCAACAGGTCTCTCCTGCAGGCCGCTGATGACAAGTTAAAGGGCAAGTTCAATATAAGCGAAATGGAGAGTGTGCTCATCCTAGGGCTCTGATGCTCCTACCCTGATAGTAAGAAGCGGCCTAGCATGGAGCAAGTAATGGCAGTCCTGGAACATGGCAAGCAACTGCCGGACATCAATGCATTGGACACTACTTCAGTTTCGACACAACCGGAAACATACATCGACCCACAGGCACCTAGTTCTGCTGGCAGCTCCTCCTACGAACAGCATGTATGAATGATGAACCACTGTATTATGTCTTTGGTCGTCGATGTTAGTACGATCGTTTGTGCATAATGGCATGGAGCATCTTCAGCGTCAGTGGTTCTTATGCATCTCTATTAGTAGTGCATCTTTGTATATTTCTTTTACAGTTGAAAACATGAATCAAGCATGCATGCTGCCCTGCATGCATCATATAGGAGGTCCTTATGCATGCATATGTTTGGTTTGATTACTGTGTGTATCGGCTTGTTAACAAAGGCCAAACTTAAATCATTATTAAAGCTTCCTTAGTCTAAAAACATTATGTGCAAGATTTGCAATGTGGATCCTATTTGTTAATTCTTAGTTCTCTAAAATCACTAGATTTCATTCCTGAATCCTGAGTCATTTTTTTATAACAATGGTTAGGACTATCTGTAAAATATATTATCTTATGGGTGGCAGGCCCTGAAACAGCGCCTTAATTATATTAGTGCAAGACAAGAATGACAAAGCAGACGGCAGACCAGCATTGGAGACAAAACCACTGTACCCTGTGAGCAGAGATAGATGGCCTCAGTCCTTGACATCCGCGACGCCTTCAAAAGCTATCTGAAAGCCAGGCAGGGAGAGCTTATTACTTTACAGATCCGCTCCTCCCCTCTCCCCTTGTGAAGAGCAAGCCTGGTGGAGACAGTGTCGGCACTCGGCACTTTAAGAAAGGAAATGCAAAGGAACATGAGTACATGACAGAACTTGGGTCTTGGAGATAACTAGTTAGTTCAGGCATAATTTACCTTGTTGTGGAAGCATGAGCCATAATGTTACCACCAATGGGCTGATCTGTGGTCCGGCAAACATAGCGGAGCCATCCACTTGTGCTACTACTTGATTGGTGATAACCACAGCAACTCCAAACTGCAGTGGTCGAAGAAAACAAATTAAGAGAAGCAAACAATCGTGAAGGGATATCCAGAGTCCAAATAGCATTTTCATTTAGCTCAAAAGCTAAAACAGAAACAGTAAGCAAAAGACTAGGTTTTCTCAAAGATAAAGAAGAATAACAACTTATATAAACCTCATCTGCTAACTTCTGAAGGCTTCTCAGGAACTTAGCCATATGCATCTGCCTCACCGATAGCTTTCCTGAGAAATCAGTTCTGTACAGAGCTGTGGCACTGTCAACAACCATTAGAGCAAACCTACAAATGTAGATATTCAGAATAGAAATTCTGACCAAGCTATCTCTGTAATCACTAGTCTTCATATCATAACAAATATATACTGAGAATCATCGAAAACAGGCATTGGCTACTTGGATATTTTCAATACTGCAGCAACCAAGCATTCGTCAGCAGAATTAATGAAATAATTGACAGTGTAGCAGTTGCAGCAACAAATTTTAGCTGAATTCTTCATTTCCTAATGTGATGATCGTGAAGCAGCATATCATGTATTCATGTTAGACAGGCCTGTTTGGATCCCCTCTAAACTTTAGAGCTCTAAAAACTTTAGAGCACTTTAGCTCAGTTTTGAGCTCTAAAGCTCTATTGTGAGGTGGGCTAAAGTTTAGAGCTACTAGACCACCTGTTTGGAGACTTTAGCTCTAAAGAATAGAGGTCTAAAGTTTAGAGGAGTGGATCCAAACAGGCCCTAAGTAGCAAACACTGCAGTGCTCTATCCTACATACCAACCATAGCTACCATTTATGCTTTAGCTAGTCAGCTCATATGAATAGCAACATGTCATGAACAAGTTCAGGATACTCTTGTCCAATGCAAATAGAGTGAACATGGACAATACTACAGTTGTAAATAATGATGAAATTCAGTTCAATATGAGTTGCATGCGTATTTTAATGTCATATAGAACTGTTATGTGGGTACAAAGGATCATTACACTAAGTAAGGCATGATCCACTCGATTCATAAGTAGAAGATACCCAAATTAATTTTAATTTATTTACCTAGTGCACAACTGATAGAAAGTAAAGCATGCTTATATTTGCTATGTGCTCACAAAGTAACATATAGTTCACATGTAGACCCAACACTACAAGTTGGACTCGCCTTGTCTCTATCATCATGGAAGCTGCCTCCATCAAAAGTCTGGATTGATGATCTGTATTATAAGCCCTGGTGTAAGCCACATTCTCTAGCACATCAGCACCGTTCAGCCCAAATCTAGATTCAAGTATGATCATGCTTAGCAATCAATTTTATGTTATATTTTTTTTTAAATTTGCAGCTAAGGTATCACTATCACCTGTCAGCTATCTGCAGGAGCCTTTGTGGTCTGAATGTGCCCTCTGCATCAATGTACAGAGCCTTTCCTTCACCACCGCCTTGGTCCAATGGAAGCTGCAATGTAAATTGTTTACATATTTTACACCAACAAAACAAAATGAAAAATGGGGTCAATAGAAAAAAAAACTCACCTCACATGTAACACAAAGGGTGTGACACAATTGAGTCTTTCCAGAGCGGAACTCAAATATATCTCTGTGATAGATCCTGTTTCTATCCCTCCTGTTGCAGGTATGTCATAACAGAACACTAAGTCACTGTGAGACACTAGTATAAGTTCTGTAGGAAAGTAAGATCATGGAATCTACAAGCTCATTGCCCTCCAAGATCTTATCAAGTTCTCTTGAACCAGTTGTAACTTGAATAATCTCCAGCCGCTGCACATGAAGTTGGCTCGCACATGTAAACCCCAGTGGAACTATCTTCGATGCTGCAAAAGGTTTGTAGGCAGTTATGAGTTTGATAGAGTCCAATACAATTTCCATACAACAGAGCCTCAATACAATACAACATCAATAGGAATTCAATACATCTACACCATATTACTTGCCTGCTATAATTATCTTGTCAACTTTAGCTTCACTTATTCCTTTGATCTGCAAAAGATCTTTCCTTGGAGTGTAAGCCACAGCCTCCACAGTGTGCAGACCAGAATCTTTCAGCTTTTTCACATCCAGTGCAGCTATTCTAGAAGCCTAGACAACAAATGTTAACAGAGCGATGAGCCTTTTTTATGTTTCAAGAAACCAGTTACAGTTAGTCAGCTACCTAAATGGCACTTAAACAAGGGAATAGAAACAAATTGCAAAATGCAATCATAAGAGCCTTTGCTAATGTATATTGACTATTGAGCTATAACTGAAGAACACTATGTCTTTAGGCAATGAACTGCGATTGTGCCATTTAACAGGTCAATAAAGTTCAGGCAACAAATTCCTCAATTTCAGAAGTTGCTTGCACAGGGAAATTATTTGAGGCCAATATAGTCCAGGCCACAATGAACTGCAATTATTTCAGACTCATCTGAAATGATGTATGCACACGAAAATCAACTGACAGAAGAGCAGTTCTCAAAAGAAACAGGATGGTGACTTCATGCTTCATTTTTTCAAGCAGATTTCAGAAGCAACTAACCCATGTCCCATGAATCCACTCGAGAGCCTAGTCATGATTCCAGTTGAAAGCACATCATCTCAGTACATCAATGAATGTACTAAACGTTGACACTGTTTATTACTGAAAATAGTGCAATCCGTGGTAGAAAGGACCGAACAAACCCCAATAAACGCTCAAGTTTGACCAACATTCATGTGAAGTGGCAAATTATCAAGAACCTAGGTTTTAATAATCAAGAATCTACCGAGACAATGTCAATTCAACCACGCATGAACTGGAAATTCCAGAATCTCTCACAATTTCGCGTCATTCACGGGAAAAGGCGAGTTCATCAATCAAGAACCTAGTTTCTCGCCGCCAATAAACCGCGGCAACAGCTGGGGAAAACTAACGTCAATTCATCCGCGCATGGACCTGAACATCCAAGAACGCAGGGAACAAACGATTCAAGAACCTCTCATTTATGGAGGTGGAACTTTTCCGGTGAGGGGAGAACCGAGTGAATGGAAGGCGAGGCGGCGGCGGCGGCCGAGGCGGTGGCGCGGATACGATTGGTGCGGTGCCCCAAGTGCGACAAGTTCTTACCGGAGCTGCCCGCCTATTCCGTCTACGTCTGCGGCGGATGCGGCGCCACTCTCCAAGCCTGAGAATCGGGGTGAAGATGGACTTCGCAGAACCCCCTCCCCCTCCTCCGCCCCCCGACGGTGACGCGCTGCCCGCCCCACCCAGCCCCCAACCTGAGCTCCCGAACCTTGATCCAGCCATCCAGCACTCAAATCCACCTTCTCCGGCTAGGGATCTGTCACCCCTGGCCCTGGGTAAGTCCGTAGCTCCCACTCCCCTGCTCGTGGTGTATGAGCGTCGTGAATGTGGAGCCAAGCGCAGCAATCCCCAGCCCCAACAAGTAACCAGCAGTCTAGATCAAGCTCCATGGAGTGTAGAAGGGGATCCGCAACAGCTAGCTTCGCCCATGGTGAGAGACATGCTCCTGTCCGCTCCTCCCTCGCCTCCTGATACTGACCTCCCCCAAACCACCGATCCACCCAAACCCACGAAAAATGCAGCGAAATCAGTCGATTCCCCGCAAGATCCAGATGCTCCTCACCATGATCTACATTCCCATGGGTCAGATGAAGCCAGGGAGCCTTTGGTCAGTGAGGTGCAGCCTTCCCTTCAAGGTAAATCGACTGCAGCCCTGGAAACGGAAAACACAGTACAAGATCCTCCAGATTCTGATGTGGTCTCAAGCCCGCGAGAAATAGATCCGGCACTAAAGGCTCAGGTTCAGGGTTTTCTCCCAGATCTCGCCAAGGATTTGTAAACTCTCTTGCACTCAAGGCAGCGAAGGCAATCGTCTGGTCACACCACAAACTTGCAAACAGACCCGATAGTTCAAGATTTGCTCCAAAAGCACTCCAATCCGCCTAATGCATCAGGCCAGAGTATGGACGCCATTAACCCCAACCTACAGCAGCCCAACATCGCTCAAGAAGAGCTTCTTAGAGGTAGGCTCTCCTGTGATGAGATCATGAGAAAGAGAAATGGTGCTCTGAGATGGAGGTGGCAGAGGTGGAAGAAGAAGAGAGAGCCAATTCAGCTCAACATCCTAAGGTTGATGCCAGGTCTGCGCCCAATGGCTTCACCTCAGCCTTTGCTCCAAATAAGCTGCAGCATCAGGCGATTTCAAGGCAAGCAATTTTGGAAGACTGCGATGCTGGGTGGACTAAGGCTCGCCCAGATTATTGGTGGAGGCAGAACGCAGAGGACTCAAGTTCACAGAGAAAGGGTCACCTACCAAAATTGCGGGGCAGGGAGTATGAGAACAGAGCAAGCCCAGGATACTGTCGCTTACAATTTCAGACCAGTGCACAGGCTGAGAAGAAGTCGAAGTTCTTCATTCATGTGCAAGGCAAATGCTTCAATTGCTTGTCGCCTAACCATAGAGTTGCAGATTGCAGAAGGCCAACTCGTTGCTGGCGTTGCCTAGGTGAGGGCCATAGATCGTATGTCTGTTCACAGTTTAAAAGGTCATACTATTCCAGTTCAAGATATCAAGTGAGGTGTTGGCGATGCTTGAAGGTGGGACACAAAGCCATCTCATGTGGGGATCGCACTAGGGTGCACCATGAACCTCCACATCGCAGAGCAGATTACAGCAAGGAGGGCTCCCCACCTTTTTTGTACTCTGATTTAGGAGGTTTTGTTGCATTTTCATCCCACGAAGGCACTCAAGGCTGTAGCAAGAGAAAGACCAACCACGTCACTTTTGCAACACCTCTTACCCAAGTTTGTGAGGAACAAATAACGCCGGTGTTAGACAATAGTGACTTACTCATCGGGGGCAACATGTTCAGCGTCGAGGCACCAAAACAGAGTATTTTCAGTTGTGATCCCATGCAGTACGAGTCACTCATCCACACACCACATGCCACCACCCCACCTTCATTCACAACAAACAAGATCCTAGGGATGCTGAACACGGCAACAGATCACGAGTGGACCTCACCATCGCAGGTTGACCAGTTGAACCCAATCACTGTTACTGATTCATCACTGGACGAGACTGTACCTAATCTCACCTCAGATTTTTCCATTGCGGCCAATTCTCGATGATGAAGTACAGGAAAGGAATCACTCTGAACAACACATCACCACATCCTCAACTTCAGGCATCTCCACACCACCGACTCTGATGGTTGAACAAGTTGGGCCATGGAACCTTGAAACAGAAGCGGGAGTCAGTGGTGAAACTTTAAAGAGTGGACTTGCAGTGCAATCTGTGCCACCAAGCAGTCTACAAATAGAGGTACCTAACAACTCGGTTCAATCAATCAAAGAAAAATGTCCTTGGTCTGATGTGACTCCAGCACTTGGCATTGATGATTTCATTGTATCAATCACCAGACCGTTGTCTCCCCCACTGATTCAGCAACAACCTAGTTTAAATTTGGAAGCTCAAGACTCGGATGTTTTTAACTCTAGCACTATGCAATCTTCTCAACACCAGCTACCCTCCTTTGTTCCTAAAGAGGGGCTCCCTGCTCGGTCACCTCGTACTCCTTTTCGCAAGCAGAGCAAATCCAATCCTCAACGCAAAAGTAGTAGACTTGCTAACAAAGACAAAAGCAAAATTGGAAAAGGGACAATTCAAGTAGCGCAGGAGCTTCTAGTTAAGAAACTTGGTGATTTATCTCCTAAGTTGGAACCATCTGCTGCTGATCAGTTTGAACAATTTGCACAACACTTTGATCGTCCGCTCACTAAGGCAAATATGGAAGCCCTCGAAGCACTGGTCGAGCATGGACAACAACTAAAAAAGAAGGCAACAAAGACCCACTTGAAGCAGATCATTGGTGATGGTCAAATGGCTTGAGTTCTTTTTCCTTTTAGGCGCTCCATAAAGGTGAAGGCATCATGTGCTAAGCTGTTGCTCCCCTTCCAGTCTAGAGAAACCAAGCCAGTGGGTTAGTTGTTGTGTCTTCAGAGCAAAGGGTAGCTGGCAGGTGCTGCCTTCCAGGGCACAAATTCAGTTGGCTTCCTTGTTCTTTTAGCTTTAGTTACCAGAGGTCCTTAGTTTGTGTCAAGTTGTGCTAAGTTTTGTTTTTCCTTCTAAGTGTGTTTTGTGCATGTTGTTAGTAGAGTCAGTGTTAGAATGAGTGAAGCTGGTAGTTTGGTTTTGTTGTTTTCGACCGAGTTGTTTTTAGTGTTGCCTCGTGCACTAGAGGTTTGTTAAGTTTTAGTAGTCGGTCTTCGTGCTTGAGTTGTTGGTCGTTGTACTCTAGTCCGGTGGTTTTTCGGGCCCAGTTTCTACTCAAAAAACTGGGTCATCATCTTTTTTTTTCTTCTTCTAATAAAAATTACGGCAAAGCTTTTGCCGTCCTTTCTAAAAAAAAAAAAGAACCTCTCATTTCTTCGGCCAAGAACCCAGCCCCGCACCCAACGAACCTGAACCCGCGACGAAGCCCACCTCCACTCCCTAATCGCGCGGAACGCGGAGCCGGAGCCTCAAGAAAGCCTCGGCCTCGCATCTCGGAAAGGCCGCCATGTAGGGTTTGGGCGGGGGCCGAGGGGAGCCTGCCGGGTCCGTACCTGGAGCTGCTCGATGGGGAATGGCCCGTGCTCCACCTCCTCCTCCTGCTCCGCTCCCGCCGCCGAGGCCGAGGCCGCCGCCTTCTGCTGCTGCTACTGCTTCGCCGCCGACATAGCCTTCTCCTCTCACCTCCGCGGCTCTGTCCGTTCGCTCTGCTTGTTTGTTCGAAGACGAAGGGAAGTGGAGGGCGCCAAGGCAGAGACTGGGAGGACCTCACATGGGCCTCCGTACAATGGGCCAACCAGTGCCCGTCGGCCCGCGTTTGATTAATCACAGTAAGATGACCCTGGGCCGCTGGACCGCGGTCCAATCTCTGTTTCAGTTCTATCCGAGCAGAAACGAAGCCCAGCCCAGAGGCTGGGAGGCGTCCGGTCCTGCTGTTGTCAGGTACTCAGGTCTCATGCAACACACAACAGGGCACAGGCACCACTTCTTTTTACAACAGGATGCTTGCCTCGGATCAGCGCCACAGGCATGTATTGGCATCTGTGAAGGCAAGTGTTTTGTACTACAACAAGGTGGGGGCAACAAGGCAGATGACCCAAGGAATGACAAAGCAGACCGGCATTAGAGACGAAGCCACTGTACCCGGCATGCTCTATGCATCGCCATCTCAACATATCCTCTTGTTTTTCTCGAACGTGCTCTATGCACGGCATTCATTAAGCAGGAGTAGAAAAAACTGAAGGTACAGTGTTCCGCAGCAGTAATCACCGGATTACTGAAGCCGCACGGCCCGAAGGCACCACGAGGATGTGATTACAAGAAAAACTAAAATGCGACACAGGTGGAGCAAAACGCCAGTCACAGAAGTCAACATATCCTCTTGTACTACCCTAAGCATGACGACTCACTTCTTCGACCACTATGTTCTTGGCTGGAGAGTCTTAGCATCACTATCAATGTTGACAAAAAGGCAACAGATAAACTCGAGACGACCCCAACGATCGTGGCTTATATTTGATGGCTTTCATGGCAATGATCGTGGAGAAACGGGATGGACTGCTCATAGAGCGGGCGGCCAAGCCCCAAGGGTGGGTGCTAGCCGGCTAGGGCTCGAGCCCTGGTTCCTACATTAAGCCTCCAAAGTAGGCCGGGTCAAGTGACCTTTCTATAAAAATAAAAAAATAAAAATAAATAAATAAAATCTAGTGGAGAAACATGTTTCGATAGCTAAAACTACAACAAAATCACAATAAATATGTCAGCTTTTAACATGCAATTGGTCTATTGATTCTCCAATGCTCATTTGTGAGAGGCTAACAAGCAGCATAAATTTTTTTTTTTGGAAGAAGCTGACCACAAGCAGAAAATCACAGCACAACTGACATCAAGGTTGAGTGGCATGGGTAACATGCATGAGAGAAGCAACTTGCTGGCATCAATGGTGGTTCCATCCTTCTTTCTGTAAAGAGCCTTTTACGTTCCACCAAGTTAACGTTCAGTCAATAGGTTTGCAACATCGCCTTCTCCAATCTGTAAATTATCATTATCATTATCAATGCATTGGGTTCATAATGAAGTAAGAAAAATTGAAGTGACAAATTAAACATTTAATTTTTAGTTGATTAAAACAAAACTTTAGCTATGTATAGTACTAGTACCTACCAGTTTTCTGAGAGAACCGCAAATATCAGAATGCCTCGCTTTGTTCACCAAATTTGTAGTAGTTACCTCCTGTAAAAGAATAATTTGAAGTCAACTAGATGCCCATATCACATTCTGACAGAAAAATCATTTTAGCATACACGGCTACACATGAAAACATGCCTTAACATAAGAATAGTATATGTATAGGAACCAGGCCCGAGCCAAAGGGCGTGCTAGCGGTGCGTACGAACAGGGCCTGCCATTTCGAGGGGCCCCAAATACTCTATCAGCTACCAGCCATTATTACTGTAGTTTTTTTTAATCAGGCGCACGTAAAACAAGTACTACTAGTGACTAGTACCAGCTATGCCTAGTAGGGGCTGATACTTACATATATACTCCATATGAGACAGTACAAACCAGGACCTGTACGCGTAGAGCTGGTGACTACTTTACCTCCCCACCCCCCTAAAAAAATGAAATTTTAGTTGCATTCTTGATTAAAGTGTCTGTCTAATGTTTAATTGAATATATAGATAAAAATATTAATGCTCATGATATCAACCAAGCATATTATGAAAAATAAAAAAAATCTAGAATTCTACTACCTTTGTCCACAAATAAATACAATTCTCGTATTTCGAGAAGTCAAACGATTTTAACTTTAACTAAAATTATATAAAAATATACTTGTACTCGTAAAACAAAATAAGTACGATTAGATCAGTTATAAAATATATTTTCATAATAAATTTAGTTGGAGGCATAAATACTAGCCAACGTATCATATAGAAACCACACCCTTCGTGAAAACCCATGCAAACCATGACAAAAAAGTCGTCTAAATTCACCCAAAAAATCACATATGTAGATGATATGATGATACACAACCTTGTAAAATATCTTATCCAAACTCGACTTCGTTTGTGAGATATAAAAATAACAAGTTTCAAGCCAGAAAGTTGTCCAGACGATTTGTTAGAAATTTGTTATTTTTATATCTCACAAACGATGTCGAATTTGGATAAGATATTTTACAAGGTTGTGTATCATCATATCATCTACATATGTGATTTTTTTGGTGAATTTAGATGACTTTTTACCGTGGTTTGCATGAGTTTTCACGAATAGTGTGGTTTTCACCCGATACGTTGCCTAAATACTATTTCCTTGAGTGTGTTAGGGAGTAGTCCACCATCAATATTTTCCGACATTCTCAATCGATAGCAGCTACCAATACGAAATTCTGTGAGGCCCCTCATTTCCCCAAATAACAAAGGAGCATGAGTTAATTTTTCACAATAAACGATATTTAGGATCCGAATAGTTTGGACACAGTGCTTCTGCAGTAGAAAGCTCCCTTCTAAAGAAGTTAAATTTGAACATTTGCTGATGATTACTGAGAGTAGCTTGGGTAGCAAGCCTTCGGAATCCATGTTGTTGTCATGATGGTCACACATGCTTGGAAGGATGGTCAACCCAACTTTATTGATTTCCAACTGCACCAAACTAGAAGGTAGAAGTGGCAGCTCCCTCAGATTTCCGCAATCTTCCACAACCAGAGTTCTCATATTTGGAGGCAAGGAACCATCAGATGATTGACCTATCTGTCTCAATTCAGTAATATTTTGCAACTCAAGATGCTTGAGAGACAATAGGTTTCCAAGAGATGGGACTGCACTTCCTCAGCTCCAGTGACACCATATTTGTCAGAGAGAAATGATTTATCCAAGATGGAAATTGAAAACCATTGTATCCTGCAATTTCAAGATTTTCAAGGCGAGCAGGTGGCTGAAGTTTCTCAATAACCATATCATCTTCATTCTTAGGAGAGTCATTGGTCACAGACCAGTTAAGTGATAATGACTTAAGATGGTCTTTCTCGCTCAGCTTGGACTCAATAACCTCTTCATGGTTCCCAATATTCTCAAGGTTACACATTTTTAACTTGCGGAGACTGCTTAAATTTTGAAGAGAACTTATTTTATATCCTTCCTTTGCCTGAATCTGAAAACTGTGCAACTCCTGAAGGTAAGTTAGTCTGGCAACAAATAACTGGCCGAACCCATAGGACACATATCTCAACCGACAAAGGTTTCCGAACTTTAATTGCTCTGGCCCTATGTCAATACTTCTGTCTGCAATAAGTATTTGCAAGTGATAGAGTTTAGAAAGTCCTTGTACTTCTTGCATCCCAGAGAAAGAGACATAGCGAAGGTGCTTATTAACTTCTTTTGCAAAGCAGAACTTGGGAACCCTTTTTAAGACCAGTAATCGTAGGCCCTTCAATTTTTCAACAACTTTCTCCAGTGCATCTACATGTATAATGCCAAGATCACTGGAGTTTTCTATGACAAGTGTGCGCAGATTCTTGAAGAATGAGATTGCCTCAGTCTCCTTAATTGTTAACTTGCTGAAATCTGCAATCCACAAGTGTCTAATTGTATGTCTGTCATTCTGTCATACATATAATCACCAGATTCAAGTCTTAGGCATTCGCCAAAAGAAACATTGCGTGATAAATCATGCAGTAAATCATGCATGATATAGTATCCTGAGTAGTGTTTGTTGTAAGGATCCTGTTGGCACAAAAGAAAAGAATGATTTTTTTGTCAATTGTGTTAGGTATCTTTCACCGATGTCTTCTGGCCTCTCAGTTCCACCTTCAACCTGTGAAATCAGTCCTGAGCACATCCACATTTTCACCAATTCGTCCTTCTTAAATGTACAATCTTTTGGAAATATGCTACAGTATCTGAAGCAGACTTGTAGGTCTTCGGGTAGATGCCGGTAGCTTGATCGAAGAACAGTTGTGATGATAATATCCAGTTGTCCATTTAACTGTTCAAGCCGTGTGTTCAAATTCTCCCAGTATTGTTCACTTACGTTTTCCTTCAGATATCCTCCTGCAATGTTTGTCACCAAAGGACACCCTTGAAACTTCTTTACAATTTTTTTAGCAATTGGCAAGAGATGTGTGTAATCTTCAGCTTCCATATCTTCAAATGCAACTTTCTGAAATAGTGTAAAGTTGTCATCCTCATCTAGTCCGCATAAGGGCAAATACTCCTTTTTACCTTGCATCACACTTGTAACTGTATCTGCCACAGATTGCATTCGGGTTGTCAGCAAGATTCTGCTTCCTCTCTGGCTATCCTGCAAAGGCGCCATAAGTGTTTTCCATTCTTCCCTTCTGCCGTCTTCCCAAACATCATCTAAAATAAGTAAAAACTTCTTAGGGTTGAGCTGCTCTTTGAGAAGTTGTTGCAATGCTTCCAAAGTATCAGCATTCGGCCTGTTTTTTGTTACTGCCTCCAGGATCTTCTTTGTTATCTTCGTTGTGCTGAAGGTAATATCAGACACATGTACCCACACAATTATATCAAAGTGACATGAGCCTTTTAAATCTCTGCACACGAGTTTAGCAAGGGTGGTCTTCCCTATACCTCCGATGCCAATTATTGCAAAAATAGGAACCTTGCTGGTTCTACAAGTGCTTGAATCTTCATCTAAATTATTAGTCAACCACATTATGATGTCATCCTTCTCCTTGTTACGGCCAAAGATTTCAGTGGTCGATAGAGTAGAACTACTCTCTCGATCACTGCTTTCAGCACGATCTGGCAAAGCATGACTGTCAAAACGGTTGATAACCTCAAGAAACGTGCATACACCTCCAGCAACTTCATCTAAATACTCCATTGCCTTCCTCAACTTCTTCACAATGCTTCCTTCAGATGTATATTTTGTGAACTTAGACACAACCTTGCTTCTCACAAACTTGGTGATTGGATTACGCACCTGATCAAGGTTTCGTGCTTCCGCCTCTTCCTCGAGCTTGTGGTAGTATATCTCATCAAGCACATCCTCGGCGCCCTCAACAGCATCCCGGAACTGCCAGAGCCATTGGTCCAGCAGGCTCCTCTGCGTGTCGATGTGATGATCAAGGTTGATGGCGGAATACACCGCCTTGATCTGATGGAGCCGCTGTACCAGCCGGTTCTCAATTGCTTTTATGCCCTCAGCTCCATTCCACTCTTTCAGATAGCTGAATGCCTTGTTCACGATGAACGAGATGGCAGGCTCTGCGATTGACTTCCCTGCAAAGACCAGCGCAGCGGTGGCGGCCATTGCCTGAGACTGAGAATGGGAAGGTTTGTGCTCTCTATCTCCAGATCGATTGATGGAGAGAAAATGCAAATGGTCAACGGCTCCGCAGCTCGCCGAGGTGCGGTTTATGTTTAGACGCCTACAGAAATCGATGTCCAACTTATGCTCTGGCCCCTCTTGGAATCAGGAAATAAGAAGGCAGCCATGACCATGCAAATCACAGTATTAGGCTGGAAGATGTGTAATGCTGGAACTGATTCAAAGTGCACAAACAATTAGTTTTTGTCATGATGAGATTGTTTAGTACGGCAGTTTTCAACTTCTGCACTTGTCCATATATTCACAATCTTTTTATGGTGTGATTATTTTTTTGTTGGATCATTACAAGTTATTTACTTTTGTATTTTTATTGTATAAAAAGTTAAAAGTACATGCCTTTCTATTGGTTTTGTTTGAGAACAATGACCTTAAAGGGACAGCTTAACCTATACCATTTTCAAGACTGGGATCAAACCATATTCGATTATTTGTTCACATTTCGTTGTCTGGCAGAAGGTGAAACTTAACCACCACTCATTCTATAAGGTATGGTATTTAAAGTGCTATTCGAACATATTAATATGATTGCTTTGTTTTATGATTGCAGACATGTTCCTTCCATATGTATAGAGAACAATTGTACTAGTTGGCTAGTTGCTAACTTGCTAGTACTATATTCAGAACTGGGAAGAGCAGGGGCGAAGTCAGGAATTTTTGTCGCTGGGTCGGGACAAACCCATAATACTAACTTTAAGGTTGCAATAATACAATACCACACATAATATCGAAAAATATAAAATATCATTATAGCAATCGACAAATTATAGCAAAAGAAGCTTTCACAGTAGTAGTTACCTCCTATAAGTTGCCTCTACGGTTACGGTCCTCCATCTTGTGAAAGCGAATGATCACATCATCAAGTGGAATTGTGGCTAGAAATTCTTGTTCCACGAAGCATACGATACAATCATTCATAAATCCATCTCCAATACGATTTCGTAGTATTGTCATCACAATTTTCATTGCTGAAAAGCACCTCTCCACTGATGCAGTGGCAACTGGAAGAACTAGTACTAGCTTGAGAAGCCGATACACCAAAGGAAAACCCAGATGCTTGTTTGTACTCACCATCAACTTAGCAAGTTCGGAAATTGTGTTCAAGTTGGCAAATCTTTCATCAGCTCGCACATTGTCAATATAAATGTTATGGTCACGACCAAGATCCCTTAGTTGCGTTGAATTGAAATCATCAGGATATGATTTAGCCAACTCCATTAAACTCTCAAATTTGAAAGCCTCAAAAGAATTATTGGGGCTGAAAGCAGCAATCTGAGTGAGCAATTGAGAGTTTACCTCATTGAAACGATCATCGAACTCTACAAGTTGCAAGTCAATAATTGGATTGAAGCAATCATATCTATAATGTTGATAGTTGGTTCAATTGGTCTTTTTTCTTGGCCTATGACGATCAATATAGTCCTCATCCATATCCAACTTGGGAATTCCATGTTCTTCACAAAATGACTGCACAGCCTGCAACAAAGAATCCCAGTCATCATCTCTAATTTGCTGAAATTTCTGCTTGGTTAACTTCACCTCCATCATGGCCTCCAAGATATCTTTATCTTTTCTCTGCAAGGACAGTGACAAAGAATTCGCATGTCCTAAAATAAGCATCATTAAGTGCAAGTGGAACACAAAGTCGAAATCCTTAAGGTAGTCCAGGAGACCACGAGCTTGGCGTCTCTTTGCATCATTTGGACCTTCCTTCTCAACATATTGGAGCACTTCAATAACTTCAGGAAACATATTGCTTAGGCTCTTGAGGGTTTTATAATGAGAACCCCAACGTGTGTCTCCGGCTCTTTGAAGGGACTGCTCTTGATTCAATCCAGTTCCACTATTTAGTTGTCCACTTCCTATGGCTTTTCTAACTCTCTCCTGTTGTCTTTCTCGAATCATATCTTTACGTTTGCAAGAAGCTCCAGCCACATTGAGCAAAAAGGATATCATGTCAAAGAAATCACTAGTGTCATCGTTCTTTTTAGCCACTGCTACAATGACAACTGCAGTTAATGAGCAAAACAATGTATATAATATGCTGAGTTGTTCTCTCTTAAAATTAAAGCTCTTAATCCATTGAACTCACCTCTCATGTTGCTGGCCTCATCGTAACCTTGTCCTCTAATTTGTTTTATACTCAAGCCATATTTAGCAAATAAATTATCAATGTTAGATTTCAAGAATCGTTCCAGTTTGCTTTGATTGCCTATCAAATTACAATTTACAAATTAGTCACATAATTAAACACTAAAATAGATAGATATTGATTGCTCATGTACAAGCAGCCATACATATGATTAAAATAAATACCTAACATAGAGAATGTCCTTTCTCCAAAAGACCAAAATTCAGAGTTCAGAGAGAGCTGATCTCTAAAATTCAGAGTTCAGATTCAGAGAGAGCTGATCGAGAGCATGCCGCGGTGCCCGGCGGCCAGCGAGCGTTGGCTGCCACCAATCGCCGGCGCTGACGCCGTCGAGTCGCGACCTGCCCTGCCTGTCGAACTGTCGATCGCCCGCTGCCGGCCGCCGCCCTAGGTGCAGCCTGCAGTTGATTTGCGATGGGAGCTGTAGCGTCACGTCGGAGAGGAGAGCGAGTCAGAGCCTCAGAGGTCGAACTGTCGATCGCCCGCTGCCGGCCGCCGCCCTAGGTGCAGCCTACAGTTGATTTGCGATGGGAGCTGTAGAACTGTCGATCGCCCGCTGCCGGCCGCCGCCCTAGGTGCAGCCTGCAGTTGATTTGCGATGGGAGCTGTAGCGTCGGAGAGGAGAGCGAGTCGGAGGCGTCGATGTTTTGGACTTCAGGTCTGCTGCTGTAGATTCGGACGATGGCCATGGGCAATGAAAAATGGGCCTTCAGGGTGGGCTTATTAGCCTGATTGCCTGAAGGTGCAAGCTTCAGCTTGAATGTGCGGCCTTGCGGAATGCTGGACTACCAGGCTGCCGGGGTCGTATTATTTTTTTAATGGGGTCTTACATGGTGAAATTTTGTTACATATAAGAGGTTCGTCGCAAACAGTCGGTGTCAGACGACCCCAGCCACTGAACGTAGCTTCGCCACTGCAGGAAGAGTATCATGGTACATGGGGTGTAAACAGAAAACCATTGAACTTTTTCAGGGCAGCTTTTGACTTTGACCTTGTCTATGCCAAACAACTAGTACTTCCATGTGAGCACGCTTGACGAGAAACACACTTATGGCCACGCCCGAAGGTCGTTGACCTGGTACATGCATGCACCAGCCCAATACCGATGGCAGCTCATGCATGTAGTGCAATCACGATCTGCTACGAAGTCAACTCGCTTTCCTAGATGGATTTTGCAGTATATTACCTTGAATCATAGGCTGTGTTTAGTTCCCAAATTTGGAGTGACAAAATTCACTGTAGCGACACTGTAGCATTTCATTTGTATTTGGTAATAATTGTCCGACCGTTGACTAATTAGGCTCAAAACGTTCGTCTCGCAAAGTACAACCAAACTGTACAATTAGTTTTTGATTTTATCCACATTTAGTCCATGCATGTATCGCAAATTTGATGTGACGGGGAATCTTTTTTTTGCATAGTGTACTTTTCAATAGAACTAAACACAGCCATACATAGCTTACCTTGGAAGTTGGACATCAATAAATGGTCGAGTTTCTTCCTGTAGTGACATTGTTTTCCTTGTATAGTGGCAGATGTTGCATGCCTGCTTTAACCAATGATAATCAGTTAGGCCTGGTGTTTTATGTAGCTCAATCAAATCAATATAAGTGGTGCAATCTGCAAAGCACTGATAGATTCAATTGCTTCAATACCCATAAATAAGTTAGCCAGTTAATAGAAAGCAGAAACAACAATATAAGCTTGTGACCCTGTCCAGTTGTCCATTTATCAGTAGGCACTAGCCAGCACCATGTCAAATCCTTGAGGGAGATCCAAAAGATTTATAGAACAGTCTCATCAATGCAACATCTCCACAGAATATGACACCCACTAGCGCCATGCAGGCTGCTGCATCCATAATGCTGCAGTGACATGATTTCATTCACACTAGCGATTCAGCAAAACAAACCTTTTGATGAAATAGCAGGGCAAACCTCCTAATGATTTTATATAGTATATATTAAGAATAAGAAGATTCTAGTATTTTCATTTGAACCCAAGCTAAGGCATCACCATAGGTGTAAAAGACTTCAGTTTTCTCAATGTACCAAGAATGCTAACTTATAACTGACCTCATCAGCAAACTTCTGAAGGGTCCTTTGGAAGCCATAAACATTTGCCTTGCTGATAGCTCCCCTCTTCCTGAGAGATCAGTTCTGTACAGAGCTGTGGCACTGTCTACAACCATTAGAGCAAACCTGCAAATATAGACATTCGGATTCTGACCACAGCTGGGTCTTCTATGACTAGTATCCATAAACAAGACTATATTGAGAATCAATGAAAAGTTGAAACAGCTGGGTATATTTTCATTCATACAAAATGTAAGACAACTCAATGGTCACCAACAATACATACAACCTGCATGAGCAGTCAAGAACTCAAGATTCCAACAGCATCAGACACTGCTTGTTTTGTGAATTCTTATCTATAATCTCACACTGCATATTCGGCAACTTCCATGTTAACTGAACAATAAAATGCAAATGAGAACTGAACTGATAAAAAAAACATCATAACTAGAACTGATTCAACATTTGTTGCAGCTATCACCTTACATCACATGCACAACAGGCATTGTTTTTTTTTTACAACATGATGCTCATATCACAGGCGTGCATTCACATCTGCGAAGGCGGATGTTTTGTACATCAAGGAGGGGCAACACAGTAGTTCACCCAAGGAATGACAAAACAGGCAGCCGGCCAGCAATGGAGATGAAGACACTGCGCCCTTGTAAGCAGATATAGATGGTCTCAGTCCTTGACATCTGCAACGCCTTCAGAAGCTATTTGAAACCTCGCTTCGGCTTCAGCCAGGCAGGGAGAGCTTATTACTTTACAGATCCGCTCCTCCTCTCTTCCCTTGCGAAGAGCAAGCCTGATGGAGACAGTATGGACACGTCAAGAAAAGATATGGACAGGAGCAGAACAAAAGTTGTGTATCAGAGATAACTAGTTAGTGAATGATCAACTGGTATAATGGACCTTGTCGTGGAAGCATGAGCCATGATGTTACCACCAATGGGCTTGATCTGCGGTCCGGCAAACATAGCAGAGCCATCCACTTGTGCTACTACTTGATTGGTGATAACCACAGCAACTCCAAACTGCAGTGATCAATCAAACCAGATCAGCATTTTCATTTGACTGAAAGCTAAAACAAAACCATAAAGGAAAAGGACTTGGTTTTCTCGAAGATAAAAAAAATAATAAATTAGACCGACCTCATCTGCTAACTTCTGAAGGCTCCTCAGGAATTTAGCCATATGCATTTGCCTTGCTGATAGCTCCCCTCTTCCTGAGAAATCAGTTCTGTACAGAGCTGTGGCACTGTCAACAACCATTAGAGCAAACCTGCAAAATGTAGATATTCAGATTAGAAATTCTGACCAAGCTACATCTGTAATCACTAGTCTTCATAACAAATATATACTGAGAGTCAACAAAAACAGGAATTGGCTACTTGGATATTTTCAATACTGCAGCAATCAAGCATTCATCAGCAGAATTAATGAAATACACTTTGATTGACAGAGTAGCAGTTGCAGCGAGAAATTTAACTGGATTCTGCTTTTCCTAATGTGATGATCATGGCAGCATATCATGTATTCATGTTAGACTAAGTAGCAAACACTCCAGTGGACCAGTGGTCTATCCCTACATACCAACCATAGCATACCATTTTATGCTTTAGCTAGTTAGCTCATATGAATAGCAGCATGTCATGAACAAATTTGGGATATTATTGTCCAATGCACATAGAGTGAAAACGGACAATACTTCAGTTGTAAATAGTGGTGAAATTCAGTTCGATATGAGAGCTGCATGCGTATTTTAATGTCACACGGAACCATTATGTGGGTACAAAGGATCATTATGTTAAGTAAGCATGATCCCTTCGATTCATAAGCAGAAGATACCAAAATCAATTTTAATTTACCTAGTGCACAGCTGGTAGAAAGTAAAGCATGCTTATATTTGTGATGTGCTCACAAAGTAACATATAGTTCACATGTAGACCCAACACTACAAGTTGGACTCGCCTTGTCTCTATCATCATGGAAGCTGCCTCCATCAAAAGTCTGGATTGATGATCTGTATTATAAGCCCTGGTGTAAGCCACATTCTCTAGCACATCAGCACCGTTCAGCCCAAATCTAGATTCGAGTATGAGCATGTTTAGTGATCAAATTTATGTTATAATATTTTTTTAAAAAAAATGTGCAGCTAAGGTATCACCTGTCAGCTATCTGCAGGAGCCTTTGTGGTCTGAATGTATCCTCTGCATCAATGTACAGAGCCTTTCCTTCACCACCACCTTGGTCCAATGGAAGCTGCAATGTAAATTGTTTACATATTTTACACCAACAAAACGAAATGAAGGAGTTGATAGAAAAAAAATCGCACCTGACATGTAACACAAAGGGTGTGACACAATTGAGTCTTTCCAGAGCGGAACTCACCATATATCTCTGTGATAGATCCTGTTTCTATCCCTCCTGTTGCAGGTATGTCATAATAGAATACTAAGTCACTGTGAGTCCCTAGCATAGTTTTTAAGGCGGTAAGGCGAGGCGTGGCGACCCACCCCCTTCCAGACGCCTAGGCGAGTAAGGCGCGCGGCGAGGCGACGCCACACACATACCCTCAGCTACATTAAAGCAGGACAAACACACATTGATATGCACCTTTTTGTTGCCAATTTTAGACTCTATGCAAGCAGCCACCACCCACTAGCCAGAGCAGTTTATATCCTATCTAATTATCCAAGCACAAGAAACATACCACATCATAGGAGTATATCATCCAAGTCCAAGATCCAAAGCATAAGCAAATAAGCAATATAATCCAGACTTCTGAACAGAGGAAGGACAGAACAGGAAAAGCAGAGAAAAGCAGAGGAGGGGAAAAGAGGTACTCGTGAGCCTTCGTGAAGGGTGATGGGCCTGGCCTGCTGGCAGGGAAGCGAGCAGGGGAAGGAGACGCAGAGCCCACGTAGAAGCGGAAGCAGGCAGTCCTCGACGGGGCACATGTCAGAGGCGCGGACGGAGGATCTGCGAGCGAGGACACGAGCTGACGGACCGGAGCCGGAGTCGGTTGCGGGGCTGCTCGCGGGTCGCGGTTGGGGACGAGGCCGGAAGCGGAGTCGCGCTCGTGCGGGCGGGTCGTGGACGAGCCGGACTCGCGCGGGGCAGTCGCCTACGCCGGCGCCGACACCAGATTTCAGGTGCGCCGCCGCCCTCCTCTCTCTTCCTCTCTCCTTCCTTTCCCTCTCCCTCTCCCTCTCTCAACTGACGCGATGGGGATTGGGGGCAATCTTTGGCGGGAGATGTAAGCGCGCAGCTGCATCTTTTCCAGCGCGCACGCATTGCTCCGCTATTTTCCCGCGCGAGCGAGCGGCGCCGCTCTTTTCGGCGCGCTTTTCCATCCCGCGGCGTCCGCCTCAGCGAAATCGACGCCTAGGCGACGCCTTCGGCCGCGAGGCGACGCCATACGCGACGAGGGCGCGGCGACCACGACGCCCCGTTTCAAATCCCGCTCGGACGACTAGTCGTCGCCTAGGCGACGCCTTAAAAACTATGGTCCCTAGTATAAGTTATGTAGGAAAGTAAGATCATGGAATCTACAAGCTCATTACCCTCCAAGATCTTATCAAGTTCTCTAGATCCAGTTGTAACTTGAATAATCTCTAGCCGCTGTGCATGAAGTTGGCTGGCACTTGTAAACCCCAGTGGAACTATCTTTGATGCTGCAAAAGATTGTAGGCAGTTATGAGTTTGATAGTGTGCAATCCAACATCAATACAAATTCAATACATCTACAGCCTCATATTACTTGTCTGCTTCAATTATCTTGTCAACTTTAGCTTCACTTATTCCTTTGATCTGTAGAAGATCTTTCCTTGGAGTGTAAGCCACAGCCTCCACAGTGTGGAGACCAGAATCTTTCAGCTTTTTCACATCCAGTGCAGCTATTCCAGATGCCTGGACCACAAATGACCCACAAATTTAATGTTAGTATAGCAACGTGTCTTTTCAAGTTTCAAGAAACAGGAACTAGTTAATTAGCTACCAAAATAAATCGCAGTAAAACAAGGGAATAGAAACAGACTGAAAAATGCAATCCCAAGAGCCTTGGTTAATTTTCATTGAACCATGATTGAAGATAATTTTGTCATAAGTAATGAATTGAATTTGTATCTTTTATTAGTTAACAGGCTAATGTAGTTCAGCAGCAAATTCCTCGTTTTCAGAAGGTGTCTGGACAGGTAAAAACTGACTGTCTCAAATGATTTGGGCACACAAAATCAACTACAAGAAAAGCATTTGTCACAAGAAACAGGATGGTGACTTCATGCTTCATTTTTCAACCAGGTTCCAGAAGCAAGTACCTATTTCCCATGCATGAATCCACTAGAGACTAGAGAGACTAGTTATGATTCCAGTTGAGAGCACATCATTTCAGTTCAACTATGAATGTATTCTGTACTATAAATGTTCGCGCAACCAAGGATCTGCTGAGACAATGTCAATTCAACCACGCATGAACTGGAAATTCCAGAAGCTCCCGCCGCCGAGGCCGAGGCCGAGGCCGCCGCCTTCTGCTGCTGCTGCGCCGCCGATATGGCCTTCTCCTTCTCTCACTTCCTCGGCTGTCCCCGTTTGCTCTGTTTGTTAGTTCGAAGAGAAATGGAGGGCGGCAAGGCAGAGGCTGGGAGGATTTTACTGGACCTCACATGGGCCGCCGTCCAATGGGCCAACCAGTGGCCATCAGCCCGCCCACGTTTTGATTGAGCACAGTAAGATTACCATGGGCTGGACCGCAGTCCAATCTCTGTTCCAGTTCTTTCCGAGCAGAAACGAAGCCCAGCCCAGAGGCTGGGAGGCGTCCGGTCCTGTGCGGGCGGCCCATATACATGGCGGACCCCGCCCTGCGCCCTGCCTGCACCGCCGCACCCGTTTCGCCGTCACCTGCTTCAACTTCCTCACCAAGCAGGAGAGAAGAGAAGAGAAGAGGAGAGAGGCGGCCGAGTCGTGCTCGATCCAGCAACCACCGTCACTGGAGTCGCCGACAGGATGTTTCTCACGAGGTGACTGCCCGGTTTCAGATCCCTTTGTAGTCTGTCCTTTAAACCTTCTGGATTCAATCCTCCGCCGACGGCGGCGCGTCGTGTGCTGACGCGGGGTGCATTTTCGGTTTGGGGTCTTTGCTTTGCAGGACGGAGTACGACCGCGGGGTGAACACCTTCTCGCCGGAGGGGCGGCTGTTCCAGGTCGAGTACGCCATCGAGGCCATCAAGGTGAGATCCCCTCTCTCTCTTTGCTGCCTTCCTTTGTAGCGGGAGGGCGACGTGCTGTACGTTACGTTTGTATGCGCATTACATATGTTTGCTCATATGGCACAAATTTTTAAAATTCCCTATTTATGCTTGTGTGGTGTATGCTAGATTATAGAAAATGATTGATGGAATAAAAACTAGCATGCATAAGATGATAGTTAGATGTGTCTTCCATGTTCTACAAGTGGTACTAGAACCTTGCCTATAATATTGATCTCATGAGGTATCTAGTGTTTATATTTTGCAAGAGTTATCTAACTAACCATGGTGCTAAGGATGGTGTTCAAATGGCAATTTCGATTGATATCACACTTCAAAGGTCAATTCTTTACACCTTAGCATCATTTGGTAGCTATTACTCTCCTACACTTTCAATCCATGCATATGTGTAAGTTTTTAAATCCAAACTCTTAGCACATATGTAGGGGGAGCTAATACTACCAATTTGGATTGATGAAACTTGTCCATAATATTTACACATAGTAATGTGCTTGGGTAAGCAACATGAATCCAAAAAAAATTCATTGAATATCTTTGTAAATAAGTTGTTATCAATTACCAAAAAGGGGGAGATTGAAAGCGCTAGTTTGGTTTTGGATAATTGATGAAACCTAGCACTAACCTTTGTCATAAGTTATGATATGAGCTAGCTTGGTGCAATCTAAGTGTGGAGCATTGTGATGAAGTCCATGAAGATGAAGATGGACATGTGTTGATGATGATCAAGCTCAACTTGAAAAAGAAGAAAAACAAAAACAAAAACCGAGAAGATCAAGGCAAAGGTATATGATAGGTTTTTGTTTTGCACTCAATACACCATAGAGGGTGTGAGTGACTTAGGATCGATAGCCGTACTATAAAGAGGGGAAATCTTTGGCTAAACGGTTTATCGAATGCCACTAGGTGACATGACTTTTGCATATGCATTTAGGAACCTAGTGTGCTAACTTTGACCCTTGTAAAATGTTTTGAAAAATGCTAACACACGTGCACACAAGTTCTATACTTTGTGGTTAGCAAGTTGGAAGTAAGGGCGAAGCGGTTGAGGAGACAGAAAAAGAAAAGGCAGTGTCAGTCACTGACCGGATGCTGTACTAGACGCGGGACCTGACCCTAGGCAGTGTCCGATCATTTATAATCGCGGTGCGCTGTCTGGCCGAGAAGAGCAAGGACGACCGGACGTTGGGGATCTGACGCTGGCCTGGCTTGATCGGCATGTCCGGTCAGTTTCTGAGTGGCAGCGCAATGAGGCGAATAGACACAACACTAGTGCATTAGGTCTTACCTGACGTATGCTGACGTAGGCACCACGCGCGAGCACAGAGAAGAGGAGTGGTGACCAGATGTATGGGCATGTCAGGTCGTCTCTGACCTGATGCGTCCGGTCATTGTTTTTGCGCTCTGGAACCTTACTGTAAATGACCGGACTCTGCATAGATAGGTGTCAGGTCACTTCACCAGCGTGTCTGGTCCTAACTTAGCTGATCGCGCATTTGGAAATTAACCATTGAGATCCAGTGGCTGAGATTTGAATGAGGATACATGGCGGCCATCCATGCACCAGACGCTAGGTGCATCCGGTCAAGTGCGTCCGGTCACGCCCCCGACAGCCAATGGCTCTATTCACTTGGGGGGCTCTACAAATAGATGGGGTCAGCTCCAAGGTCTCTCTCTTGGACTTTTGATATTCTTGACATCCTTGTGAGCTAAACGTACTTCCTCCCACTCATCTCTCTTATTTGATTGCGAATCCAAAATAAAATTGAGTGATTCTAAGTGCATTTGCTTAAGTGATTGTATCTAGTGGCACTAGGGGATCATTGTGGCTGCGAATTTCTTGTTACTCTTGGTGGTTGCTGCCACCTAGACAGCTTGGAGCAGTGAAGGAGCTTCGGCATGTATTGGTGATTGTTCGTGGCCAGCTCTAGTGATTGTGAGGGTTCTTGCACCTTCCCCGCGCGAAGCACCGTAAGGTAGCTCTAGTAATTTGCTCGTGTCATTGAGTTACCTCACCTGTGGGTAGGTTCTTACGGTGTCCAATTGTGTGGACGAGGTTCGTGCAACACCTCTTAGCTGCCGAACCACCAAGTGTTGGTCGACACAACGGAGACTAGCGTGCCGGCAAGCATGTGAACCTCGAGAGAAAAATCGGTTGTCCCTTGCCCTTTGGTATTCTCCCGGTGATTGAATTGGAGTTCATCTTGTGTTTGGTTCACTTCTCTACACGGCGGTATAATCATCCTACTCACTCATTTACATTTTTGCAAACTAGTTGTAGCAAGCTCTTTAGTGTAATTAGAATTGAGAGCTTGCTTTGTAGCTTAAGTTCATCGAGTAGAGCTCTTTAGTGTAACAAGTTTGAGAGCTCTTAGTGAGTAGTGACTTAGCCAATTGTGTGCCTAATGATTATAGTAACTAGCATTGTTGGATAGGTGACTTGCAACCCTTGTAGAGCTAGAGCAAAATTGCACTACGCCATTTGTTGTACTAATCAACTGCTCTAGTTGGTTTGTAGATTTTTAAATAGGCTATTCACCCCCTCCCTCCTCCGCCTCTAGCCATATTAGGACCTTTCAGCTCCGAGGCTAGCAGCTGCAGAATCTAGAGGGAATGGGTTTGTTAGGTAGATGAAGGCATGAAGACCATTCAGAATCCATGTGCAAGTGCTGAGCAAAGTTAGACTCCAGAAGCTGTCTGGCCCATTTGTGTTGGGCCGATGCCAAAAGCAAGGCTTGAAAGAAGCCCGGCCATTTTGTTGGGATATGAATGGTTGTCTTGTCTATCTCTACATCTTTGCTGACTGGTTTTGGCGCCAACCAACTTTTCTCTGAAGGTGTGGGCATCTCAGGTGGGTTGACAAAGAAGGTTCTAACCATTCCCAACTGAATGTTATTCTGAAATAAGACTCCCCCATTTCCTTCTTGCTGACCCTCAGGGATTTCATGATGGAGGAAATTCTCCATTGGAGCTTGCAGAACTAGTAACTGCTGATCAACCTAAGGGTTCAAATTATCTGCCACTTCTTCTAGGATTACCACTTGAGGCAGAATCTTTTGCACCTCAATCTGTTCTTGACCCTGGATTGGATGTAGTAATATTTCTTGTGGGTCCTCCCCCACTGGAACTTCATTAAGATCTTGATTGACCCCCACAGGTGCTGCAACATTCAGGACCAGATCTTGCTCAATCACTTGAGGGGCCAAATTCAGGTTGAGTGCATTCCCCCATTCTAGGAGCTCCTCTGGCTAGGCTGGCCAGTCATCCTGTTGTTGAGCAGGCTGGTTTTGGTCCTGCTAACAGGTGCTGGATTTCCTTGGTTCTGAAGCAGTTGATGCTCATGTGCACCTACTGGCTCCAAGACATGTTGACCCAACCCAAAGAAATCAAACAAAGGTGGACCTTGATCATCAGGTTGGGGTGGTACTGGCTCCTCATCAGGTGGCCCAAAATCAAGGTTCTCATGTTGCGGGATCTCACACTGTATCATCTAGGACTCCTCCTCATAACCCACAGTGTTAGAAAAAACGACAAAATAAGGGATGGACTCCAAATCTGTAACTCTGGCCCTGACAATAAGCCTAGTCAAATGTTATGGATCATTATCCCAGATGAGAGCTTTAGCATATGGACCCAAGTCGGTGTCTATGTATTCTTGTTCCCAATAATGTTTTGGAAGTCCCATCAACATCAACCAACATTCCTGATTAAAAACTACCCTCCTCTAATTCCTATACCCTGTTTTGGCGCACAAAAGAAATGTGGACATCTCCATACGGGTGAGGACTTTCTAGCACATATCTGTCCCTATCATGCTCATACTCAAACCGAACAAAAGCTTGGCCTAAATGACAGGGTTGCACATCCTTGACCTGAGTTCTCCTAAATCCCTCCAAGAACTCTTTGATAATCTCTTCAACAATGGGAAAATGGAGGGCATTACTAGGTAATGGCGAGATCGTCACGATTGCTAGGTTCTTGTTTCTCTGTCTTGGCCTTCTTCCTGCAACTGCACGGACCATCATTGGCCTATTGGGGATTTCTTCCACGTGCATTTCGCCAGGCTTGAATGGACCCGGGTCGGCATGCTAAAATGCCATGTTGATGACGGGCTTCTGAACAGGCACTTCAGTAGCAATTGAAGCTTGGAGGTGCGGCAATGGTCCTTGGTTGTCACTGTCAGAGGAGGGTTTTCTTGGCTTTGGACTATTTTCACTGTTCAGGAGCCGTGGCGTGGAGGAAGATGAAGGGGCGTTAAACTCCTGAATACACTTATCTGAATACACTTAGCCGAGAAGGATGCGCAGATTGGTGGGCTCTGCTGCTGTTGCAGCCCAAGAACTAGGTTTGTTTCCAAAACAGAGCACTCGGGCCTCTCAAGGATCCCTTTTCCATTAATAGCAACAGTAAACATCTCGCTTTACCACCATCGTTACTGCCGTCGGGGCAGTTGAGCGCTATATGTCCCACACGCCTGCAAACAAAGCATCTAATGGGGGATTTGCACGCCTCTCTAGAGTGGCCCTTCATTAGACAACGGGAGCAAATCCCGGACCGCAGTGCCTCTGTCAGATTTCTGCAGAGGGCAATTGACTAGAAGCGGCGCCAAAGTTCAAAAAACGACCACGTTCAAACTCAGCCGGACCAGCCTTATGAAACTGCCCAATGGGATTTTCCCCCTTGTTTTTTAGATCAAAGAAAACCTTTTGGAAAACCAGCTGATCAAAAACACTTCTTCTACCTTGATGAGGGGGGATAGGAACACGGTTAGCTTCAGTGAGAGGAGTTTTCTTCACTGCATCTACGAAGGAATGATCATGTCTAACGAAACTGTTGCACTGATCCGGTTTGTTCCTTTCGACAACAAACCAAGCAGCATCTTCTTCAGCACAAAAACTTCTCCACACTCTGACCCAATTAGGTCCACCATTACCCCCAAAGATGGAAGAAGGTGTAACACCCTAGGTGTTTGACTCACACAAAATTGCATTTCATTTCATAAACATGTGCATCATCTATCTCATCATGCCATTGTTACTACAACATGTATATGCAACATTCTCAATTATGTTTGTTTCATACGTGATTGTTGTGAATGGTAGTTAGTGCAACATGTGAATGCAACATGAGCTTCTCATACCTTGAAACATGGCAACATGGTAGTGTAATATGACAAGTTTAAAATTTCAACAAAGTCATGAAACATGTGAAACATGGATTTGCAACATTAGGGAATTTGAGTGTTTTGTTGTTTCATCACATGTGATACTTCGAAGTTGGGGTAGCACTTGTGTAGAGTGGTTAATTATGGTCTAATACACCTTAAATACACTTAGGGTAATTGATGGAACATTGTTCATGTGGATCAAAATGACTAAATTGCCCTCTAGGTGGAGGTTTGACTTTAGGATGACCTATAGAGTGACTCTGTTTGACTGATTAAGAAGTCCAACCTAGAGACCTTGCATGGCTGTGCACCCTTCACCAAAGTTGTAGCCAATTTATCAAGGAACAAAAGTCTCAATATGACCATCTCATGAAAATGACTAGAACATGCTCAAACAGGGCCCACAAGTCAGGTTTCCATGCTGTTTCAACACTTAGAAATTTTTCTATGTCATGCACTGACTGACTTACAGTTTCAATGTACCCCACTCTAGGGCTCTATAGTTCCAAATCAAGACCGAATCAGTCCAAGCTCCAATTGACAATATTGTTGTGCACCTATAGCTCTACATTTTTGCTAACTACGGCTCTCGTCGAATCGACCTAGATTACGAGCTGTGAGGCGATGAAATCACGCTGTCAGTCGTTTCCTATGGACGCTGATTCAGTTAGTTCAATAAACATTCAGTGAACGTTGGGGCAGACCGTGCGCAGAGCCGAGCCACCTAAAAGTCCTATGTTTGGTGTTGGTAATTAGTGACAATGTCTAAGTACTAATCCTATGCCTAAGTTGTTTGTAGCATATGAGGATTAGTACATTCCAAGGTTGGTGGCAAGATGGACATGGTGATCATGATGGCCACACTTGGATTTGGACGCAACCCTACGTGATCAAGACAAAGGTATATGCTTAAGGGTTGTGTTTTAGTAACCAAGACACCTAGTGGGTGTGGTTACATTATAGGATAGATAGCCGTACTATAAAGAGGGGAATGACGCGGCTATTGAACTCCTAAGTGCCTCTAGGTGTACATTTCATAATCATATGCATTTGGATAGAACTAATAACGTCTCAAAAAATGATTGTGAAAATGCTAACACACTCGCACATGACGTGATCACTTGGTGGTGTTAGCACATTCGCGAAGGCGGTGAAGTTTGAGCGGTAGAGAGGGTTTGGGGTCCTCTCTCCCTCCCGCCGAGCTTTCGAGGAGTTGAAACGACTATTTTTCACTACGCCGGAAGTCGGAAAAGAAACGGAGGCGAACGGAGGTCACAGTGGTGACCGGACGCTGGACCGGACGCGGTCTCTGTGTGACCGGACGCGTCCGGTCAGTGTTCAGCATCTGCGCGAGTTTTAGTTTGTTGATCGGACGCGCGGTGCGTCCGGTCACTGTCGACCGGACGCGTCCGGTCGATCAGGGAGCTTACTGGACTCCAACCGGACGCTGGCACTGTGGCGTCCGGTCAGTTCTCCAGCGCGTCCGGTCACTGTTTCGTCGAGCGCTGCTCAAATTTGACCAGCGCGTCTGGTCCGTCTCGGGACCAGCGCATCCGGTCGATCCCAGCGCGTCCGGTCTGCGCGACCAGCGCGTCCGGTCGATGTTCGTGAAAGTAGCCGTTGTGCGACCGGCGCATCCGGTCAGTTTGACCAGCGCGTCCGGTCAGCGCGACTTCGGCTGTTTCAAGTTTCTAACGGCTATATTCGAAGGGGTACGTCTATAAATACTCGTTGGCCGGCTCAAGGCTCTCTCTCTTGGACTTTTGACATATTTGTGAGCACTTTGAGCTAAGCAACTCCCCTCCCACTCATCTCTCTTGCTTCTTTGCATATTCAAAGTGAGATTGAGTGATCCAAGTACATTTGCATTGTGAGATTGCATCTAGTTGGCACTTGGTGGTTGATTTGCTGTGGGATTCTTGTTTCTCTTGGTGGTTGCCGCCACCTAGACGGCTTGGAGTAGCTTGGAGGCATTGGCAAGAGTTGGTGATTGTTCTTGGCCACCTCCAGTGATTGTGAGGGGTTTGTGCCTACCTCGGCGAAGCACCAAAGGCAACATTAGTGAATTGCTCGTGTCATTGCAACCTTTTGCCATTTGGTAGATTCTTGTGGTGCCTTTTGAGAGGCTCGGTGTGAGACCGATTAACCACCGAACCACGTGGTGAAGAGGGACACAATGGGGACTAGCGTGCCGGCAAGCACGTGAACCTCGGGATAAATCTTCGTGTCATCAATTTCATATTATGATTGATTGATCCCGGTGTTCGGTTGTCTTGGTATTCATTGTTAATCATATTGGTTGGCTCAATTCTTCGCCCCTCGGTGAAACTCTCCTAACTCAACTCCGCATTACTTTCCTAATTAGCTTTGCTAGAGTAGCTCTTTTGTGTAGCTTGCTAGTTGTAGTTGTAGTTACCTTCTCGATTTGACTTGTGTGGTTGAGTGCCAATATACTAAAATTGTGAATTGGATAGGTGGCTTGCAAACACCCCGTAGGCTAAGCAAAACTCGCATCTCGCTATTTGTTGTATTGATAAACTTGTTTAGCTTGTCTTTGTAGAAAATTTTAAAAGGCTATTCACCCCCCTCTAGCCATCAAGACCTTTCAAGTGGTATCAGAGCCGTGGTCACCGTTTGTAAGGCTTAACAACCTCGGTGCAAGATGGCTCAAGTTATGTTCAATCATGTTAATGGCAAGCCTCCATTCTTTGATGGCGTCTCTTCCTTTGATCATTGGAAAAGGAAGATGAAGCAATATCTAGGCAATATACATGAGAAGGTTTGGGATGTGACCAAAGAAGGATACATCATTCTTGATGAAGAAAATCTCACTCCAAATGACCGCATCAACAAACAATGCAACACGGCGGCACTTGACACAATCTACCGTGCCATTGATGACAAAGTATTTGAGCAAATCAAAGATCTTGAAAAGGCAAATGAGCTTTGGATAAGGCTTGAAGAAACATATGAAGGCACTTCAACGGTAAAGAGTGCCAAGCTATATATGCTCAAGGACAAGTTCTCCATTTTCAAGATGAAGGATGATGAATCCATCCCGAAGATGTTCTATAGGCTCCAAGTCATTGTCAATGATCTCAAGGGGCTTGGAGAGAAGGTTGAGGACAAGGACTTCTCACACAAGTTCTTGATGTGCTTACCCAAGAAGTTTGCCACCTTGAGAAGAATGATCTTTAGAGAGGGATTGGACAAGGTCAAACCAACCAATGTACTTGGAGATATAATGACCGATGCCCAATACAATGATGATGAAGATGAGGTAGAAGAGAAGAAGGAGACCAAGGTCAAGCAAGAGAAGCCCATTGCATTCAAGGCTTCATCTTCTAAGGGCAAGAGCAAGATGGAGAGTGATGATGATGATCCATTCGATGATGAGACCATGGCCCTCCTAGTGCACAAGATGGGGAGGTTCATGAAGAAGAAAGGATATAGGGCAAGGAAGAGAAGGGATTTCATGAAGGCAAAGGAGGTGCTTTGCTACAATTGCAATAGCCCCGATCATGTAGTGGCAAAGTGCCCCTATGAAGACAAAAGATATCATTATGGGGAGTTGAAGTTGAAGAAAAACAAGAAGGACAAGAAGGAGAAGAAAGAGAAGAAGAGCTTCACTATCAATAAGAAGAAGAAGGGTGGTGGTTATGTGGTCACTTGGGATAGTGACAACTCCGATAGTGATGATGATGAAAGCTCTAGTGATGATGAGAGGACCACTCGGCGAGCCATTGCAAGCATCGCCCTCTCCAACAAGTCATCCATCTTCGACACTACATCGACATGCCTTATGGCCAAGCCTACCAAGGTAAAATATGATGATAGTGATGATGATTCTTGTGCTAGTGATGGTTGTAGGAGTGATGATGAGGAGGATGAGGACTACTCCAAGGATGATCTATTGGGCATAATAGATCAAATGAGCAAGGGCAACAAGAGGACAACCAAGAAATACAAAATCTTGGAACAAGAGCTCATTGCCAAGAGCAATGAAAATGATGCCTTGATGGAGGAGCTTGTTGCTCTCAAAAAGAGTAAGGAGTGCAAAGGAATTGAACAAGAGCTCAAAGCTCTTAGGAAATCCTTTGATGAGCTGGAGGCCTCTCGTGAGTGTCTAAAGGAAGACCACGAGGACCTTGAAATTGCTCACACTAGGCTTAAGGAAGCCCACTCTACTCTACTTGAGCTCATCAAGGAAAAGGACCTCAAGTTGGAAAAGTTCATGAAGGAAGCTAAGAAGGAACAAGTGATTGTCACTTGTGATATTGGACTAACATGTGATATTATTGATGATTCTTTATTTGTTAGTCCTACTAATGCTTCATGTAGCTCATCATCATCCACCACAACCAACTCTATCTCTACTACTAGTGATTCATCACTTGTGGTTGAGAATGAGACTCTCAAGAGAGAGGTGGATGATCTCACCTGCGCATTAGGCAATGCCTATGGTGGGGATGCCCGCTTGCTAAAATGCTTGGGTAGCCAAAGGTTCTCTCTTAACAAAGAGGGTTTGGGCTATACTCCCAAGAAGGGCAAGGCGGCCTTTGCTACTCCAAAGTCTCGCTTTGTGAAGAGCAATGGTCGTTATTGCAATAGATGCAAGCAAGTTGGGCATCTAGAGATTAATTGTAATAAAATAAACAAGAACAACAATAAGTTTCATGCTAAAATGGATTACATTTCTTTTGATTCTTGTTATGTGCTTACCAAGGGTGAGAAAGGTGTGCATGCTAGGTTTGTTGGTACACCAATTGTGGGTCCAAAGAAGAAGACCATTTGGGTGCTAAAGAGCTTAGTTACTAACCTCCAAGGACCCAAACAAGTATGGGCACCTAAGAAACATTAATTTATTTTGTAGGTAAATTATAAGGCCGGAGGAAGGCATTGGGTGCTTGATAGTGGGTGCTCTCAATATATGACCGGTGATTCAAGAATGTTCAACTCTCTCAAATCAAATGATAGTGGCATTGATAGTATCACATTTGGTGACAATAGCAAGGGTGATGTGAAGGCTCTTGGAAGGATTGCAATCTCAAATGATCATAGCATTTCCAATGTGCTCCTAGTTGAAAAGTTGAACTTCAATCTTCTATCAGTTGCTCAATTGTGTGATCTAGGTTTCAAGTGCATATTTGGTGTTGATGATGTGGAGATAGTTAGTGTTGATGGCTCTAATTTGATCTTCAAAGGCTTTAGATATGAGAATCTATACTTGGTTGATTTCAATGCTAGTGACACTCAACTCTCAACATGCTTGCTCACCAAATCAAGTATGGGTTGGTTATGGCATAGAAGACTTGGTCATGTTGGCATGAAGCAATTAAACAAGTTAGTGAAGCATGACTTAGTTAGAGGCTTGAAGGATGTCACATTTGAAAAGGATAAGCTATGTAGTGCATGTCAAGCCAGAAAGCAAGTGGGCAACACTCATCCATTGAAGAGCATTATGAGTACTTCCAAGGCATTTGAGTTGTTGCACATGGATCTATTTGGGCCAACTACATACACAAGCATTGGTGGCAACAAATATGGCTTTGTGATTGTGGATGATTTCACTAGATACACATGGGTATTCTTTCTTGTGGACAAGAGTGATGTATTTGACATATTCAAGAAGTTCATCAAGAGGGTGCAAAATGAGTTTGAGACCACAATCAAGAAAGTGAGAAGTGACAATGGAAGTGAGTTTAGAAATACAAGAGTTGATGAGCTATGTGAGGAGCTTGGAATCAAGCATCAATTCTCAGCCAAGTATACACCTCAATCAAATGGCTTAGTTGAGAGGAAGAATAGAACTTTGATTGATATGGCAAGATCAATGTTGAATGAGTATAATGTGAGTCATTCATTTTGGGCCGAAGCAATCAACACGGCTTGCTTCTATAGCAACCACCTCTATTGCCACAAGTTCTTAGAGAAAACACCATATGAGATCTTAAATGGAAGAAAGCCCAACATTGCATACTTTCGGGTTTTTGGTTGCAAATGCTACATCTTGAAGAAGGGCACTAGATTGAGCAAGTTTGAGAAGAAATGTGATGAAGGATTCTTACTTGGTTACTCCACTACTAGCAAAGCTTATAGAGTTTGGAATTTGGCTAGTGGTCTACTTGAGGAAGTTCATGATGTTGAGTTTGATGAAACAAATGGCTCTCAAGATGAGGAAAATAACTTGGATGATGTGAGAGGAACTCAATTGACCAATGCTATGAAAGAAATGGATATTGGTGATATTAGGCCAAAGCAAGTAATTGATGTGGATGACAACAAAGATCAAGTGCTCCAAAGTCCAATTACACAAGCTAGTGGTTCTCTAATGCAAAATCAAGCTAGTACATCATCTCAAGTGCAACAAGATCAACAAGTGGCTAGTTCATCATCTCCAACTCATGATCAACATCAACATCCAAGCAATCAAGTCCAAGTACTTCAACCAACTAACATTGCAAGAGATCATCCATTGGATTCCATTATTGGTGACATACAAAGGGGAGTTCAAACTAGATCAAGATTGGCATCATTTTGTGCTCACTCTTCTTTTGTGTCAATGGAAGAACCCAAGGACATTGATAAAGCATTGAGAGATCCGGATTGGGTAAATGCAATGCATGAAGAGCTCAACAACTTCAAGAGAAATGAAGTATGGGAATTAGTTGAGAGACCTAGTGATCACAATGTCATTGGAACAAGATGGGTCTTTCGCAACAAGCAAGATCAAGATGGGATAGTAGTAAGGAACAAAGCAAGACTAGTGGCTCAAGGTTACACACAAATAGAGGGTCTTGACTTTGGTGAAACTTATACCCCGGTTGCAAGATTGGAAGCAATTAGGATCTTACTTGCCTATGCTTGTGCTCACAATATCAAGCTATATCAAATAGATGTGAAGAGTGCATTTCTAAATGGGTACATTCAAGAGGTGTTTGTAGAGCAACCTCCCGGTTTTGAAGATGACAAGAAACCCAATCATGTCTACAAATTGAGAAAAGCTTTGTATGGATTAAAGCAAGCACCTAGAGCATGGTATGAAAGATTGAGGGACTTCTTGCTAACCAAAGGATTTGTCATGGGCAAAGTGGATACTACTCTCTTCACCAAGAAGATTGGGAAAGACTTGTTTATATTGCAAATATATGTTGATGATATCATCTTCGGTTCAACCAATCAAGATTATTGTGATGAGTTTGGAAAAATGATGGCAAAAGAATTTGAAATGTCAATGATCGGTGAACTTAGTTTCTTTCTTGGACTTCAAATCAAACAAATGAAGGAAGGAACATTTGTGAGCCAAACCAAATACATCAAAGATATGCTCAAGAAGTTTGGCATGGAAGATGCAAAGGGCATTACAACCCCAATGGGTACTAGTGGAAGTTTAGATAGTGACAAGAGTGGCAACATGGTGGATCAAAAGCTATATAGATCAATGATTGGTAGCCTACTCTATATGACGGCATCAAGACCCGATGTGATGTTTAGTGTATGCATGTGTGTAAGATTTCAAGCCTCACCAAGAGAAAGTCATTTAAAGGCAACAAAGAGAATATTGAGGTATTTAAAGCATACACAAGATGTTGGATTATGGTATCCCAAAGGTGCAAGCTTTGAGCTAGTTGGATATTCGGATTCTGACTATGTCGGTGACAAAGTGGAGAGAAAGAGCACTTCCGGGACTTGTCAATTGTTAGGAAGATCACTTGTCTCATGGTCATCCAAGAAGCAAAATAGTATTGCACTATCTACCGCCGAAGCCGAATACATTGCCGCGGGTAGTTGTTGTGCACAAATCTTGTGGATGAAGGCAACTTTGAAGGATTTTGGAATCAATTTCAAGAATGTGCCATTGCTATGTGACAATGAAAGTGCCGTGAAGCTAACCAATAATCCGGTTCAACATCAAAGAACAAAGCATATTGATGTTCGCCATCACTTTATAAGAGATCATCAACAAAAGGGTGACATTGCTATTGAGAGTGTGGGCACCGAAGATCAACTAGCCGATCTATTCACCAAGCCACTTGATGAGAAGAGATTTCACAAGCTAAAGAATGAGTTGAACATACTTGACTTCTCCAACATGAGTTGATGCACCCCAATGTTATGACATGCCTCTCCTTCGAGCCCCAAGGTACAATTGGTTGACATGTCATACATTCTATACTAAGGACATGTTTAGTGCATCTAGTCATGATTTCTTATGTTCTAGGCTCATTCATGAAAATCAAATGACTTTGAAGGTTATATGGTGCCACTATTATTTCCATGACTTGTATGATCTAGTGGTAGCATATAACTTGTTTGCGAGCTTGTGATCCTAAGTGTTTGATCTAGATAACTTGTTTAAATATTTGCTTCAACATGGTGCATGATAACCCTTCTAGTGAGGTGTGAAGAAGCTTGCCCTTGGATCAAACCGAAGCATTTTATTTATGCAAGCAATCTAGGTTGAATCACAAACTTGATCCTCACCCCATAATTCAACATGATAATCTATCTAAGATTGGTCCCTTGTGGTCATTGGTGCCAAAGGGGGAGAAAATGTTGTTCACAAAGATAGATTCTAAAGGGGGATCAACCTAAAGGGGAGAATTGATAAAAGAAGGGGTCAACTAAAATTTTTAAGCACACAAGTAGGGGGAGCAAGCTCTTAAACATGATTGTTGCATTTCCATGTGCACTTCATATGTATGTTGCATAGTTATGTATTTCTTTTTCTCTGATACATTGCTTGTGTGGTGACTTGCTAGTATAATTTGAATGATGAATTGAGGTACTAGCATGAATAGGAAGTAGTTAGATTTTTCTTGCTTCATGTTTTCCAAAGTGGTACTAGAGCCTTGCTTATAATGTTGATCTCACGAGGTTTCTAGTTATGTTTGTGCTTTTCCAAGTGGTATCTAACTACACAAGGTGCTAAGATGGTGTTTATCGCTACTCCGATGGTATCACGCTTCAAAGGTCTATAATCTTAACACTTAGCACCTATTGATAGTCAATGCTCCTATATTTTCCTATCTAAGCATGTATGCTTCCTAAATCCAAACATATAGCATACATGTAGGGGGAGCCATTGCTATCAATTTGAATTCATGATCACATGTCCATAATTCTTACACATGGTAATATACTTGGACAATGTGACATGGGTTCAATCAAAATTTTATCATAATATCTTTGTGAAAGGGTTGTCACCAATTACCAACAAGGGGGAGATTGAAAGTCCTATGTTTGGTGTTGGTAATTAGTGACAATGCCTAAGTACTAATCCTATGCCTAAGTTGTTTGTAGCATATGAGGATTAGTACATTCCAAGGTTGGTGGCAAGATGGACATGGTGATCATGATGGCCACACTTGGATTTGGACGCAACCCTACGTGATCAAGGCAAAGGTATATGCTTAAGGGTTGTGTTTTAGTAACCAAGACACCTAGTGGGTGTGGTTACATTATAGGATAGATAGCCGTACTATAAAGAGGGGAATGACGCGGCTATTGAACTCCTAAGTGTCTCTAGGTGTACATTTCATAATCATATGCATTTGGATAGAACTAATAACGCCTCGAAAAATGATTGTGAAAATGCTAACACACTCGCACATGACGTGATCACTTGGTGGTGTTAGCACATTCGCGAAGGCGGTGAAGTTTGAGCGGTAGAGAGGGCTTGGGGTCCTCTCTCCCTCCCGCCGAGCTTTCGAGGAGTTGAAACGACTATTTTTCACTACGCCGGAAGTCGGAAAAGAAACGGAGGCGAACGGAGGTCACAGTGGTGACCGGACGCTGGATCGGACGTGGTCTCTGTGTGACCGGACGCGTCCGGTCAGTGTTCAGCATCTGCGTGAGTTTTAGTTTGTTGATCGGACGCGCGGTGCGTCCGGTCACTGTCGACCGGACGCGTCCGGTCGATCAGGGAGCTTACTGGACTCTAACCGGACGCTGGCACTGTAGCGTCCGGTCAGTTCTCCAGCGCGTCCGGTCCGTCTCGGGACCAACGCGTCCGGTCGATCCCAGCGCGTCTGGTCTGCGCGACCAGCGCGTCCGGTCGATGTTCGTGAAAGTAGCCGTTGTGCGACCGGCGCGTCCGGTCAGTTTGACCAGCGCGTCCGGTCAGCGTGACTTCGGCTGTTTCAAGTTTCTAACGGCTATATTCGAAGGTGTACGTCTATAAATACTCGTTGGCCGGCTCAAGGCTCTCTCTCTTGGACTTTTGACATATTTGTGAGCACTTTGAGCTAAGCAACTCCCCTCCCACTCATCTCTCTTGCTTCTTTGCATATTCGAAGTGAGATTGAGTGATCCAAGTGCATTTGCATTGTGAGATTGCATCTAGTTGGCACTTGGTGGTTGATTTGCTGCGGGATTCTTGTTTCTCTTGGTGGTTGCCGCCACCTAGACGGCTTGGAGCAGCTTAGAGGCGTTGGCAAGAGTTGGTGATTGTTCTTGGCCACCTCCGGTGATTGTGAGGCGTTTGTGCCTACCTCGGCGAAGCGCCAAAGGCAACATTAGTGAATTGCTCGTGTCATTGCAACCTTTTGCATTTGGTAGGTTCTTGTGGTGCCTATTGAGAGGCTCGGTGTGAGACCGATTAGCCACCGAACCACGTGGTGAAGAGGGGCACAACGGGGACTAGCGTGCCGGCAAGCACGTGAACCTCGGGATAAATCTTCGTGTCATCACTTTCATATTGTGATTGATTGATCCCGGTGTTCGGTTGTCTTGGTATTCATTGTTGATCATATTGGTTGGCTCAATTCTTTGCCCCTCGGTGAAACTCTCCTAACTCAACTCCGCATTACTTTCCTAGTTAGCTTTGCTAGAGTAGCTCTTTTGTGTAGCTTGCTAGTTGTAGTTGTAGTTACCTTCTCGGTTTGACTTGTGCGGTTGAGTGCCAATATACTAGAATTGTGAATTGGATAGGTGGCTTGCAAACACCCCGTAGGCTAAGCAAAACTCGCATCTCGCTATTTGTTGTATTGATAAACTTGTTTAGTTTGTCTTTGTAGAAAATTTTAAAAGGCTATTCACCCCCCTCTAGCCATCAAGACCTTTCACCATCGCGTGGCGTGCATGCCCAGCTAGCGCCTCCACGTCGCGCGCCCGTGCTCCAGGTGAAAGCCAACGCCTCGCTCACTCCCTCTTCCCTCGCCATTTCCCTCTCTGTCGTCCTCCACGCAAGCGCGATGACCGGGAAGACCGCGACCGCCGCCGAGCCAAATCACCCACACCGAGTGCCATTGTCCGATTCACCTGAACCACAGCACCACCGTGAGCCCCTCCACGTCCTCGACCTCACCAGACCCTCGTTCTCACCTCAGGTAGGGCTCACCGTGAAGGCGGCTCCACCGGGTCGCCATGTCCGCCGCCGCCGAGCTCGCACGTGGCCGTGCCGCTCGGGCCCCTTACCACCCCCTATTTCCCATGCTTTAGGTGCAGTTAGGGATGCTGATGCTCGTAGGGTAGGCCATTAGGGCCGTGATGCCGTCGGCTCACCGGAGCTGGCCAACCCGCGGTTGTGAGCCGCCATGGCCGCCGCCATCCCCCCTCGCCACCACAATTGCGGCAATTGATGGTACCCCTAGGTGCGCACGGGTGAGGTGAACACGCTGGTACTGTGGCCTCGTTGGAGATGCCGCCGGCGGCGAGCTACCGCCGTCGCTCTTCTTCCCTCCCCTGTTTCTCTCTCTAACCAGCAGGGCCCGCTTGTCAGCAGCCGCGCGCGGGCGGGAGCCGACCGCGGGCCGCGCTGTCGCGAGTGCGGGTGCGTGCGTAGCACGCCGCGGAGGTTTCCGGGCCGGCCCAGTCGTTGGATGGGAGTCCGTTTAGGGTTTCCAAATTGTTTTGTTTTATTCTTTTTCACAGTTTTGTGTATAGATTCAAAAATTCATATCTCTTGATTGGTAGGTCCAAATGATGTGGTTCTAATTTTGTTGAGTTCCGGGTAATGTCTAATTTATATTAAAAATATAATATGTGCCTTGTTCTGTTATGCAAAATAGGGTTACTAATTATCTCTTTTATTCATGTGGAAAATAGTGGTAATTATATCTTTTTCTTGTGTGGCTCCAAATGGCATGAAATTTTTATGGTGTACTGCTTATATCATGAATAACTTGTAGTTAAATTTTTATACATTTTGGACACTGTATGTAGGAGTTATGTATTTCTCTTGTTTGCACGGATGGATTTTGTGTGAATTTTCATAATTTTTCTATAGATCCAGTAAAGGTAAAATTTGGTGAGTGTTGTTTTTAGGCTAGAATGATACTAGAAAAAATATAAAATCTGTTGTTTGACACTATTCAATAGGGTTTCCTATTTATGCTAGAAATAGACATGCCATCTGTTATTTTTGATGCAGCAAGTTCTGCTTGTCCAATTACTTTGAAATTTTTAGGGTGGTCTACGTGAAGCATGTGATAGCTACTGTAATTTTTGTAGATTTTTCTGTACAGTTTTACTATATATTACTTTAATCACATAATTAACTAAATAAATTAGAAAAGGGCATTAAATAAATTATTTAGAAGTTGGCACTATACTTTCTGATGTTCCTCTAGTATGCACTACCAGTTGGTACACTTGGTTTGGTCTAATTATGCTTTTGCATCATCACTAAATATTTAATTTGGTAAATCTGCCACTTATGGGCAGATTCTGTGATTACTTGAATTCAGCTTGGTTAATGTAAGAATCATGCTTTGATGTTTATAAATGATTTGTAGAGAATTTCATAAGCTTTTCAGAATATCCTCTTGCAAGTCATTTGAATCTGTAGAACTCCTGTTGTGATTGAATTAAGGAACTACTCTTTTGCATATGAAACCTGAGCTTTTGATTTAAGTATGCCTTTACTCTTACTAAGCGTGTGGTAATGTTCTTAGGTGTTAGGCCTTTAACTAAAGATGAGCATCTTTATCTTAGGTTATGCAAATTAGGTAAGTTGATCATGTTTTTCGAGTTGAGTTAGATAAATGTTTTAAAGTGATTTGAATAGAGTTATTCTTAATCGGTAAACGAGTGTCCAGTGATGTTTTCGTTAAATACTTACTGTTATCCATTCATCATGAGCATCATGTCATTCCTTATGCATCCATGATATTTATCTTGTGCACATGCATGCAATAGGTGTACCGGAAGGAGTGACACTGCTGGAATTCGAGAAACCGAGCGGGGAGCAGCAGCAGCCAACACCGGAGGTTCAAGAGGTGCAGCCCTCAGGAGAAGTGCCAGACGAGGTCGCCGTTGAGTGCTCGAAGCATCGTCCGTGCAACTTTGTGAAAGGCAAGCCCCGAAGCATATTAAGCCTCTTAATTTTTGAAATACAATTAAAGTACTATTGTTATATATATATATATATATATTGTTGCATTAAGTTAGGTGTTGGATGCAAACACTTGCTGCATTGGTTATCCAATCCTTGTCCAGATATTGATACCCTAAATCCTATGTAGCTCTGGCTCGTGTAGTGCTTAGCGCTACTTAAATGCGATAGAAGTCAGGTGATTTCCTATCACCTGCGAGCTATAGGGATATACATATGGTACGGTTGGCTATATTTGCTATCGTGGAAAAGAACATGTCTTAATTTGAATTAAAGACCGGGCGGAGGCTTGCCGGTTTGCAGTGACTCCACCTGAGACCGATGGATGTAATCAGTATGACACTTGAGAAATGTTGTAACGAATGATGTGTTGTGTTGAATCACTACGGTCTTGGTTTGTATGTCGAGAGTTGTTTGAAATCCTTCGAGATTTCCGGACTACCGAGATTATAGGAGCTTAAATACAGGAATTTGATCATTGCGGTGATTGTTTTTGTACTTACGTTCTCATAATTTGGTCGGTTTTGTTACAGAAGGCTTTGTAAAGAGAGCATTCAAAAGAATGAAGTTTAAAGACATGGAAACCAACAAGACTCGAGGAGACAGAAAACCTGGAGACTCTGTCCGCTAGAGAAAGAACACTGAAATCACCAGCAGAGCCACCCAGTGTGGCCTGAAGGATAATGCCAACCGAAGCAGGTGAAAGATGGAACTTGCATCTGCCGAAGGAGGCAACCAGGAAAAAAATGCGATGCGGAGATGCCGGAGAGACAGGACAACCAAACTTACTTTTGATCACTTCCGGCACTCCAACCCTCGGGCGGAAGTTGAGGCCCTGAAGCTCCATTGTTTCAGAGCCATGTTCTTCAATGCTGTTACCGCAGACTCAGAGACAGGCAAAGCCATGAGCTTCGAGATGGAGGCAAGCTTGGGTAGGGCAGGGAGAGCTGGGGTGGCGGAGGGAGGGGGCATCTTGGCTTTTGCCGCATCAGACACTAGTAGATAAATTGAGATAATTTATTCACATCCTTAGGTATCACATCTTGTGTGCTTGGTGGTTTACGCGCTGATGAGCTAGAGTTTCTAGCTACGTGAGAATGGAAGTCTCGTATCGTACCAATCGGGAGCTCCATATCTCCCTTATATAGTTGAGTGGTAGGGTTAAAGATGGCACCCCTATTGGTTTAGTATAGGTTTCCCAATTTGTTACAGGGAAATCTACTTAGATCCACGACTACCAAAAATAGTTTAAGAGATAGGCGTTTTTTTATTTACAAAAGCGGGTAGGTTATCCACCTCTAATCAAGGGTCACTGTTAATCATCATTTACAGAGGTAGTTGAAATGCCCATCTCTAAAAATCGATTAACGAATGCCCGCCTCTAAAACGCAAAAAAGGTTATGTCATTCCTGAGACTCAAACCCACGACCTAGAACTCAACACCTATGCCACCTTACCACTACAACACTAAATCACTTGTGAATGTATATAGGATTTTATCATTTTACATAAATATTTCATAATCTTGTATTGAATATTTTGGCTACTAAATAAACTCTAATGAAAAGTTTCAACTATAAAGTTTTAGGTCTTGTCAAGCACTATGACTTTGCTAAAGGATGTGTCTTCATCCGAGATTGTTTGAAAATTTCCAAAATTTGAATATCAAAATATATGAATTTAAAACAAATCTTTGAGACCCTAAAAATTACTTCAAATCAATAACTTATCAACAGCAAACATGTAGATCAGGCCGGCCTATACAACTTTAGTATTAGCCATGTGAACATTCAAGGTCATTTAAGAACTCTAAATTTTGAATTTCAAAATTTTAAACCTATGACACATATTTTTGACTCCAAACAACTTCAAATAAAAAACTTTTCAATTGTAAAGTTGATGAATGTACTGATACCTACAACTTTGGTATGAATCATGTCAACATCTGAGGTTGTTTGAAAATTTTAAATTTTAAATTTCAAAATTTGTAAACTTAGAACAATTTTTTGGGATTAAACAATTTCAAATAAAAAACTTGTCGACACATATGTTTTAGTACAAAGATGTAGATTGCATCGAGAACTACAATTTTGATATAAAATTTGTCTTCATCTGAGTTTATATGGAAAAATTATGAATTCTTTTTGTTGCAACTATTTATAGAGATGTGCATCTTAAGATGTCTGTCTCTGAAAATTGATTTCTAGAGACAGACGCTTACAATGTCTGCCTCTGTTAATAGCGATTTTCAGAGACGGACATCTTATGATGTCCTCCTCTGTAAATCCTTTTTTAGGTGCTGACATTTTTTTACTATCTTCGCAAATAAAATAACCGCCTCCATAAATCGATTTTGAGAGACGGATAAATTTTGGGTGTCTTTGTAAATAAAACGGTCACCTTCATAAATCGTTAGGTTTTTTTTGGGACATACGTGAATTTTTCGCCCGCCTTTGAAAATAGAAAGGCTCTGAAAATAGAAAGGACATGTCTCCTAAAATCTTTTTGTGGTAGTGATCTTATCATATCAATATAAAAATCTAGGTTTTCAAGGCTTCATGGCCGATAGGTTGTTTTCCAAGTTGGTGACATACCCCGTTTGAGTTGGGCTTCTCCTTTGATGGGCTCGACCCACTCCATCCCTATTGGGCTCTTTCCTCGGCGGTGAGGATACCTGGGATGCAAAATACCGACACGTGCCAGCGCCACCCGTGGCCTTGGCCTTGCCATCGCTGCACACCTCCCCCCCCCCCCTCCCCCTTCCCCATGTCCATGGCCTCGCCACCACTACCACGGGCATGCGTCGGCACTGTCCATGGAACCCCTCGTGTGTGCCTCAAGTAGACACAGAGAGGAGCTTGTTTTTTTGGGCTCCTTCCATGAAGCACTGAAAGTGCTCCGGGTCCTATCGGCTTTGGCAGAGGAGCTAGTTTTCTCATCGGTGTTTGGCAGGGCTTTAGGCTTCGGAAGCCGCTCCTAAGGCCGTGCCAAACGCCCCTAAGAGAGAGGGGGAGAGAAGGACAGCGAGGAACAAAAAGGACAAGAGAAGATAAGAAGAACCCTTCGTGTGCAACAATTAAATTTCGTGAGGTATGAAGTTGGGTCCGGAATAGGTCTTCACCGCTGGCCCTCATCTGATAGTGATAGTGACAATATTATCATTGTCGTGTCTATGTTTTACCATCAATTTAATGTACGACCCACCAGTGATGTAGGTGTCGGTGTGAGATATTTTTGTAGTATAGTGCTACTAGAGGGCGGTTGTAATTGGAGAAATGATGCAACTTGCCAACTTGTGTCTTCGGTTTTTTTTTAGATGAACTTTTTTTTATTGGGTACAACTTAAACACACATAACCCACACACTCCACACTCACACCACACGCACACACACGCATTTTTACCATCGCATGTACCCTAAATTTACTGGAAAATTTCCAGAAAAGGGAGCGTCCCACTAGACAACCCTACCACTAGACCACAGGGCCATTCGCTTTTTTTCAGACGAACTTATGTGTTCTGTTGTGAGGAAGATAATATCCATGGTTCTTTCGGCTGTGTGCACGGGCTAGACAAATAATGTGGGCAAGTTGCCAACTTGCCATCAACTTATTTTACCTTCGCTGTTTTTTTTAATGTATGGGCGTTGTAGATAGCTTTAAATGGTATCTAAACTACTCACTGATCGAGTCACTCTATTCCAGATTATGGGCATCTAAACTGCTCACTCAGTCACTCTATTCCATATCATGGATGTATTTAAGTTAAATTTATAGAAAAATATATTAACATCTATGAACTCAAATAAACACAGTATTAGAAAATATTTTATAAAGAAATCAATGAAACTAACTAATTTAATTGATGTCATAGATGTTGGGGTATTTTCATATATTTGATTTATTAAAGGTTCAAGATGTTTTGACTTAACAAAGCTAAAATGACCTATATTTTAACTGTGTAGTTTATTGGTACTAGAGACTAAGGATTAACCTTGTTTTTGGAAAGGCAGGTGCATTTTTAGATAGTTTTTTTTATTCATACCATTATAATTTTCGAAGTTTGGAGAAAATACCATTACTATTCGTCTATTTGAAAGCGTAACGTCACAATTCTTCGTTTCCCACAAGAATGCTATAGAATACGTACGGGGCGACTTGGGTCCAGCTGCAGGCATATACGACGATGTGTATTCTTGTATATGGACTCAAATGCCCTCGGCTCCCCATCCACAACAACCCCTCTCCCTATCACTGACACATGGGCCCCACATATCATCTTCTTCTTCCTCCTCCTCTCATCTTCCCTATCACAGCAGTGTTGATAGGCGAGCTGGTGAGCCACCGCTGCCGTGACCACGCGTGCCATGGCGAGCAGCCGCTGTGCAGATTTAGAACACCACACGTTGCATGCGTCCGAGACCACGCCATCACATGTGCTTGCGCTGCCGCATGCATCGGACCCATGCCCGTGCCCACACAGCAGCCCGCTGGCGCCTGTGCTTTCCGCCTCTGCAGGATTTGTGCGGCGAATGCTGCTCGCCCGCGCGCCCTCATGGTGGTGGTGGCATCTCCCTAGCGGCAGCAAGGGAAGATGGGAAGAGGAGGAAAAAGAAGATGACATGCGGGGCCCGCACGTTAGTGATAGCGAGAGAGGGGCTGCTGTGGATCCTATCCACTTGGAGCCGATGGCATTTGAGTCCATACGTGGTGGATACATGTCATCGTATACACCTGCAGCTAGGTCTAAGTCGTTTCCATATGTACTATATGACATTTTTGTGAGAAACAAAGAATTATAATGGTATGCTTCCAAATAGATGAATAATAATGATATTTCTCCAAGCTTCGAAAATCATAATGGTATGTCCAAATAACCCTTTCAGAAAATGGGAATGGCAGATGCATGGCGATCGGGAAAAAATTGGGTACGGGACTCCCGTACGTGGCACCGTGCGGCTGTCCAATAAACCCGCGACACTTGGATCTTCAGTTGCGATTTCCCTTCCCCACCCCCCACGCGTCGTCATCTGATTGGGCAGCCGCTGTCAGCGCTCCACCAGCTGAACCCCATCCAGCGTCAGGCTCTACGGCAAGTGAACCTGATGACCGTCCAACAACAGAGGCGCCAGCCTCGGATGGGCTACAGTTGGGCCGGTACCAAGGCCCAGGGTGGCGAACCCACGCTTCTACGGCCCCGACTGGATGGACAAGTGATCTGCTCTGAAGTTGCATGTGTGTGTGTCTTGCTATATAGGCTAGTACCTTCTGGGGCATGTTATTTCTGAGCAAGGCGTGGCCACCAATCCAGAGAAGGTTCAGGCTGTGTTGAATTGGCCAGCACCCACATCAATTAAGGAGTTACGAAGCTTTTTGGGATTAGCAGGCTATTACCGTAGCTTTGTGCACCACTTCGGTATGATTTCAAAGCCTCTCCCTGATCTTCTTAAGAAAGGTGCTATGTTTGTATGGACATCGGTTCATGATCAGTCCTTCTCTGCTCTCAAGATTGCTCTGACCTCAGCTCTGGTCTTGGCACTACCCGATTTCTCCAAACCGTTTGTCATTGAAACGGATGCCAGTGGCATGGGTGTTGGAGCCGTATTGATGCAGCAAGGTCATCCCCTAGCGTTCTTGAGTAAGTCCTTGAGCCCTCGTTTGCAAGGTCTATCCACGTATGAAAAAGAGTACCTGGCCATATTGATGGCGGTTGAACAGTGGCATAGCTACTTGCAATTGGCAGAGTTTCAGATTCTGACCGATCACAAGAGTCTGGTACATTTGGAGGAACAGCGGCTCCATACGCCGTGGCGCAGCAAAAAGTTTTCACTCGGCTATTGGGTATGCAGTACAAGATCATATACAGGAAGGGGACAGATAACGGAGCTGCGGATGCGTTGTCTAGACTTCCACCAGTGCAGTGTGATGCAATGACTGTTTGCTAGCCGCAATGGTTGTCGGACGTGCTACAGTCTTACGACAATGACCCGGTGGCTCAAGACCTATTGAACAAACTCAAGGCTGATCCCAATGGCACCCTTCATTATACTCTCCAGGATGGACTCATTCGGTATAAAGGGCGACTGTGGATTGGCAATGAAGCTGAATTGTGCAAGCGGTTGCTCCATGCCATGCATTCTAGCGCTATTGGCGGCAACAGCGGAATTCCGGTCACTTACCGCCGTGCTAAACAATATTTTGCCTGGCCAGGTATGAAGTCAGATATTCATGCTTTTGTATCTGCATGCCACGTTTGTCAGCAGGCCAAACCGGATCGCAGCAAGTTACCCAGTCTCCTCCAGCCGCTGCCGCTGCCTGAGCGTGCTTGGAAGGTGGTATCTTTGGATTTTGTCGAGGGATTGCCATTGTCAGAGGAGCGTAATTGCATTTTGGTGGTAGCCGATCTATTCTCCAAGTATGCACATTTCTTGAGTCTTCGGCATCCTTTCACAGCTGCTGCAGTGGCCAAACTGTTTATCTCTCAAGTGTATCGCCTCCATGGGATGCCCTCAGCCTTGGTTTCAGATCGTGATAAGATCTTCACCAGTGCACTGTGGCGAGAGCTATTCAAATTGGCCAAGGTGGAACTACATATGAGCACTGCCTACCATCCTCAGTCCGATGGACAGACCGAACGGGTCAACCAGTGTCTAGAAACATTCCTCCGCTGCTTTGTTCATGCTTGTCCACGACAGTGGCATCAGTGATTGGATTTAGCTGAGTTTTGGTATAACACCAGCTTGCATTCAGCACTTGGAAGGTCACCTTTTGAGGTACTTTACGGCTATGCTCCCACTCATTTTGGCATTAGTCCTGCAGATGAACAGCCAGTCATCAACATTGCTACCCGTCAGCATTTGCTTCGGGCCAAGCAACGCATGAAACGCTATGCAGATGGTCATCGCTCCGAGCGTCAGTTTCAGGTCGATGATTGGGTGTTCTTGAAATTACAGCCCTATGTGCAGTCCTCCATTGCGGACAGACATAGCCAGAAGCTCGCATTCAAATTTTTTGGGCCCTACAAGGTACTGGAACGTGTTGGCTCGGTTGCAAACAGGCTTGAGCTTCCGCCTTCTTCTGCTGTACATCCTGTATTCCATGTTTCACAACTCAAGAAGGCGGTGGGTGCTCGCCACACGGTCACTTCCACTCTGCCGCCGGCGTCTGCTCAGTGTAGTGTTCCTGAGCGCATTCTTCAGCATTGTCAGGTGCCGCGTGGTAAGAAGTTCATTCAGCAAGGACTTATTCAGTGGACTAATCTTCCGGTTTCCTTGGCTACTTGGGAAGACCTGGAGTTCTTCCGCCAGCAGTTTCCTCGCGCCAGTTTGTGGTAGCAACATGGCGCGGAAGGGAGGGGGAATGTCAGCGCTCCACCAGCTGAACCCGATCCAGCATCAGGCTCTACGGCAAGTGAACCTGATGACCGTCCGACAACAGAGGCGCCAGGCTCGGATGGGCTACAGTCAGCCCGGCCACCAAGGCCCAGGGTGGCGAACCCGCGCTTCTACGGACCCGACTGGATGGACAAGTGATCAGCTCTGAAGTTGCATGTGTGTGTGTCTTGCTATATAGGCTAGTACCTTCTTGTGGAAGGGGGTCATCATCTATCGTTTGTAGTAATGAACCAGACATCCTGTCACTAAGAACTCATCGTCTATTCCTGCCCAATTGCTGTGCTTCTCTTTCCCAAATCCGATTCCTCTGATCTTCCTAAACTGCTGCTAACAGCCACACAGTGCCGCGTGCGGGAGTCCCGTACCCAATTTTTATCCGGCGATCGTCATCTCCGACACGCCACCCACAGGCACCTCGTGTGTGCGTGGTAAACCTACAAGCGGTATTCACACGCACGGACAAACGTTCATGAGATATTGACAGTGTGTTCAAGCGACGACCACAAGCATGTTATCGCTGAGGTATGTGTTGTAGCGATATATGGAGCAGCGCCCAGCAAACAAGCCACATAGTCCATCATATCGGTTGAGCTAGCCATTCATTATTCGCACTAAAGCCATGGCCTCGGCTGCAAGCAGCAGCAAGCAGCTCCTACTCCTCATTTCCACTTGGTTTCTCCTGTCCTGCTTGACCCTGACCCAGGAAACTAGCAATTCTGTGGTAGCAGCCTCGCCGGCATTCTCCTTCAGCTTCAACTTCACCAATGAATCCAGCTACGAAAACGGCGACTTGCTGTTCGAGGGTGGCGCGACACAGCACGGCAATCTGATCGACCTCACCTGCAACTCGGTCGAGGAGGTGACCGAGCAGTGCCCGGGGCGGATGTCGTACATAAAGAAGGTGCCATTCCACGACGACACAACCCTGGCGTCCTTCAGCACAAGCTTCACCTTTCGTTTCGAAGCAGTCGGCACCAACACGACGCCTGGGGACGGCATGGCGTTCTTCCTCTCCGGTAACCCATCAAACATGCCGCTGGACTACCTTTCCGGGGGATATCTCGGCCTCTGCAATCGTACCGCACCCTATGGTCCAGCCCAGTTCGTCGCCGTCGAGTTCGACACGTACCAAAACGACTGGGATCCCATAAACAACCACATAGGCATCAACATAAACTCCGTGGTGTCATGGAACACCACATCCTTGAAGAACAACACCTACCTGGATGGCATCATGACAGCCATAATCAATTTTAACAGTAGCACCGGGATGCTGGTTGCCTCCCTTCGTTTTCCTAACGATGATAATTCCTCTACTGAACCCGTTGAGGTCAGTTATGTGTTGCCAGATCCAAAGACGTTGTTTCCACCGGAAGTGGCAGTGGGGTTTTCTGCGTCCAACGGCCTCTTCACCGAGCTCCATCAGATACTAGCATGGTCCTTCAACTCCACTATTCCTGCTCCGACCACACGTAAAGGTATGTCCAGTGCGTTCACTCCTTGAGTACGTCCTTGTTCATCAGAATCACCAAGTAGCAGCAAGCTTTTCTTTTGCGCGGTTTAGTATAGGGTCCTTCGGCAGTCCATTATATGATGTTAAAGAATTTTCAAGTTTTTTTTTCAAATAGCTGAGGTGAATCTGCTTCACAAATTTTCTCAAGTGACCAAACTATTTTATAGCCTCTTTCATATATTTCCTAGGATAAACTTTAGCTTCCTTTCAGTCGACGGTTATTGCATTTTTATACTAAAATTACAGTTACAATTTCAGTTCCAAGAATAAAAAACTCGTTAGACAAAATCCCAAACGTGACAAAATCTGATTTGGGTTGTCATAAAGACAATTAACAATTATTTCTATAGTTAGGCAAGGATAAAAAATTGATATGTTATGATATAAAGACAAATAACTATAACAATTTATTTGTACTATAGCTAGTTGGTTGTACAAAAGTGTTATCTGAAATTATTTTAAAATTCAGGCACTTGAAATATAGAAGTGCCAAAAAATAGTCCCAACAAATATTTCATAAAAAACAGTCATCCATTACCAGTGTAGTTTAACCGTTTTGTTGGATGCTCCCACGTGGATGGGGGACTCATATGCGTCGATCAGGATATATGCCAGCGAGTCATCTGCAGACCAATCCATATTCTCTTTCTTACTATTAATGGGCTGAAAATTTTCTTATCGAGCATCTCCAAGAGTTCAGAATATTTTTTCCCAAAACCATAGAGTCTTCCTACCTGCCAAAAATTATTGGAAGAATTAAATAAGACCATCTCCAACAGTTTTCAATAATTTATTTCTAAAATATAGAAGACAATTTTACATAAGGAATTCTATACTATTTCTAAATTATTCTAACCACTTTTATATATTCTTTCTCTCACATTTTCATCATGAATCCTTTTCTACTCTTTATTCCTTTCCACGCCCTTCCACCTTTATTGGCCCATGGATACGTGCATGGGAGACGCGATCGATCTATTTTTCCAAGCACACAAAGATTGAGAGGTGGTATTGGGAACTGTTGGAGATGAGTTTTTTTTATTCTTGCAAAAAATCCTACATTGAGAGGCTTTATTGGATACTCCTGGAGATGCGTAGGCCACGTGTTTCTTCTCGTATTACTTCTGTAACTTTTCTGCACATGCCTACATAGCCATGCAAGAGAAACCAATAAAATTGTTGATGTCATAGTTTTCTACAGTTTTCTGCAAACTAAAAAGCGTCGTAACTCCTAAACTGAGTGACGAGAATCAAATATAGGGGTATATGTCAAGTCCCCGGGAGAGAGACTCCCGACCAACAAACCCCCCAACCGACTCGTCTAGGATCGCTTGGAGGCTCACTCATGTGTACCCTCCGATCAAAGATCAAACAGAGCCCGAGCATGCTCACTGCCTCTGCTCAGGGCTCGGGGGCTCACCAGAAGCCCCGGGCTCCCAACCGACGGCAGCCCGAGCCTAACTCTAGCTCGGCCTCCGCCCGAGCAAGCGTTTGAGCAAGGGCCCCACGCCCCGAGCATTAGCCCGCCCAAGCATCAAAGGCTCCAGTAAGCTCAGGGACACCACGGTTGGCCCAACCGACAGGCGCGAGGCGCTGTCGGGCGCTCCGCCGATAGGGTCACACAGATGGCGTGACGCAATAGGACAAACCGTCCCTTCAGCCTCAGGGGGCGTTGGACTCTCGGGCCCAGCCCCCAAGCCAGAGGACCTTTGCCACCAAGGAAGCATCGAGAAGGCTTACCCGGTAAAGGCCAAACCCACGGCAGATAGCCCCTAACGGTCAAGCATCAAGTCCAGTGGTGTCAGATGGCGCGTGCGGCTCCCCCGACTCCACGACAACACCAGGGTCCATCTACGCCAGCCGCAGCCACACCCTCCTAGACTCCGGCGCACGAAAACCATAGACTGAAACTTCAAACCGCCTTGTACCCGACCTTCCTCTGAATATAAGGGGAAGGTGGGCACTTAGGAGACAGGAGAGGCCTATCAGAGCATTTCGAGCTCAGTCAAACACACAGCAACCGAGAGGAATGGCCGAGCGTTCCTCCCTCGGGCAACCCAACAAGAGACAGGAGTGTTTCCCTTGCTCCTTAGAAAGAAACCTCACTGCCGACGAGCCTTAGATAGCACCGAGCAATGTCCTACCAAATCTCTTTCTTTTTCGGTGTAACCCTCTAATTTGGGTGCTCTTGAATATGAAGAACTACTCACTGCTGGACGTAGGGCTCCGATAGCCTAAACCAAGATACGAACCCGCCACACTGAGCATCCAAATTAAATTCTAATTTTAGCATCATACCATCATGTTTCTTAGAAAAAAGACACCACATGAATATATTTAGATTAAATTTCGCTATCGAATATTTATCTTATGAAGCTAGAATATTCTCTTTTATGGAGTAGAGGCATATCCATGCAGGTTAGAAAATAAACAAATAAGAGATAAAACAAAAACGATCAATTTTACTTAATTGTGTATGCCTTCAAATTTATCCATGAACTTTTAATACTTATATGTCTCTTTTGAAATACTTGTATCTTGGCTTGCAAATATAATGCAATATATATATGCCTATCACAGAAAAAGACAACAAGAAAAGTGCGATTCACTGCCGAGAGCCCTCGGCAAAGCCTCTGTCACACCCATTTTTAAGGACAAAAATAGGATGCATAAATTACTCATGTGCGCCCCAGGTCATGATCGCACACACAAGTAGACAAATTACATAGTATCATCACAGTGCTTATTACATAGCGAATAAATACTTAAGACATAGTCTTGAACGATAAATAATAATAACTAATAGTATTCTCCAGCGGAAACTCCACACAGGGACACGGTTGACTGGTTGACACCAAGACTAGTACTCATTACGATAATCTTCCTCACAATCTTCATCTGTTATGGTGGAAATAGCAAGAGTGAGTCCATGTCGAACTCAACAAATATAACACAGGGTTCATGAGGCTCAAATGGCTAGACACTGTTTAACTGCGGTTAGCTTTTAGTCATCATATATTTAGCAATGGAGTAGCATCAAGATAAACCACTTCCCATTAAAGAACCAATGATCAATTGTAATAATGATAACGAATAGCATTAACATGAGCATAATATATATCAACAATAATTAAGCATGATATAACGGTTATGATCAACTATTCCATAAGAATCCCCAAGGCCGCTCGTATCCGTGAGCACGGCTAGTATACCAGTTTTTAACTCTGCGCAGAGGTGTACACTTTCACTGTGAGTCATGATTTCCAAATGAGTGGGGAGATCAAGCCCAAACACTAGAGAACCATATAAAGCCACTCAAGAGTTCGTCTAACAAGTTAGGGCCATTAGATTCACTCGGCAGGCAGATGTAGAACCCCCCTTCCCTGTGGCACAACAACCGCAGCCTATACACACTAGGCCAGGGGCTCGCACTACACCCAACGTGTCAAGCCATTCTTACGCCATTTAAGGTAACCACTAGCAAGCTAGAAAAGGTCTCTTGAACAACTAAAGCCAGAGCCATATAGCCCTCACAGCTGTACTGTATATCCCGGTTATCACTTACAGATAAGTCCTTACGGAGAGAAACCAGAGCATCAAAATAATACACTTGCTCTAGCCCCCTTTTAACAGTAATAAAATCATCTTAATGGTTGATTGCTTAATCCATTAATCAAATTACAAGATCATTGTTCTTAGTTTAAGCACTAGCAATAGCTACCCAAATGCATTCCCAAGGTTGACAAGGAATCAAGACAACAAGCACTAAGTTATAATCTCTAAGGTTGTCAAGGTAAGCACATGCATATGTATGATAATTCGATGTATAGGTAACAAGGATAGTCCTGTGTTATACTTGCCTTGATCAAAGTTCTCCAAATAATACTGCTGACTTGGCTCAAAGTAATACTCCGAATCATCCAAATACTGCTCACCTTCTACACTCGATCATCAATCAACATCATACATGCATCCAATCAAACATACACGAAGCAAACAAAGAGATATAATTAGAACAGTACACCAACAGTAACAAAACAGTAATAAAAGTTTATAAAACTCTTCTACACGTTTCTACGATCACACAGACGCAAAGATCACCAAATTCGGAGTTAAAACGTGAAAGTTATGAATTTTCTAAGATTTCCTATAGATAAATAAATACTTAATTATAAACTCGGAAAATAAATTATCAAAACTAACTGTACAACTACACTAACATGTAGAGTTCGCAAATACGAACCTAACGCAACTTGAACGGATCAAATCGGAGTTAAAACGAAGATTTTATGACTAAAACAATCCTAGTGGCAAAACTGTAAATACCTGAAAACGTATTTTTGAATAACCCGGAAGAAAATACGCTTTCAAAATGCGAAAACGTAATTTCAGCTTTACGTTTTGGACCGCGGGTTGATTCCCAGAAACCCGAGGGTCTCTTTAACAAATTTACCATCTAAAGGGTATCTTCTAATCTCATCCGTTGATCACAAGATGGACGGCTCGGGTTCATCAGCAGCTCTACAGTGCTCATCCGGTCATCTCCCTCAAGTCCGGCCGTCGGCTCCTCCATTACCGCCAAGCCCACCTCGTCAGAAAACTTCGGCCCCGCCTTCTCCGACCACCATTCAACCCGCTACCAACTCCAATCGAAAGAGAATTCAAACCCGAACTATTTTAAGCGGTTTTGGAGAACTACGACAGCCCGAGGAAGTAACGCGGCAAGGAGAGGGCGGCGGCACCATTGCCGACTTGTCGGTGATCTTCAATACCGCACGATATAGCTCAAAAACTTAAAAGAAAGACATGAAGAGAGAGAGGAGGAGATGGCAAACTCACTCAAGCGGAAAAATCGACCACCGAAGCACCCGAAGACCTCTCCCTCGCACAACCGAAGCCGCCGACGCCTCCCAAGCCCTAGAGCTCTAAATCGCGTGGCAACCCTAGCTTTTTAGTTGAAAAACGGAAACTAGAGGACCTACGCGACCTATTTATAGCCCCACATTGCCGTATACGGTTAGGAAATCCCGAAAATCAAGTAGAAGAGACGGCGGCGTTCTCCAACTCGGAGTCCGGTTCGAACACGCGAGGAGGAAGACGACTGACAACCGGGACCCACCCGTCATAGATAGAAAGGAGGGAGGGCGCGCTGGCTCGGGCCGACTGGGCCAAGGCGCCAAGGTGGGCTGCTGCGGTGCGGTCCGGCCCACGCGCGTCAAGAGGAAAGGCTTGGGCTCGGCTTAGCTGGGCCGCCAGGCCGAACAGGTAAGGTGAGTTTGTTTTATTTATTTTTTTTTTCTTTATTTGCTTGTTTACAAACTATTCCAAATAAAATTTTCTAAGCCAAATCAAAATAAAATAAATCTACTACACAACAGAAAATATATGCAGCAGCATGAATGCAACTCCAAAGATAATTTATTACTATTTTAATTTTGTTATTATTTTAAATTGGCCATTATTTATTATCTAAATTATTCAAAATTTGTTATCTCTAAAATTTGGGTGTTACAAATTCTACCCCCCTTAAAAGAATCTCGTCCTCGAGATTGGACTGCTTACTCAAATAACTGCGGATATGATTTCCTCAATTCATCCTCTCTTTCCCAAGTTGCCTCTGCCTCTGAATATCGATTCCACTGTATTTTACACATCTTAATAATCCGACTTCGAGTAACCCTCTCAGCAGTCTCTAAAATCTTAATCGGAAACTCTTCATATGTAAGATCCTCCTTAACAGTCAATTCTTCCAAAGGTATCTGCTCCTCAGGCACCCGCAAACACATCTTAACTTGTGAAACATGAAACACATCATGCACCCCAGATAAATTCTCAGGCAACTCTAATTGGTAAGCAACTTCCCCACATCTAGCAATAACTTTAAATGGTCCAACATACCTTGGTGCTAGTTTACCTTTCATGTTAAATCTCTTCACACTTCTCATAGGTGACACCTTCAAATAGACATAATCACCTACTTCAAAAACTAGATCTCTTCTCCTATTATCAGCATAACTCTTCTGACGAGACTGTGCCACTCTCAAATTCTCACGAATCACTCGCACTTGATCTTCTGCGTTTCTAAGAACATCTGTACCGAACACCTGAGATTCACCTGTCTGATCCCAAAACAATGGAGTTCTACACTTACGTCCATACAAAGCTTCAAACGGTGCCATCTTAAGACTCTGTTGATAACTATTATTATAAGAAAATTCTGCATAAGGCAAACTCTTATCCCAACTAGTTCCATATTGCAATGCACAGACTCTCAACATATCCTCTAATACCTGGTTGGTCCTTTCAGTCTATCCATCTGTCTGTGGATGATATGCTGTACTAAAATTCAACTTAGTTCCTAAAGATTCATGCACAGCTTTCCAAAAGTGTGATGTAAACTGCGATCCTCGATCAGATACAATCTTCTTTGGAACCCCATGCAAACATACTACCTTCTCCAGATACAACTCTGCCAATTTTGGTCCATGGTATGTAGTCTTAACTGGTATAAAATGAGCAACTTTAGTCAACCTATCCACTATCACCCAAATAGAATCATAACCTCTCTGAGTACGCGGTAACCCCACTATAAAGTCCATACCAACTTCCTCCCACTTCCATTCAGGAATCTTCATTGGTTGCAACAATCCAGCAGGTCTCTGATGCTCTGCTTTCACCCTCTGACAAGTATCACACAATGCCACATACTCAGCCACATCTCGCTTCAATCTAACCCACCAATACTTCTGTTTGAGATCTAGATACATCTTAGTACTACCAGGATGAATAGAATAAGCTGACTCATGAGCTTCACGTAGAATTGCCTGTCTAATAGCTTGATCCTCAGGTACACACAGCCTCTTTCCAAACCACAAAATTCCATTATCATCCATTCTAAAGCCTGGTGACTTACCAATCACTATATCCTCCGCTATCTTCTTTAGTTTCTCATCCTTCAATTGACCCTTGTAAATCTCTTGTTCTAAAGTAGGCTCTATCACTAATTCCATTGTATTAGTAACAATTCCCAAGTTCAAATATTCAAATTCAGCACATAACTCACTAGTCATAGACAATGTTCTTATCTCATTGGCATAACTCTTCCTACTAAGAGCATCAGCTACTACATTAGCCTTACCAGGATGATAGTGTATCTCAATATCATAATCCTTAGTCAACTCTAACCATCTGCGTTGCCTCAAATTCAGATCTGACTGAGTGAAAATATACTTCAAACTCTTATGATCAGTGTATATATCACTCTTATGTCCCATCAAATAATGTCTCCAAATCTTTAATGCATGAACAACAGCTGCTAACTCTAGATCATGTGTAGGATAATTCAACTCATGCTTTCTCAACTGTCTAGATGTATAAGCCACAACTCTGCCTTCTTGCATAAGAACACATCCCAAACCTTGACGAGAAGCATCACAATAAATAGAAAACTTCTTACTCAAATCTGGTAAAACCAATACAGGCGCTGTAGTCAACCTCTTCTTCAATTCCTCAAAACTAGCTTGACATTTATCAGACCACACAAATTTGGCATTCTTCTCTAACAGAGATGTCATAGGTTTAGCAAGTTTAGAAAACCCTTCAATGAATCGTCTGTAATATCCAGCTAAACCCAAGAAACTGCGAATCTCGCTAACATCTGTAGGTGGTTTCCAATTCAGTACATCCTTCACCTTGCCTGGATCCACTGATATACCTCCATTAGAAACAATATGACCAAGAAAAGAAACTTCCTTCAACCAAAACTCACATTTACTTCGCTTCGCATACAGTTTATGCTCTCTAAGCTTCTGCAATACCAACCTCAAATGTTCAGCATGCTCTACCTCTGTCTTGGAAAATACCAATATATCATCAATAAACACCACCACAAACTTATCCAAATATTCCATGAACACCTTATTCATCATGTACATAAAGTATGCAGGTGCATTGGTCAATCCAAACGACATAACAGTATACTCATACAATCCATACCTTGTAGTAAAAGCTGTCTTTGGAATATCAGAAGCACGAATCTTCAACTGATGATATCCAGAACGTAAATCAATCTTAGAGAACACACAAGCACCTCTCAACTGATCAAACAAGTCATCAATCCGGGGCAAAGGATACTTATTCTTGATAGTTACTTCGTTTAGTGACCGATAATCAACACACATCCTCTGACCACCATCTTTCTTATCAACAAAAATAACTGGTGCTCCCCAAGGTGATGAACTAGGTCGAATAAAACCTTTATCTTGTAACACTCACAACTTTGCTACCCCCTTAAGAAAAAGAAATTAGGGGACACCAAAGTAACTTGCATCTCCTTTTATACTAGATAACCATAATCATCTCTAATGTAAGATTCCAAGGCAAATCAATGAGATTCAAAGATATCCAATGATATATTCACTTATACAAGATAAGGAGGTAATGCAGAAAATTTCTGGGCGAATTCCAATTTCAGCAACTCAGTAAAACTGTCATATCTCGAGCTACAGACGTCCTATTCAGATCATCTTTACATGGTTGGAAAGCTTATGAAATTATCTACAACTTTTATTCACAACACTTTTTCTGATTCTGTCAATAAATTGGTCAAAAACTGTACTTAACCGAAACTGTTTCAGAATTCCAGACTGCGCATTAACTCCAACTTGAAACAGATATATCTCTTAACCCATAATAGATATTAAGGTGATTCTTGTGGGATTGGAAAGATGTAGAAGTCTAATTATTCCCAGTAAAATTTCTTAAATTTCCCATGAACGGATTTTAAGTTATTTCTAAAACATCCCAGACTGATCCAAAAATCAGCAAAGGACAGAACTAATTTAACCTCATATTCAACTATTATATCTTGATCAAACTTAATATTCTTAACCATGGAACTTGTAGGCATGTCTACAAAACTCCAGCACACATTACAAAGATCCAAATCACACATTATCATAATAACAATCCATCAATCACACAATTGCTCACACCACAAACTGACTCTTAAAACAATCCAAACTTAAAATTAACTCGCAACTACTATCGTTCTTATTACATAGGGATTTTTTCCTATTTCCTAATTAAGCTTCTCATAAATCTTAGGACGACCTAACTCCGCCCTTAATTGGTCAATCTCCTTATAAGCTTGCTCCTTAAGTTCTTTTTCCTTCAACAACTCATCCTTCAGGTCCACCTCATGGAGAGCCAATTCACGAGCTAATGCCACCGTAGCTTGTAAAGTCAAGGAGGAATCATCTGCAAGTGGCACGGTCCAAATACCCTTGTCATGCAAGAAACAAGGAATATGCCGGAGTGCACCCTTTAGCGTCTTGTCCGAGCGTAGACCATGGTAGTAAACAAATGCATTGAAAGCGACATCCTCCATGCTTGTCTCCACAGTTGCCCGGCTCACTCGGGTAATGAACTTTGACTCCACCTTAGGCTCCTTAGTGGTAGGATCCCTTTTCTTGACCCATAGCTCCGTTTCCCAATAGGACTCCACCCATGGATGACTATACTCTGCACTGCGATACTCCAAAGTAGCTTCCCAGTCGTAGTAGTAGTTGTCCAAAGTTCTTGTCAACATATCATGGAAGAAAGCATCAGCCTTAGGAACCATGGTATGAAACTTCGTAGTCCACCCCACAACTACATCCTCCATAGGTGTATCACCAACTCTTGATTCAGCATCAGATAGCTCTTGATCACCCTCTTCATTTGGCTCCTGGGGTTTGAAACGGGCAACATACTGTGCAGCTGACAAACGGGGATGAGGAGGCATCTACAAGATTTAGACATAGATTAGATAGAATCAATGTATTTTCGCAATAGAATAAAGTAGAGGAAGCATAAAACTTTAGTAATTAACAAGGTGAAAAGAGGAAGCATGAATTAAGTGAAGTATGGATGCTATCAACGACCATTCTAACTAAGCTTGCGTCCTACAGTCAACACGGCTCTGATACCAATCTGTCACACCTATTTTTAAGGACAAAAATAGGATGCATAAATTACTCATGTGCGCCCCAGGTCATGATCGCACACACAAGTAGACAAATTACATAGTATCATCACAGTGCTTATTACATAGCGAATAAATACTTAAGACATAGTCTTGAATGATAAATAATAATAACTAATAGTATTCTCCAGCGGAAACTCCACACAGGGACACGGTTGACTGGTTGACACCAAGACTAGTACTCATTACGATAATCTTCCTCACAATCTTCATCTGTTATGGTGGAAATAGCAAGAGTGAGTCCATGTCGAACTCAACAAATATAACACAGGGTTCATGAGGCTCAAATGGCTAGACACTGTTTAACTGCGGTTAGCTTTTAGTCATCATATATTTAGCAATGGAGTAGCATCAAGATAAACCACTTCCCTTTAAAGAACCAATGATCAATTGTAATAATGATAACGAATAGCATTAACATGAGCATAATATATATCAACAATAATTAAGCCATTCTTACACCATTTAAGGTAACCACTAGCAAGCTAGAAAAGGTCTCTTGAACAACTAAAGCCAGAGCCATATAGCCCTCACAGCTGTACTGTATATCCCGGTTATCACTTACAGATAAGTCCTTACGGAGAGAAACCAGAGCATCAAAATAATACACTTGCCCTAGCCCCCTTTTAACAGTAATAAAATCATCTTAATGGTTGATTGCTTAATCCATTAATCAAATTACAAGATCATTGTTCTTAGTTTAAGCACTAGCAATAGCTACCCAAATGCATTCCCAAGGTTGACAAGGAATCAAGACAACAAGCACTAAGTTATAATCTCTAAGGTTGTCAAGGTAAGCACATGCATATGTATGATAATTCGATGTATAGGTAACAAGGATAGTCCTGTGTTATACTTGCCTTGATCAAAGTTCTCCAAATAATATTGCTGACTTGGCTCAAAGTAATACTCCGAATCATCCAAATACTGCTCACCTTCTACACTCGATCATCAATCAACATCATACATGCATCCAATCAAACATACACGAAGCAAACAAAGAGATATAATTAGAACAGTACACCAACAGTACAAAACAGTAATAAAAGTTTATAAAACTCTTCTACACGTTTCTACGATCACACAGACGCAAAGATCACCAAATTCGGAGTTAAAACGTGAAAGTTATGAATTTTCTAAGATTTCCTATAGATAAATAAATACTTAATTATAAACTCGGAAAATAAATTATCAAAACTAATTGTACAACTACACTAACATGTAGAGTTCGCAAATACGAACCTAACGCAACTTGAACGGATCAAATCGGAGTTAAAACGAAGATTTTATGACTAAAACAATCCTAGTGGCAAAACTGTAAATACCTGAAAACGTATTTTTGAATAACCCGGAAGAAAATACGCTTTCAAAATGCGAAAACGTAATTTCAGCTTTACGTTTTGGACCGCGGGTTGATTCCCAGAAACCCGAGGGTCTCTTTAACAAATTTACCATCTAAAGGGTATCTTCTAATCTCATCCGTTGATCACAAGATGGACGGCTCGGGTTCATCAGCAGCTCTACAGTGCTCATCCGGTCATCTCCCTCAAGTTCGGCCGTCGGCTCCTCCATTACCGCCAAGCCCACCTCGCCGGAAAACTTCGGCCCCGCCTTCTCCGACCACCATTCAACCCGCTACCAACTCCAATCGAAAGAGAATTCAAACCCGAACTATTTTAAGCGGTTTTGGAGAACTACGACAGCCTGAGGAAGTAACGCGGCAAGGAGAGGGCGGCGGCGCCATTGCCGACTTGTCGGTGATCTTCAATACCGCACGATATAGCTCAAAAACTTAAAAGAAAGACATGAAGAGAGAGAGGAGGAGATGGCAAACTCACTCAAGCGGAAAAATCGACCACCGAAGCACCCGAAGACCTCTCCCTCGCACAACCGAAGCCGCCGACGCCTCCCAAGCCCTAGAGCTCTAAATCCCGTGGCAACCCTAGCTTTTTAGTTGAAAAACGGAAACTAGAGGACCTACGCGACCTATTTATAGCCCCACATTGCCGTATACGGTTAGGAAATCCCGAAAATCAAGTAGAAGAGACGGCGGCGTTCTCCAACTCGGAGTCCGGTTCGAACACGCGAGGAGGAAGACGACTGACAACCGGGACCCACCCGTCATAGATAGAAAGGAGGGAGGGCGCGCTGGCTCAGGCCGACTGGGCCAAGGCGCCAAGGTGGGCTGCTGCGGTGCGGTCCGGCCCACGCGCGTCAAGAGGAAAGGCTTGGGCTCGGCTTAGCTGGGCCGCCAGGCCGAACAGGTAAGGTGAGTTTGTTTTATTTATTTTTTTTTTCTTTATTTGCTTGTTTACAAACTATTCCAAATAAAATTTTCTAAGCCAAATCAAAATAAAATAAATCTACTACACAACAGAAAATATATGCAGCAGCATGAATGCAACTCCAAAGATAATTTATTACTATTTTAATTTTGTTATTATTTTAAATTGGCCATTATTTATTATCTAAATTATTCAAAATTTGTTATCTCTAAAATTTGGGTGTTACAGCCTCTAAGGCTCTCGGCAAAGTCTCTAAGGCCCTCGGCAAAGCCTTTGCCGAGGGCAGCTCTCGGCGAAGCGCCCTCGGCAAAAATCCGATCGGCAAAGGCTTCTTTGCTGAGAGCTGTTTATCGGGCACTCAGCAAAGCCTTTGCCGAGAGCCCGACGCTCGGCAAAGCGCAAAATAAAAAAATGCGAAAAAAACCTGAATTTTTTTTTAATCGGGGGAGGGCCCACTGGCCAGCGCCCGCCTCCGTCGAAGTCGCAAGTCGCGGCATTTTTCATGCAAAATTCGCGGTCGGCGGGATTCGAACTCGTGACCTCTCCCTCACGCGATACCTCCTCTGCCACCTGCACCACACACTCACATGCGTCTATATGCCGTTTCGGTTACTCAAATATTATACTAAACCAAGTGAAAATTGATTGTTTGAGGCTCTAAACGTATTCAAATCAAAAAGTTGTCAACTATAAAGTTTCATAACTTTTCGAGCACTACATTTTTCATATAGAAAGCTTTTCCATCCGAGGTCTTTTGAAAAATTCAAATTTTAAAATTTTAAATTTCAAACGTAGTTTTGCATGACAAGATTAATTCCAATGAAAAAGTGGTCAACTACAATGTTTCATAACTTTTCGAGATCTACAAACTTCATTTATGAAGTTTTTCCATTCGAGGTCTTTTGAAAAATTCGAATTTTAAAATTTTGAATTTCAAACGTAGTTTTGCATGACAAGATGAATTCAAATAAAAAAGTGGTCAACTACAATGTTTTATAACTTTTCGAGATCTACAAACTTCATTTAGGAAGTTTTCCCATCCGAGGTATTTTGAAAAATTCAAATTTTAAAATTTTAAAATTTTGAATTTCAAACGTAGATTTGTATGACAAGATGAATTCAAATTAAAAAGTGGTCAACTACAATGTTTCATAACCTTTCGAGATCTATAAACTTCATTTAGGAAGTTTTTCCATCCGAAATTATGGTGCTAACATTATTCACAAATCTTATATATCTCTCTTGTAGTTTCATGAAACTACATGAGAGACATATAGATTTTGTGAACAACGTAATTATTACTTTGTCGAATGAAGAAATGACCAATATAAAGTTTGTAGATCATGAGAAGTTATGAAACTTTGTAGTTGAAAACTTTTTTATTTGAATTCGTTTAGGGCACCAAAACGTGGTTTGAAAAATTGCTTTGCCGAGTGTTTTATTTTGGCACTCGGCAAAGAAGCCTTTGCCGATTGCTTTTTTTTGGCACTCGGCAAAGAAACTTCTTTGCCGAAAGCCGTTTATCGGACGCTCGGCAAAGGCTTCTTTGCCGAGTGCAGAGGCTTTGCCGAGTGTTTTTTTTTTTTGGCTCTCGGCAAAGCCTTCTTTGCCGAGCGCCCGAAATAAAACGCTCGGCAAAGCCTCCGGCGCTCGGCAAAGAAGCAGATTCTGGTAGTGATTATTGCTGGAGGAGTACTAGCTCTGGTGTTATTGATGCTCGTGGGGTGGTTTATCCTCTCCCGTTCGAAGTGGACAAACAGACACCGTGGCTTTGGGAAGCTTGGGAAGCAGGAGAGTACTCGATTTGAGTACCATGATTTGGCTGCCGCAACAAACAATTTCTCCGAAGAGAGTAAACTTGGAGAAGGTTTCTTTGGGGTCGTCTATAGAGGGGACTTGAAGAAACTGGAATGTGAGGTAGCGGTAAAGGAGATCCTTAAAATGCTGGACCAGACAACAAGGATTTTTATTGCGAACTCAATACCATCACTTCCGCAAAGCACAAGAACCTCGTCAAACTCGTTGGTTGGTGCAGGGGAAACAGCTGGAACTTTGTTGAGTTCATGTGCTGGTGTTGGAAAAACAATAACAATAGTAGGCTCTTCCTTGTCTTTGAGTTGGTGCCCAACGGAAGCCTGTACGACCACCTACTGAATGAGAAAACGCTACCGTGGGGAAAAAGGTAATTCAGTTATTGAATATATAATATACCAACATTTGATGTTCAAATATGTACCTCTTTCTATCTACTAGGTAGAAGATAGTGAAGGACATCACCTGTGCTCTTCTTTACCTCCACCACTACTGCGATCCATTCATCTTGCACAGAGATGTCAAGCCAAGCAATATACTTCTTGATGACAACTTCAATGCTAAGCTTGCTGACTTCGGCCTATCGAGGATCGTTGATCCTAATAATTCAAAGATCCTCACTAATCCTGTAGGAACCGAGGATTACCTAGATCCACAATGCAAGAAACCGGCCGGGATGGTTGAGTTCAGCCGCAGCTCCGATGTCTACAGCTTTGGCATCGTCCTGCTTAAAAGGAGTGCCTATTAGGGAAAAGGTATGGCAGCTGTACACCAAAAGGTCTCTCCTGCAGGCTGCTGATGACAAGTTAAACGGCGAGTTCGATAGAAGCGAAATGGAGAGTGTGATCATCCTAGGGCTCTGGTGCTCCTACCCTGATAGTAGGAAGCGTCCTAGCATGGAGCAAGTAATGGCAGTCCTGGAACATGGCAAGCAACTGCCAGACCTCAACTCATTGGACACTACTTCAGTTTCGACACAACCAGAAACGTACATCGACCCGCAGGCACCTACCTCTGCTGCCAGCTCCTCCTACGAGCAAATGCATGAATGATGAACCTTTATATCTTTGGTCTTGGTGTTACTTGGTCATGCATTGGCGTATGCGTAGTAATGGCGATGTCTGGCTTCTAAATTGACCTATATATGGGCTCTGTCACTAGTAGCGCATCTATGTATATTGCTTTTACCATATAGAAAACATGAACCAAGCATGATGCCATGCATACATCAAGCAGGTCGTGTTTACATGCATATGCTTTTGTTTGACGATGACTTCGTGTATCGACTTTTTACATTTGACCTATATAATAAAGCTTTTGCGAACACAATGTTGATACATGCCCTTGTGGTTTGGATTTGTGATGAGTGATTGTCAACGTGATTCGTGTCTTGGATTGAGTTTGTGAACTAACCATGGCATGAGTTGGGTTGTGCAACATATTTCTTGGCTTGTGGTGCACAGGTGTGGAGTTCGGAGGCGGTGGTCGACGGCGAGGTAAAGGTCAAGTAGAGATGTGCCGTGCCGATGGACTAGGAACAGTGAAGGACGGATGTGAGGCTTGGACCGAGGGACTAGAAGGCCGGGTGACCAGCCGTGGTGGTAGACATTTGGGGACATCGACATGTGCAAATGTATATAGAGGAGTGACCATGTTGACCGAGTCAAGACGGCGGTCGAGCAAGTCGAGTGGATGCTCTGGAAGACTTAGCGGCCAGGCAGTAGAGGACAGATCGGAGGTGACACGCATCGAGTTGCGGGGGACGTGTATGGAGTATGTTACTCACGGGAGGTTTGATGATTTGGACCTCAAAACCATCAGTGGACGGTTTTCGGGTTTGCGCCTCAAAACCTGGACGGAGGTTCCGAGGACGAACAGGGGCGGCACGTGACGGAGTCACAGAGGTTGCGTCATGGCGAACCAAATCCATGAAAGAAGTATGGCCGTCCAATCGACAGAAAAAGAGTTGGACCATTATGCCCTCGGGTTAAGTGGTTCAGCTCAAAATATCTAAGGACATTAGTGAAATTGTGTAATAAGCATGTAAATAAGATGGGGCTGCAGGGGAACAGGAACGTGGGTGCGTATCATGTTCCGGGAACTTCGTTCCAATTCGTGGAACGGGAACATGGCGGGACGCCGTCCCGACAGACGACGGAAGGCGACTCGCCGTCGCTGGCTCGTGCTCTCGTTGGCTGCCGGAAATCGAGCTCGCGATGGTACGAAGCGTCGCAGCTTCCTCTTCCGCGGCGCCGCATGGCCAGGAAGCGCCGCAGCGTCATCTCCGCAGGCCTGACATCGCAGCTTCCTCTGCAGCGCCGCTAGGCTCTCCCTGGCTGTCCCGCTACACTGCACGAAGCACCCCTAGCCGGCGGCAATGCGGCACTGCCTCTGCAAAAAAATGTTGAGGCGAAGGGGAGTCGAACTCGGCACATACAGAACAACACTATCCCGCATGGAGCAACCACCACGTCCCCGACACGTTCCCCTAAAAGTTGGTACGCATTCCTCTAGTTAAAGGAACAAGTCGAAGCTATATACCCCCTTCGTTCCACAGTTCTGTGTACCACGTTCCCTACGTTTCGGGAACCTGGCTGCTAAGACTCCACCCCATCACTTCAGTTACCATTTTCTTTCTTCCTGGCTAGGATTTCTCCCTCTAGACTGTGGTCATCCACAGATGAACTGATCAAAATCTGATTACTCCAAATCTATGTGGGAAGTGAGGCTTTTACCTCACCTTGTCCTCTGAGATTCAGATAATGAGTTGTGTCTTGTGATTTTTGTTTTGTGTTCTTCGCGTTCTTGTTTTCCCCTTCCCCTGTTTTGCTTTGATCTTCCCTTTGGGTTGGTTTAGAGTCGTCCTGATTGTTTCTAGATGGCCAAGGACATGTGTTGAAGTGTTTCACCAAAGGAAACCCTCATATTCCACATGGGCTCATAGATCGGGGTCAGTTTTGTTGTGGGGAGAGAACTCGTTCTTGCACCGATTTTCTTCGATTCACGGAGTTACGGTTTGTCTTGGGCCATGATCCTTTAGAAATAGCCTACCTACTCCCTAGTGAATCGTTGTGCAAAGTTTCAGGTCGATCCGAGTTGGTTTGGTTGAGTTTTGGTCTTGGAATCGATTCTTCCCAAAGTCTGCTCGCGCATACCAGACATGTCCGGTGGGCATATCGAACATGTCTGGTAGGCAAACTTTCGAGTTTGGAACTGAGATTTGGTGGAGACCTACCTCAAGGTGTCTAGAGGCTCTACATAAAATTTCATAATTTTTGGACACCGTTTGATAAACCTTTCGATTTTTCTCCCAAAGTTGCTCTATGCTGTTCTGTGCACTCATATGAGTTTTCCAAACAAGTCCGGTAGGCACACAGGACATGTCCCGTAGGAGCTGCGGGTCTGAGTTTTGTTCTGGTTCTCTACAAGTTTTCCGGACAAGTTCGGTAGGCACCCCAGACATGTCCAGTAGGAGGGCCTGAGCGCTGAATCTTGTTGTTTTGTTCACTTCTTGCGTGTTTGAGCTCCGATTTGCGTCCCGTCTTGTGTGTTTGGCTTTCTACCGTTCCAAGGAATCTATTTAGGTACTCTCGTCACCAGTTGACTTGGGTATTTTAGATTCGGGAGCTCGCTTCGGGAAGTATTTCTTGCCGTGTGGTATCCCATTGTGTTTCTAGGAAACATCCATCCACTAATTTGGGTCGTGGACATCACAATGTTTACTTCGTGTGTTTGTTGGTGGTGATTTCGAGACAACGGCTGAATATTTCAAAAGAAATTTGAGGCTTCCATTCAACCCCTTCTAGTCGACGTTTTCGGTCCTCCAGCTTTATTAGTTTAAAAAAGTTATGTGTTAGATTCGAATGGATACCCAATTTGCTAATTCCTGCTAGCTGACTCAAATCGTTACATCGCCTATCTGTTGGTAGTCTAAAATGTTTCTACTTCATCATCCATAAAAAATAATATAAGTCCATCTAGGTTTGTTATAAGTCAATCTTGCTAGTATATATTATCTTATATTAAAAGATTGCTAGTATATATTATCTTATATTAAAAGATTGTATATTATGAATGTACTGTTTTCATAATGAAAATCTTGTGAATTTTGTTGTAAATCCTAGTCAAAGTAAATCTCAGTCAAATCCATGTGGCCAAATCTATGTGGGGAAAACCATATGGGAGAGAGGGGCAAAGTTTTGATGTCTTCACTAGGCCTCCTTCTCCTATAAATAGGAGTCACTTTCACTGTTGTAAAATCAATCAGAAGAAGCAAAAAGGAGAAATACAGAAAGAGCTCTCCCTTCCTCCCATCTCTCTGTCCTACTGTGTCTCTTGTGTTTGTGTGCAAAAGAAACGTGATTTGTAACACGTTATCAGCACGAACTCTGCCGAGCTAAGGTATAATAGGTAAGAAATCAGTTCTTTGATAACAAGCTGAAGCTTGTTCATACATTCTGTCGCTGTTCCATGAACGAGCACACGCACAAGAACACAAGCACGCTTTACCTTATATCGTTGACACATCGGAACGACCTTGTACCCGGCCGTCATCCAGAAAGTGAGCGTGCAGACCCAACCGCCGCAGTCCTGGAGACGCGCGCGTAGATCGAGGCTACCCCCAGCAGGGGCAGGCACGGCCACCATCGCGTCAACTGCGTGGGAGCCATGAGCCCCACCAATAACACGCACGCATAGCCACCACCCTTGACCACCGTGGACGCGGACGAGCAGGCCTTATAGGCCGCCACCGCAGCCATCCCGGCCGTCGACGGGCGCGCAAGCATGTGCCAGGTCTGACCGCCGCCACTGCAGCTTGGCCACAGGCGCGCGAGCGAGCATGCGGGTGCCTCTGGCCCCGCCGCTGCTGCCGCCGGCGGCCGCTGTAGGTGAGCACCTGGCTGACCGCCAACCGCGGACAGACTACGGGCCCCTGGAGCGGCCTGGCTACCACCAACCACCGCTGTTGCCCCGGTGCGGCCAGCGCATGAACCTGGCTGGCTGCGCCGGCCCTGCAGGCCATGCGCGAGTGACCCCGGCCCTGCAGGTCGCCGCCGCAGCCCCAGCCAGATGAGCGCGGGGAGCCTCCTTCCCCACTGCTGCTGCCGCCGGCCTCCCGGCCACTGGCGCGTGCGGGATGGCCCTGCACGCCACCACCGCCGCAGCTCAGCCCCCCTGCAGGGGCACGGGTGAGCGCGAGCAGGCGCCGCTGCCCCGACGCGAGCGCACGCAGGCCAGCACCGCTGCCTCGACGCGCGGGCACGAGGCCGGTCGCCATCCTTTCCTCTCCCTTTTCTGCGTCGGTTGCTGAGGAAAGAGTAGGGAAAGAGAGAGTGGGGAAAGAGGGGATAGGGTTAGGGTTTTGACCCTTCGCATTTATACTTGGCTGCGGCAAATCTGAGCTATCCATCCTGATGAACGGCCACGAATGGCCAGGCTTCCAAGCTGGCCCAGCAGGCCGGCCCAATGAGGCGCCAGATGGGCTCTGGAGGCCCACTACAGGATTGGCTGCACAAAGCCATCGCATATGGAAATCAGTGGCCCGAAGCCCACTATTTCTTTTATGTTATTACATATTGTTATTATTACAATTTATTATTTACTGCAATTTACTTCTCGTATTTATTTATATCCCGTAGATTTTATTTATTGCAGTTTATATTATTTACTGCAATTTGTATTTTCCATTTAATTACAAAGTAATCCCGAAGATTACACCTAAGAAACTTTTGTATAAGTCCTGATGACTATGCATAATTGTAATCCTGAAGATTACACACCGACATTCACTAATCCTGTACATTAATTGTGCGGACACGTCGGACATCGCAAAGAGGGATTTCGAAATGCTCACCGTGGACGGCAGCAACTACCTCACTTGGGTTACCGACGTCGAGATCAAACTCGATGGCATGAGCCTCGATCATACCATTGTCAAGCCTGAAGCTGACAAGGATGAGCGCACTAAACCTGACAAAGCAAGGGCATTGCACTACCTGCGACACCATATCCACCCAGACCTGAAGTGTGAATATATGACGGAGAGGGATCCACTGGTCCTATGGCAGTCCTTGAAGGACCGCTTCAGCCAGCAGCTGACGATTATGCTCCCCAGAGCGCAACAGGACTAGATCAATCTACGCTTTCCAAGACTTTATGTCTGTGGCAGCGTACAACTCTACTTTGCATATTATTGTGACCAAACTGCATCTATGTGGCCAGAAGATCACTGACGCCAATATGATCGAGAAGACTCTATCCACCTTCCACCCCGGCAACATAGTACAACAACAATACAGGAACTCAAAGTACAAGAAGTACTCTGAGCTGAGTGAAGTACTATCTCTTGCTGAACAACAGAATGAGGTTCTCATGAACAATCATTCTTCCCGGTCTACTGGTTCCATGGCTGTGCCTGAAGCACACACCAATGTTGCTGAGAGTTCTCGCAACCGTAGTAGGGGCCGTGGAAAGGGGAAGTGGAAGGGGGAGACCATGGGGTTTGACCATGCATTCTCCCGTAGAGCATTTGTAACATGGTAGATGGTCCAAACCCTTGTATGTTTCCCAAGAATTATGAAATGTTGCCTTTCTCATAATATATGCTTTATGTTAAATTCCTGTTTCATTTTATGGTATTTAACAGAGCCTGTGGGAACCCTATGGCTGAAGCAAAAGTCTGTTTGGTAGACAGTGGCACCACCAATACGATACTGAGAGAAAACAGATATTTCCAAACATTGACGAAGAAAAATGGAAATATTATGACCATTGCCGGGAGCAATGCTCATGTCGTAGGCACCGGAAGTGCCACACTGGTTCTCCCAATGGGTACTCAAATCTTTGTGAAGGATGCATTGTTATATCCTAGCTCAAAATGCACCCTTTTGAGCTTCAAAGATATCCGTGCGAATGGTTTCCATGTAGAGACCGAGATTGAGCAAGGTACTGAATACCTGCTCATCACCAAATTTGATGGGTACCAAAAGCGAGTGGTGGAAAAGTTTCCTTCATCACCATCAAGTTTGTACTACACATACATAAAACCCACTGAAGGATATGTTGCGATGAAAACCATATTCAGAAACATAGAATCGTTTCAAATATGGCATGACCGTTTGCATCATCCTAGGTTGAGTATGATGAGAAGAATCATCAACAATTCTGCTGGCCATGATGTCAGAGGCTTCCCTAATCCTGAAGATTTTGTTTGCACCGCATGTGCAAAGGGAAACCTAATCACTAGACCATCCCTCCTGAAGATTAGGGATGAGTCACCAGTGTTCCTACAAAGGATACAAGGTGACATTTGTGGACCTATTCAGCCCCTGTCAGGCTCGTTTAGGTACTTTATGATAATGATTGATGCATCTACCAGATGGAGCTATGTGGACCTGTTATCCACTAGAAACCATGCTTTCTCCAAGCTTATTGCCCAAATAATCAGGCTAAAAGCAAGTTTCCGTGATAACCGCATTCAGTCCATTTGGATGGATAATGCTAGTGAGTTTAGGTCGAAAGCTTTAGATGATTATTGCTTAGCCATGGGCATCAAGGTAGAGCATTCAGTACCACATGTCCACACACAAAATGGTCTAGCTGAATCCTTGATCAAAAGGATCAAGTGGATTGCTAGGCCATTGTTGTAGAATTGTAAGCTGCCAACCAGCTATTGGGGCCATTAAGTGTTGCATGCTACAACACTAATCCAACTCAGGCTAACTACATATCATGACACATCCCCCATACAGCTAGTGCGTGGGAAAGAACCAAGTATTTCCCATCTGCGTATTTTTGGTTGCGCTGTGTATGTGCCAATACCACCACCCCAGCGTACATCAATAGGACCCCACCAGAAGTTGGGGACATATGTTGGTTACGAAACTCCATCCATAATCAAGTATTTGGAGCCTATGACTAGGATCTCCATACGGCTCGGTACGCTGATTGTGTCTTCGATAAGGACCATTTCCCAGCTATAGGGGGAGATAGGCATCTAGAAGAATGCCGAGAAATTAAATGGAATGCAACTGGGATGCAATCCTTAGACCCACGCACCAATGAATCTAAACTGGAAGTTCAGAGGATTATACATTTGCAAAGCCTTGCAAATGAGCAGTCAGATGCCTTCACTAATCATAAAAGAGTGACAAGGTCGCATATACCTGCCGTAAAATGCGCCGGAGAGAGTACAGGTACCCTAGAAGGTTACCAACTCTACTGTCTCCCCAAATCCTAGGAAGAGGGGGAGACCTCCGGGTGCCCAGGACAAGGTTCCGTGGAGACGTCCGCAGAAACAACCTGAGCCACTTGCATCACTCAAGGAATCAGTTGTAGAAGCTCAACCTAAAGTTGTGAATGCCCCTGAAGAGGCAACTCAACCTGAAGTTGAGATGGTCCCTGAAGGACCCCATCCTGAAGATGGAAATCCCAATGCATCGCGTGCAAACTGTCGCATTGAAAGATCGGAATGCCCCAGCTCAATCGTTATGGGAAATCACGATGAGTGGGAAGATGATCATGAGGAGATCACCACAAATTATGTGGAGTTGGGAGTCATATCATAGAAACACCATTGTTGTCGACACATATTTCGCCACAAAAATTGCTGACTCAATGGATCCGGATCCAGAACCAAAGTCCATGATATAGTGTCGGAAGCGCTCAGATTGGGATAAATGGAAAACAGCAATTGAGGCAGAACTACGCTCGCTTTACTATAGAGGGGTTTTTAGGCCTACAGCCCCAACACCTCCAAAGGTCATCCCTGTAGGATGCAAATGGGTCTTCCTCTGAAAGAGGAATGAACATGACCAGGTGGTAAGATACAAAGCGAGGCTAGTGGCACAAGGGTTCACGCAGAGACCCGGCATCGATTATGATGACACTTACTCTCCTGTTATGAGTGGCATAGCATTCCGATATCTTATATCTATGGTAGCTAACTTAAATTTTAAAATGCAATTGATGGATGTTGTGACCACATACTTGTATGGGTTACTAGATTCAGAAATTTATATGAGAGTTCCTGAAGGACTCAAGATCCCTGGACTGAATCAAAATCGTAACATGTTCAGCGTCCGCCTATAGCGGTCGTTGTACGGGTTGAAACAATCTGGAAGGATGTTGTTCAACCGGTTGAGTAACTTTCTCCTAGAGAGAGGTTACACAAATAATAATGATTGTCCTTGCGTCTTCATAAAGAAATCCAACGATGGATTTTGCATCATCTCAGTTTATGTCGATGATTTGAACATCATTGGGACTGCAAGGGACATTGAGGAAGCAATGGCTTACCTCAAGACGGAGTTTGTGAAAGACTTGGGTAAAACCAAGTTCTGTTTGGGCCTGCAGCTCGAACACCTCCCTGAAGGAGTGTTTGTACACCAGTCCACCTATACGAAGAGGGTACTTGAAAAGTTCAATATGAGCGAGTGCCACCCTCTGGAAACCCCCATGGTCGTTCAATCATTGGAAGTGGATAAGGATCCATTTCGACCCAAGGAAGAGGATGAGGAAACTTTGGGACCTAAAGTTCCATACCTTAGCACCATTGGAGCTCTGATGTACCTTGCAAATTGCACATGGCCAAATATTGCATTTGCAGTGAACTTGTTGGCCAGGTACAGTGCCGTCCCCATAAAAAGGCATTGGGTTGGCGTGAAAACCATCCTCAGATATTTAAAGGGCACTCAGGACCTTGGGTTATGGTTTCCTAAAAAGGGGGACCTAAGTATGGTGGGTTGTGCTGACGCTGGCTATATGTCTGACCCCCATAACACCAGATCACAGACTGGTTTTGTGTTTCTCTGTGGTGGTGCAGCCATATCTTGGTGGTCTGTGAAGCAGACCCTGGTTGCCACATTGACCAACCACTCAGAGAAAATTTCTCTATATGAAGCCGCACGAGAATGTGTTTGGCTACGACGGATGATTAACCACATCCAGAAGTTATGTGGTATAAACATCATCGACACCCCCACCATTATCTACGAAGATAATGCGGCTTGTGTTGCACAGATGCATATGGGCTATGTTAAGAGCAATCTCATGAAGCATATTGCTCCAAAATTCTTTTACCCCCATGAGCTCCAGAAGAGCAGGGAGATAAATATCCTGCGAGCTAGATCATGTGAAAATCTAGCAGTCCTATTCATAAAATCTCTACCAGTCTCTACCTTCCACAAATGTGTCAGTGGATTGGCATGACACGGCTCAGAGAATTGCAGGGTTCACGAGGAGACCAACCCCGAAGTCATAGCTCTTGATCATGATCCTGAAGATCACGAGCCAGTCCTGAAGACCTGACCCGAACATCAACTGTTGTACTCTTTTTTCCTTAATGAGTTTTTTCCACTGGGTTTTCTCATGCAAGGTTTTTAACGAGGCAACAGGTGCAACATAAGTAATGCGTGTGATGTACTCTTTTCTCCTACCCTTTTTCCCCATAGGGTTTTTGGGGCGGAGTTTTAACGATACATGCACATAGCATAGATTTGGCCAAGGGGGAGTGTTGTAAATCCCAGTCAAAGTAAATCTCAGTCAAATCCATGTGGGGAAAACCATATGGGAGAGAGGGACAAAGTTTTGATGTCTTTACCAGGCCTCCTTCTATAAATAGGAGTCACTTTCACCGTTGTAAAATCAATCAGAAGAAGCAAAAAGGAGAAATACAGAAAGAGCTTTCCCTTCCTCCCATCTCTCTGTCCTACAGTCTCTCTTGTGTTTGTGTGCAAAAGGAACGTGATTTCTAACAAATTTAATACTATAAGTAATAGACTCAATTTAGAAGTAGTAATAGACTCAATTTAGAAATAATTTGACTTTTTGGACACAATAAAATCTCAGTATCTCCAGTAGGTCCTTAAAATAACTTGATAAATAGTTCCAAAAGTTCGCCTTATTACCACACCATCGTCAATCACTTGCAGCTTGGTTTCCTGCAGACATACGACGGCGGAGCCGGTGTCGCAAACTAGTTCATTGACGGAGTCTCTCCTCGCTCCATCGTTTAGTCCCCTCACATTCCAATTCAGGATTCGACAGTTATGCTGAGCCATAAAAATGAAACTTGGACCCTTGATGACAATTGCAACAGAGGCAGCAAACAAACGGCACACAGGGTGCATAATTGGTTTGAACAGCCAGAGTAACAGGAGGCAGGCTCGACGACTGAAAGCCGCTGGCTGTCATGTGAAGGCCAACCTGAGACACGAACTAGTGCTACAGCAGACGACATGCAGGGGGAGACTACAGGCAAGCTGCAGGGAAGGCTGAAGGCCTCTGGCTGCCATCCCGTTGACACAATGCAGCGTTTGAGGACTAAGTTGTAGACTAACATTGAAAAACAAATGAAGTCCCTAGCTGTATGAGCAGCACCATCTTCTCAGGTCGCCGCGGCGTCGTCCAGCTGGCAGAGGGTGGTCAGCGCCTTGACCGTCATGGAGGACACAGTGGGCCTCTGAAGAGGGAGAAGTAGCGCAGCAGCTGGTCATCCAATGGATGTTTGTCCTCTGTCGTGACGCCCAGGCGTTTCATGAGGACTTGCCGGGCCTTGCTTTGCACGTCTCCATCAAAACATCTGTCCGAACCTGCTAATCGAACACAGATCCCAGGAGAACGCCTCTTCCTGATCCTGGCAAACCTGCCCAATCTCATCCTAGTAAGAGGAACCCGGTCTTGTTTGTAGAACCTATAGGCAGGTCTGCAGTTTGGACATCAAAGATCTGTAAAGTACCAGTGCAGTAGGTTCATAACAAAGTGAGAACTATTAGAAGTGAAAAATGTCTGTATTTGATTACTAAAAATTATAGTAGTGTACCTTCTTCTCTTTTTTTGCCTGTTAGAGAATCACAGCTATCAATATGGATACCATACCAGTAGTGATTATTTCCTGCAAAAAAAATTAATTCATTGTCTGCCAGATGCCTAGAACATACTCTCACATGAGATTATTTTGGTTTATAACATGAAAAGGAGCATAGTAATAGTGTATCCAGTCTGCTAGCATACGAGAAATTGCATGAAAAATAATGGTATGATAGAAGCAAGAAATAGGAAAACTGAAAAAAAATATGGTTATGCCTAGTCTTACATGACATATGCGGGAAATACTTTTCCCTTCGTCGGTCGTTGGTGTTGTCCAGTGCCTCTCCAACTCTGCATCACATTTTCTAATAATCAAACACTCCAGTGACGGGGGCAAGAAGGGAAAGTCCTTGAGACGCGGAGCTAAATCGAACTCCAGTCTCTTAAGAAAATAAAGGCCGTCCAGTGGTAGCTTCACATCTGGTTTCAGTATTTCCAGGGACTCGAGGGACATGCTGTTTTGAAGCAGCCATTGCCAAGGTATGTCGTGATAGAGGATTGTGATAATCAAGCTTTTTGTATCGCACAACCTTCTCAGTGGCCACAGGTTTAAGTTAGCTTGGGAGTGGACCCAGAGTGAGTAGACCTCTAGCGTTGGGATTTCATTGGCTTCCAAACAATCAGATCGACCGGTACATCGAAGGCTGTGACAATCCCTGATTTCCAGCCAGGTAAGGTATGGGAGGGTGTCAGGAACATTACGAAGAAGGATAAGAAGAGGAAGACCACTATTGGGCATCCGGCAATAGAAAAGACAACGGCGTCGGCTGACAGTGTGGGTAGTTCTGTGTGGTTGAATAGGCGGCGGTTGGCCAGTTCGAGAAGATGCTGAAGTAGTTCAAGGGTTTCCAGGAGATGATGCAGAGTTCGTTGGACTCGCTCAATGCCATGGGGGTGTGGCAAGCGACTGCAGACCAGGCGTTCAGTGATTTGCGCAAGCGGGCCGAGGGCGCCTCTTCTTCCATGGAGGCAGTCACGAAGCGGGTTGATCTCGCCGCGTCACGCATGGATTCACTGGAGGCGTGGCTGACGATGGCTCCCGCGACGGCTCCACTGGTTCACCCTCCACTAGGTTCAAGGCCGGTGGATCTCCACCTTGCTCCTAGATCGTCCTCGTGCTCACCTGCGAGGGACGAAGAGTGGCCCAAGGGGCATGGCGAGCACTGCGGCGGGATCCTCGTACCCCAGCCGCAGGACTTCAGCAAGGGTACGTTTGCGACACCAAATCCACCCCCTGTCATTTCAGTTGATGATGTGCATGTTCCTTGTCGCTCTCTGCCATTTCCTAAAATGGAGTTTCCAAAATTTGACGGAGATTTTCCTCGCCTGTGGCGGGATCAATGAAAGGTTTTCTTCGAAGTCTATGCGGTGCATCCCTCGCTGAAGACACGGTTTTTGACTCTGAATTTCAAGGGTGTGGCTGCGTCGTGGCTTCAGACGATTCAGAGGAATGGGTGAATTACTGACTAGGATTAGCTTTGTGAGCTTGTGATGAACAAGTTCGACAGGAATCAGTATCAACTTCTGTTGAAAAGTTCGACAAGCTGAAGCAGAAGGATTCTGTTGAGGAGTATCAAATTGAGTTCGAAAAGCTAGCTCAAGGCATTCTGTTGTACAACAATGCTTATGATGACACTTATTTCGTGAATCGTTTTGTGGATGGCCTCAAGGAAGAAATTTGTGCAACAATCTCACTTCACAGGCCTCAAGATGTGGATACAACGAGTGCCTTGGCTCTGCTTCAAGAAGAGGAGCTAGCCAGAGGCAAGAATAAGTTTGGGGGCTATGCCAAGAACTATGTCAAGCAAAATGTTGACAAGAAAAAGCTATCTGAAGTGGACAAGGGCAAGGGAGAAGGGCAGGCTAAGGAAGCTGAGGATAAGTGGGCCGCACTTAGAGAAATGAGAAAGAAAAATGGCTTATGCTTTAAATATGGTGGTAAATGGGTATCTAATCATAAATGTCCTGCTCATGTTCCTTTGCATGTGTTAGAGGAGATCTTAGATGCATTAGAGCCTGAGGATGATTCTGATGATGACCTTTCTCCTGACCCTGAGGATGAAGTTATTGCTACTGTTACTCAGTCTAGTGATCTTGAGGGTGCCAAGAGGAGAACAATGAAGCTGTGTGGTCTTATTGGTAAGTTTACTGTGCTGATTTTGGTGGACTAGGCAGTGTAGGTTCATTCATCAGTGATAGGTTGGCTACCAAGTTGCAGATGCCCACTGTTCCCTGTGAGCCCTTACAATTAATGGCAGCTGATGGGGGGCCAATGCTTTGTGACCAAAGGATTGTTGATCTGCAATGGTCCACTCAAGGCCACACGTTTTTCTCCACTGTGGGTATTCTTCCACTCAAGTGCTTTGATATGATTGTAGGAGCTGACTGGCTGGAAGAGCACAGTCCCATGTGGGTACATTGGGGTAGGAAACTGATGAGATTCACTCGTGAGGGTAAAAGAGTTTCATTACAAGGCTTGACCAATGATGTGATGCAGTGCCCAGCTGTAAAGAGTCAAATTCTCAAGGCTCTCAAGGGCCTCCTCAATAGGCAGGCTGTGTCTCATTGTATTCAACTCAGGTTGGACAGTGCTCAGACATCTCAATTCCAAGAAGAGTTTGTTGTGGCCATAATCTCTGATCAGATGATACATCCTAAGGTGGAGGAATTACTAGAGCAGTTTTCTGACATTTTTCAGTCCCCAAACACCCTGCCTCCTCCTAGGCCATTTGATCACACTATCCCTTTGCTGCTTGGTTCACAACCAGTTAATATCAGAGCTTATAGATACTCACCAGCACAGAAAGATGAGATTGAAAAGTAGTTGGCTGAAATGCTAAAGAATGGAATCATCAAACCTAGTGTCAGTTCCTATGCTTCACATGTGCTGTTGGTAAGGAAAAAGGAGGGTACCTAGAGGTTTTGTGTGGATTACAGGCACCTTAATGCTCAGACAGTCAAGTATAAGCATCCTATGCCCATTGTGGAGGAGCTCATAGATGAGTTGGCAGGAGCCCAATGGTTTTCAAAACTTGACTTCATAGCTGGCTATCATCAATTGTGCATTAGCCCAGAGGACACCCACAAAACTGCTTTCAAGACACATAGTGGCCTCTATGAGTTTCTAGTTATGGCCTTTGGATTGACAAATGCACCTGCTTCCTTTCAAGGGGTCATGAATTACATCTTTGCTCATTTGTTGAGAAAAGGAGTGTTAGTTTTTATGGATGACATATTGATTTATTTTGCTACCTTGGAAGAACATCTCAGCTTGTTACAGCAGGTTTTCCTAGTCATCAGACAGCATCAGTTTTTTCTGAAAAGGTCCAAGTGCTTCTTTGCCTAGCCGGAAGTAGAATATCTTTGCCACTGTATATCTGGGAATGGTGTTGCTACTGAGTCTTCTAAAATTGCTGCTGTGCAACAATGGCCCAGGCCCAAGAACTTAAAGGAGTTGAGAGGGTTTCTCGGGCTTACTAGTTAATACAGAAAATTCATCAAAAATTATGGACTCATGAGCAAGCCACTTTCTGATTTACTCAAGGAAGATAAGCCATTCCAGTGAAACTCTATTACTGAGGAAGCATTTTAGCAACTCAAGCATGCTTTGACAAATGCTCCAGTCTTAGCCATCCCAGATTTCAAGAAGCAGTTTGTGCTGGAAACTGATGCTAGTGCTATTGGGTTTGGTGATGTGCTCATGCATGAAGGTCAACCTATAGCTTATCTCAGTAAAGCTGTGTGTGCCAAAAATCAAGCCTTGTCTACATATGAAAAGGAATGCATGGCAATTATTATGGCTGTGGACAAATGGAGGGCTTACCTGCAGCATCAGGAATTTGTGGTGAGAACAGATCACAAGAGTTTGCTACATCTCACTGAGCAAAGGGTTACTACCAAGATCCAACAAAAGGAACTGTTGAAGTTGATGGATTTGAGATTTAAGATTCAGTACAAGCAGGGTATCAATAATCAAGCAGCTGATTCTCTATCCAGATATGCTATTCCTGAGTCTGATTCTATGCTAGCTATCTCCATGTCCAGTCCTGACTGGTTGGATAGAGTTAAGCAAGGTTACCTAGAGGATCCTATAGCTGTCAAGTTGATGGATGAATTGACCAACAACACTGTTGCTAATCAGGCTTTTACTTTGAAGGAGGGCATCATCAGGCATAAGGAGAGAGTTTGGTTGGGGAATAATTCTTTAGCTCATCAACATGTGATTCAGGCTATGCACAGCAGTGGGTTGGGTGGGCATTCTGGGTTTCAGACATCTTACTTCAGAATCAAGCAATTGTTCACTTGGCCAGGTATGAAGACTACCATCAGAGACTTCATTAAAGCTTGTCAAACCTATCAACAAGCTAAAGTTGAGCATTGCAAAGCATCTGGTTTGTTACAGCCTGTACCAGTGCCACAGCAGGCTTGGAAGGTGGTTTCCATGGATTTTGTGGAGGGATTACCCAAGTCTTCTAGATTTGACACAATTATGGTAGTCATTGATAAGTACACTAAGTATGGGCATTTCATACCTTTGGCACATCCATTCACTGCCATGCAGGTTGCTCAAGCTTACATGGATCAGGTGTACAAATTGCATGGGTTGCCTGATAGAATTATTTCTAATAGGGATAAGGTGTTCACAAGTCCAGTCTGGAGAGATTTGTTCAAACTGACTGATACCCAGCTACTTATGAGCTCATCTTATCACCCTCAGACTGGTGGGCAAACAGAAAGGCTTAATCAATGCTTAGAGGGATTTTTGAGATGCAATGTTCATGCCTGTCCCAAGCAATGGGCAAAGTGGTTGTCTCTTGCTGAATTTTAGTACAATACCTCATAACAATCATCCTTGGGGAGGTCGCCCTTTGAGGTATTATATGGTCACTCTCCTAGGCACTTTGGTATTTCAAATGATGTTCAAACTCATGCACCAGATCTGGAGCAATGGCTTCTAGAGAGGAATCTGTTACAAGATGTGATTCAATATCAGTTGCACTTCTATGCTGACTTACATCGAGCTGAGAAGGAGTTTGCTGTTGGAGATATGGTTTACCTGAAGCTGCAGCCGTATATTCAGTCTTCAGTGGCACCTAGATCCAACCAGAAGCTCAGCTTTCGGTACTATGGTCCATTTCCTGTATTGGCTCGGATTGGAGTAGTAGCTTATCGTTTACAGTTGCCTGCTAACTGCAAGATTCATCTGGTGGTCCATATCTCTCAACTTAAGCGCCATGTACCAGCGTCAGTGGAAGTGGAGGATGACATTTCAGATATTCCGGATGATCCAAGAGCAGCGGTACAACCAATTCACTTTCTGGCAACTCGTATGGTCAAGACAGGAGCATCGGCTCTGTCTCAGATTAAAGTTCAGTGGGAGGGCTATCCAAAATCTTTGACTACTTGGGAGGAAGCTCAGGACTTGCATCGACGTTTTCCAAAGTGTGCAGCTTGGGGGCAAGCTGCATTTCGAGGAGGAGGTAATGTCAGGAACATTACAAAGAAGGATAAGAAGAGGAAGACCACTATTGGGCATCCGGCAATAGAAAAGACAACGGCGTCAGCTGGCAGTGTAGGGTAGTTCTGTGTGGTTGAATAGGCAGCGGTTGGCCATTATGTTTCTGTTAGCCGTTCGGTAACGGAGTCGGCTTAGTCGGTGGAGTCGGCGTATATAAGCGACGCCTTGTAACTGAATGAGTCATGAACGAACAGAACTCTCAAACCTCTAGTCTGAATACATTCCAGTTCCTCTGTTCTTGCTATTCGTCCTAAACCTCTGTGCTGCTTCTCAATCCCGAGTTCTTCTCCAGTTATCCTGTCCAATTTCTCGTGGAATCGTGACAGAGGGTTCCAATCCCACCCAGGCATTCCAGAGAACTACAACTTGTCACAAAAATCTCCCGCAGCGCCTGAAGACATGCAAACACCTTTGTTGATGGAAGGGACTTCACCTTGTTGCAATTGCACAAATTCAGTGAAGTGAGATTCGTCAGACCAACCAGTGAGTGCAGCAGTGGAACTTGGAGGTCACCACACATCATAATAGTGAGTTCCTTAAGTGTGTTAGGAATAGGAAGCAACACATCAGCATTTCTCAACTCAGTTCCTTCACGCTCATTGCCACAGTACCCTGTCACTTCATAACAGCAACGAGCCGTTAGCCCCTCCCTCCCCACCCCCGACCCCCAGCGGCGGCGCCCAAATCCGCTGCCGCGGCAGCCTCCCCGCATCCCATCCCCACCCAATCGGCCTCGCCAGCCCACTCTGCCTGTCCGGGGGCCCTTTGCCGCACCAAAATCCAGCGCCCACCAGCCCTGACGCGATGGCACGCCCCCAACTAAGGTCCGTTCTCGTCGGCTCCCTGGAGCTCCGGTTCGAGGAGACCTCTGCCACCCCGCCTCCTACCTCAAAGCCGAAGAAGGTGCTCTTCTCCTTTACACCACCCCCAACCACCAATGCCACTAAATCCGCCCAAACCACAGAGCCACGCAAATCCTGCCTCAGATCCGCGAGCATCCTCAACGCGGAGCGCGCGGTCATCAGCTGTAATGGCGGCGCGGGTTCCCATGGCTGCGTTGACAAGATGGAGCACTCCAGCGACGCCCACTCCCGAATGGCCATGCCCGGTCACCTCTCATCGGCGCCTGCAGTGGAAGATGAAGCCGGTTGGACCAAGGTACTATGGAAGAGATGCCCAGCTTAGGAGAATTCAAATCGCCCGGCAACCCACCCGCCTACGCCCCGCTCTACCATCATCGATCTCCTGAGAGGTAAATGCCTCCGGTGCCTTGCTGGAGGGCACCGGGCGGCCGTCCGCAGGGAACCAGTTCGCTGCCTGCGCTGCAGAAGATTTGGCCATAAAGCCAGGGACTGTAGCAGAAGAGCTTCAAATCCCTCTGCACGCTGTCTCGCTACATCGCACCCATCTGCCTCCTCTGCTCCACCCCCATCAGACATCAGCGCTTTCCCGCCCCTTCTGCATCGCACCATGCCGGCGCTAGGGGACCCTGCTGCTCGCCCGGAGGACACCAGCGCAGTGGCGGCAGCTACCGAAGACATGGAGACTGCTCGCCCGGAGGACACCAGCGCAGTGGCGGCAGCTACCGAAGACATGGAGACGGAGGTCAGGCGCTTCTTTGACTGTGCTGTAGTGCTTAGGCTCAGCAGGGGGCATGGCGAGCCAGAGCCAGAGGAGGTGGAGAAGGCGCTTCGCGTCCAAGTTGGTGTCCAGAAGGGACATGTCAAGGTCTCCCGGCATCGGCCGGAAAACTTCCTCGCCGACTTCACGTACCCACACCACTGGGACGCAGCACTAGGATTGGAGAGACTTCCTGTAGGCAGCCGCGAGTTCCGCATATGGCCGTGGCGCATCCTCCCCTACGGTGACCACTGTGACATGCACCACCATGTGAGGCTCTGCTTGGAGGCAGGGACGAAGCCAGCGGGGGGGCTACCCGGGCTCCAGCCCCCCTACGGCCATGATTTTCATGGAGCCCGGGCTAGGCCCCCCTACCACCATGAGGAGGAAGAAGAAGGAAAAGAGGGGGTTGGAGGAAGAAGAAGAGGAAGCCAACTCTCCCTAACGCCATTCCTGGCTTCGTCGCTGCTTGGAGGGGATTCCACTCCACGCATGGAATGAGAGCATTGCCAAGCAGGCGGTAGCAAGGGCATGCGACATCGACTACGCGGAGCCGAAGTCCACTGATCGGAAGGATACCAGAGCGCTATGCCTCTAGGCATGGACTTACAACCCCTCCGACATTCTGAAGGTAACATGGCTAACAATCACTAGCAATGCAGTGCACGTGCATGTCGGCGCTTCACGACCTCGCGGCCGGCGCGGGCTCACCTTTCGCGTCATCGTCCACCTCGACCTGCTGGAGTTGCCGCCGGACAGCCATGGCCGGGTGGAGACAAGGGGCTTCACTTGGCACTACGGGGTCATTGACGGCGAACGCGCGCCGCGCGAACGCCACGACTCGCCACCACCGGAGCCAAGATCGGGACACCGCCACGACGACGATGAAGACCGGTGCGGCTGTCGTGAGGAGAGGAAGGACCACCGGGGCTCACATTTGTTCCGCAACCTCTCTTGTGCCCCAGAAAGGACAAGGGAGAGGGAGCGGCCTGAGGCCAGCCACGGACGCCGCGACAAGCCATCTGCGCCTGACAGTCGATGCTGGCACGGTCGTCATTCGCAGTCACCGCCACGTCGCGCGCACTCGGCCTCTACGGAATGGCGCGCCCGCTCGCCACCACCGTCCCCGACAAGCCCCATCATCTACATCACGGAGGCACCCAGCGCAGATGTCGGAACATGTGTCGCCGATCCGCTCCCTGGCATCGCGGGAGCAGGGGTGGGCAATGGAACCGGGCTGACTCCACCCAGAATGACAGCGATGGACAGCAAGGCGGCGGGCGTGTCACCACACCCCAGCAAGCACCCGGGCGCAGTGCACCAGGAGGAATGCCGTAGCACCACGATGACTGATGCAGGTGAGGACATCCTCCTGCAGCGCAAGCATTGCCGACCAATGCACGCCGCAGACGCCCCCAAGCAGCAGCCGAGGGATTGGGCTTCACGGCGGACGCCAGCGACGCCATCAACGGTGCTGCCGGCGACACCCTCTCCCCCAATGCTCAATCCGCTCCACCTCCAGCGGGTAAGGACTGGGGACGCAGCAGTGAACGGAGCGGCCGTCTGCACAGCAGGAGAAACGAGCACTCACCGCCACTCTCGCCACCGTCGTCGTCCACGCCTGCAGGGTCCCCGCAGCGCTGCAACCCGAGGAACACCTTACAGATGCATGCGGAGGGCACGCCGAACATCGTGTCCAAGGAGTTCATCTCGTCGCCTCCGCGGGCCCAAGCAGCGGCGCCGCACCCAACCTGCTCGCCTCCAGGAAAGCCTGCGACTTCCGCCCCGGCCTAGTCTACACCAGGCGTCGGACCCGTGGGCCGGGCTCCAGCTCGCGTCAGGCCTGCGCGGCGGATGGACCTAGCGTCGAGCCGGGTGCGGCGGGGGCGGCATCGGCTTTCGTCGCGACCTTGACGCGCGCACTGCCCCAACCTCTGCTGTGGATTCCTCAACGTCGAGCCTCCCCCGCCCAGCGGCGCAAGAAGAAAGCAGCTCCAGTACGCCGTAGCGTCCGCATCGCCGCTAGGACCTGGCCCAGAGGAGATGCGCAGGCGAAGGCCAGGCAGGTCCTCATGAAGAAGATGGGCTTCGTTGGAGAAGAGGGCCTCACCGCCGATGACCTGCTCCTGCGCTACTTCGGTCTCTTCAAAGGACCTCTCACAGATACGACGATCAAGGCCCTCGCAGCCTTGTGCGGCCTCGACGGCGCACCGACAACGTCAGCTATGCAGGCTTAGTTTTCCCGAATCATCAAGGGACCGACTATGTACTGATGTTAAGTATCTTTCATTTTGCCTCGTCTACGCCCACTCGCCCAGCATTGGTCTGGACGCTGTTTCAGCTAGCTGTCTCTTTCTGCGGCTGGGCGTGGTGCTAGCCAGAGGCCTTCAGTCACCACCATGTCTGCTCAGGAACCAGAGCTACCTTCTAGCTTGTCGTCGTTGTTTCAAAAGTTCACTGTGCGCCAACATGTTGCCTGCTGATGGTTTTCAGTTTCACCTGCAATTGATGTCTTCCTCTGCTACATCTGTTTGTCAACTTGGTGAATGCTGGTGGAGAGCCATAGACTGCATCTCTGTTTCTACCTGCATGCTGGCTGTTGGTCTCCTTCTTGCTCTCTTCAAACAGGGAATGCACCGCTTGATCTATGGCACAACATAATTGCAATCTGCTCAATTGGAATGTCAGAGGGTTGAATGACGGCGCATGACAGGACGCTGTCAATGAACTGGTCAGGTCGACAGGCGCCCATTGTTTGCTTGCAGGAAACTAAACTGCAAGTTGTCGACCAGAACGTCATCTCCCGCACGGTAGGCGCAAAATTCAGCAGCTCCTTCGCTGTTCTGCCAGCTGTGCAGACAAGAGGCGGCATCCTGCTAGCTGTTGATCCGGATTTCTTTGACCTATCTGATGTGATGCTAACAACACACGCCATAACAGCGACAATCACTATGAGAGCAGACACAATCAAATGGCAAATCACGGTGGTTTATGGACCCCAAGGAGACGCTGCCAAACTACAATTTCTACAAGAACTGAGAAGCATCCCGCCACCGGACCATAGCAGATGGCTCATCCTAGGGGATTTTAACCTCATCTACCAAGCCGAAGACAAGAACAATTCCAACCTTAACCGGCATCTGATGGGCTCCTTCAAGGCGGCATTAGACCACTTGCGCCTTAAAGAAATTAGACTTAATGGTCGGCGGTACACCTGGAGCAATGAATAAGACAATCCGACACTAACCAGGATTGATAGATTCCTTTGTACCTCAGAATGGGAACTCATCTTTCCTGGTTGCTTCCTACATTCACTGCCTTCCCTCATGTCGGACCATACCCCTTTGCTCCTACAGGGTGAGCTATGCCATCATAGAGACACATCATTTCGTTTTGAAAACTTCTGGACCAAAGTTGACGGCTTCACAGAGATGATGGTCCAAGAAGCGTGGAACAGACCTGTCCACTCCGTTCAGCCTCTAAAACGACTGCACATCAAATTAGCACGTGCCGCTAAGGCCATCAAGCGTTGGAGCAGGCAGAAAATTGGAGACACCAAGCTTCAACTTGCTATAGTCAAGGAGGTCCTTCTACAGTTGGAACTGGTGCAGGAGTCAAGAATGCTCACAGATCAGGAACTGGACCTACGCCGACGCCTCAAAGCTTGCAGCGTGGGATTAGCGGCTATTGAAAAATCAAGAATGAGACAACGATCCAGGCTCACAAACATCCGTTGTGGTGACGCCAACATGAAGTTCTTCCACATTAGAGCCAATGCGCGCCGAAGAAAAAATTACATCCATTGCCTCCAGACCGACACAGGGATGGTAATAACCCATGATGAGAAGCAAAAAGTAATAAGTGATTATTTTAATGACCACCTTGCCTGCACAGTCCCGAGAAACACAACCCTCAATTGGCAATCTCTGGGATACATGGCGCAAGATCTAGCGGAGCTCGAAATACCCTTCACCCAGGAATAGGTGGAGAGCACTATTAAATCCATGCCACCAGATAAAGCCCCGGGTCCGGATGGCTTCACAGGTGCCTTCTTTAGGGCTTGCTGGGAGATCATAAAAGTGGATGTCATGGCTGCCATGCACAGCCTGTTCACACTAAACTCCCAAGGGTTTGAGATGATGAATTCGGCAAATATCGTCCTGCTATCAAAGAAATTGGAAGCATCAAGGGTCACTGACTTCAGACCTATCAGCCTCATACATAGCATTGCAAAGATCTTCTCAAAGTTGCTGGCTAACAGATTAGCCCCACATTTGAATTCCATGCTCTCCAACTGTCAAAGTGCATTCATTAAAAAGAAAAGCATTCATGACAATTTCCTATACGTCCAAGGCACAGTACGTAAACTCGACAAGCTGAAGTTGCCGGCTCTATTCATGAAGCTGGACATCCACAAGGCATTTGACACTGTCAATTGGGGCTACCTATTGGAGGTACTATAGGCCCTGGGCTTTGGGCTGCGATGGCGTGAATGGATCTCTATCCTCTTCCGAACGGCCACCTCGTGCACGCTTCTTAATGGGCAAAAAGGGCCCAGCTTTAGCCATGCCAGAGGTGTCCGTCAAGGGGACCCTCTCTCCCCCATGCTTTTTATCTTGGCCATGGATCCCTTACAGCGCCTACTTGACTTGGCTACCCAACAGGGAATCATAACCCCCTTGCCTCAGGTAGCAGCAAAATGGAGAACCTTCATGTATGTAGATGATGTGGCAATTCTCATAGGCTCTTTCACAAAATTTCGTAGGGACCTCATTTGGAAAGCACCTACAGAAAATAAATGCAAGGTCTTCGTCTGGGTCCTAATACATGGGAAACTACTGACAGCAGACAATTTGGAAAAAAGGGGTTGGCCACATGAGGAACACTGTGTTCTTTGCAATGGGACCTTGGAGACCGGGCTGCACCTATGCTTATGTTGTCCATTCGCTAAGGTGGTTTGGAGCCAAATCCTATCTTGGGAACATTTCGACGGACTACTGGGACAGCAACAGAACGACCCCCCCGAGATCATATAGTGGTGGGAGAATGCCTCAAGCAAAATGCCTCTCACGGAGCGGAGACGGTTCAATGGTATGGTCATTTATATCTTCTGGAACCTCTGGAAAGAGAGGAACCGTAGAATTTTCAACAACACATACAAAACGGCAATGCAGGTGACCTCGAGAATTAAAGACGACATAGAGCAAAGAAGAAGAGCTTTTCGATAGGGGGCTATTTTTTGTTTGTGTGGTCCCTCTTGCTGCTGCCCTGGGAGGGCTGCTTGTTTCTTTTGTCTGTACATAAAACCCCCTATTCTATTTCCAATCTTAATTGAAGGACAGAGCTCTTGCCAATTTTTCAAAAAAAAACTTCATAACAGCAACCAATACGAAATTCTGTGAGTTCCTTCATTTCTCCAAATAACAAAGGAGCAGCTGTTAGATTTGTACAATCAACAATGTTTAGGATCCGAAGAGTACGGACATAGTGTTCCTGCAGTAGAAAGCTCCCTTCTAGCGAAACTAATTCTGGGCATCTCGTGATGATAACCGAGACTAGGTTGGATGATGGCGTGGCTTCAGAACCCATGTCATTACCTTGTTGGTCATATATGCTAGGAAGGCTGCTCGATATAACGTCATTTAGTTCCAACTGAACCAAACTTGGGGGTAGAAGTGGCAGTTCACTTAGTTTTTTGCAACCTTCCACCACCAGAGTTTTCAGATTTTTAGGCAAGAAAACGTCAGGTGGTATCCCGATTTGTTCCAATTCAGTAAGTCTCTGCAACTCAAGATGCTTGAGCAACTGCAGATTTCCAAAGGCTGGGAGGCGCACCCAATTTCCACAACTTCGCAGCTCTAGTAACACCATATTTTTAAGGGAGAGATGATTAAACCAAGATGGAAATTGGACAGCATTATAGCATGTCATTTCAAGTTTCTCAAGATAAATGTGTGGTACAAGTTGATCAAGTAACCTGCCATCATTATCATCATCATCCTTTTGGGCACGGGTCCCTGACCATTTAAGTGATAGTGACTTAAGGTGTGATTTCTCATTTAGTTTCGTCTCGATAATCTCTTCATGGCTTCTAACATTATCAAGGTTGCATATATTTAACTTGCTGAGTTTGCTTTAGTTTCTCAAGGAAACTATTTGGTACCCTTCCTTATCTTCAATCTGAAAATCGTGCAGCTCCTGCAGGGAAGTTAGCCCGACAACAGAGAACTCACCAAATCCAGTACTTCCATAGGACACATATCTCAAACGAGAAAGGTTTCCAATCTTCTCCAATTTCTCTGGCCGTATGTCAATACTCCTATCTGCAGTAAGTATTTGCAAATGATAGAGTTTAGTGAGTCTTTGTACTTTCTGCATCCCAGAGAAGGACACATAACGAAGGTGCTTATTAGCAACTTCTTTTGCAAAAGCAGAACTTGGGAACCCCTTTTCAGATCAATAACCGCAAGCCCTTCAACTTCTTTACAACTCTCTCCTGTGCATATACACTTAGAATCCCTAGACCACTTGAGCTTTCTATGACAAGTGTGCGCATTCTTGAACAATGAAATTGCCTCAATCTCATCAACTGTAAACTTGCTTAAGCCTGCAACCCATAAGTGTCTAACTGTATGCCTGTGATGCACATGGTCACCAGATTCATCAAGTCTTAGACATTCACCAAAAGACACACTGCGTGCCAAATCGTGCAATAAATCATGCATGATATAATATCCTTTGCAGTATTTGCTGTGAGGATCTCCTGTCGGCACAAAAGAAAAGAATGATTTTCTAGTCAATTGTGCCAGGTATCTTTCACCGATGTCTTCTGGACTCTCCATTCCACATTCGACCTGTGGAATCAGTCCAGAGCCCATCCACATTTTCACCAATTCATCTGTTATGACGGGCGTCCACTACGAGAGACGAAGGCCTGCTCGTGGCTAGCAGGCGCGCACAGGAGATGGGCTCAAGGCCCAAGTCATCATCTATTCCTATTATTAAAATTATTATTATTATTATTAGGGAGCTATTTCTATTTTTAGAGAGAGGAGGAGTTATATATATTTTGTAAGACCATTGAGATGAATTAAGCAAAAACAATCTTTTGTTTCCGGCTTCCTGAAGGGAGCCGGGAGAACCCTGCGCCCCCTGCCCTATTCCTCCTCTCCTGCGCAGCAGCCACGGTGCCGCGCGCCGTCTTCCTCGAGCGTTCAAGCCCCAACCTCCGATCTCTCATTCGTACAACCTCCGATCCAAGCCCGGTAGGACTAGGGTTCCTATCAACCTGGTATCAAAGATGTCTGGTCCTCCGATCACCTCCACCATCCCACCCGCCTCCACCACCGTGCCGCCGGCGTCCGCCACGCCGGCCTCCTTCGGTGCCCCATCGGCTTCCACGCCGCCGCTGACTCTGGAGGGTCTGGCCGGCCTCGTGGGGCAGATCGCCCAGGACATGGCGGGGCTGAAGGCGGCCTGGGTGGGGTTCCAACTGCCGCCACCGCCAAACCATCCACCACCGAGCCCGCCGCCACCACAATCGATGGTGGGCTCCCAGCCACCGGGGTTCCCCTACGGGATGCCGCAGTCCAGTGCGTCGGGTGTTCCTCTGCACCTCATGCGCTGGCCGGCGTCCCCATCGCCGCTGCCGTCGTGGGCTATGACGTCCTCGCCTGCACCAGTCTTCACGATGGCGATGTCGCCGACACTGTCCTCGGGCCTTACCGCGGCGTCCAGCGGGGCGTTTCAGCCACTGCCAACCCCCGGCATCTTCTACGGCGGCGTCGACGGCAGCCTCTTCTACAGGGGCGCACAGCACTCGGGGCGTCTATGTCCTTCAGAGGGGGCGGCCACTCCGCCGTCTTCCAGGCTGAGGACGGCACGCCCCAAGGTGCCCAGGTGGCCCTCGAGTTCTACAAGCTCGAGTTCCCGACGTACGACGGAGGGGTGGATCCCCTCAATTGGCTCAACCACTACGAGCAGCTCTTCCGCGGTCAGTGTACCCTGCCCGCGGATCATACCTGGCTCGCTACGTATCACCTACGCGAAGCGACACAGACATGGTACCACGCGTTGGAACAAGACGAGGGCATGCCAGCGTGGGAGCACTTCCGCGAGCTGTACCAGCTGCATTTCGGCCCCCCGGTGTAGGGCACTAGGCTGGCCGAACTGGCCCGCCTTCCATTCCAGTCCACCGTCCATGAGTACATGGAGCGCTACAATGCGGTGCTCTGCCACACCCACAACCTCTCCCTTCGCCAGAAGGCGGTGCTGTTCATGGGTGGTTTGCCTGAGCACAACAAGGTGGACGTGGAGATTCGCCATCCTCCTGATCTCCAGACGGTGATGTACCTGGCGCGGGCGTTCGAACGCCGTGTAGCGGCCTTCCTTCCGGCGCCGCCGCCGCAGCAGCAGCACGGCAATCGGCCCGTCCCCCGCACACCCTAGGCGGCTTCGGCGGGCTCCCCCGTGCCCTCCCAGCAGTCGTCATCATCGACACCCGCAGCGGTGCCGCGGTTTCACTGCCTCTCCCCGGCCGAATAGCTGGAGCGACGTCGCCAAGGGCTCTGCAACAATTGAGACGAGCCCTACGTCCGTGGCCACATGTGCCAGCGTCTCTTCTACCTCGAGTCTGCCGACTACCTCAACGACGCGGTTCCAGCGGAGGTTGCCGCTGCCGCGGCCTTTCAGGAGGAGCCTGCGGTCCAGCCGGCAGCCCCGAAGCTTGAGGCGCCTGTTCCTGGCGCACCTGGGGCGCCACCTACGGTGTCCCTACACACCATCGCCGTGGTCTGGATGGAGAACGCCATGCTGCTGCCGGTGTCGGTCCATGGCCACCGTCTAGTGGCCCTCCTCGACGCGGGATCGACGACGAACTTCATCAACACCGGCCTCATGCGTCGTCTGCAGCTCGTCACTGCCCCGCATCCGACATTGCGGGTCCTGGTGGCCAATGGCGACCGCATTCCATGCCAGGGCGTGGCGCGCGACGTGGCTCTCGCCATTGGTACCGAGGAGTTCTCCATCAACTGCTTCGGCATCAGCATGGGCGAGTTCGATCTCATCCTAGACGTGGAGTTCCTCCGCATGCTCGGACCCATCCTTTGGGATTTCGAGGACCTCTGCATGGCCTTCACCCGCGGCGCTCGGCGTGTGTTGTGGAAGGGCCTGGGCTCCCCCGCGACGACATCCGGGAGCCTACAGCCCGGGCGGTGGCCACTTCGCCTGGCCAGCCGCTCCTGGACCGGCTTCTTCACCAGTTCGCGCCAGTTTTCGACGAGCCCAAGGGGCTACCGCCGGTCTGCCCCTACGACCACCGTATCCACCTTCTTCTGGGTACCGCGCCGGTCGCCGTCTGCCCCTACCGCTACCCCCAGCTGTAGAAGGACGAGCTGGAATGGCAATGCGCGGAGATGCTCCCGCAAGGGATCATCCGCCCTAGTACGTCTCCGTTCTCCACCCCGGTCCTCCTGGTGCGCAAGGCGGACAAGTCCTAGAGATTCTGCATCGACTACCGCACCCTCAACGCGCAGACCTCCAAGGACAAGTTCCCCATCCCGGTGGTGGATGAGCTCCTCAACGAGCTGGACCTGCGTTCTGGCTACCACCAAGTGCGGATGCACCCGGACGACATCAGCAAGATGACATTCCGTACTCACCAAGGGCACTACGAGTTTTTGGTGATGCCTTTTGGCCTCTCCAATGCCCCGGCCACCTTTCAGGCACTGATGAACGACGTCCTCCGGCTGTATCTCCGAAGGTTCGTGCTGGTATTTTTTGACGACATATTAATATACAGTTCATCTTGGGCGGAGCACCTGCAGCACATCGGCATCATCCTCAACGCCCTCCGCACCCACCGCCTGCACCTCAAGCGTTCCAAGTGTTCGTTTGGGGCTACCTCCGTGGCCTACCTCAGCCATGTCATCTCCGCCGAGGGGGTCGCCATGGACGCCAACAAGATCGCGGCGGTTGCCTCATGGCCCACCCCGCGCTCTACTCAGGGCCTGCAGGGCTTCTTGGGGCTCGCCGGCTACTACCGGAAGTTCATCCGAGACTTCGGCATCATCGCGGCGCCGCTGACGCGTCTCTTGCGACGAGATGCGTTCGCTTGGGACGACAAGGCCGAGGCGGCCTTTAGGGCGCTCAAGGGCGCTCTCACCACGGGGCTGGTACTCCAGATGCTGGACTTCGACAAGGTCTTCATGGTGGACAGCGACGCCTCGGGCGCGGGGTTTTGTGCTGTCCTTCACCAGGGCGCCGGGCCCCTCGCTTTCTTCAGTCGGCCTTTCATTGCCCGCCACCTCAAGCTCGCCGCTTACGAGCGGGAGCTGATTGGGTTGGTCCAGGCAGTGCAGCACTGGCGGCCATACTTGTGGGGGCGGCATTTTATTGTTCGTATTGACCATTACAGCCTCAAGTACCTGCTGGACCAACGCCTGTCGACGGTGCCTCAACACCAGTGGATCAGCAAGCTCTTTGGCTTCGACTTCGCCGTGGAGTACCGCCCGGGCCGCCTCAACATAGTGGCGGACGCGCTATCTCACCGTGACGCCGAGGCTGCACCCGAGGCGGACGGGGCAGCGGCGGCGGCGGCTCTCTCCGGGCCGTCATTCGCCTACATCGACGACATCTGCAGCGCCACAGCCACTGTGCCCGACGCATAGCTACTGTAGGAGCGCCTGCGTGCGGGCGAGTTGGCCGCCCCCTGGCGTGAGGACGCCGGGCTCCTGCTGCATGGGACGTGCGTCTTTGTCCCTGACTTCGGTGACCTCCGTCATCAAGCGATTCAGCTGGCTCATGGGGTCGGTCACGAAGGGGTCCAGAAGACGCTCCACCGCCTCCGCTCGAACTTCTACATTTCGGGCGACCGCTCCCTAGTCCAGGACTGGGTGAGGACCTACGCCACATGTCAACGCAACAAGACGGAGGCCCTCCAGCCGGCGGGATTGTTGCAGCCCCTGGAGGTTCCGTCCCAGGTGTGGGCGGACATCTCCATGGACTTCATTGAGGGGCTGCCCAAGGTCGGCGGCAAGTCGGTCATCCTCACCGTCGTCGACCGCTTCTCCAAGTACGCGCATTTCATTGCGCTCGGCCACCCCTACACGGCTACCTCCGTCGCCCACGCCTTCTTCGACGGCATCGTCCGCATTCACGGGTTCCCGACGTCCATCGACAGTGACCGGGACCCGTGTTCACCGGCCACATGTGGCGCGATCTCTTCAAGATGGCGGGCGTGACTCTCCGCATGAGCACAGCCTTACATCCACAGACAGATAGGCAATCGGAAGTGGTGAACAAGGTGATCGCAATGTATTTGCGTTGTGTTACAGGTGATCGACCTCGAGCGTGGGTGGATTGGCTGTTGTGGGCGGAATATTGTTACAACACCTCCTTCCACACCGCCCTCCGCGCCACGCGCCTTCGAGGTGGTGTACGGTCACCCTCCGCCGCCTATCCTGCCATACAGGTCGGGGACGGCGCGCACGGAGGTTGTGGACGCCCTTCTCCGCAGCCGTGATGAGATCCTTGCCGAGGTGCGTCAACGCCTTCTCCAAGCGCAGCAGTTGTCGAAGAAGTACTAAGACGCCAACCACCACGACGTGGAGTTCGAGGTCGGTGAGTGGGTCTGGCCGCGTCTCCTCCACCACACGGAGCAGTCTTTGGACCCGCGCACCAAGCACAAGCTTGGGCCGCACTATGCAGGGCCCTTTCATGTGTTGGAGCGCATCGGCCGCGTCGCGTACCGCCTACAGCTTCCGGAGGGCGCCCGCCTGCACGACGTCTTCCACGTGGGCCTCCTGAAGAAGCACCGTGGTGATCCTCCAGCTGCCCCGGACGCCCTACCGCCAACACTGGACGACCGCATCCTTCCTGCTCCGGACCGCGCGCTACAGGCTCAGCAACGCCGCGGGGTCTGGAAGGTCTTGATCTAGTGGCGTGGGCTGCCAAGTGAAGACGCCACCTGGGAGAACCTCAACGAGTTCCACGACGCCTACCCCGACTTTCAGCTCGAGGACGAGCTGTTTTCGCAGGCGGGGAGAGATGTTATGACGGGCATCCACTACGAGAGACGAAGGCCTGCTCGTGCCTAGCAGGCGTGCACAGGAGATGGGCTCAAGGCCCAAGTCATCATCTATTCCTATTATTAGAATTATTATTATTATTATTAGGGAGCTATTTCTATTTTTAGAGAGAGGAGGAATTATATATGTTTTGTAAGACTATTGAGATGAATTAAGCAGAAACAATCTATTGTTTCTAGCTTCCTGAAGGGAGCCGGGAGAACCCTGCGCCCCCTGCCCTATTCCTCCTCTCGCGCGCAGCAGCCACGGCGCCGCCGCGCCGTCTTCCTCGAGCGTTCAAGCCCCGACCTCCGATCTCTCATTTGTACAACCTCCGATCCAAGCCTGGTAGGACTAGGGTTCCTATCATCATCCTTCTTAAACATATAATCTTTTGGAAATATGCTACAGTATCTGTAATAAAGTTGTAGGTTTTCTGGTAGATGCTGGTAGCTTGACCGAAGAACAGTCATGATGATATCATCCAATTCTCCTTGTAACAGTTCAAGCTGCTTGTCCAAGTTCTCCCAATATTGTTCACTTGTTTCCTTTAGATGTGCAGCTGCCATCTTTGTCACCAATGGGCACCCTTGAAACTTCATTACAATTTTTTTAGCAATTTCCAAGAGTTTTGTGCTGTAATCTTCAGTTTGCATATCTTTAAATGCGACTTTCTGAAATAGTGTAAAATTGGCGTCTTCATCTAGTCCACTAAGTGCAAATACTTCGTTTTACTCCTGATCACACTTGCAACCATATCTGCCACAGATTGCATTCGGGTTGTCAGCAGGATCCTGCTTCCTCTCTGGCTAGTCTGCAAAGGCGCCATCAATTTTTCCCATTCTTCCCATCTTCTGTCTTCCCAAACATCATATAAAATAAGCAAAAATTTCTTAGGGTTGAGCTGCTCTTTGAGAAGTTGTTGTAGTGCTTCCAAACTATCAGCATTCGGCCTGTTGCGTGTAACTACCTCTAAGATCTTCTTTGTTATCCTTGTTGCACTGAATGTATTGTCAGACACATGTACCACACAATTTTATCAAAGTGAGGTGAAGGTGTACCATTTAAATCTCTGCACACAAGTTGACCAAGGGTGATCTTCCCTATACCTCCAATTCCGATTATTGCAAAATCAGGAACTCTGATGGTAACAGGAACTATGATGGTTCATGGTTCTACGAGTATCTGGACCTTCATCTACATCATTAGTCAACCACATCATAACCTCATTCTTTTCCTTGTTACGACCAAATATATCAGTGGCCACCAGAGTAGAACTAGTCTGTTGATCACTGCTTTCAGCACGATCTGGCAAGGCACGATTGCCAAACCGGCTGATAAGCTGAAGGAATGTGCAGGCACCTTCTGCAATTCCATCTAAATCTTGGATAGCCTTTCTCAGCTTCTTCACCATGTTTTGTTCAGAGGTATGCCTCACAAATCTTCTAAATACCCTGTCTCTGAAGAACCTCGTGACCGGATTGCGTACCTGAATCTGATGTTGGAGGTTTTGTGGATGTGCATCTTCCTAAAGCATGTAGTAGTCTACCTCATCAAGCACATCATCGGCGCCTTCAACCTTATCTCGGAACCGCCAAAGCCACTGGTCCAACGCACAGCCCTTCTGTGCGTCGATCTGCTCGAGGCTGACGGCATCGTACACCGCCTGGATCTCTGTGAGCCGACGCTCCAGCCGATCCTTGCATTGACGGCCTCCATGCCCTCGGCCCAGTGCCAGTCCCTGAGGTAGCCGAAAGCCTTGTTGACTATGAATGAGATGGCCGGCGTTGCCACCGACTTGCCGGCAAAAAGGTGGCAGCCATTTCTTGGAATATGAGGATCTGTTCTGGCGTGCTCTCTGTTTGGAAGAGCAACTACAAATGGTTGAGAGCATGGCCTGCGCAGGTCGTCGGTGCCCAAGTTTTGTTTCGTTGAGAAAGCTTGCCCGGATCCAAATTATGTCTAGGACCCTCTGCAAAGCATAAATCGGATAGGGACAGAAAGAAATGGCAAAATTTTGACATATCTTAGGGCCTGTGTGGCAAAGCTCAAAAAAACAAATCCAGATTAAAATTTTCTAGCCAAACGCTTAGCAGCTCCACTATGAATCTGCTCTTACCCTAAAAAAAATATGAATATGCTCCACCAAAACCATAGATCTGCCCACCAAATTGGTGGAGCCCTACCAAACAGGTGGCTTTGTTCTTTTTTCCTGGCATCTCCCCCCCCCCCCCCCCCCCCCGCCCCCAGTCACCGCGCCGCCCATCGCTGGCCGCGCCCACCCTTGGCCGAGGCCGCATCCGCCCCTGGCCAGCTGCGCACTCGCCGATGGGCACGAGCTCCGACCATCCTGCGTGCGAGCTCATCGAGTGCAAGAAGCCCATGTTTTTTTTGCATTTTTCATTATGCCCTTGACGTGTGGGCTCAAGTTGGCAGTGAGATAGAGAGAAGCGTGGAGCTTCACAAAACGTTTACTCCCTCCGTCCCATTGAAAGTGTCGTTGGAAAAGCGTGCCCCCGACACTTTCAATGAGACGGAGGGAGTAGATGAATCCCATATCAACAGTGGTGCTGCTCCACGATGGATCTGCAGCCAATGGTGCTCTACCGAACAAACCCTTGCTCGCTTAGAACTCCGAAGTGAAGAGATATCATGGAACATAGGACGCAACAAGAAACAATGTTCCCTGGGGAGATTGACTTCGGCCCTATTTATGCAAAACATGTACTCCCTCCATCCATAATAAATGCACATCTTGTTTCTCGAGATTACAAACTCTTTTAACTTTGACCAAGTATATGAAAAATAATATCAATGTTTATATCTCCAAATAAATTTATTATAGAAGTATGTTCCAATGTCAGTCTAATGATACCTGTTACGCATCATAAACATGATTATTTTTTTTAATATATACTTGGTCTAATTTAAAAGTGTTTAACTTCTCGAGAAGCGAGATAATCACTTATTTTCGGATGGAGAGAGTAAACAACTACTCCATAGGCGAGCAACGTCATGTTTATATATTGAGAAGCACGCGTATGACTTGGAATCCGCTGGCATAGTACCCCTCTATCTAGTTGTTGATGGCAGTTCGCGCCAGCTAGCACGACCTGTTAAAGTCAACTGTTTGTGGTTGATGGCTTTGAGTCTGAGGCCTACCGCCTCGGCACCATTTGTAAACTGTACTGTAACGTGCAAGCGACGACAAAGCTGTGCATTTTCCCAAGACTCCGTGCGCATGAGAGCCATGCCCATGGTGGCCGGTCAAGGGGCGGAGCTCTGGCTGTAGACTCTAGTCTGCCGACTGCCCAAAACAGTAATTTTTCGCTCAATTTACCAGACTCTACAACCAGAACTCCGTATTGATTCACAGAAAAGTAGCTGTGGTTTTTACTAATCAAGCCACCAATGGTTATGTTTGAAGGAAACGCCACCAATGGGGCTTGAACTGCAGTCCGGTAAACATAACAGTTCCATCCACTTGTGCTACTGCTTGATTGGTGATAACCACAGCTACTCCAAACTGCTGTGAGTAATAAAATCAAATTAAGCAAAATCCAACAAATTGTAGACAGAATTTTCATTCGAACGAAAGCTAAGACATAGCGATAAAAGTAAAGGCTACAATTTTCAATGAAAAAAAAATAAAGAATGCTATCTTACAACTGACCTCAACAGCAAACTTCTGAAAGCTCCTCAATAACTTTAGTCATGTGCCCACTTCAACTGCCAGGCAACCTGCACCAACAGTCGAGAACTCAAGATCGTGTCAACTGGAGTCACATATTGTTACATTCACTACTACTTCATCAGGATCGATCATTGTTCTGTGAATCATTATCTACACACTGCACTTCCAGCAATTGCTGTTTGAACAAATAAACGCAAAAAATGGGAACTGAACTGATATTTGATACATCATAACTATAATTCTATATCAATATTTGTTGCAGTTGTCAGGTCTCATGCAACACACAATGACACAACAGGGCAACAGGCATCGCTTTACAACAGGATGCTCGGATCAGTTACAGGTGCAACCGCACCTGTGAAGGCAAGTGTTCTGTACATCAAAGTGGGGAAACTGAGAAGTGACCCGAGGAATGACAAAGCAGATAGCAGACAAGCACTGGAGATGAAGCCACTGTGCACTGTATGCAGAGATAAGACAGCCTCAATCCTTGACATCTGCCACGCCTTCAGAAGCTATCTGAAACCTCGCCTCAGCTTCAGCCAGGCAGGGAGAGCTTATTACTTTACAAATCCGCTCCTCCCCTCTTCCCTTGCGAAGAGCAAGCCTGATGAAGAGTTGGAGACAGCACTGAGAGTTTTAAGAAGCAATATGGATAGGAACAGAACACAACCTGGGTCTTGGAGAAAACCAGTTAGCTCGTGATAACTGGCATAATGTACCTTGTTGTGGAAGCATGAGCCATGATGTTACCACCAATTGGCTTGATCTGAGGTCCGGCAAACATAGCAGAGCCATCCACTTGTGCTACTACTTGATTGGTGATAACCACAGCAACTCCAAACTGCCATGATCAATCAAATCAAATTGAAAAGCAAACAATGACGAAGGGATATCCAGAGTGTAAACAGCATTTTCATTTGACTGAAGGCTAAGACAAAAAACAATAAAGAGGAAAGACTTGGTGTTCTTGAAGATAAAAAAAAAAACAATAACAACTTATACCAACCTCATCTGCTAACTTCTGAAGGCTCCTCAGGAACTTAGCCATATGCATTTGCCTAGCCGATAGCTCCCCTCTTCCTGAGAAATCAGTCCTGTATAGAGCCGTGGCACTGTCAACAACCATTAGAGCAAACCTGCAAATGTAGATATTCAGATTAGAAATTCTGACCAAGCTACCTCCATAATCACTAGTCTTCATAACAAATATACACTGAGAATCAATATGGCATTGGCAGAGTAAGCAGAATTAATGAAATACACTTTGATTGCAGTTGCAGTGACAAATTTAGCTGGTTTTTGCATTTCCTAATGTGATGTGATCGTGAAGGAGCACATCATGTATTCATGTTAGAATACGTAGCAAACCATAGCATACAAGGTTTGGTATGATAAACATAACTCAGCTGATTAACCATTTTATGTTTTAGGTAGTTAGCTCATATGAATCGCAACATGTCATGAACAAATTTGGGATATTCTTGTACAATGCACATAGAGTGAAAACTGACAACACTAATGTCATAAATAGTAGTGAATTTCAGTTCAATATGAGAGTTGTATTTGTATTTTAATGTCACATGGAACCATTATGTGGGTACAAAGGATCAGTACTTTAACTAAGGCATGGTCCCTTTGATTCATAAGCAGAAGATAACCAAATCAATTTTAATTTATTTACCTAGTGCACAACTGATAGAAAGTAAAGCACGCTTATGGGCTCAAAGCAACATAGTTCGCATGTAGACTCAAAACAATAAATTGGACTTGCCTTGTTTCTATCATCATCGAAGCTGCCTCCAGCAGAAGTCTAGATTGATGATCTGTATTATAAGCTCTGGCATAAGCCACATTCTCTAGCACATCAGCACCGTTCAGCCCAAACCTTCATTCCAGTATGAGCATGTTTAGGGATCAAATTCATGTTATACTAATTAAAAAAACTGCAGCTAAGGTATCACCTGTCAGCTATCTGCAGGAGCCTTTGTGGTCTGAAGGTACCCTCTGCATCAATGTACAGAGCCTTTCCTTCACCGCCACCTTGGTCCAGTGGAAGCTGCAATGTAAATTGTTTACATATTTTACACCAACAAAACGAAATGGAAAAAGCCAAAAAGGGGTTGATAGACAAAAATCTCACCTGACATGTAACACAAAGGGTGTGGCACAATTGAGTCTTTCCAGAGCGGAACTCACCATATATCTCTGTGATAGATCCTGTTTCTATCCCACCTGTTGCAGGTATGTCATAACAGAACGCTAAATCAGTGGAAGTAACTAGTATAAGTTCAGTAGGGAAAGTAAGATCATGGAATCTACAAGCTCATTACCCTCCAAGATCTTATCAAGCTCTCTTGATCCAGTGGTAACTTGAATAATCTCCAGCCGCTGTGCATGTAGTTGGCTGGCACTTGTAAATCCCAGTGGAACTATCTTGGATGCTGCAAAAGGTTTGAAGACAGTTATGAGTTCAACAGTGCCCAACACAACTTCCCTACAACATAGCCTTATTACAGTTTCAATACATATCCAGTCCCATATTACTTGCCTGCTTCAATTATCTTGTCAACTTTAGCTTCACTTATTCCTTTGATCTGCAAAAGATCTTTCCTTGGAGTGTAAGCCACAGCCTCCACAGTGTGCAGACCAGAATCTTTCAGCTTTTTCACATCCAGTGCAGCTATTCCAGAAGCCTAGACCACAAATTAAACACAAATTTAATGTTAACAGAGCAATGAGCCTTTTTTATGTTTCAAGAAACTAGTTACTGTTAGTCAGCTACCTAAATGGCACTTAAACAAGGGAATAGAAACAAATTGCAAAATGCAATCATAAGAGCCTTGCTAATGTATATTGAGCTACAATTGAAGAATACTATGTCCGGAAATGAACTGCAATTGTGCCATTTATTAGATAACAGGACAATATAGTTCAGGCAACAAATTCCTCATTTTCTGAAGGTGTTTGCACAGGGAAACTATTTCAGGACAACATGGTTCAGGCAACAATGAACTGAAATTATGTCAGACTCATCTGAAATGATGTATGCACAGGAAAATCAATTAATCAATTAACAGAAGAGCAATTCTCACAAGAAACAGGATGGTGATTTCATGCTTCATTTTTCAAGCAGATTTCAGAAGCAACTACCTATGTCCCATGAATCCACTCGAGAGCCTAGTCATGATTGATTCCAATTGAAAGCGCAACATCTCGGTACAGCATTGAATGCACTAAACGTTGACACTGTTTATTGTTACTGAAATTGTGCAATCCATGGTACAAAGGACCAAACAAACCCCAATAAACGCTCAAGCTTGACCACCATTCATGTGAGGTGGCGAATTATTAAAAATCTAGGTTTTCACAACCAGGAATCTGCGGAGACCGTCAATTCAACCACACATGAACCAGATATTCCAGAATCTCTCACAATCTTCGCGTCATTCACGGGGAAAAGGCGAGCTAATCAATCAACAACCTAGTTTCTCGCAACCAATAAACAGCGGCAGCAGCTGGGGAAATCCAATGCCGATTCATCCGCCCACGGACCGGAACATTCAAGAAACGCTTGCCCTTGGCTCCACACATTTCTTCGGCCAAGAACGCAGCCCCACACCCAAAGAACCCGAACCCGCAACGAAGCCCACCTCCATTCCTGCCGGAGCCTCAAGAAAGCCTCGACCTCGGAAACGCCGCCCGTTCCGGGGCGAGGGGAACAAGAACCGGACCCAAGAAGCCGTGTACTAGGGTTTGAGCAGGGGCCGAGGGGAGTCGGGTCCGTACCTGGAGCTGCTCGATGGGGAATGGCCCGTGCTCCACCTCCTCCTGCTCCGCTCCCGCCGCCGAGGCCGAGGCCGAGGCCGCCGCCTTCTGCTGCTGCTGCGCCGCCGACATGGCCTTCTCCTCCTCTCACCTCCTCGGCTGTGTCCGTTTGCTCTGTTTGTTTGTTCGAAGAGAAATGGAGGGCGGCAAGGCAGAGGCTGGGAGGATTTTACTGGACCTCACATGGGCCGCCGTCCAATGGGCCAACCAGTGGCCGTCAGCCCGCCCGCGTTTTGATTGAGCACAGTAAGATTACCATGGGCTGGACCACAGTCCAATCTCTGTTCCAGCTATTTCCGAGCAGAAACGAAGCCCAGCCCAGAGACTGGGAGGCGTCCGGTCCTGCGCGGGCGGCCCATATACATGGCGGACCCCGCCCTGCGCCCTGCCCGCACCGCCGCACCCGTTTCGCCGTCGCCTGCTTCAACTTCCTCGCCAAGCAGAAGAGAAGAGAAGAGGAGAGAGGCGGCCGAGTCGTGCTCGATCCAGCAACCGCCGTCACCGGAGTCGCCGACAAGATGTTTCTCACGAGGTGACTGCCCGGTTTCAGATCCCTCTGTAGTCTGTCCTTTAAACCTTCTGGATTCAATCCTCCGCCGCGGCGGCGCGTCGTGTGCTAAGGCGGGGTGCATTTTCGGTTTGGGGTCTTTGCTTTGCAGGACGGAGTACGACCGCGGGGTGAACACCTTCTCGCCGGAGGGGCGGCTGTTCCAGGTCGAGTACGCCATCGAGGCCATCAAGGTGAGATCCCCTCTCTCTTTGCTGCCTCCCTTCGTAGCGGGAGGGCGACGTGCTGTATCCAATCGAATCTGAACTGTGGGAACGCCGAGACGTGGAGTGCCTGTGCGGGATGGTGGGGACTTTTGTGAGGACGAAGCTAGATTTGTGGGGTTGGCTGTTGTTGCGTGAGCTCAAATCTGAAAGGGGGGCAGTTGGGGGCTTTTAGGATTTTATTAACAGAATTGCTGGGATTTGTGAGTTGAGGGTGTTATAAATGATCTCAGGGGTATGGTTCACTCGATCTTACTAGTTGAGGTTTGGGATTGTGGAAGGTTTGTGGTTCTGTGTGTCTAGTCAGTTTATTACTGTGTCAATTTTGGCTTGGCATGTGATGGCATACTCTTTTTTCCTCAATAGCACCAGATTGACATTGCATTATTAAGGGGAAAGTAGGTCAAGGACTAGCACTTGCACATACCCATACTGAATTTTGTGCAGCTTGCGAGGCCTTTACTTGTGAGGTTTATGTGGGTTTTGTCACTGTGTGTGACAAAGTGATGCTTATGTTGCTGTTTCCTTTGCTCTTGCAGTTGGGATCCACTGCAATCGGGTTGAAGACAAAGGATGGCGTTGTTCTCGCCGTCGAGAAACGTGTGACCTCGCCACTGCTGGTACTTAGTTAACTTTTCCTTCTTCTTAGCCAGTACTAGTGCTTGATTTTATGGTGGCAAACATTGGGATGTTAAATTGGGAACATTGCTTGCTCACCAAACTTACTTTTATATGAATATATATCCTCTTATTGGTCTATGATTGAATTCCCATGACTTCTTATACATGGTTTACTATCTTTAGGTAGCTTCTCTTTCACAAAGTTGTGCAGCACCTCATTCTACTGCATTTTGTTGTAATATTTTAAGCTCCAGATGATGCAATCTTAGAGTTTTGAGCTCAACTTCATGCAATTTTGCACTATGATAACAGGAATGGTTTTCACGTTATGGGTTGTTTCATGTTTATAAATTCTTAATGAATTCAGTGTTCCTTTGCTCTTTTATGTTATAGGAACCTAGCAGTGTGGAGAAAATCATGGAAATTGATGAGCACATAGGCTGTGCCATGAGTGGACTTATTGCTGATGCTAGAACATTAGTTGAGCACGCTCGTGTTGAGACCCAGGTACATTCCAGTGTAATATACATATTATTCACATGTTTGCGGGCTTTATCTGTTAAATCTGACTTGACTTGTTATAACAACCAGAATCATAGGTTCTCATATGGGGAGCCAATGACCGTAGAATCTTCTACACAAGCTATCTGTGACCTGGCTCTGCGCTTTGGCGAAGGTGATGAAGAGTCAATGGTTAGCCTCATTTTATGTTACTATAACCTCCAGAACACAAGAAGCAAGATTAATTATCTGCAGATTACATTTCATTCCTTCAACTTCAAAATATAAGATGGATTTACACCAATATCTTTATTTTCAAATGTTCTGACTGGAGGAAATTGAATCCAGTACAACATTTAGGTGTTCTTATCACTGGTCAGCCTTATTACTCCCATAATGAATATGAAAAGAGATAACAGACACTAATGACCTTTTACGAAACGATTTGTTATATACCTATCTTGCCTGCATTGGCTCTTTCATGTGTAAATATTATCTTATCAGGGCCTAATGGTGAAGATGGACCTATGAATTGTTTTTGTTAAGGTTCAGTTAGAGTTACAAACCGAAAACTTTCCCCATTTGCCAACCATTTTGATAGGGCCAACCCACTACTAGTTTTCAGTTTTCACAGCATTTATACAGCCACAGTTTCCTGCAACACACATCTACTTTTATATTTCCATCGCAATAGCTCGTCGAGGGGTGTGCTAAGTTGTAATCAACTAATCACTTCATGTATCGTGTAGTGGGTGTTCTGATGTACTTATTTGTTTGTGCAGTCACGGCCATTTGGAGTCTCCCTCCTAATCGCTGGACATGATGAGAATGGACCTAGCTTGTAAGTGCTGATCCATTTAGCTCACTGAACTGGATTTTCTTTAATTGCAGTCTTCAGAATCCATGTTTTTCTTAAACTGGGGAGATTTACTTCTTTTTCTTATGCTAAATCATTGTGCTATAACGCATTGAAATTGCCTTTTTTTACACTTTAGGCTGTCATGGTAATGTGGGTTGCTTTACTTCTGTTTTCTTCTGTAAAATCATTTTACTATCATCATATCATGCATCACATTTGCTTTTTGTTGGATCTTTTTAGATCGTCATGGTAAACACTTTTTTTTAGTGGATGTCTCTTTGCTGCAGAGTGTGGGCTTACCATTTGTTTGACTCACATGAACTATGGTTGTCTACAAGGTGGTTTTGTTCTAGGGTCATTATGTGTCCTTGACAGAAATTAAAGCAAAATTCCTGTAAAATAAGGAAAAACAGGAAGGCATGGAACTTGTGACCAAGATTGTTCCAATGGTTATCTACATCATGCATTGAACTAAGTTATTCGCTTTTATAGTTGAGCTACCTTTCCATTCTGTACATATGTGGAAAAGGTCAAGTGATATATAAAAAGGTCAACTTTGAGCCTAAGTAATAATTTTCGTTGGGGTTTTATGTGCTCATGCTTTATGTTTCATGATTTGATCCATATGTGTATAGTTTTTAAGTAGAAAGGTATTCTTTCCCTGCTTCCCAATAAGTCTAGGGGGGATTTTCTTCATTTACCACTGGAAGTTTAGCCAATTCCCAGACATAAGTTTATTCGGTATACATGTTGGCTGAGGCATATATTTTAGTTAGTGGAATATAGTGGAGACCAGGCACTTATAACAGGCCCCTCTGTATATGTTGCTCATTTTGCAATCATGGCATCCTTATTTCTCTATGTTGTGAGGCAAATCTTTTTCTCATAAACAATTTACACAAGGCCACTGGACCTAATTTCTCATGGTTCACCATATGTGTGCTTCAGATACTACACGGACCCATCTGGAACCTTCTGGCAATGCAATGCAAAGGCAATTGGATCAGGTTCTGAAGGAGCTGATAGCTCCTTGCAGGAGCAGTACAACAAGGTATGGTTCAAGATAAATGCTAAGCTAATCAACAAATCGTACAGTTCCAAAGAGAGGTGCCGCCTGTGAACCCTAGTTATAAGGAATTATCTACCAAAGCACATTATGTCTTGTAAACTCAATACATGGGGAAAAATGTCCTAGAGCAGTAGATTAATTGCAATGCTGCTTAGAATCTTTGAATATGCTACTCACACATAATGACATCACAAGAATTTGCTCCACAAGGATGTAAAAATAGGAGGGTAATAGTCCTCCTTTATGGCTGTAAAAAAAATGTAGAAGTGCATGCATACTGCATTGTCATAGAACAGATCCATAAAAAATAGTGTCTGACTATTACTCATGTGGAAGAAAATCGAGAGTAATGCCTTGCTGATATTGCAGGAACTGACCCTCCAGGAGGCGGAGACCATAGCCCTTTCTATCCTGAAGCAGGTTATGGAAGAAAAGGTATGTCATGTCAAACTATTCCATATTCCATCGCTCAGCTCTGTTGAACCATTAATCTTAATGTGAACTTATCGTCTTCTAAACAGGTGACCCCAAACAATGTCGATATCGCCAAGGTTGCCCCCAAGTACCACCTCTACACCCCTGCCGAGGTCGAAGCTGTCATCGCGAGGCTGTAAAACACTTAGAGTTCTTGATTTCCCGTCAACAATCACGGTCGTTGTATGAAGCATGGACATTTTGATGTGGGCCTATCAGATGCTAGTGTGTGTTGCCATGTTTGTCACCATGCTCTGTCAACTCCACAAGGGCAGTTCATGATATACTAATTGGCAGCCCGGCCAGTTCAGTGATTTAAGTAGCATTGATTACTTTGTACTGCTAGAAAGAATGTATACTTCTTTTTACGAATTTGACTTCAGTTTCTTTTCCCACGCCTCGTTTAGATTCCAGAGTCGGGGGTGGCCGACTCGGCACAGTGCCACCCCGACACTGTAGCACTTTTTGTTTTTTAGTGGTAATAATTGTCCAAATTTTGATTAATTAGGCTCAAAATGTTCGTCTCGCAAAGTACAACAAAACTGTGCAATTAGTTTTTGATTTCATCTACATTTAGTACTCCATATATATGCCGACATTTTGATGTGATGGGGAATCTTCTTTTTGCATAGTGGAATTTGGGGGTGAATTTTAGAATCTAAACATGGCCCCAGTTCGTGACGTGTTGACTAGTTTTGCAACCTGCAATTTCCAGCGGTGTGTGAATTAATGCGGTCATGGTGGCCATACCCGGTGCCTTTCACTTCTGCCGGTGGTGTGTGAATTAATGCGGTCATGGTGGCCATACCCGGTGCCTTTCACTTCTGCCGGTGGCCAAGACAGTTTAGTCTGCCCAGAAAATTTTGCATCCATTTGGTTGAAAGCTAGAAATTGGCATGACCGAACGAATTTAGCATGTGACAAAGGGCATGTTATGGAATGTTAAATCTAAAACAATAAAGAAGTTTATTACGAATATGTTGGTTTACTTGGCATAGATAATAACACTAGAACCAACCTCGCATATCATATAAAAACAGAAAGAATATCTTATCACGCCTATCATATCATATAAAAACAGGAGAATATCTTATCACATCTATATGAGCACCATGACACAAACTATATAGACCCAAGCAATTAATTCCTTCGTAAATAAACCCTGGAGGTGCCATATATCTTTGATCAACCAGATATCTTTGATCAACCCTGCCTTGTCATGGCAGCAACCCATCGCTGGAGGTGCCATATTCTAGATTACATATGAGATGTACTTGATAACAAAGCTCTCATACCGGCATGTGCAACTTACCAGGAATAATCAATTCATTGATTGAGATTTATCTGAGTCTATTTCTTAACTGTGTTCTTCGTATATACAACTGAAAACATCAAATCATAACTAAAGACACATGCTTGGTTAATACATACACACTACCACATTACTTCATCAATCCAAACATGTGCAAGCCCAACATCTTGAATGTCCTCATTTGGGTGTGCGTGTGTGTTTATAAGATTGATGCGACAGTACGCGCTCGCATATGAGTACTTGCACCTGTGGTATGTTTTTTGAGAAAGTGATGGGCACATATGCTTTGACCAACGGCCATTCAAATCAGGGGCACATATTGCTTTTAGTAAATACTTGGTGTGTATGTTTTCAACTAGAACCCAAATTATGCGGGCCACCATAGTATCGTAGACATATAGGGAAGTCTTTGGAGCCCGTGAACTTAACAACACCAAGGTTATTAAATCAGTTGGTAACAACCAAGTACGGAACCTATTGCCTAATAAAATTTATGATGAATATGAAGTTTAAATTATTATCCCATGAATAAATTAAAGAAAATTTTGTTGAGGGACACCAAACTTGCGTGGTATTGGCTGCTCAACACGCTAGCTCATTTTTCTGCTAGGTGGCATTACCAAAGATGGGAGGATCCTTGCTGATGGACACCATAGCCAATAAAATAATATTTAGATTTGGGGTACCTAAGTCCAAAAGTAAACCCCCGATATTGAAGTACCAACCGGCCACCACCATCCTACACTTTTGTAGAGTGAACCCACCTGGAGTGTCATTCTCACTCCTAGCTTAGTCCATTGGATTGCACCTTCCTTCCATGTGTAGCATGTGGCGAAGGGCATTTTCTAAAATGTTAAATGTAGAACAATAATTAAGAAGTTTAATACGAACATGACGGTTTACTAGGCATAGCTCATAACACTAGAACCAACATAGCCTGCACTCACATGTCATATAAAAACAGAAGGAGAATATCTTATCACATCTATATGAGCACCATGACACAAACTATATAGACCCAAGCAATTAATTCCTTCGTAAATAAAAATGAATAGTTAAGGAACCCATGAAGATTTTTTCCCTCGCTCCGATTATGTGTCAACAGAGAAGTTATTCCTCTTAAATATTTTTAGCCATATTGGATTTCCTTAGCCTAAAACAGGTGCTCGGTCCCAGCGTTAATCTTATCAGCCCAGTGTTCTCGATCTTCACTGGGACGAGATTCAATTCATGTGTAGGGAAAGCCAAAATCTCATCAAGTAGACTCAAAGGAATTAAATATGTGTACCCATGACATATTGTTGTTGGAAAAAGAATATGAAGAGTGTGTTGTCGTGGAACTTCAAGTTTGGATCTTGTAGTTTTGATAGAAAAATCAATGATGACCCCCAACTTAGTCTCTTCTCTCATTGAGTTTTTCCAGCATTGCTTAAGAAGGTTTACATAAATGATCATGTTGTCTTTCTTCTTGAATGGATCGTTGCCTTTGAGCCCTAACTGATGTTTCAGACAGCCAGGAGGTTGGCCATGGCCCTCTTCATATGTATATTGAAGGGTAGACTCATATTGTAGCTTGTGGAAGCACAACAAAAGTCGCATAAAATTTGTCATTCTCCATTCTATATGGAAACAAGTTAACATTGACGTTTGTAAAAGCTAGATGTACATCTATTTGAATCAAGAGCTAGAGTTCAACATATACTCCCTCCACTATAAATCATTTGTGTCTGCATGCATCTGCATCTGTACATACTAGGATTTCATTTAGTCTCGATCTTGTAGCATTTGTTCATTCATTGCTGAATAACACCTCACCAAACTACCGTGCATGCTTTGACCATGACTACAATACTACAACAAAGTCCGTTGGTAAAGGCTTTGATACACATGAGCAAGTCGTGACTTTACATACTCTTCACGTTTATAAAGTGGAACATTTATGATGTGGCTAAGGTTCTAACATGTGTAAAGGTGAAGTGATCATGCATGTCATTCGTCATGTATCAAAAATTCCAATAGAAAACGACACCTTTTCCTTGTACGTAGTGGAAATTGTCTTTCCTACACAGACCATATAATCCAATGAAATTGATAACTAAATGTCAAAATCGACTAGGTGCCATGTCATCTATAGCTTATCTGCTGTTTGGCAAAAGCCAAAATCTAAACAGATATACATGAGCTCTCGCTTGTATAAATAGGCCCCAAATCAGTAGTTAATCCATCACCCATAGCATTGAGAGCAATCAGAAACATACCAAGTGAAACGAACTAGCAACGTCCTCGCAACAATGGCTACCAAGATATTTGCCCTCCTCGCGCTCCTTGCTCTTTCAGTGAGCGCCACAACTGCGGGCATTATTCCGCAGTGCTCACTTGCTCCCAATGCTATTATTCCACAGTTCCTCCCACCACTTACTCCTATGGGGTTCGAACACCCAGCTGTGCAGGCCTACTGGCTACAGCAGGCGCTTGCGGCAAGCATCTTACAACAACCAATTTCCCAATTGCAACAGCAATCCTCGGCCCATCTAACCGTACAAACCATCGCAGAGCAGCAGCAGTTCCTGCCAGCACTCAGTCAACTAGCCGTGGCGAACCCTGCCGCCTACTTGCAACAGCAGCTGCTTGCATCCAACCCACTGGCCCTGGCGAACGCTGCTACATACCACCAGCAACAACAGCTGCAACAGGTCCTGTCACCGCTCAGTCAACTGGCCATGGCGAACCCTGCCGCCTACCTGCAACAACAACAACAGCTTGTTGCATCCAACCCACTGGCTGCGGCCAACACCGCTGCATACCTACAACAGCAACAACTGCAACATATCCTACCCGCGCTCAGTCAACTAGCCGTGGTGAACCCTGCTGCCTACTGGCAACAGCAACAGCTGCTTCCATTCAACCAACTGCCTGTGGCGAACACCGCCGCGTACCTGCAACAACAGCAGTTGCTGTCAGTTAACCCACTGGCAGTTGCTAACCCATTGGCTGTCGCCTTCCTCCGGCAACAACAATTGTTGCCATTCAACCAGATATCTTTGATCAACCCTGCCTTGTCATGGCAGCAACCCATCGCTGGAGGTGCCATATTCTAGATTACATATGAGATGTACTTGATAACAAAGCTCTCATACCGGCGTGTGCAACTTACCAGGAATAATCAATACATTGATTGAGATTTATCTGAGTCTATTTCTTAACTGTGTTCTTCGTATATACAACTGAAAACATCAAATCATAACTAAAGACACATGCTTGGTTAATACATACACACTACCACATTACTTCATCAATCCAAACATGTGCAAGCCCAACCTCTTGAATGTCCTCATTTGGGTGTGCGTGTGTGTTTATAAGATTGATGCGACAGTACGCGCTCGCATATGAGTACTTGCACCTGTGGTATGTTTTTTGAGAAAGTGATGGGCACATATGCTTTGACCAACGGCCATTCAAATCAGGTGCACATATACAAGCCAAACTTAATGAGTTCATCAGTAAACCTACATGTGCGTCCAAAGTTGTTCACGCAAAGTCTTACCTCTTAATTATTGTTTTTAGTAAATACTTGGTGTGTATGTTTTCAACTAGAACCCAAATTATGCGGGCCACCATAGTATCGTAGACATATAGGGAAGTCTTTGGAGCCCGTGAACTTAACAACACCAAGGTTATTAAATCAGTTGGTAACAACAAAGTACGGAACCTATTGCCTAATAAAATTTATGATGAATATGAAGTTTAAATTATTATCCCATGAATAAATTAAAGAAAATTTTGTTGAGGGACACCAAACTTGCGTGGTATTGGCTGCTCAACACGCTAGCTCATTTTTCTGCTAGGTGGCATTACCAAAGATGGGAGGATCCTTGCTGATGGACACCATAGCCAATAAAATAATATTTAGATTTGGGGTACCTAAGTCCAAAAGTAAACCCCCGATATTGAAGTACCAACCGGCCACCACCATCCTACACTTTTGTAGAGTGAACCCACCTGGAGTGTCATTCTCACTCCTAGCTTAGTCCATTGGATTGCAACTTCCTTCCATGTGTAGCATGTGGCGAAGGGCATTTTCTAAAATGTTAAATGTAGAACAATAATTAAGAAGTTTAATACGAACATGACGGTTTACTAGGCATAGCTCATAACACTAGAACCAACGTAGCCTGCACTCACATGTCATATAAAAACAGAAGGAGAATATCTTATCACATCTATATGAGCACCATGACACAAACTATATAGACCCAAGCAATTAATTCCTTCGTAAATAAAAATGAATAGTTAAGGAACCCATGAAGATTTTTTCCCTCGCTCCGATTATGTGTCAACAGAGAAGTTATTCCTCTTAAATATTTTTAGCCATATTGGATTTCCTTAGCCTAAAACAGGTGCTCGGTCCCAGCGTTAATCTTATCAGCCCAGTGTTCTCGATCTTCACTGGGACGAGATTCAATTCATGTGTAGGGAAAGCCAAAATCTCATCAAGTAGACTCGAAGGAATTAAATATGTGTACCCATGACATATTGTTGTTGGAAAAAGAATATGAAGAGTGTGTTGTCGTGGAACTTCAAGTTTGGATCTTGTAGTTTTGATAGAAAAATCAATGATGACCCCCAACTTAGTCTCTTCTCTCATTGAGTTTTTCCAGCATTGCTTAAGAAGGTTTACATAAATGATCATGTTGTCTTTCTTCTTGAATGGATCGTTGCCTTTGAGCCCTAACTGATGTTTCAGACAGCCAGGAGGTTGGCCATGGCCCTCTTCATATGTATATTGAAGGGTAGACTCATATTGTAGCTTGTGGAAGCACAACAAAAGTCGCATAAAATTTGTCATTCTCCATTCTATATGGAAACAAGTTAACATTGACGTTTGTAAAAGCTAGATGTACATCTATTTGAATCAAGAGCTAGAGTTCAACATATACTCCCTCCACTATAAATCATTTGTGTCTGCATGCATCTGCATCTGTACATACTAGGATTTCATTTAGTCTCGATCTTGTAGCATTTGTTCATTCATTGCTGAATAACACCTCACCAAACTACCGTGCATGCTTTGACCATGACTACAATACTACAACAAAGTCCGTTGGTAAAGGCTTTGATACACATGAGCAAGTCGTGACTTTACATACTCTTCACGTTTATAAAGTGGAACATTTATGATGTGGCTAAGGTTCTAACATGTGTAAAGGTGAAGTGATCATGCATGTCATTCGTCATGTATCAAAAATTCCAATAGAAAACGACACCTTTTCCTTGTACGTAGTGGAAATTGTCTTTCCTACACAGACCATATAATCCAATGAAATTGATAACTAAATGTCAAAATCGACTAGGTGCCATGTCATCTATAGCTTATCTGCTGTTTGGCAAAAGCCAAAATCTAAACAGATATACATGAGCTCTCGCTTGTATAAATAGGCCCCAAATCAGTAGTTAATCCATCACCCATAGCATTGAGAGCAATCAGAAACATACCAAGTGAAACGAACTAGCAACGTCCTCGCAACAATGGCTACCAAGATATTTGCCCTCCTCGCGCTCCTTGCTCTTTCAGTGAGCGCCACAACTGCGGGCATTATTCCGCAGTGCTCACTTGCTCCCAATGCTATTATTCCACAGTTCCTCCCACCACTTACTCCTATGGGGTTCGAACACCCAGCTGTGCAGGCCTACTGGCTACAGCAGGCGCTTGCGGCAAGCATCTTACAACAACCAATTTCCCAATTGCAACAGCAATCCTCGGCCCATCTAACCGTACAAACCATCGCAGAGCAGCAGCAGTTCCTGCCAGCACTCAGTCAACTAGCCGTGGCGAACCCTGCCGCCTACTTGCAACAGCAGCTGCTTGCATCCAACCCACTGGCCCTGGCGAACGCTGCTACATACCACCAGCAACAACAGCTGCAACAGGTCCTGTCACCGCTCAGTCAACTGGCCATGGCGAACCCTGCCGCCTACCTGCAACAACAACAACAGCTTGTTGCATCCAACCCACTGGCTGCGGCCAACACCGCTGCATACCTACAACAGCAACAACTGCAACATATCCTACCCGCGCTCAGTCAACTAGCCGTGGTGAACCCTGCTGCCTACTGGCAACAGCAACAGCTGCTTCCATTCAACCAACTGCCTGTGGCGAACACCGCCGCGTACCTGCAACAACAACAGTTGCTGTCAGTTAACCCACTGGCAGTTGCTAACCCATTGGCTGTCGCCTTCCTCCGGCAACAACAATTGTTGCCATTCAACCAGATATCTTTGATCAACCCTGCCTTGTCATGGCAGCAACCCATCGCTGGAGGTGCCATATTCTAGATTACATATGAGATGTACTTGATAACAAAGCTCTCATACCGGTGTGTGCAACTTACCGGGAATAATCAATACATTGATTGAGATTTATCTGAGTCTATTTCTTAACTGTGTTCTTCGTATATACAACTGAAAACATCAAATCATAACTAAAGACACATGCTTGGTTAATACATACACACTACCACATTACTTCATCAATCCAAACATGTGCAAGCCCAACCTCTTGAATGTCCTCATTTGGGTGTGCGTGTGTGTTTATAAGATTGATGCGACAGTACGCGCTCGCATATGAGTACTTGCACCTGTGGTATGTTTTTTGAGAAAGTGATGGGCACATATGCTTTGACCAACGGCCATTCAAATCAGGTGCACATATACAAGCCAAACTTAATGAGTTCATCAGTAAACCTACATGTGCGTCCAAAGTTGTTCACGCAAAGTCTTACCTCTTAATTATTGTTTTTAGTAAATACTTGGTGTGTATGTTTTCAACTAGAACCCAAATTATGCGGGCCACCATAGTATCGTAGACATATAGGGAAGTCTTTGGAGCCCGTGAACTTAACAACACCAAGGTTATTAAATCAGTTGGTAACAACAAAGTACGAAACCTATTGCCTAATAAAATTTATGATGAATATGAAGTTTAAATTATTATCCCATGAATAAATTAAAGAAAATTTTGTTGAGGGACACCAAACTTGCGTGGTATTGGCTGCTCAACACGCTAGCTCATTTTTCTGCTAGGTGGCATTACCAAAGATGGGAGGATCCTTGCTGATGGACACCATAGCCAATAAAATAATATTTAGATTTGGGGTACCTAAGTCCAAAAGTAAACCCCCGATATTGAAGTACCAATCGGCCACCACCATCCTACACTTTTGTAGAGTGAACCCACCTGGAGTGTCATTCTCACTCCTAGCTTAGTCCATTGGATTGCAACTTCCTTCCATGTGTAGCATGTGGCGAAGGGCATTTTCTAAAATGTTAAATGTAGAACAATAATTAAGAAGTTTAATACGAACATGACGGTTTACTAGGCATAGCTCATAACACTAGAACCAACGTAGCCTGCACTCACATGTCATATAAAAACAGAAGGAGAATATCTTATCACATCTATATGAGCACCATGACACAAACTATATAGACCCAAGCAATTAATTCCTTCGTAAATAAAAATGAATAGTTAAGGAACCCATGAAGATTTTTTCCCTCGCTCCGATTATGTGTCAACAGAGAAGTTATTCCTCTTAAATATTTTTAGCCATATTGGATTTCCTTAGCCTAAAACAGGTGCTCGGTCCCAGCGTTAATCTTATCAGCCCAGTGTTCTCGATCTTCACTGGGACGAGATTCAATTCATGTGTAGGGAAAGCCAAAATCTCATCAAGTAGACTCGAAGGAATTAAATATGTGTACCCATGACATATTGTTGTTGGAAAAAGAATATGAAGAGTGTGTTGTCGTGGAACTTCAAGTTTGGATCTTGTAGTTTTGATAGAAAAATCAATGATGACCCCCAACTTAGTCTCTTCTCTCATTGAGTTTTTCCAGCATTGCTTAAGAAGGTTTACATAAATGATCATGTTGTCTTTCTTCTTGAATGGATCGTTGCCTTTGAGCCCTAACTGATGTTTCAGACAGCCAGGAGGTTGGCCATGGCCCTCTTCATCTGTATATTGAAGGGTAGACTCATATTGTAGCTTGTGGAAGCACAACAAAAGTCGCATAAAATTTGTCATTCTCCATTCTATATGGAAACAAGTTAACATTGACGTTTGTAAAAGCTAGATGTACATCTATTTGAATCAAGAGCTAGAGTTCAACATATACTCCCTCCACTATAAATCATTTGTGTCTGCATGCATCTGCATCTGTACATACTAGGATTTCATTTAGTCTCGATCTTGTAGCATTTGTTCATTCATTGCTGAATAACACCTCACCAAACTACCGTGCATGCTTTGACCATGACTACAATACTACAACAAAGTCCGTTGGTAAAGGCTTTGATACACATGAGCAAGTCGTGACTTTACATACTCTTCACGTTTATAAAGTGGAACATTTATGATGTGGCTAAGGTTCTAACATGTGTAAAGGTGAAGTGATCATGCATGTCATTCGTCATGTATCAAAAATTCCAATAGAAAACGACACCTTTTCCTTGTACATAGTGGAAATTGTCTTTCCTACACAGACCATATAATCCAATGAAATTGATAACTAAATGTCAAAATCGACTAGGTGCCATGTCATCTATAGCTTATCTGCTGTTTGGCAAAAGCCAAAATCTAAACAGATATACATGAGCTCTCGCTTGTATAAATAGGCCCCAAATCAGTAGTTAATCCATCACCCATAGCATTGAGAGCAATCAGAAACATACCAAGTGAAACGAACTAGCAACGTCCTCGCAACAATGGCTACCAAGATATTTGCCCTCCTCGCGCTCCTTGCTCTTTCAGTGAGCGCCACAACTGCGGGCATTATTCCGTAGTGCTCACTTGCTCCCAATGCTATTATTCCACAGTTCCTCCCACCACTTACTCCTATGGGGTTCGAACACCCAGCTGTGCAGGCCTACTGGCTACAGCAGGCGCTTGCGGCAAGCATCTTACAACAACCAATTGCCCAATTGCAACAGCAATCCTTGGCCCATCTAACCATACAAACCATCGCAGAGCAGCAGCAGTTCCTGCCAGCACTCAGTCAACTAGCCGTGGCGAACCCTGCCGCCTACTTGCAACAGCAGCTGCTTGCATCCAACCCACTGGCCCTGGCGAACGCTGCTACATACCACCAGCAACAACAGCTGCAACTGGCCCTGTCACCGCTCAGTCAACTGGCCGTGGCGAACCCTGCCGCCTACCTGCAACAACAACAACAGCTTGTTGCATCCAACCCACTGGCTGCGGCCAACACCGCTGCATACCTACAACAGCAACATATCCTACCCGCGCTCACTCAACTAGCCATGGTGAACCCTGCTGCCTACTGGCAACAGCAACAGCTGCTTCCATTCAACCAACTGCCTGTGGCGAACACCGCCGCGTACCTGCAACAACAGCAGTTGCTGTCAGTTAACCCACTGGCAGTTGCTAACCCATTGGCTGCCGCCTTCCTTCGGTAAACCTACTGTTGATGCAAAAGTGGATCTGCAAACACAAAGGGCTAATACCAGAAATCGATATCCAAAGCGTGCAAGTCGATTTGACATGTTAATCGACAAGGTTGAAGATATGAGCACTTTGGTCCTAACAACAGCGATACGCCCGGAAGTCACGGCCAAGAGGTACTCACGCGGAACTCGAGGATCGTCGAAGATTGCACTGGAGCAATGCAACTCGCCGAATCGATGAGAACTCATAAAAAGGAAAAAGTATGCAAATTGACGAAGTCGCCGAAAAGTAGATGTAAATAAGAGTAAAAGTTGTTTTTGATATTGATTGATTCATTATTACATTGCCCTTCACCCTATATTTATATCCTGATCTATAGAAACGTAACCAAATACGACTAGAACACTAAATCCAAATCTAAGGAAACACATGACTTTGATACAACTCAGACTCTAATAAACGTATACAAGGAAATTAACTCCTATCTTATTCCATAGTCCACCTCAATCACGATGGTATTCTCATCGACCTCCTTTCCATCGGCACACTCCCTGTCCCATCGGCAGCAGCCTTCAAGTCTCTTCCATCGGCACACTCCCTGTTTCATCGGCAGCAGTCTTTAAGTCTTCTTTCATCGGCATCGGCAATAATACCCTTAACCTTATCGGCAACACTTCTATTTGAATCCACATGCCACCACCACTCATAAGCAGCCTTCTTTACAAGCTCATTTTTATCGGCTATCAATCTACACAGTAATCTTTCCTCTGCTGATTAGCCCCTCCTGATTATCTTGACACGTGCTAAAAAACGATGTCAACACATGCCCCCCAATTTCGGAGTACAAGATACTGATGCTCCGAAATTTACTCCAGATAATGCTTGTTGTTTCCTATTTTTCTCAACCCATTCTCCAAGCATAACATAATCTGTTACCAAACTTAATCAAATCTAGTTCTAATTCATGTATCTCAGTAAATCTCGCGCAATTTCCAACTGTTCTTGCCTCAATTACGGTTGAGATAACAACCCATCGGCAAGATCTTATCATAGCAACATCACCATTTTAGAACTGAAAGATCCTGTATCAAGATCTCTTCCAAGTCATGATTACTTGCCATCAAATCTTCTGTACAATCCCTTGATTGTCGTGCGAACAGTTACCATATCCATCGGAACCACCTCGATCCACCCGCGCACGGCATAGAGATAAGTCAAGAATACCCCTACCCCAAATGGCCTATAAATAGATTTCTTCGGACTGCTCATCTTCTACCTTCAAACTTCAACCTTTGGCATTCTCTCTCCGGCGGCAACCCTAACAAACAACTGCGCATCCTCAACCCACCAGAGCTCCTTCCATCGTCAACTTCAAGTCCCCAGCTCGTGCCCTCATCCTTCTCAAAGCAATGGCGGTCAACTTCAACGTTTCTGCGGTTCGTTCTTCTTCTATTACCTTTACCTTGATCCCTTTGGTTCTTTGCGAGTTCTTACAGTTGGTATTTTTCATCTTCTTCCATTCTTTTGATCTTCCAAACTCAGGAACTACGCAACACATTGGCTATTCCAACCAACCAACCTCCCCTCCACTGCCTAGGTCCAATGGGCGACCCAGATCCAACTGACTTGATCAATGCAGAGGCTAACAGAATTCCCTTCAAAGCTTAAAATTTTTCTTTGAATCTATGGAAGGATACATTCCGATCTTGGCCCAAACCCACCAAAGGGTGGAAAGATTGGTACTTGAGGGTCAACAGGTCGATGCAAGTGTACTGGGCAGAGCGGAAGATAGACCAATGTATTAGGCTACCCATTGCCGATATACAAAAGAATGAATCTATGATGATAGCCGCCGCTCACTTCTGGTCAGACACCACAAATACCTTTATGTTTGGTCATGGCCCATGCGCCCCTACTCTTGCCGATGTATACATGCTCACCGGCTTGGATATCTCAACCGTCGATGAAGGCTCCATCTATGGCAGAAAAGCTGAATACAGAGTGAATACACGCAACATCGGCGGCTGGACAGGATACATTCAGGAATACCAAAAGACTGGTACTGTCAATCAAAGGGAACACGCCATATTCTTGAATATGTGGTTGGAGAAGTTTATCTTCTGTGGCCGATCGGTAGGACCAACCAACGCTTTCCTCCCAGCAGCCGAACTCTTGGCCAATGGTGTCAGATTCCCGCTTGGCCGATACCTTCTAAGCTCGACCTACCACCTCCTCCACCAAGTATCTCAGAAGCTTCTACTTGGTGAACCCATCGGCAATTTGGGAGGCCCATGGTGGTTCATCAATATGTGGCTAAACGCTCATATGCATAAGCGTCTACAGTGGGATTTCTTCGCCCAAGAATTCCCACGAGAGATCGCCGAAGATTATGTTCTTGGAGATGAGGAATCGGCAACACGCTCTCCTCTCAACTTCGGCGAAGCTATAATTGTCCTCCCTGGAACAGAGGCTAATAAAGATCAAATCGGCAGGTTTTTCCATAATTTCTACCATGGTCTCCCTCGTGATCTTAGGGCTTGGGTACCCTATATTGATGAGGATAACAAGTTCTCCCTTCTCTTCAACTTTGCCGATAGTGATCTGAACCAAGATAATGAGCTTATGATGGCCATTATTACTCCCAGGGCAATCCCGGTGAACACATTTGGTAGCGGGAAGAATTCCAATACTACTTATGAATTCTACAATCCATCGGCAGTATCTCGTCAACTGGCTTTTGGGCAACTGCCAATCAAGCTATGCTTTGCCGATGTGATCAAGCCCAGAGAAACCATCACCACTGGAACTGAGTGGAGTAGGGTAGTAAGACTTGCTCCCGATGCCGATATTTCAAATGTTGATCTCTCCGCCTGGTCACCAGCGTCTTTCATCACAGAATCATATAAGCAATGGTGGCAAGAGTGGAAAGAACAGTTATTTTCAACATCCGTCCACACATATCGGCACATGATCGATCCCGACTACGCCATACCTGACGATGCAGTAAGTTCCTTTTAACTTCTTTTGTCTTTCTCCCCCTTTTATATATATATATATATCGGTAGCTAATCTTTCCCGTAACAGGCCGATGATCCAGTTCCATCAGTAAGCAAGAGTGGGAGACCTTTCAACCTCCATCCTATTTCTCCAGTTTCAATAATCGGCTACAACGCCCCTACCTTAGACGCCTTAACCTTCTAGAGGACCCGTGCCAAAACTATCACCTCCAGACCAAAACTGGCAACATCCAGGGCCACTCCAATGGCTGCTGCTACAAGCCTAATTAAGGCTTTTAAGGTAATAACCTTGTTTATTTTTTGTTTACTGCCGATACAAATTATATTAACATATAACAATTAGGGTGTAAGAGCTGCGGCTGGATCGTCATTGGCAACTCCCCCAACAACAAGCATCACTACCTCCAGCCAACCTTCAGAGGTATTCTTTTATCTTTACCTTTTATCTGTTAAATATCCGATTTCACACTTATTTTTACAGCAACAAATGGGTACATCGGCAAGCATACCAAGCACTCAAGCTCCCCAATCAACAAGTGCCGATGCCCCCCAGCCAATTGTCGTTGAGACCCAAGCAAAGCGTAAAGCTTTAACCGATGCCGAAGCTCAGCAAAAGCGACAGAAATCTACACCAGCCCCTGCATCCGCTCTAGCACCTATTAGTCAGCCAACCGATGTAGTCGAACAAGTTGACCCTCCTGCACAGAATATATCATCGGCCATCATACCCCAAGGGCCAACTACTGATGATATTGTAGAAGACATTCCATCGACAACCTCTGCCGATCCTTCGCATGATCCCCTTCAAGTTGCTCCCTCAAGCCAGGCCTAAGAAATTGCCTTAAAGCAGGTAAACCAATTGACCTATTCATTTTATAGTATCTGTATCTTATCCTTAGGTATAAATCTCTAACTTCCTTTTCTTCACAGGAACAGGATTCTCCCGATAGCTTATTTTCTTTTGCTATCGACATCTCTGATGATGATGGAGAAGAGGCGAGTTCTTCCCTGGCATTGGGAATAATATCGGCAGACATCTATGGCAAGCTAGAAGCCCTTCTGAATCTGTTGCAACAAGATACTGCTCAACTGATAATCGATTCAGACCATGCAAAAACCATCTTCAAAATGATCCGTGGCCAAGTTCCTGCCGATGTTGAAGAAACTATCTTCCCAGCAGTCCATCTAGAGAGCCGACAACTTCAGTATCAATGGGCTGCTCACCGTATCGCCGACAGGGCAGCTCAAGCTCAACTCAAGGAAGAAATGCTGCAGCTAAAGCAAACTGCCGATGAGAAGCACAAAAGCATCAGCAACTTGCAAACCTCCGGTACCGATCTTAAGCAGAAAATTCTAGATCTATCGGCAAAGAGAGCAGCTTTGCTAGCTGAACTGGAAGAAGTTGAAGCAGTCCTGACCCAGGCCAAGCAAGAAGAAGACCAGCTTCCTGACGTTATCAAAACCCTTTAGCAGGAACGGGATGTCCAAGCTCGCAAGGCCTTGGCCTTGAAAAAGAAACTCAAACCTGTGGAGGGAACTGCCGATGAAGACGCTAAAGAATTAAAGGAAGCCGATGAAATTCGCCTGCGTGCAATATCGGCTATCCAAACTTTGTTAAATTAGCGCATCGGCAACAATATATTAATACTTTGTTTTAACTCTAGCCGATAGGATTGTTATCGGCAATTACACTTTTATGCATCTATCCAGATACTAGGGTAATATTTCTTTAAGTATTTTCCATTTAATGCTCTGGGAAACACAACCCCTTCGAGGGTTTCGAGAATATATGCATTACCAGGAACAGATTGATTTATCCGATATGGACCTTCCCAATTAGGTGACCATTTGCCAAACTTAGAACTTTTAGTCCCAATCGGTAAAATCAATTTCCAAACTAAATCTCCATCGACAAACTCCTTTACCTTCACCTTCTTGTCATACCATCTGGCTACCCTTTTCTTATTCTCCTCAATGCTAGCTAAAGCTTTTAACCGATGACCTGCTACATCTTCCAACTCATCTTTCATAAGGGTATCATAGTCATCGGCTGTCAATTGATCTTGAGAGCGTATTCGCCTAGAGCCAGTTTTAACCTCCTAAGGTAATACTGCGTCGTGTCCATACACCAACTGATAAGGTGTTACCTTGGTTGCACCATGACACGCCATCCGATATGACCATAAGGCTTCATTTAATATTGTATGCCACCTCTTAGGATATTCTTTAATTTTGCGCTTAATGAGCTTGATAATTCCTTTGTTAGAAGCCTCAGCCTGACCATTAGCCTGGGCATAATATGGTGAAGAATTCAAAACTTTAATCCCCATACCTATAGCAAACTCATCAAATTCACCCGATGTAAACATGGTACCCTGATCGGTAGTGATGGTTTGAGGAATACCAAATCGGTAGACAATATGCTCTTTCACAAAATCAATCATATTAGCCGATGTCACATTTTTCAAAGGAATTGCTTCAACCCACTTTGTGAAGTAATTGGTAGCAACCAGAATAAATTTATGCCCTTTACTCGATGGTGGATAAACCTGACCGATGAGATCAATAGCCCAACCCCGGAACGGCCAAGGCTTAATTATGGGGTTCATAGCCGATGCGGGTGCCCTTTGAACATTACCAAATTTTTGACATTCCTGACATCCTTTAAAATATTTAAAACAATCTTCGAGAATAGTCGGCCAATAATATCCATTCCTTCTGATCATCCATTTCATCTTGAAAGCTGACTGATGAGCCCCACATACTCCTTCATGAATCTCACCCATCAGGCCTTTTGATTCATCGATGCCAACACACCTGAGTAAAACTCCATCTATGGTACGGTAATATAATTCATCATCGAGGAGCACATACTTGGTAGCTTGGAACCTTATACGTCTTTCAACCTTTTTAGATGGATTCTTTAAATAATCAATAATTTCCTTTCTCCATTCATCGGTCTCAACTGCCGATGCTAACACTTTTTGAATAGGCTGATATCCTGAAGCATGCTGAGCTAATCGATTAGCATCTTCATTATGCAGTCGAGAAACATGTTCCAGATGAAAATTCCTAAACCCTTTCAATAATTGCAAACACTTCTCATAATATGAAATTAAAATTTCACTTTGGCATTCATAAATCCCAGCCAACTGATTTATAACTAGCATAGAATCACCAAAGACTTCAACAGCATCGGCACGTACTTCCTTAAGCAATTCTAACCCTTTTATCAAGGCTTGGTATTCAGCTTGATTGTTTGTTGATATAGCAACAATCGGTAATGAGAACTTATACTTCTTCCCCTGAGGGGAAATTAACACAATACCGATGCCTGCTCCTTCACCACATGTAGACCCATCAAAGAAAAGTGTCCAAGGAGCAATCTCCAGAGAATCCACTGTGTTGCAATGTTGAGTAACAAAATCAGCCATAACATGTCCTTTAACTGCCTTAGCCGATTCATAACATAGGTCAAATTCTGATAACGCTAAAATCCATTTGCCAATTCTACCACTTAATATCGGCATCGATAGCATATACTTGATCACGTCATCTTTGCATATGACAGTACACTCAGCCGATAGTAAATAATGCCTCAACTTAATACAAGAAAAGTATAGACACAGACATAATTTCTCAATAGCCGAATACCTGGTTTCAGCATCTATCAACCGTCTGCTCAAATAATAGATAACACGTTCTTTCCCTTCAAATTCTTGAATAAGAGCTGAACCGATAACCGTATCATCAGTTGACAAATACAATCTGAAAGGTTTCCCTTGTTGAGGTGGAACTAGCACTGGAGGATTTGTTAAGTAACTCTTAATTTCATCCAGGGCTAATTACTGCTCATCTCCCCATTTAAATTCCTGATCGGCTTTCAATTTCAGTAATGGACTGAAGGCCTTGATCTTACCCGACAGATTAGATATGAATCTCCTGATGAAATTAATCTTACCGATCAAGGATTGTAATTCAGTTTTATTGGCAGGAGCAACAACCTTGTTGATTGCCTCAATAGACTTTCTACTAATTTCAATGCCCCACTGATGTACCATAAAACCCAAGAATTGTCCTGCCGATACACCAAATGCACATTTATTAGGATTCATCTTTAATCCATGCTTCCTTGTGCACTCCAATATCTTCCGTAGATCGGTTAGATGCTTTGTGATATCTCCAGACTTAATCACTATGTCATCAATGTAGATCTCTACCAATGTGCCGATATATTCATGAAAAATAAAGTTCATAGCTCTTTGATAAGTAGCACCGGCATTTTTCAAACCAAATGTCATAACTATCCATTCAAATAATCCCACATGACTTGGACACCTAAAAGCAGTCTTGGGAATATCTTCTTCAGCCATGAATATTTGATTATAACCTGCATTACCATCCATGAAACTGATAATTTGATGTCCTGCTGCAGCATCAATCAACAGATCAGCAATCGGCATTGGATAACCATCCATCGGTGTGGCTTTATTAAGATTCCTGAAATCAATACAAATACGAAGTTTCCCATTTTTCTTGTAAATAGGAACCACATTAGAAATCCACTCTGTATATCGACACTGCCGAATAAACTTTGCCTCAATCAATTTAGTTATTTCGGCCTTAATATCAGGAAGTATATTAGGATTGCATCGGCGCGCTGGCTGCTGATGTGGCCGAAATCCAGACTTAATAGGTAACCGATGTTCAACTATCGATCGGTCTAATCCAGGCATTTCAGTATAATCCCAAGCAAAACAATCTTTATATTCTTTTAACAAATCGACTAATTGCTGTTTACACTTGGAATTTAACTTAGCACTAATAAAAGTAGGCCTTGGCCTATCGCCTTCACCAATATCTACTTCTACTAAATCATCAGCCGATGTAAACCCTTGACCTAATTTTCCATCATCGGCAAACCTATCCATTAAAATTCTTCTTCAGAACCGACTGCTTGGATCGGTGGAATTTCGTAATCGGCAACCTTGAGGAACTCTTTTTCCCAAACTTCTCCTGATATGCACTTGGTTCGTTCATAAGTGTCTGATTCTGCCGATGCGATGATATACGAAGAGTCACCAGGAACAACTTCAATTTTATCTCCAATCCATTGTACAAGGCACTGATGCATTGTAGAAGGAACACAACAATTAGCATGAATCCAATCCCTTCCTAGAAGCAGATTATATGCACCCTTACCATTAATGACAAAGAAAGTCGTCAGTAAGGTTTTACTGCCGATGGTCAACTCAACACACACTGCCCCTTTAGCTGGTGACACATTGCCTTCAAAATCCTTTAGCATCATATCGGTTTTAGTTAAGTCTTGATCTCCCTTACCAAGCTTCCGATACATCACATAAGGCATAATATTAATCGCAACTCCTCCATCAATAAGTATCTTAGATACAGGCTGCCCATTAACTCTGCCTTTTACAAACAAAGCCTTGAGATGTTGTCTCTCATCATCGGCAGGCTTCTCGAAAACAGCCATCATTGGATCTAGCGTTAATTGAGCTATTTGGTCAGAGAAAACAGCTTCTTCCTCATTATCAGAGAGTGCAAAAAATTCCATCGGCAACATAAACACCATATTGATATCTGCCGATGGGCCTTTATTTTTGTGCTTTATCTGCCACTGCTGATTACCAGATCTCTCATTGGAGGAACTCTCTTCTTGGTATAAGTCCTCTTGATGCTCTCGCTGCATTTTCCTTTTCTGTGTCTTTGTCAAACCTTCTGGACACCATTGAGGAAGTTTAGTTTTCCAAACTGGCTGGTAATAGGTCCTGGTTGACTCTACACGACGTATATTAGGATCCCTATAAAATATTTCTTCATCAGGAACTCTTGCATTTGCCATCTCTTCAAGTTCCTCTTGGTTTCTCGGAAAATATGCAACGCGTTTACCAAGCCTTTCATGTACACTGAACCTGCCCCCCAGCCGATCATGTACTGATGCTTTACCTCTGATCGGCTCATTGATGGACAAACCTTGATTACCAGATTGAAACCTCCTTTCTGGACGATTAACCCCATAATAACCATTGCATTCTGGGCAATTTTCAACAGTAGGTAACTTAATACCTTCTTCCCAACAATGAATAAAAAACGGACACCTCCAATGATCCTTATGCCGATCCCACTCCTCTCGGCGTCTTTCTTCTTCCTGTTGTCGATATCGGTCCCTTCGCTGACGCCAGCCTTCCTGTTGCCTTTGATGGGTAATCACAATGCCAGATCGAGGTGGCTTTCCAGAACTGCCACTTTCTCTTAGTAGTCCCTTGCCTTTTGCATCATCGGTAGTTATCAGATGTTGGGGATCTACTGATGCGTTTTTCTCAGCAGCTTCCGATGTCAACACCTTAGTCTTTCCTTCAGCATCCAACATGTTTGCTGGAAAAGGATGTTGATCAATTTTCATCGGCTTTTGAATCTTAGAATTACCAAATTTTATTCTCCCAGACTCAATAGCTAATTGCAACTGCTGTCTAAATACTTTGCACTCATTTGTACTGTGTGAAGTTGCATTATGCCATTTGCAATACAACATTTTCTTCAACTCCTCTGCCGTTGGGATCACATGATTAGGTGACAGCTTAATCTGGTCCTCTTGAAGCAAAAGATCAAATATCTTATCGGCTTTGGTGATGTCGAAAGTAAACTTCTCTGGCTCTTTGTGACCAAAGGGACAAGATATCGGCTTTTTATTCTTAACCCACTCAGCCAAACCGATAACTGGTTCTTCATCCGAATCAGAATCTTCTACCTCTCCGACAAATGAAACCTTCTTGTTCCAATTCCTTTTGGGTTCAAAAACCCTAGTGTCTTGATCAGAAATCCTTTGCACTAGATGACTTAGGCTTTCGAACTCCTGAGAAGCATATCTGTCCTTAAGGTGTGGCAACAATCCCTGAAAGGCCAAATCAGCAAGTTGCCGATCATCCAATACCAGGCTATAACACTTATTCTTTACATCTCGTAGCCTTTGCACAAAGCCTTCCACCGATTCATCATTGCACTATTTCAACTTTACTAAATCGGTAAGCTTCTTTTCATGAACTCCAGCAAAGAAATATTTATGAAATTGCTTTTCCAGATCAGCCTAAGTAATAATAGAATTTGGCGGTAATGAAATAAACCATGTAAATGCTGATCCAGATAGAGATGATGAAAACAAACGAACTCTCAATTCATCTCTACTAGCTGCCTCTCCACATTGAATAATGAAGCGATTAACATGCTCCATGGTTGATGTATCATCTTGCCCAGAGAACTTAGTGAAATCTGGCACCTTGTACCGATTTGAGAGAGGGATTAAATCGTATGCCAGAGGATATGGAGTCCGATAAGAATAGGTATTGACCTTGGGCTTGATCCCAAACTGATCCTTCATAATTTCTGCTATTTTATCGGCCCAAAAAACATCAACATCTTGTTGACGATATGGCTGAATTTCCACCGGAGGTAGTTGCTGATACCCTTCTGCATATCTTTGTGGCCCACGATCTCCAGCAATTGGCATATTTGCCATTATTTGTGGTCCATTAATCTGCTGGAAAGGATTCATCGGCTGAGCTGCCGATGCTTGATTCTGAAAACCAGCATGCATGTGACCTTGATGAATACCTGCAGCTTGCTGATTTGGCTGAACTGTATGTTGAGTGGGAAACTGCCCTGACCAATTATTATTAGCGTTCATCGGTACAAAATTTACCGATGGCTGGTAACTTGTTGGCATTGCTGGATAATTACAACCAACTTGAGGTATAACCTGGACTCCAGGTTGACTTACAATAGGAGCCTTCTGTTGCATCGGTAACAAATTTGTCGATGGACTTGAATTAGATGTTTGACCCAAAGGCACCTGGAAACCCCCTAGAGTTGGTTGCATAGTAGTTGCTGTAGTATATTGAGGTACTTGAGCTATCGGCGAACCAGCCGATGGCATAGGAGCTTTTCCTGCTGTATCAAACACTTGAGGTAATCCAGGGTTAAAAGCATATGGCTCTGGAGGCATACCGTATCCCCACCAATTAGCAGGAGTCTGATTACTCTGTGGCACAGGACCTGATAAAGCCGATGCCGATAGATCTGTATTAAGCTGAACTCGTCCTGACAATGCTGAATCTGGTCGCATCGGTGTAGACTGTACGTTAGATAAACCTGCTGATACTAGAGGGGAAGAAATCTTTGTACCCACAACGGCTGGGGGAGCCGATGGAGTAATAACAGATGCTGATTCTTGTTGATGATAAGCAGGCCCAACGTAACGAGGTGACGCTTGCCCTTCTTTGAAAGTTCGAACCACAGCATTATGAACAGTATTGGACAACACATTGGAGTGATTAATTAAAGCATGATTTACTGCAGAATTAACCATCTCTTGAAGTTTACCCGGATTAGAATCAAAGGTAACTTGTCGAGGCAACGGCAAGTCTTGCTTCTGGATCACTTGTCCACTCTTGTTCAAGCTGAATGACTTCAAGCAGAGCTGTCTGTATTCTTCTATAGCCCTTTCCATAGCCTGCTTCTGTTCTTCCTTAAGATCTTCTTCTGTTACCGCGATGATGTTCCCCGCATCGATCTCAGGATCGAGCATATTGACTAGATCTGTCCCACCGAGCGTGCCAAAAGATGTGTTGATGCAAAAGTGGATCTACAAACACAAAGGGCTAATACCCGAAATCGATATCCAAAGCATGCCAGTCGATTTGACCTGTTAATCGACAAGGATGAAGATACGAGCACTTTGGTCCTGACAACAGCGATACGCCCAGAAGTCACGGCCAAGAGGTACTCACGCGGAACTCGAGGATCGTCAAAGATTGCATTGGAGCAATGCAACTCGCCGAATCGATGAGAACTCGTAAAAAGGAAAAAGTATGCAAATTGACGAAGTCGCCGAAAAGTAGATGTAAATAAGAGTAAAAGCTGTTTTTGATATTGATTGATTCATTATTACATTGCCCTTCACCCTATATTTATATCCTGATCTACAGAAACGTAACCAAATACGACTAGGACACTAAATCCAAATCTAAGGAAACACATGACTTTGATACAACTCAGACTCTAATAAACGTATACAAGGAAATTAACTCCTATCTTATTCCATAGTCCGCCTCAATCACGATGGTATTCTCATCGACCTCCTTTCCATTGGCACACTCCCTGTCCCATCGGCAGCAGCCTTCAAGTCTCTTCCATCGGCACACTCCCTATTTCATCGACAGCAGTCTTTAAGTCTTCTTTCATCGGCATCGGCAATAATACCCTTAACCTTATCGGCAACACTTCAATTTGAATCCACATGCCACCACCACTCATAAGCAGCCTTCTTTACAAGCTCATTTTCATCGGCTATCAATCTACACAGTAATCTTTCCTCAGCTGATTAGCCCCTCCTGATTATCTTGACACGTGCTAAAAAATGATGTCAACACCTACATGTGCATCCAAAGTTGTTCACGCAAAGTCTTACCTCTTAATTATTGTTTTTAGTAAATACTTGGTGTGTATGTTTTCAACTAGAACCCAAATTATGTGGGCCACCATAGTATCGTAGACATATAGGGAAGTCTTTGGAGCCCGTGAACTTAACAACACCATGGTTATTAAATCAGTTGGTAGCAACAAAGTACGGAACCTATTGCCTAATAAAATTTATGATTAATATGAAGTTTAAATTATTATCCCATGAATAAATTAAAGAAAATTTTGTTGAGGGACACCAAACTTGCGTGGTATTGGCTGCTCAACACGCTAGCTCATTTTTCTGCTAGGTGGCATTACCAAAGATGGGAGGATCCTTGCTGATGGACACCATAGCCAATAAAATAATATTTAGATTTGGGGTACCTAAGTCCAAAAGTAAACCCCCGATATTGAAGTACCAACCGGCCACCACCATCCTACACTTTTGTAGAGTGAACCCACCTGGAGTGTCATTCTCACTCCTAGCTTAGTCCATTGGATTGCAACTTCCTTCTATGTGTAGCATGTGGCGAAGGGCATTTTCTAAAATGTAAAATCTAGAACAATAATTAAGAAGTTTAATACGAACATGACGGTTTACTAGGCATAGCTCATAACACTAGAACCAACGTAGCCTGCACTCACATGTCATATAAAAACAGAAGGAGAATATCTTATCACATCTATATGAGCACCATGACACAAACTATATAGACCCAAGCAATTAATTCCTTCGTAAATAAAATGAATAGTAAAGGAACCCATGAAGATTTTTCCCTCGCTCCGATTATGTGTCAACAGAGAAGTTATTCCTCTTAAATATTTTTAGCCATATTGGATTTCCTTAGCCTAAAACAGGTGCTCGGTCCCAGCGTTAAGCTTATCAGCCCAGTGTTCTCGATCTTCACTAGGACGAGATTCAATTCATGTGTAGGGAAAGCCAAAATCTCATCAAGTAGACTCGAAGGAATTAAATATGTATACCCATGGCATATTGTTGTTGGAAAAAGAATATGAAGAGTGTGTTGTCGTGGAACTTCAAGTTTGGATCTTGTAGTTTTGATAGAAAAATCAATGATGACCCCCAACTTAGTCTCTTCTCTCATTGAGTTTTTCAAGCATTGCTTAAGAAGGTTTACATAAATGATCATGTTGTCTTTCTTCTTGAATGGATCGTTGCCTTTGAGCCCTTACTGATGTTTCAGACAGCCAGGAGGTTGGCCATGGCCCTCTTCATCTGTATATTGAAGGGTAGACTCATATTGTAGCTTGTGGAAGCACAACAAAAGTCGCATAAAATTTCTCATTCTCCATTCTATATGGAAACAAGTTAACTTTGACGTTTGTAAAAGCTAGATGTACATCTATTTGAATCAAGAGCTAGAGTTCAACATATACTCCCTCCACAATGAATCATTTGTGTCTGCATGCATCTGCATCTGTACATACTAGGATTTCATTTAGTCTCGATCTTGTAGCATTTGTTCATTCATTGCTGAATAACACCTCACCAAACTACCGTGCATGCTTTGACCATGACTACAATACTACAACAAAGTCTGTTGATAAAGGCTTTGATACACATGAGCAAGTCGTGACTTTACATACTCTTCACGTTTATAAAGTGGAACATTTATGATGTGGCTAAGGTTCTAACATGTGTAAAGGTGAAGTGATCATGCATGTCATTCGTCATGTATCAAAAATTCCAATAGAAAATGACACATTTTCCTTGTACGTAGTGGAAATTGTCTTTCCTACACGGACCATATAATCCAATGAAATTGATAACTAAATGTCAAAATCGACTAGGTGTCATGTCATCTATAGCTTATCTGTTGTTTGGCAAAAGCCAAAATCTAAACAGATATACATGAGCTCTCGCTTGTATAAATAGGCCCCAAATCAATGATGACCCCCGTCTTAGTCTCTTCTTTCATTGAGTTTTTCCAGCATTGCTTAAGAAGGTTTACATAAATGATCGTGTTGTCTTTCTTCTTGAATGGATCGATTCCTTTGAGCCCTAACTGATGTTTTAGACAGCCAGGAGGTTGGCCATGGCCCTCTTCATCGGTATATTGAAGGGTAGACTCATATCGTAGCTTGTGGAAGCACAACAAAAGTTGCATAAAATCCGTCATTCTCCATTCTATAGGGAAACAAGTTAACTTTGACGTTTGTAAAAGCTAGATGTACATCTATTTGAATCAAGAGCTAGAGTTCAACATATACTCCCTCAACTATGGTTTATTACAAGCTCTAGCTTTTCTCTAAGTTAATTTCCCTAACTTTGACATATTTCCAAAAAATCAATCAAAAACTTTGAACATCAAGTTTGTTTCATTGAATTGTTTCTTGTCGTCAGAGTGTGCTTAAGTAAACTGTAATCAAGAACACAATGAGTGTGTGGCAATTGCCATGTTTAGCTATGTATAAGCATTCTAATTTTGTAAATCATTTATGTGTGCATGCATGTGCATTTGTACATGATTTGGCTCATGTATGTCATGAACCAAATAGGCTCAGGAACAAAATTTCATATCAAGTTCCAATGCTTGTTCCTCAACCAAACACCAGTAAGAATAGAACCGCTCCATCCTTTGGTTCCTCAACCAAACATCAATAAGAATAGAACTGCTCCAAACCATTAGGCGGCATGTTAGTGGGAGCAGATAAATGCACCTGGTCGATCTTCGGATTTCCATTGAAGTTACCATCACTTGATTCATGTTGCTTTGTCATGGCAGGCACAATGTTATGAATTATGGATATAGTAATAAATTAGGGTAATGTCATTATTTGTTGCATTACAATCAACCTAACAAGTTCGATGAAGGGGACCACACTCAACTCAGGGTGAAACCAATGGGTTTTCAATTTCGGTATTAGAACTTTTTCGGACACCTCCGAAATTATCAAAATTAAAAAAAATCACTTGAAATTTCATCGAATTTCTTTTAGAGACTTAAAAATAAAGTATAAGTTTCAAATTTTTTTAGATATAAACAAAGTATCAGCATGATTTATGACTAACGTCTATTGAGTAGAATAGAATAATATGCAACATAAACAATAGAGAAATATGAGCCTGGATGCATATATATTTACAATAAAGCACATGTATATTAGTGTAATATAAATTTTGGATTTTTCTTTCAACCACCCTCAAAATTACCAAAATTTGCGAGACCCCTAAGTGTAGGTTTTCTAGTTCTATCACGTTGTATATATAACAGTTAATGCAGTTTGTTCTACTTTCCTTAATTAAAAATCTGGCTGCCTGGATAAATTTGAAAATAAATAAAAATATGTGGGCAAAAAACTGGATCCTGACTGTTGAGCCTGGTATGGGCCGTATTCTTCTGGGACTTCGGATTTGTACTAGTCAGCTCCATCGTTTGCATGACCGGACCTTCACCTCCTCCGTGGTCGTTTACCCTTCGGCGGTTCCGCCACCTCCGGAACGCTATGCGATTGCGGTCTCCGTTCTCGCGCTGCCTCGCACGCCCCTCCCCTCGTCTCCCTCCACTGCTTCCTCACCTCTTACCCCACCACCGCGTCCTCTTGTGGCTCCTTTGTCTACCACCGAACCTAGGCTCGTCCTTCTCAATATGGGTCTCGACAGCCCTTACTAGTTACTCCGGCGATGCAATGTGAACATCTCTAAGAGCCTGTTTGGAATGCAGGAACTATGTAGGAATTTCACAGGAATCAGTTCAATTTCACAGAAAAAATGAATAGGAAAATTTTCCCTTGTTCCAAACAGGCTTGTTGACACACATATTTTGTACTCCAATCGGCTGTTCACCAAAGAAGCCGGAGCCGGACCTTCTCGAGGACATGGTCAAGCGAGTGCAGGAGGTGGGCATGTTCCACTGCGTGCTTGCTTTTGTTGCTATATATAGCCTAAAATATCACTCCTAATCGGGCGCACCAACCGAGGTATGCGTCGAATACTTAGGGTACACATGTGGAACTTATTATTTGCAGAAAAATCATTCACGGTTAGCTCGTATCCTTCCATATGTGACACTTTTGTGACATTTTTTACTATCCAAAATGTTGATGAAATCATCGTCAACAATCCTACACCACAAGCTGTCGGAGGACAAGGTTCAAGCAGAACAAGTCACTAGGAGGAGCAAGAACTATGTCTTATACTGACGAGGAGCATCGTTTGGAGTACTCATGAAGTGTAGTACACCCGCGGACGGCAAGCAAATCCTCGGGGAGATCCATTCAGGATGATGCTGCAACCATGCCGCCTCTAGAACCTTAGTCAAAAAGGCTTTTGGATCTGGCTATTACTGGCCTACAGTAGTTGCAGATGCAGAAAACCTAGTGCGCTATTGTCAAGGCTGCCAATTCATCGCAAGACAAGCCCATGTTCCTGTGCACAACTTCATATGCATCCCTCTATCATGGCCCTTCTCTGATGTGTGTTAAATTATGCTATCAAGAATTGAGCAGAGGAAAGGGAGGGCTATGTGAGGCACCTTGGATGGCCTGGGTGGCGATTCCAGTGGTCAAGGTCATTGTTGGTGTGTGCCTGTGGCTTCATGAGCATTGGCTGCAGCATCCCTTCGAATGGAAACAAAAGAGAAACAAAGGAAGACAAAAAAATGAAACGGCGCAGCCCCAAACAATTGGCCTTTCCTAGAAGGATGTACCTATAACAGTCGCACACCTTATAAACAAAAAAAGAAATGATTTGTTTTCTTCCTATGCGATAGCCATGGAGGTCTGCAGGCTTGTCAACTTTCATATTCGGTAAGTAGAGTTAACAAAAATATCACAATATAAACGCATACAGTTTAACGATTAATTTGGCAATCAAGTTCATATAATTAAACAACATACTATAATTCACATGTATATAATATATAGGTTCACGATAATATTGTACCAAACTCCAATTTGCTTCTTACAATACAACCATCAGCATGACCAAGCAGATGTTATATATCCAGGTATGCAGTGATACGATGCATATACTAGTACATGCATACACACATAGTTTACAAACTAGTTATTATGGAAATATACAAACCATGCAAATGCAATGCAGATATAGATATAACATGCATATTTGTGTGAATTCATGTTTTTGCCTCCACCATCCATGTTCACCTCTTTAGTAGTTGTACTTCCATATGTCGTCCATCTCTATGGTGGTGGTCGCGGGCCTTGGGCCGGTAACGGACATCATTGACGAGATCTTAGCGGCATTAGTCTGGTCGTCCTTCTGCGACACCATCAAGGATGGCCTACTCTCCAACGCAGCAACATCGAAGCCGCCAGCGCCAACTGCTCCCATGCCCATCTGGGCAACTGCTGCTCCTATGCCCATCTGGTCAGCTGCTACCCCCATGTCCATTTGGCCAGCTGCTGCCCCCATGCCCATCTGGTCAGCTGCTGCCCCCATGCCCATCTGGTGGTAGAAGTTCATCTGCGGTGGTGCGACTATCGAATTGCCGAATAGGGCGTCGTTGATCTGGATCCCACCAGCGTCATCGATACCTGCCATAGGCGGCATCCCCGCACCGGTGTTGGGGTAGTAGGGGGGCACCGGGTCCATGGCGAAGTCTGGCAGGATGGGAAATTGCATGGGCATGGGCACGGGTAGCGGTAGCTGCAGTGGCATGGGGATGGCCGGGATGTTGTTCCGATTCTGATCAATATCAGCACCATCCATGGCCACTTGATATGCCGATGCAGTCGTCTTCTTCATCCCAGTGGTCTTTTCAAACACACGACAGACCACCCACTCATCCTGCGTGAATTTCATTTATAAACCAGGAGCAAAATCAGATGAGGGTAAGCAAATAAAGCAAGTAGCATGTGGATGCATGCACCATGTCGGTGTTGTCACCACTACCACGCACCTTGAAAGCTGAAGCTGAAGCTTTCAGGGCCGTCGCGCCATTGGTGGCTAAGTTGGATGCGGATGTGGGGCCAGGGAGCCTGCCGCTGCCTTCAAGCCTATACTCATGCATCACCCAGTTGGTTTTATCACCCCTGGGAGCCCTGCCCTTGTAAAAGACAAGCGTCTTCTTCATGCCGATCAGCACCACCACCCCTTCTATGGTATTGTAGACCTCCTTGTCTCTGCCTGTTGCTTTCCAATAACCAGCCTTTGTGGCTCGGTTCGCCCTCAACCCCGTCGGGTACTTGTGGTCCTTTTGGTAGAAGAAGTACCACTCTTTCTCGCCCCATTTTGCTTTAACTGCAGCACGCGTATCAAGCGTCGTATATTACTTGATCACCAGCATAGCAGCATGCACATCCACTACGCAGATCAAACAAGAACAAGGCGTATATGTATGTAAAGATCAAAGATGCTTGTTACGTACTCGGGAGGTTCCATGGCTCAGTCTTTTTTAGATCGACCTCTTCAAAGGCGGTGTAGGTGAAGTCCGTGTTGCGCACCTTGTTCGTCAGGTAGTGGCTAACAATTTCATAGTCACTCGGGTGGAAGCGGAACCCTGGAGGCAGGTCGAGGCCACCGGCACGGACCGCGTTCATCTCCTCCTGCTGGGGCTGCTGCTGGTCTGCCATGGTTCTCTTGCTCCTCAACTGCGATCAGATCTAGGAAGCACCAACAACCATATCAAGCAATAAGGAACCATCTCCAGATAGTACTAAAAAACGAAGCATACATACATGCACAAACCCTTCTTGACCTATCGATCAATCTAGGTCTCTCTCTCGCTCGCCAAGACAGATGCAGGATGAGTTGTTGTGGCGCACTAAGCCAGGCATTGTAGCACGGCATAAATAGGCAGGAGGCGTGATCGCTTGAACCACTTTCTGCGTGAAGCTTCCTGCCTCTGCCCATCTCCCATCTTTTCCGGTGGTGGCTGTTTCTACTGGGCATTGGACTGTTGTTCTTTCCAACTATGTAGTGCTTGTCCTCGTGCACCCGGCCTTGCTTTCACGCCGGGGCCTCGCTTTCCTGTCTCTGTCTGCATGCGGCGTGCAGCCTACTGTGACCTCCCACCGATTTGCCTGCCCTGCCCTGCGATTCATGTGGATGTATGCGTCCACACACCGTTCATGCATGCCGGCCTACACCGGCTGGCGATGCCTCATCTGCATGAAGAAGAGGGCTGCAGTGGCTGGCGGCGCCCGCGTCGAGATGCACGCGCGTTAGTGGCTGAGGGCGACCGCAAGGCCTTCGTGATAGAAAGTTTGGACGGGTTGACCGATGCGGGGTCCACATTGCCTTGCATGCAGTGCAAGGGCTGCTATAGCCGTAGGCATCCATCTAGGACAGGCAGGCAAGTGACGGGTCGTCGTGATCTAGTGCCGATCATTGTGGCGCTGGAGCGTCGTGTTGTTCACTACTCGATCAGTTTTTGGTGCATGGAGAAAAGCGTGCGCCCAGCGGGGTACTACAACTCGGTGGCTGGCCTGCCCTCCTGGGACCCGACGACACTCGCCTCCGCCTTCAGCACGACAACGCTGACCCCCCCCCCCTTCGTCCAACGAGTGGTACTTCGACTCAGGTGCTACTTCCCATATGTCATCTCAGTCCTCCTCTCTTTCACATGTTCTATTCCCGCGGTACCCTACTCCTTCATCCATTGTCATCGGTAATGGCTCTCTCCTTCCTGTGACTGCCACTGGCTCCGCAGAGTTACCTCACAATTTACGTCTTAATAATGTTCTTGTGTCACCACAGATTATTAAGAACCTTATCTCTGTTCGCTAATTTACTGTCGACAATAATTGTTCTATCGAGTTTGACCCCGTTGGTTGTTCTGTGAAGGTTCTTTCATCTCGGACCGAGATCGTCAGGTGCAATAGCTCCGGGCCGTTATACCCCCTGCGCCTACCTCCAGCACACTCTCTTGTCGCCCAGGCGTCCTCCCCGTTGTGGCATCGACGTCTTGGCCACCCTGGTCACGAGGCTTTGTCGAAGCTTGCGTCTAGTGTCTCTTGTCATATTCAGGACTGCTCAGAGTTGTGTCATGCTTGTCAGTTAGGACGCCATGTTCGCTTGCCCTTTCATGAGTCCACCTCTCGTGCGCCTAATAAGTTTGATCTTATCCATTGTGATTTATGGACCTCTCCAGTTGTCAGCATTTCTGGTTATAAATATTATTTGGTCATTCTTGATGATTGCACTCATTATTTGTGGACTTTTCCTTTGCGCCTCAAATCTGACACATTTCACACGCTCACTACCTTCGTCACCTACGCCTCCACCCAGTTCGGCGCACGCGTCAAGGCTGTCCAGTGCGACAACGGGCGCGAGTTCGACAACTCTAGCTCCCAGCAATTCTTCCTCGCTCAGGGCATCCATCTTCGCATGTCCTGCCCCTACACTTCGCCTCAAAATGGTAAAGTTGAACGCATTATTCGCTCTATCAATAATGTTGTTCGCTCCCTGCTTTTTCAGGCGTCCATGCCTCCATCCTACTGGGCTGAGGCTCTCTCTACAGCCACTGTTCTACTCAACATATTGCCCACCAAGACTCTACAGTTTTCTACACCCCACCTTGCCCTGCTCGGCAAGCCACCAATATATGATCATCTAAGAGTCTTTGGTTGCAAATGTTACCCCAACATGTCGGCTACTGCACCCCACAAACTCACCCCTAGGTCTGTCCTCTGTGTCTTCCTAGGCTACTCCGCTCATCATAAAGGGTACCGCTGCCTTGACCTCTCTACCAATAGAGTCATCGTCTCCCGGCACGTCATCTTCGATGAAACGGCCTTCCCCTTTGCTGAGCGACATGGTCCTAGTGCTCCAGCAGACTTCCAGTTCCTGGATGATGATACTACTAACTCTGTGCTCCCTCCTATTGGACCGATGCACAAGTTTTTGTCTACAGGAACACCAGCCGTCACCACCAGCGCCCCTGCCGGTCCCTCTGAGACTATGCCTGGGGCGCCCTTGCCGGCTACCACCACCAGCGCCCCTGCCGGTCCCTCAGCGATTGTGCCTGGGACGCCTCTGCCGGCTACCGAAGATGCTGATGATCCACCGGCGCCCGCGCTCTACATCCCGCCTGTGTGACGGGCGCCGGGGTCACCGACCGCGCCACACGCGGCCACCAGGACTCCCTCTCCCGCGCCACACGCTGCCACGGCGCTGCCCAGCGTGCCTGGAGAGGCCTCTCCGGTCTACATCGTGCAGGCGCGGGACCCTCGCACGGGTTCCCACCTCTACGCTTGGATCGCTTCTTCACGCAGCACTACACGCGACGACTAGCTCCTCCCGTGGCTGCTGCTCCACCGACCGCACCTCTACCCAAGGGTGTCGTCGCTGTTACTCCAGTTGTGAACCAGCACGCCATGAGCACTCGGTCGAAGAGCGGCTATCGGATGCCTGCTGCCTATCATGCCGCTCCTCTCTCTGCGGTGCCGAAGACCTTTCGTAGTGCCCTTGCTGACCCCAATCGGTGAGCGGCTATGGAAGAAGAACACAGTGCTCTCCTGAAGAATCACACCTGGGACCTCGTGCCTCGTCCTTCTCGAGCCAACGTCGTGACTGGGAAGTGGATCTTCAAGCACAAATTTCAGTCTAATGGCTCCCTTGAGCGGTATAAGGTACGCTGGGTTCTCCGTGGCTTTACCCAGCGCCCCGGTGTTGACTTCGATGAGACTTTCAGTCCTGTCGTCAAGCCGGCCACAGTCCGTACGGTGCTCTCCTTGGCTCTCTCCCGCAGGTGGCCTATTCACCAGCTAGATGTGAAGAACGCCTTCCTCCATGGCAATTTGTCGGAGACTGTATATTGCCAGCAGCCATCTGGGTTCGAAGATCCAGCCCATCCGGACTTTGTCTGCCTCTTGAAGAAGTCCCTGTATGGCCTGAAGCAGGCTCCTCGTGCATGGTACAGCCGGATGGCCTCTTTCCTGCTGTCCATCGGGTTTGTTGAAGCCAAGTCAGACACCTCTCTGTTCGTCTACCAGCGTGGATCAGACACAGCCTACCTGTTGCTTTATGTGGATGATATTGTCCTCACAGTGTCCTCACCTAATCTCCTTCGGCAGATTATCTCAGCCCTTCAGCGAGAGTTTGCCATGAAAGATCTCGGTGAATTGCATCACTTCCTCGGCATGGAGGTTCAGCGCAGTGGTGATGGTCTCCTCCTCTCCCAGCGACAATACATGCTGGACATTCTGGATCGCGCTGGAATGACAGAGTGCAAGCCGTGCTCCACACCAGTTGACACCAATCCGAAGATTGTTGCAGCTGAGGGGGCCCCAGTGTCTGATGCTACAGACTTCCGCAGCCTTGCTGGCGCCCTCCAGTACCTGACGTTCACTCGGCTAGACATTGCGTATGCAGTCCAGCAGGTCTGTCTTCACATGCATGACCCACGTGAGCCTCACCTTGCAGCCTTGAAGCGGATTCTTCGCTACGTTCGAGGCACACTCCATCTTGGTCTCTTGCTGCGGCCGTCTTCTTCGACTGATCTCATCGTTTACACTGATGCTGACTAGGCTGGGTGTCCAGACACTCGCAAGTCCACCTCGGGCTATGCTGTGTTCCTTGGTGACAACCTTGTCTCCTGGTCCTCCAAGCGTCAGAACACCGTATCAAGATCAAGTGCTGAAGCCGAGTATCGCGCAGTGGCCAACGGAGTTGCAGAGGCCACCTGGCTGCGTCAGCTACTTCTAGAACTACACGCCCCTCTCAGGCGCGCCACACTGGTGTATTGTGACAACATCAGTGCAGTCTACATGACCTCCAATCTAGTTCAGCATCAGCGAACCAAGCACATCGAGATTGATCTTCACTTCGTCCGAGAACGAGTCGCCGTTGGTGATGTTCGAGTACTGCATGTTCCTACTTCCTCACAGAATGTGGATATCTTCACCAAAGGGCTGCCTTCCTCAGTGTTTACGGAGTTTAGGTCCAGTCTAAACGTGCAAAGTGGCTGACGTTTCGACTGAGGGGGAGTGTTAGAGTATAGGCGCCCTCTGGGCAGGCCATGAGCCAGGCGCTCAAGCCCATATGGCTGGGCTGCCAGTTGATTAGGATAGACATGATTGATTAGGCAAGGATCATCGTTGATTAGGTGTTTCTATAAACCCTATTGATCCTTGCCTATATATATGTAACCCATGTATTCAATGTCTATCAATCAATAATCCCGAGACCTAATTGCTCTCAGTCATATTTCCAAAGGTCTGAGGGATTGGTCCAGAAAGGTTGTTGTGAGCAAGATACAATTCTTCTAAACCACTTATGCGGGACGACTCTTCAGGAATCTTTCCTGAGAGCATGTTATCTGTTAAATTTAGCAGTATCAAGCCACGCATTGAACTAAAGGATGTGGGATGGCACCAAAGGAGTTACCATTCAATCGAAGCTTCATCATGCTTAAGCAGTTGCCAAGTGAATCAGGCAAAGGGCCAGATAAATTGTTCTCAGAGATATACAGATGTACAAGGTTTGTAAGACTTCCAACTTCTAGTGGGAGAGAACCAACGAAGTAATTATAGGACAAATAAAGATCATCTGTCAAGGATGACAGGTTGAAAATCTCTCTAGGCAAAGGGCCAGTAAACTTGTTATTGGACAAGCCAGCACCATTTAGTTGTTGCAAGTTGCCAAGGCTGGCTGGAAGTGGCCCCTCAAAGGTGTTCTTATATGCGAGCAGTATTTGTAATTGTGTTAGGTTGCCAGTGGCGGACCTACAGGGTATGCCGGGTGGTCCCCGGCATACCCTGGACCGGTGACAGTCACAGTATATAGGATATACTTCACGGTCTGCGCGCTCCAATTGGCTGTGGCTCCGTGCGCTAGGACGCTCGATGATTGGCAGACTCTTCGAAAACCGCCGCAGTCGCACATGCATGTCTCCGCTCGATTCGAGACTCCATCCATCAAGACGCGGACTCGCCGATGTTCAACAGACCCACAGACCACAGGCGATCCCTAATTCACTATCGTCGATCATCGATTGATCTTGCTTCCTGCGAGCAGCGCCGCAGCGGCAGTGCGGCGTCGTCTCGAATCCCGTCTGTCTCGTGATGCCGGCTGCCGCCCCTGCCCCGCTATTCCCCTGCCGGCCTACTACCGATGGCCTGTCCCGCTGCACGCACGGGCAACACGGCGGGACGGCGGTAGTCTCCGTTGTCTGCGTTTTCTTTTCCACGCCGGCACCGTGAAGACGTGAAGTGCTCAAGTGCAATTGTGCAAATTGATCTCACGCATAGAGATATCAGGTTTGTAATTGTTGCCGTGAATCATCGGTTTTTTTTTCTCTAAAAGAACTTGTTCACGCCGTGAAGACTTGAATCATTTACTTCTTTTCTAAAAAGAAAACTTGCATTCTTAATTACTTATGAATAATTATTTGTGTATTAGAAAGATTATCCATATCATTCATCGTTAGATTAGAGATTGTTTTACGGTTCGCCCAACATTAATATTAGAAGATAATATATCATGTGAGTTGTTATGATACAATTCTCTCATCGCTTTTTACATCGTGGTACCACCAATATACATATTCATTGAGCAAGATATTTTCTTCGAGGTAGATGAGGATAATATAATCGAGACATTAAGAAAGTGGCGGCAAAAAGTTGGATAAGTCATATGGTAAGTCACTTTTATGCCTTTATTTATGCTATAAACTATCAGTAATGGATTTGAACTATTTATATTGTAATTTGGTAAATTTAAATGCTACTCAGTGCCTATATAATGAATTACTCCCTCCGGTCCATTTTATCTAGCGCAATTTAGAATGACACGGTCTCCTAAATTACACTTTGACCATTCATTTGCTTTATATTATATTATTTATGCTTATAAACTTATTATCATTAGATAGTATAATTCCTTACAAATCTAATCATATAAAGTTCGTATTGTAATAGTTAAAAATTATTAGCCTAATTATTGGTTAAAGTTTTTAAAGTTTGAATCTTGATATGCGTGTGCGTTAAATAAAATAGACCGGAGGGAGTATGTTGCTAATTTACAATTGTTCCCCGAATTCGTAAATGGTTTTTAATGATTTGGTAAATGGTTTTTACCGAATTGTATATGAAAATATTTGTGCGGCATACCCTACGATAAAATCCTAGGTCCGCCACTGTAGGTTGCCGATTGAAGAAGGCAGATTTCCTGACAGGTTATTGTTTGAAAACTGCAAGAGTTTCAGGGCTGATAGCCTTCCAATGCTATCAGGCAAAACCCCAGAGAATTGGTTGTAGTCTAGCTTCAGTGCTTGTAGGCCAGCCAAATTGCCAATATTGTGTGGTATCTTACCAGAAATTTCATTCGCTGAGAGGTACTGCAACTGAAGCTGGGATGAAAAATTGGAGACGGAACTTGGCAGCTCACCACCAAGCATGTTGTACTGGAGGTTGAGGAGACGTAGGCGGGTGCAATTTCTAAAGGATGTGATGAACTCCCAGTCCTGGGCGCTGCTTGCCTCAAGCATGTTGCCGTCGAAAGTTAAGGTATCTGGACAAAGCTTTCCTATCCCTGGTGGTATGGTACCAGTGAGGCTGTTAACGCTGAGATGTAGCACATAGAGCATGGTTGCATTGCCAAGTGAAGATGGAACTCCTCCAGCGAAGTGGTTCATGTTCAGGAAGAGATATCTGAGCATGGGTAGGCCAGCCCCCATGTCAGATGGTAGTGTACCATGCATCGTGTTGTCAGACACCGCAAGCATTATCAGTGAGGACACGTTAAGGAGATCTGGAGGGATGGTGCCTGAGATATGGTTTCCTGCCACTATGAATGACTCGAGTCCATGCAAATTTAGCCCAAAATGTTAAGAATCGGTTTTGGATATGCGAATTGTATTCCGTGTTTGTTCAATTGAATCAATTCATTTGGATGTCAACTTGTTAGCTCATGTTTATTCCACCTCTCCTATGTTCTGTTCGCACGTGGGCACGTGGCGTCGCGACTAGTTATACATGTTAGATCGTTGATTTATTGCCTTCAATATGTCAATTTGGAAGTAAGCGGGTCTTACCACTTGTTGGCGTTTGGTTATAGCGAGTATTGATGCATGTGGTTCGAGATAGACAATTAGTGTGGTATTTGCTTAATGAAAACCGTGTTGTATATTTGATCACGTATGAAGCTCCTATGTCGAACAAGTTATTCTATAAAACTCAATGTTTATATTTTTAAATAGATTTACTATGAAAATCTATTTCTAATTAATTTAATGATATTTATTTTGCATCATAAAAATTTTTATTTTTCTTATATGTAAAAAAACTCAAATACGCAAAAGATTTGTGTATCATTATATTAAGTAGAGGAGTTTAAGCAAACATACCACACGCTTCTATCGAGTGCCGAAGGAGGTTGACCTAACACAACCATAACTGGACCATCCTACTAAAAGACCTCTTATTTCGATATTACATAAAAGAAAACAACTAGTACCGACGCAGCGGTGCGACCTAGGAGGTGGTCTTGCGTCTTCACAGCTGCCTGGACAAGCCCTTTTCAACGGCCGAGAAGAGCTCGTCCATCACCTCGGTGCTGGACGTAATCAGGTCGTCAAAGGCCTCAACTCCGATGCTTTTCTTATATGTATTTAATCAAACTATTTATTTAACCTAGGAAGTAAAGGTTTTTTTTTTGACGGAGTGAGTAACTATTTTTTATGAACTGTCGCTCAGAGCGTGCAGTAGACACTAGACAGTGTACAGTATACTTAACTTTGTGCGGCCCAGTCACCTATAAATTCTGCCACGTGCGACGCCAGTCCATCTGAGCAAGAATCTTTTCTTTTCTGATGAAAGCGCATGCATGCACAGGCGGAAGGCGCAGAAGCTGTGACCACACTCCGGTTCAGGCGTCCCAGCTGCTCCGCATGCATGCTCTGCTCCCATCTGACACAGCCACACGGGGAACCGGCACGACCACAGCTGGTCAAAACATGCGACCGATCTAGTTTGAGAGAACCAAAGTTTACGCCAGACATGAGCAAATAATGATCCTAGGTTCAAGTTCTCGTCAAGGCAAATTTTAGTGTCTATTTTTTCTTAATATAAAATGCTACCTAGTTTCTCCTACGTTGGTATTTTTTTAGCAAAGAATGGTCTTTAACATCAATGACATGTTATAGATCCTCTAGTTATAAATACTAAGCAATTTATCTGAGAGGAGAATTGTCCACGATAAGAGAGTATTTAGCCCACGTGCTCGTTCATTTGGTGAAGAATACTAAAAGAGTTCAGCTCTATCGGTTTGTAGTGTTGAGCAATCGATTGCTCGGAATTGCAATGTGGTTTCAGTAATATATAAAGCTCTTTTTTCCTTAAAAAATATTATTTATTATTTTTTAGGCATGTTTGAAATGCAGAAATGCAAAACAAAGGAATAGAGAAAAACACATGAATCAAATAGAGCGAAAAGTAGAAAACTACATGATTTGAAAACACATGAATAGAAACTTTAGGACTTTTGGATTGCAGGGAAACAAAAATATCACTTGTGCCCAGGAAGCAAGGTTTCGTGCTTGAGAACTTGAGAAAACATTATAGAAATTTTTTTCCTTTAGATTTCCTTGAATGCTCTTTCCCTATGTCTTGTGAAGCAAAGGTTACCCTTTCCTTTGGAAAGGAATGCAGGTTTCCTTTGTTCCAAACAATAAGTTGAGAAAACTTTCCTATGAGATTCATTCCTTTGTTTTTCCTTTGGAAATCCTCCATTCCAAACAGACCCTTAGAAATTCAACTTTTCTTGAAACTTTGCTTGAAAATGTGGGGCTTTTTTTTAAGAATACAACGTCGAAGCCTATAACATGCACGCACACTCACCCTAGGAACACATGTACGCAAACCCTACCCCTATGAGCATATCCGAAGAATTGAGCCGGCAGATCTCGAGATTCATGAAGTCAACACAGGCGTCTCGCTGTCGACGGGGACGTTGCCTACCACTGAAAGCATAGCGCCGTTAAATCCTAGAATAAATCCAGAAAAATGTAAGCACCCGTGCCAAGTCGAGATGACTTGAATCTGGGTGGCAGGTTTCTCCACAAGGAACACAACCAACTGATCTATGATCAATTCGCGAAAAGGTGGGGCCTTTGCAATGCGCAAAGCACCAACATCCTTGCTTAATAGGTTATGACCTGATCTAACTTGAAAGTTGGATAAACTAAAGATGAAGAAAAGATAAACTACAATTATTGAACATATGAGTGCACCTACAGAGAGTGATGCCAATTTGTTTCTGACATGGCATTACCCAATTTACCGACGCTCTACTAAGGTTCTTGTAACCAAGAGGCTACAAGCCCTTTTTTATTAAGGCAATAATATTTCCCCTCGTTTGACCATACTTACAAGAGAAACGAAGAGAACACAGAAAAAATAAATAAATATATAAACCAAACCAAACAAAAAGGGGTGCGTAAACTTTTTACCATGCATCATCACAGTAGAATCACATGGAGTCATGCGATTCACCTTTCACGCGCTGCTGAGTGCTCACTACTGTCAAGGTCGCATGCCAGGACAGTGCTTGCCTACTCTCTACTCCATCTACCACTCAAACAGCCTGGACCCAGGACACTGTTGCAACTGCTACCGTGCCAACAACGGTAAACATAGACAGGTTTGCCCCTCCTATTTCTTGGTATTTATTTATTGCACGAGGAATTTTCCTCACAAAAATGCTGCAAGCCTGCAACGTAGTGTCCTGGTGTGTGATTTATTATTTACATTTTTTTCTCTGATGGAAGCACTCGAAAAGGGTTTAAGTTATTTTTTGTACTGATGTATGTTGCATAAGCTAATTAAATTTGGTAATATTCATACAAATGGCCGTCTATTTTATCAGGTCAAATTCTTGTTCTTTTGGAATCCTCCTATTAGTCTATTTATCGATGCTAACAACAAAGACATGCTGTCGTCGTCCACTCATTTTTTTTAGCATGTCTTTGCCTTCGCAAGGCATGTTGTCATGGACTTGCTATGCTGAGATAGATACTGGAGTAGTACTAGAAACCAAGGTGATATTATGTTGATCCAGATGGAAACCAAATGGTGCCAGTTTTCTCTTTCAGATTAGAAGTTAGAATAGAAATATGAGGACACAAACTTTGGACGAGCATGTATACAAGACATGGACAAAAGGAAATACTTCTCTCCGTGTTCATTCGAATACTTGGTACTCAAACTCACCTTTTTTTGTTTGGTAAAAAACTTGTCAGCAAATCTTGTTTTTCCTTGTCTCCTTTGTGAACCCATGCGAAAAGTTAAATTTGCTCGGTGCTTCGAAACAACATGTTTGTTTCACGCCTGACATTGCCATGCCATGTCACACGTTAGTCGCGCTTCGATTTTGTTCGCCACACTTTCTTTGGCAACTACATTTTGTCTAGAATTAGGTATGCCAATGTTAGGCACCAACCAAAGTCTTTTCTAGAGATTTCATTCATATGCATCTATAATGCGCTAATGTGTATCGATAATAGGATAAAAATATATTACGGGAAAATTTTAAATAAGTGTATTGGTTTGTGTGTCTTGGACACAAGTATTTGAAAACAAAGTGAAGTATAAAGTTATATTTGGTTCATTTCTAATCCAAAGATAGCCATACTACAATTCTATGAGCAGCAAGAACCCAAGCCAGTGTTTGCTTCACAATTGACAACGTTTGGCAATCATAGCTCACCGTGCAACTTTGTAGTACAAAATTAGCACCACAAATCATCCACCAAACATTGACTACGCATGAGTGAAAATGTCTTTCCCATGGGTAAATACAAGAAAACTAGTCCTACGACATAAATTTTCAAGATATTCATCATGCCAGAAATTTCATATTTCACTCTCTAGAAGCATTTGGAAGAGCAAAATGTCATCATTTGGGGGGGGGGGGGTAAGCAATATTTTATATCTCTAGCTACAACATTTAATGAATGACATCTAAAATAGTCAATCATAGAGATAAACGAGGCTATAGTAAACTATAACGGCTAAATTATATATGGATACAAATATCTTCGATATGTCATAAACAGCTATAGCGGGCTATACTAGCAACATTAACACAAGGTTTTGGAATCTTGAGGATATGTCATAATATAAGAAGATTACTAGTCCTACACAAATTGTCAAGATATTCATCCTACCAGCTCTCTAGAAGCATTTGGAAGAGCAAAAATATCATCATTCATTCAGGGGTATTTTAGTTTCTCTTTTCAGTGGAGGGCAAACTCGTAATTTCTTTCCTCGTCTCTCTTGTGCTTTCCATTCTCAGGCACTCGCTAGTCGCTACCAAACTGTGGAGTCCCCTCTGCAGCAAGTTCTTTCGGCTCCCGGCACCACAGCCCCTCTTTCACCAACTCCAGGGTCCAGAGACATCCAACAGCAGGCGAGGGAAGCAAGGTACGCCCCACCCACCCGTTCCGGCAGCCAGCGGCGATGCAGCAGCAGATGTCCATGCCGCCGGCGCCCGCTGCGGCGGCGGCACCCCCGGCGGCCGGCATCACCACCGAGCAGATCCAAAAGGTACGAGCCGCCCCCACGCCTTCTTCGCCGTGCCTTGATTAAGTCCGTCGGCCGCCTCAGCTCGTTTCGCCAAGAAACGGACGAGTACTTCTCCTCCTCGCTCGGATGGCTACTGTGCCTGCCGTGCCTTCTCCTGGGCCTTCTCGGCCGCGCGCCGCCGACTCATCCATCTCACCCTTGCTCCCCATGGCGGCGCGTTTCGAGGGATTGATTTCAATCAAAGATTGGATCTTTTCGGCTGTTTGGTTAGGGCAAGATTGGGCGTCCTTGTACCTTTCCCATTTAGGGGTAATCGCAGATTGCTGGATTGAATGCTTTGGTCAATCGGTGGGTAGCAGTACTGTAATAGCAGATTCTTGGATCGAGAGCTTTATTCAATCAGTGAGTAACTGTAGTTTGGTGGCGTGCTTTGGCTGTTTGGAGTAGTTAGGTGCCGTGTTGCGGCGGTTTGAAGAGCTACTCTCACCTAATCAAATTTGGCTTAGAGCAATACAGGAGGTGGAGCCCCTTTGATGCTCTACGTTTGTGTTTAGTGCCTAATCATTGAACGCCTTTGGCACTACAATGTGTTACTTATATATCAATTTTAACTTTTGGCAAATGCCAAAAATGCGTGATGAACCATAATGTGTCATTGAGAGCCATTTTTATTTTTAGTATAATGGAAAAATGTGGGTAATATGCCTTTGAAATTTTAGCAAAGTCTAAGTGAGCAATGGGATCATGACATGCATTCCAATATCAGTTTTGAGTTTTGGTCAAAGGCCATATGAGCAATGACACTATAACTTGCCATTTAAATATTCAGTTTTGAATTTTTGGCAGAGGCTATGGCACTATAACTAGCCAGCCATGTGCCACAGGTTCTCAGCCTGTGCTTTTATTGCCCTGTGGTGGGGCGGCTAACTAGCCCTTGTTCCTCTACTATGCAGTTTGGCACTATAATTAGCCAGTCCTGTGCCATGTGGCACAGGTTCTAAGCCTGTGCTTACATTGCCCTGTGGTGGGGCAGCTAACTGGGCCCTTGGTCATCTGCCATGCAGTTTGGCACTTTGGCTTACCGGTCTGAAGTCACTTTTACTACGGGAAATTGCTAAAACTCATCTGCATTTGGGGTTTGTTTGGAGAACACCTACAAGTTCAATTTTCCCATTGTAACACTGGTTGTCTTCCTATGTGTCAAATTACCTCCTAAGGCTGTTGAAATGATATGCTGCTTGCGTGCATTCCAGCATGATATGGTGAATTGTAGTGTAACTTCGTGCATCTTTGTGACAATTCATTCTGACCTGCAACTCCTTTTTAATGAATTCTTCGAGATGAGCACCAAAGTGCATGAGTAGAGAGTGCAAACAATGGAGTGCTAGGTCAGATTAAATGTTATGGAGGTGCTATGAGCCACCCTAGAAGTCATCATGCCATGTTAGATGCCACCCAAGCAGCATGCCGTGTGGCCAATGGCGTTACGGGGTAAATACGTAGGAAGAGATGCAGGTGCTAGAATACAAAAACAAAAGTTGTAGGGTGGTTTTGACAAACCCCATATTTGCAGATGGGTTTTAGGAATTTCCCCTTTCTTAGCACGGTCGTCAGTCGATCATTGTCCAGCAACGCTCTTCTGTCAACCGTGCTTAATCATTCTTGGACAAAACTCTCTTTGCCATGGAATGTGGCCTGCTGGTATAATAATATCTGCTTTGACAGTCTTCCATTCACAGATAATGTGGTTTGTTAGGCTACACTATCTTGACCTGGTTACTAGCTGTGACATGCTAGCAATCATGTACTATCCTCTACAATGTGTTGGTGTCTGAAACTCGCAACCAAACTCTGGAATTAATGTACAATTAAGCTTGGCTTTCAAGAAGCTGAGCATAACTGCAGGAAAAATGGAAAATCAGTTTTCTAAACTTTTAAATGAAACCACTTGCACAATTCTTTCACAGAGAAGGTAAAGGGGTCGCTTCATGACTATGCATAAGCCAAACACTAGTCTATGTCATCATTCACTTATTAAAGTTTACTGACACAAACTGAATTTGCCTTTTGCAGTATTTGGACGAAAATAAGCAACTTATTTTGGCCATCCTGGAAAATCAGAACTTAGGAAAGTTGGCTGAATGTGCTCAGTAAGTATCTTTCTGAATTATTTTCTGGGATACCTCATTTTGCTGTACTAGTTTATCGTAGGTTGTCCTAAATTCTGATATAGTTGTGAGGTACCTCATTTTGCTGTACTAGTTTATATCTGTCAAATTGATAAGGCTGTTTGAATTAGTTTAACCGTATGCTGTCTAAAATTCTGATCTATTGATGTGCTAAGTCATTTTGCCGTCATTTTGCATACTACTTTCAGCTCTCAGTTGAGAAGGATACATGGACATTTTCGATTCGTACATTATTGATGCATTGAAACTTCAGAAGGACAAATGATATGTTTGTAATATGTACTTTCAATCTTATTCATGACTTAACGTCTTATATGTAATTGCTATCATATTCACAATGTATTTTCAATAACATTATATCTTGCATTCTGTGGACTTCTAGGTATCAAGCTCAACTTCAAAAGAACCTCTTGTACCTGGCTGCGATTGCTGATGCCCAACCCCAGCCACCACAAAACCCTGCAGGTCGCCCTCAGGTTAGCTCTGTTAAAATCAGTAACCTTTCAGTTGCTGCTCTTTGCTTAAGTCACCTAAATTTTCATTTCTTTGCATACAGATGATGCAACCTGGTATAGTGCCAGGTGCGGGGCATTACATGTCACAAGTACCAATGTTCCCTCCAAGAACTCCATTAACCCCACAGCAGATGCAAGAGCAGCAGCAGCAACAGCTTCAGCAGCAGCAAGCGCAGGCTCTTACATTCCCTGGACAGATGGTCATGAGACCAGCTACCATCAATGGCATGCAGCAGCCTATGCAGGCTGACCCTGCCCGGGCAGCGGAGCTGCAGCAGCCACCACCTGTCCCAGCTGACGGGCGAGTAAGCAAGCAGCAGGACACAACGGCTGGCGTGAGCTCAGAGCCTTCTGCCAATGAGAGCCACAAGACCACAACTGGAGCAGATAGTGAGGCAGGTGGTGACGTTGCAGAGAAATCCTAAGTTGAGCAGCCTGGGCAGGGCGAAAATAATGCCTTGTATACTAGCAACGAAACAAAAGGACTCTTGAATGACAACTACTAGTCCTTACCAGTTTACTGTGTGGTTTAGATGGTCAGTCTCATCGATTGATGTAGAACAAAGTTTAGATTGGTGGTGTAATCTGTCCAAGATTGATACTGCGTTCTTACATTGCTGTAGCCATTACGGAATGATTTCATATAAGCCTGTTGCCCTAGCGGATTTCACCTATGTTTATGAGCTGATGTAACTTGGCAAGTAAAACTGGTTCGCAGTTGCTTTTTACATACAGGTCACTAATGTATGTATCTGTGACATGTTGATTGTTGAGCTGTGAATTGTCACAGTTTTAATGCAACAGTGAGATACATCGGCTGCAGTATGTATGGCAATTCTGCAATACAAAGTTAACAGAGGGTTTTTTTTCAATCGAATAAACCATGCTCCATGTTCATTTTCCGAACTACCAAAAGGAAGCATGTGTTCGTTTTCCAAACTACCAAAAGGAAACATGTCAGTGCTTGTTATGTTCGGCAAAGTCTATGAGAGGAGGGCTCAGCGTCGTGGCTGAACCAGACCAAGTAGGGTCCCTGGTTGGGCGCTGAGCTATCCAGTAGTTATCACATCCTAGTATCTAGGATAGTTATCTATTTAATTTGTTATTTACTTAAGTTAGTTATGAGTTGGTTAGGACTGCTTGTATAAGTATTGAACTCTTGTTAATGAAAAGGATAGCCTGGGATTGAGATATTATATCTCCCTTGGGCGCCCAGCCCTGTTACTGTTCACGTCATCCTATTGCCGCCTTCATCTAATCTGCAACCCTAGCGCCGGCCACGGCGCCTCCTGTGCGCAAGCGAGCCTTCAAGCCTCGCCCTCCCATCCTCCATCGCTACAACCTTCGTAGCTTGAGCTCTCGCAACCTAAGCGCTAACAATCTGGTATCAGAGACCATGTCGTCCTCTGGTGCAGTCACCACCGCTGTTTCCGCCAGCCCCATCGCTCCATCGGCGGCCGTGCCCACCTCCGGCATCTCAGCACCGCCGCCGTCGGCACCCACCATCGAAGAAAGTCTGGCTGCCCTAACAACAGCGTTCCAGGGCATGCAACGCCAGATGGGTGAAGTTTGCCTTCGTCTGGCCGCCGTCGAAAACTGGCCTGGCCCCTCCGCGGCCCCGGCTTTGCCCTATTCGCAGCCCCTGCTGCTCGGCATGCCAGGGTATGGAGGCCTCTCGGCGAGCGGGCCAGTCGTCTCCGAGTTACTGCCCACACCTTCAACATCACCGATTACGGCGGGGACGCCGTCACTGGGGGCGACCTCGGCGGCCTTGGGAGTGGTGGCGTCACAACAGCCGCTGCCCGGCTTGCCCATCCAGTCCATCCCCTTCCCGCACTCCCCGTCGCCGTTGCCGTCAATGTCTTCCATCTTGCACGGCCCCGTCATGTCTTCGTCGACGATTGTGCATCATGATCCACCGCACCGCTCCCACGGGCGTCACCATCCAGAAGATCACGGGGAAAGCCATGGCATCCCCAAATTCCACAAGCTTTCTTTTCCAACCTATGATGGTAAGGAGGACCCGCTCGGTTGGCTGAACCGCTGCGAGTCTTTCTTCCGGGGACAGCTTACTCGCGAGGAGGACAAGGTCTGGCTCGCCTCCTTCCACATGACCGGGAGTGCACAGCAGTGGTACTACGTGTTGGAGCGCGACGCAGGGCAGCCGTCGTGGGAGAACTTTCGGCTGCTCTAACACCAGCGTTTTGGACCGGCCCTGTCAACTAATCACTTGGCCGATCTCGCTCGTCTTCCGTTCGGCGCTTCCGTGGATGCCTACATGGACGCTTTTCAGGCACGGCTGGCGCACGCGGGCAATCTAGTACCGCTGCAACAGGCACAGCTATTCACGGGAGGCTTACCAGAGCACATCCGGGTTGACGTCGAGCTACACGACTCGCAGGACTTGCACCGTGCTATGCGCCTGGCCCGTGCTTATGAGCGCCGGAACTCTTCCAAGGTTCTGGCCCTTCCAGCCCCGCCCCAACGCCCTCCGCGTCGCATATCCTCGGGGCAGGCCAGCGGGGCATCCTCAGCCACCGCGTCATCAGTGCAGTCGTCAAACCGGCCTTTCAAGTACTTGACGCCGGCTGAGATGGCGGAGCGCCGTAAACAGGGCCTGTGCTACAATTGTGATGAGCCATATGTCCAAGGTCACAAGTACGCTCGTCTTTTCTTCCTGGAAGCTGCAGATTACACTGTCCAAGAACCGCCGGAGTCGGATGATGAGGACCCCGACGCTGATGCTGCAGCCAAAACTCCATCTATTTCTCTAGCAGCCATTGCTGGCGTCCGCACGGAGGACACCATGCAAGTATATGTACAGCTCGGCGGCGTACAGTGCCTGGCGCTGCAAGATTCTGGCTCCACACACAATTTTGTCAGCGGGTCTGTTGCTCGCCGCGTTGGCCTGCAGTTTCAGCCGTGTCCAGGTGCTGGTGTCACGGTGGCCAATGGGGATCGCGTCGCCTGCCGTGGCCTCGTACGTGACGTCGGCATTCGGATCGCGAATGAAGTCTTTTCCGTGGATTGCTACTCCATTCCATTGGACCGGTGGGACATGGTGCTTGGCGTCTCCTTCCTGCGCACTCTTGGGCCAATATTGTGGGACTTCGACGACTTGTGTATGGCTTTCACGCGTGGAGATCATCGTGTGTTTTGGCGGGGCGTGGGCTCCACCCGCCATGACGTACAGTCTACTCACCTATACTCGGTTCGCACAGATGAGCAGTCCGTCCTTGCCAGGCTGCTCGACTCATTCGAGGATGTTTTTGCGGAACCAACGGGGCTTCCACCGGCGCGTCCTTGCGATCACAGGATCTCGTCACCGCGCGCTGGAGTTTGCAGTTGGCGATTGGGTTTGGCTCCGTCTTCTTCATCGTCCGGCCCAGTCTTTGGTGGCTGGTCCGCTTGGGAAGCTACAGCCCCGGTTCGCGGGGCCTTTCCGCGTGCTGGAGCGGATTGGTACGGTGGCCTACCGTTTGGAGCTGCCTGACGGAGCTCGGATTCATGATGTCTTTCACGTCGGCGTCCTCAAGCCGTTCCGGGGTGATTCGCCACCGACGTCTCCTCCGCTTCTGCCGCCTATGCGTCATGGGCGGTTGCTGTTGGAGCCTGCTCGTGCTCTTCGTGCCCAGCGACGGCGTGGCGAGTGGCATGTCCTCATTCAGTGGATGCATCTACCGGAAGCTGACGCTACCTGGGAGCCGCTTGATGATTTCTGTGCTCGCTTTCCCTCCTTTCAGCTCGAGGACGAGCTGTTCGTCGAGGGGGGGAGAGATGTTATGTTCGGCAAAGTCTATGAGAGGAGGGCTCAGCGTCGTGGCTGAACCAGACCAAGTAGGGTCCCTGGTTGGGCGCTGAGCTATCCAGTAGTTATCACATCCTAGTATCTAGGATAGTTATCTATTTAATTTGTTATTTACTTAAGTTAGTTATGAGTTGGTTAGGACTGCTTGTATAAGTATTGGACTCTTGTTAATGAAAAGGATAGCCTGGGATTGAGATATTATATCTCCCTTGGGCGCCCAGCCCTGTTACTGTTCACGTCATCCTATTGCCGCCTTCATCTAATCTGCAACCCTAGCGCCGGCCACGGCGCCTCCTGTGCGCAAGTGAGCCTTCAAGCCTTGCCCTCCCACCCTCCATCGCTACAACCTTCATAGCTTGAGCTCTCGCAACCTAAGCGCTAACAGTGCTCCATATTCATTTTCCAAACTACAGATAGGAAGCATGTCAATATATTCAATCATTCAGGTAGACAAATATTTATCAATAAATAGATGACATGTTTCCTTCACAATAATGTCCCATTCATTTTCCAAACTATCAAAAGGAAGCATGTCAATACATTCAATCATTCAGGTACACAAATATTGATCAATACATAGATGACATGTTTCCTTGACAATAATGTCGACGGGCAACGAAAAACAAAATGAAACGAAGCATAACAGAGGAGAGAGAAAACATGTTCCATGTTCATTTTCCAAACCACCAAAAGGATTTTCCAAACGTGCACCATGTTCATTTCAATACATTCACTTGTACAGGGCTTCAAATATTTATCAATACATAGATGACATGTTTCCTTTCTTGACAACAATGTCGATGGGCAACCAAAAACAAAATGAAATAAAACACTGAACAACTTTTCAATTCCAGTACATTGCAAAATCAGGCCTCTAGCATCGATTCCTTTAACTTGCCTTCGATTGGGAGTACTGGAAATCAGAGGCCTTTTTCCAACCATTTATGAAATGCAAGCCATTTGTGAGATGAATAGCCATTGGTTTCTCTCCTTGAGATAAAACCCTATTGCCGTCGCCGCTTTCTTGTAACATCCTTTGGGAACTTGAGCGGGGCTGGAAGAGTCATGACACTGCCCTTAAAAGTACCTTCTGACACAGATTTGCACCCCAAATGGTCATAATATGGTTTAAGCTTTTGGCGGGTCATTTTAAGGTCCTCACATATGTCGTTAGGATTAGATCTGAAGTCATCGGCAAAAAGTGTTAGGACCAATATGTAGTTGATCAGAAGCTCATTTTTCTCTGTTGACATGACACTAGACCCTGGTTCCGTAAACATCAGCAACAGCCTGCGATATACAGCCTGCGGGGTTGCTGGTCCACGGTTTGTCTGGTTTTCATTTCTTTCTTTCCGTTGGCGCTTGGACATGGAGCCATTCCGTGCCAATAAAGATAGGAGATGCTGGATGTAGGACAGTATCCAAGCAAACCGCTCTTTATCTTCACCCTAAAATAATGCAAGGGAAAAGTAGCTTCTTTTAGAAACAAGTGGAAAAGATCCATAAACACACTGTACTATAACAAAATAAAAAATGGCATAAGAGCAACAATTGTCTGCCATCATTTTGGCAGCCAAACTGTCACTTCCTAAAGAGAGGCACACAGAGAGCAGTGCCATTCAACTTGTCATCATTTTAGTAGTAATGGTGTCTGCTATACTGCTATCAGAATGATACACAAGTAAAAAGTCATGCTAAGAATCAATTATAAACTGTCACAAGTTCCATGAGAAGAAAAACAAAGGTACTTTAAATTACCACAAGAATGTTTGTCATTTAACGGTGTCTCACCAGAGTTACCATTACCATTAAATTACGCAACACCTTAAACTATATGCCTTCCTATAGAAGAACTCAAGCATACAGAAAAGTGTAACTAATCACCTGAAGCTCGTTCAACTTGTGCACACGTTTTGAGACAAAACCCCCATAGCCTTTTGAGGAAAATTCTCCTGATTCAAAATGATCGATAATTTGTAAAAGGTGTTGCCGCATACTCTTTGGAATAATCTCATCCAAAAGATATGCCTTTTCTGATGTATCTGCGGTAGGATCATAAGGTGGAATGTTCCGAGTAAGTACTGGTTCCTGACTATCAATGGTGTTGGCAGCAGTCTCTGATCCTCCAAGGTCAATGTCCTCAAAAGCAGAAGGATCATTCCTTTGTTCATTTAACGATCTCCACTTATTGTCCTGCAAAGATTATAAGCTTCAACCAAATTTTCTTTTTAACTTTTCTAAATTGCAAGGAATGCTGCAAGTACCTCTGCAGCTCACGAAAATAAATTTGACCAGTGTACAATGGAAATTATTATGATCATCTCAAGATAAACCTGCAATTCAGCTTTTTGTTTAAGACAATGGTATAACTACAAAATATCTCCCTGTTATCATACAGATTCAAATACAAAACTAAAGGAAATCATACTGGCTCCATGACAGTTAATAATGAGTTCTGCTCAACAAATCTAATCTGTAACTGTGTCATGAACATCATCTAAAAAAAACTATTTCCTAAAAAAAATAAGCAAACAGGGGCACAGAATAGTGGCATTGTCATCTCTTTCGTTTCATATAGTCTTGCAACTGTATATCTCAAGCTCACACTCTGGTTACAATTCTGATACATATAATCAACAGCGCGCTAGTAAACCTAGACACACACATACCTTGTCCCTGTCCATCTTGGTTCCATACATCATGGTCAAATCTTGAGCCTTCAATTCATCATTTCCTGCAGCTGAAGCAGCTTCTGATGCCACCTCAGAGTGCTGCGAATGTGCTGGGCGCTGCACTTCAAGATGTGGCTCTATCCTCAGAATCTGTTAGAGAGTACAAACATCAAGAATAACTTTACACACCGATATCCTCAATGCCTCATGCCATTTGCACAGAAATGTTTCTTAGCCCTTTTAAAATGTATGCTACTCTTATGATTGGAATGGCAATCACAACAGCAGCTTACATTCCAATGCAAGTGAAAAAAAAAATCAGAACAGGAGATTGAAGCTTTAGTGCGACTCTGCTAAAATCCTAACTACGCAGGTAATGTCACAACACCAGTAATGCCCATCCAATTGCAACTTTCCGTTGCATAATTAGACAGCAGAGAATGCTTACAGTACTTAAAAAACTGAGATTGCTTCATTAAACAGATAAAATTTCACATATATGTGTGATAAAAACCCGTTTCCTGTAAGCTAAAATTGCAACTCAAGTGCAACCATTACAAGGGTGGGTCAAAATTTTGGTCCTCACCTTCTTGGCAGCAATGGGAACGACCCTGAGGGTGCCGGAGGCCTTGTCAAGGACGCCGAGCGCATACTCGCAGAGCTGCGGCGCGGCGGCCTCACCGGCATAGCTCCGGCCGACGAAGTCGGGTCCGCCGCCGGGGCTCCGGACCACGAGGTCCACCCAGGTGGGGTGCTTCTCGTGCCGGAAGAGCCGGGTGCGGGGGGAAGACTCCGCCCCCGCGGCGGCGGCGGCGGCGGCGAGGGGGTCGTAGCCGGAGGGGAAGTAGCCGACCACGGGGGCGGCAGCGGCGTAGGAGGAACCGCCCGTGAGGGAGGCGTCGACGGTGACATTGGTGGGGGCTTCATCGGTGGGGGCGTCGACGGTGACATCGGTGGGGGCTTCATCGGTTGGGGTGTCGACGGTGACATTGGTGGGGGCTTCATCGGTGGGCGCGTCGACGGTGACATTGGTGGGGGCTTCATCCGTAGGGGCGTCGACGGTGACATTGGTGGGGGCTTTGTCGGTGGCCTTGTGCTTCTTGGAGTGCTTCTTCTTCTTCTTCTCGGTGGAGGCGGAGGCGGGCGTGGATAGGGTTTCGGCGTCCGCCATTGGTGACGGCTCTAGGGTTTTGGAGCAAGTGAGCCCGTGAGCAAATGGGCCTTCCAGCTTATGAGAATTGCAAGTTTTTGCACACAGGCCCTCCGCAATGTCTTCATTTACAATCTAGATTTTCCCTAGATTAATGTGATACTATACTTAACAATCTATAACCAATATTTTTGAGAAATGCATCAATAGGCAAACTCTATTCCCTTATTCATCCTTATTATACTTATATTTTGGACAGTTCCCTGTTATTATTTTTCTTCTCTCTTACTCACAAAACATATTTCCTCTGATCTAGTTTATAAGGTATATTTCCACGTAAGTCAAGAGTCAAACTTTGTAATCTTTAACCAGTAACTTGTAACTTGGCTAACAACTTTTAATTATTGTAATACAAACTTGATAGTATTAGATTTATAATCAAATGTACTATACAATAATCATAAATAATATAATATATAATAAATAAATGGTCAAAGTATAATTTAAAAGAACGTATCACGTCATAAGATGCCTTGTAAACTAGACCAAAGGCCTGAGGGAGTATTGTTTAGGACATGAGTTTGATCAAATCTTTATAAACTACGACATTAATTACTTTTAAATTGTTTTGTTTAGAAACATGTTAAAGTCGTCACAAAATCTATTCCAAAAAATATTATTAGTCAAAGACATGCATCGAAGACCATACACTAATAAATATACTAACAGGAGGAAGTAAATAAAATAATTTGAGATACTAGCAACGATAAGAAAGTTTTAATTAGCAGAAAATAGTGATTCTTTTCACACATGCGCATAGCTGCAGCTAAAATTGCAGCTCTGGGCTCTGTGCCTCTGGCTACATAGCAGCCATAGCTGTATATACTATTGAAAACTCGCAGGCATAGCAAAGATGACATATAGACATAGCTGATACATACCAATTTTCAGTTACCGGATGCACCTACGGTCAATGCAACATGTTATTGCCAGAATGGTGTACGAGTCAACCACTAGCATATCTGCATATGAACAGCTGACTCTCTATTGCATTATTGAATTGCTCTTGTACAAATTACATCGATACCACAATTACATCAAGGATGAAACAAAAAGGGGCCAGGGGGGGGTTGCAGCTCCACTATCAGATCCCTCCATTCAGTAAATTATATAACTTCAGTTACAGGACATGGAGGTATGATTTCCAGTCCTATGATCGACAACGACAACGACAACAGGAGTCACAAAAAATAGCTACATTGCTCCTGCCACCTCATCAGCATATACAGACCGTGAGTCATCTATTATGATCCTATATATACAATTTCGATCTTGCAGGAGCTTATATCAGGAGCAGAGCATCCACATGTAGCCAACCAACAATTGGCCTGCAGAGTCAGGTGGCCAATGCACCGAACATGTTAGACACAAGCCCATGAAGGGAAAAACGAAGTAGCACAAAATTAGGTGAAATGAAATACCTCAGGGTGCTACCTTCACCATGGTTGCCTTCTCATGATCACTACGGCGCATCAAAAAATTACTGCAGTGCTGTTGTGCAGACTTGACTTGTACCTCACAAATCAACATCAGGCAATGGCATCTTCCAGTAGTTCCAAGCATTGTAGTCCTCCTGAATTGACCAAGAACTTGTCGTCAGGATAAGAAGCAATTTAAAATGAAAGAGAGTAAGTACACTTGAACTGCTGGCAAATATTAAGGGAACGCTGACCTGCTCAGACGATGACAATATTGGAGGGAACATCCCATGGACAAGAGCATGCAAGGATGTGTATGACTTTGTATCAACCCGTCGATTCACTGCAACTTCACCCTGCATCAAAGGAAAATTTTAACACGAATTCTCTAAATGCTCCGACTGGCTGAACTCCAGCACAGCTATGCAGATAGAAATGTTCACAGGAGGGAAACTAGTGATTTCTGTCTTAAATTCTTACCTTGGGGTTTATTATGAAGATCTTGCCCATAGGAATACCAACCTTGAGGTAGCTAAGCTCATCTGTATCTCTATTTCCAAATCCAGCATAAAATGGATTTGAGTCGTGTGGAAATAAATCTTTGATAGCCTGTAAAGGACAGAGAAATCATCAATAGAACATCAAAGAAGCGAAGAAGCCTTCTTTATGTGTGCACTAAGCCGCTAGGGAGTACTCACCTCTAGACATGAAATCTTGAATTCATGCGGAGCTCTTCTGATGACTACAAACCAATGTCAGAAAACATTAGCATCACTCAAACATATAGCTAATATAAAGTAGTCAACAGAGACACTCCCTCCGTTTCTTCTTATTAGGCGTGTCAGGATTTAAGAAAGTCTTTTGGTCCTGGCAGACCATTAATTTCTTGTACTAGCAACTACTACAAAGCAACATCTTAATAAAAGGCATGTGAATGTACAAATATGTCAATACATCTTCTGTACACTAAATGTACAAATGTTTTGACTAATTGATGGTCGAAGCTTAGATTTTTTGCTTTTTTTTAATTCTAATATGCCTTACATTTTGAAAAGGAGGGAATACTTTTTATGTCAACATGATCGTATTATGAGCACTTATCATAGACCTGCTAAAAACAATGGTTGAGGGGGGTCCAAAACCAAAAAGAGTGGTGATTTTGTTATTCAGAAATGTTATGCTTACCAAACACTGAGTTTATTAGAAGGTAGCAACACCCAGTTTACTCATGTGAACCCAAGTTAATATTAGAGGTAATGAGTGCAACATTTTTCACAGTGGAGATAAGTAATTTTGTGTCTTCTACTCTTTTTGCTCACTGACAATTAACTGAATAGAAAATAGCGAAAATATCAGGATGTGCTCACCTTCTCTGTAAAGTGATGGGAAGAGACCATCTGGAGATATAACAACAGGGCCATCAGGAAGTGCTTTGCCGTCCTGAAATCAAAATATACATGAGGGAATAAGAAAGATGGGCACCAGGTTCTATTTATTAGTTTCGCTGTAGCTGGGTCTTTGTGAATGTGTGACATGACCAGGCCTGTGTTATTGTTACGTGATTGGGCATAACAGAATTCATGGCTGCTTGTGTACCACGCCACAAACAGTTTGAGAAGGTAGAAGATTAACTAGGACTAAGGACTGAATTTAGAAGTACCTGCTTTAGGTTGAAAAGAAACTGTCTTGTAATGTGGGCTTGTGAAATAGCGCGTGCACTCAGAAATAGAAGCTGATATCCATTTTCCTGTGGATGCAAGCAACAAGATAACAAGAACAAATCCAAGTCAAAAAACATTCACTGATGGCATTCTTGAGACTTGAATGATGTTCCAAAGTCAAAAAAAAAAAAGACTCAATCAACTGCTATGGCACAACTAGATCTGGAAGTGTTGAAAATTCATTTATTTTGTTACAAGCATGAGTAGCATGAATACCTTTCTATGGCACGACTAGATCTGGTAGTGAAATTGAAAATTGCTTTATTTTGTTACAAGCATGAGTAGCATGAATACCTTTATTGCAGAAAACAAATGAGCAACTCCATTTTGGGACCAATCAACTCCAACTAGTGGCATGAATTGCCCAAGAACATCAGACCTACAATTATATGACAAAACATAAACATTTGTAATATGCATTAGTTGGTGGTATGAATCAGATTTCCCATATTGTTTAATGATAAAACTTAGTTGTATTTAATTCATTTATCTTCCTCTTTTTTGCTCCCTTACAAATAAAGATTTTTCAACAAAGAGAAATTAAGAATCATGGGTTAACAGAACAATATATGTATAACTGTGTATCATTTTTTTTTCTCGAATACGCATGAGAGCTGCTTATCATTGCATTACGAAGAAGAAATTGGTTTAAACTTATAATTACATACACAACACAACCAAAGAATATGTGTATCATTTGAAAGGTGGAATAACCGACACTCCTGACAATCAAGTCTCCAAACAATAATAATTAAACATTAAAACATATGTTTGATTGCTAGTTTTGCAACTTACTTGGTGATAGTTCCATCCACATCAGATATTACAATGCGTGTATTCCATTTCCATAGATATATGTGGCAATCAACCTGTTAAAGAAAAAGATGGGAGGATGAGAAATGCAACTTAGTGAAACTTGAAATAGATCAAGTGAAACTAACCTGCTGTTTCCCAACAATTGCAGTTGAGAAAGTAAATGTTACCACGTTCCTTCCCTCTCTGAGATCAAGAGATGCAAGCTCCTCAGATGTCGGAGTGAGTGATCGCACCTTCCTCTCAATCCTCTTTCCCCTGGATTTATTCCTTTCTCTATCTAGTTCTTTAACAGGTGTGGATTCTTTAGGAGTGGATACAGAAGTCTCAACAGTACTTTCACAAACTGGTTGGATAGCACTAATAGTCCTTGTTCGTCTGAAACTAAATGGCCAGATTCTCCAGCTGCCACCTGGAGCTTCACTTTGCTCAACTCGCTCCACCTTTATCATTCCTTTGGGTTCAAAAACTTGTTCCTCACTGAAAGAAATCATACCAAGCACTATAGGCGCAGCAGCATCCCAGGGAAAATAGCGGCCAGCAATCCTAACAACTAGTTTGTTGTTTCGCATCAGTGATTGCTTCATGTAACGGAACTTCTCTAAGGTTATCTTCTCAGAATCAAATGCACTGCAAGCAGCATCCTCCCCCATGCCTTCAGATAACAGGTGCCTGCATAGTGATAATTCTGCAAAAATGGCACAGATAGAGATTATCATTGTTGTCAAGTTACTTCAGTAGTTCAGTAACACACTATTCAGACATTGCACAATCACAAAAACTGCAACAAAACTAGCAAAACAATCCACCAAATCTGTCTTTATCAAAGTTTCACTAGTCAATTAGCACAACTAAATTATAGGGGAATTTTTTGAACAGTATCAAGCTCCGCAAGATAAAGACCGTTATAACTTACTAGTGTTAAAACAACTATAAATGTTAGTCCCGGCAAAAAGAAAATAACTCACCTGCAAAAGGGATGAATGCATCAACTTTCAGGTCATCAGCATGCTTGCCATCAGGTGCTACATTGCTGGTAACCTCAGGTGGGCTGGTATTTTCTTCTGAATCACCAATAACTTCTGATTTCTGCTCAAGAAAAGCAGAATTCGTGCTCTTGACTGGGTCAACCCCATTATTTTCAGCATTTGATGTGCTCTTGACTGGGTCAATCCCATTATTTTCAGCATTTGATTGTAGTGAGCGGCTTAGCTGAAAAATATCAGACCTTTCAAGATCATGTATATGAGAACGGAGATTTGGTAAAGATTTAGCCTCTATGTTACTATCTCCTGACTGGAAGTCAATTGCAGGAATAGAAACAGGGCTAGTCACAGGCTTTAATGAATCAGAACAGTTCTCCAAGTCATTTGCAAGAGCTACATCACCTCCTTCCTGTTTCTCTGTGTCACAATCAGATTCGTCATGTTCTACTTCACCAGTTGTTTTGTTAGCCACCATGTCATCCATGGCCTTTCTATCTGCAAAATTTTCAGTATCACTAAATTGAAACTGAATTTCTTCTGTATATTCAGAGAATGATACAACTGGTTCTGCTTCTTCATCAAGCTCAGCTGTAGCCTCAGGCGCAACACCAACTTCATCTCCAATCACAGAACTAGATTTGTTTGTGTCATCTTCTAGTTTTGTGTTTTGCACTTCAACACTAACCAAACTGGAAAATTCAACAGCAGTTGGTGAGCCCTCTACTTCTATTTTATTAGAAAAAACAGCTGGCTCAGCAATGCATTCTGTCAGTCCATCTTCCATTGAGGTCTGAATAACAGAAACAACAAGCTCCCTGCTGCATGCTTCATTTTCCACAATTGAGTTCTTTGTTACATCTTCAGGACCAATGTCAGGCTCATAACTTGGTGTCCCTACAACACTAGAAGAAACATGCTGACAAGCTAAATCATGAGCTGCGTCTGCACGGGAAAGGGAAACACTGTCTGTAGATACATCCATATCTGGACCATTCTCTTCCGAGATTTCGGGAGCAGGATTTTCTAAGATAAAAGCTTCACATTCTTGAACAGCTACATTAACTAAGTCCTTTTTGTTGCTGGGAGCGCCATAGCATACTAAAGAACTTTCCTCAGGAATTAGCTTTTCTGTGCTCACATCAGAGATACTAGAGTGCTCCTCATGTTGTACACTGTCAGACTGTGAGATATCGGAAGCATCATGAACTGTGTCATCCAAAATACAGGACACAGCATATGAACTCTCCACAGTCTCAGAACTGCTGAGAATAACTACTTTCTCTTGAACTGCATCTAGTGAGCCCTCCACAGTCTCAGAACTGCTGAGGATAACTATTTTCTCTTGAACTGCATCCTGTGCAGAAGGGATCAATGAAACCTCATGCCTTTCAGCTGATATATCTGTGGTGCCATAATTTTGGTAATTAGAATCTGTAAAATTTTGGTTAGCTCCATAAGAATCAACAGTAACAACCTCAGAAACCACCTCACTCTTACCACTTGTAATGTCTGTCTCAACAACATGGATTTCAAAAATGCCATTGGAAACAACCTCCTCTGTATGTGTCTCCCTTCCAGCAACATCTTCAACATCATGCAGCAACTCATCTTGAGTATCGACAGACTGATGTGTAAGTTTATCTGTTCCCAAATCATTTGACAAAGATTCTGACCCATGTTGATGTGTGATTGAAGTGATATTATCAGTGACGTCGCTACTCTCACGCATGTGTATCTCAACCTGCTCTGTATGTGTCTCCCTTCCAGCGACATCTTCAACATCATGCAGCAAATCATCTTGAGTATCGACAGGCTGATGTGTAAGTTTATCTGTTCCCAGACCATTTGACAAAGGCTCTGACCCATGTTGATGTGTGGTTGAAGTGATATTATCAGTGAAGTCGCTACTCTCACGCGTGTGTATCTCAAACACCTCTTTCTTCACAATAGTGGCTTGTAAACACTGATCAGTTTCATCTGCTGAACTGTTTCTTCCTCCACGAGGGCTACATAAGTTGCAGTGAGCATTGTCGCAGTTACAGTAGATCTCTTTCCCATGATCCAAGCTATGTTCTGGAAACACAGGTTTTGAGGTTTCCACCTGATCATTGTTGCTAACTTCTGCCAAATTGCTCTTGGAAAGTTCATCATTTGAACCATTAGGTTTTGAGGTTTCCATCTGATCATTGTTGCTAAATTCTGCCAAATTGCTCTTGGAAGGCTCATCATTTGAACCATTAGTTTTTGAACTCCGTGGGAGATTTGTTGACCACTTGGTATCAAGGAGTTCCGCAGCAATCTCTGCTCGCTCCAACGAACTCACCCTATCCACAGCATGGGCATTGTTCTTACCTGATTTCCGACCAAACATCCTTTCAAGTATGGTGGTCCGCCTCAAGGCAGTCCTTGCAAGAATCTTGCCCTCACTGACATCAGCTTCCATCGTCGAGCTATCACATGAAGTGCTCTTTGACTTCCTCAGCTGAGCCTGAGCTTCCTGGATCGGCACTTCCCGCTCATCTCCCGACGAGGCGGGGGAGACGATGAACTCCCCTTCCTCGCCGCCATTCGGGTCCGCGCTCCTGAGGAAGTAGGCCTCGCCATTGCTGTCCAGGTACATGTGGAACCCCACCTTGACACCATTGACGGAGATGTCGACCACCTTCTCCCTCGACTTGAGCACCCCCTGGAACTTGCCAAAGCGCACGTACCACGGCGAGCTCTTGAAGCTGCCGTCCTGCTGCTGCACAACGACGATGTCGACAGCGCCGCCGAACGGGTGGAACGGGCCAGACACAGAGTACACGCTGCGGGAGATGAGGCTGCCCACCTTCCCCACGGCATACATCTTGTGCGCTGAGCCGACCAACGACGAGCCGGTCCCCGATAGCACAGACCATCAAGCCATGGGATCCTTGACCCCCCAGCAAGGGCATTAGCAGCGGCGGCGTGCAAAATCAAAGCTTTTCACCACGACCCCGCTCCTCCTCCATCCACGAGCTACGGGAACCACCAGAATTCTGAATTCGCAACAGAAATTGCAACCTTTAGTGCTTCCAATCAGGGGGCGGATCTAGTCTATCTAGTAATAAAGGGACATGGCTGGGTGTACACATTTACACGGTACACCCGATAATTTTTGCAAAATGTTAGAAGTTCGTAGGAATCAAATAGACAAAATAGCTTCAGGTTACCTGGACAGCAATAGCTTCGGGTTCGTACAGCAGACAGGGAAGAGATGAGAAGGGGGTGGGCAATACCTGGTGGCCGCTCTTCGCCGGCGAAGAGATCGGTGAAGGCCTTGGCACCTGGCGTAGGGCGTCGGCGGCGGCGGCGGTAGCCGAATTCGGAACCGATCTAGGAAGTGGGGGCCACGAACTGGACCGAGGCAAATCGGCGGTGCGAGCCAGGCGGCAGCGGCGACAGGAGCGTACCGACGAGAGGAACGCGAGGAGGGAGACGGGGCATATTCCGGGATCGAAGAATGCCGGAAGGGATAATTCCGGGGCTTTTACATTTTTACCGTTATAATGGTTGGCCATCGCCCGATTCTCACCTTTATAATATGCCCTATATTTTTACCATCTTTAAACGACGACTCTTTTATTTGGGCCACATTTGAGCATCTGGCAAGCCAGGCCAGCTGACACGGTGGCGCTGACTCAGCATGGGCAGGCAAAATGACGACGCTGCCCCTGGCCTCATTTCCTTCTAAAAACACTGTTAAACAAAAAGGGAAAATAGGAATCGCAGGAGGAAGCACGCAAAGCATGCACGACCGCGTTGCCGGCAGGGGATCTGGCGACGGCGCCTGGGCTGGGCCGCTAGAGCTTGGGCCGCGTCAGCAATGGAGGCAGAGATGGCCGAGCCGCGGCTTATCGCGTTGGCGGTGTCGTGGCAACCAGAAGCGGGGCGCGGACGATGCTCGGCAGCGCGGCCTCGCCGAGAGCAGCGTCGGAGGCGGCAGCGACGACCGACAGGGGTGGGAGCGGCGGAGCAACGTCCTCCGCGGACGGCGCTCGGCAGCGCGGCTTCGCGAAGAGCAGCGCCGGAGCGCGGCAGCGGCGACCGACAGGGGTGAGGGAGAGGCGTGGGGAGGAGGAAGCGGCGGCGGACGGAGGACGAAGAAGAAGGCGGCGTCGGCGTGGGGGAAAGGAAATGAGGACGGAGATGGCTAGGGCGGGCCCGGCGCCGCGTTTTTAGAAGGAAATGAGGCCAGGGGCAGCGTCGTCATTTCGCCTGCCCGTGCTGAGTCAGCGCCACCGTGTCAGCTGGGCTGGCCTGCCAGATGCTCAAATGTGGCCCAAATGAAAGAGTCGTCGTTTAAAGATGGTAAAAATGTAGGGCACATTATAGGGATGAGAATCGGACGATGGCCAACCATTATAATGGTAAAAATGTAAAAGCCCCCATAATTCCACCCCTCACCGGAATTGATATCGTGATGACGATGCCACTGCACTTATTTTACTTCCCTCGAATAGCCATTTTTATTTTTCTTGGCTCATCCCTTTTCTGGAAAAAAAAGAAAAAGAAAAGGAGGAATGTATGGAGTATATTTCATTCGCAGATAAACATCCGTTGACAACAAAAAGAAATTTTATTTCTATTCGATTCAAATTATAAGACATCTTGGTTCTTCTACATATATAACTTTGGTTGTGCATTTAAAGAAGTATATAGTAAAAATAATATAACTAAAAAAACCTAATAAATATTTTATAATTTGGAACATTAATTCTTCGATCTGAGTATCCGGACGGATGCGGGCACGAGGCGAGGTGACACAACCTTTGTCTAATATATTCAATCAATTCACCATCGCCCACTCCGCAATATCTAGTCAATTTATCCATCTCCCACTCCGTCGCCCGCCCCGCTCCTTGCCGCAGCTCCTGCCGCTGCTCCCGCGCCCGTGCCCACATCTCTTGTTGCTGGTCCCGTGCCCGCTGCTCTGCGCTCCCGCCCCGCTGCTCCATGCACTCGTCTTGCTGCTCCTATCGTTTTTCCTGCTCCGCCGCCCGCTCTGTCCAACGACACCGCCAGGGGCCACCAGCGCAAGGAGAAGTGCCAGGCCTTGGCGCGGAAGCTCTCCGGGCTCACCTCCTACTACGACTACAGCACCCCGATGCAGACGGCGGAGGAGGCCGTACCGGGATATGATGCATGTTGCAAGTGTACATTTGAAATGTTTTAGATGTTTATTTCAAGTGTTTTCACACGGATGTTGCAAAAGTAGATCGGGATGTTCTATATATTGCAATGATTGTACATGTATGTTGCAAGCGTCAAGCGTGTTTATCTAGATGTTGCATATGTTTCACACATATATTGCTAGTGTTTTATCTGGATGTTGCGCATGTGAAAACATCTAGGCCCCTAGAGTGGGTTTCGATGATTGATGACAACGGTTAAGTATCATGACTAACGTGTGTTTTGCAGAAACAATGGAGTGTTAGGTCATGGTAATGGCAATCGTGGGCAATATAGTGATTATGCCCCTTATCAATGGAAATCGGTTTCTGTTTTCAAAGGATGATCGACAAGGTTAAGGACGGTTAGTTCCGGACGTCGAGGAGTTGAGTTATATTCGGAATAGTCGTTAGGACTTTCGTTTTTCTCCTTTGGCCGTACTATTAAGGGGGGCATGGATGAGTAGCTTGACCTAGGTAAGTTTAGTGGTTAGGTGTGGTGCACACTTGTCAAACTTAGCACTAGGTGGCTCCAAGGTGGCCCTGAGATTGTTTGGAACAAAAGTCGTTCAAGAAGCGTTTGAATCGGAAGTTGTTTCGGCCCTTAAACGGGCGACAGACGCTGAGGACGAAGGGCGACAGACGCTGACGTCAACGTCTGTCGCGTGGTTTCTTACTGCAGAAAAGCGTCAGACACGAGGATGAAAGGCGACAGACGCGCCCTACGCGCTTACGAGCGACAGACACAGTAAGGGTTGAGCGTCAGACGCATATGGTGTCAACAGACGCGGTCCAGAATGCTCTGAAGTTCTTTGATAGCGTCAGACGCGTCCGTTGCTAGGGCGACAGACGCTAGCCAGCGTCTGTCAAGCCCTAATGGCTAGTGAACCGGTTTGATTCGATTACATGCGACAGATGCGCTCCTCAGAGGCGTCAGACGCGTCCCTCCAAAGCGACAGACGCGTCTGTCGGTGGGCGTCATCGCGTCTGTCGGTCACGAAAGTTGCTGATTTCGAAGATAACAGTTGGGGGAGTTGAGGGGAGTATAAATACTTCATGTACCCCTCCATTTGAGGTACTCTTGCTCATTTGATCAACTGAGAAACTCCTTTCATGTGCAAGGAAGTGCAAGAGCCCTAGTGAGATTTGAGTCCTGAGAATTCAAGTGTGAGAGTCCTCATTAGTGTCTAGAGAGTAGCAAGTGTGCATCCACCTTCTCATTAGGCTTGTTGTACTCAAGTGAGAGTTCTTGCTTATTACTCTTGGTGATCGCCATCACCTAGACGGCTTGGTGGTGATCGGGAGCTTGGTGATCATCCGGCGAGCTTGTGGATGATCCAACTCATCTTGTGAGCAGTTGTGGGCGATTCACCGCAATGGAGTGTCAAAGAATCAGTCCGTAGAGAGCACTTGATCCTCGCGTGGATCAAGAGGGGGCTACACCCTTGCACGGGTGCTCCAACGAGGACTAGTGGGGAGTGGCGAATCTCCGATACCTCGAAAAAACATCGCCGTGTTCCTAACCCTTTACATTCAAGCAATTTACTTTCTCGCATTACTCTTGTTGCTTGATTTACTTTCCTAGAATTGACATGCTAGACTAGGATTGGAACTTAGGGTGCAAAACTTTTATCGGTAGAATCACTAGGAACACTTGTAGGCACTAGGGGTAAATTATGGTTTAGTAGGTTTTAATTCTTGTAATAAATTTTAGAAAAGCCCAATTCACCCCCTTCTTGGGCATCTTGATCCTTTCAGCATGTTTGCAATGGTTTTTAATTGTTTTTTTGCAAATGTTTCAAATGCATGTTTCGAATGTTTCACCTATTTTTTTATGTTGCAAGTGCTGCGTCTGGATGTTTCAAAAGTAGATCAGGTGTTGCACATGAGATGCGTGTGAGAAGCGGGAAGGGGCACGAGCGGTCCCCGCGTGGGCGTGGGTGATGTAGGCGCGGTCGACTGACGTCTGGGCAACGCAGGCCCAGACGAAACGTAGGGGAAACCAATTGTAGTCGGGGCATCCATCCGGATGTCCTGGGCTAGCAGTGCCCAATTTGAAATTGAGGGAGTAACCTTTAAGGCTATAACAAATTGTTGATGTGAATTGCACATTACGGTTATCGCTCCATTAATGCATTATCTCCCTTTTGTGTCAATTTTGCTGTATCTCTAAAAATTTCTAAGGCTAGAATAAAATTGATTGCATCGATCTTTTCCAAACAAATGTACTCGTATCATCGATATTAGTAGTAGCTTTATATGCTTCTCCAAGGTGGGAAACTACACTTTTGACTGGGAGTGTTGTTTCGATTGGTTTGTTTACAATTTCTTTTGGAAAACGATTGTGTTCACATCATTGCGGTAGAGGCCATTGCCTCTTTAATTAGCCTTTGCTTCACGAGGTAGATCATGATGCCATTCTCATCAATCTAGCATATTCCTCTTATTCCTTACTTCCTCTCTCCCTCTCATAGATACTTTTATGCGTCTTTTATTTCGTCACTCAACTAAGCCATTGTTGTTGCATTATGATACTTTTATTTTATGCGGTCTTTTATTTCGTCACTCAACTAAGCCATTGTTGTTGCATTATGTCTCCGTCACACACACACACACACACACACACACACACACACACACACACAAAAGGCAAGTATGAAACCGCGAGAGAACGATAGTCCGACAAAGATATTTCAAATTCTTATGCACACACGAACAATGCATCAAATACTCATTCCCCTTGCTAATAATAGGCCGGTTCACCTAACGGTAGCACAACAGGCCCGCGGGTGTTTTAGAAGAGAAAAGAACAGAAATGAGGAACAAAAACAAAAAGGAGCATTATACATATATTATATATTTAAATTTGAATCCAAAAGAAACCTCTAGGAGATCATAGCTGACATTACAAGCATATATAAAACAGCACAATTGCAGTAGTAACATTATGACGTCAGCAAAATGCGGCTGCTGGATGATCCCGTCCGTCCATTGCGAGCCGTATGTGATGACTGGGGACGATGGCGTTGCCTCCCTCACCGTCACAACTGCGTATAGTTTAGAACAATGGCATGAAAAATATTTGACGAGGCTTCTATTTGCGTTAACTTGCCCAACACCCCCATTCACTAGAAAAGACAAAGGAACCAAGACCACGAGACAGTGTTGTTTTCGATGTTGATTGCAATTCAACATATATAGCACCGTACCCGTTATATATATATTTTGAGATTTAAGAATTCATAGCCCCAGTTTTTGTGCCGATCTGTGAGGTAGTACTCCCTAACGGCATGTCAAATTAACTGCTATCATAGAGTCCTGTTCAGCTGATGATTTCTGCGGCTGATAAGCCGGCTGAAGCTGATTTGTTGTGAGAGAAAAAATTGTTCCATAGTTCCTAGGCCACACATGTTTTAGTTCCGGCTCGTAACTTAAGTTCCTCATAGTAACCATCAGATCTATAGAAACGAAGGGCTCTCATTATTTCCAGACGTGTAAAATTTCTCAAGATATAAATGTTTGACTTAAGACAAAGCTAATACAATATGTACATGAAACAGAGAAAGTAAAGTCTGCTGATGACCGTTTAAAAAAATATAGCAAAGGAGGGCATCTCACATTGGTCAACTAGAGCAAAAACTTGGCAACTAATGTTCTATATATTAATTAAGCAGTTCATGCATTTCAACTTAACAATCAATGCTGGGATTGGGACCTGACTAAGAAAATAAATACGAGCTAGTAGATTGTACTAAGAGCCCAAAGGTCATAATATAATATAGGAGATTATATGACATTACGGCCCCACTGCTGACTTGCTGAGTGTTATCAAACTCGGAGTACTCGTCGTGGAATCATGAGTTCATGACTCGTGAGAGCCGCACTTATCATGACTCGGAGTACCCTGGCAGACCTGCTCTAATTGTACAACTTGTATAATGCGTCAAAGTGCAAAAGGGCCTGCAATCTTCCCAAGGGCAAACACGAAGCCCACTTTGTTTTCCCCTTATAGCTGGGCCGCGCTAAATGATGACACGCATAAATCGAGAAATGGTCCAAAAGCGCATCAGCACTATGGCTTGCGGGGAAGGGAACGAGCGACCAACTCGGGGTTTAGTACCAAACCGGCCAGCGAACGACCCAAACGCCAGCTTATAAGCCGAGCTGCGGGCGCCATATTGTCTCTTCGGAGACATCCGATAAAATTGGAACGATACAGAGAAGATTAGCATGGCCCCTGCGCAAGGATGACACGCACAAATCGAGAAATGGTCCAAATTTTTTTGAGATTTTACGCGCTGGTCCCTAGCTGTCTTTACAGGAACGCCCCTGACTATGTGTTTTCTCTTGCGCATATGCCCCTGAAGCACTCTTTTCAAGCTTGTGAGATTTTACGCGCTGGTCTCTAGCTGTGTTTACAGGAACCCCCCTGACTATGTGTTTTCCCTTGCGCATATGCCCCTGAAGCACTCTTTTCAAGCTCTCTCAACTTCTGCTGTCCTGCATCAAGGTCCAAAATCTCTTTGCACATTCACATACCACTCCTTGGCCGCTATTTTTTTACTTCCATATATGCCCTCAGCCTCTTTTTTTTGGGCAGCTATTCACCCTCTGGTCCTTGAATGCTTGTTTTTCCTTGCACGTATGCCCCTTAACGTTTCCCTTTAGCTCTGCATACATAGCTGCACCCCTCTAGTTTCTTTTTTCTTAATCAGGATGAGATTCTTTGAAATCTCTATTAATCAGTAAGGAAAAAACGCAGGCTGGCTAATTTTCTAGTGGTCTTCAACCGGTTCCAACAAAATCTCCAATAAAACATTAAACCCTGTGATTGGGACACATTTTGTTCAGAAATATGATATGTTTTTCATGAACAAACACACAATTAACTCTTAGATTTCACTACACTACATGATTAGAGTTTTGTCAAAATTAACATTCTTTCCAAGATCCTTCTCGGAATTTTCTCAAAACTCAGTACTCTTTACATGGTTATGCTCAAAATCATGTTTTCAATTCACTCAACTCACGAGACTCATTAAAAATTAGGTTTTTTTTGGGTTTACCAAGCCAAGGAGATTTCATTTATTGGCAAAGGTAAAAAAGCCACCAGATCCTATATAAACGTGCACAAATTCCCTTCAGTAAAAATACAGGACATGGTTGGCAAACTTTAAATATCAAGCTTCGCTTTTTATTCGATGGATGATAGCTAATTAGCTATCTCAAGTTTCACCAGCATCCACCAAACAGAATTCTCTCGTATAGTATACACAAGTCACCTATATGCATCCACATGTTCCGGTCAAAATTTTCACAATCTCGAGCGCCGTACACATTTCAGTGGATTGAAGCTACCATGCCGAGGCACAGCAGCATGGATGTGTCTCCCATTCATCGATGCGGAAGGCTTGAGGTCCCAGCATTCTACATTCTTCGGGACGCATACATCATACAGCACCTGCCCCAGAACCCCATGCAGACTCAAGCTCTCCAGGCTTGGCATGTTAAACAGCTCTGGTTGCGGTCCTTCACTGCTTTCATGGTACTCCATGGAGCTCGGTAGGAAAAACTGGTCGGTGGGATCGATTGGTGCTCGTCTCAGCCTACCAACAGAGCTTGCAGCAGTTCTGGGTAGATTGGAGGTGGATGGAGGAGTGTCACTGTGTTCACTTGTGCCCACATCATATCCATTAAGTTGTTTTCTGCTCATATAGAGCGCCGAGGCTTTTTTGAGTAGCTCTGTCACAGCAGCTCGGTATTCCTCAGGATGATACTTGTAGTGACCTGCATAACAAGTGGTGGAGAGAAAGAGATAATAAGCACAAAGCGTACAAGTGTATACTCATCATTTTCATATGGCTCAAGGTTATGTATCCCTATGAACAAATTTTATGTACACAACATCAGAAAAGTGTAATATGAGTCATGCCTTCTGAATTTTTAAGATCCCTCACGACAAGGGATCAGACATGCAATCCTCTGGAAAGGGGAGGAGCCTGACAAGGTTAGCTGTGGGCATTGCCTAATCGGGAAGAGGTGGTTTGGGCATCTTATATCTAGAATGTTTCGCAAGGGCTTTAAGATTAAGTTAGATGTGGCTCAGGTGGAAAAACAAAGAAAGAACTTGGTCTGGACTAGACATCCCTTGTGAGTTGTGACAAGACAGATAGGGACCTGTTTCATGCTTCAATTTTGGTCACGCCAGGGAAAGGGAATATGGCTCTGTTCTGGTTCTCAAGTTGGATTGAAGGAAGCGCCCCTAGAAACAATGCCCCTTTGCAATTCGAAAAGGCAAGCACGATAAAATCTTAAAATCTTGGTGAAAAATGCCTGAAAAAAACAACCATTGAGTCGGGCACACGCTGCCAATTTCAACACCAGCAGACACAGGAATCTGTATTCCTCTGGGAAGCTATCGGAAGGACCCAAAGTGATTTAGAGGCTAAAGATCAAATAAGCTGGCGATGGACATCTGATGGAGTTTACATGACCCACAGTGCATCTCATACAATTCATGGGGGATTCAAATAAACTTAAGATCAGTCCAATCTGGTGGACAAGAGGAGAACCAAAATGCTGTTTTTCCGCTGACGTTATTGCATCAGAAGATATTGACTGCTAAATCTGCAGAAAAAGGTCTGGCCAAATATTTGAATATGGTAACACTTTACCAGAGACTTCCATCCATTTGTGCAAAAATTGCCTATTTACATGACAGGTATGGGAAACTTTGCTACATTGGAGGAACCTCTCCGGTGCAGAGATGCAGGTGGCACAGATGTAGAGCAAAGATTGTTAAAGCTGCGAGCAGATATTTTGATGGCATGGTCATATTCTTCTGGTGGAACATCTGGAATGAGTGCAATAGTAGGACCTTTCAGCAGTTCACAAAGGAGCCTCAGGAAGTTGCTTTTTAATCAAGGAGTTGGTTTATCAATATAGTTTACCTATGTCGAGTTTGCTCTACGATGTGTGATTTTTTTTTCTCTCTTTTGGTGGTTGATCTGTTGCTGTTTTTTCTTGGGCCCCTGTTCAGGGCAGGGTGGGTTTATGTGTGCTGTAAGTGTTGCCTAGTTACTGTCGTCTTTGTTCTAACAAAATTAAGGAAAATCTCTTGCCATTCTTTCTAAATCTAAGAAAAATTAAGATTAACTTATTTGATGACAACATCAGTAATAACAAACTCTTGCAAGGAGCTCTTATATTACAACGTGGGTCATGAACTAGTTTAATGATCTAGATTCTGTGTTCTAATTGTGTTGGTGACTTGACGTCCTGTACAGCCACACAAGACTAGATTTTCCAGATATTGACAGAATTAGGGAACAGCATGCACAAGATTGTTTACCATTTAGTCTTAAGAAACTTGTAAGAAAGTGCATCAAAAATATCATAGGGCTTCTCAATGTTGATTTCAGATGAGAGGAAATACATAAAGAAATGGATGCCAAGCTTTATATAATCAGCTCAAAATTCTGCACACAAGGTCCAATGTTTATCCAAACCTTATCTTTCCATTTGGATTGATGAAAATGAGCTCCATGCAAAAGCAAAATACATGATGACTTTACCATGACCTTTTAGTAGCGCTGGGACAAGCATTTCCTTACATTACCACTGAAAACTTTTTTTTCCTTTTTTTTGGAGAAGATTTTCCCATTAAAACTAGAAGCTACCTGATTCGCTGGCAATATAACCAATTCTGGCAATGTGTGCAAGCACTTGCACACAATACATGTTTTACCTTTAAAAGATTGAGTTTAATCTATAGAAAATTGTGAATGAGAACGGATATCTCAAATTGATTCAGATCATGCTAACAAATGCTCAGCAATAAGATAAATTTTCAGAACACCAGCATAAAAGAAATTATCTGGTTGGTGACTGACTCAAATCCTTCTATTAGATTATATGGCAACTTTCAATTAATTATATTGAAATCGATCAATTTTCGGATATTAATGGGAATAGTACCCGTACACTAATACAATCCGGGGCGAAGGTATGTAGATGCCAGTGGGTGCAAATGCACCACCCAAAATTTGTGAAAACAATAGATTTTTCTAAAATTTCACCATATATGCACCCCCTGTAGTACAAGTCTGCTATGCACCCACAAGGTAAGTGCACCACCCTCTAATTTGTTCTAGCTTCGCCACTGAATACAATTGTGGTGAATGTTCCAGTTTTACTTTTCCAGTTGAGAGCTTTGGAACTCTACAGATACAATACCGCTTGAGAAGTCCAGCATTATGGGAACAAATTCCATTATGCCATCATTATGCATTCTCCTTCCCTCGCATTTTGGATGTTGTCAGTAACCAAACCAAATGAAGAGTTCTTGTCATTTTATTTTAGTGAACCAAGATAAGTAATCAATAAGAAAGTCCAATCTTTGCATTTATTGCGTAGAGGTATGTTGGCTGAGGTAAACAGGGAGCTAGTGTGGAATGCTGTTTTTTAAACTTGCCAACAACTTTAGCAACGAAATCACAATGATTAAAATGGCTAGTACCGAAATGGAGTAAAGATCAAAACAATCCCTGGTTAAAACTGCTGTTAGGTAGACAGAAAACGGAGAACATACCTACATGAGGAGAACTATTCCATTTAATTAGGTTCACATCACCACCAAGCTCTAGCAGATGCTGGACAAAATTTTGAACAACTGAATATGTAGCAAGTTGATCATCCTCTGAACAGAGTATTAGTATTGGACCAAAATGCTGCATGTACAATGGACTAAGGTTACAGGCATTCACAACTACATTCATAAATATTCAGGCTTTTAGTCAATGTACTCAATAGAGGGGCATACCACTGATGAGTATAGTGTTTCCCAATAATCTTTACGTTGTTCTTCAAATTTGTTTATGAAAAGAATATCAAGACCTGAGGCAATGCCCTTAGTCATCCATGACAACACACGAGGAGGTTCAGACATCTTTAGGACACTTGGATCGAGGAGGAAGCGAGTGCCTAAGTCACTGACAAAATCCACAGGGCTTGAATCATAAATTTGTCCACATAGACAATCTCGTACAAGCTGGTACTCATCCTGTAGGAAGCCAAAGGAAAAAAAGAGCTCTTCAAAATGAGTAAATTCAATATGGAGCACACAAATATATGGATGTGGCTTCTTCCATTTTCCAAACAAAATTCAACTAAAATTTCCATGAGCAATGAGTTCATAGAAGAGGGAAGGCAGGAAAAGAGAGTCATACCAGGCTTAGTTGCCCTTCACATCTTCTCTCGATCAGCTGTCAGTCAACAAACAAATAGAGCTTCAAATTGAGATCCACAGAGTCTAACCTTCAACAAGAGAAACTATTCTGCTAAAAGGTTAGAGCTTTCCATCTATTCACCTGAAGAACCTTGTATGTGCACCCTTTTGGCCCTCCCGAAAACGATGCAAACACCACAGGTGCAGGTGTAATCTTCAGCACCTGGATTTCACAGAGCGGTATGGCAACATGTGATGATTGCAACAGACAATTAGATCCACCTAAACATTGATCCAAAATGGAAACAGAACCAAGCAGGTTGAAATCACAATGCATTGAGGTAAACACATACCTTGACAAGCTCCCCAATCACCCTGTCCGCGAGCATGGCAGCCTTCTCAGGGAAAAACCTGCTTAAGTAAGTGTAACGCGCACGTGATTAAACAGTAAACAATTGATTCAATTGTACAGAGTTATGGAGCCATGCTACCAAAAATAGAAGTTCCTGCTACAAAGTAACCCAAGAGGATACATGTGTCCTCACAATTTTCCAAGAATTACCTAACCTAGCTGTATGAAATTTCACATATTTATAAGTGAAATCAATTGAATTCGAATCGGGGCGAATCAAACGCAATCATGCCTAGCCATCAGTAGCGTGGCCCCAAATACCCCAATAACTAAGAAGACAAGAAACTGAAGCCTCCCCTCCTAATCCCAGATTCCGGCAAATCCAAGAACGTATACATGTCAGAGCGAACGAACTAAGAACCTCCTACTCCCTAATCGCAGATTCTCACGGTTTTCGTCGCTGACAAAGCATGGAAGAAGAGAGGAGATAGGCGGCCGTACAGGGTGAGGAAGTCGGAGTGGCAGACGAGGCACGCCCACCCGTGCGCCGCGTACAGCTCCACGTACGCGCGCACGTGCCGCTCCTGGCTGGACAGCCACGCGAACATCACCACCACGCCGCCGGCGCCGTCCCCTCCAGGCGCCCAGCTTGGCCGCCGGCCGCCGCCCCAGTAGTGCCGCCCCCACATCCCGCGCCAGCCTCTGCGTCGCAGCCCTTCCCGGGAGGTCGTAGGAGCTCTGGGGCCGCCTTGAATTGCGGGGAGAAGATGGCCGTGCGGGCGTGTTGGTGCGGCGGCGCGCCGGCGCGTGGTGCGTGCGTGCTGGGGTATCTTTCGGGGGACGTGTGGCGAGCAGGCGAGGTGAAAGTGCCGTGGAGGCGCGGATGCTAATAATGCTATAGAGCCTCCACGAGTTCACACACTGGAGCGATGATAAGGATAGGCTGTGGATTTGGATTTTGACTGGAGTCAACCCCGTGACAAATCCACAGGTTGTCTGTCCCTACAATTTTTTTTTGAAAAACTGTCCCTACAAAAGTTGATGGATAAAAGAACCATATTTTTTAATCCTGTATGTATAAAATGCTATTCTCTGCTATGGATACTTGTATCTCCCCTTCAACAAGGCTCCTAAGGCAGTGTTTGGTTGGGTGTATAGAGGTAAATGAGATGGATTATCCTGAATAGATGGACGATGGATGGAACAATTCTAAATGAGTGGGTACATGTTAATTGTTTGGTTACTTTGTACAGGATGGTACAAGCTGCTTGTTTGGACGGACGTATGAAATAACATGATTTGGTACAAGATCATGTTTGGTTAGTTGTATAGGTCCATTTAAGAATTTCAGTTGTGCCATACATTTGCACAGACTTGTTAATGCAAATGCAACACGCCATACTATTTTAATTTTCTAGTGCCAAATACATACCAGATCCTTATTACACAAGCTACTACACGTAAAAACAAGGGTATTGTCTCGCTTAAAAAGAAAGGTATTGTCTACAGTCTATATACACACACCAGTGTAGAACAAACTCGTGCTCGGTTGCCCACGCACTGCAATTCTCCTTTTCATGCTATAAATAAAATAATTTTTTTTAATTCCCAGGAGATAGTTCAGATCCTTATAAAATACGGACCCTTTTTGCCGATTGATGTGCGCCGTGCGCACACCGGCAACAGCAGCAGCAGTCCGTGTACGCATTTGTTCAGGGTGTGTTTAGTCGGTGAAAAGTAGGTGAAAATTTACTGTAGTATCTTTCGTTGTTATTTGACAAAATTTGTCTAACTATGGACTAAATTGGCTCAAAAGATTCGTCATGACATTTACGGACAAACTATGCAATTAGTTATTTTTTACCTACATTTAATGCTACATGCGTGTGTCCAAAGATTCGATGTGATGGGTAAAAGAGGAAATATTTTGGGTTTGCATGGTAAGTGAACGGACCTCAATCCGGCAACCAAACAGTGACACAGATGGGCCCCACGTAGTTATCCAGGATAAACCAGTGCATGCATGGTTTGGCTCTGGCAACCAAACGCTGCCTAATAACCTGTCAAATAGGCACAGTAAGCCATATTATAATCTAATCTTAAGTTTTCATTAGCTATTCGGATTTGTTTGTTTCTGTATTCCCGCATATCCCATTTCTATCATTCCCGGCTATCTTGTTTTCAATGATCAAATACACACGTACGGAATGGTTAATGAGGTTTCCCACCTGTTTGTCTTCAATTCATTTCCATCTCCTAGTTAGGTTGTACATGTGCAGCCTTTAGACTTGCTGGAAGACATTTGTATCTTGTTTTCTCCCATAAGATATAGGAAAAAGTTCATTCAACCTTCCTCAACTATCGCAAAAATTCGATTCAACTAGAAAAGCGAATTTTTAATCTCTCTAGACTTTGAAAATCATCCAATTTACCTATCTAAGTGTTTTTTAAACGGATTTCGCTGATGTAGCGCCACATCCACATGGCACCATGCATGCTAACCAGGAGAGAGGTAAACCAGACTACGCTGATAGTTTATGAAGTTAATTAGATTTTTTTCAAAAAAAATATAGAAATATTTTTCAAAGATTATATCAAACTATTTTTTCTTAAAATACACATTTTAAAACTCTAGAATCTGATTAGTTCTTAGAAAGTTCATAAAAAAATTGTTGAGGGAGATGAGATATGATGGACTTCGAAGCTCATGGCCACCGTACCAGTCCACAAGGCCTTACTTTGCAGCCCATGGGCTTAGGGCCTGTTTGCGTCGCAGCACTATATCTTTGCGGTTCCTATCTTTGCATTACTACTGTGTCGAAGCCCAAATGCCCCCTCCTAGACTGGCGGAGGAAGAAACCAAATTAAGGTGTGGCGAAATACCAAAATAGGTAAAATAGTTGTTATACACATGCAACATAATAATTTCCATTCGCCAAGTATAAAGAAGAACATATAAATATTATATAAATAATATATAAAAGAAATCTAGTATTAAGGATAGAATACTGAAAAGATGCAAATAAAATCCTGCCTATGTTGTTGTGCACATACACTTAAACCCTCAAACAGGAAGAGTCCAAGTACTGTAACGTTGAGAATCTTGAGATAGAAGCTAATATGTTCAGTCTTCAAATACTTCTTCAGAGCATTATTCAGAACAGCATTTGAGAGCAGCAGCATGATCTACTGGAAGCGCTTATGGCAGAGAGCGATTCAGGGGAGGGAGTTGCTCAGAAATTGAGGTACAGCATGCGCCACACCTTGCCGTATGGGAAGCTCCGCCGTGCTCCTTTTCCTCCATAATATAAGTACTTTTTTACTAAAAATTTGTGAATTCTCGGGGTCTCGGACTTCGAGAAAATAAAGGAGATTTATGATAGTACAATCTTTTCAGATGAGACACTGTAGCAGATTTTCGCCCCTTTTAATAATTCACTCATTCAGTTTAAACCCTTTCTTCCGGATGCTTTAATAAAAAAAAGTCCCGTGAGATTTAGCAGTCCACGTAGGAAGAAGCACACCGAAAGAATGCGCAAATAAAGCAAGACGTGTTTTAGCTTTGAAGAAAGGCTTGTATATATCATCAGTACGTACCGTCGACCGTCGTTCATCCATGGACCATGGGCAACTACATACGGATGCATGCATGCTTTTGTGTTTTGTACGTTTCACCGTCCACGTCCACGCAAATTAAAAGTGGCCTTCACAGGCAAAAACCGACCTTCACCCTGTTCGTTTCGCTGGTTTATTATGCTGAAAGTACTGTTCGCTGGTTTGTTGTGAGAGAAAAACACTGCTAGATGGCTGCTGATTCTGCTGATAAGTCCAAATGAACAGGGTGCTTGTTTGTGAGTTTGTCCTTAAAGGCTTTTTTTTTCTTTGAAACAAAGTCCTTAAAGGCTTCAAAGAGATCAATCATGCATATCCACCGCTTGGACTACCTGCGTCCCCAAAAAAATGCAATTCTAGCACAATATCATGTTTTACTATCTTAATTTTGACCAATTATAGATAAAAAAATATCCATGTTTATGATACCAAATAAATACCATCAGATTAATTACAAAATGTATTTTCAAAATAAATTAATTTAAAGACATAACTGTGAATATTATTCACTAAAAACTTGGTTAAACGTGAACCATTTTTCGTGACACATAACCCTAGTTCCGTTCTTTTTAGGACGGAGGTAGTACTGTGTACGTATATTCCATCTCGGATCCCGAGGCAAGGTAAAAGATACATCGCGTCATCGTCCAAAGACTACACTATACTGCTTCTCTTGATCCTGACATGGTGGCCCCATGCATCTATCACTGTCTCTCACACATACAATATAGTCCCCACATTGTGACTGATTCAATGTGCGGAGAGAGAAACTGCTGAAGGTATGTATCTGTATATATGGACATACCTTTACTTCCGCAGCATCATTCCTCTCACGTGCACATCCACTGTGCTAGCTATTTCTTGAGGAGATCCAATTCCAATGGAGTTATAGAGGAAACGAAGCAAAAGGAATTGAAAGTCATGCCCTTCCAATGGAGTTATGGAGGAAACGAAGCACACACTCTGTTTTTCTGTTAAGTACGTAAAGAGTCACCAGCAGCCCTTGTGTGCCATCTCTTCATTATCATTACTAGTGCATCAACCCGTGCTCTCGCACGGGCTAGAATTTTAGGAGATATAACTATTAGTTATTGTTCAATACATATGATGAATAAAGAATTACTTATATTAAATTTATGTTTTGTCTTTGTTTATTTTCTAACATAATAGATACACATAGTTTATATCCAATTATGATTAACTTATTAATATTTCTCTGCAGGGACTGATCTTTAAATTTTTCATTCATATTCATATTTTTGTCTTTACATGGCACCTTTGTATATTTTAAATACACAATTAGTTTGAAATCTTACCATTAACTATGATGGTTATTGTTGCATCATGTATCTTGCAAAGTCATGAATCTGAATGTTGATCAAATTTTATTCTTATTGACTACTGCATATTCTTTTTATCCTCAAGTTAAGTTAAAACTCTTGTGGTTATATTTTTTTATTAACTCTCTTTTTAGCACTTTTTTGAATAAGAATTTTAGGTCATAGAGTATGTTCTTAAATACAATATTACCATAACCAATCATTTAAATCATGTGCCATGTCGCTTAACATAATTGATAGAGCATGAAGTAAGATCTCGGATGGAGGTCGCAATGCTAACCTCAATAGAATTTTTAATACTTAAGCCTTATAATGATAATTTTTACTCTAAAGTAATCTTATAGTTAGAAAAACATAGTGACCAGTGATTGCCCACACTTCTTAAGATGATTGAATTTAACTATCAAAGAACTACATGTGCAGTTATAGTTAGATTACCAATACAGACGTGTCAAACATTTTAGTCAAAATATATAAATATATTTAATGTAACAACCTATATAAACAATATGTCATAGTTACTAATAATAGGGTTTTAAACAATTTTTTGTATGATTAGTATATCACTTGTTAAGGAAATATTTTTTATGTGATGAAACATAACATATTGCTCATGCATGCTTGTATGCCACACACATATGCTTTCTTTAGTAAAATTAATATATTTATTATTGATAGAAGTGGGTAGTATAGAAACATATATATGAGCTATGGTTAAACATTTTTTAATAGAAGATGTTGAAGATTTATGTGTAGATTTGAGTGGATACTTATTTTTTCTAATAATAAGATGAAAATTAGGTAACGTAAAATATCTATCAAAATAGGAGGACACATGTAATTAGATGTAAATTTAGGACTACTTTAGATCATATTTCTTAATAGCATAAGTGGGTAACTTAAATATAGAGTCATTGGTTATTTTATGTTGTTTTTCGCAATAGCAACGGTGGATAATTATTTAGATTTAAAATATTTCCAAGATTTATTATAATCAATGGTGATTAGGTTATACTGAATTGATGGTTAGATTTTTAGGAGTTTTGTAATATTTTCTAGGATCTATATTTTTTTTTTGTATCGAGTCTTGTGAGGATTAATGTAGAGGCTCCATTTGGGACATCCAGATAGAGTTTATAGTATTTATCTTTTCTTGAATCATGTGTATTGAGTTGAAACATAATCTTAAGATATATAAACTCTTGTTGCATCTCTTTTTGTGACTTCATAAATTTAAAGTTTGGCTTTCAACTTTTACTAGAGTTCTTGGAAAATTTTCCACTTGTTAAGTAAAAGCTCGTGTTTTTCAATCATTTATTCAAAAGTTGTTTTATTATTAAAAAGAGTTTAGGTCCAAGTAATATTGTTTTCCACATGTTAAGTTGAAACTCAACTTGCACCGCGGCAGTGGACATGTTGAATTTGTTCTATCACATGATTATATGTGTGTAGTATTATTTTGTATATCATAGAGTGTTTAAAGTTAAATTACTAATATTTATATGATATAATGTTTTAGTTAGACTGTATAAATTTATTTAAAATAACTAAAATTTATTACCATGGAGTATTAATATAAATTGAAGTCAATAGTCAGCATTATTGCTATGTCATTTGTTAAATGAATATTTTTGACACACACCATACTTTATGAATAATAGGTTGTTTTCTACAATAAAATATATAAGTATTTATATTTAGATTTGATAGATATTTTTGTTTATTTTTTTAAAACATCTCAGGTACATACAAATATTTATCTTTCATAATGACATTTATGGGTAGGCTGAGGTCTTATAGAAGCATTCTGGGTACTTTAATTTATATCTTTCATAATGGTAGATGTGAGTAATTTAGATATAAATTTAGAGGGTTATTTGTAATTACCTTTCATAATAGTAAAGATGGGTCATTTAGATGCAATCTTATGGGGTTATTTGGAATTATGTTTCATAATGATAAAGGTATGTAATTTAGATGCAAATTTAGGGAGTTATTTGAATTGTCTTTCATAACGATAGATGTGGGTAATTTATATACAAATTTAGGGGGTTATCCTGAATTATCCTAGATAATGGTAATGGTGGGTAATTTAGATACAAAATTAGGGGGTTACTTTATGTATTTTTCATAATGGCAGTGGTGGGTAATTTTTATTTTAAATTGCAACAGATCCAATGGCTATTATCGACGATGATGAGTCGAGTCTACCAAATTAAAGGCTAAATGTTTTTTATTATTGTGAGAATTTATCTGATTTATCTTTTTTCCTAGCGCGTCTGGTGAGAGTTAACGTGGTGCCTCCGTTGGAGCCTCTAATTAGTAATAGTAAGGTATCCTATATATAGATGCATGCTTTTATGCGATGGAAATGAAAAAAGGCGTTGAGAGAGATGAGGCAACAAAAAAACGAAATAAGGAAAGTTTGGCAGGTTATATGAGCTCTCGACCGGGGAATTTTGTTTCTTCATCGATGTACCATATATTCAGTTATTACTGCATATAAGACCGGTTCTTCAAAAAAAAACTCGACCCGCGAGGGTTATGACGGCCCCAGGTATTGTGCTTAAGAAGAAGACCTTCTCATGCATATCGAGAAGTCTTAAAAATAGCACTCGTTTATTAATTATGGAATAACAGAGATAGTGTAATTTTAGGCACATATACACAGTTGCATCTAGTAGAATAAAGTGAATATTCCCTGCATCAGGAATCTGATTACAATTCATTATTCTCTCCACAAGAGACTTTGTACCAGGCCACTACCTGGTATATATGTACCTGCCCTAGGTTCCGGAATATACCATCACTTGATGCTCCTCTCTCCCTACCCCTACCAAACAAGCAAACAATCAAGCAAGCAGCTGATGAGACTCAGATCCGATCCAAAGCACCAACCAGCACTAGACCAATCACTAGCCTCAAACCTGCAGGGTCTCTAGTGGTTAATTGTTAAAAAAAAGGGACAGCTTTAAGCTCTTGCTCATCAGGTTTTGTACTACTCAAATGATCGAGCTACTGCTATTGACCAAGGGAGAAGGGACCCCACTAGTGCACCAAATGATTAAGCACCCAGAAAAGTGCAAAGGAAGGCATGCACCAAGATTCCATCTCCTTTGTATTTTCTTGCCTTTGGAGGAAGGGGGGGGGGGTGTTGGTTTTTTTTCATCTTTGGTTGCTGCTGCAATTATGCCCTAACAACCAGTTGATGTGTGCCTTTTGACTTGTTTACATAACTGTTTGTATCATAGCAAATGGATCAGATAGCATGTACCCCAATTGATACTGCGATAAACATTAGAAGCAAAGATTAATTAGTACAACAAAATTTGGCTATATGTTGCATGTGTTTAATCCATTACTATTGGCTTTGTAACATCTATTGTACCATATATGTCATGATGTGCAAAGAAAGGGGTGAAAACGACTGCTTAGCTGTGTTAGTCTGCACTTTGCAGTTTTCTAAAGGAAAGGAGGGGAAACATAAAAGTAAAAGGAAATATCATTAGCTCATAGCTAGCTAGAGGTTAGATGCTAGAAAGAAAGACTATCTGCTTGGAAACGGACAGGAGTGAGGACTGACATGGCAAATGTGCTTTTTAGGCCATATAAATTAACTTTTTGAAAAGCCTTTTCCATGAGGGGAGAAAATACTAGTATATCCCACGCATGAAAGCCTAGTTAGGAATTAATCCTAAAATCTGCATCAGGCTGAAGAAGAATTGGAAGTCCATGCAAAACTAAGACGAGCAAACGATCTGTGAGCGCAATTAACACATGGAACGAAGATAAAATTAACCTTTGTGAAAAGTAAAGGTAAAGATAAATGGGCTAATTTTTACACCGGAAGAAAAAAAAGACAGGTTATGCATGCTAGTTGCATGCGCATCATGTCGTCATGTGCATGAACGTGTACGCGTAGCATGTCGTGGTGCAGATCAGGCGACCATCGGAACAAACGCACTGGACCGGACCTGACAGTGCATGCGATGGCCGGCATGAAGCCAAGCCAAATTCACATGTAACATTCACATGTCAGTGAGATTCTTGAATCGGAAAGGGCACTGTATTCGGTTTGGATTTTTGCAGTCAACAGTGCTGTTAATAATTTCCACGCTTCCTCACTAGCTGGAGATCATGAACAATATTAACCTTACCCTGTCTGAATAATTAAGTAGCTTGTGAGGGAAATTACATATATGACCAGCTCAGTAACAAATTTGGACATATGTAGGTGCTAGCTTACTCCAAAATTTTAATTTGGATACGTTTGCTGCAAATGAAATGAATTGCCGCGGAACTTGTGCAGAAATTGATCTGTATATTTGATTCAACACATTCAGTTGTAATAGCAAATTAAAGTACAATAATAGATTTTTACTATCACTGAATTAAGAAGGGAGACCACTGAATCCATGATGAAGAGCTGAAGCAGACAAACCAAATGAGGAGAAGATCATGGTGGAAACAGTGGGAACTGATCAGCATGCATGGGGAGCTCAGAAGCTTCCTCCAATGGATCACCTTATCCTATACACATACATACTACTATGTGGTTGTCAGAGACAGTACATGCAGCAAAAAAAACCGCTAAAGCTTAAGCTACTGATGATATATCTAATTAAGAGGTAGTAATGGATAATTAAGGGAAATTCTGTAAACGTACGACATCAGGGAGTAACCAGCAGGATATAGAAAAATCTAAGCACTAACGTACTCCAGTTTGCAGCTTCCCAGTGCAGTAGAGGAGCGTGCGTTTCTTGCGGTTAAACGGACTGACGGTTTTACCCCTCCCCCGTCGTCCAGTCCTCACGTGCTCACCGGCGCCCACTCGAAGCGCCCCTCCAACGGGCGGTCGAGGGCAACGTCGTAATTGTACCTGCAGAGGGAGAGGGCGTGCGGAGCTCGAGTCAGCCAACGACTTTGTACACGGCAACACAACCGTGTGGGGGAATCAAACGCCGTGGTGCTTACGCCTCTGCAAATCGCCGGCGCTCCGCGAGCTCCGCCGCCGCGAAGAAGGCCTCTATCTCCGCTTCCGTCGGTGGTGGCGGCGGCGGCGACGGCAGCTGGCCGGTGACGACGCCGCGGCAGCGGTGGCTCTCGTTCTCGTGTTTCGCCTTCGCTTTCACCGCGGCCGCGTCGCAGTCGTCGGTCATCAGGGGCGTCTTTGGTCTCCTGCTAGTTATTTGAACACGATTTGAAAGAATTATTAAAACAACTGGTTAATCATTATTCTGATGAATAATTTGTGCAGCTATGGTAGGTATATATTGTTTCGTAAATTTGCTCGAAATTAAAAACTGACTTGTTTTGTGGAATTGTGATCCGTCCCAAGAATGGAATGAAAGGCAGCAGGAATGATAAAACTGCACTCACTCGAAGCTGTCTCCACGGCCGTCGTCGGCGCCGCGGGCAACGGCGTCGGCACCGGTATCTGCCGCCCGCGACGGCGGAACCTCCTCCTCCTCCGGCCGCCCGTCGTGGCAGAGCTGCTGGGCACCGAGCACCCGGCCTGCGCTGCTGCGCCGGGGGCTGCCGCACGCGCGCTGCTTGTCCGCGGCCTCGGCGGCGCCGCACCAGCGCCGGAGGGCTGACCCGCGGTGGCGCCGCGGCCTGCCGCTCGTCCTCGGGCTGCACGCCGACGACGCGGCCAGTACGCGGCGGCCGCTGCGCAGCGTGAGGCACGACGCGGCGGCGGCCTCGGTGGGCGGCGGCGGCGGCTTGCTGCTGCCGCGGATCCTGACGCACTTGCCCATCGATCGGCGGCCGGTTGGTGGGTTGGCTCGGCTGCGCTGGCGTGCAGTGCACTCTCGCTGTGCGTGTGCGCGCGGTGGCAGCCGCGGACAGTGGCCACCTGCCGGCGGCTTTTTGTACTGGCGGCTGGCTGGCGCTACGCTACACCGTGAAACTGTGAAAGTGAGGTGAGCGGTGAGCCTAACTAACCGTGTGTTCAGTTGCTGAAAAGTGGGTGAAAAGTTACTGTAGCATCTTTCGTGGTTATTTGGCAAAATTTGTTTAACTATGGACTAACTAGGCTCAAAAGATTCGTCTCGACATTTACAGACAAACTATGCAATTAGTTATCTTTTTTACCTACATTTAATGCTTCATGCATACGTCCAAAGATTCGATGTGATGAGTGAACAAAGAAATATTTTGGGTTTGTATGGGAACCCTACCTACCTTGTGGGCACATATGAAGGCTCGTCTATGTGCGTAACGGAATGGAACGGAACCGGACGGGGCGTGTTCAGCCGTCTGCTGACGTCATGACGTGGGAGAATACAGTTGTCGAGGTGCGGGCCGTCTGACCGTGTACGGTGGAAAATGTAAATGGTGGTCAGCTACATAGATGGTTGGGGGCACTCTGGTATTACTATCGGTTTTATTTGTAGCCTATAGCTTATATAAAAACTGTTTACCTTTCTTCCAAATTATAGGTAATGTGTAAAGTGAAAGAAACAAAAATAAAAGGAAGGAAGATGGGGAGAACGTTTGGAACAGAGGAGAACACCAACCCCTTTCCTCCGGAATACTATGTGTACCATCTCCACAGTTTGGCACAAAAACAAATATTTATTTTAAGCCCTGGTTTTCTCTTCATATGCAGAAACCTGAGGTGTTAACTCGTCGGATACAGAGAGGATTAGCCATCATTGGTTGCCCTCTAGAAAAGCAAGTGTGTACACTATTTAATCCAAACAGGCCATCATTGCTTACCTTTTAGAGAACTTATAATTGCACATCTAGTCCATGACTCACTTTTTTAGATAATACGACTAGAAAAACAACACATATACTTATTATAACTTATAGGTAATACAACCATGAATGGATGGACATCTATCGGCATGGAACTAGTGAAGCTAAAGCCGCTTGTCTCCTCCGTGCGCCATGCCCCAACCTCGACCTGCTCCAATGGGGTGGGAGAGGAGGGCACTGGCCGGGATTGGGTGTGTCGCACCACAACCTCGATGGTTTGGGGCAGGGGAGACAGCGGCTGATGGATTGGTGTAGAGTAGGGAGGCAGGGCGAGTGGGTGTGTTAGCTTTTTTTGGCTCCTTATATATATATACACGAGCGGGTATTGAGCCCTAGGCTAGATATCCACAACTCTAGATCGTGTATTGTTAGTGATGGTGCACTCTTAGTGACGTTCTTTGAATCCGTCATGGATCAAGAGGTTTCTTGTAGTGCTCTCTCCTCCATCGTCCGTGTGTTCACCAACCTCTCTCTCCCTTTCTCCCTTTGCCCCTCTCTCTCCCTTGCAAAATTGCCTCTCTTTCTCTCTCCCTCCCCATGATTCTTAGCGCCGGTGCACCCCTCCCCCTCGACCTCCTATGCCACTGCTCGAAATCTCCGATCGGGAATGGTGGCCACTGTAGCAGACCTTGACGCGGTGGCATCTTGGCACAGAGGTGTCCCTCACGTAGTAGTGGCCCCATGACGCTAGTGTGGCTTACCTGACATTGACAACTATTTTTTTCTGTTTTTTAAATAGTTTTTTCACTATCGGGTGGTTACCGAAGCCGGCGGTGATGTTAACTTATCAACATTGTGTGTGGTTACTTAGACGGCCATGATATAAACTTATCATTGCAAACCGACGTTCATAATCTCAATTGTCACCAATGAGAATGAAAACCCACGATAATGGGACCTCCATGACCTGTACTCTTTGATTGTAGTGGACACACTTGATAGCAAAGACGTCTCATCACGAAGTCAGATAGATTGTCCTGCAGTCAGTGCGCAATGTAGTACGTACTGTATAACTACAGGGCGATGTTTGTTCCCCATTAATGGCTGCGTTTAGTTCACGAAGAGAAAATTTTTTGGTGTTACATCGAATGTGTCAGAAGGATGTCGGGAGGGGTTTTCGAAAACTAATAAAAAAACAAATTACAAAACCCGTCAAGAAACTGCGAGACGAATTTAATGTCATTAGCACATGTTCGTTGCCGTAACACTTAAGGCTTTTCATGGACTAATTAGGCTTAAAAGATTCGTCTCGCGGTTTTCTCGAGAACTGTACAATTAACTTTTTCATTTATGTTTAGTACTCTATGTATATATCCAAACAGACAGGTGGAGGCAAAATTTTTTGAAAACTAAACCAGACCTTGTTTGCTTGGTTGCTTGGTTGTACTCCTAGACTCCTACGATTCAGACTTGGCGACAGTAGTAGAAGAGCCACCAACAGGAAACAAATGCGAGCAGCAGGCGAGCACCCACATGCACACAAAGCCTTAGAGCAAGGTTAATAAGAACGCCGGCAGCTGGCTGTTAGCGGGCTGCATATCAATGCCACGTGCCTTGTTTGGTTTCTGGATGTTAAAGTTTAACTCTCATCACATCAATGTTACGGCAAATGCATGGAGTACTAAATGTAGATTAATTGCATACATATCGGCACAGATTAGGAGTAGTTTACGAGACGAATCTATTAAGCCTAATTAGTCTAAAATTGAAAACTTTTTGTCAAATAAAACAAAAGTGATACAGTGTTTGTTAAACTTTAACACCCAAACCAAACAGGCCCTTAAAGCCTTCATCAAGAAAGACTTGTATACTAGAAAGGCTGCAGAGTTGGCTGCAGAGAAGATTGGGATATTTAATATTTGGATGTGCACACCACCTCCTATGATCTTTTGTATGTTAAATCTCTGTGACCCTCTGCGCGATAGAGGAAGGACAGGGTAACGCAAGCGAACAGGCTCGCACGGGATCTGGAGGGAGGAGAAACGCCCACAAAACACCGGTTCATTAAACTAGTGTCGGCGGTAACCGGCCGTTTTTTCCTCGTATGGTGTGTCCCAGCCCGGCGGTAGCTGGGCAGCCCGCTTCCTTCTCTTTCCTCCTTTCTCTTTCCTCCAACTCAGATTTTTATGACGTGGACACCCTTACAGCCTGCCTAGTCAGCCTTATTATACTTGCTCTTAGAACTCTATTCACAAAGTCCTGAGAGGAACGGATCCTGATGAGCTAGTGCAACAGGAAGCAGAGGCCCCGGTTTTGTCTCTGCCCCCATCCTGAAGGTCCGTCTATTTGATCCCAACTTGCAGGGCCGGCTCTAAGGGGAGGGCAGACAGTGCGACCGCCGGGGGCCCAAGGAGCTAGGGGGCCCAAGACCATATAGGTAATTAGTACATATAATTTTCTATTTAGCATAATAAACATTTGAAGGCCCATCACAAACCAGCCCAAGTCGTAGGTATCTCTTCCTTCCAGTCCTATTCTACGTAACCTGATCCACTGAGCGGAGCACAAGCAAAGTTTCATTTGATCGTTTCCTGTCGCCGCCCATTGACGCGCTATCCTGCCTGAGGAGAGAAGACGCCGATGCCCATCCAATTCTCTCCTCAGTCCTCACCCGGCGACCGGCAAGTGACCACGGCAAGGACGCCGATCCGATTCGCTGTTCACGGTAAGCAACACCAACATACCGATAGATTAGTATTTTCCAATTTATTTATTTTCCTAGGGTTATAAATTTCTAATTCAATATATTTATTTGAATATGATAAATGTTGCCTAAGAAGCATTTGTCGGGTGCTCAGAAAAGAAAAAAAGAAAACATGAAGAAGGATATTTTAGACGATATTAATCTTGATTCTGTTCTTGAAGATTTTGCATCAAGAAATGCTAGAAGACGGTTTTTTACAAGGCACTGAAGCATTATATTTTTATTTTAGGTAATCATAATGGTTACTGTTTCTAGTTTTTTGTTACACTATTGTTATGTTTTATGAGCTATACATATATTGTAAAGTAATTTTTATTATTCATACTGTATACTATAATTTTAATATTAAAATTAGTTCAACGGACTCTCATCTTTTTACTTGCCGAAGGGCCCTTAAAATTTTAGAGCCGGCCCTGCCAACTTGGAGGGGGCCGTGTTTGGTCGGGTCACCACTCAGCAGCTATCACATCACTACTGTTATAAAACATTCAAATGAACAGGCGACATGGTGTCCCTGCCCTGCCAACGGTAACCGGTAAGAATAAAATCTTTACCGAGACACGCGAAAGCACGCAAGCAGAAACACTGTCATGACGATGTTCTTCACGGTTCACCAAACGGCGGATCCATCTCTGATGCATGCATGTTCGTTGCCTGTCAACGAATGATCGACGATATAATGCTGCTGCAACTAAGCTGTAGCATCTTCTTCGTCGACATCGCCTGCATGCGATGGGACCAGGCTCTTGCAGGCGTGCGCGTGAGTAGTGAGAATCCGTAGAAAGTAAGAGCACGGCAATCATGGCTGCTAGCTAGGTGTTAGCAGCATCGTCAGCATGCATCAAAGTGTGGAGCTCTTACTTAGTACTGATCAGCATCAGCAGGTTAAGGTAATAAGGTGCACTGACCGTGACTGACATGCATGCAGCACAGGAAGCAAAGCGGCGGCAGTGAAAGTGAACTAACCAAATCATGCGCGCTGATCAGGTATTCAGGTATAGTACCAACAAAGTGGCCGTTAACCTGAGGCGAGCTAGCTAGCTTTAGGGCCGCCATTATCATAAGCTTGCATTGGAGCCAAATAAATTAAAGGCCTTTGTCACTGGGGAATCTAATGAGCACCAGCAAAGCCTGCGAGCTGAAAGTGCATTTTGCCTTCCTAGCAACATATACCTTAGCTACTGGATCAGAATCTCAATGTTTGGACCTAAGCACATTCAATTCGCATGACGAACTGGATCAGAACTAATAACAGCTTATTAAGGCCTGTAGACTGTCTGTATATATCAACTGGTGGAAGGAATCCTAGGACGGATGAAAAGGCCGGCTGGCCACTGAAGAGTTGTGAAGACTGAAAACTCCATGGCCAATTGGCCCCTCTGCTGGTTCTGATTTCTGAACAAGAATCGGTGAACCGCATTGGGGTTGTTGGGGAACAGTAGAAAAGCTGACTGACGGATGGTGGTGGAGTGGACTGATGTGACTGTGATTGGGCCGCCTGGGCCGGCTGCTGCATGGCTGTGCATGCAGATGCAGTGCAGCGAGCATCATGCAGAACGATAGATTTCGCTTTCCTGTGGGGCACCGAGAGAATGCAGATGCACGCGTATCGACTAGGTAAAGAAAGGACTAAGGCGGATGCACGCGTATCCACGTTAATCCACGTGTGTCATGCGCATTCAAACAGGGTCTAGAGTGGCGCGGCGTGTCGTCGAGCTAGCAGAGTCCCATCGATTCTGGATTGTTCAGCTGCGGCGTTTGGCGTTGTTGGCGCGTACAGTATGTTCTTGTGAGCTCCGATCCGGTCGTCTGAATTGACGGGAAGAAGTGCCGTCGTGGCGGTCAAATCCGATTATGCTGTCTGGTCTGGGCGATGAAACATGGTCTTATTAATTTGCTGCTGTTCCTGTCCTTGCTGACAAACTTCCTTCTGAATGATTTGGGGTCACCAACAGGAAACAAATATAAATCTGCACAAGTAGAGTACAGAACCTATGGAAATAGGTTTTGGATTTACCATGAGACAGGAAGCAGCAAGAGATGACGAGTCCTAAGCACTAGAAACAATCTGGATTGATAGATTCTGACGAGTGACGAGCGAGTAAACAGGCTGTGGCTGCAGTACCAGAGGTCCAGGCTTTTGTCCCTCAGACCCTCAGTCCCAATGCCAACAGCATCGTCTTCGATCCATTGGGGTCGGCCATCTGATCTGATCGCTGTGATGACAACTACTACTGGTTTATTTGAAGATCTAGAAACAATAATGCTGCACTGGTTTGGAGTCCCCAGGCCCCAGCAAGGATCTTTACCGAGACCCGAGAAAGCACCCGCTACTTCGTCGCTGTCGTCTTCATTCACCAAGCAAATCTGATCTCCCCCTCCCGTGCTCTTCAGACTAATAAAGCTGCCGTGGTGGCTTTCTTTATCCATCTTGGCTGTATACATGGGACCATGCAACAACAGGCAGGTAGTACGAGAGTTCACAGAAAGAGAGGAGTAAAACCTGCGGCAGTTACGAAGGGAACTGAGAACAAAGTGCTGCGTGCTTGCACCAAATGAAAGTGTGGTTGGTGTGCTTCATTCAGTGCATCAGAGCTTTAGCTGCAGTGCTACACTGAAAAGCATGTAGATGAAGAGGAAATTAAAGCCACAGAAATCCAAAGCATGCATGGACTGGTTGTTAAGGCGCCAAAGACGCCGTTACCCCCAGCCTGAGAGGTGCCAAAGACGCTTTTGCACTGAGGCTCTATCATCATAAGCTTCTGGGAAGAATATTCAAAAGGATGGTATATGAGCGGGGAACGCAATCAATTAGCACCAAAGCCTGAACGCAAAACGGCAAAAGTACATTTTGCCTCCTATGACACTAGCAGAGCTGATGCTCCATTCCCAATGTTTCTATCCAAGTGGCTTCGGACGATTTACGCTGCAGGCCGTTGCATAGCAAGTAGGGTAGCGCTACTGTGGCGGAGCCGCAGGAGCACCTCAACGCTGGCTCCTCCAGCTCCTCGCCTCCTCCATGTTCCCAGTTCAAATCTGCCAGATCCGGAACCCCTGACCCCTGTAGTGGCCCGGCCACTACAGGACCACACAGTGGAGCACAGGACACGTGCAGGCGGAGCGGAGCCGCGCAAACGAAGACTCAGGTTCAGATAGAAAGAAGGGCCGCTGACTACTGACACTCAAGACTGAACTCTTAACGACTGAATGAACACTCTAAGCTCGAACGGTTAAGCTCGATGGGTTGGAGGTGCGGCTGCAGGCTTTTCCGGACGACATTATTGCACACACTGTAACGCATGTCCTCGATCTCTCCGTCCCGCTGAAACAGTTAGAGAACTCTGAGCTGATGGCAGCTGCGGTGGCTAGAGCACGAGGCCCCGTGCCGGCCACCCCAGGTTCGAACTCCGATGACCACGGTATTTCTGTGCACATGCCGCGCGCTGAATGAACGAGTTCACTTTCGTGTGGCGTGGCATTGTGGGGATCGGAAAGTGAGAGGCCATGGAGCAAACTCACCTTGTCATCCATCGAGCTACAGCTCCAGCTGGATCAGAATCAGATCCATATGTGACCTCGACCTGAACAGTGCAGTATGCAAAGGGTAGAAAGTTGAAACTGAAAGACGGGTCCGTCAGTTCTCTGAATCTCCGGCCAAAACGACTTTGCAAAACTTTTCAGGGACCTTTCAAAGTGCCAAAAAAACAGGGTTTGACATGTTTAAGTTTCTCTTATTATGTAGGAGTATGTTGCTGAAAAACATCTCCTATGCACCCAACTTAACTCTGAATTCTTTTTTAAAAGGACGGCAAAAGTTTTACTGTTATTTATATATATTTTTTTCGAGAATGTGCTTAGCACGTGTTTCATTAAGAAGAAGTTAGAATGTTTACACGCCCAACATCACATCACGGCGAGGTGCCATGAGCGATGGAGTTGAACACGAACACAAGGCACCGCAAGGCGGTGAAACAAACGCTGTTGTAACTAACTAAGAAACTAATGTGCGACCGACAGGATTGCGATGTTGAACGAACCTGTGCTCAAGGTGCCTGCGCCGCCGCCCGCCTCCAGCGAACAGCAGCCATGGGGAAGAGCTCCTGCATTGCCTCGCGCTTAGACGAAGACAACGGCTCTCGGAACGTCTCGTGGAACCAAGTGACGATGGTCGCGTCAGGCGTCGCCGGTGCTGACCGTGGGGTGCTCGCCGATGGCTGCCATTTGCTGAGCAAGACCCGCTTGGCCTGCTTCTCCAGGTTCGGGTCACGGTAGACGGACTTGGCAGCAAGTCTATCACTGCGGCGCGGCACCAGGTTCTCTACCCGCACGCGCGAAACACGAAGGCGCGGCGGCGACTGAATCAGCGGCATCTCAAGTGGCAGATTTAGACCGGCGATGAAGTCCTCGACAGAAGGAGGAGAGTCCATCCCGTGTATCGGCATAGATGGGCCATCGTCGGTGGGTTGATCGGGCTGCCCATCATGGGCGTCGTCATATGCCCCGATGGAGAGCTGCTGAGGTAGCTTGTAGGATTCGATGAAGGCCGAAAAGCTTGGCGGTACTGTGTCTGGTCCGACAACAGGCGACCGTGCCCCGCACGGGACAAAGGGCTGCGCATGCAGAGACAAGGGCCTTCTGCTGGGCGAATGTTCCCCAGTGCCTTGAGAGGTCGCGCCCAAAGTTAACGTAGCGGCCTGTCCAACCTGGCTAGGGGAGGCCGGCCCAGGCGAATTGGGTACCATGGATGCCGGGTCCAGCAAATCTTCTCGACTCGCCTGTGGAGGGCCCAACGGTTTTGGCGTAGGCCATACTTGAGCATTGTGAACGTTAGCCACCAGCACCGCAGCCCACGACTCGCCCGACTGGCAACTTGAGGGGCGCCATGTCCGGCTCCTGGCTATAAAGCAGCGCATCGACAGGCGCCACCCTAGGAGGGGCGCGCCCATCGTCCTGACGTTGCGGCCGCGTCAACAGGTGTGGCCCAGCGGACCGAAGACCGGCGTCAGGGCGCAACGGGCAATGCTGTTATTTATATTAGACGATGAAAAGGTGTCGACCTAGTTTTTTTAGTGAAAACTGGGTCTAAAAACCACACAACTAAGGAGAGTCTGCCACTCATCCCATACAACTTGACACTCCAACCAGACCACTAATAACTGCACACTACTACCTATGCTCCGATGAACTTCACCGAGCAAACTCTAACATTTTTTTTTCAAATGGGGCCATAACGTCAACAATTTGAGAGCACTGGTGCTACAATTCATATGAAGTTGAAACATCATCAGGAAAGCTGAAGTTGTACATTTAAATAGAGTTCTAAAAACAAAGGCTTGAAAATAACATACTACATTCAGTGCGAACCAACCATTGCATAACACGTGGCACTATGGGTGTCACTCTATGTGTTTCATTGCGCACCGCATTGGACCGTCTGCATTTCTGTAAGGAGGAACGACGACATACAAATCCTGCTGCTGTTTTGCTCTCTCGAACGGCTCGCTAGTTGTGAAATCTCATCATGTTGCATTATTTTCAGCTTCTTTTTTTCTTGAGGAACATGTAAATTAAATTTTAGAACTTGCAATTTGCAAACCATGTTGAGTTTTGGCTATCATTTTCTCGCATGCTTACATTTCACCATCACCTTCTCGACTCCAATAGAATTTTTCAGAATTTAATGGAACTCTGGGTATGTTTGATGACTCCGATACAAAGGGATCTTGCACGGAATATTTTGATTATTTTTAATCATTTATCTTCGGTGTATAAGTCTGTGTTTTAGCTTCTGTAAAATGTTTCTGTTACCCAAAAAGAATATTAACTAATGGTAGAACAAGAAGCTGCTTTTAAGAAGCAGCTGATTTCATATAGTACAATTTTTGCAGCACCTTTTTTTTTGACAACAAATTTTTGCAGCACCTTGAATTCTGCTTTTTGGTGGTATACATGCTTGTCTATCTACTTATATGGTTTCCCGGAATAATCTGGGAGAGGCCCAAAAGTCACCTGTCATCCAGCGAGCTCCAGTTCCACCTGGATCAGAATCCCATCCTGTGACCTCGATCTGAACAGTGCAGCATACAGGGGGTAGAAAGTTGAAACTGAAAGACGGGTCCGTTCTCTGAATCTCCTATGATGTTATTATTACACTTTGAACCCACCTCAACCTTGTGACCTCTTCGCATAGCCCAGCCCATATACTGGCTGAAAGTTGATGCAGGAGTTAGTGGACCATGATCCGTTTTGGGAGACACATATGGACAGTGTGGAATTTTGTCCCATTTCATACAGACAATGGAGTGCATGAGTTAGTGGCCCATTTCAGCCAAGCGCGATTTTCTCCGCTATGGATCATTTGTGGTCAAGGATGGACCACAAGTGTGGTTCTGGGAGGACAAATGGCTTAAAAACACCACTTTACAAGAATAGTATCCAAGACTTTATAATATAGCCAGGCCTAAACATGTAACTATAGGTGAAGTGGTTGGCGTTTCTCCATCACATCTTTCTTGGTGCAGGGATCTTACAGGCCCTAAGTTAGTAGCTTGGAACAATCTGTTACCACACATTACTAACATACAATTGTCCCAAGAGCCAGATGTTTCTCAGTGAAATTTACACCCAAATAGACAATTCTCGGTGAAATCACACTATTTTTTGGTACTTACGATTATGGAAACCGAAAGCCCCATTAAAAATCAAAATCATTTTATGGTACTTACGAAGAGGAGTTGTATTGACCAAGGATAATCTTGCCAAGCGCAACTGGCATGGTAGTAAAATGTGTTGCTTTTGTCATAAAGATGAGACAATTAAGCACCTATTTTTTGAATGCCACTTCGTGTGTTCTATTTGGTCAATTATTCAGGTGGCTACTGGACTAACTAAATCTTACAGTGTTTCTCACTTGTTTGGTGGATGGTTATAAGGTTTCAGTAAAAGAATTTAAGCCTCTACTTCTGCTTGCAGCGGCTGCTACTTGCTGGTCCACTTTAGCTTAGTAGAAGTGACATGTATTTGAAAAGAAAAAACATATTCTTCATGTGCAGGTTGTCTATTCGATCATCCACTGGCTACGTACTTGGGCTATTCTACAGAAGGTGACTTCTCAAGACTTGGACATGGTGGTCTCGCAACAGTTGGCGCGGTGGGCAAGGAAAATTTCTCTCGGGCACATGGTAGCGATCTAATCTACGGATTGATGTGGTTGTGTGCCTCTTTGTTAGGCAGAGGCCGGAAGTACATTTTGAAGACTTTGTATCATCTCGATGTAACACCTTAAGAATTTAATAAAAGCTTCCTTTATCAAACAAAAAAAGAGGACTTAATCACGAGTTAAGTTTTTTTGAGAATTTAATCACGTGTTAAGTGATGTTACACTTTGAACCCACCTCAACCTTGTGACGTCTTCGCATAGCCCAGCCCATATACTGGCATGAAGTTGATGCAGCCTTGTCCATGTGACAGGAGTCACAGGACACGCCGCCAATGATAGGGTGACCTGGTGCTAGTTGGATTTTTCGTTTTGGGAGACGCATATGGATAGTGTGGGACTTTGTCCCATTTCATATGGCCCATGGAGTGCAGGAGTTAGTGGCCCATGACAAAAGGGCCGACAAATGGTAGGCAACCCAAATGGCTGGTGAGAATTATAGATGGCCAAATGCCCAAATCGATACTGGCATTAATGCCCGTTGTTTATTCCATTGTTGAAAATAAGAGTGCAGCTTGTGACTTAAGTCATTACTTTTTATAATATACAAAATGAGAGTTTTGAACAAAAGGCACGATATAAACACATGGGTTTCAACTCAACCTACTTAAGGATGTAAAATTAATGGAAACAAGCTACAATCTATACATGATTATAGTGGGATATGGGTTGTCGGAAGAAAAACCAAACTTAAGCTGCTGCAGTTTAATAAATATAAACTAAATATATGTTGAAGACGAACGGAGACGCTTGATTGGTGGCGAATAAACAAGTACGGGCTCTCGGGTTTGCGTGCACCTAGTGATCGTGTCGATTATTGATCGATGATCGACGACGACAATACCGTGCGATGAATAAAGCCGAGACAAGGTCATATCGCCACGTACACCTTGCTGTGTGGGAAAAAGAACCACAGCTCCTCCATTGCGATTGTGAATCGATCTCCGAGCGTACTTTGTAGTGGAGAAGACAAGATCTTCGGAGGACGACGATAACGATGCGCAACAACGACACCATTATTGCAGCCGATAGGTCAAGCTCCTTTCCTGCGCGTGGCGAATTGATCGAAGTGGCGCAGGACCACGCACAACACCACGAGCGCATATCATGTACGAGTACGACGATGGAGGAAGACAATAGAGCAAGATCATCATATCGACCCAGAGGACGACGACAACGACAGTGATGCGCACCGCCATTGCTGCGGATAGATAGCTAGGTCGAGCTGCCCCTTCCGGCGTGGCGAATTGAAGTGGCGACGATTTTGCTGGGGATTGGAAGGACCACGGTGCATCATGTACGACGTACGCGGGTCGTCCTGTCCTGGCCCAGAGCGGTGACAGCTTTTAATTTCCTGGGTAGTTTCTCCATGGCAGCTGGTACGAGAGGCCGAGAGGGCATATACGATCGTCGTCGGTGAGGACTGAGTCTCTTTCAGCATTAAGAAGATATATACGTGCGCCAGTAAATGAGCAAAAAAAAGACTTTTTGCTATTTATCTGTTGATAATTTTTTTTCATACTAAATCTGTCAGATTTATATACGTTTGATTTAGCTTTAGGATTTGTTCTATAATTGTCTATTGGGTCCAGTGGCGGCGCGTGGCCAATAATTAAGGGGGGCGGGGGGGGGGGGGGCAAATTACCATTACAAATTTATCAGCAATAGGAGATGTTAGATTAGTGAGAAAGTAGTAGATTTATAGTATAATTTATAATGACGGAACCATTAAGAATTTAGTCTCATATAGAGAAAATAAAATCTGGTGCTAATATAGGAGGGCATCTCAGGCCAAACTAGAGGGGAAAGAGGATTAGAAAATTCATCAATCACATAGCTGAACTGTCGCTGCTACAGTCCTGCTGTAGATGTTAGTACGAGTACTTTAGTGCAGTTTTCAGGCAGATACAGACATGCAACAGCTTTTCAATCGGTCAGTCTTGCAGTTCCGATGGTTTCATTGGCCAACCAAGCATATACCATTGCAAAGTTGTCTCGAACAAAGGCGGGGTTTGGCGGGGCCTAGTTTGGTCTCCACTGACCACTGGGCTCCGCCCATGATTGGGTCACATTTATAATAAATCTGATAGATTTGACTATATAAAATCTGTCGACAGATAACTAGACATTCAAAAAAAATACACAAGCCTCTTATTTTCGGACAAAAGAAAAAAGAACGGGACTGCTAGCGTCCGGACTGACGGATGCCCGCGCGCGCTTGCACCCATTTCCTGCACCTACACCTGTTTTCCATGCTTGCTACGTTTCACGTGCCCATGCGGGGGCCTACGCCGCCCGACCGCATGCGGGGACCGCTCACGCTCCCTTCACTTCCCATGTGCATGCACGCGGGACTGTTCTCCTGTTCGGTGGCGCCCCAACAGCTGCAATAAGTGGCCGCAGCAGGTGGATACCGTTGCAACATGTGTAACACCAACATCTACTTTTACAACATCCAGATGAAACACTTATAACATACATCCGAAACAGGTGAAACACTTGCAACATACGTCTGAAACACTTGCGAAATACCTAGAAGCTTTTGAAAGCCATTGCAAATATATGCAACATCCAGATAAATACTTGCAACATATGTGTGAAACATATGAAACTTCCGAATAAAACACTTACACTACTGGAAACTCAAAATTTCCTGTCGGTGCAACCAGAACCGACAGAAAAATTGCAAAATATCCTATCGGTTTGGGGAAAACGACAGGAAAAATATATACCGACAGAAAAATTGAAAAATATCCTGTCGGTTTTTACCACCGACAGAAAAATTAACAATATCCTGTCGGTATAGTTAATACACACAGGAAAAAATGTATATTTTCTGTTGTGCGTATATATTTTTCTGTCGGTATTTTTCTAACACAGGAAAATTTGAGAGAAAAAACCAACGTGCCAAAATTTGCCGCCAGCCCAAACATCCAGGCGCCAAGCCAAAACCAAAAAGGAATGCAGCAGCGCCAAAAGAAAAAAAATGAGACCCACAGCTCGTACGTGACCCAGGGACTCAGGCTAATAAAAAATAAAAAAACTCCCACAAGATATACCCAGGCCCTTATCGTGAGGGGGTTCGTGACCCCGTGAGGCCGTGGCTCAGTTCGCGAGCTCGCGTCTTCCCTTCCGCAACGCCCGTACGCCGCCCCTCTCCTCGCCGCGCCGTACGCTGCCACTCTCCCACGCGTGCCGCTCGGCTGCGCGTCGTCGTGCTGTACCTCCTCGCGCGGCCTTCCTCTGGGGCCCGACGCCGTCTCCTCCCTCCGCTCCCACCGAAGCCGGCGGCCACCTGAGCCGGCAGCCTCCTCCTTCCGCCTTTGCTCGTACTTGAGGTATTGCCCTCTTCTCTGTGCCCCTGTGTTCTTACGGTTGCCTCAATCCCACCACCAAGTTGCTGACACCCATAACCCTAATAATCCCCAAATCTGTTGTTGAATGTGTATGTGGCCGCAGATCTACAGTTGGAGGAGCCAGTAATGGAGACCTAGGTGGAGGAGGCTGCAGATCTGCAACTGGAGGAGCCCACAGCTGGAGGATCCCTTGACGGAAACGTAGGTGGAAGAGGCCACGACAAGGAGCGGGAGTAACCTGCAACGGAGGTGCCGGAGTAGCCTGTAGCATCGACTCTGGCTCTTTACACCTGGAAGGTAAATCTTGTTTCTTTTCTCCATGTGTTATGCTTGATTTGCCTATTTAATTTGTATTCATCCTATCTGATAGAATGGTTGAACCAAGAAACGGCAGGTAGATTGGTTTTGAACATAATCAATAGATTAAACTGCAATAGTTATCTGATTTTTTTGTTTTGTTGCATTTAAGTAATGAAATGTTATAATCTATGTGCCTACCCTGTGATTTATGGAATGCTCGTGGGTGTCCATATTGGTGGAGCATTTTTCTTTGCACAAGGATATTATTTTATAGGAAAAAGTCTATTTTTAGCCATCAAACTTTTAGTGAAGTCCAAGAATGACCATCAAACTCCAAAACCATGTATTTTTGGCCATCTAACTCTTAAAACCATTCATGTTTGACCATCAAGGTAGTTTGGTGGGTAGTTTCGCTGATCTGGACGCCATGTAGCGGTGGGGCCTAGTTGTCAGTCCTCTTCTCTCTCCATATCTGACAACCGAATCCTGCAGCACCATCCACTACCAGGTGGGCCCCATTTGTCATCTTCATCTTCCGGCTCATGGCCAGTGCCCCATGGTTGCTACTTTTTCGATCCCGTGGGCAAGAGGACAGAGCATGGAGCAGCATGCACAATTAGAAGTGGAGGCTTGGCACGGGCCGACGGAGCTTGGAGCATCACAACGTGGAGAAGCTGAGGCAGAGGCATGCAAGTAGCCGCTCTACAGTTGCCTCACCGGCGCGCGCGTGCAACTCGTCGCGGCCTTGCGGGCGCGCGCGCGAGAGCAGCTCTGCCGCGGCCCCGCTGGCGCGCGTGCAGCCCGCCGTGGCCTAGCGGGCGCGCGCGAGAGCAGCTCCGCGACGGCCTCGCTAGTGCGCGCGTGCAGCTCGCTGTGGCCTGCGGCGATGCGGGCGCGTGTGTAGCTCGCCACGACCTCGCCAACGCGTGCGAGAGCAGCTCCGCCGCGGCCTCGCCATCGCGTGCGTGCAGCTTGCAGTGGCCTTGCGGGTGCGCGCGAGAGCAGCTCCACGGCGGCCTTGCCGACGCGCATGCGAGGAGCGGCACCGCGGCCTCGCCACCACCTTGTGTCCACGTCAGCAAACCACCCACCAAAAATTGTCCGATGGTCAAATATGAATGGTTTTAAGAGTTGAATGGCCAGAGATACATGGTTTTGGAGTTCGATGGTTATTCTTGGACTTCGCCAAAAGTTCGATGGCCAAAAATAGACTTTTTCCTTTTTTATAAGAACAAGGGTGCTATACTGTAGCATTTCTTTCACTTGTTTGAGTAATACTTTAATCTTTGTGAAAGAATGGCATTCCAACAGATGTTTTTTTGGTAAATATTATAGTTCTTCATTTTGTTGGTCCATCAAAGTGTTATGTTTGTTTGTCTTTGTGTGTTTGTCCTGTTTTCTAAAACACTAGACTTGGAGACAATATAGAAAACCACAGTTGAGGATAAGGAATATGATGAAGAAGCTATTGATGAAGAGGGTAACACTACAGAGGAAAGGATGAAGCAATAACGGATGAATCGGAAGAAGAGACTTATGATCATGATGATTATTGAATTTTTAGTCATGAATTTGTAGTGCTGTAATGCTATTGTGTACCACTAGGATAAAATGTACTCTTTATACCATATTTTGAAATTAAATCTGTTATGTATTCTGCAGCTGTTTTCGGTAATCTGAACTTGGTGATATTAAATCTGAATAATGTGTTATGTAGCTGCAGATTGGTGTTATAGAATACAATATTCTAACTCATCATTCTTATGCATTTGTTCAGTTCTATTTAGCTGATGTATACTATTGAATACAATATTCTAACTCATCGTTCTTATGCAGATGGCTCGTGGAATCTGTCATGCACGTAAAAATCGTCTTCCTAGGAGGCATGGATCCGAAATCGGTGCTTCTCAAGAAACAGCCACCCAAACAAGTGCCTCTCAAGGAACAGCCACTACTAATGGATCCTCACAAAGGACTAGACCTGTTGCCCCTCCTGAAGTAGAGCCTCCTAAAAAACGAGGAAGGAAGCCGGAGAAGAGAACCAAATTAAAACCAGTTCCACCATCTGGCCGGGTGACTCTTTATCCAAGTGGTGACTCGTGAGTAAACTACCAACTAATTTGTACCGTTAGCTTCCATCTTTAGTCATTTATAAAAGCATATGTCATTTATGTGCAGGCAATTTGGTTATGTCAACTACAACTGCAAGACCCCTTACAGATACACTACTCAGCTTGGTGTCATCCTCAAGAGAGAGTACCCAGGTTTGCTTCAAGAAAAGGATGAGGATGGTGTACTGATCAGGGAGCGGCCAGCTCTAGACTGGCCTGATTATTTTCTGGGTAGTGTGAATAAAGAAGGCATGACAAATGGGGAACGTGTGCTCCATGAATTTTGGGTAAGAGGCATTTTTTTTATTAGAAATAGATTACATGAAAGCACATTGTACATGGGCTTGAAATTTGTTCCAGCAGCCTCCCTTTTCCAATTTGTAGATCAGAAAAGGTCTACATCTCCTACTAGGTGTGATTTGTTGTTACTGTTAGTTGTTATTTAGTTCAAGCTAGCTTGGTTCGTGCGTTGAAGGCTATTGCTTATTAGTTGGGTCGTTTTGATGTATCAAATCCTTGGATCATGAGGGCTGTGTACCTGTTAACTCACTGTTCTAGTTTTAATTAGCAAGCTGACTCATGCAACTGTGCAGCTAGTATGCGTTAAATTTTTATGCAACTTTGAACTCTACTCACATGTTTCTACTTCCATGTCTTAAAAAACTGAATGGTTTCATTAGCAATTTTTCTTGTTACTAGAAGTAGTTGTTCTAGAGCACTATGTATCTCTCACTTTATTGGTTGATTTCTAACATCATGCCCTCGAACTATATAAGGACCAAGTTTGGTAAATAACTCTTATCCTCTTTCACAAATCACTGACTAATTAAACGGCCAGTGACATGCAAACCCAAGAGAAAGGTGGTCTGGGCTTCTTAGAGTTGAAACATTTCACATGTGACTTCTAGTAGTGAAACATTGTCACCTACAGAATTGTAGATAGTGATTGGTTCAGAAATTTCAGAAATTGATATCCTTTCTGTTGCCTGCTGAAGATTGTTGAAATAATAAACTTGACATGTTAAGTTGAGTTTCCCTCTAGTTTGCTTGTATAAGTTGAAAGCTTTTGATTAGTTGAAGTGATTTCTATTTTAATATCATTTCCTGGTACACATGCAGCGGTTGTTCCAAGTTAATGAAGAATATCAAGCAGAGGTGGATCGTGTTCTTGACAACTATTTGAAGAAAAAGGTGAGAGACATCATGTATCAAGCCCGTGTGGATTGTGTAAAGGCATACTACAGAAAAAGGGGTGAAAGTTTAGATGATACACTAGCCCGCACAATTGAGCTTGAATATGAACAATACAAGGTGGGCAGGCTAGACTGGTTCAATGATGCTGTTTGGCCCGTTCTATGTCATTATTGGTGCTCAGAGGAGTTCATGACAAAACAGAAGATAGGACAGGAATGTCGCTTCAGTTATGATGATATTGCTCAAAACCATGGAGGGTCTAGACCCTTCACAGAGACACAACAAGTTCTGGTATGTTATGTGTATGTGTATCTTTGACTTAATATTTGCATACAAATGTAAACATGTTTATTTTGATGCTGTTCATTAACTATCTGTATTGTAGGCACATAGGTTTGGACAACATAAGGGAACCCCTATTAATGCATTTGCTGCGATGAAATCCGGCATGAAAAATGTGGATAGGAGTGGTAATTGTGGTCCAATCAATAGCAACAAAGCACAACAACGCATGGTATGTAAATCTAAGTCTGGTTATGAAAACATACATTAATCATTTAGTTTCTACCATAGTTTATTTCTTGTAATCCAACCATGATAGCCTGAAATGGATACATGACTACTATTCCTATCAGTAGTCATGCTGTTGCATGAGCACAAATGTTTATAGATACTGCTTTGCTATGAATGATACTGGATGTGTAGTTGTGGCAAATTAGTACATGTATAGCTCATGTTTGATTTGATTATTCCAAAACTAGGATTTTGTAGATGGATAATTGCTGCTAAGGGGCTACTAGTAAGGACATGTTATTAAGGTATAAAAGGTTTAGAAATATCCAAGAATGTCCAACAAGCATTTGTCAAATATCTATCCGCACGAGAAAAATAAATTTGATTAATAGCTCCCTTTTGTTTTACTCGAGAGCTCTATGTCAGTTAGTACTCGGTACTTTGTATGGTAGTAATATGCAACCAAGTCTTCTAAATTTGAGTAAGCAGCTAGCTGTTGGGTGAAATCCATCGGTGTTCCTTGTGCTGAATCTATGCAACTCAAGTGCTTATAAATATTGCAATGCATATGCATATATACAGTCCTATTGCAGAGCAAAAGCATGTTCCTATGTGCCAGTCTGGAGATAACTAGTTAAACAACATGCATCTTCGAGATCATGGAAAGAGCTGGACATAACCATTCAACCTGATAACTAAGCTTATAATATAATAATATAATCTTTGTTGGGATTGCAGTAATTTTTTTTGACAAAGAGACATCTAATCTCCACTTTTGTAGGATGACTATATAGTAGGGGTTAAGAGGGTTGCACAGAAGGTTACACATGAGCATGAAGAACATGAAGAGGATTGGGAGCATGGAGAGCATGAGGATATGGAAGAGGTGGAACAAGTGCAAGGGCTAGAACATGAGCAAGAGTTGAATGCAAAGGTGTTGTACGACGTATCAGGTGGTTTGTCCACCCATGGGCGCTTTGCTATAGGATATGGCGCTGTTAGGGCAGCTGATGTCAGAGCAGCTGTGAAGGAGAATAATGTGAATCGATCAAATCCAGTTTCAATGAAAGTGTTGGCCCAACAAAATGCAGAACTACGACGAGAAAATGCAAGGCTACATAAAGAGAAGGATAGTGCGATGCAGCAAGGCAAAGTTGCTATAGATCTGACAATGGTATGTATGTGTGTTGATAGTTTTTTTTCTACGGGCAAACCATTTTTCAAAGTCTGAAATACTTAATGTCTTCACTATAGGTACTTTGTCGACGCTTAGGACTAGGACAGGAAATTCCAGAGGCATCCTCACAACTTGCAGCAGCAGCAGCAGCGCAAGCAATTGTGAGTACACCTAGCCCAACTTATTGTCTTTTCTATAAATTGCATGGCACATTTTCTCTAGTTTACCTAGCTGGCTGATTAGCTTCCCCCAATTTCCTTATATTTGGGCAACTATATGACTATGATTTTGATGTGGTATTCAGAATGGCAACATGCAGTCCACCAGTGAGGAAGTGGCCTCATCTTGATTCTTGCATAGCTACCGGACTTAAATTGAATTAATTGAGTACTAATGGTAAGGTAGATATTTGCATTGGTTCAGTTCCCATGGACCGGGACTCAGTTGGCATCACTCTAGATTTCTCCTCCCAGCTGATTTTTGAACCAATGCTATTATCATGCACTTATAATTAGTGCCTAATAATTTTCATAGATCTAATTTCCTGAAAATAGTTAGCACTGTTCTGTTCTACATGACTTATGGTTACTACTACTGCCCTGTACCAATCTACATGACTTATGTTGCGATGATCTTGAGGGGGATCCCTGCCCACCTTATATAGTCCGGGAAGCAGGGTTACAAATCTAGAAACTAATCCTGCTCGGTTACAATTGCCACAGCTGGCCAGATAAGGATTCCTATTCTAACCGATCAGGATCTTGCTTGATCTCCAAGTTTGCTTTCCTTCCTTGCGTGGGACGCCGAGCAGATCGACTAGTGAAAGTCCTATGTTTGGTGTTGGTAATTACTGACAATGCCTAAGTACTAATCCTATGCCTAAGTTATATGTAGCATATGAGGATTAGTACATTCCAAGGTTGGTGGCAAGATGGACATGGTGATCATGATGGCCACACTTGGATTTGGACGCAACCCTACGTAATCAAGGCAAAGGTATATGCTTAAGGGTTGTGTTTTAGTAACCAAGACACCTAGTGGGTGTGGTTACATTATAGGATAGATAGCCGTACTATAAAGAGGGGAATGACGTGGCTATTGAACTCCTAAGTGCCTCTAGATGTGCATTTCATAATCATATGCATTTGGATAGAACTAATAACGCCTCGAAAAATGATTGTGAAAATGCTAAACACACTCGCACATGACGTGATCACTTGGTGGTGTTAGCACTTTTGCGATGACGTTGGAGTTTGAGCGGTAGAGAGGGTTTGGGTCCCTCTCTCCCTTACGCCAATGTCGAGATTTGGACCCGAGTCGAGATTTGGAACGCCTATTTTCCTTTACGCCAATGTCGAGATTTGGAGGTGTTGTCACATGTTGTTTCACGAGCTAAAACATGTGCTAAAGTGACACACATACTTAGTCTAGCTCATATGTGAAAGAGTGAATCAAACGGAGGCGAACGGAGGTCACAGAGGTGACCGGACGCTGGACCGGACGCGGTCTCTGTCTGACCGGACGCGTCCGGTCAAGTTCAGCATCTGCACGTGTTTCGGTTTTTTGATCGGACGCGGTGGCGCGTCCGGTCGATCAGGGAGCTTACTGGACTCCAACCGGACGCTGGCACTGTGGCGTCCGGTCAGTTCTGTAGCGCGTCCGGTCGCTGTCTCGGTGGAACGTTGCTCAGGCTTGACCAGCGCGTCCGGTCCGTTACGGGACCAGCGCGTCCGGTCGTACTTCGTGTGTCCGGTCCGCGCGACGAGCGCGTCCGGTCGGTGGTTCGCGAGCGTAGGCGCTGTGTGATCGGCGCGTCCGGTCAATTGGACCAGCGTGTCCGGTCAGCGCGACTGCAGCTGTTTCAAGTTCCTAACGGCTCTATTCGAAGGGGTACGCTATAAATACTCGTTGGCCGGCTCAAAACTCTCTCTCTTGGACATTTTGACATACTTGTGAGCACTTTGAGCTAAGCAACTCCCCTCCCACTCATCTCTCTTGCTTCTTTGCATATTCGAAGTGCGATTGAGTGATCCAAGTGCATTTGCATTGTGAGATTGCATCTAGTTGGCACTTGGTGGTTGATTTGCTGCGGGATTCTTGTTTCTCTTGGTGGTTGCCGCCACCTAGACGGCTTGGAGCAGCTTGGAGGCGTTGGCAAGAGTTGGTGATTGTTCTTGGCCACCTCCGGTGATTGTGAGGGGTTTGTGCCTACCTCGGCGAAGCGCCAAAGGCAACGTTAGTAAATTGCTCGTGTCATTGCAACCTTTTACCATTTGGTAGGTTCTTGTGGCGCCTTTTGAGAGACTCGGTGTGAGACCGATTAGCCACCGAACCACGTGGTGAAGAGGGACACAACGGGGACTAGCGTGCCGGCAAGCACGTGAACCTTGGGATAAATCTTCATGTCATCACTTTCATATTGTGATTGATTGATCCTGGTGTTCGGTTGTCTTGGTATTCATTGTTGATCATATTGGTTGGCTCAATACTTCGTCCCTCGGTAAAACTCTCATAACTCAACTCCGCATTACCTTCTTAGTTATCTTTGCTAGCTAGTTAACTTTGCTAGAGTAGCTCCTTTGTGTAGCTTGCTAGTTGTAGTTGTAGTTACCTTCTTGGTTTGACTTGTGCAGTTGAGTGCAAATATACTAGAATTGTGAATTGGTTAGGTGGCTTGCAAACACCCTATAGGCTAAGCAAAACTCGCATCTCGCTACTTGTTATATTGATAAACTTGTTTAGCTTGTCTTTGTAGAAAATTTTAAAAGGCTATTCACCCCCGTCTAGCCATCAAGACCTTTCAACTGGGCCACGCGTGATCTTCTGGTGGGCCGGGCCCTGTGGTCTAGGCCAGCCCAAGTCTAGCCGTAAGGGTATAGGGGTTAATACCCCCACAGCTAGTCCCCGAGCACTATGCATTGTGAAGCGACACGCCGTCTTGACCTTCTCCGAACAGTAAGGCTTGAGTCCTTGACGTCTCTGACCAGTCAGAACACCATCCGAGCAGCTATTGCAGGCTTCCAACCAGCTTACAATACAGCCGACCACTGTTGTTACCAAAGAAGTAGGTTGTCCGAAGAATGTATAGTGCTCAGAGAAAAAAGAAAAAGATTTCCTTCTAGGTGAAGTGTGTCCACTTGTATTTCTGAAAAGAAATGTAAGCAGGGTAAACAAAGCGTAGGGATCGAAAAATAAACACATTCACCGCTAGGTGAAGTGTGCCCACTTAGTCCCCGAGCCTGGTAGTAGGTGACGTAGGCACGTGGTGCCAGGATCTAAAATGAAACTCCATGGAAACTTGATACTGAGATGCACCGACAGGTGCATCGTACTGATGTAGTCCCCGAGCTTGCTGGAAGGCGAAGTATAAGCCTTGTAGCAAGGTCTAAAATGTAATGATCTCTCAACTGTATGTAAGTCCAATTTCACATGTAGCCGAGGAAATCAGGGTTGAGCTGTGGTCGGAGAGTGGTCGAAGCAGTCCCCGAGCACAGCGTGATGTATGGTTGACGAGTCCCCGATCAGCATGAGACGTGGTCGACGAGTCCCCAAGCAGCGTTAGACGTGGTCGATGAGTCCTCGAGCTGTGGTCAGAGAGTGAGAGCGACAAGTCCCCGAGCGTGCTCAGGAATACTTGCTCGTAGTGATCGGGAATCATCTAGGCCAGTCCCCGAGCGTAAGTCGAGAAGCGAGCGACGAAGCCCCCGTGCGTAGCTCGAAATTCCTGCAATATAAATATGTAGAACGGTAGTACATGATGTACAAAATAATAAATTATGGAGAAAATCAGCGGTGAAGAAATAGCGTATGATGCTCAGCAGTCACTTGCAAATGAGCATGATATGATAAAGCAGTTGGTGCTTTGTAAATATCAGTGTTGATATGAGGTTTGTGTTTACACTTAGCATAAACCGTCCGACTATTTAGTATGTAGCTGAGTTTTCAGCCCTAGCTTGCCTACGTTACGCTGAGCGCGGAGCCCGTGAGCGTGTGGATGGCGTTGCTAAGGAGCCGCTGCCGACCACCCGTAACGCAGAGGGCAGACGCTCGTGCACGTGTAGGGAGAAGCCGGAGATAGGCCGTCTCTAGAGACATCGAGCGTCAACGTGACTGGTCAGGGATTTGCGTTAAGCATAGATGTATGTCATTTTTAAGATGGTATACATGGACAAACGTTATTTGAAGAATAACCATGATGAGGACGTTGTGGAGAAACGTCATAATAAAAATTGTATTAAATATAAATGTTAGAAGTGTACTTATCTTTGGATATAAATCTGGTCGGTGGCGATGAAGTTGTCCGGTCCTTGAGCTTTTTTCGGCCTGCTGTGACGGTGGTCACGGTCGTCGTAGCGCCATTCTCCGCGGCGATCATCGTTGTGACACAGCAGATGGTCGGAGCGAGTAGGGCGAGGAACTTCCTGTGACGACAGTCTGGGCAGCTCAAACGGTCGTGGTCGGAGCTCGGACGGACGTGGTCGGAGCTCAGCGGAGTCGCTCGGGAGGTGGTTGACGTGGTCTGTGGTCGACGTGGTCGGAGCTCAGCAGAGCCACTCGAGACGTGGTCGACGTGGTCTGTGGTCGACGTGAACTCGTGCGATGGCTCGCTACGTGGCTCGACGTGGTCGGACGGCTCGCCGTGGCTCACTTGACGGCTTGAACGACCCAGCGTGGCTTGGCTCGGTGCGGCTCGCTGACGGCTCGCTCTAAAGCTCGACGATGGCTCAAACGGTTTTGAACCACGAGCATGACCAGGGGCATGTACTCCAGCAACTGTACACGTGCATAACAGTCACAAAAGGACAGGAAGAGATATATGGAGATATATAAAATATTTAATTAAAATAACAGCCGTGACTTAGCTTTGCTTGCATGAGTATGCGTAGTCCCGGTTCGCTTGCGGCTTGCCTATGTCTTGACGGCTCGTTTAATGGCCGGGCGGCTCGCTCGCCGGCTCGCTTTCTTCTTTGGATGGTTCGACGAGCCGCACCAGGTGTGTATGTATACACGATAGATGCATAGGCGCACGTGCAAGTATCTCAGATTCCTGGTCGGCTTGCATGTATATACGCCTTCCTTATTTGCATGCAAGTTGATCTCAGACATATCCCAGCTTGGCCTTCTTCGATTGGGCCGTTATCGCAGACGCGGATTGACGATCGTCGACGAGGATTGCCGCTGCGGATAACCGTAAAGGCATGTGCAGATATATCCAGAGATCCATAAAAATATTTTATGAAAATAAAAGTTATCACTTAGCTTTTTTGGATCGATGAATATATCGTCGCCCCTTGATCGTGATGTCCTCTGGTTTGATGCATGCGTGGTACGGCAATCCATGTAAATGTACGCACGAACAACACCTTCCTTTTTTTTTGCTTGTCGTCATAGATTGCATGCAGGCATGCATACTTGGCCTTGCTTGCTTGCCCCTTGAGTCGCCGCAGATATTGTTGTTGAAGGACGTCCACCGCAGAAAGCTGAGTTGCCGCGGTTGACGTTGTACCCTTGATCGTCAAGAGTGTCCGTTGTTGTTGTAGAGGGATTCCGCCGCCGTTGCTCAGCTCCGATCGGCGAAAAGAAAGATACGCCATCTGGTTCGCCGGAGGATCAGCGCGCACGACCCCTACCTGGTGCGCGCACGACCCACAATACGCTATTTAGTATCTTGGTAGTGAGAATGAGAATCCGTAGAAAGTAAGAGCACGGCAATCATGGCTGCTAGCTAGGTGTTAGCAGCATCGTCAGCATGCATCAAAGTGTGGAGCTCTTACTTAGTACTGATCAGCATCAGCAGGTTAAGGTAATAAGGTGCACTGACTGTGACTGACATGCATGCAGCACAGGAAGCAAAGCGGCGGCAGTGAAAGTGAACTAACCAAATCATGCGCGCTGATCAGGTATTCAGGTATAGTACCAACAAAGTGGCCGTTAACCTGAGGCGAGCTAGCTAGCTTTAGGGCCGCCATTATCATAAGCTTGCATTGGAGCCAAATAAATTAAAGGCCTTTGTCACTGGGGAATCTAATGAGCACCAGCAAAGCCTGCGAGCTGAAAGTGCATTTTGCCTTCCTAGCTACTGGATCAGAATCTCAATGTTTGGACCTAAGCACATTCAATTCGCATGACGAACTGGATCAGAACTAATAACAGCTTATTAAGGCCTGTAGACTGTCTGTATATATCAACTGGTGGAAGGAATCCTAGGACGGATGAAAAGGCCGGCTGGCCACTGAAGAGTTGTGAAGACTGAAAACTCCATGGCCAATTGGCCCCTCTGCTGGTTCTGATTTCTGAACAAGAATCGGTGAACCGCATTGGGGTTGTTGGGGAACAGTAGAAAAGCTGACTGACGGATGGTGGTGGAGTGGTAAAATAAATAACTAATTGCACAGATTAGGCCTTGTTTAGATTGCCTCCAAATTTCAAGTTTTTTCACTCTCTCTCCGTCACATCAATTTTTGAACGCATGCATGGAGCATTAAATGTTGATAAAAAAAATAACTAATTGCACAGTTTAGTAGTAAATCACGAGACGAATCTTTTGAGCCTAGTTAGTCTACGATTGGACAATAATTACTAAATACAAACGAAAGTGCTACAATAGCTATGGTTGAAAAAATTTACAATCTAAACAAGGCCTTAGTTGTAAATCATGAGACGAATCTTTTGAGCCTAGTTAGCCCATGATTAAAAAATATTTATCAAATACAAACAAAAGTGCTACAGTTAAAAAAATTTCAAACTTCCCACGGTAAAGGCCTGAGAACAAAGTGCTGCGTGCTTGCACCAGCAAATGAAAGTGTGGTTGGTGTGCTTCATTCAGTGCATCAGAGTTTTAGCTGCACCGAAAAGCATTCAGATGAAGAGGAAATTAAAGCCACAGAAATCCAAAGCATGCATGGACTGGTTGTTAAGGCGCCAAAGACGCCGTTACCCCCAGCCTGAGAGGTGCCAAAGACGCTTTTGCACTGAGGCTCTATCATCATAAGCACCAAAGCCTGAACGCAAAACGGCAAAAGTACATTTTGCCTCCTATGACACTAGCAGAGCTGATGCTCCATTCCCAATGTTTCTATCCAAGTGGCTTCGGACGATTTACGCTGCAGGCCGTTGCATAGCAAGTAGGGTAGCGCTACTGTGGCGGAGCCGCAAGAGCACCTCAACGCTGGCTCCTCCAGCTCCTCGCCTCCTCCATGTTCCCAGTTCAAATCTGACCCCTGTAGTGGCCCGGCCACTACAGGACCGCACAGTGGAGGTGGAGCACAGGACACGCGCAGGCGGAGCGGAAGCAAACGAGGCCGACTACTGACACTGAAGCATAGTTATCAATTTCGATCCGGTACCGGCCGGAATGCCCGGTACGTTTCGCAGCCCAAAACGGCACAAAGCACGCTGCATCCCGTACCGGCCTCTGTTCCGGCCAGTTCCGGGCGTTCCGGACGGCATCCTGCTTACCGCCCATCTCGGTACCGCCAAGGCTTACTGCTACGAGCTCTCCGAGACGAACGAGCTCAGCTGGTCTGGTGCCCAGACCTCTACGGTGGGGGCGTATGGTTGGGCCTGGGGGCATTAATTAAGCACATGTGCATCAGTATTGTGCAGTTGCCGTTGCCGCCGCCGTGGCCACTGACGCACTTTTCCTTCTACAGTGCAAGTAACGGGTGAAAGGATAAGATGCGTGGATGTCCATTGGAGACCTGGAGACTGGAGTTGCATATAATATTGGGTCAGCTACTTGGGTTGCTTCATGTTTGGGCCTCCAGTTCACTAGTAGTTCAACCCTCAAAAGTTAATATGCATTATATTTTCTTAATAAAAATCTAATAATTATTAATTATATTAAATCCGGAACGGCACACCGGAATGAACCGGTACCGGCACGATCCATTCCAAGAGCAAAACTGGAATGGCCACCAAAATGGAATTGACAACTATGCACTGAAGACTAAGGGTGGGTGTAGTTGGTGAAAAGTTTTTGAGAAAATGTCACATCAGATGTTTCGTGCGATATTGGAAGGGGTTTTCGGATACTAATAAAAAAAAACTAATTACATAGCTTGCCTGGAAACCGCGAGACGAATTTATTAAGCCTAATTAATTCGTCATTAGCACATTTGTTACTGTAGCACTTTAGTATAAAATCATAGACTAATTAGGCTCAAAATGTTCATCTCGCGATTTCCAACCAAACTGTGCAATTAGTTTTTTTCGTCTACATTTAATGCTCCATACATGTGCCAAAAGATTCGTTACTGTAGTTTTTCGTGAAAACTTTTTGGATCTAAACACGCCCTAAGCAAACGAGGCCGACTTACACTGAAGACTCAGGTTCAGATAGAAAGAAGCCGCTGACTACTGAGTTTTTGGGTATTACATCGGATGTTTCATGGAATGTCAGAAGGGTTTTCGGATACTAATAAAAAAACTAATTACATAACTCACCTGAAAACTGTGAGACAAATTTATTAAGCCTAATTAAGCCGTCATTAACACATATGTGTTACTGTGCAATTAGTTTTTTTCGTCTACATTTAGTACACCATGCATGTGTCCAAACATCCGATTTGATGGGGTGAAAAAATTTTAGGTGGAAACTAAACAGCCCTCAGATCCACATGTGACCTCGACCTGAACAGTGCAGTATGCAAAGGGTAGAAAGTTGAAACTGAAAGACGGGTCCGTCAGTTCTCTGAATCTCTGGCCAAAACGACTTTGCAAAACTTTGGGACCTTTCAAAGTGCCAAAAAAACAGGGTTTGACATGTTTAAGTTTATCTTATTATGTATGTTGCTGAAAAACATCTCCTATGCACTCAACTTAACTTTGAATTCTTTTTTTAGAAAGGACGGCAAAAGTTTTGCTTCTATTTATATTAGACGATGAAAAGAAGAACAAGTGTCGGCTCAGTTTTTTTAGTGGAAACCGGGTTTGAAAACCATACAACTGGGGAGAGTGTGCCACTCATCCCATACAACTTGGCACTGCAACTGGACCACTAACAACTGCACACTACTACCTGTGCTCCAATGAATTTCACCGAGCAAACTCTAACATTTTTTTTTCAAATGGGGCCATAACGTCAACAATTTGAGAGCACTGGTGCTACAATTCATATGAAGTTGAAACATCATCAGGAAAGCTGAAGTTGTACATCTAAATACAGTTCTAAAAAAAAGGCTTGAAAATAACATACTACATTCTGTGCGAACCAACCATTGCATAACACGTGGCACTATGGGTGTCACTCTATGTGTTTCATTGCGCACCGCTAAGGCTGGACGAAAAACTCGAAGCTCGTTAGCTCGCTCGACTCGTGGCTGGCTCGGCTCAGCTCGGCTCGGCTCGTTATGATAACGAGCTGAGCCGAGCCAGGATTTTAGCTCGTTAGCTATAACGAGCCAACTCGAGCTAGCTCGTGAGCCGCTCGCGAGCCAAACGAGCCGTAGTTTTAGGGAAAAAGTCATCATAACTTATATTAGTTTTGTATTACTTCATGTCTTGCACTTCACAAATGGATGATATGTTAGCTCATATGAATATTTTATTCGATTTAAGGTTATTGAATATATTATTTTTATATTATTAATATTTTTAAGCTTTAGATAAATGCAAATATTATATTTTGTGTATTTTTTATACCTAGCTCGCGAGCCTAACGAGCCAGCTCGAGCTCATAACGAGCCGAGCCGAGCTGGCTTTCTGGCTCGTTAAGATAACGAGCCGAGCCGAGCCAGAACGAGCCGAGCCGAGCCGAGCTAGCTCGGCTCGTTATCCAGCCTTACGCACCGCATTGGACCGTCTGCATTTCTGTAAGGAGGAACGACGACATACATATCCTGCTGCTGTTTTGCTCTCTCGAACGGCTCGCTAGTTGTGAAATCTCATCATGTTGCATTATTTTCAGCTTCTTTTTTCTTGAGGGACATGTAAATTAAATTTTAGAACTTGCAATTTGCAAACCATGTTGAGTTTTTGGCTATCATTTTCTCGCATGCTTACATTTCACCATCACCTTCTCGACTCCAATAGAAATTTTCAGAATTTAATGGAACTCTAGGTATGTCTGATGACTCTAATACAAAGGGATCTTGCACGGAATATTTTGACTATTTTTAATCATTTATCTTCGGTGTATAAGTCTGTGTTTTAGCTTCCGTAAAATGTTTCTGTTACCCAAAAAAATATTAACTAAATGGTAGAACAAGAAGTTGCTTTTAAGAAGCTGATTTCATATAGTACAATTTTTGCAGCACCTTGAATTCTGCTTTTTGATGGTATACATGCTTGTCTATCTACTTATATGGTTGCCCGGAATAATCTGGGAGAGGCCCAAAAGTCACCTGTCATCCAGCGAGCTCCAGTTCCACCTGGATCAGAATCCCATCCTGTGACCTCGATCTGAACAGTGCAGCATGCAGGGGGTAGAAAGATGAAACTGAAAGACGGGTCCGTTCTCTGAATCTCCTATGATGCTATTATTATTACACTTTGAACCCACCTGAACCTTGTGACCTCTTCGCATGGCCCAGCCCATATACTGGCTGAAAGTTGATGCAGGAGTTAGTGGACCATGATCCGTTTTGAGAGACGCATATGGACAGTGTAGAATTTTGTCCCATTTCATACGGACAATGGAGTGCATGAGTTAGTGGCCCATTTCAACCAAGCGTGATTTTCTCCGTTATGGATCATTTGTGGTCAAGGATGGACCGCAGGTGAGGTTCTGGGAGGACAAATGGCTTAGAAACACCACTTTACAAGAATAGTATCCAAGACTTTATAATATAGCGAGGCCTAAACATGTAACTATAGGTGAAGTGGTTGGCGTTTCTCCATCACATCTTTCTTGGTGTAGGGATCTCACAGGCCCTAAGTTAGTAGCTTGGAACAATCTGTTACCACACATTACTAATATATAGTTGTCCCAAGAGTCAGATGTTTCTCAGTGGAATTTACACCCAAATGGACAATTCTCGGTGAAATCACACTACCAAGCATTAATAATTGTTGATGTCCCTAATTTTAATAAAAGATTATGGAAAGTGAAAGCCCCATTAAAAATCAAAAATCTTTTTATGGTACTTACGAAGAGGAGTTGTATTGACCAAAGATAATCTTGCCAAGCGCAACTGGCATGGTAGTAAAATGTGTTGCTTTTGTCATAAAGATGAAACAATTAAGCACCTATTTTTTGAATGCCACTTCATGTGTTCTATTTGGTCAATTATTCAGGTGGCTACTAGACTAACTAAACCTTACAGTGTTTCTCACTTGTTTGGTGGATGGTTACAAGGTTTCAGTAAAGAATTTAAGCCTCTACTTCTGCTTGCAGCGGCTACTACTTGCTGGTCCACTTTAGCTTAGTAGAAGTGATATGTATTTGAAAAGAAAAAACATATTCTTCATGTGCAGGTTGTCTATTCGATCATCCACTGGCTACGTACTTGGACTATTCTACAGAAGGTGACTTCTCAAGACTTGGACGTGGTGGTCTCGCAACAGTCGGTGCGGTGGGAAGGAAAATTTCTCTCGGGCACATGGTAGCGATCTAATCTACGAATTGATAGTCACTAGAATGTGTCAATCTCCTTTTATTTCTGTGGTTGTGTGCCTCTTTGTTAGGCAGAGGCCGGAAGTACATTTTCAAGACTTTGTATCATCTCGATGTAACGCTTTAAGAATTTAATAAAAGCTTCCTTTATCAAACAAAAAAGAGGACTTAATCACGAGTTAAGTTTTTTGAGAATTTAATCACGTGTTAAGTGATGTTACACTTTGAACCTACCTCAACCTTGTGACGTCTTCGCATAGCCCAGCCCATATACTGGCATGAAGTTGATGCAACCTTGTCCATGTGACAGGAGTTACAGGACACACTGCCAATGATAGGGTGACCTGGTGCTAACTGGATTTTCCGTTTTGGGAGACGCATATGGATAGTGTGGGACTTTGTCCCATTTCATACGGCCCATGGAGTGCAGGAGTTAGTCAGCGCCGGTCCTACGATTTTGAGGCCCTCTGGCGAACTCGTCGTGACGGCCCCTCTAGACCATAAAATCTTGTTGTCTTTTTTTCACCTCTCTAGCCTATAAAATCTTGTTGTCTTTTTTTTGCACACCCTGACATATGTTTCTTAAGAAACATTCTAAAATTCTAACAACCTAAATTAGAAGAAAAATATGACTATATGATTACAAAGTACTATATGTCAAGAATACTATACAAATAATTAATTTGGATTATAAGATTATCAAGAAAAAAACACCTAGGCGTCTATGGCCTAGATGAACTGCCTAGTCGACTGGTCGTCGCCGCCGTGGTCTCGTCCTCGTCGATCCCTGGCTGGTCTGGTCGCCGGCTCGCTGCCCTCACGTTGGGACTTGGGAACTCGGGCGTCGGTGACTCGCCGTTGCGATCTCGCGTGTGGCGTCGTAATTTCCAAGTCTGCGATGTGGGGCGAGCAGCAGCGGGCAGCGGCACTACGGCGCAACTCCTGGCTCCTGAAAAAGAAAGAGACCAATCCGATCTTAGCCTCCTTAGGCCGGCCTCCTAGGCAAGAAAGAGCAGAAGCGTTACTTTGGTGATGTGCCTGCTAGCTTCTCAATCATCTTCTCATTATTCATTAAGCCTAATATTTTTTAATAGACTTATTAAGCCTAATAGACTATAGGGGTGGGGGGTTTACAAACCTGGGCTTGGGCCCCTCTCCGGCTTGGGCCCTCGGCCGTCGCACACTCTGCCCCTCCCATAGGGCCGGCCCTGGAGTTAGTGACCCATGACAAAAGGGCCGACAAATGGCAGGCAACCCAAATGGCTGGTGAGAATTATAGATGGCCAAATGCCCAAATCGATACTGGCATTAATGTCCGTTGTTTGTTCCATTGTTGAAAATAAGAGTGCAGCTTATGACTTAAGTCATTACTTTTTATAATATACAAAATGAGAGTTTTGAACAAAAGGCACGATATAAACACATGGGTCTCAACTCAACCTACTTAAGGATGTAAAATTAATGGAAACAAGCTACATTCTAGACATGATTATAGTGGGATATGGGTTGTTGGAAGAAAAACCAAACTTAAGCTGCTGCAGTTTAATAAATATAAACTAAATATATGTTGAAGACGAACGGAGACGCTTGATTGGTGGCGAATAAACAAGTACGGGCTCTCGGGTTTGCATGCACCTAGTGATCGTGTCGATTATTGATCGATGATCGACGACGACAACACCGTGCGATGAATAAAGCCGAGACAAGGTCATGTCGCCACGTACACCTTGCTGTGTGGGAAAAAGAACCACAGCTCCTCCATTGCGATTGCGAATCGATCTCCGAGCGTACTTTGCAGTGGAGAAGACAAGATCTTCGGAGGACGACGATAACGATGCGCAACAACGACACCATTGCAGCCGATAGGTCAAGCTCCTTCCTGCGCGTGGCGAATTGATCGAAGTGGCGCAGGACCACGCACGACACCACGAGCGCATATCATGTACGAGTACGACGATGGAGGAAGACAATAGTGCAATATCATCATATCGATCCAGAGGACGACGACAACGACAGTGATGCGCACCGCCATTGCTGCGGATAGCTAGCTAGGTCGTCGTCGAGCCCCTTCCGGCGTGGCGAATTGAAGTGGCGATGAAGGTGCAGTGGATCGGAGGACACCACATTGCAGCCGATAGGTCGAGCTCCTTCCTGCGCGTGGCGAATTGAAGTGGCGACGATGGCGCAGGACGGCAGCAGGACCACCACACCACGATAGTGATGCGCACCGCCATTGCTGCGGATAGATAGCTAGGTCGAGCTGCCCCTTCCGGCGTGGCGAATTGAAGTGGCGACGATTTTTCTGGGGATTGGAAGGACCACGGCGCATCATGTACGACGTACGCGGGTCGTCCTGTCCTGGCCCAGAGCGGTGACAGCTTTTAATTTCCTGGGTAGTTTCTCCATGGCAGCTGGTACGAGAGGCCGAGAGGGCATATACGATCGTCGTCGGTGAGGACTGAGTCTCTTTGAGCATTAAGAAGATATATACATGCGCCAGTAAATGAGCAAAAAAAAAGACTTTTTGCTATTTATCTGTTGATAGATTTTTTTTGACACTAAATCTGTCAGATTTATATATGTTTGAATGTGCTTTAGGATTTGTTCTATAATTGTCTATTGGGTCCAGTGGCGGAGCGTGACCAATAATTAAGGGGGGCCCAAATTACCATTACAAATTTATTAGATTAGTGAGAAAGTAGTAGATTTATAGTACAATTTATAATGACGGAACCATTAAGAATTTAGTCTCATACAGAGAAAATAAAATCTGGTGCTAATATATGAGGGCATCTCAGGCCAAATTAGAGGAGAAAGAGGATTAGAAAATTCATCAATCACACAGCTGAACTATCGCTGCTACAGTCTGCCGTAGATGCTAGTAGGAGTACTTTAGTGCAGGTTTCACGCAGATACATCACAGCTTTTCAATAAATCAGTCTTGCAGTTCCGATGGTTTCATTGGCCAACCAAGCATATACCACTGCAAAGTTGTCTCGAACAAAGGCGAACGGGGGTGGTGGGTGTGGCAGAGCGTCTCCACTGACCACTGGGATCCGCCCATGATTGGGTTGCATTTATAATAAATCTAACAGATTTAACTATATAAAATCTGTCGACAGATAACTAGACATTCCAAAAAAATACACAAGCCTCTTATTTTCAGACAAAAGAAAAAAAGAATGGGACTGCTAGCGTCCGGACGAAAGGATGCCCGCGCGCGCCTGCACCTATTTCCCGCGCCTACACCTGTTTTCCATGCTTGCTGCGTTTCACGCGCCCATGCGGGGGCCTACGCCGCCTGACTGCATGCGGGGACCGCTTGCGCCCCCTCCACTTCCCACGTGCATGCACGCGGGACTGTTCCCCTGCTCGGTGGCGCCCCAACAGTTGCAACAAGTGGCCGCAGCAGGTGGGTACCGTTGCAACATGTGCAACACCAATATCTACTTTTACAACATCCAGATGAAACGCTTGTAATATACGTCTGAAACAGGTGAAACACTTGCAACATACGTCTGAAACACTTGCGAAACACCTAGAAACTTTTGAAAGCCATTGCAAATATATGCAACATCCAGATAAATACTTGCAACATATGTGTGAAACATATGAAACTTCCAAATAAAACACTTGCAACATACGTCTGAAAACAGATGAAACATTTGGAATAGACGTTTGCAACATACATGTATAGCCATGGTAACATATGCAATATCCGAATCTACTTTGCAACATCCATAATAAAACACTTATAATATACTCTCTCCGATCATTTATCTCCATCATTTTAGTCTTTGGCGTAGTGACCAAGAAGCAGAGTAAAACCACTCAGTTTGCATTTAATCATCGTGTGCTGAGCGCATACGAGGAGTCACAGGCTAGGAACAGTCAATGAGCAGCAAAGAGATAATAAATGCAGGCGGGTGGTAGCCAATGAGCAGTAAACAGACAATAAATGCGGGCAAGTCCCAAGCTAATATGAAGGAGATTTTTGAATAAAAAGTTTTTGCTTAGATGAAGGAGATAAATGAATGGAGGGAGTACCTCTGAAACACTTAATAAAACATACACTTGCAATAAGCGACATATCCCGGTGCAGTCTCCTCCGTCGTCTGTAGCGGGGCGCCACAACTGTAGCAGGAGGCGAGGCTTGAGGGCTTCCACGCTAGGGCCCGACGCCTCTCCTTGCACCCGCGGTGCCTGTCAGCGTCATCGGGCGCGAGCACGCGCACAGCGGCCTCAGTGGCCAGCTGGCGGCCGAGCACGCACAAGGATTCCTGGAGTTGGCCAAAATTATCTTCCATACCACTAATTACACAAGAAAATAACGATTCGATCATGTTTCTTGTTTCTCCGTCACCGCACTCGCCCCCTGCACACTCAAGGTATGCTCACCCAGCCGACCATGGCCGACGCCGGCCGCGCCAGCCATGCCACCGGCCACGCTGGCCATGGCGACCCTAAGCCTTGCCCCGTCTCACTCTCGAGCACTGCTAGGCCGCCGTCTCCAACCAAAACCTCACCCAGTGCTCACTGACTCGTTGGAAACCTTGTTAAAACATCTACAACTTGAATATGGTATGATACATTTTGACCTATTATAAAGTAATAGGACCCACGACCTCAAGAGATGCACACCTTTTTTTGAAGTTTGAGATGCACACATTCGAAACCAAGGTCCAAGGTACCCAGGGCCGTCGTGATCCGTATGCTCCGCGGCCGCTGGTACAAGTGGCCATGGGCCATGAATTTGACCTGTAACTGTGGAAGACAGCGAGGAGGGACCAGAGGACCACGAGCGCATCATGTACGACCTACCTCCCGGGCCCAAAACGAGTGGCAGCATTTATTTATATAGGCCGTTTCTCGATGCAGCTGGTACGTGACCATTTAGGCATAGCTGGTATAAGACTACCGCACCGGTTACCGTAAACCACTCCTGCAGGATGACATACCGGATGAAACAGCTGCAACGGTTCCTGTAAATGTTCCTGCATACACTTGCATACGCTATTTGTAGCGCAGTACCAGACATCCGGTACCGGCCGGGGGCAGCCCCACCACTCGTGATGAACCACGAACGAGCGAAAGAGAGCGTGGGTGGGAGGGAATCTTAGGTGGGTCCTACTATTTAACTTGCAAAAAATATTATAACTCACAAACCAAAAAATCAAATTAAATTTCGATTGCACCATTAAATTCGTTTCAATAAATACTTCAAAACAAGATGTCACATGGATATATTTAGATAAAGTGACAAGTGGGCCCAACAGTGGATAGAGGATGATATAGAGGATGGATGGATACAGAGAAACTGTATATTTTGTGATGCCTAGGATAGAATAGTTTTTTTTTGAGAATGAATATAGAGATCCATGAGTGCGGATAGTCTAAGCAGGAACTGGGCCGTCGTGATCCATGTGCTCCGCGGCCGCTGGTACAAGCGGCCATGTGTTTCACGTGTAACTGTAAGACGGTGGCAGCATCTATAGGCCGTTTGTCGACGCAGTTGGTACGAGACAGTTTACCCATAGCTACTCCATTCCGGCACAACAATAGCCCTCTCGTGCTGCTTCACATCGCTTTAGATCATAGCAGGACAAGTATTTGTTACGGCACAAGCACGGTACATAGCACACTAGCCTTCCATATCGTACCGTGAATCTAGAAATGACAAAACAACTAATTTTAGATGGAGGAAGTAGTGTTGTAGCCTTCCATATCGTACCGTGAATCTAGAAATGACAAAACAACTTTAATTTTAGATGGAGGAAGTAGTGTTGTAGATAAGTCCACGTATCATTTTCATATCGTACCGATCCAAGTATAGCCCGAAAATACATGTTCAACCATGCATCCCATTGTGCCTTGATTTTAGACACGACATGGCCCTCACGTCACGATGTCAACGGGGAATTCCCCGTCGGGGGATGCTTCCCCATCCCCGTCCCCACGGGGCAGAAAAATCACCATCCCTGTCCCCGTGAATGCTCGCGGGGACACTTTCTCCCCCATCCCCGTCCCCGTGCGGGGATTTTGTACCCGTCGGGTCCCCGTCCCCGTGAATCAATATCCAATATACAACTCAGTAATTCAAACAAAAACACGTTTAGAAGTTGTACGGGGCCACAAATTTACAGATCGAGCAAGTAGCGCTCTGTCAAAACTCTAAGTCTTGTACACTGACAGAGAACTGTGTAAATGAATTTCAGATCTACAACTCTCTTTAAAAAAATCAGTTCTACAACACGGAGGATAAAGAAACAACAAAATTACTGGATGTGGCGTACAGCAGAAAGAGGAGGAGCTCATGGGATTGCCGACTTATAGAAGAACTGATCTAAAAGAATGAAAGAAAATCACTCGAACGAAGCCATAGTGTCTCATCCTCTACTCGATCTGCAAGTGGCATCATGGATTCTCTGCTGCGTGTGTATCTCGCACATCCGTGGCTAGATTTGGAGCTATTGTGGATCTCTTCTCATCTCTCATGTGCGGCCTGTGTATAGGAATGGACGAACATGTTGCAGAGGACTGAGGAAGGGGAGCCGAACTACCGATGGGCGGCGGACTGCGGCCGGCAAGCGGACCTGAGAACGGAGCAGATAGCCCTGGGTGGTTAGGGTTAGCAGCTTTTATATGTGCCTCTTGACGTGGGCCGTGATGGGCCAGTTCACCGTCGAAACAAAAATGGGCTCTTAACAACGACGGGCTGTAGCAAACGGGGACACGGGGAAACGGGGACGGGGGACGGCTCCCCATCCCCATCCCCGTTATACCCGATGGGGATCACTTCTTCCCCGTTTAATCCCCCGTGGGGATAAAATAAGCCCCATCCCCGTCCCCTGACAGGGGAATTCCCCGCGGGGAATCGGGGATCGGGTCCCCATTGCCATCTTTACCCTCACGTTCTCGTGCCGTGTGTGCTGGAAATATTTTGTACTGCCATACCATACCAAAAGACCATATACCACCATGTACTTTTTTTTTTTCTATATTATAATATAAAAAATGACGTCGTACGTAGACAATTCACGCATGCCGCACCAGGCCGACTAATCAGCGAACGTTCACCCAAATGGGAACGAGCGAACGATTTTCAGACGTCCCATGACTTTCCTTTTTTGGCAAAAAAAATTTCCGCAACTTTCCTTTTTTGGAAGTTTTCTATTTTTAGCAAACAAAAGACAAAGTTACAAATCCAGATGCATAACTTCCATCTATAACTTATACGTCTAACTTATAATCTAACTTATACACATAACTTACGTGATCTTTAACGTTTCTAAGTTATGTTCATAATTTATACATTTAACTTATTACGTGAAAACACATAACTTACAACGTTGCAAAGTTACAAATCTAACTTATACACATAACTTACGTGATCTTCAACGTTTCTAAGTTGTGCTCAAACTTATACATTTAACTTATTATGTGAAAACGCATCTTACAACGTTACAAAGTTAGAATCTAACTTATACATGTAACTTTTACGTATAACTTAGGCACAACTTATACACACAAACGACTGCAGTAAAGGGGAAAAAAAATGAAAAAAAAGTCTTTGAAACATATCAAGTGGGATCTAGTTTTGTTCATCTCGTCGTGTAGAACACACCGGTGCAAACGGAATTGCAAATAGATACACGGTTTGGGAGTTATAGCATTTTTTTAAAAAATGTTTTGCTTTTTAATGCTGACATCAGCGCGCCCCACACACTGCCCATCCTTGTCTGCCGCACCTGGTGGAAGTGGGATCGTTCGCTCAAACCGTGAACGGGCGAACGACTGCGCAAATGGATTTGTGATGCCGCACGCGTGCGTTGATCAGTCAGCCTTATCTCTCGCCCGCCCTCTCCTCTGTGTACTATATATAAGTGAACCTTGGTCTTCTTCCTTGTCGATGCAGTAAGCTAGCCAGTCGAGGGAAGACACAAGAAGAGCAAACATGGCCATCAGCAGCTCCTCCGGCCAGTACAACTCATCCTCTCCATGGCGCGCCGCGACGACAACGCTCCTACTGGCACTAGCCGCCGGCAGCCTCCTCCTGCCGGCACTGGCACGAGGGTCCTCGGAGCACGACCAGCAGCGTGAGGACGATCTGATCCGGGGGCTGCCGGGGCTGCCCAACGACGACGTGCCGTTCGACATGTACGGCGGCTACATCACCGTCGACGAGGAGGCCGGCCGCGCGCTCTACTACTGGTTCCAAGAGGCCGACCGCACCGAGGTCCAGGACCCGGACGCCGCGCCGCTCCTCCTCTGGCTCAACGGCGGTCCAGGGTGCTCCTCCATCGGCGGCGGCGCGCTCGAGGAGCTCGGCGCGTTCAGCGTCCACACGGACGGCGAGCGGCTGCTGCGCAACGAGTTCGCATGGAACAGAGGTATGAAATTGATGGGTCACAACTCACAAACAAATCGAGATATGCAAGTGAAGCTAACATGTGAAAGGCATGCAGCGGCGAACGTGCTGTTCTTGGAGTCGCCGGCCGGCGTGGGGTTCTCTTACAGCAACACCAGCTCCGACCTAATCGTCGGCGACAACAGAACAGGTTGGTGATGAAGAAGAACATATATGACAAATAACACCCTTCTTCAGTCTGGATGCTCTGATTTATGAATCTTTGTTATTTGCAGCCCATGACGCGTACACTTTTCTGGTGAAATGGTTCGAGAGGTTCCCCAAGTACCAGTACCGCGATTTCTACATCGCCGGCGAGAGCTATGGAGGTCAGTAGGTAGTACTTTTGTTAAAGTAGTACGAGACTGTTTGGACAAGGGAGATTTGCAGTGCATTGTTCTAAAAAAATGTTTCGAATTTCAGGCCACTATGTTCCTCAGCTCTCCCAGCTTGTGTACAGGAACAACATCGGCGTGGAGAAGCCTTCCATTAACTTCAAAGGTTTCATGGTATAGATGTGCGGCGCATGCTCAAAACATCGGATTCACACAATATGTTTCATCATGTCAGAATTTGAACCGAATGGACAAAGACACCTGCACAGCATGTATAAATTAATAAGAAAATTGCACATCTTAGTATCTATCTTACTATCAGTAACTGAAGGTTCACAATGGAGCCTTCACGAAGGGTCATTATAAAAAACATAATTATTGTGCAATCATGGATACAGATCATATGCCAAAGAATATACACGAGAGGAATATATATACATCACATCACGAAAAGGTTCCTTTAACTACTCATAACCTAGCTATACTAATGTCTATAAGGTATTTAAAATTATTTTAACATCCAGTACAATAAATTAAAAATATTGTTACCTTAGATAAAATAATTCTAAATAAAATATCTATTCACAATATAATTGTAACCGCTTTATTTTTCGTTACAATACAAGTAACTGATAAGGCAAGTGTCCGTTGGGAATTTTATGGCACAGTAACCAAGACTATCCCGTTAGTTTTTGTGTTGTTAACTGATAGTCCTTTTTTAACACAATGGGTTTCATCTACTGATGAAACTTTACGAAACAAATCTGCTGATGTGTCACAGTATTAAACACAGATGAAACTCTAGACATGCCTATGAAAAACTCAATGTCTTTTACCAGTGGAGGAGGTTAGTGTAACAATTTGATAATTTATTATTCCAGGTGGGAAACGGTCTGACCAACGACCGCACTGACATGATCGGCATGTTCGAGTTCTGGTGGCACCACGGCCTCATCTCCGACGAGACCCTGGACAGCGGCCTCAGGATCTGCCCGGGGAGCTCCTTCATCCACATCGAGCCGGAGTGCCAGAAGATCTGGGACAAGGCTGTCGAGGAGCAAGGCAACATCGACGGATACAGCATCTACACGCCGCCGTGCGACAAGGGAACCCCGTACGCGCGCAGACTCAGGAGGATCAGCCGCCGCGTAAGTTGCCGTTCATCTTCATCTCCGGCCATCAGTCAACTCCATCACCTCTTTGATTTGATGAGAGACTAATAACCTGACGATGCATGGTCGATCTTGATGGGTTATGCAATTCAGCCATTGATGCTGCCGGCGTACGACCCGTGCACCGCCTTCTACTCGACCAACTACCTGAACCTCCCCCAAGTTCAGACGGCCATGCATGCCAACGTCAGTGGTATCATAAACTACCCATGGGTTTTATGCAGGTGTGTATTTTTCCAGTACACTTCTGAGTTCTATTTGACACATGCATCTTTTCGTTCCACTTTTGTTTTCTTCACACTTGTTTATGAACTGAATTCATTGTCACGAACGAAAGCCACACTGTTATTTATCATGCAGCGATCCCTTGTATTACAACTGGACAGACACGCCCGCTTCCATGCTACCCATCTACAAGGAGCTCATTGGAGCTGGCCTCAAGGTCTGGGTCTTCAGGTAAGTAATCAGTAAGCTGCCTGCATAAGTGCATATACTTACCTAGCTAGTCTGGCTTTAAGTCTTCAAAGTTGAGTTTCTTGCCTATTTTTAATGCAAGAAATCAGAGTACATGATGTTTTTTTCTTTCATCTGCAGTGGTGACACAGACACTGCAGTGCCGCTCAGTGGGACCAGGCGCTCTCTTGCTGCCCTCGGGCTTCCTGTCAAAACTAGCTGGTACCCCTGGTACATAGTCTCAACCGAGGTCAGCACTGAGAACAGGAGAAACTACATACCAATTACCAAGCTACATATCTCTGAATCCTTTCGGCATATATATATACACATGTTGCTGTGATGTCAGGTTGGTGGCTGGAGCATGGAGTATGAAGGCCTGACGTACGTCACCGTCCGCGGCGCTGGGCACGAGGTTCCCCTGCACCGTCCGGAGCAGGCGTTCTTCTTGTTCAAGCAGTTCCTGCAGGGCAAACCCATGCCGGCCGAGGCGAGTTTTAATTACTTTTCGCCACACATTGATCCGAAACATAACTTGCTCATGGAATTTGTAAACTAACAACCGATGCCATCAGCTGCATATATATGTACATTGGTCTCTGAAGAAGGATATGATGTTCATTATTTTGCAGGCAAAAAATGCCAGCCTCATACTCCTTCCTAGTGAGAAATGAGAAGTAAGGCTCCCTCCGTCTGAGCAGGGGGCAGCACAGGTCACGCAGGCTCGTGCAGTCATGCTCGATGACAACGATAGATTCCACTACAATCGCTGAATAATGCTGCATTATGTCTGGTGTCTGCTGTTGATATGTACATGTACGTGGAGAATAAATAAAGCTGGAGCCAAAAAAGCTATGAATAATGTACAAACCATTGGCTTGGCGATGGCCGATGGATGGATTCTTTCTCCTGCAAGCCATTTATATATTTTTTCGAAATGGTGGCAAGACCATCGCGACATATATTGTACCCTGTTTTTATGGTAAAACCAGGTCAAAAAACAGAACCAACTACTTGGCTCGATGAGCCCGCTCGACTCACTACTAGAAGTGCACTAAGAAAAGCAACTGCACTAAAACAACAGGGAGGGAAGAAATTACCATAACCAGCAACTAAGAAAAACCTCTACCACAAGCAATTGAGGGCCACCACAACTAAGACAAACCATTTACAACTACAAGCAGCTGACCATACGCATCGCCAACTTAGAAAAAACTACTACCTCTGGTTAGAAGCAACCCAGATTGAACTACCAAAAACACTAGACACTACCCGAGTACTGAAGATGTAGGCTGAAAAGTGACACAAATTGAAGGACCTGTCCCATGCCTTCTCTCCCCTACTCCACTCTCAAACATGTTGACGCCTTCTTCTTCTTGGAACAACCATATGTTCAATCAGGGCCATCAAGGCCTCCATCTTTTGTTTGGTTAACGGATGCTCAAAATGTTGTGCAGGATTATCAAACTCATTAGATTTTGAAGCATCAGTCGAAGGTGACAAATATCCTAGATTTTTAGCAATCGATTGTTGTGCGAGTTGCACTGAGTTCTTCCTTGGATTTTTCTTCGTTTTTTCTGCTAAACTACTACTCTTGCCTTTGCTATCTTGATTGATCTGTGATGAAACCATGGTTGCTACATGTTATGTCATTGTTTCAACTTTGTAGACGAGAATAGGCTTGGTCCCAAGTACCGGGGTTGGCAAGGGAGTAGTAATGTAGCTAAAAAAATTGGTCTATGTCAAGGAACTTCATGCTCAAACTAATGGTGGCAGGTGGTGAAGTGGTACTGATCTGATCGTTGCTTGCAAAGACTGGAGTGTTGTCGTCTCCTCCAATTCCTTCATCTTGTCCTCTGGTGGTTATCACCGCCGAATCATCCGACAAGTCAGCAGTGATAGCAATTTGCACCATCGCTCAAAAGGCCACTACTTCCGTCTACATTCTAACTGGCAGTGAAACTACTTTCGTCTACCGGTTTGTAAGTGTGTGGTGTAGTGAGCCAAAAACCACCAGTGAAAATTGTTTTCACCGCCAGGTCGGTGTATGATCCGACGGTGATAACCACTATGATTTTCACTGCTGGATCATACATCAACCCAACGCTGAAAACAATATTCATTGCTGGTTTTCCTCCCCATCCCACAGCGCCCCACTGGCCTTTGAACTGGCGCTGAAACATTATCATTGTCGGATTTATAGAAACCAATGACGAAAATAGTTTCTATAGTAGTGAGTTATTGTCCAGTCTGGCTATGCTAGCATAGGTATGCTTGTCATACATCCCCTTTATCTGCAACATAGAGCAACGACATACACAAATCAAAAACCATGAAGTAGTGACATGCCTACACTAAAATATGAAAGATGTACTCGTAATATACTAAAAAAATTAACATCCTAGTTATTAAGTATAGACTTGCCAAGTCTTGCTATCTTATAGCTACGAAGCATAAATCCTCCACTTACACTTCTTGCTCTTGCTATTGGAACACTTGCAGTATGTTCTATACCTTGTTGTCTCATTGTTCTCATTGTTGGGTCCTACAATTTCAAACTCATTAAGTACTACAAATTTCCTAATAACCCTCTTAAAGGTGTGTCCTCATCCTCAAATGTGACCCCGCAAGCTATTGTGTGGTTTTCTAAGTTTTTTTTGCGAGGAGTTTTCTAAGTTATTTACATGTTCAAAAGCCACACATCCTACTTAATCATCAACAGAGTGCTCATCCTGATAACTATAGTAAGAGTCGGAAGGTTCATATTTTGAGTTTATATGGTCATGCAGCAGGTCAGGAAAATGAGACCTCCCATCATTCATCCGAACATATTCTTCATCATCTTCTTCCAATGGTTCATCATCATCCACAACCTTTTTCCTACGTTTTCTCTTCTTTCCTGTACCTGCTATTGTTTTCTCAGCAAAGCCACCATCCCCCTAGGGGACACCAATTGAGTCACCATCATCAGCAACACCATCATCCTCTTCCGCACCAATGTTAGTGTCACCCGCGCTAGGAAAGGCAATATCAACATTTAGCACATGGGGAGCAATAGATAGACCTAGCTCATCATCAATAGACATACTTTAACTATAGGCCACTACAATTATCATATATGCTCACAACCACATGTAACCTCCTTAGTACCCAATACATGTCAATAGCCTCCATCGAAATTGTGTTAGAATGATATTGGAGTAAGACATGGTCTCCTTGTTGAAGAATGACAAATGAATGCCTTGATTCAGTCCATGAGACACTTTATCTGCTATACCATTTGTCAAATCTTTCAAATTCGTAGTGTCCCTATCCATCACTATTTGAAAATCTTCAAAGACATGAGACATGTGCTTACCATCATTGCAAACCTCATGATAGGGTGGGACACATGCCGCATTTCATAAAGCAGAACTAGTGTCCAACCTAAAAGATGGACAAGAACAAGAAGCATGAAATCCTTGGATTCGATTGAACACGTATTTCTAAGAAGCTTATGGCAAATCCGTCATGAAACCATTGCAACAAGGACCGCATGTGCACCAAATTAAACAAGAGGAGGAAACGACATACCCTATAGGGACAAATTCGCTCCCTTCAACGGTGAATCTATGCTCGGCCAGATCTTCTCCAGTTTTGCTGGCGAGACCATCTTCCACTACTGGAAACTTGAAATTCCCTGACCAACGTTAAGCAAAACTGGAATTACCCTGTCGAGCTAGCCCTGACAGTATTTTTATTTTCCCTGACGGTTTGACGATATTTTTATTTTTTATGACGATACGTACACTTTCATGACGATATTTTTATTTTCCCTGACGGTAGTGCACCGCAAGGGAATTTCAAGTTTCCAGTAGTGTTCATACATCCATTTATTTGCTGGGTACTAGATGATGAGATAGTCGGCCGTTGTGGCAGCGGCGGGCGAGCGAGCATTTGTGGCGGTGATGGCGGCAGCCAAGAGGGCGCTTTTGTTGTGGCGGGAGTTGGGGAAAGCTTGGCCTAGGGTTCCTTGAATGGACAGACTTAGGTCTGGGTTGGTCAAGATTCAACTTGATCTGATTCGACCAACCCAGGTCTAGGTCGTCGTCCCTTGCTCACGGGCACCATATGTCATTTTGGAAAAATTTCGCTCTCCTAACGGTAAAAACGAATATTTTATTACATGTGATATCTAGCAAAAAAGAAGCATGATTTTGTAATAGTAGTGAGCAAATTAACGGGTTGGTAGCCTGCATGTGCAAATACCGCATTTAAACGTTGTTTGTGACAAAATTTTCCTTTCGAAAAGATGTCTTGGGATTTTTCATAATCCCTGGCAGAATCTCACCAGTTTGGATGGAATAGGGAATTCTTTTAATCAAATTTTTATAATCTGTTGCAATTGGAATGGGCCTTCATAATATCATTATTAGTATCTACAGCGGAATACGACTTTACAAGAGCACTTGGTCCGTGGCTAATGAGCACGTGCTCTAGCTCGCGTTTGCAATGAGCTAGCGTGACTAGCGATCGTGTCAACTGATCGTGATCGAGGATGACAGTGATGCCATAAATAAAACCGAGACATGGTCATGTCGCCACACCGGCCGGAGCCATATGCATGCCATGCCACGCGATGCGACGCGACGTCGACGACCGAAGGGGGAATAAAATCACAGCGCATCCACTGCGAATCTCCGAGCGTACCTGGCTATGGAGAAGGCAAGATCTTTCGAGGACGACGATAATGATGCGCAACACCATTATCGGAGCCGGCCGATAGGTCGAGCTCCGTCCTGTGTGGCAAATTGAAGTGGTGATCGACGATGGCGCCTGACGGGACGGCGGGAGCAGGACCACGGCTCCACGAGCGCATCACATGTACAGACGATGATGGAGGAGGACAATGCAAGATCGATCCATGACGACGACGACAGTGATGCGCACCGCCATTGCTGCGGCATGGTCGATAGATCGAGCATTCATCAAGCGTCGATGGTGCAGTGGTTCGGAGGACCACGAGCGCATCATGTACGACGCACGCGCGCGTCCTCGCCCAAAGCGGTGACAGCGTTTAATTTCTTGCGTCCTTTCTGCATGGCAGCTGTTATGGGAGGGCATATATATATCTAGGATCCTCCTCGGTGAGGACTGAGTCACTCTTTCAGCTTTGAGAAGGTAGCGCGCTAGTAAATGAGAAAACAAAAAAGTGATTTTTTTCAGTGCTTAGGAATAATCAGAGCCGTCTATATCTCTTGAACTAATGGCTAAGAAGGTAGCGGAACCAAATGATAGGAACTTAAGTTGTGGACCGAAACTAAAATCCCGTGGGCCAGGAACCTTTTTTTTACTGCTAATTAAATTATAAAGGGTGTAACTGTACTTTCATTTTATCTTTTCCTTTTTACAGAAAATACTTACATTCTACATTAGCACGTTCTTGAACCTCGTTTTTAATTCGCCGCTTGCATGAGGAAGCCTGGAAGGGGCTCGCCGGTGGGCTATCTCCTCGTGGCTTGCCCCCGCTCGCCAGGAACGAGATCCTCACGGGTCAGAGGGACGAAGGGCCGCACTGCCATGGCTTTCGGCTTCTGCAGCTGCCATGGTCGCACCATCGTGGGAGAGGAACTTCCGTTGGCACGTCGGCACATTTGCTGCCATGGCTGCTGCACCACGTTAGATGTGTTCTTGGGCGCCGCAACGGCCACGGGCCGGAGCAGGGTCTGGCCGCTTGGCGCTGCTGCGGGCAGGCACGGCTGCCGGCGACCGAAGACGGGGTCGCGGCCAGGCGCGCTTTCGAGGGAGCCAGAGTGTCCACGAGCGGCGTCTACGAGTGGGGACGGGAGCGGGGGCAGGGGCAGACGGCATCCACTAGCGGGGAAGGGGGCGGACAGCGTCAACTTGTTGAGGCAGGGACGGGGACGGGAACGGGAACAGGAACGGAACGTCCGGGAGAAGACGCAGGGAGAAAAAATTCCAATTGTTAAAGGGGGTTGCTAGCGCCCGGACGCCCGGCTTCAGGGGTGCGTCCGGACGCTGCCCCCACCCCGCGAGCGCCACCGCCTGTCCCGCCCCGCACGCCCCCGCCCCGCCCCCCCACAGAGAAAAAAAAATCACGACCCCCGCCTCGCCCCACACGGAGAAGACTGCCCCGCCCACCTGCACGGAGAAGAAAGGCGCCCCATCTCCCCCGCGCACGGATCTGTCCCGCCCCCAACCTCGCCGACCCTAGCACCTCTGCCCCCCCCCGCCACCAGCTCACCACCATAGTCCACCCCCCCGAACTGCAAATAAGGAAGAAAAAAGCTATTGCAATATCGAAGGGCGCCTGATGAAACAAATGAAAAAAAACTGTTGAAACAAAATGAAAAAAGCTATTGAAACATCAAAAAACACCTAATGAAACACAAACAGAAACTGGTGAAACAAACAAAAAAAACCTATTGAAACATTGAAAAACAACTAATGCAACAAAGGAAAAAAGCTACTGCAACAAGGAGAAGACAGCTAACAGGGAAAAGAAAGCTATTGCAACAAAAAGGAGAAAAAGTTGCTGCAACAAGGATAAGAAGCTACTGCAACAAAGGAGAAGAAACTACTGCAACAAGAAGAAAGAAGCTATTGCAACAAAAAGGAGAAGAAGCTACTGCAACAAGGAGAAAAAAGCTGCTGCAACGAGAAGAAGAAGCTAATGCAACAAAGGAGAAGAAGCTACTGCAACATCAGAGAATCATGCTTCACATCATCTGTTGCTATGTAACTTAGATCTGACTCGCCACAAGAAGAAGAAGCTGCTGCAACAAAGGAGAAGAAGCTACTGCAGCATCAGAGAATCGTGCTTCACATCATCGTTGCATGTAGCTTAGATCTGGCTCGCCACAAAACCGTAGCCGCCATCAAAACCATAGATCCAGAGGGGGGCGGGGAGGAGGAGGAAGAGGAGGAGGAAGGGGAGGAAGAGGAGGGACTAGATCAAGATCCAGAGGGGGGGGGCGCGGGAAGGGGCGCCTCAGATCCAGATCCTTCCCCACCTACCTCGTCGGAGCCCATGGAGGTCGCGGCGCGCGAGGACGAGAGCACCAGGGAAGGAACGGAGGTCGGCGGGCTCACCGGATGCCGCCGCCATCGCCCCCACTCCGGTGGCGAGGAGGCCGAGCATGTCGCAGCGGGGGAAAGGCGCGAGGAAGCAGGGAGGGGAGGAAGGAAGGAAGGGGAGAGGGGAGGGCGGAGGGCGGGCTTGCCGCCGGCGCAGCACAAAGGCGCGCGCGGGGAGGAGCGCGCGGGCGCGGCGCTGGACGAGCGCGTGGGCGGAGCGGAGCAACCGAGAAAAGAAGGGGAGTGGATAAGGCGGGGAGGAGGCGAGCGAGTGGGGAGGCGAGTGAGTGGGGAGGAGGCGTCCGGACGCGTCGGACGTCTTCACTATATCATTACCGATTGTTAAATTACTATACTAACCCTATGCCAAAAATAGAAAATGATGGGTGGAACTGCTAGTTCCTCCAAGCACTGTAAAAACTCTCAACAAAAAATACACAAGCCTCTTCTTTTCCGACAGTCGAAGAATTTATTTGGTGCAGATTGTAATGAGTAGAGGTTATAATAGGGTGGATATTTTCTGACCGTCCGATATTCAGATGAGGATCTCAGATATTCAAGGGAGGAGCCACTATTTCGAGGGTATTGTAGGGATGAACACTATTATATACAGTGTTTTATGAAACGGGCGAATGTAGTTTTCAGAGGTGGTTCTACAGACCACTGGTGGTTAAGTCATCTGCCTCTATAAATCCATTAAAAATTAAAAAAATAACAAATTTGCTTCTTCGACAACTACCGGTGCATCTAGCGTTGCTTCTTCCCTTTCTGCGCGCGACAACATCGCATGAACAAATCAATCAAGAGTCGAAATAGAGCGCAAAGGATGAGGGGTGACATAGAGAAGTCGACCTCATACGAGGCGGATCTCGATGTCCACTAGGCATGGAGCACTGTCCTCAATCTCCTCGATGAGGTACCCGCCATGGGAAATGGAAGTAGAGGTATGAACACCACGGAGAAATTGGCGAAAAGAACAAGGATGTATGAACCTACATAAAACCGAGGCTAAGCAGAGGCACCGATGAACAACGAACATAACACGGTGGACTGATGAGGGCGTGAGATTGACCACGGCCGCGTCCTCGACTTGGGGCCGCCTCCCAGGCCATGCACGAGATGTGCTGCCGTCGTGTAACTTGTAATAACTTGTAAAGGTCCACCGGATATGCTTAGAAGCCAAGTAACTTATAAAAATTCATCCGGACCTAATTAGATTTTCCTGTAACAAACTAGAAAACCATATCTATAAGTCTATGAGGACTCCATCTGTAACCCTTATCATCTGGACTATATAAAGAGGAATACAGGAGTCTTGGTCGACAGTCCACAATACCCAACGTGTAATCTCTCCACAAACATCATCAGCACCACTATAATCCAAATACAAACATATAAAGAAGCATTCTCAACTGGACATAGGGTACTCTATACATAAACCAGTATAAATTCATGTCATTATTGGACAAAAAATCCTACGACTCCCACACCACCGCGCTAGCCTGACTTGTGCCGGCCTTGCCTGTGTTGATGCACCCATAGGGCAAATCGGACCGCAACCATGGGTTGAACCTATGGATGCGGGGTAAAGCTCCTTTTTTATAGCTCCCACTCCTACTCACACTTCTCTCAATGTGTTTTTTTTAGAGTGGAGCCATTCGACGTGGGAGCGGTCACGGAGCTGCTCCTCAAGCACTACCAAATGTGGTTGTAGTTGTCCTTACAGTTATATTCATGCTAGCCCCTAGCCCTATGCCCGTATGATGGAGCATGTAGGAAATGACAAGCATTTTTACCTACTATCTCCGTTCACAAAAGAATACAATTCTCGTATTTCGAGGAGTCAAACAGATTAAACTTTGACTAAAATTATATAAAATTTACTAATAACAATGAAACAAAATAAGTACCATTAGATTAGTTATAGAATATATTTTTAATAAAGTTAGTTAGAGACATAAATGTTAATACTATTTAATATAAACTTGATCAAAGTTGAACTAGTTTGACGGTCACGTTTCCTATAATTGCTTTCTTTTGCGGACGAAGAGAGCAGTTGATAGGCCAACGTAGACATACAATTTATGCATGCCGCACACGTGCCTAAATCAATCAATCAAACAAACAATCAGCCTTGCTTGCTCGCTTCTATATACTCCTATATAACTGAACCTTGGTTGGTTCTCATCTATGCATAGTCGTCAGTCGCGGAGACGAGGAGAGCAATAGCAAATATGGCCATGAGCAGCTCCGGCCGGTACTACTCTCCATGGCGCGCCGCCGCAACGACGACAACGCTGCTCCTGGCACTAGCCGCCGCCGGCCTCCTGCTACCGATGACACTGGCACGAGGGTCCTCCAATGAGGATGACCGAATTCTGGGCCTGCCAGGGCAGCCCAACGACGTGGCGTTCGACGTGTACGGGGGCTACATCACCGTCGACGAGCAAGCCGGCCGCGCGCTCTACTATTGGTTGCAAGAGGCCGACAAGACGGTGGTCGAGGACCCGGACACCGCACCGCTCCTCCTCTGGCTCAACGGCGGGCCTGGCTGCTCCTCCATCGGCTCCGGCGCGCTGGAGGAGCTCGGCGCGTTCCGTGTCCACGAAGACGGCGAGAGGCTGCTGCTCAACGAGTACGCATGGAACAGAGGTATGAACTGGGTCACCAGCAAACCAGTCGAGATGTGCACTGAAGCTCACATCACAAGTAAACTAATGTTGTCACGTTGTGCATGCAGCGGCGAACGTGCTGTTCTTGGAGTCGCCGGCCGGCGTGGGGTTCTCTTACAGCAACACCAGCTCCGACCTAATCGTCGGCGACAACAGAACGGGTTGGTGATTAGTGAAGAACACACAAGACAAACATTACCCTTCTTCTGCAGCCTGATACTCTGGTTTATGATCTTTGTTATTTGCAGCCCATGACTCGTACACGTTCCTGGTGAAATGGTTCGAGAGGTTCCCAAAGTACCAGTACCGCGATTTCTACATTGCCGGCGAGAGCTATGGAGGTCAGTACGTAGTATTTTTTGTTGAACTGGTATACGAGACTGTTTGGACGAGGGAGATTTGCTGTGCATTAATCTGTCAAATGGTTCAACTTTCAGGCCACTATGTTCCTCAGCTCTCCCAACTTGTGTACAGGAGAAACATCGGCGTAGACAAGCCTATCATTAACTTCAAAGGTTTCATGGTAAAAACCAACATGCGGCCGCATGTTAAACGCTGAATTCACACAAATAATTGGACAAACACACATGGAAGTACAACATGTATAAGCAAAATTTATTTAAAGATGCTCATTTAATTTAATTCAATTCATCTCAATTCCAGGTTGGAAATGGCCTGACCGACGACCGCACTGACATGGTCGGCATGTTCGAGTACTGGTGGCACCACGGCCTCATCTCCGACGAGACCCTGGCAAGCGGGCTCAAGGTCTGCCCGGGGACCTCCCTGATCCACGCCTCGCCGGAGTGCAAGGAGGTCTGGGACGTGGCCACCAAGGAGCAAGGCAACATCGACGGCTACAGCATCTACACGCCGCCCTGCGAGAAGGGGAACCCATACGCGCGCATATTCGAGAGGAGCCACCGCGTAAGTTGCCGTTCCATATATCGTCTTCCTCGTCTCCGGCCATCATCTATCTGTTCTACTAGCTAGCTAGCTAGCTATCTGTCTGTCTCACCATGCATGCTTTTGGAACACGTTCAGCCATTGACCAAGCTGCCGTCATACGATCCGTGCACCGCCTTCTACTCGACCAGCTACTTGAACCTACCCGACGTGCAGAAGGCCATGCATGCCAACACCAGCGGCTTCATCATAGACTACCCATGGCAATTATGCAAGTATGTATTGTATTATATTGTACTATTGTTCCAAACTTCTGATTTTTTTTCGATCATACAAAAGATTTGCGCATCTTTGTATTAAAGAAGAGAAATTCTTCGATACAACACGCCTTAATGGCGCCCTGGGGGGTCAATAAACTTCTGATTTCTAGTAGCCAGTTCAGTTGACCCATCTTTTCATATGGCTTCATTTTCTTTTGTTAACATATGTATATATACTGGGGTATTTATGTACTGGATTCATTATCCTGGGCAAGCTAAACCCATATATATTCTTTATATCTTGCAGCATGCACATATATGATAACTGGACGACATACGATCCCATCATTTCCATGCTACCCATCTACAAGGAGCTGATTGGAGCTGGCCTCAAGGTGTGGGTCTTCAGGTAATATGAACAAGCTGGCTGTATACCTCACATACTATGCGTTTCTTCAGAGAGTTTCTTGCCAATTTCTCTGCAAGGAACTAAAATGCATGCATGTCTTTTCATTTGTAGTGGTGACACGGACACTGCAGTGCCACTGAGTGCGACCAGGCACTCTCTTGCTGCCCTGGGCCTTCCTGTAAAAACAAGCTGGTACCCCTGGTACATTGTCCCAACAGAGGTCAGTGTATGAGAACAGAGGTCAGTGTATGCGAAATGAAGCTGAGTCTGCTGTTATTAAATGTACTACGAATAACCTTTTTTTACCCGGCGCGTTGGAATCTATAAAGTGAAAAGTACATCAAGTTTATGTGAGCGTTTAAGCTTGCAGCATTTATATGGATTGTCCAATTAGGAGGTGAAAATCATATATCCACCTTTAATACTTCATCGCCAAGAGTATACTAACTTCAGAAATATATAAAGATTTATATATCATTAAAACTCACATAATTATTTCATCAATTGTTGTGCTATTTCATCTCTTTTAGTTCAGTAAATCATGTATTTCCATGCTTTAAGAAGCTCTATCCAATTGATGTAATCTCCCCTCCCCTCTCATTGCTATGATCATGTAACTCTGGCCTCAATGGCCACCAACTTTGGGTTCTATGAACCCTATCCACCCACCGGGATTTCCCAGGCATCTGTGCCAATGGATCAGGTGCGGACTCTTCGTCCCCCCGTTTAACTCAAAAAAAAAAATGCACAAACAAAGTAATTGTGCTAGCATTGAATTGAACAATCATCCTTCCTAGCCAGAAGAAGGTTCCTTCCTACTGATCGATCGAGCAGGAGAAGAACACCGCTTCTTGTGGCTCGAACTTGCTGACGACGATTCCAGCTGCCAGGATATAATCGTGGAATGCTATGAATACAAGCAAGCTTCTGATATGTAAATTGTAATATACGTGGACAATAAAAGCGAGTACTACAGCCTTGTTTCTTCGTAACAGCTGACAATAATGTGTAACCGTCGTTGGCTTGGCATACTTTTTTCTTATCCATCAGCCGGCTTCATCTATGACCTTTCGGAAAAATAAGGTGTGTCAATTTCGCCAAATTGTGAGCTACCAATAATCTATTCCTAATAATAAAAAGGCAAAATGTCAGGTCTTTTTTTTTCGTCCAGTCCATTCTCTGGCCTAACCGTCCGGCCCACTCACTCACATCCTCTATCGTTCCGTCGCTGCCGGCCCACTCGCTGTCTGACGCCCGTTCCCCGTCGTTCCTCTCGTCTCGATTGATGAAAAAACGGACATCCCGTCGTTCTGGTCGTTGAAAAAAAATGTTCGTCTCTTGACCCGCCGATACCGTCAGGGCTTGGCGGCGGCAAAGGGGATGACCGGATGAGGGAGATGAACTCGCCCCCCGCGAGGGAGATGCTGGCGAGCTTGGGGTCGAGGAGGAGCTTGCCACTGCGGAGGACGGGAGGAAGGAGATGAACACGCCGCGGAGGACGGGAGGAAGGAGATGAACTCCCCTGGGCGAGAGAGAGGCTGGCGAGCTTGACGTTGAGGAGGAGCTTGCCGCCGTGGAGGAAGAGGTGGAACTGTGGAAGACTGAGGTGGCCTGCACGGGCGGGAAGCAGACACGCAGCGCCGCCTTGAGGTCCTGCACGGAGGCCGCAGCAAGGAGGTGCACGGATGTGGCACGGGTGCACAGCCATCGAGCGTGCGCACTGGGAGGACCACCAAGCGTTGCTGCGCCGCCTACTGAAGCCGACGTACGTCCAATGAGGGGAGGGAACGGAAGCGGAGCGCGAAAATCAAGAGATCGCGCAGCTTTTTCCGTCCGTCGGCGACGGCGCCCGGCCGAATTTGTTTTGGAAAGAAGTGAGCGGCGATGGTGTATTCAACATGGAATAGGTGCCCGAGAGGAATGGCCAAGTAAGTTTTTTTAGCAACGACAGCCCAAGTAAGTTAACGACACGTTTTTGACAGCCTAAGGTTTGGATGTAACTTCGGCAGCTCTCGGCCCACGGGCCCAGGCAATTCATGGGATTTATATAAAAGCTCATAACTGTGTAAGGATTTTGTTGGCCGCGACTACCTAATTTTTTTAGCATTAATCATTATTCATTCGCGCGACATGATCTGAAAATAGTCATTATAATACGAGGTCGGTGATGTAAGTGGTACCAAATTAGCTCCAATTATATTTGTTTAGTAAGAGTGCGTTTGGAGGGGCTCTTGCCGGCTTCCGCTCTGTCACTGTAGTGCTACTGTGGTGGAGCCTCAAAACCATAGCTCTGGCAGCTCCTCTCTGCATTGGGAAGGAGCTGGAGCTCTTTTTCCGATCGCCACAGTGATGCACAAGATTATGCAGTGTTGCACAGGGTGTGAATGCAAGAGCCGGAGCCGGCTGAAACTGAAACAAACGGGCCCTAAGTAGTAACATATAACAAAAAAATGTAATGCAACTTGTAGGTGACTTGGCACGTGCCTAGAGAGCGTCTTTAATTCATCCCAAGAAAAATAGCCAACGCCTAGAGAAAGATTTAGTTTTGCCGTGTTTTCCATACACTTCCTTGTTCCGAACTATAAGATATTTTTGCTTGTCTAAATACATAGTTATTGATATGCACTTAGATATGCACTACGCCTAGATATATAGTAAAAATACTGTATCTAGAAAACCCAAAAGGTCTTATAGTTTAATACGGAGGGAGTACCATCTTAGAAAAAAAAACCTACTTCTAGAGTCTCCAATTTCTCCTGTGAAAAAGAAAACCCTAGAAAAAACATGTAGATTGCAGTAGTGCCCACTCATGCACGACTACCGCAGTGAAGTGGACAACTAAGAGCTTGTTTGGCATGGCTCCGGCTCTAGCAGCGGCTTCTGTGAAGGAGTCAGAGAAACCCTACCAAAGATTTTAAGAGAAGTTGTTTTCTGATGAACAATAGAGGAGTCAAAACCGTTTAGGCCAGGAGCCAGAACTAAAAAGGTGGCTCCTCATTAAGTGTTACGGCTCATCCGGAGGAGCACTTGAGAAGAATCCCTGCTAAACAGACACTAACTATTATGTGTGTCTATAGATGCTTCGAAGTTATCATCAACTCATCATGTGCCACTGTTGGGCACACCAACAAATGGACTCAAGAGTGAGGGCAAACAGATAATGACCCATTGCAACGCACGGGCACTTTTGCTAGTTTAAATAAATTTCAGTAAAATACTTTAATGCCAAGGCGAACAAGGCCGCACCACCTTCCTAATGGGCGTTGCCGTCACCCTTCTTTTGTCCTTGCTGGAAAGCCTTTTTAACTTCCTCTGGAATGGGAGCTACAAACGTCACGGCCCACCAGATCAGAGAAAAGGAGCACGGCCCACGGACAAGCCTTTACTTTAGTGCTATGGCCGTGGCCTCAGGACGGTATGTTTCAGAATTCAAAGTTAGCGTAGCCCATTCTACTTAGATAGAGAGCCCATTCGTTAATTTCTATCATTCAATTCTTAAACTTCTGAGAGTAAGATAATATCTCAATTTATTCTAGGATCGCGCCAACGTATTTCTTTGTTATTAGAGGAAATTGTGATCGATGAATGATCATTGTATTGATTGATGAATAGTGTATAGGTATATATTACAAGCCAAAGGACAGATGCCTGTTGGCCAAAAGGTGCCTCTTTGTGAAGAGGTGTCTATCTAATATGTCTACAGAAAACTATTATTAGCAGTTGCTAATGACGTGATTAATAATAAATTGATCACTAATAATTAATTAATCCTAATTAATCTCAACACTCCCCCTTGATCAATTAATCCCTTGTAGACACCGTTGTTGTTGTTGTTGTTTGTTCATCTGTCATTATCTTGAACCTTTGAAAAACCCTGTGGGAAAAACCAAAGTATACCAATATACCATGCAAAACTCCTTAAAACCCAGTAGGAAAAATAAGGAGAAACACCATGATATATATTACTCCCGATGTTAATAGACCTTTAAGGTGTTCCCAAAGACATAGTCTAAAAACAATTTGATCAAAGATCAATATGTCATAAATATTATCTTCGAAAACCTTCGTAGGGAAAAATAGATAATATGACATCTCCTTTGGAAAACCATATGGGAAAAACCAAAGTAATAACAGTATATCAGACAAAACTCCTTAAAACCCAGTAGGAAAAATAAGGAGAAACATCGTGATATACAATCACCAATGTTATTAGACCCTTTGAGATACCAAAGCCTTAGTCTAAAAACATCTTGACCATAGGATCAATATGCCTTAAATATCATCTTTCAAAAACCCTAGTGGGGAAAACTAGATGATATAGCATATACCTTTGTATAGACATTGCCTCATTAAAAACTTTATGTGAGAAACCATAAAGAAAAAACTCACACAAAGAAAAGAGTATAATGCATCTTATGTCCCAATATTATCCGTCAAAAACCCCTATGGGGAAAATAGATGATATGACATAATCTTATGTTGATATTGCCTCATTAAAAACTTTTATATGAGAAACCCAACGAAAAAAAACTCATACAAAGAAAAGAGTGCAATATGATATTTGTAACAAGATATCAATCAGGGAGACTCTCCCCCTGATAACAAGTTATCAATTAGGGAGAGTCTCCCCCTGATACTTGCAAACCTCAAGCTAATTAATTAAATTCATACCAATGTACTCAACACATAAGAAATGTGGAGTATGGTAGACTCTGTGAATATCTATATGAGATTATCACAAGATTTGGTTTGCAAATGTTCATATGCCCATTTACTTATGGAACAGAACAATATCTTAATGCAAAAATATTGCATTGGGTATAACTTGTTTTTTATCTTAAACAACACAAGTTGCATTACCTTTTCAAGATAATGACCTTTGATTCAATAGAGTCAATATCACATAACCTCAGTATGTGATATATCATTCTGACTAGCTATACACATTCATGTGATGGCTTGTGAATATAGTATCAGAATGATTGTTATGTAAAGCTTATTTCAATGATCTGGAATTGGGGATCTTATGAATGACCAGAATCATTATATCCATATAATTGGATCTTGGATTATACCAAGACAGCATGTGCTATTTTGAAATATCAAAAGATATTCATAACTTTAATCTACCAATATTTGGTAGGAGTAGCGCTGCTATTATATAGCAAATCATTGCAAAATGATATCCGGCAAGGAACTTTGCAAGATATATTAGCGCATAAATAGCACTAAGATAATGGACAACTTGTCCCAATATCTCTTCTCAATCACTATGGTATAAAACAATCTTCCTCTATCGTGAGGTGGAACAACCATAGGATATCTTCATATTGTATCAATCAATATGATGTGGATATAGATAGCTTTAGTATAAAATCCTGGGAGAAGATACTTGGGTCCTAAACACAAAATGAAATTTTGGTTTAGACCATATCTCCCATCTCAAAACTCCGTCTCTAGATTACAACGTGCTATTAACAAGTGTTCATTCCCAATGATGTCAAGATTATTGACAACTATATAATACTATGAAATCCAATCAGGAACTTCAAAATGAATACCACGTGTAATCAATCTTGTATCCCTATAATTAATCAAGGAATACTCACAAATCGATAGTACCAAATTCGACTTATCTGCTTAAAGCCACATATTGACTTAAGCAATACACGATATATGTTGCGATTTTATTTATGAGGATTGAGTATGTGAACTCCTTCCCGGAAGCTTCACAAATACTCCAAATCAAGTGATCATATGTGATCACTACATGTATCAATTATCAACTGCAAAGATAGATGCTTTTGTACTGCCAATAAAAAGATAGTATCGGAAATTTATAAAACTATGGAGAATAATTTGCATTGAAAATCAATGTCTGGGCTTTGCGTAAACCCCTTGTGCTACTAGTCTTGCTTTGTAACTCACCACCATGTTGTTCTCAATCCAATCTAGGATGAAAACATTTTGTACAGTAAAGGTACAATGAGGTGTTGGCATCACAACCCAGAACACCTCTTTTCTGATGAGCAAGACTATCTCTGTGTGTATTACATTACTCAACAAGTTCCAATCCAGTAAGAGTGACAAAACACTCTGCCATGGTCTTATTAACTGGATGACTTGGAATATTGTATACAATCTATTCAGAGAAATATTTTGTCGACAAATGTAGCCTTTATATTATATAATTCTCCAGTCTATCAAAACTCAAAGAACCCTGCGTGACTCATCATGACTTCCTAAAATGAGAGTCAGGGCTTTTCGATATCCCAGCTTCAGTGTTTGGTGCACCTCTGAGCTGAGTTTGTAGATGACATATATCCATGGGGTAATAACTAATATTTACCCAATAGGTATTGCCAACCATATAGGTTGACCTGTATTTACTATCTTAGAAGGAAAACCTTCTATTGCTAGCATGAACAATCTTGCTTTATGACCATACTACTCCCCCTCTTATTTATAATTGGGAGTTGAGTGGTTTACTTAATACCACTACTCTTTCTGGCACATAGTTGCAATGGATTATAATTAGTAAATGTATTTGGCAGATTATTTGCAATACTTATGCAAATCAACAATTCTTTGAACTCAATGTTCAATTCATTTAGTACGTGATCCTGAGCTTGAAATGCTTTATGCATTCTAGATAATTTCCGGGCATTACATATGGTACTACTAATCTCCCCCTAATGCCCGGAAAAGCTCAATGAAATCAGCATACGGGTTGTAAATAGATCTTGAATAAGAGATCTCGATACTTATTAATAATCGACGAAGATTAAAATCTCTCGTTGATCCCCAGTTTCCTGTGTGAACCCATCAAGTATGCTGTGGTGGTGAGATTGGTACTATACAACATAACCCAAATCTTATGCAAATAGGAAATCTTTCTGGATTCCCACGTACTAAATGCATATAGGGGATATGCAGTTAATCATAAGTCAGTAGTGTGTAAATCTACGTGACCGCAACATGAAGTTGACGATAGCAATTTACTAATATGGTCCTGTTATGACAGTAATGTCATACTTATAGATTCCAGTTATCCTCTTTTGGATATCTAACTAAACTTGTATTATACCTTACAATCGTCATTGTAGGCACAAAAGTTCAGTAATGTGCAGGATAATGCTCATATGAAGAAGCATTATCTACCAAATGCATGGTTGAGTGTGGATACTTCCACACTCTAGATCATCTCGCGGATGTATCTTTACAACCATAAAATACCTGAACTGTCCATACAATCTTTGTATCGGACCCATACATATTCTTTTGAATATGCTCCGGGAATCTAAGGTATTCAATCTGATTGTCCTTAATAGGAGAAAATCTAGACCAAAAGAATTGCCAATAATTTTTCACATATCCTTCTGGATGGCCAAGTTGACCATTCTAAATCTTTGAATGTATCAACATTGTGAAAATTCTAATACACAACATGTTGTATGGGGGATGGTTGTAGGCATAATACAACCAAAATGAGACCTATCTCATTACTTATATGCCATATCCAATGTTGTCGTTTTGGTGTTTCCATATGAAAACACATTTGGATATCTCTATAATTTGGTAAGATACGAGTGGAGTGTATAGGACATAATTAAATATCCTTAGTAACTAACTCAATATCGATAGGAAGGATGATAGTGGCAAAACAAGCCAAACTATCATTGCATCATATTAGTGATGACCAAAATTATTCCCTCTTCTTATCATAAGAACCTGAAATATTTTGCTTCCTTAATTATAGAGTTTGTGGTACAAATGTCCACTAGGCACATATCATTCCTCATTGGAATGATTCCCGTACAGTCTATATATGACAATAAATCAATAAAATTCTTGTCTAATATATAGAAATCGATAAATATTATGGAGTATCAAATTCATCAATATGATACTCACAATAGTTATGCATTGACAACAAGTGTTACAACATATTTCGATGGACATTACTGAATAATCAATGTTAATGTCCATTGTCCATGTGGGATGTAGATGCCATCGAGAGTGAGTTCAACAGACTCTTCTAAAGTCAGTATCCCCAACATGTGACAAACCATTGATTTAATTAATTTACACCTACAGTAAATTAAAAATCACTATGGTGATGTTGTGATCTCTAATGCAAAATTTAGGGGGTTTCATATCTTGTCACTTTATTTTGGATTGTTGGAGGTAGTCAACAAAATGTAAACCTTCCAACAACTAGAGGTAATCACAAGATGTGTAGACCTCACAAACAATCATTATTAACATTGGTACACACATTGTAGATAATCTCTATGTTCGAAACATAGAGTAGATCTCTCAATAGTAGGCAAATAAATTGCTGCTATAGGCACGGTCTCTAGGCTGATATATTCGTAGGAATATACCGCAGCCAATGTCTAAGACTCTACTACCTGTGTGTAGTCTTTAATAATGAATGATGGTAGTCACCATAAAGGTGTACTATTCTCATATTTCCAAAACGCTTATTTGGGACAACACAAAGTAGGTAATCATTAAGTTTAAATAAATTTGATGTAGACCTCTCAGCAATGGGCGAATAATCGCTGTCATAGGCACGGTCTTTGGGCCGAATAATTCAAGATGAATTCAGCGCAGCCAATGCCTAGGACTCCATTACTTATGTTAGGATCCTGAATGTATCTAAGATATGAATATAACAATTTTGCATAATCCATCATTAATTAAGAAACACTTAATTAAGAGGATCTACCGTTGTTAAAATACAATTTATGGAAAAATTGCCAAATTAACAAGGTCAACAAAGTACAGGAATAAACACACTCTACTGTACTGATACTGTTAAAACAAGAAAACTTACTAAGCACATGATGCTATAGTGAGCTAGTGGCATAACTATGCAAAATTCCGTAGGATCAAAGCAAAAACCACTTCCTATGTTAGCCTTACTAGCAAAAATGGTTTGGCTGCCATTTTGCTTTTCCACACTAGGCTAATATGGGCCTAAACTCATCCATTCTTAATTAAGAGGATCTGATTTTGTTGCAACTAAAATTAATTGCCAAACAACAAAATCGACAAACTATGTATGTTTAGACATGCATAATTTTCTGGTCTAAAAACAAAATAATGTATAGGAGTAAAAACTCTACCATACTAATACTGTTAGAGCCATGACTAAAAGCGAAAACTATAGACACAGAAAACATATCTAAACAGTAACATAGTAAATCACTCGCAATATAATATATCATGATGCAATTCTAAAGACTAGGTCTCAAAATCAAATATTTACACTAGGTAAATAATTTGCATCGTAATTTATTTAGATCCGAGATCTAAGCATAGCATTTATATCCTGTATAAATGCGGTATATATTGCAATGATGAATTATGTTAAAATCCGAGGGCTAAAACATAAATTGAAACACGTTATAATAATCTATTAGATTATTATGTAATTCACAGAAAATGGAAAGGTTTATGTGCAAAAAGCACAATCTTATCCCTTCCCACGGGAAGCCTACGGAGGCACGGACGGTTTGCCCGTCAGCCGCGTCTCTTGGTCTCCGGGCGCGGTGCTTGTGGTTGTCACCGCCGGTCGGGTTGCTGCCGCAGGGGGGCGCTCAGGCTGGCCACCACCCGGTAGTGCGGGGCTGCGCGCCGGGCCAAGGCGGCCAGGGGCCGCAGGCAAGGCCAGGAGTCCGTCGCGGCGCAAGAAGCCCCCGCGCGCGTGCTTGGCCGCGAGCGCCGCCTAGGCATAGCGGGAAGCCGGCCGCCGCCGGGATGCCTCCTAGCACCACACGAGGCCGCTGGTGCGGGGTCACCGGCCGCAGCGCAAGGTAGCTCGGGCCGACAACCGCGGGCGCAAGGCTGCGTGGGATCGAGGCGCGGAGGCCGCCTGGCCGCGGGCACAGGAGCCAGCCGCGGCGCAAGGCCGCCAACCGCCTACATCGACTGAAGGGGCGCCGTCGCCGCTGCTCCGAGCGGCACCGCTGGAGCGCACGGCCGCCAGGCGCATCGAGCACGCGCCGCGCCAAGAATAAAAGATAAGTAAACAACGAATAGAAGAAATTCATATCTGTGTTTACGATTCTTGTTCGATCCTGGATTCCGAAGGACGGATCCAGGCTTTCTCTTCTTCACCGAGGGAAGCAACGTGCTTGAAGGGGAGAAAGCGACACCGGCCACAACTCTCCGGCGAGTCCGCTGGCGAACTTCTGGCTTCTTAGTGTACTCCTGTTGTCACCGGTGAGACCTGCGTGCTTTTGTTCTTCTATGTTGCTGTGGAGGCCGATTCTTCCTCTTGAAAATTGCCCGATGAACTTCTCCGACGAACTAATTTCCTCGCCCATGAAGAACGGCATCATCGTCGCTGAGGCCGTATGGCTTGAAGCAGCGACGCCCCGTCGCCGTCGAGTCCTTCGACAACGACACCGGCAACTTCTCCGGCGTTCTTACTCTTAGCGTCAGTGGAAAGCACGTGTCTGATAACGTATTAGAGGAAATTGTGATCGATGAATGATCATTGTATTGATTGATGAATAGTATACAGGTATATATTACAAGCCAAAGGACAGATGCCTGTTGGCCAAAAGGTGCCTCTTTGTGAAGAGGTGTCTATCTAATATGTCTACAGAAAACTATTATTAGCAGTTGCTAATGACGTAATTAATAATAAATTGATCACTAATAATTAATTAATCCTAATTAATCTCAACATTTGTCACCAAATTTTGGCTCTTATACCCTGACGCATGAATTTCTATGATCAGAATAATGATAAACTAAGTTTGCGTCAAAAAAAAATGATGAACTAAGTCACATGAATCAGTCAAACTAAAATTTCAAATTCTACAGAAAGAGGAGGAACTTGAAGTTTCTATGCCCAGGCCATCAAATTTCTATGAAACTAAATTATAATGTATATTCTTGGCTACATGAGTTTCTACGACCAGAACAGTCACACGAACTTGCCCCTATTCAAATTTCAAATTTTAGGGAGGAAATGAACATCGCGATTTTTCTATGCTCTCCTCTCGTATGATTCTATATATGGAATGCACTCTAGCTGTAGTATAAAAGTCTATACAGTAAAGTGTAAATTTGTAAACTTAAATATGTAAAAAATATATATTCAAGACGAATCTCTAATTGTGCTCTCACTCTTGGACCATCCATTGATTTGAATTGATACCCTCTTGCTTGTGTTGCTCAGCATGGTCTTCATCACCTCAATCTTCACTGCACGCCTCTTGGAATCCCATGTAAGCAATGTTGAAGATCACATCACCATTGGTACACCAGCACATCATGGGGCAAAGAAGCATGTTTCTCTATCATCCTCAGCACAACCACAGTACAGAACAGACTTTCGGTTTTTGGCTTTAGTCCCGACCGGAATTTGGCCCTGGAGTAATAGGAGATTTAGTCCCGGTAGGAACCACCAACTGGGACTAGAACTGCATTACTGCATGCTTATATATTATTAGCTAGAAACATAATCATGCGCTAGTATTCCATTTAAACATGCTTCTGTAACCCTGAAAGTGTCACTTGTCAGTCAATGGCCTTAAACATGCTTCTGTAACCCTGAAAGTGTCACTTGTCAGTCAATGGCCTTGTTTAGATCCCAACTCGGGGGTGGCCGAATTTGCACAGTGCCACCCCAGAGCACTGTAGCACTTTTGTTTTTTTTTAAATAATTGTCTAAATTTTGATTAATTAGGTTCAAAATGTTCGTCTCGCAAAGTACAACAAAATTGTGCAATTAGTTTTTGATTTCATCTACATTTAGTACTTTATACATGTGCCGATATTTTGATGTGATGGAGAATCTTCTTTTTCATAGTAAAATTTAGAGTAAATTTGGGGAACTAAACAAGGCCAATCATCATCAGCAAAACAAGCCAACAAACCACGGAATTCTTCCCGTCCGGCGATGGGTTTCCCGCGCAGACTGGCGGGGAGGGCGGGAGTAGTACGCGGTGGGAGTCGAGCAGGGAAAGCGCAGGAACCGTTTCGGGTCGGAGCTGAGCGCGGGGTCGTCTTGTTTTCTCGGTCTGCCTCACGTAGGTTAGATTCTTTTTTATTTTTTTATTTTCTCTTTCTTTTCTTGTTTTATTTTTGTGCTTTGTTTATTATTTATATTTATTTTTTTATATGATTTTTTATTATTCTTTTTAGTTTTATTTTTTATGTTTCTTTTATTTTTCTTTTCTTTTCTCTTTCCTTTTTCTTTTTGCTTTTCGTGCATCATTCATATTTTCTTTTTTCTTTTTTATTTTTCGAGCTTCATTTTATTTATATTTTTTGTTTTATGTGATTCTTTTATTATTCTTTTATTTTTATTTTATTTTTTCTTTTTCTTTTTCTTTTTGCTTTTCTTTTTCTTTTTGCTTTTTGTGCATCATTCATTTTTTATTATCTTTTTCTTTTTATGTGTTTATTATTATTATTATTATTATTATTATTTATATTTTATTATATTTTTTTATGTTCACGTGGTATGCCTGTAATGTTCTATAATCTATTTTTCGATGTTCATGTAATATACACGTAATGTTCTTGTAGTATACATGTGATGTTCTATATTTTTTTTGATGTTCATGTGTTATACATGTGATGTTCTGTGATTTTTTTTATAATCACGTGGTATACATGTAATGTTTTATGCTGTATTTTTTATGTTCGCGTAATATACATGTGATGTTCTTGTAGTTTACATATGATGTTTTATGATGTTTTTTTGTGATATTCACTTAGTATACATGTGATGTTCTATGATGTACTAAGTGATGTTTACTTAATATATATGTGATGTTCTATAATGTATTTAGTGATGTTCTATAGTGTATTTTGCGATGTTCGCATAATATACATGTGATGTTCTCGTAGTATACATGTGATGTTCTATGATGTTTTTTTTTATGTTCACACAGTATACATGTTATGCTCTATAATGTATTTAGTGATGTTCACATCACATATATGCTATGTTCTATAATGTATTTAGTAATTTTCTATATATGTTGTATTTTACGATGTTCGCATAATATATATGTAATGTTCTATGATGTTTTTTAATGTTCATACAGTATACATGTGACGTTCTATGATGTATTTAGTAGTGTTCACGTAATATATATGTGATGTTCTATGGTGTATTTAGTGTTGTTCACTTAGTATACTTATGATGTTCTATGATGTATTTAGTGATGTTCACGTAATATATGCAATGTTCTATAATATATGCAGTAATATTCTATAGTGTATTTAATGATATTCACTTAGCATACATGTGATGGTCTATAATACATTCTAGGATGTTTTGAAAAGCATCCATGTGATGTTCTTTTAAATTTTTTCTATTACATGTTTTTATTTTTTCCTTACGCTTTGCTAGATTATTATTATTTTTTTATTTATGTTATGTATTTATTTTTATGTCTATTATAATACCAATTTCATGAACCTAAAACTAGAATACTGTTCTTTTAAAAAGAGAACATTGTTTTTATGAAGACGGAACATTGTTCTGTGAACCTAGAACATCATCTCTGCTCAATAACAAAAAAATGTTCTATGTTTATGAAATTAATGTTCGTTAATGAATTTTATCTAAATATATTCATGTGGGGTCTTGTTTTGAAGCATTTATTATAAGAAACATAATGTTACAATTAGAATTTAATTTGGATACTCGGTTTAATAGTTATGACATTTTTTGTTTATACCGCACGCAAATCAATAAAGTAGATAAACTAATCTATTCGTACTCTACTTTGGTCCCTCGCTTCCCGCGCGCTCGCGCGTTGCAGCTTGCCTGTAACACCCAAATTTTAGAGATAATGAATTTTGAATAAATTAGGTAACAATTAATGGCAAATTAAAATTTTAAAAACTATTTGGTGATGCATTCATGCTGCTGCATTTATTTTCTGTTGTGTAGTGGATTTATTTTATTTTGATTTGGTTTGGAAAATTTTATTTGGAATAGTTTGTAAACAAGTAAATAAAGAAAAGAAAGAAGAAAAGAAAAAAAAGAGAACACTTACCTTCTTACCTGGCAGCCGACGGGCCGACGGCCTGCTTTTCCGCGCGGGTGCCTGGGCCGCGGAACGGGCTTAAGTTGGAGCCGTTTTCTTTCCTCCGCGCGAGCCACCGGATGGGCCGGCCCAGTGCCGCAGCAGCAGCGCTTTCCTTTCTTCCTCTCGCTGACGAGTGGGGGCCACACGTCAGTTGCTTCCTCTTCGTTTTGCCGTGTTCGAGCCGGAGACGTCACCGTTCCCAACCGAACCGAATCGCATACCTTGAGATTCCTAACCAAAAACGAGGATGTGAAGCTATAAATTGGTAGCTGCATGTTTCCTAATTCCGTTTTTCATCTAAAACACGAGTTCAACCACGTGAAATCGAGTTGGCGAGTTGGAAAACCTAGGCGGGTTTCGGTTGAACGTCGCCGTCGGTTGCGGTTAGTTTGGTGCCTTTCTTCTTCGCTTAGGTGAGTTCGTTAGCTCCTCCTCTCCCTTCCCATGTGTTTCTTTTGAATTCTTGCGCATTTTACCGCGAGATTTGGAGTTCACCGCGGCCGGCGATGGCGCCGCCGCTCTCCTCTCATCGCGCATCTTGCTCGATCCATTGTAGTAATCTTTTTCCGTCTAGATGAGTTCGTATTGAGTTTCTCCTCCGTTTGGCACAAGTTCCGGGTCGATTCGGGTTCTAGTTAGGGAGAATCGCCATCTCCGGCGAGGTGGAGCACGCCGGCCATGGCGGCCGCCGGCCGGAGGTGAAGGGGGAAGCCGTGCCCCTCTCTGTAAAGGTGAAACCGATTGTGAGCCGTCCGTTTTTGAATCAACGGCCCAGATTAGAAGATACCCCTTCGCGGGGTAATTTTTCTAAAGAGACCCTCATCTTTTTAGTAATCAACCCGCCATCCGAAGCGTATTGCTGAAAATACGTTTTCGTGTTTTAAAAGCGTATTTTCTTCCGGTTAAATCAAAAATACGTTTTCAGGTATTTACAGTTTTGTCACTAGGATTGTTTTGGTCATAAAAACTTCGTTTTAACTCCGATTTGATCCGTTCAAGTTGCGTTAGGTTCGTATTTACGAGCTCTACATGTTAGTGTAGTTGTACAGTTAATTTTGATAATTTATTTTTCGAGTTTATAATTAAGTATTTATTTATCTATAGGAAATCTTAGGAAATTCATAACTTTCACGTTTTAACTCCGAATTTGGTGATCTTTGCGTCTGTGTGACCGTAGAAACATGTAGAAGGGTTTTATAAATTTTTATTACTGTTTTGCTACTGTTGGTGTACTGTTCTAATTATATCTCTTTGTTTGCTTCGTGTATGTTTAATTGGATGCATGTATGTTGTTGATTGATGATCGAGTGTAGAAGGTGAGCAGTATCTGGACGATTCGGAGTATTACTTTGAGCCAAGTCAGCAGTATCACTTGGAGAGTTTTGATCAAGGCAAGTATAACACAGGACTATCCTTGTTACCTATACATTGAAATTATCATACATGTGCATGTGCTTACCTTGACAACCTTAGAGATTATAATTTAGTGTTTGTTATCTTGATTCCTTGTCAACCTTGAGAATGCATATGGGTAGCTACTGCTAGTGCTTAAACTATGAACAATGATCTTGTAATTTAATTAATGGATTAAGCAATCAACCATTAAGATGATTTTACTACTGTTAAAAGGGGGCTAGAGCATGTGTATTATTTTGATGCTCTGGTTTCTCTCCATAAGGACTTATCTGTAAGTGATAACCGGGATATACAGTACAGCTGTGAGGGCTATATGGCTCTGGCTTTAGTTGTTTAAAGGACCTTTTCTAGCTTGTTAGTGGTTATCTTAAATGGCGTAAGAATGGCTTGCCACGTTGGGTGTAGGGCGAGCCCCTGGCCTAGTGTGTATAGGCTGCGGTTGTTGTGCTACTGGGAAGGGGGGTTCTACATCTGCCTGCCGAGTGAATCTAATGGCCCTAACTTGTTAGACGAACTTTTGAATGGCTTTATATGGTTCTCCGGTGTTTGGGCTTGATCTCCCCACTCATTTAGAAATCATGACTCACAGTGAAAGTGTACACCTCTGCGCAGAGTTAAAAACTGGTATACTAGCCGTGCTCACGGATACGAGCGGCCTTGGGGATTCTCATGGAATAGTTGATCATAATTGTTATATCATGCTTAATTATTGTTGATTATTATTATGCTCATGTTAATGCTATTCATTATCCTTATTACAATTGATCATTGGTTCTTAAATGGGAAGCGGTTTATTTTGATGCTACTCAATTGCTAATTATATGATTAAAAGCTAAACGCAGTTAAACAGTGTCTAGCCTTTTGAGCCTCATGAACCCTGTGTTATATTTGTTGAGTTCGACATGGACTCACCCTTGCTATTTCCACCATAACAGATGAAGATAACGAGGAAGATTATCGTAATGAGTACTAGTCTTGGTGTCAACCAGTCAACCGTGTCCCTGTGTGGAGTTTCCGCTGGAGATTTAATATTAGTTATTATTATCTATCGTTCAAGACTATGTCATAAGTATTTATTCGTTATGTAATAAGCACTGTGATGATACTATGTAATTTGTCTACTTGTGTGTGCGATCATGTCCTGAGGCGCACATGAGTACTTTATGCATCCTATTTTTGTCCTTAAAAATAGGTGTGACATTGCCGGTGCGGGTGCGGAGTCTGGCAGGAATATTCAGCGGGAAAGCGGCCGAACACTCTGGCTGTGTTTAGTTGAGAAAATTTGGGTGAAAAAGTTACTGTAGCACTTTTCGTTGTTATTTGGTAAAATTTGTCCAACCATGGATTAATTAGACTCAAAAGATTCGTCTCGAACTTTACAGACAAACTATGCAATTAGTTATTTTTTTTACCTACATTTAATGCTTCATGCATGCGTCTAAAGATTCGATGTGATGGGTGAAAGAGGAAATATTTTGGGTATGCATGGCAAGTGAACGCGGCCTCTGGCTAGTTCCACCAAAAAAAGTACTATGCAAAAAAAGATTCCCCGTCACATCAAACTTGCGATACATGCATGAAGTACTAAATATAGATGAAATCAAAAACTAATTGTACAGCTTGGTTGTACTTTGCGAGACGAACGTTTTGAACCTAATTAGTCAATGATTGAACACTATTTACCAAATAAAACCAAAACATGCTATAGTACATTTTTCATCCTTTTCAGGGGAACTGAAGACAGCCTCTAGCACGCCCCAACAAACTAACGAGACATCTCTTTTCAACATTGGCTCCTCACCATCTCTTACTACGATTTGGGCATCAAAAGAGGGCCAACCGCCACATCGTCCATTTTTCTCGGCCGTCCAATCGGGCATGCTGACGGCCCAGATCGGGCGATCACCGGTCTTTTTACAAAAGAGCCCTCGAACTCTGAAAAAATAGAACCCGCAGTCCAGCCACCTCTCTTAGCTTTTCTTTTAAAAAATCCTTCGACATTTTCCGAAATCGACCCGCAATACAGGCCTTTCAATGGGCTGGCCTGCCACCCGCTCCGTGGACCTTAGTGGGCCGAATTCGGCCCAACGCTGGTTTCACTTATATCTATTAATATTTTTCTTTTACAAATAAATTTGCTGAAGCTTCGAAATTGCGTAGTAAATCGCAGAAAAATCGTAAAATAGAAAATCAAATCGTTTCAGAATCCTCATGAATAGATATATTCAATGGATCCAAAATATAACATATTTTAGCACAAAGTTATTACTGTACCTTTTTGCCTATGTTTTTAATGGGAAAATTGAAATTCAAATAAATAAAAAAAATAGAAAATCGAATTGTTCAAAACTCCTCATAATTCGAGGTCGAATTCTACTCATCTCATAATTACATCAGCTCTCCGGCTCCTTATGCTACTCCCTCCTTATTAAATACTTTTACCCCTTCTCTCTCCACCAAAAAAAAAGTTCCATTTCAATAACAAAAGAAAAATATCACTTAAACAGTACCTTCAAAATAACGAAATATCAACCACACTTTAAAAAAAATACCAATGACCATGCGCGGCAAAGCCGCGCAGATTGCTAGTGTAGTACTATAGTAAAGTTGGGTGCATTGGATCTTGCCGCTAACTCTGAGCCCACAGCCCACCGTCACTGTATGTGTGTAGCAATGTTTCTCTGTGTGCCGAACTGTCATGTTGATGGTTCTGCAGGGAGGGCCACTAGGCCGGGGCAACAAGCCAAATAGTACGCCTTGGTAAAAGGCCTGTCTGCCTGCTGAATCACTGGTTTTTTGGTCAGAATCGGAACAGAGGGGCACACGTCCTACAGATTCCTCTCTCTCTAGTTCTCTCGAGAGAAACATTGGTGGATATGGACCAGGCAGTCAGGCACACATTAATCCATTATTCGACCTCCGATTAGAAGCAAGCAAAGCTGTATTTTTTTATTGAGAGAGAACAATATTCAGAGATCGTTCTTGTGCTCTGCCCGGCCAGTCGGGATGCAAAGAAAGCAGCGGAGAGCTTAGCTAGGCAACATGCAAAAGGCCACGCTGGCTAGTAGGAGTTGAAGTTTCTCTTGCGTAGCTTGCGCTCGTCGGAGAGCTTCCTAGCAAAGCGCTCGAGAGCCTCCTCGTTGGTGCCCTCGCCATGCACAGTCTCGTACACTCCCGTGTCGATGTTCACCCTCGACACTTCCTTCTCGAGAAGGTGCCTGCCGATCCCGATCAAAGTCTCCATGTTCTCCTTCGTTGCCACGTCCACCGACGAGGCCTGCCCCTCCAGCGAATCACACTGCAATTTGAACACACATAGGATTAACTATAATCCCTTTTTAATAATCCAAAAAAAAAACTATAAGCTCTTTGATAAACAGGGTGACCTGGATGCGGAGGTAGTCGTTGTCGCATCCAAGAATCTCCAGGAGCACTTCGGCGTGGATGTCGACCATGTCGGCGCTGGCGTGGGTGAAGATGTCGATGAACGGGTTGAAGCCGCCGTCGTAGAGCCACCGGAGCAGGCCCCACTTGGCGCACTTGGGAGCGGTATACAGCTTCGCCTGCTTGGGCGACCCGGTGCCGACGGAGACGATGAGGAGGTTCCGGTACTCGTTGCTCCTGAACTCCGGGTTGTGGCGGAGCACCTCCTTGGCGACCATGGTGGGGTTGTTGGCCGCCACGCCGCCGTCCACCAGGTGGAACTCCCGCTCGTCGCCGGCGGGGCTCTCCGTCGTGAAGTAGTGCGCCGGGAAGAAGGTGGGCGCCGCCGTCGTGCTGATGCAGATGTCGGATAGGTGCGCGTTCTTCAGCGGCTCGTGCCGCGCCTCGTACGTCGAGAAGATCACCGGCTGCAGCTTCTGGATGTCGAACGCCGGCACCACGACGTTGCATTGGTGACCGTGTCCGCGATCCGCACGTCGCGCGTCAGGCTCTTGATCTTGTCGTGCAGGTACGACCCGTCGTACTTGGGCCCCATCAGCTGGCTCACCACGTTCGCCACCGGCTTCAGGAACTCCATCATCATCTTGTATGTACCAGTAGCAGTAGCACACGCATGCAGCAGCATCGATCAAGTGTAGTGTAGTGGGTAGACGTACGTAGACGGTAGACCAATGAAGAGAGTGAGCTGCGAGCAGCGTATGTACACACTAGCCACTACTCCAGCCAACCTTTTCCCTGACGGCCTGTTCCGTCAGGAAAAGTGTCGAAAACCGTCAGGGAAGATCATCCCTGACAATTACCGTCAGGAATAAGCCGTCAGAGAAGAAACGTCACGGAAAGTCATGTTTCCCTGATGGAGAACCGACAGGGAATGTTCCCTGACGGTTGCTACCGTCAGAAGAGATTTTTTCCGTCGGTTTTTCCATTTCCGTCAGGGGAGAGTTTCGCTGTCAGTTACATACCGTCAGGGAAGGTTCAACCTTTCCCTGTCGGTAACAGTACCGTCAGGAAAGGTCAAAATTTCCCTGTCAGCCAACCACCATCAGGGAAACCTTATTTTTAATATCCATAAAACCTCATTGAACTATTCAAATAATCGATTAGCTGATGCTTTTTAACCACACACCGGCCAGCATAAAATGTGACACTCAATTGTTTGGTACATATAACTCAATTGCTTGATACACATAATCATCATTCATGCTGTGCATTACATTAGATAGTTCAATGGTCAACAGATCTTTAAGCTATATTCTAAAGGCCTTGCAAAATAAAGTAAACAAACTGCTGCTACACATCCACTCATCTGCATAGTGCATGAATTTAGCAGTGATGGACAGCCTGATGTAAAGAGTGATACCATAGCACAGACAATACAGTCCGCCTCACTTAGCTGCTCCAAAACTGTGTGGTTAACTTCAAGGAAAACCTAAAATGAAAGTATAGCAGAAAATAATCAGGAATAGTGAAAGACATGAGACTGTTGAGTTATATTAAATGTATTTACGAGATTTGGTAAACCCAAGGTCAAGATATTTAAGCATCTGCTGCCTTAAAGAATAGTTTAGCACTCATAATAGACCTGCATGGCAAGGACAAGTATGAGGCCTAGAATGAGTACCTACCTCATGCAACAGGTTGCTGCCTTCACTTGACATGTAAAACACACGCTTGATCCTTGAAGGAAGTGCACTTCATGAATTACAATCCTTTCCAGAAAAGAAAAGAAAACAGAAAATTCAATTTAGACAAGAATAAACACAGTGAGAAATTAGCAGTAACATTTTTTCTTGTAGCCTTTTTCTTGTATTAGCAGTAACATTTTAATCTGCAGCTAATTTAGTGGCAGCAGTTCAATAATTACAGCTTCCTAATTGGCCAAGTGATATAGTGGCAGCAGTTTAGTAGTTACAGCTTCCTATAGGCCATGTGAATGTATTACAAGAGTAAGTAAATCACCTAAAAATGATCTGATCTAGACAACTTTAACAAGCAGAATTCACAATAAAAATATTTTAAAAGATGTTAATCTTACCATTTAATTTATTTTCTCTCAAGCAGGTGGGGTGGTGGCCATCATTTGTCAGGCAATGAGTAATTAGCATAGTATAATTGGCTCCATCAGTGACAGCACCAAATAAGGAAAAAAATGAGACCACCTCTATGCAAATAAGAGAAATTACTCGAAAGTACATGGATAAGTGCCACAAGTCCTTTTTGCAGCAAAAAATATGCATGTAGGACAATGGAACAGATCTAGTATATATAAACTATTTAGTGTTTCATTGCAAATGGCACCAACCTTATTATAGATGCAAAAACTGAATTAATACTACACCATAGTTGCACAACTTCTAGAATGATTTTCTACATCATGGCACAATAATAATAGATAAAGATTCAAGCAGCACAGTACTACTGAAAATTATTGTCAAAAGACAAAATAGAGAATTTCTAATTGACGCCCTTGTAAGAGCATGGAAAGCTCAGTACATAATATGGTACAGCTGAATCAAAATAATACTGAATCTATGTTGTCATATTTACCATCACTTTACCATTGGGCTGAAATATGGCTCCTAGTTGTATATATTGATTCAATAATAGTGGTTCAGTTTAGCATTATCCAAATCTCCTTTCATAATTTGGAGTGATGGTATGGTTAAAAAAAAGTTCAGAGATTAAGAACTTACCAACATATACAACTATTATTGAAGGTGGAAGGAAGGAATATGGCGGCTGCACTGGGACAGAGTTAAGTTGGCAAAGCAAGTTCAATCAAAGATCAGACTATGATTTCCCCTCTGCAGCACATGATTAAAAAATATATTGATATCCAACTTTCAAGGAAGATATGAGATAAAGCCATTAAAGTCATGCAAAATTATCTGCCCGATGATTAAAGGACTGCATCAATCAGTGATAATGGCATGATTGCATCAAAGTAGAGACCAGGTGACTAGAAACTCTTGAAATGTGTTGCCTACTAAAATCACTCCCCAGTTAGAGATAACAGAGCTGAACAATCACAAAACAAGGAGTTATCTCAGCAGCTAACTGAACTTCACATATAAATCTGCACCAGACCTCGTTTCTATGAAGCACCTTGGACTACATAACAACAATAAAACTAGACAAGTCTATGTGAATATTCAATTTGATATTGTAGCTTGGAAAGCATCTTTACTGGGAGGAAAACATCAATTTTTAAGTAGTAAAATTTCAAAAAAAAAATATCAAACTGAGGTCCATACATAATTAGTTAAGACAAAAAAAGTTCAGATCCCAAATAATTAGTTACATACTTGCTAATCACAATCCAATCCCACATGAGGTGCATACATAAGGCAGCTTGTTAAATGTTCCTGTAGGACAGAAGTTTTACTGGCTAGATCTCACAAGTTATCAAAAGCTATAAAATTTTAAATTTCATCATGTCACACATAGATGATTGCTTGTGCAATGTCTCTGAATTAAAAGAGTGACCATGAGAGCACTAAAGTACATTGGCAAAGTACTATAGACCATAGAGAGCACTATAGTCTGGAGTAAGGCATTTGTGGAAGCAATCAATATAGAGGCAACACAAAGTCATTTTCAGAATAAGAAACATGCTCTTCTATGTTCAGATTTAAAATAGTCTGGACAGCAAGATAGTGCTGTCCAAAATGCTCTTCTATCAATATAGAGAGCACTACAGATTCTTGTAGTTCAGAAAACTTCAACAAGATAGTGCACTAGAACCTATCTTTAGATGCAAAATGTTCAGATTTAAAATATTGTCTGGACAGCAAAAAGAATAAGAATATTCAGTCTTGTACCATGGTAGCCTGATCTTACCATGTCATTTTCTTCTTCCAGAACAAAAAAAAACTGTACAGAAATCACATACTAAAAATAACTATGGAAGAGTACTTGCTGAATGCAAAATGCTGCTGCGCAACACAATAGGATACCAGTGTGTTTGCTTGCATTATCATCGATGTACCCTTGTAGTTGCAGGGAAGATTATTCAAACAAAATTCAGTGTACTAGCACTCTATTTAAGGGTAAATAAATTACCTAAATCAGTTTGATATAGGCTACGGCAACATTAAGTAGAAGAGCTAGAGAAAAAATTTAGTTGATAATATTACCATGCATTTTCTTTTCATGAGGCATGTCAGATGGTGTCATCTCTTTCTTGTGTCAGCTTGCGAGTAATTAGATAATAGAGTTGTCTGCATCAGTGGGATATAGCATAACAAGTTAGATCAGAAAATTAGTTGAGAAAGGCATTATCTATTCAAATAATAAAAATACTTGAAACTATCTCCATACTTTGCAGATCTGGCCTTTTCAAACAAGGAATATTAAGACAATAAGCACGTTTTTTGGGGTACATTATTTAACTTTTCCCTCACGTATGTGGCCAGATACTTAAATGTTGAATAAGGAACATTGGAGATGGATCTCGCTGGGGTTGTGTACCTCCATGTCATGGATCCGCCGGATCTGGCATCTTCCTCCATAGGCAAGTACCTTGTGCATGGCTGCCACGCCATGGACCTGTGTGGGGAGCAGGGGCTCACCTTTCTAGATCCCACCATAGACGTGTGGGGAGGACTAGAGGAGCAGGGGCTCACCTCAATGGATCCAAGGGAAGTGAAGCCGTTGTTGACCTGGCCTGCGTTGGGGCACCCTTCGTTGGAACCTCACCCGCACATGGCTGCTGCATCTGCCACATCCGAAATCTCTTCCATGACCCTGTGTGGGAAGCAAAGGGAGAAGCTGTGAGAGGGAATAGAAGGAGGGAGCAAGGGGCTTACCTCGGACACGCATCTACGGCGTCCTCGCCTGGGTTGTGTTGTGCTCCGGCCGGCCGCCGCCATCTTTCTGAGAGAGAGAGAGGAGGGCGAAGAAAAGGGAGATAGGAAGAGTCTGCTTAGGTGAAAGGATAAGGACGGGGAATTTTTTTTACTTGCGCGGGTGCGTGGCCGCCGTGAGCCTGGTTCCGCGCCATTCTTTTCATCCCCTCTGTCTAACACATGGGCCATACCAAGGCTGGGAGGGCGCGGATCTGATTTTTCGGGGGTGCCTGGAGTGTCCCTGACGGTGCAGATGCTTTCCCCGTCAGTTTTTCCACACACGTCAGAGAAGGTGAAGCGGCCGTGACGGGAGGTTCGGGCCGACGCGAGTGCTCCACGCCGCAAGGAAAGAACTGGGTTGGGGTAGTGAGCTAGTACACAAATAATTTTCACTAGCATTACTTTTTAGATTTCTACTTGCAGTTCTGTGAACTATCAGTGTGAAAGGTCGGTACAAGTACAAATGGTGACGTTACATTGACGTTAGCGCTAGTATAACTAGTGTCACTTTTTCCATTTACGCCGGTAGTTGTCTTAAGGATGCCGCCGGTGTATTCTTTTTTTTTTATATATATACCAACAAGAGAAGCCCACCAATTTTACATGCCACACAACATTTACGTGTGCGTGCAACCATAGGGAATTTAACTCAAGCCCAGTGACCTCACGCATTGCTTCCTCACCACTACGTCTCAAAGTCATTTGTCACCAGGTGGCTGATACAATCCTTTTTATTCACTATAGCAAATATGACAATGAATATTTGAGACCTAAACAAATTCATATGAACAAGTAGTCAACTACAAAGTTGTAGATCTTTTCAATTTCCTGACCCGAGGACATTTGAAAAATTCCAAAAAAAATTGAATTTCAAATTATGAGAACTTTAAATAAATTGCCTTGTCTTAAATGATATCAAATGAAAACATCATCAACAAACAAAGTTGTAAATCTCTTCAAGTACTACAACTTTATATGAAGTTTGTCTTTATCCACTTTGATTTAACTAAAAGTTATGAACTATTTGCACTTGCGGCAGGTTAAGAATACTGCCAGTCTAAACATATCTGTATTAGCAAATTTCTTAAAGCCATTGACAGCATAAGTTTTACACCGGTAGTCCTTTAAGACAGCCACCAATATAGATTCAGTTCACACTGACAGTTGTCTTCAGTGCACCGTAAGTCTAAATCTAGGATTTATATTAGCCGTGTCCGTAAGAGATCCATTAGTATAGGTACGTTTACAATGGTCCCACACTTTTGTTTCTGCTCGCATATGTGCCCTTTATGGACCGCTAGTGAAAAACCATTTCTATACTAGTGACATTTTCATGGTATGGAAGGTTATCCATTTAAAATACAAACATTAGAGTTGGGGTCTTAAGTTTGTTTTATGTCATGCTATACTAAGTTTACAAACAAGAGTATTAATATGTACCGTATCGACATATAAAATGTAAAAGTAAATTTCATCATACTCTATCCGATGGTGCTATTTGATCTTGAAAATATTATTTTTATTATTCATAAACAGATTTAGGACAAAATTAGATCTCTTCGATTTTAGGATGAATGAAGTAGCTTATGAAGACTAGATTATGTCGATGATTATTAAAAAAATGGTTCCCTCATGCTTTTTTTTTGGTTATTTGTAGACTAGACCTTTGGCAAGGTCGAGAAATGTTCCAGGTCTAGCTCAACAGGGTTGTAACTGTCACACCCATTTTTAAGGACAAAAATAGGATGCATAACATACTCATGTGCGTCCCAGGACATGATCGTACACATAAGTAGACAAATTACATAGTATCATCACAGTGCTTATTACATAGCGAATAAATATTTAAAACATAGTCTTGAACGATAAATAATAATAACTATTAGTAGATCTCCAGCGGAAACTCCAAACACAGGGACACGGGTGACTGGTTGATACCAAGACTAGTACTCATTACGATAATCTTCCTCATAATCTTCATCTGTTATGGTGGAAATAGCAAGGGTGAGTCCATGTCGAACTCAACAAGTACAACACAGGATTCATGAGGCTCAAAAGGCTAGACACTGTTTTACTGCGTTTAGCTTTTATTCATCAGGTAATTAGCAATTAAGTAGCATCAAAGTAATCCAATTCCCATTTAAGAACCAATGATCAATTGTAATAAAGATAATGAATAGCATTAACATGAGTATAATAATAACAACATTAATTAAGCATGATATAACAATTATGATCAACTATTCCGTAAGAATCCCCAAGGCCGCTCGTATCCGTGAGCACGGCTAGTATACCAGTTTTTAACTCTGCGCAGAGGTATACACTTTCACTGTGAGTCATGATTTCCAAATGCGTGGGGAGATCAAACCCAAACACCGGAGAACCATATAAAGCCACTCAAAAGTTCGTCTAACAAGTTAGGGTTATTAGATTCACTCGGCAGGCAGATGTAGAACCCCCCTTCCCAGTGGCACAACAACCGCAGCCTATACACACTAAGGACAGGGGCTCGTCCTACACCCAACGTGGCAAGCCATTCTTACGCCATTTAAGGTAACTACTAACAAGCTAGAAAATGTCCTTTAAACAACTAAAGCCAGAGCCATATAGCCCTCACAGCTGTACTATATATCCCGGTTATTACTTACAGATAAGTCCTTATGGAGAGAAACCAGAGCATCAAAATAACACACATGCTCTAGCCCCCTTTTAACAGTAGTAAAATCATCTTAATGGTTGATTTGCTTAATCCATTAATCAAATTACAAGATCATTGTTCATAGTTTAAGCACTAGCAGTAGCTACCCTTATGCATTCCCAAGGTTGACAAGGAATCAAGATAACAATCACTAAGTTATAATCTCTAAGGTTGTCAAGGTAAGCACATGCATATGTATGACAATTTCAATGTATAGGTAACAAGGATAGTCCTGTGTTATACTTGCCTTGATCAAAACTCTCTGAGTGATACTGCTGATCTGGCTCAAAGTAATACTCCTGATCGTCCAGATACTGCTCACCTTCTATACTCGATCATCAATCAACAACATACATGCATCCAATCAAACATACACGAAGTAAACAAAGAGATACAATTAGAACAGTACACCAACAGTAAGAAAACAGTAATAAAAGTTTATAAAACTCTTCTACACGTTCCTACGATCACACAGACGCAAAGATCACCAAATTCGGAGTTAAAACGCGAAAGTTATGAATTTTCTAAGATTTCCTATAGATAATTAAATACTTAATTACAAACTCGAAAATTAAATTGTCAAAACTAACTGTACAACTACACTAACATGTAGAGCTCGCAAATACGAACCTAACGCAACTTGAACGGATCAAATCGGAGTTAAAACGAAGATTTTATGACCAAAACAATCCTAGTGGCAAAACTGTAAATACCTGAAAACGTATTTTTGATTTAACCGGGAGAAAATACGCTTTCAAAACACGAAAGCGTATTTCCAACTATACGCTATGGATGGCGGGTTCAATTATTAAAAAGTCCAGGGGCTCTTTAAGAAGTTTACCCCGCGAAGGGGTATCTTCTAATCTCGACCCTTGATCTCAAATCGGACGGCTTGTGTTCATCATCAACCCTACAGTGCTTATTCCGGTCACCCCCCTCAAGTCCGGCCGGCGGCTCCCCCATGGCCGGCGGCTTCCCCATGGCCGGAGATGATGGATCTCCCCACCGAGACCACCATTCGAGCCCAAACTTGAACCATCCGAACGAGATGCTCCGTGCGAACTCACCCAAGCAACAAAAACTAGCTACAACAACCCGTACCCGACGCGCGGCAACAAGAGGACGGCGGCGCCATTATCGCACTACAGTGAACTTCAAAAACACAGTTTGCACCGTCTCCACCCAAAAGAAAAGTACAAAACGACAGAGGAGGAAGGTGCGGTCTCACCAATGCGATGAAAACGACCTCAACTTCACCCGAAGGCCTCACCCGCGCTCAACCGAATCCTTCAACACCGCCCAAACCCTAGAGCTCTATTTCCCGTGGCTAGTCTATCGTTTAAGATGAAAAACGGAAAGGGTAGATACCCGGCTCCTCTTTTATAAGGTCACCTCTCCTATTTTGGTTAGGAAATCGGAGATTGAAGATTGAGTCGGTTGAACAACGAAGATCGAATCCTATCCGGCTACGGTTGGAGGTGGAAGAACCGGCTGACAAGCCGACCCCACCGGTCAGCGGTACAGGGAGGCGCGTGGCTTATTCACCGAAGCTGGGCCGCTCGTCTGCTGGGCCGAGGCGCGGAGATGGGCTGCTGCGGTGCTGGCCGGTCCACCAAACAAGGAGGAGAGCAGGCCCCTGGCCCCAATGACCATCGGGCCGCCAGGTAAGAAAGGTAAACTGTTTTTCTTTTTCTTCTTCCTTTTTTTTATTTGCTTATTTAACAAACTATTCCAAATAAAATCTTTCAAGCCAACACAAAATAAAATAAATCCACTACACAAAAGAAAATAAATGCAGCAGCATGAATGCAACACCAAATAGTTTTTAAAATTTTAATTTCTCATTAATTGTTATATAATTTATTTGAAATTCATTAATTCTAAAATTTGGAATTTTTAGGTGTTACAAATTCTACCCCTTAAAAGAATCTCATCCTCGAGATTGGACTGCTTACTCAAACAACTGCGGATATGATTTCCTCAATTCATCCTCTCTTTCCCAAGTTGCCTCTGCCTCTGAATATCGATTCCACTGTACTTTGCATATCTTAATAATCCGACTTTGAGTAACTCTCTCAGCAGTCTCTAAAATCTTGATAGGAAACTCTTCATATGTAAGATCCTCCTTTATAGTCAATTCTTCTAAAGGTATCTGCTCCTCAGGCACACGCAAACACTTCTTAAGTTGTGAAACATGAAACACATCATGCACTCCAGATAAATTTTCAGGCAACTCTATTTGATAAGCAACTTCCCCACGTCTAGCAATAACTTTAAATGGTCCAACATACCTTGGTGCTAATTTGCCTTTCATGTTAAACCTCTTCACACTTCTCATAGGTGACACCTTCAAATAGACATAATCACCTACCTCAAAAACTAAATCTCTTCTCCTATTGTCAGCATAACTCTTCTGACGAGACTGTGCCACCCTCAAATTCTCACGAATCACCCGTACTTGATCCTCTGTGTTTCTAAGAACATCTGTACCAAACACCTGAGACTCACCTGTCTGATCCCAAAACAATGGAGTTCTACACTTATGTCCATACAAAGCTTCAAACGGTGTCATCTTAAGACTCTGTTGATAACTGTTGTTGTAAGAGAATTCTGTATAAGGCAAACTCTTATCCCAACTGGTTCCATATTGCAATGCACAAGCTCTCAACATATCTTCTAATATCTGGTTGGTTCTTTCAGTCTGCCCATCTGTTTGTGGATGATATACCGTGCTAAAATTCAACTTTGTTCCCAAAGATTCATGTACAGCTTTCCAAAAGTGTGACGTGAACTGCGATCCTCGATCAGATACAATCTTCTTTGGAACTCCTTGCAAACATACTATCCTCTCCATATACAACTCTGCCAATTTTGGTCCATGGTAAGTAGTCTTAACTGGTATAAAATGAGCAACTTTAGTTAACCGATCTACTATCACCCAAATAGAATCATAACCTCTCTGAGTACGTGGTAACCCTACTATAAAGTCCATACCAACTTCCTCCCACTTCCATTCAGGAATCTTCATTGGTTGCAACAATCCAGCAGGTCTTTGATGCTCAGCCTTCACCCTCTGACAAGTATCACACAATGCCACATACTCAGCCACATCTCTTTTCAATCCAACCCACCAATATTTCTGTTTGAGATCCAAATATATCTTAGTACTACCAGGATGAATAGAATAAGCTGACTCATGAGCTTCACGAAGAATTGCCTGTCTAACAGCTTGATCCTCAGGTACACACAACCTCTTTGCAAACCACAAAATCCCATTATCATCCATTCGAAACCCTGGTGACTTACCAATCACTATATCTTTCGCGATCTTCTTTAGTTTCTCATCCTTCAACTGACCCTTGTAAATTTCTTGCTCTAAGGTAGGTTCTATCACTAATTCCATTGTATTAGCAACAATTCCCAAATTCAAATATTCAAATTCAGCACATAACTCACTAGTCATAGACAACGTCCGTATCTCATTGGCATAACTTTTCCTACTAAGAGCATCAGCTACTACATTAGCCTTACCAGGATGATAGTGTATCTCAATATCATAATCCTTAATCAACTCTAACCATATGCGTTGCCTCAAATTCAGATCTGACTGAGTGAAAATATACTTCAAACTCTTATGATCGGTGTATATATCACTCTTATGCCCAATCAAATAATGTCTCCAAATCTTTAAGGCATGAACTACAGCTGCTAACTCCAAGTCATGCGTAGGATAATTCAACTCATGCTTTCTCAACTGCCTAGATGCATAAGCAACAACTCTGCCTTCTTGCACAAGAACACATCCCAGACCTTGACGAGAAGCATCACAATAAATAGAAAACTTCTTACTCAAATCTGGCAAAACCAAAACAGGCGCTGTAGTCAACCTCCTCTTCAATTCCTCAAAACTAGCTTGACATTTATCAGACCACACAAACTTGGCATTCTTCTCTAACAGAGATGTCATAGGTTTAGCAAGTTTAGAAAACCCTTCAATGAACCGTCTGTAATATCCAGCTAAACCCAAGAAACTACGAATCTCGCTAACATTAGTAGGTGGTTTCCAATTCAATACATCCTTTACTTTACCTGGTTCCACTAATATTCCTCCATTAGAAACAATATGACCAAGGAAAGAAACTTCCTTCAACCAAAACTCACATTTACTTCGCTTCGCATACAATTTATGCTCTCTAAGTTTTTGCAATACCAACCTCAAATGTTCAGCATGCTCTTTCTCCGTCTTGGAAAATACTAGTATATCATCAATAAATACCACCACAAACTTATCCAAATATTCCATAAACACCTTATTCATCATGTACATAAAGTATGCAGGTGCATTGGTCAAACCAAATGACATAACAGTATACTCATACAATCCATACCGTGTAGTAAAAGCTGTCTTTGGAATATCCGAGGCATGAATCTTCAACTGATGATAACCAGAACGTAAATCAATCTTAGAGAACACACAAGCACCTCTCAACTGATCAAACAAATCATCAATCCTGGGCAAAGGGTACTTATTCTTGATAGTTACCTCATTCAGTGACCGATAATCAACACACATCCTCTGACCACCATCTTTCTTATCAACAAAAATAACTGGTGCACCCCAAGGTGAAGAACTAGGTCGAATAAAACCTTTATCTTATAAGTCTTTAATTTGTTTCTTAAGTTCTTCTAATTCATCTACTCCCATTCTATATGGTCGTTTGGCTATAGGTGCAGTTCCAGCTAATAATTCAATAAGAAATTCAATGTCTCGGTCAGGTGGCATACCTGGCAAATCATCGGGAAAGACATTCGGAAACTCCTCAATCACTGAATTCTCTTTAATAGCATCTTCAAGCTGATTCACCATAGCGGTTGGCTGCTTCTGCACTGCTACATCCACGTTGATTTTATCTCCATTAGGTGCAGTCACAACTACCACTTTCTGCTGACACTGAATCTCTGCCTGATTTTGTTTCATCCAGTCCATACCCAAGATCACATCAATACCAGATGTCCTCAACACTATAGGAGTTATCTTAAACTCTACCCCCCTTAAAATCATACTAATTGGAAGGCAACGATTATTGGTTTGCATGGTACCTCCAGGTGAGTTTACTAAGAGAGGTTCTTTCATGGCAAGCATGGGTATACTATGCATTTTAACAAAAATATTAGAAATGAATGTATGAGATGCTCCAGAGTAAAAAAGAACAGTTGCAGGTGTGGAATATACATTGAACGTACCAATCATAACTTCCGGTGCATCATGAGCTGTATCAGAAGACACGTGATTCACCCTTCCAGTTCTGGATTGCCTCTGGTTGCTTTTCTGGCTTTGAGGAGTCTGCTGATTCTGCTTCTCGGGACAATGGTAAGACATATGTCCCTCTTTACCACAAACAAAGCATCTAGTAGGCGTGCTGGGAGCACTATTCTTCATGGGGGTAACATTAGGATTTCCTGTGCGAGGAGTCTGTTGTCCATTCTGCTGATACTGTTGACGCTGCGGATATGATGAACGCTGCTGAGACTGATTACTTTGCCAATTCTGAGACCACCTCTGATTTAGATTGCGATTCCACTAACTAACTGGTCCCTGAAACTTCTGATGAAAACCATGCTGAGAATTGGTGCGCTGACGGTTGTTGCTTCCTGAGCTTTGTCCTTTCATCTTTCTCTTCCTATCCATCTCCCTGCGCTCATTATCAAGCACAATAGCTTTATTCACAAGCTCTTGAAAACTGGCATAGTTATTACCCTTCAATTGCAAGCGAAGATCATAATAAATCTCTTTTAAGAAAAGACACTGCCTATCTGCATCTTCCCTCATTTCATTAGGAGCATAGCGAGCCAACTGCGTGAACCTGTCATGATACTCACTAACGCTCATCTGTCCCATCCTGAGGTTTTTAAATTCTTCCTGCTTCGGCTCAATTATACCTTCAGGAATATGACGAGCTCGAAAATCTCTGACGAACTCATTCCAAGTAATAGGGGGAGCATTGTTAGGACGTACAGCTTGATACGACTCCCACCAAGTCTGAGCTGTCCCCTGTAACTGACCAGATGCATATAACACCTTTTTCATATCATTGCATTGAGCGATGTTCAGCTGTTTCTCAATTGCTCTCACCCAATCATCTGCCTCCAAAGGATCAGCAACATGAGAAAACACTGGAGGGCGTCCCTTCAAAAATTCCCTACGCTTGTCTCTCACTTGAACAGGTGGTGGTCCTCCTGCAGGGGGATTGTTCTGCATGTGCTGCATGAACATCTGCATCATCTGATTCTGAGTATGCATAAGTTCCTCCATAGTAATAGGTGGGTTAGCACCTCCACGACCTCTGCCTGACATCTGTTTTCAAAACACAGAAAATGAAATTCAGTATGATCCGAGATGATGTATTCAACAGATAAGCAAAATCTGATTTCTCTGGGCGAATTCCAATTTCAGCAACTCAGTAAAACTGTCATATCTCGAGTTACAGACATCCAATTCAGATGATCTTTACATGGTTGGAAAGCTTACAAAATTATCTACAACTTTTATTCACAAGACTTTTTCTGATTCTGTCAATAAATTAGCCAAAAACTGAACTTAACCGAAACTGTTTCAGAATTCCAGACTGTGCAGTAACCCCACCTTGGAACAAATATAACTCTTAGCTCATAATAGATAATAAAGTGATTCTTGCGGGGTTAGAAAGATACAGAAGTCTAATTATTCCCAGTAAAATTTCTTAAATTTCTCATTAACGGATTTTAAGTTATTTCTAAAACATCCCAGACTGATCCAAAAATCAGCAAAGGACAGAACTAAGTTTACTTCATATCCAACTAATATATTTTGATCAAAATTAATATTCTTAAACATGGAACTTGTAGGCATGTCTACAAAACTCCAGCACACATTACAAAGATCCAAATCACACATTATCATAATAACAATCCATCAATCACACATTTGTTCACACCACAAACTGACTCTCAAAGCAACCAAACTTAAAATTGACTCGCAACTACTATCGTTCTTATTACATAGGGATTTTTCCTATTTCCTAATTAAGATTCTCATAAATCTTGGGATGACCTAACTCCGCCCTTAATTGGTCAATCTCCTTATAAGCTTGCTCCTTAAGTTCTTTTTCCTTTAGCAACTCATCCTTCAAATCCACCTCATGGAGAGCCAATTCACGAACCAATCCCACTGTAGCTTGTAGAGTCAAAGATGAATCGTCTGCAAGCGGCACGGTCCAAACACCTTTGTCATGTAAGAAACAAGAAAAATGCCGGAGTGCACCCTGTAATGTCTTGTCCGAGCGTAGACCATGGTAGTAAACGAACGCATTGTAGGCGACATCCTCCATGCTTGTTTCTACGGTTGCCCGGCTCACATGGGTAATGAACTTTGACTCCACCTTAGACTCCTTAGTGGTAGGATCCCTTTTCTTGACCCATAGCTCCGTTTCCCAATAGGAATCCATCCATGGATGACTATACTCCGCACTGCGATACTCCAACGTAGCTTCCCAGTCGTAGTAGTAGTTGTCCAAGGTTCTTGTCAACATGTCATGGAAGAAAGCATCAGCTTTAGGAACCATGATCTGAAGCTTCGTGGTCCACCCCATAGCTACATCCTCCATTGGTGTGTCACCAACTCTTGATTCAGCATCAGATAACTCTTGATCACCATCTTCATGAGGCTCCTGGGGTTTAAAACGGGCAATGTACTGTGCAGCTGACAGACGGGGATGAGGAGGCATCTACAAGATTTAGACATAGATTAGATAGAATCAATGTATTTTCGCAATAGAATAAAGTAGAGGAAGCATAAAAATTTAGTAATTAACAAGGTGCAAGGAGTAAGCATGAAATAAGTGAAGCATGGATGCTAATAACGACCATTCTAACTAGGCTTGCGTCCTACAGTCAACACGGCTCTGATACCAATCTGCACGCTAAATGAACCACGCCTACCACCATCCCACTTACGCTTTCGTCCTCACTTCGCGTAAAAGGATTAACCCGGGGATGGTGGGATAGACTCTAGAAGCCTTATATGTTGGTCTATCCCACTCCAAAAAAACCAAGGTGGGACTAAACTCTCCATAATATCTCATAACATTCACATGGGCCACTATGGGCCAAATTCCAAATTAGGCCAGGTGTGACAGTAACCCTAGGTCTTGTCTGGCTATACTCGTATCTACCTCAATTTTCATGTACTAGTCCATCAACCCGTGCTCATGCACATGCTAGAATTTGAGGAGATATAAACGTTAGGTACTGATTAATAAACCTTTCATTCCAAATTATAAGAGGTTTTGACTTTTTAAGATATATTGTTTTTACTATGTATCTACACATTACATCTAAGTGTATAGCAAAAGCTATGTATTTAGAAAACTCAAATGTCTTATAATTTGAAATGAAGGGAGTACATCTAATTAATAAAAAATACTTATATTACGTATGTTATTTCTTTGCTTTTTTTCTAATATAATAGACATAATAGATACTATGTAGTCTACATTGAGTTATCATATACTTATTAATTACTATTTTTTCAAGGACTAATCTATATACTTATCTATGAATATTCATATTTTCTTGACAGGACACCTCTATATATTTTAAATATGAATTAATTTGAAAACGACACTATTAATTATGGTGGCTCCTGTTGCATCATGTCTTCTGAAGTCATGAATTTAAATTTTGATTTTTCACTTTTCATTCTTATTGACTACTATGGATTTTCTCTCTCTTCACAAGTTAAGTTGAAACTCCTGTGCTTATTTTATCTTTCGCTAACACTCCTTTTTACTTTTTTAAAATATGGATTTAAGGTTATAGAGTATATTCTTAAATACTTCAATATCATAAGCTATTATTTGAAACATGCATCGTATCACTTAAGATAAGTCATAGAGTTTGAAGTGAGATTCAATACTAACCTTAAGAGAATTTTAGTACTTAAACCTTATATAGTGCTTGACCTTTTATGCTAAAGGAAGGGTCAGAAAAATATAGCCATCAGTGGTCTCCTACACAGCTCAAGATGGTTGAATTTTCCTATCAAGGAATTATATTTGCGGTTATGGTTGTACTATCAATATAGACATATCAAACATTTTAGGTAAAATACATAAATATATCTAAAGTAACAATCTATATAAATTATATGTTATGGTTACTAATATGGTCTTAAATAATTTGTTAGTATCATTAATATATGAGTTGTTAAGAAAATAGTTTTTATGTGATGAAACAAAACATATGTATTTTATTGCTCATACATGTTGGCACAACGTGTATATTTACTTTAATTAAATCTTACTATATTAATATTGATAGAGGTGGGGTAATGTAGAAACATATATATGCTCTTGTTATCTTAATTTTTTTTTTGTAATAGGACATGTTGATAATTTAGATGTAGATTTGAGGGGTAATTAATTTTTTAAATAATGAGATAAAAATTGAGTTATGTAATCGATCGTAATAAGAGGACGTCGGTAATTAAATGTAAATTTAGGTCTACTTTAGATCATGTTTGTTAATGACATATAAGGGTAATATAAATTCAAGTCATAAGTTAGTTTATATTATTTTACATAATAGTGGAAGTCGATAATTATTTAGAAAAATAGAATAGATCCATTAGCTATTATTATTGTTATCAATGATGATTATGTTATACCTAATTGATGGTAAATATTTCTGATTTTTATGAAAATTTCTAGGATCTATCTTTTCTCCTATTAAGTCTGAGAGGATTAACACGCATGCTCTAGTGGGGACCTCTAGTTAGAATTTCTAGTATTTATTTTTTTCTATTGTGATAAGTGTATGTTTTTAGTTTAAATCTAGTCTTAAGATATATAAACTCTTGATACAATCCTTTTTTGACTTCATAAATCTATATATTATCTTTTAACTTTTAATCAAGTTGTTGCAATTTTTGCACAAGTTAATTAGAAATTCTAGTATTCTTTATCTTTTATTTGAAAATTGTTTTTTTATTAAAAAGAGTCTAGGTCCTAGCAGTATTGTTTTTTATATAAGTTGAAACTCGGCTTGCATCACTAAACATGTTGAATTTGTTATACGACAGGAATATATGTGTAGTATTATTTATAAATCATATAGTGCACAAAATTAAATTAAGAATATTTGTATGGCATGATATTTTAGTAAAGTCGTATACACTTATTTAAAATAATAACTTATAAAATTTATTATAATGGTGTATCAATATAAAGTGTTATTATTACGTGGTTTGTTAAGTGAACATTTTTCATGTTTCATAAGTTCTTAAAATAAATATTTATTCTAATATATAAATGTTTATTTGATATACATGGTGGAGCATAGCATTATAGTTATTTTATTTCACAATTATATAAGTCTTTAGAAATATATGTATCGTACTTTATGGATATTGATTTATTATTTTTAATAATATATGTATCATACTTCATGATTCTTGCGTACTTTATGAAATATTTATTTTTCATGTATATTTTTTTTACATGTAGATTTTAGATATTTTTTGTTTATTTTTAATAATGGTTATGGTACATACAAATATAAAGTTAATACATTATAGAGTAAAATGCACCACAGGTCCATTAACTTTTCGCCCTGTGTCACTTAGGTCCAACACCTTTGGAAGTGCAGATTTGGGTCCTTAAACTTTTTATGATATGCACTAGAGGTCCATACTCCTTCATTTATGTTTTCATTTTACACAAATCTCCCTCTATTTCTTTTTCTTTCACGTGCATACCCCTCCGTGTCCTGGCAGGGGCACCTGTCCAAGGACTAGCTCGCCACTGCACTGCACACAGCGCACCCACACCTCACATCCGCCGCCAGCAGGTGCCACCGCCATCTCTGCTCTCGCAAGCACTCCCCCTGCCTGCCTGCCATGGGGACCATAGCCACGATGGCCTTGCTGAAGCCTGGAGCCGCCAAGATCGTGGCGCCGTCGGCGACGTCCACCAACAGCAGCGCCGTCGCCAGCAGCGTCTCGCTGCGCGTCCCGGCGCAGGCCAAGAATGTTAGAACTCCGATGAGGATGAAAAGGAACTACATGCATGTTTACATGGTCACTAAGGACCGAATCAATCCCGGCATACTGGTGATCGATGGTTGCCATCCCAACCACCTGGGCCATGCCGCAATCTATGCTAAGCCTCTAATGGCACTGACTGCCTCCTACTTTCTATAGTTAGGAGCTCAGGACTTATTCCAACAAAGAAGACCGCGGTGTCCATGTCTTCTTCGTCATCGACCACGCTGGCGACGGCCGCGGCGCTCGCGGGCGCCTTCTTCTCGGAGCTGGCGTCGTCGGACGCGGCGCTGGCGGCGCACTGCGTGGCGGACGTGGCGGTGGATGCCGGGAGAGCGACAACCGCGGCCAGCTGCTGCTCTTCGTGGGGGCGCCCGCCATCGGGTGGGTGCTCTACAAGATCCTGTAGCCGGCCGCCGGCGCTGAACCGCATGCGCAGCCAAGCCGTGGTCGCCGGCATGGGCTTCAGCGCGCCCGAGGCCTCCGCCGCCGTGGCGCAGGACCTCACCGCGCACGCCGCCGCACCCGTAGACGACAACCGGGCCCTCCTGCTGCTCCATGTTAGCCGCCGGCGGCGTGAACCGTGAGAAACAAGATGCGCATAGTCACCGGCGTTCCTCGCAGCAGACACGTCGTCAGCACCGCCCATCACCGTTATCGGACCCTCCCCTCTCCGGCATTGCGCGCACAGCTCGCTGTGAGGCACGTACGGGTTGCGTAGCCTCGCCTTCTCCTCCCTGAATCCCTGTCGCGTCGCCCGCTTCATGTTCGCCTTGCGCGGTCTGCTGTGCCGCCGCCACCGTCGACGGCCTTGACCTCGCTGCCCGGCACTGCAGCTGACGCACTGCATCGATAGCCTGCACACCGAGTCAGTCAATTCGTGAATGCGATGCCATGCAAAGGTTAAGGCACGTATGAGTGAACTGAATGAACAACTAGCAGGAGTCTCAAGATCAAACGAGAGATGGTCATACTCGATCTCTCCGAGTTCACACGACCATGGTGCTGCAACAAACCTGCAGCTTTTCTGTCCCCACGTCCACACGACGCTTTCCACGGCCGGCACATCACAGGCTAATCCCGCTACGGCCGGCACGTCACAGGCTAATCCCGCTACGGCCGGCAGCGTGCATGCATGGCAACCACATGTCGGCGCTCCGAACCAAGTTTTCCCGGTACTGTGCTACCGCTCTCGGTCAATCCGCTGGACAGGGGCGCGCGAATGTTGAGACGACGCGGGGAGGTGAGACGCAGGGCACCAGCGCGGGCGCATGCGGCGTGGCAAGGCGGTGCACGCGGCGGCGAGCTTGAGCGAGCTGCCGGGCGGAGCAACCTACAAGGCCGATGCGCGTGGGGGCGAGCTGGCGGCGAGCTAGGTCATAGGGTGCTAGGGCATGACCGGTGAGCCAATGAGCACGCCGGAGGAGACCTTGACGGTGGGAGGGATATGCATGTGAAATAAAAATAAATAGAGGGAGGTTTGTGTAAAATAAAAATATAAACGAAGAGGTATGGACCTCTGGTGCACATCATAATAAGTTTAAGGACCCAAATCTGCACTTTGAAAGGTGTTGGACCTAAGTGACACTGAGCGAAAAGTTAATGGACCCGTGGTGTATTTTACTCTACATTATATGATCTTTCACGATGACATATATGAATATGTTAAATGTAAACTTAGAATATTACTTTGCATTATCTTTCATAATAAAAAAGTGGATAATTTATAAATTCATTAGGAGGTATTTTAAACTATCTTTCACGTAGACGTGGGTAATTTTTTTGAGACTTGCAGAATTTTTATAGATACAAAGTTAGAGGACTATTTGAAATTATCGTTCATAGTGACCAAGCTGGTTAATTTGAACGCAATGCTAGGGGTTATTTTAGATTATGTTTTGTAATGACCAATGTGGGTAATTTAGATGCTAATTTGGGGGGTTATTTTGAATTATTTTCATAATGATAGATGTGGGGTATTTATATACAAATATATATAGGCGCTTATTTTCAATTATCTTTTGTAATGGCAGATGTGGGTAATTTACATGCAAATTTATGAGTTACTTTATGTGTTTTCATAATGGCAGTGGTGGATAATTTTTTAATAAATTACAATAGATCTAATAGCTATTATTAGTGACGATGGTTAGAGTCTACAAAATTAAAGACCAGATGTTTCTGATTATTATGAAAATTTCTAGGATTTATCTTTTTTCTTAGCGCGTCTAGTGAGAATTAACGTGGTGCCTCCGTTGGGGCCTCTAATTAATAATAGTAAGATTGGGATACAAAATTAACTAATCTCTATCAAATCCACCCTAACACATAATGACTGAGGTAGAGATAAGTATGTATCCAAACAAAGATCCCATCGGTTGGTTCCTTCGTGTGTACCGCCGGTTCAGTGCATCTCGCCACTATAGGACAGTTTAGTGCATCTCGCCGCTAACTACTCTGGTGCCCAGCGTCACTGCGCGCGTGTATCATGCGTTTCATTATGTGTCCTTCAATATGCACTGTACCAGGACAGTGTTAGTTGGATCTGCATTCTGGAGGGGACACGCCAAAAATAGCATTGGGCCTTTTGTGCTGCATTATTCGGCTCACTAGCATTGGGCCTTCTGTACCGACCTGCTCCCTGCGTACACTGCAAGCCCTGCCTGTCTGGGCCATGCATGAATCACGGATTGTTTGGTCACAACGGAGGAGTAGAGGCCCATGGTGCAGCGATTGAGGTCCCAAACACACGTTATATGCTTTCTCTCTGTCGCAAGAAAAAACGTTCGTGGATATGGATCGGGCACACATTATTGGATTCCTACTAGAAGCAAGCAAACCAGTTTTTTCTTATATAAACTAGAAAATATGTCCATGCATTTAATGGCTCTCTAATTCAACACAATGTCACTAATTAATTTTTTCTGTAGCAAATCGCTTTAGTGAGCCATCTCTAAAAAAATTCACTGGATAGGTTCAAGGTCTAGGCGGGATGGTCTAGGGCGGACTGTTCTATCTGAGGACGGAGCTATCCTTCCAGCACACATAACGCAAAGTCTAATAAGCAACCAGTCCCGCAGAGCGTGACCACGCGACGCGGGCCTCCCGCAGCCGGCCCACCTGTCCACCCCTACCCCACCATCACAGTCGACTTCGGAGACGGGGACATCACTACGCGCCCCACTGTGCCCACGCCTGCAGCTAGGATACCTGCGACGACCTTGTTGGCGTCGAAGACAGTGAGCTCGTCGGCGTCGGAGACAGGAGTTAGGGTTTTGAGGTAAGTTCATTTGCTCACGACGGGCTTAGAAGGAGGCCGGCGACCAGGCGGTGGGGATGGCGGGAGAAAGGGTTATAGCGGCGTAGGAGGCGGTCAGGTCAGGTTGGGGTGGGGGCGCCCATGACCATGACGGTGGCGGGAGGGAGGTAGGGGAAGTAGGGTCTCGTTGGATCGCGTTATTAGCCTCCCTAGCCAAACGATCTGAAAAGGCTCAACAAGATGAAAAACGAGGTGACATGGCATGTTTGAAAATAGAGAAGGCTTATTTTTACATAGTGTGTTAGACTAGTCTTTTTTTGGGTGGAGTTTATTTTAGAGAATAGGTAAATTGGTGAATGTGGAAGCCTTTTTTAACTAATCTCTTGGAGTTCCTCCAAGGAGACTCAACCTTCCATAAGGTCGAGAACACATGTCCTAGGAACCCCCCCCCCCCCCCCCCCCCCCCCCCTCACCGGTTAGCTGTCTTCATATATACCTGGTTCGGTGCATCTCGCTACTATAGTACAAGTGCATACTGTGTTGGATCACTAGTATTAATAATTAGCAGCTAAAACTAATACTAGTAGATCCAAAAATACCTGCTAATATACCAACTAACTATTAGCTAAAGGGTTGATAACTACTAGTTTCACTAGCAGATTCGGTGCTGCTAATGGGTTTGAGACTTTCCAATCACCAGGCGGATGAAAATAGCTTGCTGTTAATAATTTGCTAACTAAAAGTTAGTAACTTTTTAGCTGTTAGCTAGGTAACTATTAGTACTAGCAGTGGATCAAATAGGCCCTAACTCTGAGCCATCGTCACTGCATGTGTGCATCTACGTTTCTCTGTGTGTCCTTCAATATGCACAGTATTGGACAGCCTTGTTGGACCTACGGGGAGGGCCGGACCTGCTTAATACTATTGGGCTTTTGTACCGCGCTGCATTATTTGGCTCACTAGTCCTGTTTTTCTTTTATTTCCGGATGTTCGTCAGTGTACTCGTTTCCACTTTCCAGCCTTGCTATAAGCCCTGTCTGTCACGGGTTGTATGGTCGCAACAGAGGAGGGAGAGGCCGGCCCATCGATCGAGCAGCAATCGTGGCCCCAAGCAGATGCGGTGACTAAACTATGGGCGACATGTTCCCTAAAAAAAAAACTATGGGCGACATGGGTCTTGCTACCTGAATGCTCAGAGGCGCGGTTGATATCGTGACATCGTGCACGATGGGTCGACGTGTCTACCCCGTTCCTCGCTAGGTGCTTGTGCGGCCATGGCATTATTGATGCGGTGGAAGCTCCCTTACCCTTACAATGGTGACCATGCCGGCCGGCGTGCGGACGTGCGGTGGTGGTAGAATAGATGTGGCGATAGTGGCACTGTGACCATTTTACATAATTTGTAAATGAAGCCGAAAATAGAAAAAAAAAGTTAACCTTAGGAGAAGAACACAACCATGCATGTGGTTTTCGACCCGCTCCTAGCGATCGTTTTACATTTTTTTTTGCTAATCGGGCCAAAGAAATAATAAAAGAAAATTTAACCCTAGGAGAATGCCACCAACATGCATGCACCCATGGGGATCCAACTAAAGACTGTCGACTTCATGTGTTGCTTTGCTTACTAGTACACCTAGAGTCACTTGTGGCTAAGTGTCTGATACAATCATTTTGTATTCACTTTAGCAAATGTTGTATTGATAATTTGAGACCCTAAATGAATTTAAATGAAAATATTTGAACTGGTAAATTGTAGATCTCTTTGAGTACTACAATTGTAGTGTATGTCATTTCTCCATTTGAGGTCATTTGAAAAATTCAAACAAAAATGAATTTCAAAGTACGTGCATTTAATAAAATAGTATTTCTAGGCTGTAAATGATTTCAAATAAAAAAGTGGAACAACAAAGTTGTAATCTCTTCAAGTACTACGATCTTGTTTTAGATCGATTCTCCATCCAAGGTCATTTGAAAAATTTTAAAAAGTTGGTTTTCAAAATCATTAATCTTTAAATAGAATTTCTGGGCCTAAATGATTTCAAATGAAAACATATTTAACTACAAAGTTGCAGATCTATTTAAGTACTAAAACTTTTGTTAGGTATTTTCTCTATCCGAGGTGATTTGAGATAAAATATAAAATGAATTTCAAATTATGAAAACTAAAAACAAAATTTTTAGGACTCTAGCGGTTTGAAAAGAAAATTTCATCAACTACAAAGTTGTTGTTCTTTTCAAATACTATAACTTTATTAAGTTTTGTCTTCAACAAACTTGATTTGAAAAAAAATGATTTTACTGTGTTCCACCTATTTTTTGAAGGCGGGTCAAACTCAACTTTTCACATGTGTCCCCTTCCCCGTACCTTATGGCAATTCCTCACTGGCTCTTCATAGATCGATGTCTTGAATTCTACACGATGCTACGAATCATTGTTGTCCTTTGTTTGAGATTTGTCGTTTTCTATAGCCCTACTGATGTGTACTACTGTGTTGCAAAAGTTGACAAATAAATTTGATGTCCATTATTGTTTCAGATTTGTGGTTATCTAATCTTACTATTGTAGAAAATGAAAAGACATACCAATCAGTCTGTCCTTTGTTTTAGATTTTTCGTTATCTACTAGTCCTATACTTTCCTGTAGAGAATGTATTGTCACACTATGTTTTGTCGTTTTGTAGACCTATACTCCTGTACAAAATGAAATATCACATGTTCTCTCACAGCCTGTACTCCCACAATCGCTCGCTTACTCAGATCACTCCGACCTTGCACTGACTTTATTGTCTAATTATATTTTTTTGGAAATGCTTGTCTATATTTGCAATACTACTATCTTCATTTCAACTTATAAGACGTTTTAGAAGTTTTTTACTATATACTTAGGTATACATTATGTCTAGGTATATAGTTAAAGTGATAAATTTAGAAAAACCATTTACAGAGGATGGTATTATAAAATGGTTTCTGTTAATGGACCATTTAAAGAGTCCATCGACCTATGTGTAAATCGATTAGTAGAAGCATATATAGCTCACCTATTAATACCAGGCCGCCTATATTAACGATTTCTAGAAAACCAAAAGGTCTAAAAAGTGAGTGTTTTCTAGGATTTAAACCAATGATCTTTAGCTCACACAACACCTCTCTACTACTACACTACTATAAAACACATTTGTGAGTGAACACTACAACTTTGGTATGGGGCATGTCTCCATCCGACATTGTTTAGAAATTACAAACTTTGAACCCCAAAATATGAGAACTTAAAATGAATATGTGAGACTCTAAATAGCTTCAAAACAGAAACCTATCTACTACAAACTTCACTGTCACAAAATTGATTTCAGGAGACTTCTTTTATTTATAGAACAGTCAAAATTTATGTCTGTCTCCAAAAATAGCTACTTATTTTTTTTGGAGATGGCCAATTTATTTTCAGAGGCAACTCATGTCTATAAATTAATTAATAGAGGGCTATAAATTAATTACTAGAGGCGGGCCTTCTATGATGTCTGCCTCTCAAAACGAAGTCAATTTTTAGAGGCGGGTTCCTTAATCGGCTTAATCACTTCGAAACTCTATATCCAAGTCATGAACGCCTCTCCTAGTCTCTCATTTGTTTTGTTATGAGAATTAGTCTTGTTTTAATAGTCTAATAAGATTTGGGCAAGCTTATAGTGTCCTTGTTATTTCAAACTTAACATCTTACCTGAAGCGAGGACGAAACTAAGAGAAAATTATAATGCATATGCGGGATCATTCTATGTAAGGTAAACATATAACCAAAACTTGGATGTTATGATGTTACATATGATATTCAAAGCTAGTACTCTTGCTCAAATGTGTATGCCTCTCAACCAGTGCAAGACATCGCTCGACCATGGAACAAAAGGAGATCTTGAGTAATTGTGCACCAGAGTTCAGTACCTTGCTCTATTAGTGTTCCCACTTTGGCTTATTGTGGCATAATTGTTGTGTTCTGATGGAACTATTCCCCAGGGCTGTATAATAAATAGGTTTTCACAACAGATTATAATCCTATTATTCCAATTGTAGCATCTCTAGTTAAACTTTTTACGTCAAGAAATGGTAAAACTATAAGAGAGGTGCTATACATATATGAAACCATTCTTTGTTGGAGCTAGCCTTAAACAGATTTGGATGTAGGATGTCATAATTCCCATGCACGAAGAACCAACAAATGAAGAGTAAAATGCATGAGCGTTCCCTAAACTATAGACATTATTGTTGTTGTCTAGGTCCTTGATCTATGAAATTGAACATTTGGATCCTTTATATTTTTTAAGTTCCCCACTGGAGTCTGATTGGTGTTTGTGTGGTTAAGTGGTGAGGTGGTGGGTAGCGGGGCAGGTTTTGTTTGCCACCATTCGGTCGAGAAGTTTTATTTGCACTTTGGATCTGTGCTCACCGCCTATTGCTTATTCAATGTCCTGGTCCTGCTTCCACCTTCTCTTATGTCATCCCGACACCAACGATATTCGCCTATCATGATGCCATTCCAAACCCTAGCTCCCAATTTGAGTGGCAAAATTTTGATACCTTAGTCCAATTTCAATTTGGTACATACTGGTCCATGTATGATTCTGTGGGTTAAGTTTCACCTTAGTTGTTGACAGTGAGTTAGACCAATATATAAGGTTTTGAGAGTCCATATCACCAACCTACTTGAAAGCATGGACCAAAGAGTGAGGAAGTTGTTGAGTGTATGGTGTATTTTCCTGTTCATTCAGTTAGTGGCAATATTTTTGCAAATTCACTACTACAAAAAAATTTCTAGTGGATTTTTCGTCGTTGATTCTTATAAAACCGCTTGTGATAAGTTTTAATTGCTAGTTTGTAAGTAGGTGGGCATAGCGGTTGTTGGCACAGGTAGCGAAATAGACTCCACCTCGATCTCCTAATCTTCCTCCATTTCCTTTACATCCATTTGAGTGCTCCTCGATCTCCTAACCATTGGCCTAATCAGTGTCGTTGTCATGCTTTCCATCTGCTGTGACTTCTAGATCGAGCAATTCCATGGTGGTGAGCTATTGAGCTGCCCCCTACTCCTGATTCTTTGCGGATCTAGGGTTAGTGTTGCTTATTTGATCACGATTCCTGCCATAAAATCAATGTAGAAACTATCATAAAGGACAAGAGGTTTGGTATATGAAAAGACTTTTTGTTATCGGATTTCCTTGAGATGTCAATTCATAATCCATGTCATGGTTGATAGGAACTAGTTAAGTTGCATGCATGTTGTCTACTAACCTCACATGAAAGAATTTGGGTGGCAGGTTCCACCACAGGCCCAACCAGCTAAGCTACATTTAGTTGACCTTCTATTTATAAATTTCATCAAACAAAAAATATGACAAATTTACATTATTTTCGGTATGGATCAAATACTTGATTATTTGATAATTCAAGCAATCCAATATGCAAATAAACTTCTATCATTCTTGCTCGTCCTACTCGCGGTCCAAAATATAGATTCTGTTCGCACATGAACACGTCACCGTGTGCCCTTGGCGATGAGCGTGATACGCAGGACACGTCGCCAGAGGAGCCTCGTCGGGAGCGCGATACGCAAGACACGCCGACGAGGTCTCTTGAGACCCAAAATCCCACACACCCAGGAGGGACCCTATCAGGGCGTGCGACGGCTATGGGCTGCCCTAGCCGGCCTGACCGCTCTAGGGCTTTTCCATCGTTGAAGCAATGAACATCGTCAACAACGAAGAATGAGAAGAAATAGTAGAATGGAAAACATGATAAAAGACAATAGTAAATGTGTTTGATAGGTTCGATTGTGTGTTGTCAATCGGCCGTCACCCTTTATATTTACTAGCAAAAATGCCCGTGCGTTGCAATGGGAGAACGATTTATTATGTCATCGGTGTCACAAGTATTGTTGTATGGTGAAGCTGTGTGTAGCACAGTGACTACAATAGCACGCACACCTAGTGTCGTCGTGCACGGCCAAGCACTGTAGGACGCCGGTGCGCCAATTATTAAGACATGGGCTAGTACTGCACAACTATGCGATAGTGCGGCATAGCGCTCGTATGGCATGACTCTAGTGGTGGCTGAGCGGATTAGACTCCTTGCAGCGGCATAGGTGTGGCCTGACGATCGCAATTTAGAGAGCGTGCAACCCTGACGATGCCCTGAATGATCTTGAAGAGTGGTGTCCATGGGAGATCTAGTTGTGCCATTAGTGCCCGTGACGACGCAATAGTTGGTGCGGATAAGCCTGGCAAGGAGTAGATGTATGACGTGAGGGTCAATCGATTGCTCCACTGTCAGTCTTTTGAACCATAGGTCCACATAATTTCAGTATGCTTGATGTGTCTTGCCTTGTCTCATCGTTATTGATCTCCTACTCTCTCGAGGACTCCGATTCTTATAAGGCCATAAGTCTATGACAATCTATAGCACATGTGCTAATGAGACTCTAGAGGTGTAATGGGTTTGAACCTAGAAGAGGGAGCAGAACAAAGCTACCTCGTCTAACACAAAGACAAAACAGATGAGAAACATATTGATTAGGAAGTGGACAGACGAACGTAACTCGAGCAAATGATATAATAGATGCAACAAATTAGTGGTGAAAAATATTTTTTGAAAGAATAGAAGATACTTGTTATTAGAAAAGAAATACGACCAAGTCGTTTAATATTGGAGATAGAACCATAAGTAAGAAATAAAAATGAGAGGTATACTTGGGAAAAAACAAAACTATGGAAAGAAAACTCGGAGTAGATGGAAACTTTGGGAGAAAAGAAGGGGAAAATATGGAAAGAAAATAAATGAAGGGTCCAAAAAGGAAAAAATAGATGCAAAAACAGGAAAAAATATGGACGAAAATAAAAAATAGAACAAGTGAAAAACGGAATCAGAAAGAAAAAAAAAAGAGATTCAATGTAAAGGTTTGAAGGTGGTAGAGAGTAAATAGAAAACGATTCATTTTACATCACATGAGTTCGCATAGTCTAGTGGCTAGCAACTGTTAATTGCACGGTGGAAAGCCACGGTTTGAATCCTCGCGTGGCCGGATTTTTTTCTCATTTTCTGGTTGTTTTCCTGATGGGTGGAGTGGACTGGGCTGTTTACGCGTTGGGCCGATTAAACACTAATAAAGCCCATAATAAATAATATCTACACTAAATTATTTGTCCCGTATGAAAAATTAAGGAGAGATTGACTCGGTTTAATTAGGTGGCTATTATCCCGTATGAAAAATCAAGAAGATATTGACTCGGTTTAATTAGGTGGCCGTAAATCTATACCTAAAAATAAAGAGGCAATGCGAATAGTGTTTTTCTAAATCTAAACTATAAGAAGAGTGATGTTGAGTAGTGGTTTTTCAATTCTAAACTAAGAAGAGTGATGCCGAGTAGTTACGGGAGGGCAGATGAAAAAATGGGGGTGAAAAATTTTGTCTCTTTATTATTAATAAATATGCCCGTGCGTTGCTACGGGTCAATAATATATATTTTTATTTTTATTATTTAATATGTTTGAGCTTCAACGTTTAATATGTAGATGTTGAAGAATTAATACATGACACTATTACTAATTAGAGGCCCCATTGAAGCTTTCACGTTAATTCTGATCAGACGCGCTAAGAAAAAAGATAAATGCTAGAAATTGTCACGTTAATCAGAAACATCCAACCATCCTATTAAAAGACGAGCCATATATAACCATTAGATCTATTTTGTTTTCTATAAGAAATTAGCCACCTCTACCATTATATAGTATAGATACAAAGATAGTCCAAAATTTTATTAATGGGGAGAACAAAAAATTCAGCCTCACGTGGAGAAAATCTCGAGCAGCAACTACCATCACGTTTTAATCTATTGTTAACAAAAGCTTAAGACCCTACCACGCTCGCGGCGGCCTCTCTCTTCCCCTACCCCTCTCCCGCCACTGCTTTCTTCTCCAACTCTGGCGAGAACGGCTACGACGCCCCTACCACGACCTGTCGTGGCTGCCTCCACCATCGCTAGGACACAAAGCCACCCACTCCCACTGCCTGGCCGGCTTGCCTCCTCCAGAACCCCTTCAATGCCCGCCGAATTTGGAGACAAAAGAGGGGAAGAGGTCGGAGAGGGAGGCCGATGGCGACAACTCTCTGTCTTCTTTAACTCGGGTGGGGGCGCGGGTGCAGGCGCGTGGGAGCTGGCATGTTGCCTGAAAGCGCCTCAAATTTCCGTCGATTTAAATATAGGAAGCGTGATATTTTAAACCCACATGCATGCTCACATATTTATCTCTTTTTATCTTTCTTAGATTAGATTTCCAAAAATCAAGAATTCTCAACAGTGCTATGCGAAAATCCTTCGATTCCTATTCTTTCTCTCCACGAGAGAAAGGCAATAGCAGGAGAGGGCGTCTCCTTTCTTCTGCCAATGGCCTTGCTGTTATCTCTATCTTCTTCCTAAAATAAATCGAATACATCAGCACGGCTTCCCGTTCCGAGTAGCTCCAGCTCTAACTTTTCGTCATGCCAAATTCCAATCCAAGAAGCATGAGACCCTAAACTTTGCTCATCTCGTTCTTATGCTGCTCTCTCCACCAAGCAATAAAGCTGTAGCTGGCCTGGCCGGTCCCTCGCACCGGACCGGATGCAAACAGGCAACACATATCTCCTTCCCTTGTTGACGCCAAGCACCAACAGAAGAACCATCCAATCCAGCTGATCCCCGGATCCCTCTCTCTTATTCGATAGAAGTGAAGCAACAAATCGGCAAAGACCAGTTGCAGAACACCTCGCACGAAGCATCGGCTCCACCTGCATCTCTCTGGTTCGCTCTGTCAATTTTTCATCGGCCGGTCTTCCGTCTTGTCGGCAGCTACTGCAGGTGCAGCATGTCCACGCGAGGGCCTTGAAAGCCACCGACACAACAACACCTCTAGAGCTACCGCTAGCATGGATCGACTCAAGAAACCTTGCCGGGCAGAAGCGCTGGGGGGCTCCCCATCGGCCTCTTCGGTGCTGGACTGCCAGGTGAGGCTTGACGCGCGCACGCAATGTGGTCTAGGGCGTGTGCGTGCGCCGGGTGCATCGTGCTGGCGCCACGTCGACCCGCCGGGGTGCAGCGCCGCGTTGGGCCTCTCCATAGGCATCTTCAGTGCCAGGTGAGGCTCGGCACGTTGGGCCTCTCCATCGGCATCTTCAGTGCCAGGTGAGGCTCGGCGCGCTCACGCGATTTGATTTGGGGCGTGTGTGTGCGCCAGGTGCATCATGCCAGCGCCGCGTCGACCTGCTACCTGCAATGATGCTCATGTGCTTATCTTCCTAAATTCTCGTTCTTAATTTATATTTATATTTATATTTATATTTATATTTATATTTATATTTATTATTTCTGATGTCTGCGAGTCATGGACGGCCACGGGGAATAGATTCCTAATTTGATCGTTGGCGTTCCAATGACACGAGGCTGAGCCGGACTCCCGTGAGGCAACACGACGGACAACAAAAGCTAATTAGACACGGATAGATGAAAAAAGAACGTGGATTAGGCCAAACCAAACCAAAAAAAATAGAAGAAATTTTGCCTCTTTATAGAGACTAGCAAATATGCCTGTGCGTTGCAATGGGAGAAAAAAATTAATAGAAAAATAAGTATATGAATGTTGCATATCTATTTGTGTTTTACCCTTTTGTTAAAATTTGAAAGCTATAGTTTATTTTATAATGATAATGACCATGACATCCATATAAGCTATATTGATATTAATATCACAATATATCCTATTAAGTATATATCGAATTAAAATACAACTTCAATAGAATTTTTTCCACTATAAAGCACAAAAATATTTATTCGTGATTATACCATAACTTTAACTATTCTAATTTGTTATTACAATTAGCAATGAGTTGCATCGTGTCAGAGATTGATATGTCTATTCTTTTATTTATTTTTGATGCTAAAACATGCCATATTATAGATCTAATGCATAGACAATTTCACAAGGATTCCAAAAAGTCTACATTTGCTATTTTACGAATTTTCTACGATTTACTACGAATTTCCAAAGATTCAACCAGATTTAAATGGGAAAACAGAAAAAGAAAAGGCAAACACTTTCCCCTCGAACCCCCTGAACTTTTCGGTAAATGACGAAGCCCAGATCTGAAAAACTACTCTCTCTGGTTCTTTGCACCAGGAACCCTGCAAAGAGTTTCTATTTGCATACGACTCCTTCTTCTTCGTTGGAACGGAGACGGAGCAGAGCATCGGGCTCGGCCGGTGAGGGGATGGTAGTGCTAGGGCTCGCCCAAGCGCGCGCACACCCATGGAGGGGCTCAGCGCGGCCGGAGGCCTGCTGTGGCGCCCTGGCCACGCGTCCAGGCGGCTGCGGCGACGGCATGGCTTCGGGTCCGAGGTCCTCACCTTCGGACGACGAGCGACGGGGCTAGGTCGGCGTGGTGAAGGACGCGACAGTGGAGCTGTGGACGCGGTCGCGACGGTGATGGCGACACTACTCAGTCGCGACGGTGATGGCGACGGCGCTGCTCGGCTGCGGACGCGAGGGTGAACGAAGGAGGCGATGGGGCGAACACTGTGTAGTCCGATTTGGATTTGTAATTCTGTTCGGGGTAGGAGACGTGAGCGAGGATATATACGATACCTCATCACGTAACCTAGATACATGGCTGGCAGATAGAAAATTAGAGGGCGGAAACAAATTTAAGTGCAGAAATTTTCCCTTTTAAATATTAGGTACAGAAAATCGGACATGGAAAATTTTAGACTGGAGGACAACTCGAACTGGAATAAAACCCGGAGTGGAAGAAAAAGAGGTGGAAAAAAATCTTGGTGGAAATTTTGCCTCTTTATTATTAGGTGGTATAGATATAGATATAGATATAGATAGATAGGGTGACTGGTCTTTCCTAGGTTGAGTCATAAACAAGCCTTACGAGCATATTTTCCTAAACCCTGTTCGGCCATAAACCCAAAGTCCGAACAGAATACATGCTATTCTCTCGTAAACAAGATATGACCCTTTCTACTCAGCCAATCACGTGAGAGAACTTCAAAACAATCACGTGTGCATGCATCTCCGATCTTTTCTTTCCATATACTAAATCCGACTCTAACTTCGATGCCGTACCTGAGCATAACTCCTTTAATCTTGATATTGGCATGCATAATCCTTTCTTTATCCACCTACATACAGCTCCATCTCTTCCCTGTATGTGTAGCTGCTTCTCGTGTAGTCTTTGAAGTCCTGGTCTTGTACTCTAAACACAATTTGTTCATGATAATTGATAGCCGGGTAGCAAGCGCATGCTATATGCTAGACATAGCTAGCCCAGGCGCACAAATCTGCTTAATATCGGAAAGCACCTCTGGTATGCCTAAATAATATACTGAGTTATCTTGCCAATGCAGAAAGATGTCTGCCAGCAATGCATGCGTATCTTCCTCTATCTTCAAATTGTCCGGACTACTTAAATAAGTAATCGGCACAACGATAAACAATACTAGCAGGCGAATTAATTAACTAATGCAAAGGACTAGACTATCCTATACATCAAATTTGGCTATCATATTCTCATGTTAAAAACTATCTGAGCCAAATTTGAGTGTCAACAGATTCCACCTCAAGTCCAAAGAATTAAACTTCTATGAAGCTTGAAAGTAATAAAAAAAATACCAGGGACCGGATAATATTTTTAATTTCTCTTTTTTTTGACAATTATTGGTGATCAACTGATCATACACTGGGGACCATATATATACCAGAGTTCTGAGCGACAACTGATGCGACTGCAATCGGCGGGGCACTGTTCACAACAAACTCCAGGGACCGAACTAGCTCATCTCTATGCTCAATTATTTGCAAGCACCAACATACAACACGGAAGCAGCATAGCTAATGCTAGTAGGAGTGGAGGTTGGCCTGGCGTAGCCTCCGCTCGTCGGAGAGCATCTTGGCGAAGCGTGCAAGCGCGTCCTCGTTGGTGCCCTCGCCAGCGACGGCCTCGTACATCCCGGTGTCGATGTTCACTCTCGACACCGGCTTCTTCAGAAGCTGCTTCCCAATCCCAATCAGTGCCTCCATGTTCTCCCTCGTCGCGATGTCCACCGACGACGCATGGCCCGTCAGAGAATCATCCTACATACAATATTTTTTTTCCCATATGAACTACTAATATAATGATGAATACATACACCGTTTACATATGTCGTCTCGGTTAATTTTAGTTACCACGAATGTACGTACCTGAATGCGGAGGTAATTCTTCTCGCAATGGAGGGCCTCAAAGAGCACGGCGGCATGGATGTCGACCATGTCGGCGCTGGCGTGCGAGAAGATGTCGATGATGGGGGTGAACCCGCCCTCGTAGAGCCACTGGATGAGGCCCCACTTGGCGCACTGCGGCGCGGTGTACTTCTCGGCGAGCTTGGCGGACCCGGTCCCGACGGAGATGATGAGGTAGTTCCGGTACTCGGTCGGCTTCCCGGGGTTGAAGTCCGGGTTCCGGCGGAGCACCTCCTTGGTGAGCATGGACATGGCGATCATGGTGGGGTTGTTGGCCGCCACGCCGCCGTCCACGAGGTGGAACTCCCGGGACCTGCCGTCGGTGTCCTCGGTCTTGAAGAAGTGCGCGGGGAAGTAGGTGGGCGCCGCCGACGTGCTGATACAGATGTCGGAGAGGTGCGCGTTCTTGAGCGCGTCGCTCTTGGCCTCGTACGTGGAGAAGATGATGGGCTGCAGGTACTTGACGTCGAACGCCGGCACCACGATGTTGGTGACCGTGTCCGCGATCCGCACGTCGTGCGTCAGGCTCTTGATCTTGTCGTGCAGGAACACGCCGTCGTACTTGGGCCCCCTCATGGTGCCGATCAGGTTGGCCACCGGCGTCAGCCACCCCACCCTGAAGCAGCAGCAGGAGCCAGGAGCATCAGCTACAATCAACGTTGGTGAACGATATAATGGCGGCGGCGAGCTTGGTACGTACTTTCTCTGTGGGAAGATCTTGGGGCCGTTCTCGAGGTAGAAGGTGGTGAGGTCCTTGGCGGCGAATAGCGGCCGCCTTTTCTCGTCCGGCGCCGCCAGCATCGATGTCAGCAGCGCGCCTGTGCTCGTTCCGGCGATCACGTCGAAGTAGTCCGCGATGCGTGCGTCCGGCCCGTCAAGCTCCTGCGCCCAAATCACGTACAAAGAGTGGGTTCCTGGCTTTGTGTTTATGCTATTAATCCTTTCCGTGCTGTGATGCTCAAAGATAATATACCTGGAGCTTGGCCTCGAGGCAGGTGATGATGGTGGCTGGGATGAGCCCCCGGATGCCGCCGCCATCGATGCTCAGCACCGTGATGAGCCTCCCCTTCGACGGCGGTGGCTGCGGCACCGTCGTGTCGGCGGTGGCGTCCGTGGAGTTGCTGGCCATGGACTGAACTGCTAGGAGCACTGAAGATTAAGGAGAGATCACTTTCACAGATGCGCTAACTTCTCGGATCTTGTGCTCCCGATCTGAAGCAAGCTAGGCTACGGGGAGCTGGACTCTTTATATAGGGCGTGATTGGTGCGTTTCTCTGCTCAACATGGCTCGCACGAGGGAGCCAGGCCGGACGCATGCAAGCGGGCGGTGTTTGGCTTCCATCTGAATACAGCCAGGACAGGGAAGGATGGCGATTGGTTGGACAGTCTACCTTCGTGCCTGCTCTCTCACTCGGCTCAACCTGCTCGCTCACGCTGCACAAAGCCAGCCAGGCCCGGCAGGAACGGAACTCAACCGCGTTTCCAGCGAGCCTGGCTCGGCGTCGCCTCGTGCATACGGCTGGCCTGGCCCGAGCAGCAGATCAGCCAACCAATCACTCCAGAATCGCATCCGATGGGCCATGCACGAGTTGAAGCAGCGTACCAATCACGCCCATATAGACCATAGGTGGCCACTGCCGCATTATTGTAAGGGAGCCGTGTCAGACGAAACTCGCTGGCTTGCATGTGGCACGCGAATCTCAGATTCTCTCTCGATCGCTTCTACATGTTCCGTGCCTTGGACTTGGCAACCGGCAAGTTGGCATTGGCCATCATCCTAGACCAAGTCTTCATAAATCTTACTGTTACTAATTGGAGGCTCTAATGGAGTCTCCACGTTAATGTGAGTACTTCATGTTCCTGAATTTTAAGATGATTTTATATAAGAGTCTTTTCCGTGTATGCCATTATAAAAGTTCGCAATTGCTTGTGTGCCACTGAAAAAGTTTGGTGGACTTCCGCCTCACTGCTCCAAACTTTTTTGCCCTCCATGTCACTGCCGTCAGATTGGGCTCTAACGGTGTCAAACTGCAGGTGTGAAAAGTCAAAAATACCCTTAGGTCTAAATATGCTATTAATTTTTTTAGCTTCTTAACGACTTCAAATAAAAAACTCAAAACTAGAAAGTTATAGGTCTCATCGAGATCTACAATTTTCATATAAAAATTATCTTCATTTAATTCCGCAAAAAATATATTATTTTTCTAAGACATATTAATCATATCAAATCATATCTTTTTTTTGCGGAATTAAATAAAGATAATTTTTATATGACAATTGTAGACCTCGACAAGATCTACAACTTTTTAGTTTTGAGTTTTTTTCCTTTGAAGTCGTTAAGATGCTAAAAAAAATTAATAACATATTTAGACCTAAGGGTATTTTCGACTTTTCACACCTGCAGTTTGACACCGTCAGAGCCCAATCTGACGGTAATGGCATGGAGGGCAAAAAAGTTTGGAGCAGTGGCGCTGAAGTTCACTAAACTTTTTCAGTGGCACAGAAGGAATTGCGAACTTTTATAATGGCATACACGGAAAAGACTCATTATATAACCAACTAGTACAATAAAAATAAGATCTCACAAGAGAAATTTATAGTTGTTTTCTATAGCCAAACAATAACAAAATTACTTATTGTGTGAACAACAACAAAATTCAGCCACCTAAAATATTTGAGAAGTGACAATGTATAGGTCCTTTGCCTGCGTGTTTCGTGAGAATCCAGCACTCAGCGGGCCAAAGTAGTGTTAGATGGCCTATACAATTACATATGTGGTGGAGGAGACGTACAGGAGAAGATGACGAAAGCAGAAGACTTAAAATCTCTCCTGCTGGGACTGAGGAAAAGTGTTACAACTATAGATATGTCACTACTAAAGAACGACTCTGTAGGGTCTATTTCTAGGGGTGATTTGACCAGCCACTCCTGTTAGGGACGGCCCCTACAAATCCATTTTCCAAAAATCACAAGTCAACGCGTGCTTTGTGGTCATTGGGGTTTGAACCTGTGACCTTAGCCTCGCGCGTTCTTTCCTCTGACTACGGCACTTCACACTCACTTGTATCCATATCAATATTCCTTCTACTCATATTATGCACAACCGAATTTAAAACAAGTGTTCAACTCTAGACGAATTGAAATGAAAAAGTGTTCAACTACAAAGTTGTATAACTTTTTGAGATCTACAACTTTCGTTTTTGCTGTTTCTCCATCTGAGGTCATTTGAAAATTTTGAATTTCAAATGTTGCAAATGTAGACATAATTATCCTCAATTAGATGATTTCAAATAAAAAAGTTGTATAACTTTTAGAGATCTACGACTTTCATTTTTGTTGTTTCTCTATTCGAGGTCGTTTGAAAATTTTGAATTTCAAATGTGAGAAATTCAAACGTAGTTTTCCTTGACAAGATGATTTTAAATGAAAAAGTTGTCAACTATAAAGTTCTATAACTTTTTGAGATCTATAATTTTTGTTTTGGTTGTTTCTCCATCCAAGGTCGTTTGAAAAATTTGAATTTTAAATTTAAGAAATTCAAATGTAGTTTTCCTTGGCATGATGATTTCAAATGAAAAAGTTGTTAGCTACAAAGTTTCGTAACTTTTTTAGATTTATAACTTTTATTTTTGTCATTTCTCCATCCGAAGTCGTTTGAAATTAAAGATTCAAATTTTAGTACTTAATTTTTACTACTCAGCGTCCATTTATAGGGGTGGCTCTAGATCTAGCCGCCCGGTTGATAGCAATAACAACCTCTACAAATGGATTTGTAGGGGTGGCTCATGTACGAAACAATTTGTTAGGGCGCCTTTGGATTGAGCCGCCCCTAAAAAAGGAGTCGTTGCTCCAAATCCTTTTGCAGTAGTGTGTACGATTAGGATCTTACTAGGACCTTGGTACATATCCCGACAGTAATGAACATAGGTGGCAACCAAAGGATAAGTTAACTTGTTGCAATTATTTTTCACATGGTACATGTATATGCACATGGATATTAGAAGTGTAGATATATATGAGTAGGAATGAAAATAGAATCCTAGAGATAGAATAGCTTTGGATCTAGTATTGTACTTCAAGTAGCTAGCCTAAGGGTAAAATAACTTGTTCCAATTATTTTCCACGCATCCCACTCTCAATTTTATGCTTGTTAATTTCCTATATTGGTGGTGGGGTCAATCCAAGCAAAATATATTGTAAGCAATCCAAGGAAAATATATTAAAAAAACTCTATGTAAACCTAGTTTATGATCTAGTAACTATTATCATTGTGCTACGTGGTCAATGCATTTATGGTGGAGCCATGGAGATGGTGTGAGTGGTTAACTGAGAGACCAAGTTGAAATAAATGTGGTTTGATCTAAATGACGATGATTGATTGACAAGTTAGTTTAAAGTCTTTATTATTAGTTGGATAACATGCTTATGATGCATGATTATCAGAATGGCTAAGGTGTGTCACTCAGAGTGTAGGTAAAGAAAACACATGTCTCTTGACTCATGACATATGTGTGCATGGATGCTATATGGTTGTCAACGGAAAGACAATGAAGGTCAATCTAATAACCGAGGTTTGGCATTGATGTTCCATGTCTAGTGAAAGGAGAGAAAGAGGCGCTTCGACTAAAGGTCCAAGTACATGTGAGACCATTGGAATCCACATTGTTCACATGGACGGCGCTAGAATAAATGCGGCGAAGAGAACAATGAAGATGGTATTGAAAAGTTAAGGTGTGCGTCAAGCTCATGTCAAGAGGCAGCTTGATGACAAGACTATGACAAGCACGATGGAATCTTGAGGAAGACATCGAAGAGCTTATGTTGATGCTAAGTAGGTGGAGACACATTGTCAATTGATTTTCTGTCCAACATGTAGATCAACGTTTTGTGCATAGGGAATCAAATGGGTAGCACATAGGACACACATCCATTTTGGTTTAGGTACAAAGTACCCTACATGTAGTGGAGAATGCTTCTCTTGCGCCGCACGCTTAGGTTTATAGGGTCACTAATGAGTTTATCGAGGGTTCAAAGGTATGGTATGCCTAGATGGCGCTTGTGACACCCCTTCCTCCCCTTATATAGTCCGAGGGTGGGGGTGGGGGTGTAGAGTTTATAGAAGGAATGTTGATGAATTTGTATATACAATTTCCTAGTTTGTTATAAGGAATCTAATTGGTCTGAAATGATCAAGTTGAATTGTTTGGCCTTTAAGCTTATCTAGTCGATACGTCTTCCAAGTATTTGATGCACCCTGTCTAGCTCGGCCTTTCCTTTTAGTAGGCTAGGCATTCCCCATCCTGGTAAAGGTATTTTTCTAAAAACTCGGTATGGTTTTATGGGTTATTTACGATTTGATGGAGAAAGTGGTTTCCACTTTCCCTTTTCTGATAATCATTTCAAAACAAAACCATAATCTCCTATTCTTAGGTTGCATGATCCATTTTAGAGTAAGTCCCTAGCGTCTAGTAATTTTTTTGGATCACCCATTCTAGTGATGTCGTTAATATACACACCAACTAAATGAGAATTTCCTTGACATTGTACCATCAGGGAATAACCATGAGGGATAGAGCGACATGGAAATAAACAAATGCCCACCGACAGGACAATTAGAAACCGTCAGGGATAGAGACTTGTCTCTATCAGTTACAACTTAAAAAAACGTAGAACACCGACAGGGAAATGATTTTATTGATGGTGTAGCACTGACAGGATATAGAGACAATTATCTTGTCAGTAAGTAGAACCCTCAGAAAAATACTTTTTCTTTGTTGGTTTTTGATTTTCCATATCAACTTGTAACCATCAGAAAAAAAATACATTTTTCTGTTGGTGCTAATTTCCCTAACGTCGTCCCTAAACTATCAGAACTATTGTTCCCTGTCGGTGTTAAACCACCAAGAAAACTACGACACACAAAAAAAATGGTATAATAACCTTTTCTGGGTAATTCAAAAAACAACTATACTTATAATATAATATACACAGAATCATGGAGATATACCAACATAAATACTGTACACAATCATGGGTATATAGATAGATAGATTAGTCTAACATAAATCCATTACATACAAAGATGAAAGATGTCTTGTTGTTTGCATCAACATAGATAAATACATAAGATGACCAAACATTTGGCACAAATCTGCCCAAAATAATTTCTCCAAAATTATAAATTACATATACCATGTCAATTTGTGCAATAACTGTAAAAAAATCGAAACCATCAAAGAATTTCTGCTTTCCAGTAGTGTATTTGCAAGATAAGTGAGTACTGACTCTGTCACAACAAGCTCAGCACAAAATTATAAATTCTGCCGGCCATCAATATAGATTACACCAACATTTCCAAAAACTGCCTTGATCTCAAACCGGGCAAGAACAAGATGTGGACGCTCCAACCTCCAATGATGAAAACCTGCAGTTTGCCTCAAAATGCAGTTCGTGCAACTCATCCGGCCTTTGCATGTGCACGCGTTACCTTTTATCTATCAGATCAGATTATCAGAATGCCAATCCAACCTACAAATCTTTTTGGCAGGAATTTAACACTATTTTGATTGTATGTGCCACGTATCTACTCAGAAGCTACATGTGAAGATCAATATATAATATCTCTCAACTTACATATCATTGTTGTCGTCGTCGACCACAAGATTACAATCCAGAAATGATGGTGCTTGCATCACGCAGATTATTAGACTAATCAACCGCACATCAGAACGAAATGATTCTTTTGACCATAGGTTAATTATTATAACGCAAAGAGTAACTGGAGGTTTTATTATAAAATGGTCGTGTGACTCGTGCAGGCACTATTTAAGACTACCAATATCCCGTTAATATTTGGACAATAAACAAGATAATTATTAAAAAAATGGCCGTGTGACTTGCCGCGCATTAATAGTTCATTCATAGATGTACATTAATTTGTTGTAAAAGTTAAAATTCAAACTCGGTATTAAAAATTTAGTGCGGAAATGACAAATTTCAGCTACACTAAAAGAAAATTTTTCTTATGATCATAGAGAAAACAAGGCCATAATCACCTTTACTTTTTCTTTGGATCAGCCACCAGTATTTGCAAGACAAATTGCGTACCGACTCACTGCCACAATATGCGCTCAGCACAAAATTATATAATCCACACCAATATAGATTAGGCCAACATTTAATTTCCAAAATAAAAATAGTCTTGTCTCAAACTGGGCGACGACAAAATATGTGGACACTTCAACCTCCTCCAATGATGAAGCCAGGTTGCCTCAAAATACGGTTCGTACGTACAACTCATTCGCCCTTTGCATGCATGTGCTAATCCAACCTTCAAATCTTTTTGCCAAGAAATTAGTCACCAATTTGATTGTATGTGCCAACATGTGAAGATCATCCTTGTGTATGTCTATCAACTGGCATCATATTATTGTTGTTGTCGTCGATAAGATTGCAATATGCAATATATGCAGAAATGACAGTGCTTACATCACGCGGATTATTAGACTAAACAACCGCATATCAGAATGAAATGATTCTTTTGAAATCGTAGACAAACAAATGATTGAACTCAATTACATGTTTATTGGTCCATATATATGTTTGTTGCTTGATCAATAATTATTTAAAATAACTAATGACTAGCTACCAATACCATGCATCTATGTGAGGCACATTGCTAGCTAGTCTAGGTACATGACCACCCTTAAATGGCTGAATTTGTTGGCAAGCGCCAAGCTGTGTTACTGCTAGTTGGAGTTGAGATTGCTCTTGCGTAGCTTGCGCTCATCAGAAAGTTTCTTGGCGAAGTGCGCTAGCGCCTCTGCATTTGTGCCCTCGCCGCCGCAGGACTCATACACCCCAGTGTCGATGTTGACTCTGGCCACTGGCTTCTTGAGCAGGTCCTGCCCGATCCCGATCAGAGACTCCATGTTCTCCTTGGTCGCGATGTCCACTGACGATGTGTTCCCAATCAAAGTATCATCCTACACACATTCGTCCACTAGCATCAATGATCATCGATTTTATATGAAGAACATTTTATGCTTTAGTATATCCTACAAAAATATAATATACCTGAATGCAAGGTAGTTCTTCTCACAGTGGAGTGCCTGAAAGAGAACGGCCGCATGGATGTCAACCATGTCAGAACTAGCATGGGAGAAGATGTCGATGATCGGAGTGAATCCACCGTTGTAGAGCCACTGAATAAGTCCCCATTTTGCGCACTGCGGCGCGGTGTACTTCTCCGCCTGCTTGGCCGACCCCGTCCCGACGGAGATGATGAGGTAGTTCGTGTACTCGGTGGGCCTGCCGGCGTTGAAGTCCGGGTTCCGGCGGAGCACCTCCTTGGTGAGCATGGACATGGCGACCATGGTGGGGTTGTTGGCGGCCACGCCACCGTCGACGAGGTGGTACTCCCGGGAGCGGCCGTCGGTGGCCTCCGTCTTGAAGAAGTGCGCGGGGAAGTAGGTAGGCGCCGCCGACGTGCTGATGCAGATGTCAGAGAGGTGCGCGTTCTTGAGCGTGTCAGTCTTGGCCTCGTACGTGGAGAAGATGATGGGCTGCAGGTACTTCACGTCGAACGCCGGCACGATGATGTTGGTGACCGTGTCCGCCACCTTGACGTCGTGCGTCAGGCTCTTGATCTTGTCGTGCAGGAACACGCCGTCGTACTTGGGACCCCGAAACAGGCCCAGCAGATTCGCCACCGGCGTCAGGAACCCGGCCCTGCAGTGTGTGCACCACCATCACCATAGTGTAAATTCGCATGTCTCGTAAGGTAGGAAAGAATGAAGAGTTGGTGGATAGATGCCAAAGCCATGCGACTTGTTAAGGGACACGAGGAACAGGTGCATGAATGAAAGTGACAGCCACCAAAGGAAGGAACAAAGAACAGATGGATGAACAGAACAGCGTTTCTATACTTTTTCTGTGGGAAGATCTTGGGGCCGTTCTCGAGGTAGAACGTGGTGAGGTCCTTGGCAGCGAACAGCGGCCGGTTGTTCTCGTCGGGCGCCGCCAGCATCGACGTGAGCAGGGCGCCGGTGCTCGTCCCGGCAATCACGTCGAAGTAGTCGGCGATCCGAGCATCTGGGCCGTCCAGCTCCTGGAGCTTGGCCTCGAGGTATGTGATGATGGTAGCTGGGATGAGGCCACGGATGCCGCCGCCGTCGATGCTGAGAATGGTGATGAGCTTCCCTGTGGACGGCGGCGGCTGCGGCACGGTGGCGCAGTTGGCCGTGCTGTTGCTCCCCATGTGTCTGAAACTTAACTGGATATAATAGATCTATCGATCAAGTAGCTAGACTAGAAGAGGATCCAACGAAGGAGTGCTCCTTGCTTCTGTAGGTGTAGTGGGTGTGGTTCTTGGATCTTGTGCTCTGGATCCTCAGGCTCTAGCAAGCTATATATATTGCTAACAGGGTCACAAGAGTCTGAATGGTGAAAATGACAAGTTTTGGCTCGATCATCAGCTTGCAGCTGCACGTTTTCTGTATGAATTATTAATCTCTCTTTTTCCAGTCATACGCCGCCGGCCTGCCAGCAGCAGTGATAGGACTTTCTTCGGCCCTTTCCTCACATGCTCTGGAATAGGGTTGATAAGGATGAGAAGAAAGTGTTACAGAATTTGATAGCTTCTGATGTGGACGATGGTCACCGGTAGTATAATCAAGGCAGCAGGCATGCAGCGTAAAGTAAACCTTTTTTAGGTTTCCGTACTCACCTTGCACACAAAATGCCTACTCATGGTAAGAGAGTATAATAAAAGGGTGTAAGTGGGTTGTATGCTGAGGTAGAGGAGAGAGGGAAGAGAAAGGAGAAGCGAGTTGTAAGTTTATTGCCGGCTTGAATACAAGAACCAAAAATCTGTATGAGATAGACATGTGGATCATGTATTAGTAGTGAAGGGCCATGTATTAATAGTGAAGATGTAACTACTATGTGGGTGGGCTAAGAAGTAGGCTGCAAGGATTCATATAGCCAGCATCCGGTTGTATTATTAGCCTTACTCTTAATATGTCTTGGACAAAGAAAGCTAGACAATATATATGGCGCTGATGTTTAAAGATGCAGAAAGATAAGCATTATCTAGGACACTCTGCTAACGTACTCACCCATCGAGAAGCTGACCTATTAAACAAAACAGATCGAGAGGGTTTTCTCTAACGTATAGTATTTACATGTTGACAGTACCATTAACAATCTTGCCTAGCAGCCTGTACTAGAAAACAATACTCCGCGTATATATTCTGTACTGAGGCTTGAGGAGGACAGCTTGCGATTGTGATCTACTACCATAAAATGTGCTCTCTAAGAACAAGCACATAATCCGCACATGTCAAGTGGCACTAGTTGAGAAATTCCTACTGGCTACTGTTAAATTTATCTAGTTTAAACAGTACGCATTTGTGCTGACTCATGAGGCTACACCGTTGCAGATAGTCATGATTGTCTCTCTGCATGTTGCACGGTGATAATATAAAACTTTCATGCATATCCATGAATTCCAGCTCAATGTTTTTGTCGCATACGAGAGCCTGAGATGCTTAATAGTTTTTCTTTAGGCAATAAGATGCATGAATAGGCTAATCAACTTGAAGGTAACTTTGAGGAGACGACTGATGAGAGCTTGAAGACAGAAACACAAGGGCCTACTGGACTTAATTATGCTAGCTAGTGTCACATTACCAACTAAATAATTCTGTTCTTGTCTCCTAGTTTGTCCTTTTTTAACTTGCTCTTTACTGAATACATTTTAAGTTTTTTTGTGCCTAATTTGTGTAGCCTTTGCCTTTTCTAGATTCACATAGGTTAATTGTTAGAACTGGCCCAAGATTGCAAAACTCTAGTGGGTTGGATAGGTAGAGCACACAAAAAAAACTTAGTCATGTAGTTACTTTACGGTTTTTCTATTGAAGTTCACGTATGACCTAGGAATTAAGGCCACGTTTGGTCAGCCTCCTTCAGGCTCCGGCTTCACGCTACTCTACCGGATGAGCCACAAAATGTGGCTTCTCCTGGCTCCATATTTAATTTGCAAGGAGAGAAAAAAAATTCTGAGCCACAAAGGATAAAGATTATAGACTACCTATCTTGTAATTGTGTTAGAAAATTTAGAAAGAAGAGACATTCAATTTTGATTAATTGTGGGTCCTAATTATGTATGCAAAAATTCTTGACTATATAGGAGCACACGTTGATGAACTAGTTTAGCATAATAGCTACCTATAAAGAAATAATTACTGTTATGTTATCAATGTGATCCAATTTCATTCATGATGTTTAATTATGTTTACTTATCTTTTAGAGCTAATAACTTGTCTCCTTGTGTTCTCTAGGTCTAGACTCAGTGTTGTCTTTAGTTTAAGAGGAATTGTAACTTAATATATACAACCAAAGTTTGGAAAGCCTACATCCCTGAAAGATAAATTACCCTGCTGCTAGGTAGGCCAGCTAGCTTCACGTACCATGTAAGCTGCTGACCGTCGTATTGCGCTAAACTTTTGCGACAGGGAGTTCATATTATTAGTAAAGTAGTACACCCTAGCTAAGTTCTCATGATAGTTGGAAGGGAATCTTGTGAATATCATATCCATTGTGTCGTTATCGTCACAACCGCCAACGGGGTGGGCTTTTTTTACTCTACCTTGAGATGCTTCACTACAGATCAAAGTTAGAGCATGTGGTGGTCCTTTCCTTGAAGAACATAGATCTATATCTATGTCTATACCTAATATTAATCTATATCTAATATTAAAGAGTCAAATATGTTATCACTACTGACACGAAATTCCCCTGCCCATCAAAAACCGCCATGGAGACATGAATTCCCCTGCCGGTAAAAAAAACCGATAGGTCAGTATGTAATACCGACAGGAAAATGAGAATTCATTTCTCTATCAGTAAAAAATACCAATACAGACCAAGGGCTTCTTGTCCAACTGATTAATGGCTATTATATGAAATTCTAGCCTGGGCTTACCCATTAAGAAATGGCGCCATTGTCGCTATAGCCGCCTCAAATACTGGACGAGCTCGTCGAGGGTGGTTAAGCTTCGCGTGTTTTGTCCGACAGCATTACAATTGATTTACAGGCTAGGCTCGCTCAATATGCATGGTACGGTGAAGGACGTCCATGCTGTGCATACGTGTGGAGTCCTTATCCAAATTAACCAATTATTAATGAGCCAATGGTTATGGGCAAATGGATATCTATACACATATATATAGGTCAATCTGGAGACTGTAGAATAGGGAATGAATTGAAAATGTGGAGCATTGTGCCAATCATAAAAAGATGACGGGGACGTCCAAACCGCTGCTGCAGATAATGAAGGCGGCTCACTATTTTATTTATTTACTATTATAATCTTCTCATCTACTTCCTCTGTCCCTATGGGAAATGTGCGGGTCAAACCTTTTCAACTTTGACCTGGTTTGAATAAAATAATAGAAACATTTGTATCTCGAAATAAATTTATTATGTAAATAGATTCAACGATCTATCTAATGATACTAATTATGTACCATAAACATTAATATTGTCTTCTATATATCTGATCAAAATTGAATTCATTTGATTTATCAGAAAGTAAGAACAACAGATAAAAATGGACGGAGGGAGTATATATCCTTGCTTCGCGAGACATCAAATACACTACACCACCAGAGCAGCCTGCTGCTCCGATCCTTTGTCATCGTCACGCCTGCATGGATACACGATGTCAGTCAAGTCATGGATATGCCAAAGTTGCATTCAAATTGAAACTATGGTCATGTTTAGTTTGCAAAATTTTTTTGAAAAAATACTGTAGCACTTTTCGTTTGTATTTGACAAACTTTGTCCAATCATGGATTAACTGGCTCAAAAGATTCGTCTCGACATTTACAGACAAACTGTGCAATTAGTTATTTTCTTTACCTACATTTAATGCTTCATACATGTGCCGACATATGCGATGTGATGAGGAATCTTGAAAACTTTTTGTATTTTGAAGCAAACTAAACATGGCCTATATATATGATCTGTAGCTCTATGTGAAGCAGACAAATATATACCATGCCATTGTTAGGAGTATATATTAACTGTTTGACGCTGTGGATCACGTGGATGATAAAACTAGTGGGCCGCACCTCCCGGCTTTCTCATCGACGACTTCTTCTAGGAACAGTCTTGTTAGTATATGTGAAAAACAAAGAGTGGTGGTTGGTTCAAGAAGATGGCCGTGGGTCATGCATATGAATATGAATGGTGGCTAAATAAACTACATAAAGGAAGAATCATGCCAGATCTGTTTGTCTGTGCAATGTTGGTGCAAGTTCTGTATTTGTTCTGTTCACTTTGGACTTGCACTAACTGCATCCTACAAGTTTGTTGTTAATTAGATCCTCTTCCCATCCCAAAAAAAAACTCAAAATGAGAATCCTAACTTATGTTAAGGCCTAAGAATTTTCTTGAGTGCCAAAATGAAACTACCAAGAAAACTGTAGTTTCCTTAACTGGGGACGTAGGCCTCCAAGGAAATATATATTCATGAGTGCTAAACCAAATCGCCAAGGTAATTGCTCATTTACTTATGTGCTAGTCCGAAACACCAAGTGAATTCCATGTTTCCTTGATTGTTATTACGAACTGTCAAGGTAATTGCCTATTTCTTTGGTTGCTATTCGGAACCGCCAAGTTAATCCATATTTTCTTGAGTGTCATTCGAAACCGTCAAGGTAATTCATATTTTCTTGGGTGTAATTGGAAACCACCAAGAAAGTTCTCATAGCTTTGAAATTTAAAGTTTTTGAATTTTTCAAATGACCTCAGATAGAGATACAACCTAAACCAAAGTTATAGTATTTGACAAGATCTAAATTTTTTTTAGTTCAAAAATTTTACATTTAAAATCATTTAGGATCTCACATATTCATTACAATTTTCAATAAAGTAAATACAAAATAAAAGAATATTTCACTTAGTCACAAGTTGCTTTTAGGTCTAGTGGTAATTTTGCTTCATTTAAAGCCTCAAGTCCCAAGTTTGATTCTCAGGAGGGCATGAAAAAGGGCTTTCATTGAGTTTTTTTCTTCTCTTGCTCTATATTTCCTTGGAGGTTGTTGGCCCCTCAAGGAAACTAATTTCCTTGATGGTTAGGAATATTTCCTCGGAGGTTGTTGGCCCTTAAGGAAACTAATTTATTTGGCAGTTAGTAAATTTTCTTGTTGCTTTCCCAAGATAGGTGTGGTCCTAGTTTCCTTGACAATCAGCCTCCAAGAAAGTCATCCTTGAGTGCCAAAACCACTAAGGAAAACAATTTCCCTTATCCTCTATCCTTGATGGAATTTGCTTGATGGTTTATAGACAAGGATTATTTCCTTGACAGTTTAGACATTTTTCTTGGCGGTTTTTGGCACTCAGGATAATTTGGGATTCTAGTAGTGACTTGTCATTAGAGGATTCAAGCGAGAACCATGTATATCAACTCAGCATCTTTTCTATATTTGTCCACTTCAAATCCACATAGCTGCATGCTGGCTATTGTATTTAATTACACCTGCATGCATAATTTACAGAGCCAATTATTACTCATGCAACAATGGATGGGCTAGGCTAGCGCCTGGATGTCCGGACCCCGCGCATGCTGCAGCGCCAGCCAGTTCGCCCGCGCCTACTGCTGTGTTGTATCACCTACTACACGCGCTTGTTGCTGGCCTGCTACCTACTCTGCTATGCTGTATCGCCTGCTGCACACGCTTGCTTATCGTGGGGACCACCCGCACCTGCTTCGGATAACGCAAACGGGGACCGCCTCCGCCTAAGGGGACTGCCTGCGCCTGCTCCTTTATTTAGAAAATATGAAATATGATATGTTCTGTTATGAAAATCTGAGTTATTAATTATGCCTTTTAATCATGCTCTAAATGGAGAAAATTGTATCTCTTGCTGTGTAGCTCCAAATGGTATGAAAATTTTACCATGTGATGTCTATGCTATGAATAGCTTGTAGTTTAAATTTCACCCAGTTTGGACACTTTATGATGGAGTTATGTATTTAACTTTTTGGCATGGTTGTAACTTGAGCTAATTTTCATATTAGTGGGGATGAAATTTGGTGAATGTTGTTCTTATGCTAGGAAGATGCTAGGAAAAATATGAAATATGTTGTTTGATACTTTTTAATAGGGTTTCCTATTTATGCTAGAAATAGATATGCCACCTGTTATTTTGATATAGCAAGTTCTGCTTATTCAATTGCTTTGAAATGTTTATGGTAGTCTAACTGAAGCATGAGTTAGCCACTGTAATTTTTGTAGATTTTTCTGTGTAGTTTTACTATATGTTGCTTTAATCACCCTTTTATCTAAATAAATTAATAAACGGCATTAAAGAAATAATTGAGATGTTGGCACCACACTTTCTGGTATTCTTTTGATATGAGAAATAAGTTGGTAAACTTGGTTTAGCTCAAATGTGCTTTTGTTACATCATTAAATAATTAAGTTAGTGAATCTGCCATTTCTAGACAGATTTTGGGATGTTTTCATGTTTTGTTGTCTATAGCAAAGTTGTTGTGAACTTCATGGTCTAACTGCTTTTAAATTTTGGTGACATTTGGTCACATAGTTTGGTAGTTATAGCTGTTCAAAGTTGGTTCTCAGTTTTAGGTGTTCTCTATTTGTACAGAGCAGATTTTGTGTTTGCTTGATTTCGCCCTAGGGAACTGTGGAATCATGCTTTGATGTTTATAAATGATTTGTAGAGAATTTTATGAGCTTTCCAGAATGTGCTCTTGCAAGTCAATTGGATTTGTAGAGCTCTAGTTGTGATTGATTGAGTGAACTGCTCTTTTCTATGTTTCACCGGAAGCTTTGTGTCAATTGTCTCTATGATACTTAAGCATGTTCGTAGTCTTATTACATGCTTAAATTGATGAAGGTGAGTTTAGGTTCAGGTGTTAAGCCCTTAACTGAAGATGAACATCTTTATCTTAGCTTATGCAAGTTAGGTAAGTTGATCTTGTGCTTCCGAGTTAAGATAGATACATGTTTAAAGTGATTTGAATAGAGCTATTAGTACTCAGTAAATGAGTGTCCAGTGATGTTTTGGTTAAATACTTACTGTTATCCATTCATCATGAGCATCATGTCATTCCTTATGCATCCATGATATTTATCTTATGCATATGCATGCAATAGATGTTCCGGAGGGAGTCACACTTCTGGAATTCAAGAAGAACCCGGAGGAGCAAACCTCGGAGCAGGAGGTGCAGGCCCCCGAAGAAGTAGCAGAAGGAGACGTAGTGGAGTGTTCAGACCACATGCCCTGTAACTTCGTGAAAGGCAATCCCCGGAGCATTATAAGCCTCCTAATTTCTGAAATGTAAATAAAGTATTATTGTTATATGTTGTTGCATTAAGTTTATGTGTTGGATGAAAACTCTTGCTGCATTGGTTATCCAATCCTTGTCCAGATATTGATACCCTGAATCCTAAGTAGCTCAGGCTCGTATAGTTGCTTAGCCCTACTTTAATGTGGTAGAAGTCAGGTGATTTCCTATCACCTGCGAGTTATAGGAATATACATGTGGCACGGTTGGCTATATTTGCTATCGTGAACCTGTCTTACCTTGAAATGAAGACCGGACTGAGGCTTACCAGTTTGCTGTGACTCCGTCTGTGTTGATTTCTTGGAGCCTTTCCTATTCATATTGAACGCATGCCTTTCTCTTAGCTTGCCAGACTCGAGTGTCTCTGACCGCGAATCCGAGTAGCTCAACTCAGACCGAGAGTTGGCAAGTATAAAGTGCGCCTCGGAAGGGAGCCGTAGGCGTGAGTCCAAGGGCAGGTGAGTTAAAAGTCCTGATCATCCTGGCAGAAGGGTAATCCCTGAGAGTGCTGGTACTGACCGAACTCACGAAGTTGGTTCCTGAGTTATAGCAAAGGTGACCCACAGCTACCCTTTGCAAAGTATGCCAGGGTGAGAGTTAGGAATACCCCCTCAGCTGAGTTGTAATTCGATTAGAGTCGCCGTCTCTCACCGGTTAGTGAGAACTTAACAGTCATATCTCCACAGTAGATACACTAAATAACATGATGGTTTAGGAATGATGATATGATATGACAACCTTATTATACCTGCTATAGTTAATATTGTTTGCTCCTAATAAGTGAGCGCTCTAGTACAGGTGCTAATATAGTTGACAGGTTAATGATGATGAATTGATGCTAATTTTAATTAGTTACTTATGCTCATAATCTCTTTTATGCAATTGTGTCAAGCTAGCCCACCTTATAAGCCTTGCATGATCCTTGGTGTCCTTTATTTCTGGTTTTTGACGGGTAAATCTAGCTGAATACCTTCTCGTACTCAGGGTTTATTCCCACATGTTGCAGATGACTAGCTCTACTTTGGTTGTTGCAAGTACTGCCTCCTCCCTGCTGGAGATGAGGACTAGGTCATTGGGCGCGATCTCCGCTAGTTATCTTACCTGAGATGCTTTTGGTTGGACATGACTACTACCTAGCAATGTATTTAAAACTATGAAGTTATGTACTAAACTATGTTGCTTCCGTGAAACAAACTTGGTTTGTAATATTATTTTTGAACTCCGATGGATGTAATCCGCATGCCACTTGTGAAAGTTGTAACAAATAATGTGTTGTGTTGAATCACTACAATCTTGGTTTGTATGTCGAAAGTTGTTTGAAATCCTTCGAGATTTTTGGACTACTGGGATTATGGAAGCTTAAGTACAGGAATTTGATCACCCTGGTGATTGTTTTTGTACTTACGTTCTTATAATTTGGTCGGTTCTGTTATAGTGTCTTTGTATCTACAACACTCAGCAAAAAGAATGCACCACCATCAGCAGCATCTAAATGGCTCCTATCTAACGGCACTAATCCATGGTCGAAGTTCTGGATCAAAAGCCAGTTTTCCATACCATGGTGTGGGCATGTAGAGACGTACTCTTGCATTCGTTCCCAAGCCTCGGGAATCGACTCATCTACTAGTTGTTGAAAACTAGGGATTTTATTACGTAGAGCATTAGTCTTCCTCACGGAAAAAACTTAACTAGTAAAGCATTGGAACACTTATCCCAAGTATCCACAGCATTATGGTTAGAATAAAACCATTGCTTAGCCTTTCCTAACAAAGAGAAAGGGAAAATGCAAAGATGTATAGCCTCTTGGCTCACTCCCATAATGGTGAATGTGCTATAAATCTCCAAAAAAATATTGGAGGTGAGCATTTGCATCCTCGTGGGCTTTCCCACAGAATGGACTAGCTTGAACTATCATAATTAACGCTGGCTTAAGCTCAAAGTTAGCGTCCCCATTGATAACATTGGGTCCGGTGGCTACATTAACAACTGAGAGTGCAGAAAAATCACGAATGGACTTATCGCCCATGGTCGTATAGGGTAGTGATAGGTTATGAGGAAAAACGATAAACTACTTAGGATAACTAAAAATAACCTAGCTAACAAATTCAGCATTATAAATTTGATGTCAGTTGCCTTCCCCGGCAACGGTGCCAGAAATGCTTGTTGATATTTCTTAATGACTATTGAAGGATATCGCAAGCGCACAGAACTATCGCGTAGCACTTCGCTCGGTGAGTACCGAATGTCAAATTTATATTTTTCCCACAGGAAGGTGGAAGGCTAGAATTTATATAGGACTAGGATTTGTTAAAGGTAGGTCTTAAGTTGATCCTAGGTAGGTGAATGATAGTGAAGGACGGGTGTGAACTACCTAAACTAACTACTAAACACAAGCTAACTAGAGATAGCTAGGTGGGAGAGCGAGCGATATATCTTTCTAGTAACTAAGGGTAAACAAATAACTAGGAGAAATATGATAGTACTTCAGGGCACAATCCGCCTACCAACTAGGGGAGTTAAATAGACAAGGTCTGCCATGAGCCCTACGATTTAATAACTAGACCTGTCGTGGTGGAATACAAAGGATGGATAAGGTTATCACCACTTGCCACCTAGCACAATCTATCCAGAGGCCAAGCCGTATCCATAGGTAATCTATAGCCTAATCACCCACTTAATCTATAAACTTACTACTTTGATCCGAGCTCTGATGAACTGAGATCAAAGCACCCTAACCAGACGGTGGAACCGGTACTAACGAAAGACTACTAATGATAAGATAACCTATGCTACTAATGCCAAACAATAAGCACCTAAGCTCACTAATGATGAACACTAATGACTAAGTACTTAAAGTAAAGTAAGCAATACTAGAATAAAGTACTAAAATAAATACTAAATAAAGTAAGGCAAAAATAAAAGAATTACAAAGGAGCAATACTAGATCCAAAAGACTCTTTCGGACTCTAAGAAGCTTCGCTCCTGCTCTACTCCACTACTAGACTACTACTCTATAGCTAATGCTAAGCTAGAAAGCTAAGAGAAGCTTGGAGAGCTTGGAAATGAATGGGGGCACTTCTCCACCGAGCTCTACACCCACTATTTATAGTGTATAGTGAAGGGAGGGGTATTTGTAGGCAGTGGCAAGGTCGGTGGAGGACCTAAGGCGCTGGGCGGCCAAGGTAGGGTGCTAGTTGGCCCTTCATTCCACCGCCTTAAGATCCAACGGTGTTGGTTGGCTCCCAATGGCGGTTGTAGAAGCAACACGTGGTGAAACTTGGCCGGTAAGTTGGTTGGTGAAGGTCCAAGTCTATGACAATGCACCCATGGATCCATGGCCACTTCATCATGACCATTGGTTGAACCGACTTAAATCAACACATCCAATTGGTTCTAGAGGGGCTCCCATAGATCGGTGACATGGCAAAGTGCCAAGTTGGCACTTGGTGGGGTCGTGTGGTGCCTAGGTGGCACCGGGTGGCCCTGGCCTGTGGGTCCATGTGGCCCTGCCATGTCCACTTGCTTCCTTGGTCCATGTTTGTCACCATTTTGGCTAAAATTTTGGTATATTTCCTGCATACAAATAATTCTACAAGCACAAGTGGAACTAGGTGAATTATAAACAAAATTCTTCACATGTGATGATTTACCTCACTTTGCCATGCTTTTGGGTGGAATATTGATGGTCAAAAGAGGTGTTAGCAGTGATCGTCAACAGGCGCCTCCTTCTGATCCAAGCCCTCCCTCATGCCGGGGCTCTTGGATCTGAGCTTTGATCTCAGACTCAAGTTTGCATCTCTAGTCAACCAATGCTTTGGTTGCTCGGTGAGTCCATCTGTGATCTCTTCCGCTTCGGTGTTCCATTTGGTCATAAGTTTTTGTGGATCAGCCATCCGCCACAATGAAGACTCAGTTGGCTTGATCCTTTAATCATGCCTTGATGGCACTGCCTGAATTTCAATGTTTTATATGTCTCGGGTTGGATGTTTAATTTTTTAGTCTCTTGCAAAAATGTTGGTTTCATGATTTATAATCTCAAAAGCTTCTCCTTTAAATCCTTTACCATCTTCTTCCACCTCTAGGGTGGGGGAGGACCGAATTGGCATAGAGATTATAAGATTTGGTATTTTGAAAAAGAGGCTGAATGGACAACGGTTGGTCATAAATTCAAAAAAAGCTTTGCAGATGTTGTTAGAACCCCCCGGGTTTGAAGAAGTCTATTTTCCTTCGTTTAGGATATCCTGAGAATTATCAATCAAATTTTGTGATTTCTTCTCATACTTCTAAGAAGACTTCGGAGGTGATTTCTCCTAACCCGTTAATCCCATCCAAGAAGGTTGTTCTTCATCCCGATCCTCAGCCGCCCAAGCATGTTCTTCACTGGGTTGTAAAGGCAAAGGATTCATTGCAGGCGCCCTCTCTGGCAGCTTTCCCACAGGGCCAGTCTGGTTCAAATTCAAACTCAAGAGAAGTGGGTGTCTCTATCCCAACAACTCAGTCCAGCCCAAGACCCAGCCCATCTCCTGCTTTGACTGCTTGCTCCAAATGCTTGGGCCTGGGCCACCTCAGAAAGGATTGCACCCATTCGGTCAGGTGCAAATCATGCTTCAATTACGACCATGTTTCCCCAGCCTGCCTTTCTAAGAAATGAAATCAACGATATTTTCGTCATGTTTCCCATTCAGGAGTTGGAGGGATGCGTGAGGAGCATTTATACTTATACACTGGTGTCACCCCAATCTCGTCCCCTTGCCCCCCCTTCCATTGACTAGTCATTGCCACCGCAAGAAAACCCAACTACCACAACAATGGCAAACTAGCCAGTGGATCCCCTCCAGCATGTGCTAGCCGGCTTCACACTCGAAGCACCGGCGCATCGCCCCCCTCTCCGCTATGAGGTTTATGTCACCGGGTGGTACACCCTTTACAATGAGGACCTAGCGATTGTCTGGCTCTAGCTGCTGGTCTGCGAGGATGACTTCAATTATCTCAAGACTGCGCTGCGCATGTTCTTCCATGATGTGCATCAGGTTTGCACCCCCATCCACCACAACCTCACCATTGGATGGGGCTGATTCCACCAGCTAGATCAGATGCCACACCTGCCGGATTGAACAATGGTACTGCTATGAATGTGGATGGTGGTGGCCCAAGTCGTTGGCAGTAGCATTTGTCTCCTGTTGATGTTGAAGTTGTCACCACATAAGTTGTGGCCTAGGAAAATGTTTAGCGTTCTGATCCAGAAGATGTTGCAGAAGCAGACAATGTTCAGGTTGTTGTGGACAGTGTGACAGATAAAGAAGCCAGGCCCATTTCTGCTTTGGAAAAGTTCCTAGTGCTTAGTGCAGCCTAGATTCCACCACGCCTAGCTCTGTGGTCTATTGTGGTTGGCCCATCCCGTGTCAATGACCCTCTCATCACAGTGGTTCCATCTCTGTTGAGAAAGGTACTCATTTCTATACCTTTTAACCCCTCTTTATCATTCCTAAGTAACTTATCCATGTTGGATATTGATCATAGCATTATCATTCCCCCCCCTATTTTAATGATCAACACTTATTGATCCATCTTGCCTTCCTGCTGTACCCAGAGCTTGGTGGATAGGCTTTAGAGAAGATTGCTTTGACTATCTAGATGAGGATGATGAAGGGGAAGCAGATGATGAAGAGAAGGCAGATTCTGATGATGATGTTGAGGTGCTAGATGGCCCACCCCTTGGCTTCAAGACACCAAGGAGGAAGAGGGCAAGAATAGCAAAGGACCAGCTTGATGATAGCTTCCTCAGGCATAGCAGGACGCTCTCCAAGAAGTTTGTTGGGTACAAAGATGCTGAAAGTGCAAAGAAGGCTGCTCCAATTGTGGAAGAACCCACATAGGAAGACCCAGTAGAAGAAGAGGAACCAATGCCCCTTGCCATGACCCCTCCATCTGGCAAGAATGTTGCTCCACACCTTCCAAGAGATATCCATGCAGGCATTGGTGAAGGCTTCCTCCAGATTCAGCCTGAGACTATTTTTGTTGCACTTCTCGACAAGGATGATTTAGATGGTGAGTAATCCACCTGTGGAAGTTGGTGCACTAGCCACATCAGCGTACATTTCTTTTGCTTGTCTTTTTAGCTCGCAAGTCCAGTGTGTGTACTGGCATAATAAGAACTCAAATTACTGTATCTGGTGCTGATGCACCCTTTGGAGCTTTTTGTCACTTTATAACTTTTTCTTAATCTATCTGGTTGGTGATGCTAAGTGTTTACTCCTATGCTTTTATTTTGCGTTTGACCCTATCTTTTTGCATCTCACTTTTTATTATCACCTGCTACCATATCTTAATTATCAACATTTGTGACTCCTTGTTTGGCCGTTGGGGGTACAAACATTGCCAAAACTCCTCATGCTTTACTCATGGATAGTAAAAATAACAAGTATAGCAAGATACTTTTTTGGAATGTGAGAGGTATCGATTCACAGGAGAAATGGGATGCCTTGAGAGATAAAATTAGTGAGAGTGCTTGTCAGGTTATTTGCATTCAAGAAACCAAAAGGGAAACTTTTGACAGTTTTTACACCAAAAAATTCTGTCCTAGGTACCTTGATGAATTTGCTTCTTCTCCTTCAGTTGTAGATTCTGGTGGATTCTTGACTGTTTGGAATAGTAGTGTTTTTTATGGCAATGTGGTACAATCTAATTCCTATGCTATCACAGTGAAACTCTTATGCAGGCTAGATAACAAGAACTTTCATGTCACAAACATTTATGGACCTGCCTGCTCCCAACAGAAAATGGGGTTTGTCACCTAGCTTATCACTGGATACCTCAAATTTTGATGATTGGGTTTTGGGGGAGATTTCAACCTCATTAGACACCCTAAAAATAGAAATAAACCTGGGGGAGACATAACTAAAATGAACATGCTCAATGAACTCATCTCAGATTTAGACCATGTAGCGATTCCTTTCAGTGGCAGGAACCTCACCTAGAGCAATATGCAATCTGATCCCCTTCTGGTTAAATTGGATTGGGTTCTAACCTCTTCCAGCTGTACTTTGTCCTACCCTACAACTTTTGTGCAACCCTTGTCCAAACCTTTATCTGACCATATTCCATATGTTCTTCACATTGGCAGTAGCATCCCTAAGTCCAAGATTTTCATATTTGAAAACTACTAGGCAGAGCATCCTGGTTTTCTTGATACTGTAAGCCTCCATTGGAACACATCACCATTTCATGCCAATGCAGCTAAGAATCTATCTGATAAATTTAAGAGCTGGTCTAAAAGCTTGGAGTAAAAAACTATTCAACTTAAGCGAACTCATTTACAACTGTAATTGGGTGTTGCTTTTGCTTGATGGACTTAAAGATCAGAGGCCCCTTTCTAGGCTAGAAATTGCCTTCAGAGCTTTGGTCAAGAACCATTTAGCAATGCTCCAATAATCCAAAAGAGCCTAGTGGAAATAGAGAAACACAGTTAGATGGGTCAAATTGGGAGATAAAAATACCCATTTCTTCCACCCCATGGTTACTACCTGTCACGAAAGGAACTTTATAGTTTCCTTCACAAACACTGATGGCTCCATTACCACTGACCATGATCAAAAGGCAACTCTCCTATGGTCAGCCTTCAAAAATACGCTTGGTATTTCAGAATTAACTGGCATGGCATACAACCTCAACACCCTTCTGATAGCACATGATCTAGATGGTTTGGACATTGACTTCAGCCATAATGAAATTGAATTAGTGATTGAAAGATTACCAAATAGCCATGCACTAGGACTTGATGGCTTCAATGGCCTTTTCATCAAGAAATGTTGGAATTTAGTAAAACAAGATTTCTTCAGACTTTTTAGGGATTTTAGTTCAGACAGCATTGACCTGAAAAGCATCGACTCCTCGATCATAGCCTTAATTCCAAAGAAAGAAAATCATGAAAATGTTGATGATTACAGACCTATCTCACTTTTGAACTATTCACTCAAGTGCATAACCAAGATTCCTTCCTGAAGACTCCAAAGAGTGATACTGTAGCTTGTACATGCCAACCAGTATGGCTTCATTAAGGGAAGAACCATACAAGACTGCCTAGCCTGGTCCTTTTAATTCTTGCATCTGTGCCATTAGTCAAAGAAAGAAATTATTATTCTAAAGCTTGACTTTGAAAAGTCTTTTGACAAATTGGAACATGCAGTCATTCTTGAGGTCCTTAAACACAAAGGATTTTCAGATAAGTGGGTTAGTAGGATTCAAAACTTGCTTGGCAGTGGCACATCTTCAGTCATTCTTAATGGAATTCCTGGTAAACCATTCAGTTGCAAAAGGGTGTTGGGCAAGGGGATCCCCTTTCTCCCCTTCTTTTTGTGCTTGCTGCAGACTTGCTACAGACAGTGATCAACAAAGCCTGGCAAATGAATGTTCTTAAGCATCCTATTAGTGATTACTTCCAAGGTTACTACCCTATTGTTCAGTATGCTGATTATACACTACTTATCCTTCATGGGGATGCTAGAATTCTTTTTAACCTCAAAGGACTCCTCAGATCCTTTTTCAGACTCCATAGGTCTTCATGTCAATTTCAAAAAGTCTTTTCTGGTACCCATCAACATGAGTGATAGCAGAGCCACACATCTTGCAAACACATTTGGATGTCAGGTGGCAAGTATGCCTTTCACCTATTTGGGTCTACCACTTGGTACCACAAAGCCCTCTCTCATTGAATTCACCCCCTTACAAAAATTGAGAGAAGACTGTTAAGTGTCAGCAAATTTTTATTTTACAATGGAAGACTCATTTTAGTCAATTCAGTTTTGTAGCCCTCCCAACTTTCTACATGTGCAGCTTGAAAATCCCCTCACAGATTATAAAATAGATTGATGTTTATAGGAAACATAGCTTGTGGAGTAAAGGTGATATGCACAAAAAAGGATAATGTCTAGCTGCATGGGAGGTTGCTTGTAAACCCAAAGATTAAGGTGGCTTAGGAATAGTTGACATCCAAAGCCAAAATGATGCTCTACTAATGAAATTTTTGGATAAATTTGTCAACCATGCAAATGTACCATGGGTCAGTCTTACTTCGGACAAACTCAACTCCAACAATCAAACTCCTCCACATGCTACAAGCCCAGTTGGATCCTTCTGGTGGAAGGATGTCTTGAAATTCTTCAGCAAGGATCAGGAACTAACTGTTTGTTATCCTAACAGAGGCAACACAGTCATGTTTTGGTCAAATCAATGGGATGGGCAAGCTCTAAAAAGACAAATTCCCACACCTCTACTCTTTTGCTAGAAAGCCTAAGTGCTCCATCACCTTCTTCCCGGATAATGAAGAAGACAGATTGTTCAGGTTACCACTTTCCCAACAAGCTGCAGTTCAACTAGAAGAAATCCATGCCTCTATTGATTCTAGACAGTGGGATGAAAGTGTCAATGACATCTGGAGTTACACCTGGGATTCTCCAAAGTATAGCAGCAAGAAGGCTTATAGTAAGCTAATTGGTATCACTCCGGCCGCCCCACTGTTCAAGTGGCTTTGGGCCTCAAGTAACTTGGGAACACAAAAATTCTTCTTCTAGCTCCTCCTCAGAGATAGATTGAACACCAGAAATTTGCTGTGCAATTTGGGTTATGAAGAAACTAGTTTTCATCTGTTCTTCGAATGTCCTTTCAGCAGAGACTGTTGGGCCACCATTCCAATAGTCTGGAACCTGAATGTCAGTCCTCTGGATATGATTTTGCAAGCAAGAGAAGATTTTGACAACAACATTTTCAGAGAAATTATCATTACTGCCTGCTGGGTGATCTGGACGACAAGAAATGGAGTTATTTTTGACAATGGACAAATTAATATCAAACACTGGAAGAGACAATTCAAGACTGAACTTGGCTTGGTTTGCACCAAAGCCAAACCCAGTAAGCAATTTGCACTTAATTTTTGGAGAGACAATTTTTTGTAACTTCTTGCCTTTTGCTTTTTGGGCCTGGATGCCTTGTATTTTACCTTGAACATATTATACTTTCATTTAATGGAAAAGCAAAAAAAATAGGTAGGGGACTCCCCTGCTGATTCTGTTAAAAAAAGGGTTATTTGAGTGGATACAGTCAGCGATCCATGAGGTCCGCAAGGCAGCGAAAGCAAGATCTGCAACTGGAGAGTGAGCTGATGGAGAGGATCCGTTGGCTAAAAAATTAATTACTAAAATGACATTTCTCCATCTTTCGGCCTCCTTCTTCTTAATGCAAAGACACGTGAAGTCGTGTTTGAGAAAAAACAAATAATCGTTGAAGTGTCCTATAGCCAAGTGCACAAGGATATGGTTTGTGATAGCTACGGTCAGCTGTCTTTTTTCAATCCATTGGCTGCTATTAGCTTCTTTTAGCATATTTGCTTAGCAAATGTGGTAACAACTAGCATAGTGGTTAGGAAACAATTGGCCAAGTTTCATGGACATTAAATAAGACACCAACTTAGCAATTATGTTGACACAACACAATATTAATATGCAGATAAATTATCAAAGATTCATGGGAGTACAATGAGGTTTTGGAAGTGAAACTAGTCAACATATAGAAGTCTTGGAAAACTGGGACACGAAACCCCACTGAGACTGCCCTGGATCTAGTTGTTTGGATCAGTTAAGAACACTCTCAACAATAGAGTTAACTTGCTAGCTCGTGTGGACTTAAAACAAACATAAAAATAGACTAACCTATCATGCTAGTATAAAAAAATGTACAAGCATAGAAACATGAAGTGCATGAGCATAGCTGTTCATGAAGAGCTAGTTTATCATTCTCTCCTTCTTATTGAATAAAAACATTCTATGAGCTAGCTCCTAAGAGACTGTTGGAGCTGCGCTAAGGCTAATTTTTAGCTACTAACAGTTGGCCCCTTTTATCTAACAAAACAATAAAGGTGACAGCTAATGGATCTCATAGCCAAAGCCTTCTAGTCAACAAAATTAATTATTGTTCTCATCTTCTATTCAGTAACAATCTTACACACAAGAGAATGCATTTATTCCAAAAATCCTGAGATGTGTAAGCATCTGTCTCTAAAAATTCCCAGCAAACTATATCATCATGAGACTTTACATGGTAAATCTTTAGAAACAATCCCACCTATATCCTTAATTACCCCATGGGCACTCTCATGAGCAGCTACTACACTTTCTACCTCCAATCTTCCATTAATAAAAAGTTTGAGAATTGGTAACAAATAAGGATGTTTCCATAGTATTGGTACATGAGAGGTAGTATATTAGTAATAGCAAACAAATTATACCTATGCGATGCATGCACAAGGTTGCTTACTCTTTTTATGTTCTTTTCTATTCTTTTATTTCTTATTACAGTTTTTTCTTGTGAGATCCAGTTACAGACGCTGACGCTCACATACACGAGCACACACTCTGCCCTATGAACGCACGCACACACACCGTACCTCTATGAGAACCTCACTGAGTTGGACCGGCAAATCTCGAGATTGACCCCTATGAACGCACGCACGCACACTCTACCTCCATGAGCACCTTTGAAGAACTGAGTTGGACCAGCAAATCTCAAGATTAACGAGGTCACCACAGGCGCCTTGTTGTCAACGGGCACGTCGCCTACCACTGAAAGAATAGTGCCATTAAATCCTAGAATAAATCCAGAAAAATGCGAGCACCCGTGTCAAGTCGGGGACTTGAACCCGGGTGGGCAGGTTCTATCACAAGGAACCCAACCAGCTGTACATGTTCCATTAATTGTCTCTTTTGTTTGATGTATCAACTTAATTATTCTCAAAATATACCCATTATGGAGCAAAATCAGATGATTTGTATTTTGTTAATCAAGATGTCAGGATGGTACCCAAGCTACTTCCTCATGAAAGATGAAAATAGTCCTCTATCCTAAAAAATTCATAGTGATATCGAGGTCCTAGATTAGCTTTCATTGTTTTCACATCATCAAATAGTTAAAAAGAAACCACCAATGCTTTGATACTTTAAAGAATTGTATGAAAAATATGTATCGATAGGGATAATATATCCTTGCTCTAATTATATATGGGTTGATGGCAAATTTTTTTATTGATGTATAAGGATATGTTGAATGGCTCTGTATGTCGGTAATGTTGGTACCGTGGCAAAAATATATGTTTTAATTTATTCACATATATAAATACATATATCATGATATATGGAGGATCTTTTTGTCAAAGGAACCAGCATGCACTCTATCCTAAATGAGGAGACGTATCATGAGTTTATCTCCTAAATTTTAGTGGAAGCATATATATCCTGGGCCATGCATCTTTGGATGTGGTGGTGAAGAATCAACCTATTTTATTCAAAAAATAAAAAAGAGGTTTTAGGTGAGAAGACGATGGACCATTCCATTATTCAAACCAAACACACTCATCTAGTCATGTGTTGGTGGGCTCCCACTCCAAAACTTGATGTGGAATTACTAGTTCTCCCTCAAACCCTCACTTGCCCTTCCATCGTCCTGAAAAATAATTAGGTCCAGAGCTTTTGTGAGGAAAAATTTGGTAACTCACCTACCTGTAAAATATAATTAACAATGCATGCATGTTTCTATTTTGGTTTGATGTGTTTTGAAGCTTGTTGTCGCCGGACGACCGGACACAGGTCGTCCCTGTCCTTTTGACGACGAATCCATGGCGTGCAGCACATGTGTCGTACGTGCGTGAATCTTGTGCCAGTATGACTGTATTAGGCTATTCGCACGGTGTGGACAGAGAGGAAGACGGCAAAGGGGCTGGGTCCCAGTTGACAGCAGCGCTGCAGGCCGAGATGCTGCCGCGCGCGAGACTATAAACCTCTCGCAAAAGCAAAAAAAAAAAGGTAAGAAGCTCGGCAGGGGCGAGTGCGGTGGCAGCGGTCGAGCGGTGGGCCCGATGGGCGATAGCAAGAGGAGAGAGGAACGCTGAACTTGGTGTTTTACTGTGGCGAACTGAGTGGTAGCGTGTGGTATCCAGTCTCGCGGTGCGGTCAGTCTTATGAGCAGTTAGCTAGCTCTCTTCATTTGGATGTGGATGCGTGCCAAACTTACATAGTATATACTATCGCTGAACTAAAATTTGATATTAAGTACTAAAATATGATTTTTATGCATTCGAATTCAATTTATCTCTAGCTAGCTAGCTGGTTACAATTTTTCAAACAACAATGCTCGATAACGACATATATAGTGTAGTAAAGAACATACAGCTGCTATGCAGCAGGTAAGGGGTCCCATTCGCTTATGCATGCATGCAGCCGTGCGACACATGTGGTACGACCAGGCCCTGGGTGGGTACGACTATTCTTGCACTGTATTTACACTTGCATGCATGCATATGGCCATGCATGTACACAGAGAGTGCGTGCGACGTTGACGTGTCGGGGCGCCGGGACCATGCATGCGAGGTGGCTTGTCGGAGCGGCACACTAGATTTCCATCATGCTCCATGACGATGCTGACAAGTACTAGCTACCATAGCAAACACCGCTGTGGGTCCGTGGGAGTTCGTCCTTTATTTGGCTACCTGTTCCTTGCGTGGTCCGCCGTATATGCTACCCGCTGGTACGGTGTCTCTCTCGAACCATCGTATAAAGTATGCATATGCAGCACGTGCGGCGTACTATGTACGTCCGTGAAGCGAGTGCGCTTATTATACTAGGAGTACTATATATGTATATGTACACTAGCTATATACACATGTACATAGCTTTCGACGATGATGAAAGCTAGGATCGGACCTGGTATATCGCCTTAGCTTAGTCATCAGGGCTAGCGACGGAAATGCACATAACCAGCAAGTCCCCATTAAGATTATTAAGCACGTTGGCAAATGCAACTGAGCACGTGTGGCGCGGCGCCTCTTGGAAGATGATGGGTGATGTCCGTACCTACGCGGACCATCATGAATAGCCCGTTTTAATGGGAGTTTTGTTTGAATTCCATCTGTATTTAAAGCATTTTCGATGATTCAACATCGTTTCTGAGAAGAGAGAAGAATTGTGTTTTATGGTAATGAATGGAACTCTGTGGTCTCGGTTTTCAACTCTAGATGAGTTGTGGAATTAAACGAATATGAAACAATACTATAATAATATTAAACATTGAGCATAGTTGTTTCAACCAATGCAAGTTTTGTCGCATTTTACTTAAGGCCGGTCTCGGTAGGAGTTCCATTTGTATTTAATTAGGAAAAATGATGACGTAGCACATAAATTATGAGAGAGAGAGTAGACGAGTTCCATGGAGATGAAACTCTACACACACTGCTACCAACGCACTAGAAACTGAATAAAACTCCACCCAGAGAGTTTTGTTTTCATTCCTACACGTTGGAAACTGAGTGAAACTACATTGCGAGCATTTCATTTTAGACCGGTGTGACTAAGGATTTCAGGTCCCATTTTCTGAGATTCACATGTGTTGTCGAAAACATTGTAAACTAGTTTCATCCCCATTAAACTCGCTTCGTCCCTTGAAACACTACCGGAAACCGGCTCCTTGCCGAGTGCCAGATGGTTTGCCGAGTGTAATTTTTGGGCACTCGGCAAAGAAGCTCTTTGTCGAGTGCAAAAAAAAAAACACTCGGCAAAAAAAATTGCCGAGTGTTTTTTTTTGCACTCGGCAAATAAGGTCTTTGCCGAGTATTTTTTTTGCACTCGACAAACTTGCTTATTTGCCAAGTGTTTTTCTTTGCACTCGGCAAAGGTCTTTGCCGAGTGTTTTTTTTGCACTCGGCAAAGAAGGTTTTTGCTGAGTGTTTTTGGTTTTACACTCGGCAAACAAGATCAACAAAGCACATTTTCAAGCAGTAAATTAATTCAAATGAAAAAGTTTTCAACTACAAAGTTGTATAACTTCTCAAGATCTACAACTTTTATTTTGGTCATTTCTTCATTCGACAAAGCGATAGCAACGTTGTTCACTAAATTTACGTCTCTCATATAGCTTCATGAAAAGTAGAAGAGATATCTCTAAGTTTTGTAAAAAATATTACTACCATTATGTCGGATGAATAAATGATCAAAATAAAAGTTATAGCTCTTAAGAAGTTATACAACTTTGTAGTTGAACAATTTTTAGTTTGAATTAATTTTGCCAACGAAAAGTACGTCTAAATTTCTCAAATTTGAAATTTGAATTTTTCAAACGACCACGGATGGAGGAACGGCCAAAATGAAAGTTGTAGATCTCGAAAAGTTATGAAACTTTGTAGTTGATAACTTTTAAATTTGAAATCATCTTGTCAACGAAAACTATATTTGAATTTCTCAAATTTGAAATTGAAATTTCGTAAACGACCACGAATGGAGAATCTATCAAAATGAAAGTTGTAGATTTCGAAAAGTTATGAAATTTTGTAGTTGATAACTTTTTGATTTGAATTCGTTTAGAGCCTTAAACAAGTAATTTACACTCGGTTTAGTATAATATGTGGGGAACTAAAATAAAATCTAGACACAAGTGACAGTGTGGTGCAGTGGTAGAGGGGGGTACACGCGAGGGAGAGGTCGTGGGTTTGAATCCCGCCGCTGCGTAGCGCACGAATTTTGCGCGAAAATTGCCATTGGCCGGTGGGGGCCTCCCTCGGTAAAAAAAATTTTTGCTATTTTTTTCGGGGCTTTTTCGGTTCATTCCTTGCGAGTGTTCATTTTTGCCAAGTGTTTTTTAGCACTCGGCAAAGACTTTGCCAAGTGCCCGAGATAAACCACTCGGCAAAGTCCTCTTTGTCGACCAAAATTTTGCCGTGTGAGGTATGCCGACTGTGGCACTCGGCAAAGGCTTTGCCGAGTGCTTTATGGCCTTTGCCGAGTGCCTCGGGCACTAGGCAAAGCTCCCGAGTCCGGTAGTGAAACTTTGATGAAACCACCGTTGAGATTCTGGACGCATCATTTAAATATTTAAATGTAAGAAACTATGAAATAAAACTATGTACTATGGAGTTTTTTCATTTCGCACCTACATTTCACTCTCGGAAACAGTGTAATGATACTAGCACTAGGAATCATATGCCATCTCCTAATCGACTCGGATTTTGTGGAGAAAGGTAACATAAAGGAGAAGGGGAAGAGTGAGTACATAGCATGAAAGAAATGGTAAAAATCAGAGATAAGGTCGTAGAGACAAGCAAGTCAACAATGGACAATTGACGCAATAGAACTTTAGAAGCGTGTGAGAGCCCTAGTTACATTAGTACCGGTGATCATCGTCCCACATCACAAGAAATCATATTCTGTGACATTTTCCTTTCATCCTTGTCAACCCTATTGCAAGGTCACACGACCAGTACGCAGGAACTTAAGCCATGAAAAGCATGTGAGGAATGGGAGAAAGTCCTATCACTGCTGCCGGCGTATGACTGGAAAGAGAGATATTAATATAAAAAACGTGAAGCTGCAAGCCTGCAAACTCAGGCAAAACTTGTCATTTTCAGTATTCATACTGTTCTGACCATCTTAGGGAAATAAATAGCTTGCCAGACCCTCCGGATCCAGAGCACAAGACCCAAGAAACACACACACACTCCAACAGAAGTGAGGAGCAATCCATCCTTAGATTCTCTTCTACTGTAGCTACTTGATCGATTTCGTATCCAGCTTCATCAGCCATATGGGGAGCATTAGCAACGGCACGGCCAACTGCGCCACCGTGCCGCAGCCGCCGCCGTCGACAGGGAAGCTCATCACGATTCTGAGCATCTATGGCGGCGGCATCCGCGGCCTCATCCCGGCGACCATCATTGCATACCTCGAGGCCAAGCTCCAGGAGCTGGACGGCCCAGATGCTCGGATCGCCGACTACTTCGACGTGATCGCCGGGACGAGCACCGGCGCGCTACTCACGTCGATGCTTGCGGCGCCGGACGAGAACAACCGGCCGCTATTCGCCGCCAAGGACCTCACCACCTTCTACCTCGAGAACGGCCCCAAGATCTTCCCACAGAAAAAGTATATATATACGCCGTGATCTGTTCTACCTCGCTCAACTACACTTTCATCTACCCTACCTAATGGTGCTTCACTGCATGCAGGGCCGGGTTGCTGACGCCGGTGAGGAATCTGCTGGGCCTGGTGAGGGGTCCCAAGTACGACGGCTTGTTCCTGCACGACAAGATCAAGAGCCTCACGCACGACGTCAAGGTGGCGGACACGGTGACCAACGTCATCGTGCCGGCGTTCGACGTCAAGTACCTGCAGCCCATCATCTTCTCCACGTACGAGGCCAAGAACGACGCGCTCAAGAACGCGCACCTCTCCGACATCTGCATCAGCACGTCGGCCGCGCCCACCTACTTCCCGGCGCACTTCTTCAAGACGGAGGACGCCGCCGACGGCAGGTCCCGGGAGTACCACCTCGTCGACGGCGGCGTCGCGGCCAATAACCCCACCATGGTCGCCATGTCCATGCTCACCAAAGAGGTGCACCGTCGGAACCTGGACTTCAACGCCGGCAGGCCTACCGAGTACACGAACTACCTCGTCATCTCCGTCGGGACGGATTCGGCTAAGCAGGCGGAGAAGTACACCGCTGAGCAGTGCGCGAAATGGGGCCTCATTCAGTGGCTCTACAACGGTGGCTTCACGCCGATCATCGACATCTTCTCACATGCCAGTTCCGACATGGTTGACATCCATGCATCCGTGCTCTTTCAGGCCCTCCACTGTGAGAAGAACTACCTTCGCATTCAGGTATGATACGTTTGTAGGATATACTAAAGCATATATATTCTGTTCTTGATATAAAATCGACGATGATCGATGCTATCGTTTATGTAGGATGATACTTTGACTGGGAACGCATCGTCAGTGGACATCGCGACAAAGGAGAACATGGAGTCTCTGATCGGGATCGGCCAGGAGCTGCTCAAGAAGCCAGTGGCGAGAGTGAACATCGACACTGGGGTGTACGAGTCCTGTTCCGGTGAGGGCACAAATGCAGAGGCGCTTGCTCACTTCGCCAAACAACTCTCTGACGAGCGCAAGCTACGCAAGAGCAATCTCAACTCCTACTAGCTCTCAAGTATCAATTACAGACTGGCAGTGGAATTCAGCAGAAGGATCTTCAGATTGCAGAGTGGTCATTATATACACAGACTAGCAGTGTGCCTCTGATAGATGCATTGCATGGTTTATTAATCTCAAAAGCAACATACACATATGGACCAATAAACATGTAAGTTCAATCATTTGTTTGTCTATGGTCAAAAGAATAATTTTCTTCTGATGTGCTGTTGTTTAGTCTAATAATCCGCGTGATGCAAGCACCATCATTTCTGGATTGCAATCTTGTGATCGACGATGACAACAATGATATGATACTAGTTGATACATAGTATATACAGATGGATCTTAACGTGTAGCTTCTGAATACATACGTGACGTATGTAGTCAAAACAGTGCCGATCGAATTTCCTGCCAAAAAGAAAAATACTAAAGCTTGGCACATCTATAGTACTGGATCCATATATGTACTAATTTCTTGCAAAAGTTGAGATTGAAAATTATTTTATAACTTTATACAAAAATGACAAATTTTTGGTGTGTGCGCACTACATGACAAAATTGTCCTGTAGTGTACATGTACCTGACATTTGCAATTTCCATATTAAATCTTCAATACCGAGATTGAATTCTAACTTCTAAAAGAATGTACACCTATGAATGAACTATTGATGCGCGAAGTTGCAGGTTTTGTGAAAACATCTATATATATATATATATTATATTTATGAAGGTTTATGGATTCCACGAGAATATGATTTTCTCTTGAAAATGCATGAAAATGAGGCCTATATCATACATCATATGACTATCCTATCAGCACCCAGCTGCTTATGCATTTATGTTCGTTTTGTTTGTTTCCATGACTCCGTGTAAAAAACATTTACACTTTTAGAGCTCCATTATATTTCTTATGGATTTATGGCTGTGGAATGAGTGGACCTTAGATAAAGCCCAGGACACATGATTCTTGCATAAGACGTGTACTGATCCATACCTGCCACTTGATCTCCATGCCAAATAATGAACCTCTGGTAGCCCACTGTACTGGGTGCTGGCCCATTAGTAAGATGCAAGCGGGCCAACCCATTAGGTCCTGGGAGTCTAGCTAGCTAACTGTAGTACAACATTTGATGCATGCGCAAAGGACCACAATCTCTCAATCCTAGTCCCTAGCTAGCTCCTCGATCACCTAATCGGCGTGTTTGTTCGTTATTCATGATTCACAATACAGGCCTGTTTGCCAGAGCTAACGAAGCATCTAGAATAAATAATCTAGACATTTTTTTTATCAAATGGCTCCATAGGAGGCTCACCTCTAGAAAAACAACCCAGCCCAGCCCATTTATCTGCAATGTATATACCACCTGATGCCCCTCATTTTCTATCCCAAAAAACTCCACACATCATCCTCAGTCGCCATCTCTCTCTCTGCGAGGACCCTCCAAACTAATGAATACAAACCGAGGGTCTTTCTTTGGCCTCTCCCGGCTTAACCAAATTAATCTAGGTTGTCCCAAGGTAGATTGTACTCGTCTTTGCAGCCTTCATCCTGGATCTATTACAAGTCGAGAAACATTCGTAATCCATATCATTTCATTACAAACATAGTAGTTCTTAAGTTTGCTTCAAAAAAAACATAGTAGTTCTTAAGTTTACAAGTTCTTAGTTCAACAAAACACACACCACATCAAAGTCTAGCGGAAGGAAATATAGTTTTGATTCACATATTGACCCTGTTGCATCGCTTCGCCTTGCAACAAACGCAAATCTAAAGCATTAGGTGGCTACTATTGTATCAATTTTAAAATTTCGGTGCAATAGGTGGACATTATTGCATTGAAAAGGAATTTGCAGCAATAGTATTGCATTTTGGTGCAATAGGTAGAAATTATTGCATAAGACAAATTTTGTTGCATTAGTATCGAATTTTGATGCAATTTGTGATTGCTACTGCATTGATTTAGGAATGTTTGGATGTGAGCCATGGTCATTATTGCATCAAAAGTTTTACGTTGCAAGATGCTAAAACATACTGTTGGACCACAAGTGCCTCGAGGGCCTTGGAAAAGGACGCAATGGCAGAGACGCATCCTACAGCGCTGCAATAATTTACTTCCTCAAGTCAAACAAGTTTTTAGGTTGATTTTTGCTTCTGACAGCGAAGGGTCACTGCAGTGTCGAAAGTTCAGTCTCCACCTCCATGGTTTGATTTCTACCAACACTAGAGTTGCTCTTATCTACCCCGCGCCCTACCTCATGCCGAATCCATGGGTTACCCAATCACAACGAGACACTATTCTTACCGATTACCGTTTCCAACTTAAGATCATCAGTACGAGGAACAGTCTGATCCAAATTAAATGCTGCAGTTTAGTAACAGAGTGCGCCAACATCACTATTGTCAGGAAGAGCAGCGGTTCTCACGAGGTGTGCCTTCATCTACAGAGGAGTCGCAATGAGCATAAGAAAGAAAAATGCAGATGCATATTTTGCAGTTTGAACAATGGTAGCAGCAACGGTGCATTCTGCTAAAATCTTTGTAGTAGTGGGATTGTTTATATCAGACAACATGGCCGGTGGCAGGGGACAATCGGCAGGGTGGATGGAAACAAAGACCTGTATTTGGGCACTTCCAGTAAGTGTTCTTCATCACTGAATACTGACTCTCAAAATCCTTATCCGCCCACTACACCGACGGCTCACTGTACATGAGCTAATTTTTTAGTCAATTTATGAAAACCAAAACTCAGATGGCTGGCAAGATTTTAATCAATTATATAATAATATATTGATTTTTGCTTTCATCGCTGGCATGGTATTCTACAAAATAGAGATATTTCAAATCAAAGATGATAATGCAACGCGGGATAAGAAACCTCGTAGATGCGGAAGGTCTGTGCATGACTTGAGTGAATCGGCAGCCTCGTTCTTCTCGATGGGCATCGCCCCTGCCTCGTGCGTGCCTGGGTGTGGGGTCCAGTGAGACAGAGGTACCACAGAAGACGGCCAAGCGGACTGCCGCCGGCGGCGGCGGTCCCACTATTAGAGGGGCACCAGCACGTAACTACACCAGCAGCCGGATCCGGGCTATGCTTGGACATGGGTAGGGCCAGGCCTAATCCGGACCCATGACGAGATTAATTATAGCAATTTTTTTTAGAATTACACAACAACATAGACGCCATAACACGTATGCACATTTACTCCTATGAATACACGTACACAAACTCTACCCCTATGAGCACCTGCGAAGAACTGAGCCGGCGGATGTCGAGATTCATGAAGGAACCATAGGTGCCTTGCTGTCCGTCACCTACCACTAAAAACATGGCGTCGTTAAATCCTGGAATAAATCCAGGAAAATGCAATCACCCGTGCTAAGTTGTGGACTTAAACCAGGGTGGATAGATTCCACCACAAAGAACCTAACCAACTAATCTATGATGATCAGTTCACGATTAATTATAGTAATTAACTATCTAAATAGACTGCTTTAAGATTCGTGTAAATTTTTAAGAGGACCACTAGTGCAAAACTAAAAAAAAAAGAACTATTGTTGTCTGCTCTAGCCTTGAGAGGCTTGGAGAATATTGTTAGTCGCCGGTACGATGGCAACGGTGAAGGTGTAGGAGAGTCATGGTTAGGAGGAGAGTGAGGTTTTACCCCTTGGCTCTCTATTTTGATTATAGAGGGATAGAGATAGGCTAATTCCTTCTTGATTCCCAATTGTTAGTGCCCAAGAGGTATACATAGACATGTGTCCAGCTTTCAATTACTCCCCTAAATCTCTCTATCTTATTTCCTTAATTCTCTCAAATTGATCACCTTCTTAGCTAAGTTCTAACCTTGCTTATGTGGCTTGATTAGTCACTGGTAGCTGCCTGTTTGCCGTGCCTTTGGAAGGACTTGCCCCACATGACATCTCTCCTCCCGTGGATGGCAGCTCATCTATGAGCTAGAATGATGGATAGCATAGGATGTAGGAGTCGACATCCTCCATGGTTGCAGCGGAAGGGGCCTAGCTGAGTTACCGAATGAGGACTTGGTAGACGTCACGCGCCAACTAGGCCTTGGTGGCTTGTTTTAATACCGGAAGGGCTGCACCGTGGTGCATGGGCAGCAGCAGCTGCGGGGGCAACCTCTAGGGGTTGTCCATGGAACTTCTTGAGGAGGCCCACATGGAAGACACTGTGGATGCGAGCGGCTGGCGATAACTCTAGGAAGATGGTCACCATGTTGATTAGCTTGATGACATGGTAGGGCCCGAGCGGGGTCGCAACTTGTAGGCCATGGCTATAGGCAAAGACAGGGGCATGTAGTGGTGCACTTGGAGCCAGACCCAGTTCCCCACGCTAAATGAGACGGCCCTATCGTGCTTGTCATAGTGTGCTTCTTGTAGGTGGCCTACGCTGGCTCCAGCCTATAGCGGACGTCGCCCAAGAGCTCCTTTTTCTCCTCCATCGTCTTGTCCACTACAACCACTTGAGTCTCGCTGGCCCCATAAGAATAAATTGAAGGGGGTTTGCAGCCATAGGCAATGTAGAAGGGGGTGTCGCGAAGGGACGTCTGGAACGCCATGTTGTAGAAAAACTTTGTGCATGGAAGCCATCGGATCCATTACCACGATTGATCACCTGTGATGCAGTAGAGGTACATGGTGATCACCTTGTTGGTGCCTTGGCTGGACCATCTGCCTAGGGGTGGAAGACGATCATCATGTGGAGCTTGGCAATGGAGAGGGTCAGTAGCTCAAGCTATAATGTCGACATGAACACCAAATTATGCTCAGAGACCTGGGGTGCTAGGATGCGATGCGGGCAAACAATCTTGGCGAAGAATACCTTGGCAACAGCCTCAACTGTTTAGGGATAGGATGATGTGGCAGTTTCGAAAGCCGATCGACGACGGTGAGGATGATCAATTTTGAGCCATCCTTGGGGAGCATTTCGATGAAGTTCGGAGTGACATCAGCCCACACCATTTTTGGAATAGGCAGGGGCAGCAGGAGACCCACAGGTTGAAGGTGTTCTGTCTTGTAATGCTAGCATGTTGAGTAGCTATGGACGAAATTCTACACTAGAGAGTGGAGATTAGGTGCGTGGAAGTCACGGCACAGGCGATGAAGAGTGCGATGGATGCCCTCATGTTTGTCGGTGTGCATGTTGTTGACTAGGTTCTATAGGATCCCTAAGGACGACGGTACATATAGCATGGAGTCGAACATGACCATGTCATCCACCAGGGCCCAATGGCTGTTACGGTTCCCCGTCGTGACATCATCATGAAGGGACACTAGACCTGGGTCAGTGGCATTGGCTTGGCACATGCGGTCAATGAACTACAAACATTGGGTAGCCAAGGTAAAGTCTTGTGTTGCGTTAGTGTCACGACAGGATAAGGCATCTGTGATGACATTGGTGCAGCCAGGCTTATAGTCCACCATGAAGTCAAAGCTGAGCAGCTTCCCGACCCTGTGCTGTAGAATGGTGGCATGCCGTTGATCAACTAGGAACACAAGGTTGTATTGGTCTATGCAGATCACAAAGCACTACCCCTAGAGGTATGGGCGCTAATGACGCATGGCCTAGACCAGACCAATGAGCGTGCTCCCACTCACATGCCACAAAGGATTGGCGTCGAGGCGCTACTTGCCTACTAAAGTAGGCGATCAACCATTTGTCCTAGAGCAGAATTGCGCTGAAGACGACTTTGAAGCATCTCACTACATGATGAATGCCTGATCAAAATCAAGGAGGGTGAGCATCGCTGCGGTGGTAATGTCGGTGAATGTGGTCATAGTCTCATCGTACCAGCTGAAGCCGTCCTTGTGCAAGAGGGCCATCAGCAACGCAGTGACAGAGCAATAGTCTTGGACGAACTTGCAATAGTATGCCACCAGCCTGTGGAAGTTGTGAAGTGCGCGCACTGACTTATGCATAGGCCAGTCGAGCACCTCGGGTATCTTGTCCACATCCATGGCCACGCTATCCGCCGAGAAACAAGGACGCTTTAGACATGGAGTAGGTGATTGGCCCATGTTTTGTAGAAGATCAAAATATCATCGAAGAACACCACAACAAAGCGACAAAGAAATAGGCACAGTACCTCATTCATCATCCTAGAACATGGCTGGTGCATTGGATAGTCTGAAAGGCGTCTCCAGAAACTTGTACAAGCTGTCGTGGGTACAGAACATCGTCTTACGGATGTCATCGGGGTGCATACGCACTTGATGATACTCTAGGTTTGTGAAGAAGCGAGTGTCATGTATCTTGCATTGTCTAGGAGCTCATCAATGACTAGAATAGGGAATGCATCCTTGATCATGACGGGGTTGAGCACATTTTAGACGATGCAAAAGCGCCAGTAACTGCCGACTTTCTTGATGAGGAGAATGAGTGAAGAGAATGGCGAGGAGCTAGGCTGGATGATCCCCTCCTCTAGCATGGTGCGGCATTGATGTTCTAGCTCATCCATGTGGATCAATGGGTACTGGTATGGGCGGACAACCATTGGCACTGCACCAAGCAGCCAGTTGATGTAGTGGTCGTGGCTGCAAGGTGATGACAGGTCCTGCGGCTCCTGCGACTAATGCTTGCCCAAAAGGTTTCTAATTTTTGTGGTAAAATCTAAGTTGAAGCATTCTAATAATAGTAAAGAACGCATATTGGCTTGCAAAAAGGTGGCATTATGCCGTATTCCACTCACTTCAAATAGTTATCACTCCAATTTCATCTCCGCCGTGTTTTACAAATGCCGAAAAAAGTAACTTTGCCTATACCAACATTTCATCTCGAAGGGCTCGGCATCACTAACTTTGCCTTCACCAACATTTTGTCTCAAGAGGCTCACCCTCAACTTCAGTGTCATCGACTTTGCCTACTCCAACATTTTAGTTCGAGGGGCTGGGCATCAATTTTGGTATCACCAACTTTGCCTTTGCTAACTTTTAAGCTCAAAGGGCTCACCGTCAACTTTGGTGTCATTGAATTCACATATGCCAACATTTTGGCTCGAGGGGCTCATTGTCACCAACTTTTCCTTCATGAACATATTGGCTCAGGCTCTCACCATCAACTTTGGTGTCATCGACTTTGCCTATGCCAACATTTTAGATCAAGGGATTCGCCATCGATTTTGGTGTCTTTGATTCTGCCTTCACCTGCATTTTCGCTCGAGGTGCTTTGGCATCACTGAATTCACCTTTGCCACCAATTTTGATTGGGGACAGGGTAGTCGCCTACATCCAGGCCGTAGCTAAGATTTTGAGGCCTTGGAGAAAAACATAATGTGAGGCCCTATGTTTAGGAAATGCATACTGTGAAAATTTATTTGTGGTTGAACCTTGATGCAATGTTTGGAATTTAGTGCAACCAAAGCCCTACATTCAAGACTAGTCAAAGAGACAGGATCAAGAACAAGTGGCACCCTAGTTAGGATTCATATAATTTAGTTGTATTTGACATTGATTGTATACATGTCTACGACCTTTATTAGGATATGAGAAAATAGATGGGAGGGAGCATGCACTGGGCTATTAATTGTGGCAATGTAACCAGCTAGCGCTTAGCAGTAATTGAGGTTAGGCTAATTAGAATCAGTGCTTAATTACTAATTATGAATCCCATAATTTTTGGAGGCCTTGTGTCGTGGCTCTAGTTGTGCCATGCAGTATACAACTCTTCTACATTGTCGGGAACAATATCCATGTCTACGCCATCTACATCAATTATGCGAAGAACCTCTCACAAGCCCCAGCCAAGCAATCTGCAAATTGATACAAGCAATGCCTCACACTCATGTGCTATGACTTGAAGGTGTTGCAGTGATCATCTATGAGTACGTACTTCGCCTACTATAACTACATCGACTATATCAGTGAAGACTCATCCATGAAGTGAAGTTGTCATGGGCCCAAGGACATGAAAAGGTTCAAGCCGCCAAAAGCGAATGATGAAGTCTCTAGCAAATGTCTCTACCAAAGACCAATTGATGACAAAAAGCATCCCTAGTTGATTTTTCTATACAAAAAAGTATTGTGCATACCCTTTTCTCCACACATTTTTTCTCAAAGGGTTTGTTGGATGAAATTTTTAGTGAGGCGCCAACGTGTAGGTTGCAAAGGGTCTGAGATGTAATTGGACCTCATTTTATTAGAATTAGCTATTGGGTCTTCTTGTTCTATCCAAAACTGAATAGTTGATAGGCTACTATTGGAGTATGAATCATATATTAGAGATGCAATTGTGAAAAATTGCCTAATTACTAAGTCCATGGGCATAATTGTGAGTGTTTAGGGCCTATTTTAAAATCATATGGACTTATTTGTAATTAAAACACCTTTGAGGAAATAAGTAAAAATACCACCTCGCTCCTCACTATAAAAGGAGGTCAAGAGAATGATGAAAGTACTCTTGGCCATTCATTCATTTGCTCTCTGCTCACTCTCCTATCCTCTCTCTCTCTTCTCCCTCCTCTTTTTTTTGTCTTAGAAAAATAAGGATCAACTTGATTAGAATGGAGATATAACTATGTATCCAACTACATTTGTATGATAGTCGAGCTCTAATTTGATACAATCCATCATCACTATGGAAGCACCACCTCTCTCTCTTTTCTCCCTCCTCTCTTTTTTATGGTCTTAGAAAAAATACATAATGTTTTTTATAGATTATCTAATATTAAAAAGTGCATGTTGTTTGAGTTAAAGCAATTTTTTATAGATTTTCTAATATTAAAATAGATTTTAGTATTTTATATGCACATTTATGTAATAAAAAATTTAGATAATTTACTGTTTTTAAAAGTGTTTCTGTAATGGGGCTACTAGCACCCGGACGTCCGGCTCCAGGGGCGCGTCCGGACGCACCACCCTCATCAGCCACCGCCCCCGCACGAAAAAAGCAAAAAGGAAACCGCCCGCCCTGCCGCTGAAGGAAGATGCCCCGCCCCCAAGCCCACGGGATCCGCCCCTCTCTCCCGACCTCGCCAGCCCCCAGGCCCAGCTCCGCCACCTCCCTTTGCCGCTGCAATAGTATGATGCAGCAACTGAAACAAACAACGCGAGAGCTACTGCAACAACAACTAAAACCTACTACAACATCAGCTACTGCAACTTGCAAATTGAAGCTGCAACAACACTGAAACACTGCTGCAACAACATGAAACCAGCTACTGGAACATGCAAAAACTAAAGCTGCAACAGACAATGAACACCTGCTGCACCAAGCATGAAAAACTACTTCAACAACAACCGAACGCCTGCTGCAACAACACACAACAACTACTGCAACAGGCGGTTGAAGCAAAAAAAAACTGAAATGAAATCTCAAAAAAAACTGCAACAAATGACTAAAACCTACTACAACAACAAGAAGCACCAATTGCAACAACGATGAGATCTGAACCCAAGAAAGCTCGCCGGAACCCTAGCCTACTGCAACATCACCTGAACACGTACTGCAACATCTACAGAGCACTATTGCAACAAGGACGAGCTTTGACTCACCGGAACCCTAGCCACCACCAAACTGTTTAGATCCAGGGGGACGAGGAGAGAGGTAGGAGGAGGAGGAAGACGGCCAGATCCAGAGAAGGAGGAGGGAGGAGAGCTTAGATCCAGAGAAGAACGAGGAGGAGGAGGAAGGAACAGCTCAGATCCACGAAGGATCCACCTACCTCGCCAGAACCCACTGCCGTCGAGCATCTCTCCCGATGGCTGGAGGTCGCCAGAGCAGGGGAGGGGGCAGGGGGAGGAGGGGGAGCGCGCGGCTCACAGGCTCCGCCGCCGCCCTCTTTCTCGGTGGCATGGCTGTCGTGGGAGCATGGAGGGAGGGAGGGGAGGGAGGAAGGGAGAGGGAGGGAGGCGCGGCTCCTTGTTCAGTGCAGGCGGAGCGGCGGGGAGAGCGAGCGCCCAGCGGCGGAGAGAGTGAGGCGCAGCGCGGCAGCGAGTGGATGAAGAAGAAGAAAAGGCGAGCAGGTGCATGGGAGTGGGTGCGGTCGGGTCACGATGCGTCCGTCGTCTGGATGCCCGTGTTATATCATTTTTTGTTTTTTGATAGAGTTATTGCCTCCCTGAATGTCACAAAAATCTGATTTATTTTCCTCGTGGTTAACGTAGCATCACTTCACTTAAAACCGCTTTAGAAGGTAAACTAAATGAGTCTAAAAATCCTTTTTGATTGAAGGAGGTAAATGCATAAGTAATACTCATCAAAGAAATAAACATAAACCTAATGTATAGGCACAAGGTCGTGTCCTGACAATTTGTATTTTTAAAGAGAAATTAAAAGAGAAGATGAGGCCACCATTCTTGGGAGCATAAAAACAACCGCTGTAGTTTAAGGTGCTAAACGTCTAAATCACAAATCCCCCGACCGGCAGCTACCTCCATCAGCAACCGCCTCCTCCATCTCCATCATGGCGGTGGAGGGGCAAATCCCTCAACACTGCTGGCGGAAGGCTTAAAAGCCCGCTTGTCCTCATCTCCACAAGGCCACCGGCACCGTGTGCCTCTTCCGGCTCGATGCGGCTATAGGCACCATGTTACTGCTATGCCTGGACGCGGCAGCCATAGGCGCCGTATGACTCTTCGTCGATGGAATTACGTACCGCCGGCTTCCTCCTCCTCCCTCACATGTGCCACTTCGACTACGTGCACGGCGTTCCTTGCGGAGGCATCAAGACCAACGGCTCCCTCCCCGATGGATTTGACTCAGCTGTTGTTGTACAGTTCTGTATTGAAGCGGTGGAGGTCCCTCTCCGCTTCGTTGTGGCCTCAGGCGTCATCCTACTACTCTGCCTTGATGTGGCTATAGGCACCGTGCTCCCGCTCCGCCTGACACGGCCACCGACGCCGTTCCCTCGCTCTGCCCTAACACAGCCACCGGTGCCATACCCCCGCTCTGCCCCGACGTGGCCGCCGGCGCCGTGGCCCCATTTTGCCTCGCCGCAGCAGCCGATGCCGATCCTCCACTCTGTGCCCACGCGGCCAACGATGCCTCGCACCCATTCCATCTCGCCATGGCCACCGACGCCCCACCCCTGCTCCACCTCGTCATGGCTGCCGACTCCATGCACCCGCTCCGCCTCGTCGAGGCCGCCGATGCCGAGTACCTACTCCGCCTCGCCGTGGCCGCCGACGCCGCGCACCTACTTCGCCTCACCGCGGTCGTCGATGCCGCCCAGCCACTCTGCCTCACTGCGGCCGCTAACGCTACCCAGTCGCTCTGCCTCGCCGTGGCTGCCAACGTCGTGCCGCCACTCCAGCCCTTCAGCGGCACACTCCTTGACGACTTGGATGGCTTTCCTTGCCGAGGCCCTAACGTTGATATGCTCTTCATCTACTCGGGAGGTGTGGCGCCCTGTTGCGGCTCTGTCTTCGACCTCTTCGAGGGAGCGGCACCAATTCTGCTTTGACTTGGACGGAGCCGCCGCCGCGATGTCCTGCAGAAGCACCGACTTGGCCGCAGCCACGATGTCCCATAGAACGACCGACTTCGACTTGAAGGTTCTCATCGCATTGCTTGTTGACGCTGTCCTTAACCCGCCCAGCTCGTGTACGCCGTGTCCGAATCCCTCAGGAACGCAGGAAACTAGAGGAGCTACTAAAAGATTGAATGTTAGTTCCAATTGATTGATTTGATTGATTAATAGTCAATTGATTTGATTGATTAATTTCATGGTCAGTCCCAATTGCTTGATTAATTTCATGATGTTAGGCTCAATTGATTGATTTGATTGATTGGTAGTCCCAATTGATTGATTAATTTCACATTTGTTTAGACTATAAATTCAAGGAGAGTTGGTGATTTGATTGATTGATAGTCCCAATTGATTAATTAATGTCATGTTTGTTCGGACTAGAAATTGAAGGAGAGTTAGGAAAATAGGAAGAGTTCAGATAGCAAAACGGAAGTTGATTCAATGTCAAAGAGAGATCCAATGTCAAAGAGAGAAGTCAAATATAGAGAAAGTAAGAGGCAGCAACAACAAATTGGTACGTTTCAAAGGCATTTTGGATGATTTTGTATGGTTTGATGTACCGACCTATAACACCCTAGCCGTAGCTTGTAGTAGTTGTGAGGTTGGCCCATATGGCCCAAGTGGCTCATGTGTGGTTATGATTGGTGGGTTTAGTATCGCCTTGGAAGTTTAGGAGGGTAGAGGCCAGCTTATAAGCCTTGTCTTTCCAATTGTAACACCTCCGGGTTAACCCTTTTTTACGAAGCGAGGACGAAAGTGTAAGAGAGGTGCTACGCGTATGCAGGCCCGTTCCACATGAGCAATTTTGGACGCGAGGTCATGGACATGGTTAAAGCTCTTTAACACGGAAGATCTTGAGAAAAAAAATAGAGCTCTTTGGGTCATGGACATGGTTAAAGCTCCTTAACACATAAGATCTTGAGAAAAAATCGTCAGAAGATCTTGAGTTTAACACAGAAGATCTTGAGAAAAAAATCATCATAATATTCTTTGTGATGTTTCTCAGCATATGGATTCTTGCATGCCTACTGGCATCCACCAATTTACTCAAAAAATAAATAAGACATCTATGGTAATAAGATCATTTTTGTTAAAGCTAGATGAAGGGCCTAAATAGCGACAAAACATTTCATTAAAAAATATAGTATACACATTACACGATATATTGAGAAATCATTGAACGGCAAGCGAAAAGCTCTTTTTCAGTTGGGCAAATTTGCATCCCTTTTATGCAAATATGCAGTATGCAGCAACCGAGAATGTAGATGAGTGAAAAGGAGTCGATTTTACCAAGACAATGGTTCTTGGAGCCGAACTAGTGAGGCCACCGCTACGAAATCACACAAATGGGAAGGGTAGCTGGGCATGGCGCCGACAAGGCGCAACGAAGCGAGACCCCGGCGGCGTGAGAGAGACAAGGGACAGGATTGGGGCGGGTATTTGGTGCCTAGGGTAGTTCTTGGATCGATCCTGGCCGCTCCACAATGAAGGGGCGCCTGATAGAGTGATAATGATAGCCTCGCTCCGCAAAGCATGTAACGCGTTGGGCCTGTGGCATGTAACGCAGTGGGCCACACGATGTACTTGGGCCGTTCATTTCTGTTGTGAGCCACACGATGTTGTGCAATGGAAAGAAAAACACAAACAAATGTACTTGGGTCCGTCGCAAACATGAGATATCTCTGATATATAATTATATCTATATCAATATCTAATACGATTAATATTAAAGAGCTAAAATTTCTCAGTCCATTTTTTTCATCCGTTTCTCCCTACTCATCACGCGCTTAATATAGGGTAGGAGTGGAACGTTGTACCTATCAGATTTAGATGTTGATTTTTTTTTGCGGTCCGTGTCGGAACTCGCATGATTAAATATAAAAGTCCAATTAAGTTTTGTCGCACTTGCTAGTGTCCGGACGTCTAATTTGGGCACTAGCGTCCGGACAGTACCCGCATAGGTAACGAGCGAGTGTCTAGCAGTGGGTCTACGCCACCCTGGATGTCGACTGCTCTGCTCCAGACGTCGCCTACGCCACCTCGAACGTCGCCTGCGCCATCAGCCACTTCCCACACGTATCCTATATGCAACACCTGATCTACTTTTTGAAAACATTCAGATGCAACAGTTCCGACATACAAAAGAAGATAGATGAAACACTTCCAAACATATGCTTGAAACACCTGAAAACACTTGGAAACATATGTTTGCAACATACATATATATATATACAACATCTAGATCTACTTCTGCAACATCCAGATAAAACACTTGCAACATACACCTGAAACAGATGAAACATTTAAAACATAAACATATATGTATAGCTATTATAACATATGCAACATTCCGACCCTACTTTTGCATTATTGATATATAACACTTGTAACATACCTTTGAAATATCTGAAACACCTAAAACATACTCTTCCAACATGCAGTTTTCACCCTTTTTCTTCCGTACGACGCAACATAGAGCAGGTGGACAGCCGATTCCAGCAAGCCGGCGGTTGACGATGGTGGTGTGGCCTGACAGTGGCCTGCTGCGCCTGCGCCTGCACTTGGCCTAGACCTAGCTAGCGACTGGCCCCTCTCCTGGCCGCCTGGCCTGGGCGCAGCGGAGGACGGATCATGGTATGGCACGGCAGGGGACGGAGCCCAGGATGGGGGGGCGTGAGGGATGGCATCGGCGGCGTGCCAGAGTGGGCCGCTGCGCGGCAGAGTGGGGTGGTCGGCCACATGGTGCGGCGCAGAGTGGGGAGAGGGGCGTGGAGCGACGCGGGATGAGAGCGGATGCGGTGACGCCGCGCTGGAGAAGGCCATGACGAGAACCCTTGCGCTGGAGAAGGGAGCAGCGCTGTCTTTCTTTTTCGAGAAACGAACTGACGTGCGACTCTGCGGGAGAGAGCGTGCTCCGGTCCGTTCGTCCGTCCAAACGCGCTACAGGAGCGTTAGCGAATTTTTATCGGTTCCAAACCGGGCACGCAGCCTCTGCCACTGCCACGGCTTCCAAATCCAATTGGTGGACGCATTTGCTCCAATCACCCCTTCAGTCAATCAACTCTGACAGAGTCTGCCGCAGATGCCACACACGCGTTAATGCATTTTCATTTTCATTGACGTGGGAAAAAAATATATGCCAGGGCCGCACGGCATCGGACGTGCGTCCTTTAGCCACCCCACAAAAGCAACCGAGCCGACAAAACGACGAGCCGAGCACGTTCCTTGCTGGAGCCAATTCAGCCAAGCCATGGTTTCTTCAGGCTATCGGAGGAAAAGAAGGAATGAGCGAGCCAGCCAGAGGTTCGGCTTAAAAGAACATATCAGCTTCTTTGCTGTTGTTTGTGACGTTTGATCAAGGCGCCGGTTCCTTCTCGTCGCCTCTGATCGTCAAGCCATGTCCAAAACTAAGCAATAGTTTCCTTATAATTTTTTTGAAAGAGAAATAATTTCCTTGTAGGCGATACTGTTCGCCCTAGTTTTCCATCGCATCTACTATCGGTAGCACACAGAACTCCGGCTCCAGGCAATTCTACCCTACTAGCTTGTCTCTTTCCCTCCGAAGCCGGATGCGCGGGTCATTGTTTCATTAGCTGGTGGGGCTATGCATCGAGATTAGCATGGAAATGTAGGATACGTGGACGGCCTGTAGGCGGTGTTGTACGGGAGTCCGGTTTACAGGATTTGAACTCTTGTATACGCGGGTTATATAAAAGAGAGAATTACTTGTATGGCCCCAAAAAACTATCTTTTCCTTGTATGGCCCTTATTTTTTTTAACTTACCTATCTGGCCTCAAAATTATTTTTGCTTCCTTCTACGACCTTTTTCCGTCCAATCTGTTAGTTTTCACAATTAAGTCTCTCATCTCAGATATGCGAAGTCCAAAATACGCTTTCTTCTTTCTCTCATCTAGCAGCCTGCGTTTTCGAATCGAGAAAAAAGAAACATCATGCTGAACATTTGGGCCAGCCCAGCGACTTCCGCATCCATGCGTCGTCATCCATGGTGAACCTAGCGCAGGGCATCATCCTGATCGGCCTCGTGGGCGCCATGACACTCACCACCGCGCTCTACTGCATGTTCGCCGTCATGCTGTGCCTCTGCCTCTGTGGCGTTCTCTGCTAGGGGCATGGACTCGGCCATAACAGTGAGTACTGAAGGGAGATGTAATCGTGAACAGAAAGTGCTATACTATGGTTTTTTAGAGCATCTCCAACAACTTTTCTAAATCTCACTCTCTAAATCATCATTTGGAGAGTCATTTGCATAAAAATCGCCTCCTATATCCTTTTATTTTCTAATAGTTTTTCTGTATCTTATGTGCACTCTGGAGAGCCATTCTAGTCTTTTACTTTTGGTTAGCGAAAAATCTGAAATAGAAGATGGCTATATGTGGATAACCATTTAGAGAATCTGTTTGAGGGTAGTTTTTCATTAAAATCTCTATTCCCATTTAGGAAGGATATAGAGGGTCTCTTAGAGTTGCTCTTAGTCACTGACATGTGAACATAGGTTTGTACAAATCTGCAGTTATCATCAGACTGTCATTTATTGATGTACTCTTTCATGGTCAAAAATATACTTTCAATTTTATTCAATTATGAACACTTTAAACCATATGCAATATTAGTCCAAATCTAAAATAGACAAACTAAACACTACACTTTAATATTTTTTCGCCAAGGGTAAAACAATCATTTTACCTTTCACTTAACACCGTTAAGCGGCTAAAATGGACGGAAGGCCATATAGGTAATGGAAGGGCTAGTGCCCGGATGTCCGGCCACAGGAGGCATCTGGACGCTGCTCCCGTTCAAACGCATCTACTACGCCCCGTCCCGTCGCCGTGTAACAGAAGTGCATCCGCTGCATTGTGTAATAGGAGGATCGTTACCCCGCCGCATCGTAACAGAAAGAAGCGCGCTCGCTGTACCTGCCTCACCCTACCTGCGCGTGCTAGTACTAGCTTCAGGCTCCCGCACAGTGATCCCACAGCAGCACCCCATCAGGAGCAATAAGGCAGGCTGCTGTCCGCTAGCCACTGGGGCCATTGTAACATGTGCTGCCCAAATCTACTTTTGAAACACTCAGTTCAAACACTTGCAACATAAGACTGAAAACAGATGAAACACCTGAAACATACGATTGAAATATGCTTGTATAGCCATAGCAACATTTGCAACATCAAGATTTACTTTTGCAACATGTAGATGAAACACTCATAATATACATATGAAACACTTGAAACATGCGCTTCAAACATGCATGTTATGCGACATCCAAATATATTTCTGCAACATGCAGATGAAACACTTGAAACATACATCTGAAACAATTGAAACATATGCTTGCAACATGCATATATTGTCATTGCAACATATGCAATACAACACCTCGGTCTACTTTTGCAACATCCAGACGAAACACTTAAAACATCCGTCTGAAACGCCTGAAACAATCAAAATACAGTGTTGCCGGCGGCCATAGCCTACCTACTGGGAACTCTGGTAGCCAGCAAGCTTAGGTTAGGGGGACGTCGAGAGCAATGACCCAGCGTAGACCCAAGCGCAGGCACACGCGCAGGCCTCCCCTTCCTGCCGACGGGCGAGTTGGATGGGGGCGCAAGCACAGGCCTTGCCCTAGGCACAGGCCTCCCCTGCCTCCCCTTCCGCAATGAGCGAGGTGGATGGCAATGCGGGGCTGCGCAGGATGATGGTGGCACAGGAGCGAAAAACGGCGGATAGAGATGGGGAGAAAAGAGCAGAGGATAGACGAACCGGAAGACTTGCGAAACGCATGCGGCAAGACAGAGATAGGAAGGGAGAGCAGTGGGGCCACGGGACCTAAATTGTGTCCCAAATGTTCTCGAGCAGATAGAAAGGCCCAGCAGCCTACCGCGTTGTTCCGTGGGCGGGCCAATATATTGTGTACGGTCCACGGTTAGAGAAAGCGCCCGTCCGTCCAAACGTCAGGTAAGCAGCATTACCGTATAGGTAAGGGATTTTCGTTTTTGGGCCTTATAAGTAAGTTAAAAAAAAAGGGTCAGAAAAGAAAGGCATAGTTTTTTTGAGACCATACAGATAATTCTCAAATTTTCTAAGGTGGAGCTTCGCTGCTAACACGTGCATCCCATGAGCATACCTATGCCACGTAGGATAGTGGGTTGGGTAAAGCCCATTTAGACTTAGATGAGAACTATTATAATTTTAGGGAGAAAAATGCATTTTGAAGCTTTGGGGACATAGATGACAGCTCAAGACAACTTGAAGACTATCATTAAATTTTACTCTTTCTATTTTCCCACACACATGAGTTTAGAAAGGAAAATAACGACACAGGAAAGACAGAGCCACAAGAATATCATCTTTTCAGGGGAGGCCTGCCTACTGAAATAGGTGACCCCAAAACTAATCTAATTACACTTGTGAAATGAGCACCCCTGTATGAAATGGAAACCATTGTCCACGCTTATACTCTACTCAAAACTCAAAAGATCAAAACAGTAGCAAGCTTGGCCAGTAGCTCCTTGAGAACAGCAGGGCACCTAGCGTTGAGCACCTCAAAGCCATCCGTCTCAGTGAAGGAGTCAAGATTGGCACGCCTCCTTGAGCCCAGGGCAGTGGTGCCGGTCAGCTAAAACCAACATCGCCGCCACGGAGTCTGCACGTATGTGCTTGCACAGCTTCTCCTGGCAAACCAGCTTCATCCTCTCGAGACCGTACTTGTCAGCGGCGGCAAGCAGATGCTGATACTGCACCATCGCTTCGTCGTCGTCACCGTGCTGCTCGGCGTGGCCGTCGGTCTCCGGTGGCAACGAGTCGGTGTAGATGAAGGCCAGCAGGGAGCCGAACACCTGCGCTTCCATGTCCTCAATCGGTATGACGACGCCTGTTCTCTTGCTCACCATCATCTCGCCAAAAAGCTGCGCTCTGAACACCGGTGACCGCGCCGCGAGCACGCACCGGTGCGCGGTGAACGTCTCGCCGCACGCGACCTGGAACGTGACGTCCGCGCCGTCCTTGCTGGCCAACAGGTCGCCGAGATGCCGGTGGAGGTCGGACGGGGGCACGGTGACGAAGACGTCGGCCATGGCCATGAAGGGCTTGACGGCGATGTCGCACCGGACGGTGAACTGGCCATCCTTAATGTACTCCTGCCGCTGCAGATCGTCCCTGGTGATGAAGCCGGGACACTCCCACTGCCACATCTGCGGGATCAGGCAGTTCCGGAAAGAGGTGGCTCGGGTCCTGAACGGCACCGGCCGGCCTCCGCGGTCGAGCAGGCTGAGCTTGAACGATGCGTTGAGGGGCTCGCGGGTGCTGATGTGAGGAAGACAGATGGTGAAGGACGCTGTACCAGCAGCCTGATCAGTGTAGTAGATGCATCGCCAGTTGTAGCCTTGTATGCAGGGAGACCATGAAGAGTCGTCCAAGTCAGAAGAGATCTTGAAGTGAGGACCAGGAAAGCTGCCGTCGAGCCCCGTGGCCGCAATCTGGAACAGGTGGTGCTCACTTGCCATAGTGGTCTCGGAGACTCGACGGCGGAAGCTCAGCGTGCTCGACGGTGGTGGCTGAGGCGCCCGGCCAGAGATGCTATATATACAGATGGCGTAGAGTCACACGGATGGATGGACTGTCGATGAGGTGAGCTTTGTGGTGCCGAGATCTCAGCACCAGTGGTTTGCAGCTGGATAGACGCGAGGGAAGCTGATATGAGCAATGGTGATAACGCTGTTGCAAGAAAGGCGATACCCCAGAAGTTGTTGACACCAGAGGTTGTGCTTTCGTCTGATCCCCAAGCTGATGCTGCAAAGGTGCTTTATTTCTTTCAGTAGTGAATCACTAAATAAAGTCTCTTTATTTAGAGAAGGGAAAGCAGACGTGCACATCTTCATGTGACCACTTCTTTTCTTTCTTTATTTGAAACATTCCTCCTCGCTCTTAGTTTTTTCCAGCACCATGCCATTGTTTCTAAATGTATCTAGCACGGATGCTCTAGGCAACGTAACGCCATCAAAAACTGTGTGTTACTCACCGTGTTGCGCCCACGACCGCTTGGATTCCCATGCTCCGTTTCCTGTGCTGCACCTTGATTCGCACGCTCATGCGCGGGCCATGCATGCCCGCCCAGACGACTCGCTCTGCACATGCCTCACACCCCACACGTAGGAACCGCTCGTGCCCCCTTCGCTTCCCACGTGCATGCACACGGGGACCATCTGCGCTGGCACGACGGCGCCCCAACAGCTGCAACAGGCGGATGTGGCAGGTGGATCCCATTGCAACATGTGCAGCATCATATCTACTTTTGCAATATCTAGATGAAACATTTGCAACATATGTCTGAAACACTTGCAAAACACCTGAAAATACTTCAACGCCATAACAAACATATGCAACATCCAAATAAAACACTTGCAGCATAGTGTGAAAACATATGCAACATCTAGATAAGACACTTGCAACAAATGTCAAAAAAACAAATGAAACATTTGGAACATACGCTTGCAACATACATGTATAGACATTGAAACATATGCAACATCCAAATCTACATTTGCAACATCCAAATGAAATACTTGTAACATGGAAACACTTAAAATATATGTTTGCAACATGCACTTTCAGCGCAACATTTCCTTGCTTCTTGGAAGAATGGAGACTCGTCAGCATGCAGAGTTCACCAGTGTAGAGTTTGTCGTTGGCGCGAAGGTCGCCGCTCCGTTGGGGAAGGCGACATGTCCAGTTGGGAAGGTCGCGGTGAGTCGCTCCGGTGGAGACGCAGGATGCTCGGTGGAGAGGGAGGCGCGGTAGCGAGGAAGGTGGGCACAAGGTGCGGCACGTGTTATTGATTGTTCGTCTCTGGCTCCAATGAGCTTATTGTGAGGGGTCGTTGTGGTTCCCCGGTAGAGTGCCAAATTCCAACTCTAGTGGATTGCTCGTGTCGGAACTTCTCACCATTTGGTAGATTCTTGTTGCGCCTTTTGAGAGGCTCAGTGTGTGATACCGATTAGCAACCGAGTCACGTGGTGTGCCGGCAAGCACGTGAACCTCGGGATAAATCTTGTGTCTCAATTGTGTTTGATCAATTGGATTTCATCCCAGTGATTGGTTACTTCATTGACTATCTTGGTATTCACTTTGGTTGGCTCAATCATCGCCCCTCAGTATAACATTTCAAATCTCCTCTTGCATTTACTTTGTTATCTTCTTGTTTAGCTTGTTCTTGTTCCTTTTTGTTGCTAGCTTGTGTAGTTCTAGTTATACTAGTTTTGTAGCTTTGCTAGCTTGCGGTTCATCTTGTAGCGGTTGTGTGAACCAAACTAGAATTATCAATTGGATAGGTGGCTTGCATCACCCAACTAGGCTAGACAAAACTCACATCTCGCCATTTGTTTTACTAATTAAATTGTTTGAGTGATCTTTGTAGAAAATTTTATTAGGCTATTCACCCCATCTCTAGCCATCAAGACCTTTCACCATTACAGAAAACATTGCAGTAATACAACAGTTGGTACAAATATAAAAAAATTACATCAAAATAAATAGCGGAAGTCTTACAATCATAAGTTTTACAAATCATTTATTAAGTTATTATAAAGCTTAAGTTTTAGCCAACTAGGCAGTAGGTAGCATGACAGGTACCACTATGAACACATAAGAGAGATTCACTTTGTCTAAGGGTGCACAACAAACTCTTTTACTGCTGGCTCTCCTCTTATAACAAGAGTTTAACAAACCCTGAGTACAAAGATACTCAACAAGACTTAACTGTTGAAAAGTAAAGACTCCAAGAATATGCAGGCTAAAGGGGAATCAAGGTAAGTCGAGAGCAAAAATCAAGATTAACTTTTGCAGAAAAGTTTACTAATAATTGATCCTTACTTTCAATGTTTTAGCTCAAGTTAAATAATTACAAGTCTCTTATTAGCACCTGATCTAATTCAATCACTTCATTACTCATCTTATTATGATCACTAGTATCACTGTTCTATTTATTAACTACGATGATGGCACGAGTCTCAAGTCTCCTGTTACCGTAGAGCAAACGGCGATTCGAACCGATTAAACCTAGCTGGGGGATTCCCAAACCACACGACAAATGTAGGTTACAAGCCTACACTTATCAACCCTCACCCAGATCCTCCGAAACATGAACAGGTTCAGCACTACCCGAGAGCACAGTACCTTACCTCTCTATGCCACACTTGGTGGATCCCATAGGAATCTGTACACGCTACTCTCACCATCTCTCCACTCCTAGTGCGCGGTTAGCCTTTCACATCATGGAATAGCCGGGGTGTCAGGATTACCGGAGTATATGGCCGGTACTACAAAATCTTAATCCAAGGGCCAACAACGATCAGTCCTTAACCGCCATAGGCGGGGTCACTACGTCAAGCCTCAAACTTGACGTAAGCCAAGATTCTGTCTGGTCTCATATTAAAAATCATGATCATCCTCATACTTCAGGTCCAACCCTGAGTATATAACTCAACTTTACCAACTAAGCATGACTAAGCATTTTCAATTACTACTACTACTACCAGGGTGACAAGGATGGGTATTGAAAAGACGAGGTAGGTATGTAGCAATTGGTACATCAAACAACTCCTATTTTACTTAAATGCACCAAAGCATAGACTTATGTGAATAACATTTATAAAAGATAAGGAAACGGTTTATGCTCCGGGACTTGCCTTCAGTGTCGTGGTTGCCCGTCACTTCAGAAAATCACAACAACAAAACGACTCCGACTAATAGAATTCCACTCCAGAGACTTGCTTAACAATGGAATTCCACCCTTGATCACTAAGCGAAAGTAAAGATGCATGCCTTAGGATGATGATGTACTAACATGCTTATGAAGATCAAACAAAGTTAATTAACTTGAGTATAACTTTCCTTCACTAATTACTTAGGTTAATTACTCACTAAACATATTATTTATTATTATTAAAAGGTGATTAAGAGCACAAGCAATAAGTAATTAGGTTGCCATGGGACACCAGAGGTGTTTGTGTTCCATGGTCTACAATAAATCCAAATGCACACTTAAATCATTTTATGAATTATCCTATTTATTTAAGCATTTATTAAACAATTAATTAAAGACATAAATTAAGTATATAATTAAAAATTAATAAAATAGTACCATAATTTTTGTGATGGTAAATCAAAGCATGTAAAGCATATTCACAAAGTTTTATAATTTTTGGATAAATAGTTTAGCCTACAAAAAATCATGGTTGTTGCATTTATTAATTAAAAGAGATATTTTAAATCATAGAAAAATTATCAAAAATTCATATTTCATATCTTTCCTAAGTATATCACATGATTGTGAGGCTACACAAAAATTTTCATAATTTTTTATCACTCCTTTTATTTTATATATTTTAAGGAATAATCTGCACTATTTACATTTTTAGAAAAATAAAACATTTTTCTCAGCTCACAGCTCTCTCTCACCCAGCCCACACCTGGCCCAATTCACAGACACGAGGGGCTTGGGTTCATCCCGGCCCAAGCCACGCTAACCGCGGTTCGGCCGGCGGGGAGGCAGGGTCGCTCGTCAATGGCGAGGTTGCCGACGATGGGACCAACACCAAAACACTCCGCGAGCTCACGCGCACCTGCCTACAGTGTATTGGGGCTGGTACAGGGACTGTACAGGGACTGGTACAGGGACTGTATCAACAGCAGAAGATGAGGCAGATACTGAATCATCAATGTGCAACAAGATGTGATCGGGTTCAACAGGCGGTAACCCCTGCAACACCTGAATCCTGTCACCATATGGAATTGCCAACTGCTTGAGACCCAGTGGACTTGCATTGGGCTATAGGCTTCGAGCCAATCCATTCCCAAAATTGCGTCAAAAGTACCCAGAGACAGCACCCGAAAATCAGTGGAGAACAAGCAAGAGCTCACTGACCATTGAACTTGGCGTAGTAGCAAGGAACTCTGTAAGACACCACCACCAGCAACTTGCACACAACTAGATAGATGTACTGAATCTTGATGATGTAACTTAGCAGCCAGAGAGTCACTGATAAATGAAGAAGAGCTCCCGGAATCAACCGAGATGTGCACTGGGATACCTGACATGGAGGCCAAGAGTCTGATAGTGCGAGGAGCCGGAACGCCCGGAACAGCTGATTTGGAGATGGCAAAAACACTTGTTCAGTGGGGGTTTCCTCAGTGGACTCCTCAGGCGGCACATCATCAGGTTCCAACGACTCCCACAAGGCTTCGATAGCATGAAGGACCTCTGGGGCGCATTTGTGGTCCTTGGTCCACTTGGTGTTGCACTTGTAACATTATCCCAGTGCACGACAGTACGCCTTGACAGCAGCCAATGCTCCAGCCGATGAAGAGGATGCAGTGGCTTCGGCTGTTGGGGTCGTGGCAGCTGGCTTTTCGACACGAGCTGGTGGTGGCGGTAGGGGCAGAGCGGTCCACGGAGTGTACTTGGGAGACCACTCAACGCGGGCCGCAGGGCGGTGAGAAGAGGGACTGCCGACTTGTTTTTGCTGAGTATTTTACTTTGGCACTTGGCAAAGAAGCCTTTATCGAGTGTTTTTTTGGCACTCGGCAAAGAAACTTCTTTGCCGAGTGTTGTTTATTTGACACTCGGCAAAGCCTTCTTTGCCGAGTGCAGAGGCTTTGCCGAGTGTTTTTTATTTGGCTCTCGACGAAGCCTTCTTTGCCGAGCGCCCGAAAAAAAAAAGCTCGGCAAAGCCTCCAGCGCTCGGCAAAGAAGCGGATTCCGGTAGTGTCAGGCTCCCACGCCCACCGGTCATCATCTTGTTGACGTATAGGGATTTTAAGAATGGCATTTGCATCAACCGGGAGAAAAAACATTATGTATACGTATGAGGTTTTGTAAATTCTTGGAGATGCTTTTATACGAGAACAAATAATTCTAACGAACTTTCTAGTTGGTAACTTTGGACATATGGTTTCCTAGATAGAAATTGAACATGCGACAACTCACCTAGGAGCAACTTCAAACAAACTTAGACTATTGCGACCTCCTTGCTACACTAACAGATATAGCGGAACACGACCCGACATGCAACTAGTAGGATAAGCCACAAGATCAATCTAACAGCCACGCGAGCACACGAACGTGACGGCGGCGGCGTGGCGGTGATGAGATTCTCGCGGCGACTGTCCTTAAAGACGGTGACGTCGCACCGGACGCTGAAGCTGTCGTCGTCGTTGAGATACTTCGACTCCAGCTCCGTCCTCTCGATGAAGCTCTCGAAGCCCCACGACGGCACGGCGCTCGAGAAGGTGCCGACCTCGGAGGCGGCCGTGTACGCCGGCACTGGCTGCCCGGCCTGGTCGAGCAAAGTGAAGACGAACTTCGCTTTCACGTCGTTCATCGCCTCCTCGTCATCAGGGTGGTCGACGAGGAAGAGCTCGAAGCCGATGCAGTCGTCCGTGTCCTCGGCGTAGCCGTCCGCGTAGTACCCGATGTGCCAGCGGTGGCCGCCGGCGCTGAACACGGCGGAGGTGAAGGGGTTGGCGACGCCGAACACTCCCTTGATCTGCGAGTACCTCTCTATCTTCAGAACGTGCCACCCGGACTCCGTCTCGGTGAAGACCGCCGACATGCTGCCGCCGCCGCCGATGGTGGGATTGGAGTTGGCAGCCATGTGGGTCGCCGGTGCTCTTGTACGTAGCAGAAGACGCACGGCGATTGGAAGGCAGCAACGGGAGAGGACCTACGCAGCGTCATTCTGGGCGATCTATCGTCGTGTATATATATGTAGCAGACGTCGACGCATATCTAGCTTGTCATGCACGGTAGGCACATGTTTCCATTGACCTTACGACACAAAGTTTGATAGCGTACGTAGATAACTTTGAGATTCATTCAAGAAAGTTTTCAGCAAATAAGGCAGTTGGAGTCGGGAAAACTGAATATTCAATTTTTTGCGGATCAAATATTTATTCATATTATTGGACTTTTTTATTTGAGAATCTATACACGGTACGATTCTATATGTGCCTTGCAGCAACTAATACAATCTCTGGAAAAAATATTCTTCTAATAAGACTTGTAGGATGCGAACATTGTGGAAGATTCTATAATTTCTCTCCTATGTTTTTTTATAAAAGAACATTCAAAAGAGTGCCTCATAATTCGTATATATCACAAGAAAAACAAAGGCTAGCTAGAACAAAAGATGGACAATAAGACATAAAATGACCTTCTCTAAAAAAACAAGAGTACATTAAAGATCAAATTGGTCGTCTTCTTCCTTTGGTTGTCCACAGCTTGTCATCAGAGCTTGAAGACCACACTAAAGAAACAACAAAGAAAAGGGACACCTGCAAACATCCTCGTCAGCACAAGGCTTTGAAGACCGCAATAGCTACTTGTCGCTGACGACGAGATCTAGTACCCACTGAAAGAACATTGGCTGGAGGAACCATCCAAGGAACGCAGGCTTATAATCCTTCACCGTCATAATAGAGTCTTGAAGATGCCAGACCCTGTTGTAGAGCAAACCAAAAGAAGAGGTCGAGATTGCCACATCGAAAGCCAACCAACTGTTTCCTCTAATAAGGACACCGAAGAAGAACAACAGATCTGACACACCAAAGTCTCACTGGCCATTCCCCGACGCCAGATCGTTCGTCGTTGAGGTAGGGAGAGGTCGGAGAGCCTTATTCCAAAGCATTATCGTCGCTACCATCTCGTCGATGACACTATGATTTATTTTACTAGAAAACAAGTTGATTCAATCGAATAATTTAATTTTACGCAAACTTGTTGTACATACAGTCATTTGGACCTACCCATGTCAATCTATTTTTGTTTATACCTCTCTCTCTCTCTCTCTCTCTCTCTCTATATATATATATATATATATATATATATATATATATATATATATATATATATATATATATATATATATATATATATATATATATTAAATATAAAATGGATTCTTCCAACTATCTTTATAATGAGATGATGCGCTACATAATTTGTCGGGGCATTCATTGAACTTTTAGATCATCACTAAAATTCACATATGTTTGAAACTTTAATTTTAGTTTTTTTTTCGAGGGGAAACTTTAATTTCAGTTAATAGTACTCGGATGGAGACTTTGTTCATGAATGCGAACCCAAACCCTGTTGCCGTTGATTCTCCCCTATAATCGATTTGGCCCAAATGTAGACCACAGGGCCTGCTGGGGCCAATTATACGCTACACTTGTTTGCTTATTAGTGCCACATCGGCTACAAAACCGTGAGCTCCACAGCTAATAAACAATGACCGTGATGGTTCAATCACCACGTGGCAAGCGTGGAGAGCTCCTCTCAAACAAATTTCTTTAGGTGAAATCCATTTGAATACCAGCGCCATATAGGCTGGCGCATGACATGTGCGCCTAGTTTTTTATTTTCTCTTTTTCAGGATTTTTACAACTCATGCGCACCTAGCTTTTTATTTTCTCTTTTTTCAGGATTTTTTTCAACATTTGTTTTTCCTTTTTTCAGGATTTTTTCCAAAAAAATTGAGGAGAGCAATGAGGAACGTTACCTGGGTTTCAGGACCTAATGCCCCTCATCATGAGCAAAGTAATGGGATTTCTTTCCGTAGCGCCTCCTCCGCCCGTAGCGTCTGCTTGCTTCCAACTCCTGACCTTTGATGGCTGGCTCATGAGCCCGCTCGGCTTCCTGGCTCTGAGATAAAAGGAAGTCTCATTTTAACACTTAGCTCTCTTACTCTCTCACGCACAAACACATCCAATGCTTCTGTGGCGGCCAAGCCTTCCCGTCCCAGTTCCTACGAGCACGAGAATAGGGAGAGCAGGCCTCCGAAACTGAGTCGTCTGCGTGTTCACACTACCGGAGCCAGCTGTTTTGCCAAGGGTCCTCGGCAAAGCCTCTAAAGCCCTCGGCAAAGCGCCCTCGGCGAAAATCCGATCGGCAAAGGCTTCTTTGCCGAGAGCTGTTTATCGGGCACTCGGCAAAGTCTTTGCCGACGCTCAGCAAAGCGTGAAATAAAAAAATACGAAAAAAACCTAAAAAATTTAATCGGGGGAGGGGCCCACTGGCATTTTTCACGCAAAATTCGTGGACGCGATACCTCCTCTGCCACCTGCACTGTACACTCACATACGTCTATATGCCGTTTCGGTTACTCAAATATTATGCTAAATCAAGTGAAAATTGATTGTTTGAGGCCCTAAACGAATTCAAATTAAAAAGTTGTCAACTACAAAGTTTCATAACTTTTCGAGCTCTATATTTTTCATATAGAAAGTTTTTCCATCCGAGGTCTTTTGAAAAATTCAAATTTTAAAATTTTGAATTTCAAACATAGTTTTGCATCACAAGATTAATTCAAATGAAAAAGTGGTCAACTACAATGTTTCATAACTTTTTTAGATCTACAAACTTCATTTAGGAAGTTTTTCCATACGAGGTCTTTTGAAAAATTCGAATTTTAAAATTTTAAATTTCAAATGTAGTTTTGCATGACAAGATGAATTCAAATGAAAAAGTGGTCAACTACAATGTTTCATAACTTTTCGAGATATACAAACTTCATTTAGGAAGTTTTTCCATCCGAGGTCTTTTGAAAAATTTGAATTTTAAAATTTTGAATTTCAAACGTAGTTTTGCGTGACAAGATGAATTCAAATTAAAAAATGGTCAACTATAATGTTTCATAACCTTTCGAGATCTACAAACTTCATTTAGGAAGTTTTTTCATCCGAAATTGTGGCGCTAACATTGTTCACAAACCTTATATATCTCTCTTGTAATTTCATCAAACTACATGAGAGACATATAGATTTTGTGAACAACGTAATTATTACTTTGTTGAATGAAGAAATGACCAATATAAAGTTTATAGATCATGAGAAGTTATGAAATTAACTTTTTTATTTAAATTCGTTTAGGGCACTAAAACGTAGTTTGAAAAATTGCTTTGCCGAGTGTTTTACTTTAGCCCTCGGCAAAGAAGCGTTTGCCGAATGTTTTTTTTTTCGCACTCGGTAAAGAAACTTCGCCCGCGAAGTGCCAACCCGTGAAATCAAAGTCGTCGTCGTCACCCACCTCCACCTCCCAAAAGTCCTTCAACGACTGCTGGCTCTCGGCCTGCTCCCTGAGGAACTCGTCGTCCACCAAGACGCCGCCGCCGTTGGCCTCGTACTCGGCGCACATCCAGGCCTGGTACTCCGTACTCGGCGCAGCTGTCGCTCAGGGCCTCGAACACCTCGATGCCCTCCGCGGTGGAGTAGATGCTCGTGAGATTGCCCCCTCTTCCACGACAGCACGCGCTCGACCTCCTCCTTGGGCAGCGGCGTCAACCGTCCCTCCCTCGCTGCCGGAGCCTTGTCCCCGTCGGCCACCGCGGTCGCATCGACAGGCTTCTCGTCGACGCAGAGTGCCGCGGCATCTTCCGACTTCTCCAGCTGGCCCTTGTTGACGACGGTCACCGCCGGCTCCACGTCGGACTTACTGTTGGTGGCTGACGCCATCGTCGTCGGGCCCTCCTCACCAGCCGCCGACGCGTTCAACGAGTACCACCACCAAACTACGTACGTACTCCTACTTCCCATGGAGATATCGATGGGTTTCGGCCCAGTTCCTCTCTACTATTCCCAAACGGGGCCATCTCAACAAAGTCTGCCGATTAACTGAGTGCGGGCTCTAACAGCCCAATTTGACCTGTTCCGTCTTTCCTTTACTGATGACAACGCTTTAATACTAATGGACAGATTTGCTCATGCCATCGCCCATCGGACGTATTTGGTTCTCTACTCTGCTCAAAACGTGCTTAGATTAGCCGCAGTGGATACTCTAAAGGGATACTTTAAAGCTTTAGAGTATGAATATAGAGTAAAAACGGTTGCACTGGGTACTCTAAAATGATACTCTATTCTTTCTCTCACTCTATAGAGTAGTATAGTGCTTACTCTATAGTGTGCAGTGGCGGGCCCCACTAGCTAAACAAAGCAAAAAAAGCTATAACTCACAAACCAAAAATCCAAATTAAATTTCGATTGCATCATTAAATTCGTCTCAATAAATCCTTCAAAACTAGATCACACATGGATATATTTAAATAAAGTGACAAGTGGGTCCCACAGTGGATAGAGTGGATAGTGGATGATATAGAGGATGGATGGGTGCGGGAGAATTAAGTATAGAGAAGAGAATCTTGTTGACTAGGAAGTATAGAGGATGAATATAGAGCTCCATGAGTGCGGATAGCCTTAGCTCCGTTCGCCTTAACAGAGATTTGCTAGCGTCAATTAGCGAGCGAGCACCCAGCACTGGGCCCGTGCCACCCCGCAGACGTCGCCCACGCTGCCCGTCGCTTCCCACGCCGTTAGGCGTCCCATGTGCAACACTCAATCTACTTTTAAAACATTCAGATACAACAGTTGCTACATGCGAAGAAGACAATGAAACATCTGAAACATGTGTCTGAAACATTTGTAAAAACACAAGAAATACTTGAAAATCATTGCAAACATTCGGATTAAACACTTGCAACAAACGTATGAAGCACCTGAAACCACTTTAAAAATATGCTTACAACATGCATGTATATGCAACATTCATGTCTACGTTAGCAACTTCGAGATGAAAATACTTGCAACATGTTTGATATAGCTGAAACATTTGGAACATACACCTCAAACATACGTGTATAGCCATTGCAACATGTGCAACATCCTGATCTACTTTTGCAACACCGATACGAAACGCTTGCATCGTACCTCTAAAACATCTGAAACACATAAAACATATGTTTGTGTGTTTTTCGCCCTTCTTCTTTTATGTGACGCAGAGCAAAGCGGGAAACCTCGGGTCCAACCAGCCAACAGTAGAGGGTGGTGGCACGGCCTAGTAGCGGCGAGGTGCGCTTACGCCTAGCCTGGGTCCGGCCAGCGACAGCCTTCTCTCTTGGCCGCCTGGTGTGAACACGGCGAACAATGGGGCATGCCATGGCGTGGCGGGGAACGGAGGCGCCGCAAGGGATGGCGGTGGCAACACGCTGGAGTAGGGCGTGGCACGGGATGGAAGCGCCACGAGGGAGGGCGGCAGCGGCGTGCGCAGAGTAGGGTGGTGGACGCAACCGTGAAGTCGTGACGGGCGAAGCGTGTGGGGAATTTCGGTCATAGCATGCCTAGTAGAGAGTAGAGAGATGAATAGAGCATAGAGGGGAGCATGTCGGTCAGGAAACACGACAGAGGCAGGGAAGGTTGGCTAGGAAGCAAGGACGCGCGCTCCTGTGTAGGAAAGGCGAGGTAGCAACGGGGAGTGGTGGAGAGCAGGGTTTTTCGGCTCCCCGCTCATAGTATATTTTCAGAGGAGCAGCGGGAGCGATTCCCAAGGAGGGCGGTGCGGGGAAGAGCGCTTTGGCCGCGCTGCACTGATTCTTACAAGGAAAGGAGCTATGGGAGCGTTCCTGGCCTTAAGACTATCTGCACTCATCCTTCTCTATATCCATACTTTAAAAGGAATATTCCATCCTGGTCGTCAAGATTATCTCCTCTATATCACTTTCTCCTGCACTCATTCATCCTCTATATCTCATATTCTATACTCTCCCAAAAGCGGCCCTACTTTTCATCATCCATAAATTTTATCTAAATATATTAATGTGAGATCTTATTTTGAAGGATTTATTGAAACGATTTTAATGGTGCAATCGGAATTTAATTTGATTTTTTTGTTCTGTGAGTTGTAACATTTTTTGTTTGTTGAATCGATGGGGCCCACCTCTCCTGCGCTCTTGCGCTGGCCATGCACCAGTGCTGCAGTCACGGTTGTGCTCGCCCGCCCGCCATGCAGTCACTGCTGTGTGGGCCCGCAGCCTTTTAGCGGAGGCCCCGTACAAGTGCTGTATTTCACGGACGACGCGAGTGATAGCGTGGGCGTGCGGGCGATGCCATCAACCGCTGCGGGACTTTTCTACGCTAAATTTTTTACCGGGAGCGGTAGGGTAGACGAGTGCAGTCAGTCTAATGGCCATGCCAGTTTCGGACCAACAAACAAAAAATTTCGTAGCATTATAATATTCATGATGTGCAGTAAGCATCATTATATAAATTATGAAATGTAATTTCTAATAATAAACTTATTTGGGTAGACATAGATGTTAATACTACATACTCCCTTCGTCTCATTAAAAGTGACGTTTTTGACTTATGGGTACCATGTTTGATCATTCGTCTTATTTAATTTTTTTACAAATTATAAAATAAATAAATCATTATTAAAGTATCTCTAATGATAAAATAAGTCATAACAAAATAAATAATATTTATATAAAAATTTTAAATAAGACGAACGGTCAAATAAGATAGCACAAAGTCCAAAACGTCACTTTCAATCCGACAGAGGGGAGTAGTAACTAGTTAATTAAATTTAAAATATTTTGGTTTCTTGAGAAACATAATACTTATTTCCTATATATAATAGTTTGATTCCTGTATTACTACTAGTAGGACATCAGAGAGTACATGTAATATACATATTTCATTCTTTGATGCAAACTTTTTTAATTGAACCAATTTTGGAGGGAACAACGGTTCATCAGTTGAAGTGACCTGACCACGGGCGAGTTCGGGACGTGGGGATCCCAGAGGCAAATTATGAGAGACCCGGTCTTTTGGAAATAGGAGAGACCTGGCTCCTCTACGCGGCACGTGGAAGCGCAGCACCGCTTCGGTCCTGGATGCCAACTCAAAAAAAAAAAAAAAACAAGCACACGCCGTTAGAAAGTCTCCCAACTCTCGCTCGAGAAAGAGCACGCCGCACTGACATCGCTTGTTCTGTAGCGCCGCCGCCGCCATTGTCGCACCTCCGACACCAGACCGCGCCGACGCCGCCATCGTCGCCCCTCCGACCAGACCGCGCCGATGCCACCCTCCGACCAGACCATGCCGGCCCGATCTCCAGCACCGCCGTGTGGCCGCCTTGCCTCATCTCGAGACCTGGTGAGCGCAGCCCATCCTCTCTCCAATTTGTCCACCCCAAAGCGAGCTCCTGTGATTCGAATGTGTAACTTTTACTCATTGGATGTGCCTATTGTAGTAGCTCGGAATTTTTACAGTGTGCCTCGCAATCGCAAGGTCTTGTATAGAAGATGCTGCTTATTGGAGTTCTTGTGCTTTCTCTGAAACTTCCGTTTTCAGTTCCTGCCTCAGACTGAATTTTCGTGTACTTGATAATCTATCTGGGTACATCAAATTTCACTACCGGAGATCAGGATTGATTTAATCCTTGAGCTATTATTGCCTTTTATCAGTTCTGCTTGCAGGTAGTTAGTGTCATTCTCAGATCAAGCACATGCAGTCAGAAATATTTCAGTTTCCACTTCTCTGAACCTTTCTTTTCTTTGTTGTCTGAATATTTTCCCCTTATTTTACTCTTACCTAGTTCTCTACAGGGTTTCCAAAATTTGGTTCATCAGATTTATTTTCCCCACTATTTCATCATAATTTTATCTGCTGATATAGTCTTCTTTCTGAGTGACTGACCTATAATGATTTCTGCAAAGTTCAGAGAGCGCAATGATAACTACTGTACTGTGTTACTACCTTTATGCATTGAGAAAATTATTTCCTTGGCCTTACTGAAAGTACCTCTTAGTTTCTTGGCCCTTTTTGCATCGAATTTGGTTATTTGGCCCACTTTTGTGTTTTGGTTAGATATCTGGCCCTTCCATCGATTCCATCTGTAGGATCCGTGAAGCTACTGTAGCAGCAGCCCCAAAAAAGACCAAAATATCCTTCCCTGCCCGTGACCCCTTCGACTCGCAGAAACAGAGGCGCAGCTTCTTCGTATCGCAAAAAAAGAGGAGTGGCATCGGGGCGGCGTCGGGTGAAACCCTAGCCGCCGCACTGGGCATGGAGGGCGGCTCCGGCGATGGCCCCCCGGCGGGTCCACCTTGGCCGGCGGCGGATCTTCCTCGGCCGCGCCCCAACGCGGCGTCTCGGCTGGTTTCTGGGCTAGCGGCTGGGCGCGTGAGGGAGGCCACCGGGCGTGCGCGGGAGGGCGCCGCGGGGCGGGCCGCCGGGCGCGCGCGGGAGGGGCTAGCCGCCGGTCGCGCGCGTGAGGGCGACGCGGGGCTGGTCGCCGGCCAAACGAGGCAGCGCGCGGACCAGGTGGCTGGGCGCACGGGCAAGGAAGCCATGGCCCTGGTTGCCGGCCACACTAGCCAGGGCGCCAAGGGGCTAACCGAGCAGGGCGTAGCAAGCGACGACACTGCGGGTGAGGCTACTGATGGCCATGATTTGGAGGAAGGGCATTACAGCGAGGGCGCCATGAGCCTGGGCGCTGGCCGCGCCATCCAGGGCGCCGTGAGCATGGGTGCCGACCGTGGCAGCTTGGGCGCTGGCCACGCGAGGAAGGGCGCTGCGAGCGAGGACGCCGCCGAGCAGCAGGGATTTGCAGGCAGCCGCGTTCAGGACTCAAAGGAGGCGAACTTCCTCGGAGGGTGAGTGTATGTTTAGTATTCCTAGCAATTATTTGCGACACCTACAAATTTGCATGGTTGTGAATATAGAGTATTGGTTGTGTTAACAGATATGATTGTACTGTCAATTTGGAAATCAAATTGTTGGGAAACAGAAAGACTCATAGGAAGGATTGTAAATGTTTCAAAGAAATTTGATGGTTTGATTCTACCTCATCTAATAAGGGAATTGAATGAGAAGAGTAGAGAGCTGAACTTGGAAGTAGAAGAATGTTCAGAAAATGTAGCTGAAGTGACTGTAATGGGAGGTACTGGATTTCTGTATGGAGCCTGCCGTTATTTGTGAACCTGAACAATTGTGCACTTTGATCATGTATTTGTGAACCTGAACAATTGGTCTGTATGGAGGATGCTATCATGTGCTTGATCATATATTTGTGGAGGATGCTCTCGTGTGATGATATCATGTGCTTGAATTATATGAGATATATTGATTCCATGCTTGAATATATATATATATATATATATATATATATATATATATATATATATATATATATATATATATATATATATATATATATATATATATGATGCTATCAGCAGCGGTGTGCACTCCCATGAATTATATATATTTGATCATATATCATGTGCTTGAATTATATATATATATTGATTCCATGCTTGGAAAAAATTATTGCGGATTTTTAAATTGATTCCATGATCTCTTCCATTAGCTGCCAGGGGCAAAAAAGTCATTTCTCATACCATTTAACACTGTGAAGTCACAGAATGGATGGAAGGGCCATGAAACTAACAAGAACTCAATAGTGGGCCAAAATAACCAAATTCGATGCAAAAAGGACCAAGAAACTAAGAGGTACTTTCAGTAGGGCCAAGGAAATAATTTTCTCTTATGCATTTCCAAATGCTTCTGCAACAATCGTGGCAAAACTTTTTTTTTCTTGATTGCTGCTTGGACCAAACCTCAGTCATGGCATGTTTGGACTCCGATTGCTAGCTTTCCTGCTTGATGTAGGCAATTTGTCCATCTTTTACTTGTAAAATCTGTATATTACCCTCACCTCTTTATCTTGATGCTTATAAACATGTGATGGGTGTAACTGGCAATCTTCAACACAATGGGCTTAGCTGATAACATGCGGAACTTGTGATGCATGGGATGTGAAACCCTTTTGCCTAATAATAAGTAAAAACTCCACCAAATGCACTTTTGGAAGGAATTTTATCTATATCGTATATCCTGAGTGTTGTGATATCTGTCCAGGAAGGAGATGTAATGCGTCACTTCCATCATTTTATTTTGTGTTAATAGTTGGTGGAACCTGTGACGTTGTGATGATGTTTTGGGGTTTGTGCCTGTCAGTTGTTTTTTCTGTCACTGCAGTTTGAGCCTTGTATTAGCTTTTCGCTGTTCTGGTTTTAGGCGAGTACTTGGAATTTTGAACTTGCTGTACGTTGCTGTGAGGTAGTGAGATTCAGGTTTTCCTGTTGTGGAAAAAATGTAATTGGAAATGACATTAATGCATTTCTTTTCTTTTCTTAAGTAACCTGTCAATGGAACTTGAGAAACTATGCACTTTTCCAGTAGTATTGTGATGAGTAGCGCATGAAATACTTGGCAGTTTGTGACTAAATGCAGCTCTGGTTGAGACCCGGGGCTTGTTCTCATTGACATGTTTGCCATTGCATTTGTAATTCCAATTTTAGCTTTCCTTAGCTACTGGCTACTGATGTCTGGGTCTTGTTTAGTTCCTTCCAAACCCCTGAATTTGGCACTGTGCAAAAAGAAGATTTCTCATCACATCAAACTTGCGGTACAGGCATGAAGTACTAAATGTAGACGAAATCAAAAACTAATTGCACAGTTTGGTTGTACTTTGCGAGACGAACGTTTTGAGCTTAAATAGTCAATGGTTTTGAGCAAACTATCCATGTCATCCCTTATTAATCTATATAATCCTATAAAGCTAAACTTCACTAGATGTTCAATCTCTTCATGCATGGTGTCCACATCATTTTCCACTAAGTGCTTCACTGACTTGCAATCCTTTCATGCAAACTATCCATGTCATCTCTTATTAATTACAAATATTGTCCACATCATCTCAATTATATGCAATACTTTAATCTTTAATCTATCAACATACAAGTCATCTACATATGTTATATGTTTCATTATTCTATTATTTTGTGATGTCATCTAATATTCAATTGGCTTTTCTTCCATTACTTCACCGATTTTTACTAGATCCGATGCAATAAGATAACATCCAAGTCAAGCTCATATAAAGATACCATATATAGAACAAACTAACTTTTAAGAAAATTCCGCAGCAACACATAGGGTATTCTTCTAGTTTAACATATACCACATCAATCAAAAAGGTAAATTGTGGAAGAACAGGAAAAAAGTGCTGATCTGGCAATGTTCCACAACAAATATATGCACACAAGCATGGTTATAGAAGAACAAAGTAATGCAACTTTATGATGTGCAGTATTGATTCTTCCATGGATAAGAAACGCACAAGGATATCACAACCCAGAAAGACAGGACATGCATACCATTAATTATCTTATAGATACATACCAATGAGGGGCCATAATAATTAACAAACTTACCAACATCAGACTCATTGTTTAATCGGCTGCTATGAAACAATGAGCATTGATTAATAAACAACACCATCATGACATAACTTAGTGCACACATAAACGAAGCATAACTAATAGACCACATAGACAAATGGATAAGGTAGATAACGAGCAGCCAAATTTCACCATCTCATCAAGTTGACTTTGAGATGCGATTGCGGCCGTCAATCTCATCAATGACACTCTGAGGAGTTGCGTCTGAGATGAGGGTCTTGTTTAGTTTTTAAATTTCAACCCCAAATTCTACTATGAAAAAGAAGATTCTCATCACATCAAAATATCGGCATATGCATGGAGTACTAAATGTAGATGAAATTAAAAACTAATTGCACAATTTTGTTGTACTTTGCGAGACGAACATTTTAAACCTAATTAGTCAAAGTTTGGATAATTTTTACCAAATACAAACGAATTGCTACAGTGCGCAGGGATCTAAACACGGCCGAGGCCATCCATGGGTCCAAAAGCCTCAGGAAACTCTTCCTCACCCTTTTCCAATTCCTGGGACTGACGGACCCCCTGAGTGATGTAGTCATCGTTGACCTCCACTTAGGCCCCGTTTGGTTACGACTTGTTAAAGTTTAACTCCTGTCACATCAATGTTGCGGTAAATGCATAGAGTACTAAATGTAGATTAATTGTATGCATGTCGACACAGCTTAGGAGTAATTTACGAGACGAATCTATTAAGTCTAATTAGTCCAAAATTGGAAACTTTTTGTCAAATAAGACGAAAGTGTTACAGTGTTTGTTAAACTTTAACACCCAACCCAAACAGGCCCTTAGCCCTTCTCCTCGTACTCGGTGCGCACCCAGGCCTTGTACTCCACCATCATGTCGGCGCAACGCTTAAACAGCTCAGCGACGTCCCGCAAGGTCTTTGTCCTCCTCTTGACATACCCCCGGGAGAAGGCGAATTTTTTTTTTATTTTAAGCCCAAATTTGAAACAAATTTTAAATTTAACCCGTGTTTGAAAATTTTTTTAAATCTAACCCGTTTGGCCCCGCCACCATGCATGGCGGGGCAAATGCACTGAACCCCGCCATGCATGGTGGCGGGGTACACATCCCACTTGGCAGGGGTGGCAGCGCGCCTCGCCAGCGTGGCAGGGGTGTACCCCGCCATGATGCATGGCGGGGTAGCCCTAACCCGCCATGATGCATGGCGGGGTACAACCCCGGCCATATATAAGCCCGGGCACTTCTTGTTTTTGGCCATTCATTCATTCCATTTCCCGCAGCGTCCCTCTCCGCCTCAGGACCGAGCTCCCCTCCCCTCAGCGGCCTTCTCCGGCGTCCCTCCCTCGTCCCCGTCAGGTATCGGCCCATCGTCGGTCCTTGTTCCGGCCACCCCTTCTCTGCGTGCATCGTTACAGTATGTTTGGTTAATGTAGTTAGTAAAGTGTTTTGTGTTGAAATCGTTTCGTGTTATTAGATGGAGGACTCGTATCGTGAGTCGATTTGGAGGAAAAAGGGTCGTCCTAGAGAGATGTACCCCGACGTGTCTTGCAAAGATGCGCCCGTTCCTCCCGAGGAACCTATACCTAACTGTGACTGTGGTCATCCGGCACACGTGGGCCAGTCGAGACATCCGGATACTGCGGCTCGTTGCTTCTACACATGTTATAGTTGTAGCGTAAGTAATTGTGCCCTTTGTTGTTCTTATTGGTTTATGATGTTGTATTCGCGATGAGATAATTAAAACTTTTGTATAGCCCTACTTCCGGTGCTTTTTCTTCCAATGGATCGACGGCCCGGACAAGTTTGATCCAAGGATTCTCCTTTTCTACCCCGGCATTGATCATTGCAAGCGTGAGGTGTTTACTCGCTGGGTTCCGCCCCCTCCAAACCCTCCTCCTATGACGGACGAAGAGAAGGCCGTAGCATCGGCACGGCGGCTTGAGGATCCTCCAAAGTGCCTTTGCGGAGAGCAAGCCGTGATAAACCCACGCAATGAACAAGAGTTCATTTGTCCTCTACGACATGAGGTAAGGTTTGAGTGAACCTTGGAATGTCATGTCCTATATGTGTGTTTTACTGTTTTGATTTTGTAGGATCATGATTTTCCAAAGTGTCGTTTCAAGGAATGGATCTATGGTCCAAAGAGCCATTGGCCGGAGCCGGAGAAGAATGAGGAGGTGCCAGACTGGAAGAAGAAGAGGAGGTCTATTGTGCCTCCTGTCATGTGCAAATGTGGTGTTGAAGCTAGCTACGGCCTTGTCCCTTCAGGCCTTGGTATTGGGCACTTCTGTGGCGACATGATCGATTATGACGAGGTTTGCTAGGACTGTTGACACTTAGTGCTAATGTTTTATTTTGTTAACTCTGGTACGCTAACTTTGTATTCATCTATTTGTTGCAACAAAGCACTCAGAAATGCAACTGGGAATCATATGATGATGTGTATAATTTCAAGAATGAGTATAAGACAATGGTAGCACTTCGCAATAGCAGAGGATATCCTGCAAGCTACGTCACTGATTTCGTTAAGAACCATAAGAAGAAAATGCTACGACGGGCCTAAGACCTACGTGTTCGTAACCCGGAGAGTATTGCGTGGAAGAAGTGGTACGAGCAAAAGAAGAAGGATGTAGAGGAGTACCAGGCACGGAAGGCTGAAGAGGATGCAAGGAAGGCTGCAGAGGAGGCTGCGAGAGCAGAGATGCAAGGCTTGAACGATACTATTGACTCCTTATGTGCGAGTGAGTCATTGCGTTTTTGGAAATTCAATCTTCTTTGTTTTACTGTCAATAAAGTCATTGCAAAGATCCTGTTAATTGTTTGCATTTTGTACTTGCAGAGATTGGATGCACCGGCGGCTGGCAAGCAGATATGGCTCGTGCTAGGTACACGGAGAATAGGACAGTAAAGCGTCACGCAGGAGTTGGTGCCACCGCAAGCCGTCCGATTGTGGTTGAAGAGGAGGCCGAGCCGGAGGAAGACGACGACACCGGGAGGATAGGCGAGCTCATTCGTCTAGCCGAAGAATTGGGCTACCTTCAGGACGTTGAAGTACAGGCGGGTCAGGCAGCGTACCACAGCCATAAGACACCGCTGTTCGACGCATGGGGGCCAACAGACAGTACCGAAGAAGAGGCCGAGTTGTACTCTCAGGCCGCGGACGAGGCGGAGGCGGCTTACTACCGGCGTCAGGCCTCCCAAGCCAAGGCTGTCGAGGCCAGCAAGGGTAAGGAGGTGGTAGTGGAGGATTCAGAGTCCGAAGACGAGTTGCTTACGCAGTGGTGCACGCAATTTGATTGACGTACAAGTGTCATTGTAATAATTTGCATTGTCACGTCTTCACGTTGTCGTTGTTAGTGTATGTCGTTTCTAGTGGCTTGGAACGAATGCCGGGGTGACGGCGCGGGAAAGAATGCCGGAGACGCGGCCGAGGGCGCGGTCGTCGGGGCCGCGGCGCCGGGGGCGCGGGAGACGGCGCGGCGGCGCGGACGGCGGTTGCGGGCGGCGGCGGCGTCGCGGCGGGGCGCGGCGTCGTGGCGGGGCGCGGCGTCGCGGCAGGGCGCGGCCGGGGTGCGGCGGGGCGCGGCCGGGGCGCGGGGGAGGACCTCCGGGCGAGCACGGCAGCTCCGGCGGCGACTACGGCGGCGGCAAGGCGCGGGCGACGGCGGAGGCGGCGGGACGAGTGAGGAGGCCGAGCGGGCGGGCGGGCGGGGCGCGGCTTATATTTACGCCGCGCCCCGCCATGACCGGTGGCGGGGTATACCCCGCCATGATGGGTGACGGGTTTGGCCTACCCCGGCACCCATCATGGCGGGGTACGCCCCGGGTGGCTGCCACGTCAGCATGCCACGCGGGAGGTGTACCCCGCCACCATGCATGGCGGGGTTCAGTGCATTTGCCCCGCCATGCATGGTGGCGGGGCCAAACGGGTTAGATTTAAATTTTTTTTCAAACACGGGTTAAATTTAAAATTTATTTCAAATTTAGGCTAAAAATAAAAAAAAATTCGAGAAGGCAGGGTCGTTGATCCTCCAGGTGTAGTACTCGCTAGACCCACGATGACCTCCGGCTTCCAGGACAGGACGTAGTCGACGAACTTCTGCGGCAGCCTCAACCTCTCTTCATTGCCAGCAGTGTCGGCTTCCGCCGCGTCAGTGAGTGCACGTTTTTCTTCGAAAAGCGTGCATGTCACTCATGAGACTTTTTTAAGATATGAACACTTTAAGGCTTCACTTCGAAAAAATCCAGACCAAGTTTGTTTCACCAGGCAAGACCAAAGAAAACAAGAAGGCCTTCGAGTTCAACCTTGAAATGCTCGGAGACTTGTTGATGCGGGACCCATAGGGATCCCCAGCGATGTGACTATAAGCCATGGGCCTTGGCCTGACCCACAGGCAGAAGCGAGAAGAGGTACAGCGTCTGCTACACCGACTTCGAGTAGAATAGGCCGGACTAGCCGGATTCCTATGGAAAGTACCTTCTGTATTTAGTTCAGGACACCTTCTCAGGAGTCGACTAAGATTGTAATCGCACCGCAGCCTTCTTTACCGATATAAAGAGAGGTCGTGGGCAGCCTTGTAAGAAGAGACAATAGAACACAATCAATCCAACGCAAAGGCTAACGCCGACTGGATATAAAGGCTATTTCTCGATCACGATCGACTGTCTCTGCGTTCACCGTCGAGTTCTAGCACGCGCCTAAACCTGAATAACTATCCCGAGTACCTCCGTGGCAGGCTATCAGTGGTCAAACACCGACAACTGAATATACCTACTTACATATTTGGGGATGGGACCCCTGGCCGCGAGGGCCCAGTTCGGCGACTCTGCTTGAAACCCCCTAGGGCCGGGCCTGCATATTTTTTTTGAAAGCTTCAACGGAGGGGGGTTTCCCTACCTGATTTTATATTGAATTAAGGCACCAGTTACATCAGTACAAGACATACAGGGAGATGTACATCAGAGATGAGGGCAATGTTACAGAGATTGAATCAGGCTACGTTTGACATTGTCTGATCAAACAATCTACACCAATCATCGACCACCTTTTTATCCTTTCTTGGCATTCTAGCCCGCCATTGAGTGGCCTCATTTCTGCAAGAGAGAATTAGCTGTCGCAGGTTCAGATTTTCATTGCGGAAGACAGAGCCGTTTCTTCTCTTCCACAACTGCCAGTAGCACAGGACGATGAACGTGTTGTATTGGGCGTCAGGGAGGTTGCCAATTTTCGGAAGGCAGTGTAGTCTGTTGGTTGAGGTCTTAGCACCAAGTTGCATTCCAAGACTAGACCGGAACTGCACAACGCTGGCGCAATAGAACATGATGTGGTCTGGTGTTTCTTCTGCAGCTCCACGCACCGTGCAATTAGGAGAGTCTACAATGTGCTTGCGATGGAGGTTTACTCCGCACTGGATTCTTCCCTTGGAAAGTAACCACGCGAAGAGCTGCACTCTGGGTGGTGCGGCATTCTGCCAAATGAAAGCCGGGCCTGCATATGGATAGGGATATTTCAACCCGTGAACGTATCGACGCGGCAGGCTCAATAATTTGCTGATAGATATGGCTAACCAAAAGTGTTGTTACCTACGACAGTTCTACGACATTTTCGGTTAGCCATTAACATAACCAAGCAATATAAAATATGTCTCCACAGGAAAGCTTCACGTCTCTTACCTCTGGTGTCAATCGTTCATCATATGAATGAGATCGATCAAAGCAGTTCTCAACTTGGTCTCTCAGTTTGTCTTGACCTGACTTAATATCAAAACGTTATGAATTTTTATATAAAACAAGTGAAAACCTACCTATTTCTGTAGCTAGGTATATATGTAATTTTGTAGTAGTATTGATTTCTCCCCTCCATCTAGAAGTGCACTTTTTTTTGGAAGAGAGGGAGTATTAGTTACTATTAATTCATGGCATACTTTTTTTCACAAAGTTTTTTTTTTTGTATAAGCTGGTGATAAACCTACAGCCTCCTTCCTTCCTTTCTTTACTTTTTTTCCCTGTATCTCAGCGTTGAGTCCATCTATAACGCGTTATTATACTTGCTCCCGTAGTGACTCAGAGAGTGCAAGGCTTTGTTAAGTTCCTTCCTAAAAGTTTCGGTATATGTATAGAGTATTAAATATAGACTAAAAAATAATTAATTATACAGTTTATGATTAATTTGCGAGATGAATCTTTTAAGCCTAATTAGTTCATGATTTGATAATGTGGTGCTACAGTAAAGCTACAGTAACATATGCTAATGACAGATTAATTAGGCTTAATAAATTTATTTCGTGGTTTACTGACGAATTCTATAATTTATTTTTTTATTAGTATTTAAACACCCTATGCGACATCAATCTAACACCGATATTACACCCCAAGATTTTACACGCGGTAACTAAACCGGGCCATAACTCATAGAGTGTGAGGCGACACGACAGCGTGATCAAGGACCGTGTGATCAGACTCCACTTTGGGCACATGCATTTGCATGGCTCAAAAGCTGCTCTGGCAGTGACTCAGAGAGTCTGAGGACACGACAGCATGATCAAGGACCATGTGATCAGACTCTCCACTACTGGGCGCATGTACTGTGAAGCACAAGCTGCTCTCACAGTGACTCAGAGACCCCTTGTTTAGATTCCAAAATTCACCCCAAATTTCACTATGCAAAAAGAAGATTCCCCATCACATCAAAATGTCGGCATATATATGGAGTACTAAATGTAGATGAAATCAAAAACTAATTGCACAGTTTTGTTGTACTTTGCGAGACGAACATTTTGAGCCTAATTAATCAAAATTTGGACAATTATTACCACTAAAAACAAAAGGTGCTACAGTGTCGGGGGTGGCACTGTGCCGAATCGGCCACCCCCGACTCTGGTAACTAAACGAGGCCAGAGTGTGAGGCGACACGACAGCGTCATCAAGGACCAAGGACCGTGTGATCAGACTCCATTATGGGCGCAGACACGAACATGGCTCAAAAGCCTCAAGTCAAGGTCGTCGGGGTCTCGGGGGGCTCTTGGCCCACGAGCCTCGCTCTGCGTTACGGTGCGAATTCAATACCCAACTGCACACATTACAATTGCGTCTACTACATGGTACAACCAGCTCTACCAACCAATGTACGGCCGGGAGTATGGATAAATCAATCTATAGAAACACCGTGAGGCTGCAAATTTTCAGGCTAGCTGCAGCCTTGGCTGTGGCTGCAAATAAAGAACTGTTGTCTACCGTACTATACATCAAACAGCTACAGCCGCAGCCAATGTAGCTGCAACAAGCAGGCTGATCAAGTTTAATTAATTTATAGGTTAAGATAATAGCATCTATAACATTAAATCAATTAATGAACGATCACGAGGCAAACTGTATTAAGTGACGAGGCAGTGTCGGCCATCGCTGCATGCGCGGTGAGGTGCAGTGATACGTGGTGCTCGCTGAGACCGGTGTCAAATGAGAGTTTTATGTCCCAGCTTCTAGCACACCCAGATTTTAGAAATAATACAGAAGAGTTTCATCCCCATAAAATTATCTCTACCATCATAAAACTCTTATCATCTCTCTTCATTAATATAGTACCATGTTAGCATATTTAATATCTATAAAATTTTATAAAATCCCGCATTAAAATTGGCCTAAGGCTCGTCATGGTGGTCAGAGTCCGAGCTTGTTCGTGTCTGCCGCCAACTTTCCCAAGGTCTATTGTGACTGCGGCGGTGGCGGGCTGGCTGGTATTGATGCTTTGTCGACAGCAGTGGGCCTAAGGCTGTCTCCACTCACTCCGGTAAGGCCAGTCTAGTTTCATTAGAGTTTCATTTGTGTTTAATAGTCTGCCACATGTATTTTTAATGACATGTCAACGTTTTAATGAAGAGAGAGAAGAATTGAGTTTTATGGGGATGAAACTCTCTTGACACAGTTACCAACTCTCTATGAGTCATAGAATTAAATGTCTATGAAACTATAGAATGAAACTTTCCATTGAGAGTGAGTGTTTCATCCGAGTTTCATTTCATTCTATATGACATGGCAGTCTTGGAAACAATAAAATGAAACTCTCCGCTGAGACTGGCCTAAAAGCATCCTCCAGTAGCTTTTAGCGGAACGAAGTTCCGCACCGGGTCCGTTAAAATCTCCGGTACCGGCTTTGTCTGCGCCAAATATAGAGGGACCGACTGGTATACCGGACGTACGGCTGCCGACTAGAGCATGCGCGAGGCACAGAGAGAGAAGAGAGAGGATAAAGCTGCAGTGGCAGGCCCCACATGTTCAAGTTACTAATAAAAAATATTATAACTCACAAACCAAAAACTCAAATTAAATTCCGATTGCACCATTAAATTCGTTTCAATAAATTCTTCAAAACTAGATCTCATATGGATATATTTAGATAAAGTGATAAGTAGGCCCCACAGTGGATAGAGATGATATAAAGGATAGATGAATGCGAGAGAATTAAGTATAGAGTAGAGAATCTTGATGACCAGGTCTTTTAGAGGATGAATTTAGAGTACCATGAGTGCGGGTAGTCTAAGACCCTGTTTGATAGCAGAAACGTTTCGGTTTCCAATGAGAATCAACCAAATCACTTCCAAACGGTCTTTTTAGCATGTCGTTTCTGCTAACTAGATATCAGTTTCGAGCCGCTTGCTGAAAAGACTGTTTGGAAGTAAACATAGAACAGATATCTAATTAGGAATGGCAACAGGGGCAGGGCCCTGCGGGTTTTGGCCCCAATGGGCACGGGCAACAGAGTTTTTCCCACAGGTTTGCTGGTTCGGGGCGGGATTTAACATGCCCGCGTGCGGATACAGAGGGATATCACTGATATCATATTTGTTTTCATATTTATGTCCGGATTCGGATTCGAATACAGATAGTATAAAAAATGTCGGATAGAATACGATTGGATATCGACATCATAAATATGTGATTTAAATATTCGGATACGAATACGGTATCGGATGTTAAATATCCGGACTCGGATACGGACGGATTAAAACCCCTCTAAACGAATTCGGTCTCGAATACGGTCGGAAAATATCCGTACCGTTTTCATCCCTATTCCCACGGCACCCTAATACCATGCTTGGCATTTTAAAATTTGGCCCACAAACAAATAATTGCCTAGCCCATAGTCACAACAATTTTTTAGTGAGCATGTGAGATTTAGTTCAATTTTTTTAGACAATAATGTTTTCGTGAAAATGTGAGTTTTTTAGTTTAATTTTTAGTGAGCAAATTTTAGTGTTATGTGTCTATCTTGTCCAGCTGGGTCTTGCGTCCCTAGCGGGTGTGTGGTCGGGTGGAAGTTTACACCTGAAAGATAATTTGGGGTGATTTGAGTTTTGGGTTCCGAGTTTGGATGTGCGGGCGCTCCACCCAGCCCAACCCGCTCTGTTGCCATCCCTATATCTAATGCAGCCCAACCAAACAACATCAAATTGTGTCGCCTTCTCTAGATTAAGCGTATGTTTCATAATCCATAATATATTGCAATATTAATGGGAACAACCAATGAGACACAATGGCAAGTATTTGGGCACAGCTTGGATGATAATAATAATAATGTATTTTGGAACTACTCTCCGTGCCAAGAAAATCACGAGGGTGTTTATGGGATCAGAGCAACATCAGAATGGTCCATGGAGGAGGGATCTGTTATCACACCGAACGATGCAAGGGGGCGCTAGTGTCCTTTGTATTAATCAAACTTATATCTTTTATTTTAATTTATATCCGTACCTAATAATATCAAAGTCAATAACGATTCTTCTGTACGTCGTGTTTTACTTTCCAAAATACCATCGTGCACCTCCTTTAATTTTTTTCAATCGTAATCTAGATTCATGACACCACGCAAAATCGTAGGGTCCTGAATCGGGCGACTCGCCCTAAGCGCCGCCGCCGCCTTCCACCACCGCTGGTGCCTCTCCCTTTTCCTTCGGCATCTCGCCAGAGGTCGGAGGAAGTGGGGATTCATCGTTTTTTACAAGTATTCTAGTAGATCGAGTCTTTACGGTTAGGGTGTCTCTATGCCAAGTTTCTTGATGTTGGGGATTTATCTCCTCCTCTCCGGCGACGGCGAGGGGCAGGGTGGAACCGTTTTCTCCATAGTGGAGCCGTTGAAAATGAGGGTGACAACTACGGCGTCAGCAACTTCATCGGCATGACGACATGAAGACTTTTATTTCCGGACGGCGATATCAAGGCCGAGATGATGTCGCCGCCATGGATAATTTTTCCGGTTTCTTCTTCATTTTATTGTGGTTAGATCTAGCCATGATGAAGGACTGCAAACCGTTTTGTTGTGGTTAGATCTGGCCATGATGAAAAATTAGGGAGAATAATTTTCAGATCAGTTTCCTCATTTTGAGGTGACAGAAAGAAGAAGGAAGACACAAGAAATAAGAAGTTTCTCAACTCTGCTTGCAGGAATGTTGGCCGTCGTTCGTTGGGCATCTGTTCTCAAGGTGTTGCCGAGTGTTTGCCTGTGTGGTCATCGATACGAAGCGTCATACAGGTTTGGTTTTGAGATCGGAAGCCAAATTTATTGATTTAGCAACTCTATAAAATAGATTTGATAAAAAATACTAGAATACTCCAACAGACTATGTAAAACTAAGAGGTTGAATGGCTAGTGAGGTAGGCTATCCAAAAGTAGAGAACGAATAGTTGGAAAGAAGAACTACTAAATTTAGAGTCATTTACGGAGCCTGTTGAAGACGTTGTTACTTTAATAATAGCCAAATTTACCTTTAGAAAATAATTTGGCTAATCTCTTGGAGATGCTGTATGAGTAATCAGACTCTGCTACGTACTACCATTGATGGGAGGAGGAAGGAGCCTCCTTTGTACTCCGTCTGCCCAAAAAAAAATGCAGTTCTTGTTTTCCAAGTCAAATGACTTGAACGTTGACCAAAATTATATAAAAAAAGAACTAACATTTATAATAAAAAAGAACTAACTTTGACCAAAATTTGGGACAGACTGAGTAGTAATCTTACCTTGTTGCAATCAAACCAACCAGCCAGGGACTAAACATCGTAGAGAGCATTATTGCAAAGGAACTGCTTCTATTGGGGGACCGATCGAGACAGGGCTCTGGCGCGTGTGAAAAAACTATTAAGTCCTGAGGTTTTTACTCTGTATCAGTGCGAGCCGTTGTTTATGAGATGAAGAGAGGAGATGACAGCTTACCAGAGGTAAGTTACTGAATCCGCCTCCCGGCGACGCTTGGCCTTGGCCCTATAAATAGGTGTGCCGTGGCTTTTGTTTCTCACATCAGTAGACGCAGCACAAACTTGGGCTAATCAGTGGCAGCCAGCACCTTGGTTCTCCCATGGCCGCCACTCCTAGCATCCTCCAATTCACCCCTTCTTGTGCCTATGCACCCACACAGGGCAATGAGTTCAACTTCAGTGGCCTGTACCTCTACCACACCTACGTAGGCCCGAACTCCACCCAGTCGCAAATCTCTACAACTAAAAAGCCTGAAATGTTATCGTCTTAGTCAGACGATCGCCCCGCCCCCCGCGCCCCCCTGGAACCGCGCGCAGTCACGCCCACGACGCCGAGCTCGGCTCTCGCCCGCACAACCGACGCCCCTAGACGCATACGCCGCCGCACCGAGGAGGTCTTCCCCACGCCCCTCCCGCTCGCGGCCCTCGCGGCCCTCGCCGCCGTCGCCGACCCGAAAAACCGACGCCCCCAGACGCATACGCCGCCGCACCGAGGGGGTCTTCCCCACGCCCGCTCGCGCACAAGAAGGTTTCGCTCTCCCGCCCCAAGCCGGGCGTCGAGCGCGTCGCCGTCTCCCTCGACCTCTACAACCAGGGATTCGCCGTCTCCCTCGACCTCTACAACCAGGGATCCGCGTGAGTACCGTAGCACTCCCCCCACCGCCGATCCGGTTTGTTGCTTGTAGTAGTTTCGGTTGCTCCCGGGATCCGATCCGGTTTGAACGCGCCTCCACTTGCTTGGATCTGCGTCGTGCGTTGAGCGAGCGATGCGAGGTTTCCTTCTTAAACCTTAGCCGGGGATTTAGTTTTCCATTTTTTTGTAATCGTATAGGTCCGCTAAATCTGAATGATACATTTGCTTAATTGTGTATGAGAAGCGAAGAATTGATCATTTTCAACCTTCGCTTGCTCTTCTGCTTTTATAGATCCCCAATTCTCCCAATCCCTTGCTGGAAACGGGAGCAGACTATTATGCCCTGTGTGCTGCGCTTGCTCTTAATTGACTGCTAGATCAAGAGTGCTGGCGTTGCTCTTAATTGACTACTACATCAAGGGTGCTGTCCTTGCTCTTAATTGACTGCTCGATCAAGAGTAACAGGTTAATATGTATAAACATGCTGCAGCAAACAGTTATAGCTAAATGCCTCTGTTTCTGTGGAAAATGGGCTGTTCTGAACAGAGTAAAAACAAAAACAAACCTGCTGGTTTCTATCTCCATGAATAGAGGTAGCTGGAAACCCGTTCATGCACAACCAGCTTTCCAATGAATCAGCACCCCTCTTTGTTTCCACAAAGACAAGCGTGAGAGTTTGCTGCAACTGTCATTGCTGAATATAAAATGAGGCAAAAGCTATGGTTTGCAATCCAAACAATACCCTTGCCAAAAAAAAAGAATTATTTTTGCATGTACATTAACAATTTTGTCATGATAATATCAAATAGCCATGATAATGGTGCATTAAGAATCAGAGAGGGGCAAAGGCACATGTGCCTACCTGAGAACTCAGAACTCAGCAGTAAACGCTCCAACTTTACTATTTGTGTTTTCTATTTCTAAAAGGCTCCCCTTTAGTCCTTTACAATACTATTTTTCTGCTCTTGACCTTGCTGCACTGAACCTAGAGATTTGAAAAGCAAAGTAATATTGATGGATACAGGCTTGGTTTAGTACAACTCCTTTTATTGGTGTTAGGCCTAATTCAAGAAATTTGAAAAAGTGCCGTACACTTAAGAAACTGAAATAAGCAATTTTCTTCTCTTGTTTGCCTACTTTCCAATTGCTGCACATGTGAAGTACCGTAACAAAATTCTCATGCGGACATCATAATTACACAACACCTGATTTAGTACAACGTCGTGTTGTGACCGCCAGAGTGAATGGATCACCTACTGGATTATCCTTTGTGTTCCTCTTCTTGGTGACTACTTGTTTGTTCGTTCAGTGTATTTATTTCTTTGTTGGATATTCAGAGATTCATACAGGTTCAGTCTCTGTGTGCAGGCCACAACGCTGATTTAGGACGACGCCTTGCTGTCTGCTAAGCAGGTTGGTTTCACAATGTATTTTTTGGAATCCTGTATGCTTCAGAGTATTTGCATCTAGACTGAAGGTGTCATTCCTATAATTGTCAAAATGCTTTATGTTTCAGCGCCAAATTAAACATTGCCCTCTTTTCTGAGGATCCGATGCCTTTTGAATTGTCAACAAACAAGGCAAATTTTGTTTGTTCTTATATATTAGTCCAAATTTACCTTCTTGAACAGACAACAAATAGAAGAACAACACTATAAAATTGTGTCTGAAACCTTCTCTAAACCTGTCACTTGCCTTGCTATCATGATGAGGTTTAGATTGGAAGTTGTATAATAATCTGTTTCTTCAACTGCAGTTAGTATGTTTTCAAGTAAGTTAGTGTTGTAATTTTTTACAAGTTAGCTTGGAAGAACTTTCTGGATACATTTTGGACACTCTGTAATTTTGTGCCACCAACATTGGCTTATTTAGTAATTTCTGAAGTTAGAGACCATAGTCAGAATTTGAAATCTCTTAAGTTTTTTTTTTTAAAAAAATCTAAGGTTATAGACCAATTCAGAAATTCAAGGATCTGACATTTCGAAAAAGAAATTAAACGATACGTAGGACTTCAGATCCTTTGTGCCATTATCTGAGAATTCTTGTGTGATTATCTGAGAATACCATTATAAAGTTATAATGATTCTTGTGATCTGCTATTATTAAATCTACTGATAGGCCAGCTGAAAAGAATTGTAGTTGCTTTTGACCAAGTCATTTTGGGATCTAACTTTATTTTTTTTCTTAATAAATTCTAAAAATGACTGAAGCAAAGTGCTAATGAATCGTTTTATAATCAATTGCCTAGCTGAGGAAAACGATAATTTACTTAAAGAAATCTGAGCTAAAACTGGGCATTCGTGATTTTAGTGATCCTTTCAAACCATCATATACGGTGTATGTTAAATACACAACTGTCAGTGTCACTATGTACTCCAGTGGCTTACTCAGGATGTTTCTGAAAGCCTATCAGTAACCTGTGTGGCTGCATGTGTTTTGGTGTGAAGTCAAACCATATTTCATTTTGTCAATATTGTATACTTTATCTTAATAACTGAAGTCAAACCGTGCTGCAGCTCCTTCGAATCAGACACCAACAGTAAGGAGCTACAACGTCGACAGTTCATTCTTGTGACTCCAAAGGTGATCTCTGGTTTCAAATTCAAATTCACATATATCTTATCCCCTAATTTAATTACTTTTTGAGTAACAAATGGATTTGGAAATGTTGGCTTCACACCAAGTGCCTGAGAAAATGCCTTGACAGAATTTGGAAATGTTGGCTTCACACCAAATGCTTGAGAAAATGCCTTGATGGAACATATGAATTATAAGCCTTAACAGATTCATAAAACTGAGAAGTATACTTTCTTAAACTAAACTAACTAATTTTCTTAAAGTATACGTTTATTGGGCAGTAAAACAAACTAATTTTCATATTCTTAAACTAAAAATATTTTAGGCCTAGGTAGGTCACTCCCTTTCACACTGTTAAATTTTTGTAGTCGTTGCTGGTGGGGTTAGTGATGCTGAGGTATGCTTGTTTCTGTTTTTACAGAGAAGATCAAGGTCGAGCAGGCACAAGTGATCTCATGGCAAAAACTGCATCAATAATGAATTTCGCTTTTGTCACTGTGTGTTCATTTAGAACAAAGTCAATGCAGATATCTTACTAACCCTGCATATACCTTGTTTGTTGTTGTCAGCTGAAAAAGAGGCGAGCCAATGCAGCGGCCATGCACACCAATGCCATGAGAGTTGCACAGCTGAATCATCCTTGAGCTGTATTTTATGTTTGTGCTTATTCTCTTGCAATTTAAAACATTTGTTCTTTGCTGGCAGATGGAGCCACCTCAGACATTTCTCTATGGTCTATGGCTTATCTATCTTCTAGACATCAGTCATTCAGTCTTATTCACACCGTCTAATTCTTTTAAAAATATTTTATTGAGTTGCTTGCTTCTAAACATTAATAACCGCTGACCATAGAGAAATGTTATATGGAGACCAGTAGCATTCCTTATTATCTACAGTCACCTGAGAAGTTTAAATATAATAATGTTCTTGGGTTGTTTAAATTGTTTACTGTAACAGATTGCAATAATAATTTGTCAATTTGGTTATATGATTGCTGAAACTTAAGTTTCTGGTTACAGGTACATGCTACATTTCATCAATATTGCAGGCCATATCCTATCGACGCCTGCTCTGCTTGTATCAGGCTTTAAGGTAAGATCAAATTTACTGCTCGAATCATGCATTGTGAATTTAGTTATCTTCATCAATGGTAATGTTGTTTGATTCATTAAACACTTCATTTAGTGAGGATTTGTCCGTGATACATCCACATGCTTTATGCACAAACCATGTGCAGGTATATTCAGCAAGTTATCCGGGCTATCCTTTGTAATGATCGGTTAAATTAATATAATCTGCCTTTCAAAAAAAAGCAAATTATACTCATTTGGATTTGTGATGTGCATGGGTAGCAGCATGAACTTTGAATTGGCTACCAGGTTGATTCATTGGCTAACATAATTTAAATATTTGTTAGGGTTCATGCTCAAATATATAGCAGCGGAGTTCCACTAGAGCACACAACAGTTCCAGAGGTACTGTATATAGGAATAATAAGAGCCCTCTATTGCATGAAGATGGACATATAAGACAGACTGATGTGACTCTATTTTTCTTCTTTTCAGCAAGCTTTACCCACTTTTTATACCTAAAGGAAATTGTTTGCATAGGTGGGGGAAGAAGCTCAGAAAGTTGTTTGACTAACCTTGGAGTTGCCTCAGTGGATTCTGTCAAGAAACTGCCTTTTGATTCCAAGAGAAGCAACAGTTGCAACTTTTCTGGTGCATCTTCCCACTCCATGGAGAGGCATCAATGTTTGCAGAGAGGAATATCACTATTAAAGACAAGTTTTACAGCCATTACTACCTACTATTATAACACACTGGGCTTGGATGTGCCATCCAATCTTTTTTACTTTCGAGGCTTTTACTAAGTTGGTCCATATGTTATCGTCATCAATTGCTCTTCGAGCTGCTCTTGAATCGAACATGGCTTCAAGGTACCTACTGTTTCATAGTAAAACATGCATATCTGTGTTCCAATATTCTTGGTTGTCTTAAGGGTTTTAAAAAAGCTGACACTGTCTACTGCTTCTAGGTTAGAGAAGCAAGCGAAACAGCTAAACATACTTTCAAAAAAAAAAGCTAAACAGATCAAATTCGAATGCAAGTTCGGCCATATCATCAGATATCAGTTTTATAGACAGCATGCACACAACCATCATGGTAAATTACTATTTTGCTCTTACTTACATTGCATATAAACTTTAATTTCCATTTTCATGGAATCTCTATTCTTGTCAGCCAAGCACTCTGGACAATCTCAGCTTCTTGTACACCTGGTAAGATGGTAAGCTGATGAAGCATGGTGACATGCCCGATTGCATATTTGACGGCTGGGATCTGGTAAAGCATGAGGTCCCACCGCCACTGCACTCGGCAAGTTGAAGATGTCGCGCAGTGGGAAAGAGCTATGTATGCTGAAACCAAAAAGAAATGAGCTCCATGTACAAGTCCTCTCTGAAGTCCAAACTGTTAGAACACTGCAAGAGCATCAGTTTCGATATGCGCCTGATCATCAGGTTCTGCCTTTCTGATCCACATACAAAATTAACCTCAGCCTGTAGCTGACCTATGAGTCGTCAACAGTCTACACACTGCAAGAATGCGGAGAGGAGCATTGTAGTTTAGGGTTGCTCTGCTGCCATATGTACATCAGTGCATGTACACAAGTGCATCCTTGTAAATTTGTAAATATAACTTCTATATGTACGAGCATCATCAAATTGTGGAATGAATTGTTTTTGGCTAAGTTAATTATTTACATTGGTCATGCATATATGATATTGTCCCGTTGCAATGCACGGGCACTCAAACTATCATAGTAAAAGACGGGATTGGCACATTGACCGTGAACAACTGGGTCATACGTGATGGGCTCTCTCTAAAGTCATTGCTCGTGCCCGGGGACTGCATATCTTTGCCGGTGACTGGCATAATTCCTTCAGCCTAGTGTTCGAGGATGAAAGGTACGTACGTATGCTCAATCAGCTAGTCCATAACATACACAGTTTACTACGTGTAGCTGGTGTGATATTCACTGCATATATGTATATATCACTTGACATATATATGACGTGAATCGTGCAGGTTTAAGGAATCCACACTTCAGGTGATGGGAGTACCAGTTGAGGGAGGTGAATGGGCAATCGTTGGGGGAACTGGACGCTTTGCTATGGCAACCGGTGTCATCAAGAAAAGGGTGCACCAAAGAACTGGGGAGGGGAACATTATAGAGCTTACCATCCAGGGATTCTGTCCACTACTCAAGGGATCAAGGGTAACCATGACCTAGAATAAATCGACATATATGTCTTTGAGTTTTGCTAATAGTATTAATTCAAAAAACTATTAACCACAAGAGATAAATAAATACATTTAATTTAATTTATTCGTGCAGAGCGTTGCTGCCACAAAGATTGGCCCATGGGGTGGAAACGGAGGGTCGGTTCAAGACATCACAGAGCCACCAAAGCGCCTGGAGAGCATCACCATTAGCAGTGGTGATGTTGTTGATTCCATTGCATTTTCTTATGTTGATCAAGCTGGTCAGAAGCACACTGCAGGTCCATGGGGCGGTCCTGGTGGAAATCCTAAGACGGTAAGCTAATATAGCCTTATTCACAAAGCTGGTTTGTGCCTTGCTACTCCTACATTCAAATGCAGATATGTGGCAGCCAGCTACCCAGTAGATGTAGATTTGCAGATCTCCCAAGTCCCAGGGAACAAACACAGCCGAGATCTCTAATCCGGCTATTCTCTTCGCACTCGCAGATCCAGCTCTCGGACTCTGAGTTCGTGAAAGAAGTTTCTGGAACTTTCGCCGTGTATGCGGGAGTAGTCACTGTCATAAAGTCAATTAAGCTTGTCACCAACTTGAAGACGTACGGTCCTTTCGGTCAGGAGACCGGGACCTCATTCAGTGTCCCTGTGCAGGGCAACAATGGTGTCGCCGGCTTCTTCGGGCGCAGCGGGACGTTCCTGGATGCTATTGGTGTCTATGTGCATCCGCTCTGAACAGCAGCCAGCTACTTGTTCAGGTTCAGGCCTCCTGTTTAATGAGTTTTCGTCGAATAAATAAGTCACAGGGTTGTCACCATTCATGCTGATGGTCGACCTCTGTCGTTGTGCACTGCTGGAGTGACTAGTACGTTCAAGTGTTTAGGTCGTTGTACTGTGTTGTGTTTGTGTCTAATAAAAGTCTCGATGAGAGATTGTCCGATGGTGTCAAGATGATATGTCAATGAACTTGTTGCTTGCATGAGCTATTGAATGTCTAATCTTTTTGGAACCATTTTGTGGAATTAACTTCCCCATGTGTTAGTCAAGGTGTTTAAAAGGTTTTGTAACTTATGGATCTCATTGAAGGATTCCAGATTTTTTTTTGTGAGGAGCTCGTTTCTGGGCAAAACCAGCTAGGTGGTGTTGCCAAATCTGGCCATGCAATTTTTAAAGGAGATGCTCTATTATAGGCCTAGTTCTTAAAATGTAGGCTCGCTGTAGACCCTTGTCTAGTTATCTCTTGAGACAGCTAGGTGGGCTGTGCTCCCAAGTAAACAACCTTCATATACCAAGCTTGTTCTTACCTAATTTCAGATTCCCCATAGAAATCCTCTCTACCCATATCTACTCCCATAGTTTTAGTGTTCCTAGTTCTTACTCTTTTCACTTCCGTTCCCCATGGAAAATTAATGCCTTAGAATATTCTCGGGTGAAAGCTATCTTAGCAGGGCGCTTGCGGTTTACTCTGTTTGCCACCTCTAGTGTCAACAAGCTTCTCGCTGGGGAATACTAGCTGATTTTTTCGGAGTATAGAACTGAGTTCTATTTTATCGAAGGCTTTCTCAAAGTCAAGCTTAAGGATAATTAATTCCTTCTTTGATTGGTGACACATATGCACATATTTCAGAGTCCAAGCAATGCAATCTTGGATTGTTTTATTCCTGATAAAACCATATTGGTTCTTGTGAATCAAGAGAGGAAAAGCCACCAGAAGCATATTAGCTAGAATTTTGGTAATAATCTTCACTGAACAGTTAAGCAAAGGCATTTTGGCCTATAATCTGCCACAGTGAAGGCATCATTCTTCTTAGGGATAAGGGTGATGTAGAATCCATTGATACTTACTACTACAGATTGACCTATCACCAACACCACTATCACCACCGATATCATTAAAAACGTTGGTGATAGATGAGAACTATCACCGCCGCTTCATGTTACCAACCGGTTTAAAAACTATCACCACCGCATTGTCTTACCAACTGGCGGTGATAGTCCGTCATCATAGCCGGTTTTGCACCACCAATCGGTGATGATGATGTGCTCCTCATCACTGCCGCATCGCCATATGAACTGGCAGTGAAGACGTTTCTCACTGTCGGCTTGCTGTATGATACGGCGGTGATAACCAAGCTGGAACATAATAAAATTCATAACTTTTTTGAATAAAGTTGGATGAAAATAAACTTTATATTAAAGTTGTACATCTCGAGGAGATCTACAATTTTGTAGTTGATGACTTTTTTTATTTGAAACTACTTATGGTCCTAGAATTTTGTTTGAAGCGTTCACATTTTAAAATCTTAAAAACTCAAAATTTTCAAACGACCCCAAATGAAAAATTGACCAAAACCAAAGTTATAGATCTCGATGAGGACAACAGCTTTGTAGTTGACAACTTTCTTATTAAAAATCATTTATAGTCTCAAATTTGTATCTGAAGTTTGAAAATTTAAAAAAAACCAAAATTTTTAAACGACCTCGGATTAAAAATCGACCAAAACCAAAGTTATAGGTCTCAATGAGAACAACAACTTTGTAGTTGACAACTTTTTCATTAGAAATTATTTATACTCTCAAATTTGTATCTGAAGTTTTAAAATTTTTAAAAACCAAAATTTTCAAACGACCTTGGATGGAAAATTGACCAAAACTAAAGTTGTAGATCTCGATGAGAAAAATAACTTTGTAGTTAACATTTTCATTAAAAATCATTTGAGGTACTAATGGTCTGGTTGAAGTTTTAACGTTTCAAAATTCAAATTTTGTCAAATGACCTCGGATGGTGAAACAACCAAAATCAAAGCTGTAGACTTGATTAGAACAACAAATTTATAGTTTATGACTTTTTCATCTGAAGCCGTTTAGGGTCATAAATATTCATTTTAAATCCTGAAAAGTGAATACTAGGGAAGATATGCTATATAGACACAAGTGATTTAGGAGTGGAATGGTTACATGAGAGTGGTTAGAGGAGCTATGCGTGAGGACAGAAGTCTTAGGTTCGAATACTAGCTACCACATAGCGCGCGAATTTTCGCGTGAAAAATTGCGTGACTTGCGACATGGAGCTGAAGCCCGAAGCTGGGAGCTAGCTAGAGGGGGAGGAGGAGGGGCATTCCGGGATTGAAAAAAAATTTTGCTATTTTTTTGGTCTGTTTTTTAGGATTTTAAATCACCTCCGGTTGGTAAGACGAGCCGACTATGATAGTATTATCACTGCCAGTTGCAAAACCGACTGTGATGAGAATATTATCACTATCGAGTGCTTACCGCCGAAGCCGAAATTCGGCTATGAAGGGGGTTATGACGTGGATGTGATAGGCCTGAGTGTAGTAGTGACTTTAAAGGCAAATCTGACCGTCAAAAAAAAGCTAGATCATAAATCATAAAAATCACCACTTATTATTGACCAACATCTTTTTATAAAGTCTGTGTTAAAGCCATCAGGGCCTGGTGACTTATCAGTGGGTAGAGATCTTACACTGCATCAATTTCCTCTTTGTTGAAGGGAGCAATAAGACTAGAGAGATCACTGCGAGGTCCAAAGAGAGAAACCAAATCAAAGGTGAGGCCAGTGAAATTACAAGTACCCATCCTCTCTTTAAAACTTTGCCGAATGAGTTCTGCCTTCTCCTGATGTTGAGTAACAATTTGACCCTAATTGTTAGTCAACTGAGTAATTAGGTTTCTTCTGTGCTTAGCAGTAGCATTGGCATGGAAAATTTTGGTGCTAGCATTCCCTAAAGTAGCCCATTTTATTTAACCCCTTTGTTTCCAGCAGGCTTTCTGCTGCTGATGAAGAGAGATGAGCTTTTCTTCCAAGAGGGCTCTAAAATTCCATTCAATGAGAGAGAAATCTCTATAGTCTTCAAGCAGGTTGAGAAAATTCAGAACTAATTTAACATTGGAAATGTTTTGCTGAAGATTTGAGAGAGTATAGCTCCAAGCCTTTAGAACTCTCAAATTTTTAAATTTGGCTGTCAGCCGTTTGGCAGCATCAAAATGGAGCATAGGGGAGCACCAACTTGCTGAACCTGCTCCAGAAAGCCGTCATGTAGCATCCAAAAAGTTTTCAAAGCGAAAGATATGTGCCTTAGGGATGGTGGTAAAGATGTGAACAAAACAGGGCACATGGTCTGAAGTTTCCATGGATAGAGAATTAACTTCAGAGTTTGGGTAAGCTAAAGTCCAACTTGGAGAGGAGAAGAACCAGCCCAAACGTTCTAGTAAGGGTGATTGCTATTTGTTTGTCCAAGTGAAACGTTTACCCCGTAGAGGCATCTCAATAAGACCAAGAGATGAGATGGCCTCATTGATTAGAGGAAAAAGTTCCAAGTCCACTCTTAAAGATAGCAATTGATTAGCATCCAAATCCATATAGATAAATCCAATTAACATCCAAGGAAAAAGTTCCAAGTCCAAACCTGTCCTAGTACGGATCCAATCAAATACAATCAATACCATGCTCAGTCACTATACAGGCGATTGGTGAGCCACTATAAGGGCAGTTGGGCCAGCCGTCCCTACCAAACCGTCTCTAGAAATCATGGATTTCTAGGGCGGCTACCTAGCCACCCCTAGAAAATTAATTTGCAGTTATCAACCGCCTCTACGAATTAGTTTTCTAGGGGCGGCTGGGCCGCCTCTAGACATATATTTGTAGGGGGTGGCTTAACTTTCCAGCCCCACTTACAATCCATTTTTCCACGAAATTGTAAATTCAAATTTTGAATTTGAAATGTAACCAAACACCACACGATTGCACCAACACGTCATCAACATAATGCATATTACACTTTGAATAATATAGCACATTATTCACAAATATATTACTGTCATCAGTACAGTACCATCCACATGTCCGATCAAATCCAAAGGTAACGTCAAACAAGACTAATATCATATTACATAAACAAGACTAATGTCACATTACATTTACATTGTCATCAGTGCTTAATTCTTCCCACTCACGAAGAAACCGGCACTCAAGTTGATGTCCTAGCGCAGATGTTGGGTCATGGTACACGCCATTCTTACAATCTCGTCGATTATAAACTTGCAAAGGTCCCCCACAAGCTTCAAGAGGTCATCATCGCTGAATGGTTTCCTACTAATATCTTTTCTCGAAGCCACTATAAGCAGAAAACAATATTAGGATTAGTATTTCAAAAAATATACGTGTGTTTTCTACCAAGTTATTATACGATTACTAGGTACAACCACCTCCACTCTGGGCGCATGCACTACTATCAAACACATGGTTCAAGTCAAGGTCGTCGGGGGCTCTGGGCCACAAGCCCCTGCTTTACTCCGGCACACATTACGATTACTAGGTACAACCAGCTCTACAACGCGATGTACCGATATTGTGGTACAACCAGCTCTACGACACGATGTACTGATATTACATTACGCGATGCTTTCAAGATTGATCTAATGGATGGTTTTTTTCAAAAAAAAAAAAAATAGAGTCTGTTTAGATTGCCATACAACTGACCACTCCTAGAGGTGGCAATTGATTAGCATCCAAATTAATCCATATCCATAAATCCAATTAACATCCAAGGAAAAAAAAATCCGAAGTCCAAAGCTGTCCTAGTACAAAACAATTAATGTCGGATCCAATCCAATACAATCACAACCGTGCCAAATGACTATAGTGAGCCGCTATAGGGGCCGTTGGGCAGCCGTTCCTACCATCTCTAAAAAAATCATGGATTTCTAGAGGCGACTGCCTCGCCATCCCTAGAAAACTGATTTGTGGAGGCGGCGGGTAATATCAGCCGCATCTAGAAATAGTTTTGTAGGGGGCAGCTGTAACTACCAGCCACCTCTATAAATTAGTTTTCTAGAAGCGTATTTATTTTGGGACTGAGCGAGGCCCTGTTTAGATACCAAAAATTTTGCAAAATTTTTCAATATTCCCCGTCACATCGAATCTTTGGACGCATGCATGAAACATTAAATATAGATAAAAAATAAAACTAATTACACAGTTTAGACGAAATGGACGAGACAAATCTTTTAAGCCTAATTAGACCCTAATTGGACACTAATTGTCAAATAACAACGAATTTTGCTACAGTGTTATTTTGCAAAATATTTTGCAACTAAACCGGCCCTGAGTACATCTTTTAGGTGGAAATGGACAGAGACGGGCAAAAACGAGCAGAGAGTGAAAGCAGTGAGCCTGCTGTTTTTATCTTTATTATCAGCCGGCGCATGGCACATCTTGAACAACCCTCGCCCACCTTTTTTCCTTGGCCTGCTGTTTTTTTCCCCTATGCCATATTGCAATTTTCCAAATCCCTTATCTGCTATCCTGAAATACTTTGTTTCCATGCTATTGCATCTCAATCAATCCTGAAATACTTTTTTTTCCGGCTTTGCCGTTGCATCTCATGAGTCATCGTGCGCGTCTGAAATACATGACGCCCTGCCGAAGCTGCGTCGTCAATATTTGCGGCTACAGGGCAGGGCGTCTGCCATTCGGCCAAGGCCTTGTTTACTTGCCCGAATCGGGAGGGCCCGAGTCTGCACAGTAAGACACTGCAGTACTGTAGTACTTTTATTTTTATTTGTTAATAATTGTCTAAATATTGATTAATTAGGCTTAAAATGTTTGTCTCGCAAAGTACAACAAAATTGTGCAATTAGTTTTTGATTTCATCTATATTTAGTACTCTATACATATATCGGTATTTTGATATGATGGAGAATTTTCTTTTTGCATAGTGAAATTTAGAGGTAAATTTGGGTATCTAAACAAGGCAACAGACGGACGCAGATGCCGGGCATGTGTAGATGTAGCCCACACACACCTGCACTGCAGTTTGGGCGGTCCAATAATCCAACGTCGTACGCCTCGAACAGACGTGCGACGATCCATAACTCATCAGATGCATTCATGCATGCATGGGGTCTCCCAGCTCGGCAGCTCCAAGAGTCCTAGTAGCTCGAGACTGCGTCACGCGAGGGTACACGTCCGCAGACGATTCAGACTAACATATGGGCTGTGTTTAGTTCCTAAAATTGGAATGCTAAAATTCATCGTAGCGACACTGTAATATTTTGTTTATATTTGGTAATAATTGTCCAACCATTGACTAATTAGGCTCAAAACGTTCGTCTCGCAAAGTATAACCAAACTGTACAATTAATTTTTGATTTTATCCAAATTTAGTACTCCATGCACCACTACTACAGACAGGTCCTTTAGTCCCGGGTCACATAACCGGAACTAAAGCCCGTCCTCGGGTGAAAAAATAAATGAAATTCTAGAGGCCTCTCTTGTGGTGCGTGAGAATCGAACTCAGAACCTCTCACCTCGCGCGTAGATTCCTTACCAACTCAACTGAATACAACATGTGACAAAGTTCTTTGCGCTCTTCCTTTTGATTTGACTCATGGGGACCTTTAGTCCCAGGTCAGAGACCTTTAGTCCCGGTTCGTAACACCAACCGGGACTAAAAGGTCACCCTTTAGTCCCGGTTGGTAATACCAACCGCAGTGGCGGATCTAGGATGAAAATCTAGGAGGGGCTTAAGTTCTCATGGGGACAAAGACATGAAGCTCAGTTAACACTCCAGCATCGTCTTCGACCTCAGTTCGATGCTCAAGCTCCTCTTTTCCTTCCTCCAATGGTAGAAAATTTTTTGGAGGGGCTAAGGGGGGGCTTCACAGGCTCAGGCACGGTAGGGGGGGCTGGAGCCCCTCCAGCCCCCCTGGCAGATCCGCCCCTGACCAACCGGGACTAAAAGTTGGAGGACCTTTAGTCCCAGTTCATAATACCAACCGGGACTAACCCAGTTGGTGTTACGAACTGGGACTAAAAGTGGTCCGGCCGTTGGGCAGGGTACCAACCGGGACTAAAGTTGTTTTTTTGTCCCGGACATAAATTTCGCCGGGATTAATACCCATTTTGGATATCGACGAAAGGTCTGTTCTTTAGTAGTGCATGTATCACAACTTTAATATGATAAGAAAATCTTTTTTTACATAGTGTACTTTCCAATGGAACTAAACACAGCCATGGTAACCCCGGCGCTAGCAGCTGCCATATGGATATGGATATTTCAGCCCGTGAACGTACCGACGCGGCAGGCTCAATAATTCGCTGATGGTTGTGTGGCAATGTACATATATCCGATCTCTCAGTTCAAGTCTTAACGTTCGCTTTTCACCGCTCTCAGTCCACCACGAATGGACTCCGCACTTGACCGTGTTGGCGCATCCAACACGTACATAATCACACACCAAGATACATGTTGCACGACACCCACGACACTTTCGGTTAGCCATTAACATAACCAAGCACATATAAATGTCTCAACCAGGAAAGGTTCACGCCTCTTACCTCTTGTGTCAATCGTTCATCACATGAATGAGATCAAAGCACTTCTCAACTTGGTCTCTCAGTTTGTCTTGACCCGACTTAATATCAAAACGTTATGAATTTTTATATAAGACAAGTGAAAACCTACCTATTGCTGTAGCTAGGTAGATATGTAATTTTGTAGCAGTATTGATTTCTCCCCTCCATCCAAAAGAAGTGCACTTATTTTGAAAGGGAGGAAGTATTAGTTAGCTCTTTACTATTAATATATAGTATATTTTTTTCCAAAGTTTTTTTGTTTCTTTTGTATAAGCTGGTGATAAACCTACAGCCTCCTTCCTTTCTTTCTTCTCTACTTTTTCCCCCTGTATCTCAGCGTTGAGTCCATCTATAACGTGTTATTATACTTGCTCCCGTAGTGACTCAGAGAGTGTGAGGCGACACGACAGCGTGATCAAGGACCGTGTGATCAGACTCCACTTTGGGCACATGCATTGCATGGCTCAAAAGCTGCTCTCACAGTGACCCAGAGAGTCTGAGGACACGACAGCAAGATCAAGGACCCTGTCATCAGACTCTCCACTATGGATAATTCAAAAAAAAGAAAAGAAAAGAAAAACTCATGACCCCCTTAGCTGGGGAAGAGACGGTCATTAGATCCATCTATTTTTAAAATGCTATTTCTAGGTCCTAACCTTGGGAAGAGGTATTATTTGGGTCCCTGAACTTGACTTTGGGTGTCATCCAGGTCTCGACAGATCCAAACCCGCTATGAATGCTGACGTGGCGCGGTCCTACGTGTGGGTCCCACATGTCAGTTGGTTATATATCTATTTTTTTATTTTTATCTTGAGGTACTGTAGCAACAATCCCTTAAATATTATAAAAATTGTATCTTTTTCATAAGATCTTGGATGAAGATGATTTTTATATAAAAATTATAGCTCTAGACGAGATCTACGACTTTCTAGTTTTTAGTTTTTTAATTTAAAGTAGTTAAGATACTCAAAAAAATTAAATAAATTTTCAGCAGTATATTAATCGCGTATAAGCGCTTGTCGCCTTGGAAAAATCATATCTTTGTTATATGCTGTCAAATGGAGATATTTTCTATATGAAAGCTGTAGCCCTTAATGGGATCTATGACTTTCTAGTTTTGAGTTTTTTTTAATTTGACGGCGTTAAGATGCTAAAAAATTAAGCAAATTTTCAGCAATATATTAATTCCTGAAAGCAGACTGTAGGGACTGTCTGTGGTACTGTAGGGTACTGTAGCAGACTGTCTGTGGTACTATAGCGGACTGTCCGCAGCTCGCAGTCTGTACTGTTCTGATCCGTTTCTCGCCCGTTCGGTCTCTGATTCGAGTTCGTCTTTTTGCGTTGAGTTCCTAGCGATGTAAGGAACCTCTCTAGGGTCTCTTAACTCTTGGTGGCTCGTATTTTTGTAGCTTTTGTTTGTGTGCCTTTTGGGGGTTAATTTTGGGACAGTGGTCGAAAGTTTCGAAAGAAATTTGAGGCTCCCATTCACCCCCTCTGGTCGTCGTTTCCGGTCCTTCACAATGATTCTCTTCAAGTATCCAATTGTGACTCAATGTTAGTAAATTGATTGGAAGCATGCTAGAAGCCATGGGCGGAGCTACATCATTGATGCATTGGTATTCCTGGGAATACCTAACTTTTTTGCACAACAATAAGTGTACATATATATATAATGTATATTGGTCTTAATTTGATTATTTTCGAGCACAAACTGAGTTCACAGCCAATTCGCGTGGCCTCCTACCGTTTTTAGCTCCCAGGCCAGCCCGCAAGGGGCAAGGGCACAAGGCCCAGTGGCCCAGAAAGCCCTGCCTCTCCTATGTTCGGCACGGAGACACTCGAGCCCCCGATCGTGACTCTATGCAGTATGTCGTTCCCCAATCCCCAATCCCTAATCTTCTCGCTCTTCTCCTTCTATTCTTGAATCCTGGTGACGGCGAGCGGCCAGCCAGCCGGCGGCAGCGCTCCACCTCCTGACCTCCTCATCTCCACACGCGGCTAGCGGCGGCAGCAGGCAGGGTGGGCGGAGGCCAGGGCGGGGCCTGCTGGCCTGGCCGGGGCGTCCGGGCGTGGCGGATCGGCAGGCCGCGCGGCAGCGTGCTAGGCCGGCCGTGGCTTGCTAGTGGCTGCCGGCTGGCGGAGGCCGAGCAGAGGAGCATTGGAGTAGTGCTTAATGGCAGTGTAGCAAGAAAGCATTGTTTCGTACTTTCATCCCTGTCTTAGAGATGAACAATTTGTTATTCCAGTACTGTTCTGTTTTTATGACTTTAGTTAACACTACGAACTATACTTGAAACTTATGCTGCTATGCATTGGAATTTTTTTTGGTTGTGGGAATACCCCAGTTCAAAATCCTGGCTCCGCCACTGCCAGAAGCTGTCATAAGCCTTCTCTTGATAGTACCATTATATTGCAACTTATGAGAGGACTAGAGGTTATGATAACATGCAATTCAAGCATGACTAGAATATTGAGGTGATTGCTCAGTTTTATGTGTAGAGTGCGGACAATGTCCGGAGGATGCACTCGATGACAGAGCGTAGACTTGATGTTTCTGAGAGGAGTGCCTTCATCAAGCTATGTGGTAAAAAACCCAGCAAGGTAGCAATGTAGTAGTAATCAACAAAGTAAGGTTTACCCTCTGTGATCCAATGCATTTTCCTGATATTATCCTACAGTAGCATAAAACTGTGCAATCACTTCAGTATTTCAGTCATGCTGGATCTGCATGATGATGTAGACTGTTGTCCTCTCACAAGATGTAATGGCACTATCGAGGGAAGGCCTAGCTATGATAACTTCAAACATGCTTCCAATCAATTCACTGACAGCAAGTCAATGAACACATGGTGAGAATCACAATATCATAGTAATTACAGTGATATATTAATTCTAGTGATACTGAGTGTGAAACCTGTAATTAAGCTCTGAAGTGTCCTAGGATCCACAGGCCTATCCCTTCTTGACCTTATAGTCATATCTTTGTCATGATACGTAATATTGTTCACATATGGAGGGTATTATGGTGCATGAGGCTTTAGCTGCCCAAATTGCATCGGCTAGATAGGCCTGTGGTTGACCCATCTATGGGGGCTGACCCATATGATTTGACTAATCTACCTCCTCACTATCATAACTGTCATCAATGCTAGTCATGTCCTTGCTCTTCCTCTAGCTCTTCCTGACCTCCTCAGATGGCACCACATAATGTCACACAAGTTATTTAATTTTGGGACGTGAACTGCATGCGCAAATTAATTTGATATTTTTCTCATCTCATAGTTTTAAATTTTCATCGACATTGGTGGCTCGTGAATATTTGGTGCAAGAAATAATTATTTTGTTGAACTAAAATAAACCAGTCATGGATGATATTTGTTTGATGCATTCATGGCATTGTATATATTTTTATGTATATTTAATTCAGTTTACTGAGTTTTCTATGCGTAAAATGAGTCTTTTTGAATTTTTGTTGTTTGAAAATAGTTTCTCTTCTTTTTTGGAGTTTCAATAAAAGAAAATTATTCTTTTTTTACCCATGGGTACTCTTTTTGCCTGCTCCGGTTTTTAGCCGGACGGAGCCTAGTGTTTTTAGCCGTGGAGAGGAATGCAGAGCAGACGATGACATGCATGCATGTTCCCCGGCTGCCTAGATCCCCAGGCTTTTGTTTTTTTGACGAGATGCCGCGTGCATGTGTAGTAGTCCTACACGGGTTAGATTCAGGTTTCTCGACATGCCGTCGGCGACGTAGGACCGGCCTCCCCGGTCAGCTGATTCCGCCGGGTTCCTCAACTCGAGGTGCCACTGACGACGACGACTGAGCGGCTGTCGACGGATCCACCGGTACGTTGAGAGGCAAGACAAAAAAAAAAAATCCTGTATGCATGTGTTGACAGTGTTGTTGTGGAATCTGCTGCTGCACGGTCGTTCAGGTTTCATGACATGTTTGTCTCTGCCAGTCTGCCATGCTTAAGGCCATCGAATCTTCCTTATTTTTTAAAAAAATGATTGTATTTTTTAGTCATGCTCATGACATCTATTCATTTATGTAACATGCAGCAGCAGGTGCTGAGGTGCACCAAACGGCTCTCACTATGCCAGAAAAGGCTATCTGTGACGCCTTGATTAGTGACTCAGAAACGAAACGCGTCACTAATAAGAGTATCAGTGACGCGGGTGAATGATACGCGTCACTGATTAGTTGTTGCACATGCTCTAGGAACAATACGCGTCACTAATAACAATATATCAGTGACACTTGCAAAGGAAACGCGTCACAGATAAAATCTGTGACGTGTATTGGCTAGGCGCGTCACAGATATATGGACGTATCAGTGACGTGGGTGAAAAAAACGCATCACTGATAAGGAAAGTGACGCTTTTTCCTTGAACGCGTCACTGATACGAAGGCATATCAGTGACTCTTGTAGAAAACACGCGTCACAGGTAATAAATGTGACGCATTTTTTCTAGACGCGTCACTGATTTGTAGACATATCTGTGACTCATACTGTTCAGACGCGTCACAAATCACCTGGCCGGAAATATAATTTTGTTTAAGAGAGATCCAGTCTCGTTGTTTGCTTGCTGGAGCCACAAATCCCGTAATCGAGTCTTCCTCGTCCTTCCGTGTACGCGCCCTTCTCCTCTCTCCGGCAAATCGCCTCGCTCGCCTTCCTCGTCGGTGGAGGCCGTCGCTCGCATCCCAGCCTACCGAAGACAGCGGAGTCGGGCCGGGCGGCGGCGGCGTTGGCGGGGGCGGCGATGTGGAGCTCGTCAGCAAGACGCTGCAGTTCGAGCACAAGCTGTTCTACTTCGATCTGAAGGAGAACCCGTGGGGGAGGTACCTCAAGATCTCCGAGAAGACCTTGGCCACGCGCTCCACCATCATCGTCCCCGTCGACGGCGTCCCCTGGTTCGGCGACCTCTTCGACTACTACATCCGCACCGACGAGCGCGACGCCTTCAGCAAGGAGCTCCGACTCCAGACCAAGGTATTGGCCCTGCTTCCTTCGCGATTGGCCCGCTTGTGCCGCTGATTCTCGTGCCGTTGCTGCTAATTTTGGCGTGGCTTAATTATGCTCATTGCGCGGTGCAGGTGTTCTATTTCGATATTGGGGAGAACAAGAGGGGCCGATTCCTCAAGGTGACGTAACGTTCTCTGTATGAACGCGTGCAGTTTCAAATTTTGTCATCTTTTCATGTGTTGGTACGAGAATATTGTCGAATTGGGGAACTTCATTATTTGGAAGCCAAACTGTTTAGCTAGAACAAGGGGTAGTTTGTTGCACTAGAACAGGATTTGCTTGTGTGGATTTAGTAAGTGGAAAGGTCCTATTGTTCTCTTCCTAAATGAGTATGCTGACTAGTTTTCCATTGCTATGTGGAGCATGGACCCATCTGTCAGTGGCATGGCCTTCTTTGACCAAGCCGCGAGTTCATCAATAGGTTAAATGTCCTAAAAAGATGTGCTTGAGGATTACTTCAAGCTTTGAAAAGGTTTAGGTCCTGCTGGGCACAACCCAAAGATGGATGACCAAAATGGGACTTTCCTCTTTAGTAGATGTGCTCTTCGCAGGTTTTGGCTTCTCCTATTATGGCAATTTCACTTTTACTGCTTGTAACTACCAGTTATTTATTAGCCTAGTGGCAACCAAGCAAAGTAGTATCTTGTGTTTGCCTTTAGTGGCATATTCTGTTGTGTAGACCATTCTGCTCGTGCAAAATTACCAAGTATTAACTTCTTAACTACCCTTCTAGTGAAGAAATATTTATGTTTTGGACAAGATCTGATCCAGCTTTTAAAACATTGACTTCAATAACTTAAAATTATTTAATTTGGGCACATAAAAATCATATATGATTTGTCCTGAAAATCACTTTATAATCTCATAAATTTAGTATAAAAAACAGTGGTCAAAGTCACACCTTGCAGATCATTATAAAGTAAAGAATACCAGAGGGAGTAGAAATTGATGATGTGGTGTTAAGTACGTAGTATCTTTTACTTGGGTCCTAGATATATATAATATACGTGTTGTCATTTGTGTCCGACTAGCACTACATAGAAGTATACATGATTGTACATGCATTCAGTAATTGAAAGTATTTAATCGAACTATGTAAATTAAGGTACAAACAATCAGGCCGGATCTATTATGAGCTTTCAACTTCAGCAGCTCAACTTTGATGCAATAGTAAATTTACTATTCAAGTAATTTATAGCCTTTTCATGGAAGGATTAGTTGATTTCATTTGTTTTCATACTTTTGTAGACTATGGAGGATCGGAGTTGGATGTCTCTTCGCAATCGTGCATGTGCTGAGTACTTAGATGGTCTAAAAGCATTCATAAGAGCTGCAGAGGCGGATATGTTGAATCAGCACAAGACAGCTATGTGGTGTCCATGCATTGATTGTGAGAATGAAAAGCAGTACTCGAGTTCATTATCACTCCATGCCCACCTGATCATTCGAGGATTCATGGGTGACTACAGATGTTGGAACAAGCATGGAGAAGAAGGAGTTAATGATCGAGACTTGCAAGCTGGTTGTATGGACCAAGGATTCTCTGGCAACCTACGTCAGGATGATGGAACTCATGCTGCTGGTCAGGACAACGAGGAAGGACCCTTTTGTAGCCCGGATCTCACTGATGACAAGCTAGCAGATATTAGTGCCAATTATGCCCAAAAGGCAGAGGATCTTGAGGAGATGGTGCGTGATGCCATGGGCTTTGATGAGTATACTGAGGCTGAGATGAAGAAATTGAAGAGGCTGGTGGCAGATATGAGGACGCCACTCTATCAGAGCTGCAAGGAGAAGTATTCAAAGTTGTTTGCTACTTTGAAGCTTCTCCAGTTGAAGGCGACACATCATTGGACTGACCGGAGCTTCGATGAATTTCTACATCTTTTGGAGGACATATTGCCTGAGAGGAATGAGTTACCCAAGACCACATATGAGGCCAAGCAGATTGTTTGCCCTATGGGATTGGAGGTCGAGAAAATCCATGCTTGTAAGAATGACTGTATCCTGTACCATGGCGAAGAAAACGCTAAACTAACTGAATGCCCCGAGTGTGGAGTCGCTCGATACAGACGAAGAAATGACGGGGGTGATGAGGACAAGAGGCATGGAGCTCCTTGGAAGGTGGTATGGTACTTTCCTATAATCCCTCGCCTGAAGCATTTGTTTGCAACTGCCAAGGACGCACAACTTTTGAGTTGGCACAAGGAGGGACGCAAGATTGATGGTTACCTACGGCATCCAGCAGATGCTATTCAGTGGCGCGTCATTGACTCCAAGTATGGATTTTTTAAAGATGAGCCAAGGAATATTCGCTTTGCACTGAGCACAGATGGCATGAACCCATTCGGTAACATGAGTAGCTCACACAGTGTCTGCCCTGTGTTGTTGTCTATCTACAACATTCCACCGTGGTTGTGTAACAGGAGGAAATACATGATGATGCCACTTTTGATCTCAGGTCTGCATCAGCCAGGGAATGACATCGACGTGTTTCTGAGACTGGTTGTGGATGAGTTGAAGATGCTCTGGTCAGACGGTGTCAAGGTATATGATGGGTTCAAGCGAGAGTCATTCAAGTTGCATGCCATGGTGTTAACCACCATCACCGATGTTCCGGGACACCGTTGCTTGTCTGGGCAGTCTAAAGGAGAGAAAGATTGCTTTCAATGCTTAGATGATACTGAGAGTCTTTGGCTGAACAATTCAAAGAAAAGGGTGTACATAAGACATCGCCGTTTCCTTCGCCGATCCCATCCTTACCGGCGCATGAAATGCCAATTTGATGGCACGATTGAGACAGGATCTGCTCCGAGGCATTTCACTGGGCATGATGTTTATGACCAGGTAAAGGATGTCAATGTTACATTGGGGAAGAACAAAAAGAGTGCCCTTGGAAAGAGAAAGCACAAAGAGGAAGAAGTTGCTGATAAGAGGTGGAAGAAGAAGTCCATTCTATGGGAGCTACCTTATTGGAAAGATTTAGCAGTTCGCCACAGCATTGATGTCATGCATGTGAAAAAGAATGTTTGTGGGAGCTTACTTGGAACACTCTTGAACACCAAGGGGAAAAGCAAGGACCATGCAAATGCACGAGCGGACATGGAAGATTTGGATATAAGGCCAGAGTTGCGTCCCGAGGGCCCCAGTGCCCAACTACCATTATCTGCCATAAATCTAACAAGGCAAGAGAAGCAGGAGTTGTGCGACTTCTTTCGTAGCGTGAAAGTTCCCTCCGGATACTCAGCAGACATCAGGAAACTCGTGCCGCCAAAAGAGAACAAAATGCTCCCCATGAAGGCTCATGATTGCGATGTCATGCTCACAACAATGCTTGCGGTTGGGATTAGGAACATTTTGCCAGAAAAAGTTCAAATGACAATCATGAGCCTATGCTTCTTCTTCAATACAATATCTCAGAAGGTTCTTGATGAGAGGTCACTGGACAATATTGAGAAGAACATTTTTGAGACAATGTGTCTTCTAGAGGCGTATTTCCCACCAGCATTCTTTGATGTATCCGTTCATCTCATTGCTCATCTGGTGAAGGAAATAAAGTACCTTGGTCCCGTGTTCCTCCATCATATGTATCCGTATGAGAGATTCATGAGCACTTTGAACCGGTATACAAAGAGTCGGGTTCATCCTGAGGGAAGCATGGTCCGGGGTTACTCTGCTGAGGAGGTGGTTGACTGGTGCCTTGGTTACATTGATCCTACAAATCCAATCGGCATATATAAGTCTCGCCATGAGGGAAGGCTAGCGGGGATAGGGACTCTTGGGAAGAAGACACTTAATCCAGATCCGGATGATTACCGACGAGCTCACTTTCTCGTGTTGGAACACACAGCAGAAGTGTCTCCTTATATCGAGGAGCATAAGGAGCAGTTGCGTCAAGAGAATCCAGGTCGGAGCGAAGCTTGGATAGCGAGGGCACATATGAAGGGATTCAACATTTGGTTCAAAAAGCGGATCCTCAATTTGAGCTCTTGCACAGATGAAGGGCTTCGGAACCTAGCAGAAGGTCCTTTGTTCACAATCACAAGTTATCAGGGATATGACATAAATGGATACACATTTTACACCTTGGCTCAAGACCAGAAAAGCGTGTACCAAAATAGTGGTGTTCGTGTAGATGCTTTTGACAACACTGATGTACAGAAGGATGCATACTATGGTCAGATAGAGGAGATTTGGGAGCTCACTTATCCTGGCGTCAAGGAGCCCTTCAAGGTGACCATTTTTCGGTGCCGTTGGGTTAAGGGCACAAGGGGCATCATGAAGGACAAATATGGATTCACCACCGTTGATTTTGAACAGGTTGGGTACAAGGATGAACCATTCGTACTTGCAGCTCAGGTTTCACAAGTCTTTTATGTGCTCGACACGAGAAACAAGAAACGCCTTGTAGTTCTCCCCGGTAAAAAACGGGTTGTCGGAGTTGAAGATGTTGTGGACGAGGAAGAGTACAATCAATTTGATGAAGTCCCTCCTTTTGGTGATTGGACCCTCCCTGTGATTTTGGAGAGTGAGAAAACTCCATACTTGCGACATGGTCATGTAGAAGAGGCCACCGTGGCAACAGGCCGCCGAAAACGGCAAGTACGCAAGAGAAAGTAAAGCTTATCTGCCAAAGGATGCTAGAGAAGTCTTAACCGCCCCGGTCGAGTTTTTTGAAAGTAAAGCTTATCTGTTGAAGGTACACATAGAAATTATTGTTCTTTCAGTCATTTCCTTTGCTGCATGTAGAAATTGTACTGCTGTTCATTGAACATAAGTAATACTTATGTTCAGTTAAATTACTTGTTCTAAAGCATCTTTCGACAACATGTTCAGTCATTTCATCTTGAATTGTTACATCTTCAAGGCTGAATTCTTCATTTTATCTGTATTTTGCTGATACAACATAGTTAGTCTTATACCTCAATATATGATGCTGCACTGTATTCATGAGCATCTAGCTGCAGATTTTACTTTTTTTTATTCAATTTTACTTGATTCCCAGCCCAGATAAACAATTTTACTTTATTCCCAGCCCAGAATTGTAGTTACTGAACTGATTTGGCTTGTTTAGTTGTGTAACTGTGATTCTTGTCTTTATTGTAGCCCTATATACTGAGCAAGCACGATGAACTTGCTTTCCTGTGTAAAATGTACTCTACTGTGTTGTCAATATTCTTTATGCTGCCTTCAACTCTTTTCAATCTGAAGTTATTTTTTTTGTAAGTCCGTACATATTATTTGTATTTGACACATTATTCTGCTATATGATGACACACAGTGTTTTTGTTGTTGTTTTATTGACATTTCAGAGATTCAGAGATTCAGGCAATTGGGTCGTTTGGGCCACAAACCTGCAGGCCCAAGTTCCCCAAGTCCCCACAGCCACATCCCTTTTCCCTCTCGTGTCGTCCACATTCCCAAGTCTCCCCCGCAGTTCCCCAAGTCCCCGCCGTCTCTCCCGCAGCCCTATCCCCAGCCCTAATTCTTCCTCGGCGGTGCAGCGCCCAACAACCAGGCGCATCCTCGGAGGCTTCGTCGGCGGCGGCTGGGCGGTCTGCGGCCAGGCAGCGCCGCAGCAGCTAGGCGCATCCTCGCGCTTGCACCTACCGAGGCCGGCGTCGGCAGCCACGCGAGGAGGCCTGACTCGGACAGGAGGCTGCCGCCGTGGCACCAGGCGGAGCAAGCCGCTGCCGGCAATAAGGCCAATCCACCCCGACCTCATCCCCTCCCTCGGTCCTCGGCGGAGCCGGAGCTCCAAGGTGCTGCAGACGCCACAGTGCCAGATCCCCACTTCGAGGTATGGCTTCTCCTTCCTCCCAAGTTGAAATGCACTGCCATACTTGTTATTCATTTTTGTGTTGGTTACTGCTAGTTTTTGCGTTGGTTAATGATGCCAGTCTTTGTACTGCTAGTCTGCCGCTGCTTGTTTTTGTGTTGATTAGTGATCTGATGTCAGGGTGGTTTTAATTGAGCTGCTATTGTTCACTATAGTCATGCGAACTACTAAGTTATACTAGCTTGTAAATTGACATTGTGCCAACATTTGGATATGGTGGATGAATCTGATTGTGGGGTTTGCTTAAATACTTCACCCTTTTACTAATATATTTCTGCAGAAGTAGCTATTGATGACTGGCCAAATCTGTAGTAAAGCCTTTTAATCCCGAGCAGGCTGGCCCAGGCTAGAGATGGAACCCTCCATAGGAAAGAGCACAAAAAAGAGGTTTTAGTAAGAGCCACAGGCCAAGTCTGTACTAACTGTTAACTAGTATCATAAGATTATCCTGTGGTTTGAACTTTGAAACTGTGCAGCACTGCAGTATCTCCCATCCAAGACTGAGTTAATTGCTGATTGTTAAGATCATTCCTGATTATTCATTGCTATGATACATAATGTCTACTGATTCCTAAACAAGAGGCACAACTATTAGGTACCTGACAACATATTGTATTGCTTCTTGTAGTCAAATCATTGCACATGTAACCACCACCTTTCTATACAACCTGAATGCTTACTCCTCTTGTGGTTTTAATTGAGCTGCTATTGGTAGTTCCTGAAATGCAATAAGGTATCCTCTAGCTACTTGGTAAATGAGCTCTAGAGAGTAGTATTTTGTTGTTTTTGAAAGGTAGAATTTTGAACTATTCATCATATGCGAAAATCTTATGTTCTGTCATTACTTACAAGGCCAAGTTACTGCGATCGCCAAAGCTATAAAAGTTTCTGGTTCTTGTGTTTGAGGTCTATAAAAGTTTCTGGTGCTCCTGTACTGCAGTTGAATTTAGTTCCACATCAAAATGGTAAGCTGTTACCGCCCACAATCATTTCAAGTGTTTAGCATATTTCTAGCATCTAAATTTAGTCTTGTGCAATTTGTTGAACCACATCTTTCTCGAATTTGATTGATAGGTGTCTTCCATGGATTCTTCATCAAGTGGTGACGACGAAGCGGAGGGACAAGCTATTTCTGAGGAAGTAGAATCACCCGTTGATGACGAGCAGCAGCAGTCTATGCCTGAGCCTGTGCACCGACCCCGAAAACCAAAGACAGCATCTAAGTGGCCTACTGACAAGATTGTTGTCACAGAGATTCGTCCAGATGGGATGCCAACTGAGGTGAAAGAACAGCGAAGATTGCGGTTGCTTGCTCGTTTGATTGCTAGGCAACAGCTATCCTTAGTTATGCCATCATTCAAAGACCTTACTGATGACAGGAAATGGGAGTTGTTTGATAAACATGTCATGCCCTACTTGGAGTTCCCAACTGCAATGAAGACTGAGGGGTTTAAGTATACAATGAAGGTGATATCTAAGAGTTGGAGAACCCACAAAAATAGGCTAGTGACAAATTTTATCGAGAAAAACCTCAGTCCCTTTAAGAAGCACCCATACATTGAACCTGAAGATTGGGCAGAATTCGAGGCACTGAAGAAGACCCCAGCAGAAGTAGCGAAAAGTGATAAATACAAAATGCTTCGGCAAAAGAATGTGCACAACCATTGTCTGGGCACAGCAGGATATGAGGGGAAAGTGAAACAGTGGGAGGCGGAGGATGCAAATTTAGCCAGTAAAGGCATCCCTAACCCATGGGACAACTTCCCTGAAGGCCGCCCTGTGAGGTTTCTGCGAGCAAGGAGTAGGCTTGAGGTATCAGAAGATAAAGCTGAGATCATCTGGACACAGGATTCAACACAAAAAATCTCCGAAGACATTAAAGAGAAGCAATCAGCCGCAGAAGCTTCAGGCGTCACTTGGGTCAGGGAGAATGATGTGCTAACTGCATGTTTGGGCCCTGAACAGCCAGGTCGTGTGCGTGCTGTTTCGAGTTACACTGGCTGGAAGCATGGTTGGCCTGGATGTTCTAGCTTGTACAGAAAGAGGAAGAGGTCTAGTGTAGTAGATGTGGAAGCGATAGCAGCTCAAGTCAGACAAGAAGTTACAGCTCAAGTCACAGAAGAAGTGACGGCTAAGGTCACGAAAGAGGTTACCAGCAAGGTCACACAAGATGTCATGTCCTATCTTGCAGACCAAGGCTTGTTGGTAAGACCACCACCTTCTAGGACCCCTAGTCCTGCCTGCGGACGAAGGAGCAGTTGTGCCTCTGCCTCCAACGCTGTTGCAAACGAATTGGAGTTGGGGCCCAATTCAGTTGATCCGGATACTATTGATCTTCTTACAGAGCCAACCCCATGTTCCCTTGTAGCGAACCTTAGAGGCTATCGACATGTGGTTGCAGAGGGTCGGGTGTTCCCAAAGGAGTTTGAACTAGAATCAGTCCAAATAGATTATGATTATGCAATAGTCCAAGTGGAATGTGTACATCAGGGTTATGAGGATTATGTGCTGCAGCCACCCCCTAATGATGATACCAAAACACTTAGAGAAGCTCTACTACAGAGGATGCAATGGAGGAGGAATTGGATTCTAGTCAAACATACACATGAGACCAAGCCAACCCTATCTCAACTAGATGAGACCACAAAGAGTGCCAAGAGTGCGTCGAAGGGCACTAATGCTATTATTTCTACAAAGCTACTTTGTGGAGCCAATTCAACTTCTTCAAATCATGGATCTCCTGCCATATCTAATGCAACAAAGAGTGTGTCAAAGGAGCCTAATTCATCCAATCCTTCAAAAAATCCAAAGAGCTCAGAGGAGTACACTAAGCTGCCCACGCAGCCAAAAGTGGGAATTAATCAGGCTGTTGGAAGGAGTGCAAGACCACCCAAGCAACACATAGGGACTAGTAGGGCTGCTGGAGAGAGTCTAAAACAACAGCAGCAGCAAAAATGGACTCCTAAGTACAAATGTGGTCAGCCATTTCTCCCAGCAATGGACCTCAAGGCGGTAGGACGTGGATGTACTGCTCTTCATGCTCATTACATGAAAGATTGTATGGACAATGAGAATGGGATAGTGGTTAGGTTCAAGGGTATTTATATGCTGAACTCATTAGATTTCGAGGTCGGGCTTGTGAGATACAATTTTTTGTATGACCTCTTCAACTTTGGGGTATTGGATTCCTCTCTTCTTCAATGCTGGACACTGTAAGTTACAAATAATCCTTCTTACTCTCATTGCCTTTGAACCCAGTCTTATCATTGGACACACACACACATGATACTTCACTGGAAAAATGTAACATGCGACCATCCTATAGCTGATGCTCCTAGCTAGTTTATTATTACATAATCTGAAGAAACCAGAACTGACCGTATTGACAGTATCTTTAATCTGTAATATAAGAGCTTTTCAGAAAAAAGCAAAAACTGTGATGAAAATTGCTAGCTAAAGTTGCCCTGGTGAGAGTAGACTTTAATTTATCTTCTGACAAGTGCAGATGCATGCCTGTTGAAATCTTTTAGGACCATCTATCTCCTAGGGGATTTATTCACAAGGTTCTTTAATTTGACCATGGGATTTGAATCGAAGTCCAATATATATAATAAAGCTTATGGATAATCTCTAGTGTTACCTGTTATTACTGGCATGCTCATCTTAATAACAAGACTGGGGGATAGAGCGGCTGTTCTGTACTCATTTTCTCTAGGCATATACCTTTTAGTTTCTCTACTCATATTCTCTACATGTTCTTTGTTATTTTTAGATCACTGGTTGTGGAAGCTAAGGCTAAGGACATTCCTGTGGGCTTTCTTGATCCACAAGTGATGTCACTGGACAACATAAAGTTTGATAGAGACAAAGTTCTGCAGTATGTGCAAAAGGCCTTCACCAAGTATACGAAGAAAGAGTACATAATATTTGCCTACAACTGTGGCGGCTTAGCTGGTGGTCATTGGATCGTCGTGATAGTAATTCAAAAGTGGAATAAGGTCATATACCTTGATTCCAACAGATCTGGAAACCATGATTTCAGCATGTTAAAATTGTTGATTGACGAGTGAGTTGTTTGCTTACCTACTATTGACTTGTTTCATAAATGCCAATGTCATTGAACAAACATAATGAGGCATATATGTGTGTGCTGTACTCTTGCATGTAGGGCTTTTGCAACACACACAAGCAAGTTGAAAGACAGACCTCAGCCATTGACACATGCTACTAAATATGCGGTAAGTGCTTCCAAAAATAAAATTCAGTATTGTGCCTCTAATATATTAAGTATTGTGTTCAACTTCCATTTTCAAATGATTGTGTGTTCTATATATATTTTTCGCAGTGCCAACAGCAATCTTCTAGCAAGTCATCCGGCTACTATGCTGCACACCACTTGATTTTAGCTATGACACAGACAAACTTGGAATGCCCTGAGGTACGTGTGCTGCTGGTCACCTCTCAGCTTCTTATATCAGTTCATGTGATAAAAAACGTAAACGAAACCTTGTTGCAGCCTTTATCTCATGCTTATTAAGATCACATGAACTAAACACGAGTATTGTCACCAATATATTCATCTTTGGATGTCTTAATGCAAAAGACAGCACCACTGCAGATTACACACTTAAGAAATGCTTTAATACCTCCTAAATATGTACTCTTTTCCTGCGTGATGCATCATATAGATGATAAGGTCAATCTTAGAGTGGTGCAAACTGTCTCCTCATTCTAGCAATTTAGAGTTGGAGGCATGATGCATAAAAAATAACGGGCAAGCTGTACAACACTTGAATGCTAGAAAATGATCAGTTGGAGGTAACAATAATTCATAGAATTGTGGTTTCCTTTGAGACACATGAGTGTGCATGACTCAGTTTGGGGTGGCTGGGTGAACTTAGAGATCCAGATGGTTAAATTTTGAGTGATCATTGTTGTGCTTACAGTGACAAACCACATGCATGCTTCTGATTATTTAAAACCACATGAGTGTGCATGACTCAGTTTGATGAGTTCATTTCTTCCTGTTTGTGTATTGAGTTGGTATGCTGTCATTCTCCAATTCTTAATGTTCAGTGATCCAGTGATACCTCCAGGATTCTGAACTTGGAACTGCATATGTAAAGTATCTACTTCAGTTCTGATGCCATATGAGAGATAATTTTACATTTTTGTTACATATATATACCTGTTGATGAATGAATGTTCTATGCATTTTGTGCTGTGAAGTGCTTGTGTTTGGCTGCTACTGTAACTCAGGGAAAGCTCAATTCCAGATCGGTCATGTACTGGCTTTTTATCTTGGGTATCATAGTTATCTTATTTACATTGGTAGCTCCTTGATTTCATCGGATATCATACTCAGATGCCATGCTTGTCCCATTGATTCCAGTGGAGGATGCATATGTAGCCGATCAGCCATGCTAGCTGCCTCCATTTCTCTCTCTGGTCTCAGCAATCAGTCACACACACACTGATAGCTTATTCTAATCAAGACTTTATGCTATGTCTGGATTGGCTAGTTGAATTACATTTTTTACATTGATCTTATATATTGTACTGTACATTTTACTATACCATGTTTTATTTTTTACCAAAGCTCTATCTTGACACAGGAATTTGAAGTGTTGACGACGCCCATAGACGTGTGCATGATTAGAGAAAAGCTGGCCATGTTCTTAGTGACACAAGTCATCGACAAGAAAGGAGAGTTCCATCATCCTACAAGGTGAGCACTAGTGGTGTGTGATTGCCATTATCTGTATGTGTCCAATGATGTAGTGTGTGACTAAATAAGTTAAGTCCAATGTTGTAATGGATTTCGAAAATGTTGTGATGGATTTCGAACGAGTTGTGAACATTTGATATAAATGTGAATCTGTTGAACTTGATATCTATTTGAGGAGCTTCTAGTGTGAACATGTTGTAATATATTGATGACTTATATATCTTCTGTGAACATTGTGGTATGCGGTTCTGATGAAAAATACGCGTCAACGTATGATGTTATCATTGACACGCGTCACTTGTTATGTGCTATCAGTGACACGTTATGTAGACATGAGACGCTGATATGAAATTATCAGTGACGTATATTCATAGCGCTCATATCTCCTTATTAGTGACGCGTGTTCTTGCTGCGTGTCACTCATATCTCCTTATTAGTGACGCGTGTTATCACCAAGTGTCGCTGATATGGCCTTATTAGTGACGCGGGTTATCATCACATGTCACTGGTACCTCCTTACCAGTGACGTGTTTTCCCGTTGTTAGTGACGCGTGCACTAAATATGCGTCACTTGTATCTTATTATCAGTGACGCGTTTTCCCGTTGTTAGTGACGCGTGTACTAAATATGCGTCACTCGTATCTTCATATCAGTGACGCGTGTTACCACTATTAGTGACGCGTGTTCTAAATATGCGTCACTCGTATCTTCCTATTAGTGACACGTTTTTACGCGTCACTGATATACCCTTATCACAGACGCAAGAATAGTGACGCGTCTTTTACGCGTCACTAATGAGCCTCTACACGCGTCACAGATAGCCTTTTCTGGCATAGTGTCTAGACGGGATCTGATTTCAGATGGTGGGGCGACAACTGATTTTGAGCACTCATCATGCATGGTTCGTACTTCGAAGGTATATATATATATAGGCACAAATGGAGTAATCGGTAAATGGCCGGTTTTATAAGGTACTTTGCTTGTTCTCACTTCTCCTAAACTGTTAAAGGCTGTTATAGGATAGCGACTGTGGTGCCAGAGAGCATATCTGAATGAAAGAAAATCACTAAAAGCACGTGGAAAATGACGAAATATACTAGATTACTACAAACAGCGTGTAGTGTAAACCCAAAAATATGTATACACATAGATTCATGACAAGGAAGAAACTACCAAAAAATGACCCTTTCCGCTCCCTCGACGGGCGCTCCGGCGGCGCTGCCGCCCGAGCCTCCACCAGCCCCGGCCGCAGTCCCCTCTCCAGCCACCACCTCCACCACTGCGCCCGCTCCCACCATAGGCCTCACGCCACCAGCCCCCAGTCCTCTGCTAGCAGAGCAGCCCCCTCCCTCCACCCCCAACGTCGTCGCACCGCCCACCCCGCCGCCCGCCCAGCCCAAGCACCAGGCCACAAATCATGCCACCCAAACCACAGATCAACACCTGCCGACCGTGGATCCGTCAAGCCATGAAGCTGTCAAGGTCCTTCTCCCCCTGCACGAGGAGCCCGTGCGCGCCCAGCTTGAAGTTTCCGTCCAGATTGAGAAGGTGGGGACCGAGCACCTTGGGGGGAGCGAGCTTCCACCTCCCCCACCGCCGGCGGCCTCTCCGGCAATGTCGCCCACCCCCCAGCTCTCTGCCCCTCAATGGCTCCGCCGGCAGATCTCCCAACGGGCCCTGTATCCAGTGCTACCCCATCTGACGAAGCGGAAGAAGTGGAGCTGGTGGACTAGGGCGACGACGACGACGCAGACGAGGATGAGGTGTTGCTGGCGGACCGGGCGACCGGGCTCGACGCACCTCCCTCTGAAGCTCCATCGGCCCCTGCCCCCTGCACCTCAAGCTCTGGTGGATCCCTGGTGCGGGGCGGCCCTGCGTTCGCGGATGCCCCTGATGCGGCTGGGGCGAGCAGCTCGTGGGCGCGGGCCATACCATCCGCATTGAAGGTGCAGCCATGGATGAGCTCTGGTGCGCCATCCCCCCACCCTCTGGAGCTAGGCAGACCTATTGACAACGGCTGGTGGGGGACCTTCCCGTCTGCGCCTTCTGGAGCTCCGGCGCAGGTCAGGCTGAAATCCATTATAGTCAGGCCAACGCGCGTGCCGACATCCTCTGCTGCGGCTGCTGGCCGTCGCAAGACGGTGTGGAGAAGGTTGAAGCTGACAGAAGACTCTGATGTGTGGCTACCGAAGCAGAAGGATCAAGGTTCCAAGCAGGTGGCCAACTCTGCACCTGCCAGCTGCTGGGAGCTCGGGGAGTCTTCAGAAGCTAATGCTCATATGGAGCCTCCACCCTCGCCGAGGTGGCAAACAACAAGAAAGAAGTACTGGTGGCGCAATGGCGGATCTCCATAGGAGGATGGCTCCAGCAAGACTGGGCGAGCTACGCAAGACTCCGCCCCGGCGCATACCATGGATGGCCGGGAGTTTTTTAAAAAGCGCCTCGCTGGGCGCTGCTTCCGGTGCCTTAGCGTCGACCACCAAGTTGCACAATGCAGGGAGCCTGTTCGCTGCCTCAGGTGCAAGGGCTTCGGCCATATCTCCCGACACTATCGCTCCGATCGGCGACAACCCATTTCAGCCAAGCTCCGCTCCCGGCTCACCTTCCCGGCCGGTAGCATCCACAGTCGCCTTGTTTTCCCACCACTCTGCTCTACCAACCACACCATCACACCACCATCTCAGAACTCTCCAAACAACTCAACACACCCACCACCAAAAACCAGGGAGACGGAGTACGTGCCCGGCCAGGTTGACAACCGCCCAACGCTGGGCCGTGTTGCCATCGTTCCCTGGTGCGGCCGATGCCAGGCGCCAGCGGTGCCCTCGCTGCACGGTGAGCGTGACCAAGATGACTTCGAGGGACCGCGATGACTCAGTGAACGTTGCCGTTCACGGTCACCAGTGCGTAGCACCCCTCACTTCTCGCTGTGTCCAGACCCACTGACAGGCCATGGTTTTTGGTCCTCCATCCCAAGGAGCCCTCCTCTCAAGTATGAAGACCCAATGTTCCTGCAGGCCTCCCTTCTCGCGGAGCCAGCAGTCGGTCCTCACAGCTCCCCTGACTCTGGCGGCGATGATACCGTCTATCCTGGGCCAGGTGTCCAGCCTCAGATGTCAGGGGAGCCCCACGGATCCTCCAAGACATCTGAGGAGGCATATGTGCAGAATGGTTTGGAGGATCTACGGCTGGGGCAGGACCTCGATGAGGAGGGATGTGCACAGACGGACGGTGAATTGCCTGTTGATGCTGATGACCAACAAGCTGATGCTGCCCTGACCGCTGTTGAGTTTTGCAGCAGATTGTCCAAGGAGCTACCGGCACCCTTGCTGCCGACATCAGAGTCTCCTCCACCCCGAGCGACGCTCCCCCGTGCAAGCAAGCAGAGGAAGAGGAAGACATTGCAGGCGACACGCTCGAGCTTGCGCTAGGCTGCCAAACCATCTGCGGTGCCGGTGGCTGAGCGCGCGCAGCGCAAGCTGATGCGCGGACTAGAGTTCCTCAATCCACAGCGTCGGGCGCCAGATGCAGCAGTGACTGAATACATTGATTTGTATGGTGCTGATCTTCTAGAACAGGCCATCAAGGCACTCAGGGCAGCAACACGGATGGACAACAAGGAGCTAGCGAAGGCCTTAGCGGCGATGGTTGACGAATCTGATGCAGTGGAGATGGATGCCCAGTGAGCATTTGGAGCATTTGCAGCTAGAATGTTGTTGAGTCAGTTTGATCAATGTTGCTAGCAAATGAAACAAGGGGTGGGAATCTGATTGCCTGGGATCAGGACCAAGAACAAAAGAAGTGTAGCCGGTCCTTAGCTGGGGGGCCAACTCTAAAACCCCCAATAGTCGCCCAAACCGTTAGCGAGTAATCAGTTTCTAATATCCTAAACCCACTGTAGCCTAGGCTGCGGTAGGGAGCGCCTCTCGCGTATGTAATCATTGTTGTTTGCTAACTCCTTATTATTAATCAAAGCCGGGTAACCGGATCTTTCAAAAAAAAAGGAAGAAACTACCATGCATAAAAGATGTAGGCAGAATTGATACTATACCATAGGGGTTATCTTGCTGTGAAAGTGCTGTGAACCAACCTGTTCACTTTGTTTAGTTCAGGGATAGATGATAACTGCAGAAATTGTTACTGCAAGCATCAGAATGCAGGACACGGTTTTTTCTTTTCAAGAAAAAAAACGCACACCACAAAATAGGAGTTGGTGCAAAATGTTGGGTGAGTTTGGTATTTTTCACTGTATGCTCTGGATTCGCCGGCTGTAGTGCTTTGGCATTTGGCACCATATATTTTTTTCGTTTTCTTTTCCACCTTGTTATCCCATTTGATCTTGGGGGTAGCTCAATTTTCATCTACTTTGGATTTCATTCCCCAACCTCTTTTTCTCTCTGTGTACCCTAATGTTGCTCACATGGTCCGATTTGTTTATGGATGCTTAGTTTTCACAACGTAGAACCTATGTTCGTGGTCTAGATGTTTTGCCTAAGTTTTTGGAATGGATTTTTGAGATTTGGGCCAGGGCCTTCGGATCAGGGCTGTTCGATATGCCGTATTGGTATGAGCCCAGCAGCACTATTTCTTGTGCCTCTCGCCTGACAATTGTAGTTGCAAATTAAGGGTAAAGTATTTTTTTTCATATTGTTTTGCATGGACTTGGTTGGTAATGGTTGGTTCAAGTTTATGTGAAGTAATTGAAGAAGTTATTTTGTCACTAGTTTGCTCCCTATAAACCAACTTTGGGCAAGTCTCTGAAACATTGTGATATCTATGGATACAGGGACAGTAGCTATAAATGATTGGCAGCAGAGAGCTAGCCTTGATCTAGCTTTGCAGGAAATAGGGAAAATAATCAAGCTACCTGTTAGGATGTCAAGAGATCCTCGAGGAATATGGCTAATACTCAGCTCAGCTCAGCAGTACTTAGAGGATATGATGGGAGCTTGTGAGAGAACAAGAGTCTATGACATTATGAAATTCTTGCATAACTAGAATATTGAGGTGATTGTCCAGTTCTATGCTAAAGTGAGGACAATGTATGGAGGATGCGCTCGATGACAGAGTGTAGACTTTACTTGATGTTTTCGAGAGGAGTGACTTTCTCATTATGAATTCTGTCCATCAAGTCGTGTGGTGAAAAACCCAGCAAGGTAGTAAAGCAATAGTAACCGACAAAGTAAGGTTTACCCTCTGTCATCCAATGCATTTTCCTAATATTGTCCTCAATAAACAGGGTAGTATAGAATTGGGCTATCACCTCAAAATTCCAGTCATGCTAGAACTGCATGACTCTTGTCCTCTCCAAGCTGTAAAGACACTATCAAGAGAAGGCTTATGACAGCTTCTAGCGTCCTATCAATTAATCCACTGACAGCAAGTTACAATGGGACATGGAGAGAATCACAATATCATAGCAGTCCCGGTGCTATTGAGTGTGAAACCTGTAGTCAAGAGCTATCCTCTGAAGTGTCCTACTAGGATCCACACGTCTATCCCTTCTTGACCTTCTAGTCATATGCTTGATGCTTCCAATGGTATATAATTTTGTTCACATACGGAGGGGATTGTGGTGCATGAGCCATTTTTGGAGGCTGACCCATATGATTTGACTGACTCCGCTGCCCACTATCAGAATATCATCTCCTTGATCTTCCTTTTAGTGATCTCCTCAGTCCTTAGATGGCAACACATACTCAGGTCACACAAGTTATTTCATTTTGGGAAGTGAACTGCATGTGCAAATTAATTCAATATTTTTTCTCGTAGTTTTAAAATATCAACAACATTGGTGGCTCATGAAATAATTATTTTGCTAAACTGAAATAAACTAGTCATGGATGATATTTGTTTGATGCATTCATGCCATTGTATATACTTTTTATGTATGTTCAAATCGATTTACTGAATTTTCTATGCACAAAATGAGTTTTTTGAATTTTTGTTGTTTGAAAAATAGTTTCTCTTCTTTTCGGAAGTTTCAATAAAAGAAAATCCTTCATTTTTACGCACGGGTACTCTTTTGGCCTGCTCTTGTTTTTAGCCGGGCGCAGCCCAACAATTGGCACAAATGGTATGCATCTGGTTTTGTTTTTAAATCGGGTATGACAACTACTGTGCATCTGTGCCAAAGCTCCCATTATTGTCCGTGCACTGATGGGTACTGCTTTTCCTCTTTCCTGCAAAGCTAGATCATGTTTGGTATTGGTCCTCCGCTGCTGGTCACTCGTAGCTATTCTCACAGTATCCATAGATATGGCAAATGTTTCATAGACTTATCCAAAGTTGCTTTAGAGTGCAAATTAGTGACAAACTACCATATCCGATTATTTTACACAAGCTATTTTATGTACATGTACTGTGTATTCCTACTCGCCGCTACTGCTTATTTGAATTTTTTCCAAGCATACTTTTGATTTGAATCAATTTTGCTTTTACATGACATGGCCGGCATTGGCGTGAGAGCATCTATTCAGATCCCTTGTCTTTGTGTCCGTTGCGGCAGCCAGCAGGACAAGGGCATCAAGTGACCGACCAACTCGTGGGTGGGTGCGCCATGCGTGCAGTGGAGGTGCAGAGCAGCCGACCAGGCCAGTCCACTGGTCACAAGAGCTTGGAAAGGCACGGTAGTATGGCTCTCGATGAGATGATGACATGCGCCTGCGTGGATCCCTTGGCTTTCGTTTTTCTCAGAAGAGATGAGAGATGCGATGCCGCGACAGGTTCCAGTCTCGTCTAGTTTTTATAGTGTTTTTAAACACGATAATGATAGGATGATGACGTCGGTTCATCCGAACGCGGTCTAAAAAAAACTCCTTACATGTGGCCGTCTGATCGTCCTACTCCCCGCTGCGTCTCTGTCCTACGCCGCACCCTACTCCGGCATGCCAATCCGCCATTCCCCGCGGCGCATCTGCTGGCCGTTGCGCCCGTTGTCGGCCCCTTCTTCCCATCCCCCACCTGGCCAGAGCTCGCCGGCAGTCACCTACGTCTGTGGCTAACCCCTTCTTCTCGGCCAGAGCCTGCCTGAGACAGCAACAGCCACAACCTGGCCAAAGCTTGCTGGTGGCCTGTCCCTGTTGCCCCCTCCGCTCGCCTCTAGAAGGGGCCAGGATGATGCTACCCTCTGCCTGCCCATCTCCGGCTCTGCTCTGCGTCGCACGGAAGAAGGGTGAAAAACGCATGTTGCAAGTGTCACTACTAGAGGTGCAAGAATGGCCGACAGTTATTAAACAGCCGGGCATTAGTTTGTATCGTCGGGAAGTGCAATTGCCGAGCGTATACCGTCGGGCACCTCCCGTCGGGCATCCATGGTCGGGCATTCCCACTTTTACCGACTGGTAATCAGTCATTGTATGGCCGACTGTATGTTTCCGACGGTTAACGCTCGGCAACTAGTTGGTAAACACGCCAAAACGCCTTTGGTCGGACATGAATTGCCGAGGGTACCCCGGTCGGGGACTTGTTGCTTGACAGTTTTTTAAAACCCATCGGGAAACATATCCGGTCGGGGATTTGTTGCATGACGGTTTTTTAAAACCCATCGGGAAATATATCCGGTCAGGGATTTGTTGCATGACGGTTTTTTAACCCATCGGGAAACATATTAGCAACGGTGTTTATTAACCGTCGGAAATTAAATACTCTCGGTAGAATATATATGTGAAGGTTTTGGTTTCCCATCGGCTAAAACTATTAAACCATCGGCAACATAGAGATGCATCATCCGATATTGCTTGGGATATTTTTTTTATAGCCATAAATAATTAATATGTAACCACGAAGATCAATTACAGATGTTAAACATTCATAATATAATTCATGGCATTTCATAACCAACTCTTCAATATTGCAAACTACATTGAAAGTTTGAAGCCCAATGATCACCAAACAAAGGTACGGCCTAGACATTCTGAAAGTTTCTAAGAACATTCTTCAACATAGCATAAATTAATGTTCAGATTAAAATACTTGACTAAGATGCTGCTATTCACAAGACATAAGAAAAACTACTTAAAAGTGCCACACACTTCATATGTTGCATATAATCTCTTCTCATCACCGGGCGCCATCATCATCATAACCGACGGGAGAGCTTATAACCGTCGGGTCAACATTTAACGCTCGGGAATAGGTTGTACCGTCGGCTATTCAATACATATACCGACGGGAGAGCTTATAACCGTCGATAACATGTTAACTGTCGGCCTTTCACGGTTTCCCCAACTGCCCATCGGCTATTATACTTCCCTGTCGGCATAGGTTGTGTTTCTAGTAGTGTGTACCTTTTAAGTGTTTCAGATGTTTTAAACCTATGGTGAAAGTGTTTCAGATGGATGTTGCATATGTTACTATGGTTGTACACATATGTTGCAAGCGTCCGTTCCAAATGTTTTATCTGTTTTCAGACGCATGTTGCAATGGTGTGAATATGAATGTTGCATATGTTTCACATATATGTTGCAAGTGTTTTATCTGGATCTTGCATATGTTTTGCAATGGTTTTCAAGTGTTTTTCAAATGTTTTTGCATGTGTTTCAGACACATGTTTCAAGTGTTTCATCTGTCTTTTTCTGCTTGTTGCAAGTGTTGTATCTGTATGTTTTAAAAGTAGATCGGACGAGTACAGCATATCTCCATCTGGCCGGTGTGGATCATATTTTTGGCGGTGTTTCTCGCCTCCACGACAGTTAGTGGCAGCGGGCGACCACATCCTAGTGATCAGTGGCGGCTTGAGGTAGCTCTTAGACGGGTGCCTTCGGGTGGCACGGTCTATGTTTGGGTGCGCGAAATGGCGCAGAAAGCGGACTGTAGGCATAGGCGTCCGTTCGGGCGCTAGCGGTGCTTGTTTTAAATTAAGGGCTCGTTTGGTATAGCTCCGGCTCCGGTCAAAGCAGCTTCACCTATTGAGCAGATTCACTTGGGGATTTTTTAGACCGTTCGGCAAAACAGCTTCGTCTGGTAGTCTAAAATGACAAAATGTCCATAATACCTTTTTTTTCTTTTCTATTTTTTTGTTTTTTTTCTTTTCTTTCCCAACCTTATGTCCTTATCTCCTCAGGCTGGCGTACGCACCGCTCCTTCACAAATCTGCTCACACGGCCGCACGCACCACAGGCCGCGGGCGGTGCCGCACATCTGCGCCCGCGTAGACTCCGCCCTCCATGCCGGCTCCCTCCGCGCCCGCGCCAGCTCCGCACCTCCGCGCCCAGCCATCCTCGCGCCGTCTCCACTCACGCCCCAGCCATCCTCACGCTGTCTCGTCCTGGTGCCTCCATCACTCCGCGAATCCTTGTGTCGCGGCGCTGGGGCAAAGTGGGCTAAGAGCACCTCCAGTGTGTGTAAATCGAACCGTGGGCAAGAGAAAACGAACCATACACACTACAACATTCGAACTGTGGATGTCAGATTCTCAAATCGAACTCCAAGTATGGTTCAGACTCTGCCATAGAGAATATTGCAAAAAATAGTTGAGCTCATACTAGCAGCAGAGAGAATAGGCCAGGAGCAAGGTTCGCTGAGTAAAACTAGGCCGTGTTTAGATGGTCGAATAGGGGCTGCCCGAATCACCGTTGAGCACTGTAGCAATTTTGTTTTTTATTTGCTAATAATTGTCCAAACATTGATTAATTAGGCTTAAAATATTCGTCTCGCAAAGTACAACAAAATTGTGCAATTAGTTTTTGATTTCATCTACATTTAGTACTCCATATATGTGCCGGTATTTTGATGTGATGGAGAATCTTTTTTTTCATAGTAGAATTTGGGGGTGAATTTGGAAAAACTAAACAAGGCCTATTATTTCTTATTCAGTGTGGGGACCAAGGAAATTGATGTTTACACTGTGGCTCTCGAACTCTGGACAAGCCAATGGAAGTCTGCCCCTCGGTTCACATGGGATACTGGAGCTGCCCTAAGGCCACGCGATGGGCCCACGGGAAGGAGAAGGAGCGGGCGAAGCTTGTTTTTTTTGGCTCCAGTTGTGCGTTTTGGCTCCTCTCAGAGGGATTTGCGGGACTCCTCTCGCGGAGTTTCCGAAGACCCCGTTTCAGTGGCGGAGTGCTGAAGCGGCTCTGGGACTGGGAGCGGCGTGAGAAGCGCTACCAAACGGCCCCTAAACAGACAATGGTGGTGGCCCACCTTACTTCCTAGCAGATCGTGCGGGGTCACGCATGTTGTGACGTTGATGTTTTTTGTGGAAACAAATAGTGACGTTTTTTTTTGCGAACAAAACAAATAGTGACGTTGATGTAATTTGAGCTCATGCAACCAAGGCCCATACGTCCATGCCTAAGATGAGCCCAGTTAAGAAAAAACACCCACCTTGTTTAGTCCAGGTAAGGGCCTGTTTAGATGCCCAAAAACACCTAAATTTTTTTGCACAGTACCCGTCATATCAAATCTTTAGACGCATGAATGGAGCATTAAATATAGATAAAAAATAATTAATTGCACAATTTGTCTTTAAATGTCGAGACGAATCTTTTGAGCCTAGTTAGTCCATGGTTAGATAATTTTTATCAAATAACAACGAAAAGTGCTACAGGAACTTTTCCCAAAAATTTTTTGGATCAAAACACGCCCTAAGTTGGTGCAGCCCATGAACACACGAGGAAGGCCTTTCTCGTCCTCTTGGCTGGTTAGAGAGACCGGCTTAATACGTTTGGGACCCGGCCCACGCAGAGATCCAGGGCGGAGGCGATTGAAGATGCTGACCACCGAGTCGGTATAAATTCTGTTACGATACCTATTCGGGCCAAACCAGCACTCGCCTCTATCAAGCGGCGCGCCGGATCAGGTCACCTCCATCCCATGGCCGGCGGAGAGGTGAAGGTGGAGGAGCGTACTGCGGCAGCAGAGGGTGCGGCGGAGGACTCATATCTCGTGAAGTCTGCTGCTCATGAGATCACGGCGCGTCTGTCCAAGGGATTCGTCGGCTGGATCCTAAGCCGGAAGTGGGTGGCGTTCTAGGAGGATCCGGACGACTACTACAACCAGATGATCAACGACCCCGACAGGCCGGAGGAGTACACGCAGGAGTACTTCGAGGAAGAGAGGGAGACGATGCGCGAGATGGTCGCACACAACAAGCGCTCTCGGGACAGTTTCGAGAAGTTCCAGGTGTGGGTGCGCCGCCAGCTCGACGAGAAGGGCTACGTCGAGGTCGGCGAGGCCTACGTCGCGCAGATGGTGAGGCACCGTCGCAGCGTCACCGCGGAACAGTGGCGCGCCCTCATGGGTGGCCTGGAGCTGGAGGATATGCTGGAGGGATTACCATCGAGTCTGACTAAGATGCTGCTGCTGAAGTAATAATCTACGTAACTAAGATGCTGAGCGAGCTGCGAGCGATCCAACTGAAAATGATGCTGCTGCTGAAGTAATCTAAGTAACTGAGCGAGCCATCTAACTGATAATTATGGTTAGTGAAACATGCAAGTAATGTTTTGGTAACTAGACGTGGTGATGAGATCAGCAACTAATTCTTCCCAGTTGTAATCGTGCATGCATGATGTAACATATTCCTGCTTCATGTTCTACAGACATTCTTCCGCATTTGCCATCTTCTCTGAAATGTCTAAAGTTCAGGCAGAGCAGTCTTCTCTGTCCCTGTTTAAGCCAGCATCACTACCGGAAAATGTAAATTTGTCGTGCACTCACATTTTGCCGTGCGCTTTATTACGGGACGCACGGTAAAGAGAACATTTGCCGTGCGTCCAGTTCAAAGCGCACGGCAAACATTAGGCGCACGGTAACCTCTATCTTCGCCGTGCGTCAAATACCACACCCACGGCAAATCTGAGCTTCGCCGTGCGCCACACTAGAGCCGCACGGCAAAGAGGCCTGCACGTAAACGGCACCCAGCTGGACCGGACGCCCCACGACGGCCGTCAGGTGTGCCGTGCGGCTCCACATGGCGCACGGCAAAGGTGGCCCGTTGTGCCGTGCGCCCCAGACACCACGCACGGCGAAGGTGCCTCACGTGCGCGACACGTGCGTACCACTGACGGCCGTCCACCCCTCGGTAACGGCTGGCGCACGGGGGCACTCACGTGGTTCGTCTTTGCCGTGCGTTTGTTACTGGCGCACGGCAAAAATAAATGTTGCCATGCACCCGGTTGTTGGCGCACGGCAAACATATATGTTTGCCGTGCATCTCCTGTCGGCTCACGGCAAAGTTACAAATTTTTTTTTGATTTCTATACTTCTTTCTATTTCTCCACTACAAAGACATTACTTTGTACTCTATATTCCAATTTGATACATTTCTCGATATGTTTACTATATTTAACAATTTTCTATCATTTAAAGATTTTTTTTGTAGAAGTCAAATTTGAACTGTAAGTGCATAAAATAGTAGAGTAAAGTTCGTGGGAAAATGATATTCATGTAATTGAGTCATTTTTAAGACCTTGCCCGTAAAATTAGATGAAATTTTGAACATCTTGTTCGCGAAGCATGAAAATCCACTTGCAGTTGAACTGTTTTTTAATTTTATAAAATGCAAACAAAGTTTGAAAATCTTGAGATTCGTCAAGAGCTCATGATATCCTATGTGAAGGTTATGGTAAATAATTGAGAAGGTTTTGAACAATTCGTCACGCATGGTATTTAGAAATCGAAGCATCTCATGAGAAGTTTCAGAGTGTGAGAGTCACGTGATTAGGTTTGTAGTCTTAGTAAAGTTCAAATTGGATTTTGACTTCAAAACTTTTTTGCTAGTGAACATACAACATAGATTGTCTCATGTTAATTTATGGTAATTTTTCGCATCCATTAGATCATTTTAGTATATTAACTCTAATTATGAAATTTAAATGAACATAAATAGAATTTGAGCAATAACTTCATGAAAAAATAGAATAAAGTGTTGTAAAAATAATATTCATGAAATAATGGAAATAAAAATTTAACTGAGAATTGAAATAAAAATTTGAATATCGTGTTCACGAAAATTTGAATTTGAGAGTTGCTAAAGGTGCATGAAATAATGGAATAGGGCTTTACCGTGCGTCATGGACCTAGGCGCACGGCAAAGACTGTTTGCCGTGCGCCGCGGATCTGGACGCACGGCAAACGTGCCCCCCTATCTGCCCACTCACGGAGGCACACACACGCCCACACTCACACTTCACACCGCACACCCCCGACGCCACAACCGCTAGCGCCGCCGCCGCCACCCTTAGCGCCGCCCGCCGCCGTCCTCGGGTGCACCGGCCCCGCCCCGCGCCGCCCCCCGTCCCGCGCCGCTGCTCAGATCCGCGCTGGCCCCGGCCCCGCCTTGCCGGAGAGGGAGAAGGGAGGAGGAGCTAAGGAGGAGGAGGATCGGAGAGGGAGGAGGAGGAGGAGGAGAGGGAGGAGGTCCCGTCTTGCCGTACTCGCCGCCACCGGAGGAGGTGGACGTGCTGCCCGCCCCCGCCTCGCCACCAGACTCTATGTGAGGAAACAAATCCTATTCTTTTTTTAACAATCAAATCCTATTCCATTTCACTTGTTTGATTCAATGGATTGGTGATTAATTGGTTCTGTTTGATTCAATGTCCTTAAAAAACCATGATGACTTGGAACTGTGTAAATTGGAACTGTGTAAATGGATTGGTGATTAATTGGTGAGGAAAAGAATTTTGCTGAATTTTGCTCAATGGAAAACAAATACACCTGCTTATCATTATAAATTGGAACTGTGTAAGGCGCTATCAAATAGTGTATTCCTTGCTGATCAAAGATCTAATATTAGTAATCAAGTGATTGGAGGGGGTAACTTAGTGAGATTATGACTGAACTCGAGTTCAGTTAGCTGCTCTGTTCCTCCAGCTCAACACAAAACTCCAAACTCCAAATTTATCCTGCCTCATAATTGGGGCTCATGTCAATAATAAATTTCGCCACTGCTCAGCTTGGTGCTCTGGTAGTGATCCTAATGTGTTTGCTTTCTCGGCCTCTGAAGGCATCAGGGATGAATTGCCTTCCTCGGGCAGTTTTGTTGGCTTCAAATATAGCTTTTGCTGTGTTGGGTTTTCCTCCAGCTGCGTTGTTGATTATGAAAGGAGTGTCCAAGGGGTGGACAATAGATATTGGAGATTTCTGGGTAAGGATGGAGTTCCTGTGGGAATGGAGCAGCGCGACGTATCTGTACCTATTTCTTGTCCATCTTCCCTGCTGGCTTTTGTGCATCCTTGTGTTGCTGCACCCGTGTCGCCAATCAGAATCTAAGATGAAGCAGGAATAGCTGTTTGGCATCCAAGAGTTTTTTCTTTTCAGTTGGTAAATCTTGTAGACTAGTGTAGACATTTCCCACTTTCACAATTTTTGGCCTGCTGATCATTTACTAGGCTACCCATAATTCGGAAATTATTCACCCAGTTGGAAAAGGCTTGTAACATGTAAAATGATTTGACAATGTATCCTGCCTCATGTAATGGCTGCAACAGTTTTTAAGGCATGATTTTCATAAGAAAGCTGCTTGTTGTAGTAATTGATTTCTAGGTTTTTGTTGATAGTGGCCGGTATTTCTTTCCATATAGGGAAAAGCGCCAGCAGCGTGAAAATCAAAATTCAGTTAGCTGCTCAGTTATCCAGAAAATCGCTAGTTTCAAAAAACGGCTAATAAGCCAGTTTTGGAAACATCTTCAAATTGCATAATCATCTTTATCATTGTGTTCCTCTTATGGAGAAGATCAAAATTCATATAGAGGTCCAAATTTGGAGTTTGGTTGAGGAAATTATGTTCCCGAAAAGTCTTAGCCCACGTTTTCACAGCCTAGACCAAATTGGAATTGTATTTCGCAAGTATTTGTAGGGGATTTTGACCCCTCCAGGGATAATTCCACCCTCACCCTACATATATAAATATATAATATATAATAAAGGCTTACTGCAGATCTAGAACATCCAATCGATCAAAAACAAAACCTAACTATTATTTTATTTTTTAAAACCCAAGCTCCTCCAACCAAATTATCATGATGTTCTACATTTCTCGTTCTAGGTAGCGTTGTCGTTAAAGGATGGATAACCGTGAGTGGATGTACACAGGCTGGAGGGGTAAGCGTGACTGGACCGATGAATTCGTTACCAAGGTCAATGATTTCTTGACAAAGGCATTTGACAAAGGACAGCATAAAGTGCCGTGTCCCTGTAGGAAGTGTGAAAACAAGGTAAACCAACCGCAGCTGATGATGGGTCAACACATTTGCACACATGGGTTTGTGGCAAACTATACCCAGTGGATCTGCCATGGTGAAGCCCATCGTGCGAGAGACAAAGTCATGAGGCAACGCATCGATGATTATGATGCTGAAGCCGGGTGCGGAGACATGTTAGATGACTATCATCAAGCACACCTCGATGAAGGGCCTAGCCATGTTAGGGAGGAACCTCCGGAGGCAACCGCTAAGGCTTATTACGACATGTTGTCTTCTGCACAGAAACCACTTCACGAGCATATTGATGTGTCTCAACTGGATGCCATGGGACGCTTAATGGCCCTAAAGTGTAAATTTGGCATCAGTCGAGACGGCTTTGATGAAATGCTGGTAGTTTTTGGCAGCCTACTTCCGAAAGGTCACAATCTGCCACGCAACATGTATGAGGCACAGAAAGTCCTTCGTGTACTTAAGATGCCATACCAGCCGATAGATGCTTGTACGAATGGATGCATCTTGTTTCGGAAAGACCATGCAGATGCAAAGTACTGCCCTAAATGTAAATCCTCTAGGTACCTGGAGGTAGACTCCGGTGATGGTAATAAGAGGCAACTCGACATCCCATTGAAAATCTTACGGTACCTTCCATTCATACCGAGGATCCAACGGGTTTACATGACTGAGGAATCCGCGAAACAGATGATATGGCACAAACAAGGCATACGATACCGTCCTGATAACATGGTACATCCAGCAGATGGTGATGCTTGGAAATATTTCGATGCGCGTCATAGTGATAAAGCTGAGGAAGCTCGAAATGTACGGGTTGCGCTGGCAACAGATGGGTTCAATCCTTATGGAATGACAGTTGCGCCACACACTTGTTGGCCCATGTTCGTTATCCCCCTCAATCTTGCCCCCGGCGTCATGTTTCAGCGATGGAACATATTCTTGTCGTTGATAATTCCTGGATACCCGGGGGATAATATGAGTGTGTACATGGAGCCTCTGATTGATGATTTGCTCTGTGCTTGGGAGGACGGGGTAGACACATATGATCGAGCTACAAAGACAAACTTCAAAATGCGAGTGTGGTACATGTACTCCCTGCATGACCATCCGGCGTATGAGCTATTCTGCGGCTGGTGTGTTCACGGGAAGTACCCATGCCCTGTATGCAAGGCAGCTTTCAAGTTCATCTAGTTGGCGAAGGGTGCCAAGTATTCTTGTTTCGACTTACACCGACAGTTCCTCCCTATGGACCATCCATTCAGACGAGACACCAAGAACTTTACAAAAGGTGTCGTGGTTGAAGACCCCCCACCGCAGATGTTGACAGGTGCTGAGGTTCGTGCACAGTTAAACGCGCTCAAGGAAAAAAAAGAAGGTGGCTTTGTGGGATACGGTGTGGAACATGCCTGGACTCAGAAGTCGGGCTTGTGGAGGCTACCCTACATGGATGACCTTCTTCTTCCACATAACATTGATATGATGCACACTGAAAAGAATGTCACCGAGGCACTCTGGGGTACAATCATGGACATTCCTGATAAGACAAAGGACAACGTTAAGGCTAGAGTTGATCAAGCTAGGTTATGCGATAGACCAAAATACAACATTTCGCCCCCCAAAGAAGGCAAGAAATGGAAAAAGCCTCCAGCCCCATACGTCCTGAAGAGGGACCAAAGGAAGGAAGTATTAAAATGGTTCCAAACTTTAATGTTCCCCGATGGGTATGCAGCGAATCTAAGGAGGGGGTGAACTTAGCTACTATGCGAATCAATGGGCTCAAGAGTCATGACTACCACATATGGATTGAGCGGCTTCTTCCGGTGATGGTTCAAGGCTATCTCCCTAACCATGTGTGGCTAGTGCTGGCAGAGTTGAGCAATTTCTTCCGCATCCTTTGTGCTAAGGAGTTATCTCGGACACTAGTTGCCAAAATGGAAGTGGAGGCTCCGGTGTTGCTTTGTAAGTTGGAGAAGATCTTTCCACCTAGCTTTTTCAATCCGATGCAGCACATGATTTTGCACCTCCCGTACGAGGCACGAATGGGGGGCCCTGTGCATGGCCGTTGGTGCTATGCAATTGAAAGACTACAAAAGGTTCTTCGAACGAAATGTAAAAACAAATGCAAAATTGAAGCTTCCATTGCTGAGGCATACTGTACTGAGGAGGTGACAAACTTCACAACAAAATACTATGTTGACACCCTTCCTAGCGTGCATAATCCAACCCCTCGTTACAATGCCGACGAAAATGAATCGAATCTCAGCCTATTCAGAGGGCAACTCGGAAGTGCAAGTGTTTCGACTTGTAAGAACTTGCAACATCAAGAGTGGCGCACTATCATGATTTATGTGTTGACCAACCTTTCCGAAGTGCAGCCATACATTGAGTAAGTTCTCAACAAACTAGTTATCCATTATTGCTAGCATATGGTCACTATATGAACGGTATCTAACCCCCTCGTTCGTACAGTGAATTTACTAATCAATTCTGGCGGGGAAGAAGGGAACCGACCCAACAGGAAGTTGATATCCTTCTTGATAAGGGTGCGGGACGTGGATGCCCCGATTTCATTTCTTGGTTCAAGCAGAAGGTACGGTCATTCTGGAGCTCGTACTTTTTGTTTGACATTACAAGTTCCTCGTGACTATGTGTCTATAACGAAAGGTCTTGCTTCTACTTGCAAGGCCAAAACGATGTGTCTATGAATCCTGAGTTGAGACAGGTTTCCGTTGGTTGTGACTATAGGGTCATGTCATACGGAGGCTATGACGTGAATGGGTACCGCTTTCACACAAAAAACCACGAGCAGAGTCGGCCTAACCGAAGAACCACAAACACCGGAGTTTGTACGAAAGGCAATGATGAACAAGACTATTATGGAATAATTGAAGAAATATATGAACTCACGTTTCCTGGTTGCAAACCTCTTAAACCTGTCATATTCAAATGCCATTGGTTTGATCCTAAAGAAAAACGAGAGACCCTTGATATTGGACTAGTTGAAATTCGACGGTCATCCGTCTATGCAGGAGACGATGTCTATATTGTGGCTCAACAAGCCACGCAAGTGTATTATCTCTCATACCCGTGCAAAACCGACGAACGTCTCCAGGGTTGGGACGTTGTGTACAAGGTATCGCCACACGGTAGACTACCTGTCCCAAACAATGAAGATTACAACATAGACCCAAATACATATGACGGAGAGTTCTTCCAAGAAGATGGGCTACCAGGGAATTTTGTGATAGACTTAACCGAAGCGATCGAAATAATGGAAGTAGAAGATGATGAAAGGGTTGATGACGAGGACGCTGGAGATGAGGTTCATGATGAGAGGGATGTAGAATTACTTGAGAAAGTACAAGCCAGGCTTGACGAAGACATTTCTGCATCGGATGAAGGGCCTCATTATCTGGACATGTGTGATAGTGATGATGAGACTTATGATCCTGATAATGTCGATCAAGATGTTTATTTCTAATACATGTATGCTCCGTACTAATTGAATTATTATTTGCAATATCATGTTATTTTTAATTATGTCTTCTTTTTCTTTTGCAATATCATGTTCATTTTTTAATTATGTCTTCTTTATTACTTGATTCGTACTGACGTGTTTACTGTTTTTAATTGCAGGTGATAGAACAAAGATGGTGGGCGGAGCAGTGCGAAAATGCATATCTATTTTTAGAAGAAGTGAGCCAAGTTCCAATGAAGCTGAGGGGTCCCTAGGGATCTCTAGGGGTGCCAAAGGCAAGGGTAGAGGGAAGGGTGGCCCCAAGAAGGGCAAACAGTCGAGACGAGCGCAGCAGCAGGAGGAGGAGGAGCACCAGGAGGAGGAGGAGGAGGAGGAGCACCAGGAGGAGGAGGAGGAGCAGGTGCAGGATCAGGAGGATGAGGAGTATGTGGCGGAGGAGCAGGCTTGTGGGTGGGAGGAGGAGGAGGAGGAGGAGGAGGATGACACGACAGGGGGTGACTCTGGTGTGACCGTTTGGCAGCGAGGTCCCTCGCGACTTCCGGATAGGCCGATACCTGTTGCCCTACGCCCGATGATTAAACCCTAGGGCCCACGGTAAGTAACTTTAGATGTTGTCAATACTTTTTCATTTGATAACTTGAAATCACAATTGAAACTAATATTTCATCTTTTTCACTTTTGGTAGGGGTTGGGAAACCGTCGTTCCTGTTGGTCACAAGCACCTGGTCAACGGTATCTTGGGTCTTTTGGTCAGGTTGCACTTCCCAGGCATGGTCCGGATGGGTGAGGGTGATGCTGTCAGGTACGAGCCGGCCTGGACGTGGACACACTACCAAAATGCCCCCGATACTCATGATAGGGACGGCAGGTGCTTCGAGAGTAAGGCGGAGCGGGTGAAGACCGAGCTATGGGTAAGTCTTTCTCGCACTACACTGCTCAATTCATCGTATTCATTGAACATTTTTGGAATATTGACTGGAGATCATCGTGTTTATATGCAGGATTTCTACAGGTTGGTGGATGGATATGCTGAGAAGGGGAGGAGGTGCAGGATAGGGTATGCAAGAAGCTGGTGCTGGACATGCATTACGAGGCGCAAATTCAGTGCGTCATAAACTACAGCGCTTCCCAGCTTGGAAAGAAGATGTCAAAAGCGGAAGCAAGAACCTTTAAGCTGACCCAGGCACAATATGAGGAGGTAAAATTAGATTTATTCTCAGATTAAGAACATCGCTTAATATGGTCTTTTTACATGTCGTTCACTTGATCACGTGTAGACGCCTGCATGGTGGTGCCGTAACGATTCCGAGTGCTGGAATCGCATAGTGGCCAGGTGGTTCACACCGGAGTGGATTGCAAAGCACGACGCTGGCCGACAGAAGCGTTTGCTGATGCCATACCCGACACACCATCAAGGCAACCTTACCAACGAGCAATACAGGGCTAAATGGGTATGAATATTCATTTCTTTGTTGTAATGTTCAATTACGCATAATTTGTAATCAACTTGCTGTTTTTTCGCAGTCCAACGCACATGGTGGCGCTCCGTGCAACCAGTTCATGGGATGGGCCTTGTCCCACAAGGGCAAGGCGTCCGCGTCCGAGACCACCTACAACCCTGATGACCCACCCCAGGCGTACAACAATCCCTCCATCCACGGCCGCCTCAATGTGTACACGGAGGCGGGAAGGCAGGTCCATGGGCCAGAGTGGGATCCGACCAGTGCGCCACTTGATGGAGAGGTGATCATGAGGATAGGACAAGGAAAGAAGCATGGCCACTACTATATTGGCGATAGCATTTTAGACTCAGGCAGTACTCCCACTCTCGCAGAGCTCCGAGCGTGGAGCACGAGCAGTAGCCCTCCCATACTCTCACGGCCGTCCGCGGCACTGGCCCACGTGGAGCGACTTCAGGTTATTTCTGTTTTATTCATCGTTACTAAATTTCTACATAAGTTTCCTTTGCTTTGTAACATTGGGATGAACAATCGTAGGTTCGGCTGGATGAGCAAGAAGCGGCACACCAGACGGCCTTAGCCGCGGTTGAGCAGCGGGTGGCCCAGCAGGTGGCCGAGCAGCAGCAGCAGATGGCCCTGCAGATGCAGCAGCAGATGCAGCAGCATATGGCTCTGCAGCAATAGTACATGGCCCAGCACATGCAGGCTTGCATGCTAGCTCTTCAGAGCGGTCAACCGATGCCCTCGATGCCCCCGATGCCCCCGATGCCCCCGATCATGTTCCTTCCGACTCCGGCTCCGGCTCCTGCAACCCCTGCTGTAAGTTACTTGACATCCTTGTTGTTTCATTTCAATGATTAGAGACTTAGAGAACGTAGAGACTTAGACTTACTTAGAGACCTAGAGAAAGTAGAGACTCAGAGAACTTAGATTATAACTTAGAGACCTGATAACATGTGCCATACAGGATCATCATGCATGGCATTATCAGTTCCTAATAACTTAGGTAGGACATAGATATTATCTGTCTCACATGCAATCTACTCTTTTTTTTGCAGAATCAATCGGCGGCATCGAATAATCTCGAAGCGTCGTCGGGCATGTCACCGACGTTTCCCCCACAGCAGCTGTTCCCACCTCTTTTGGGCGGCGCACAGCCCCCGTTCGAGCCACCTCCTTCTCAATGAGCTTGTTTACTTAATTTGAGTTTCTGAACTATGTGGACTTGTGGATGGACTTGAATAATGTTTGTGTATGAACTATGGACTTGTGGATGAACTTTGTGAACTTGTGGATGGTTATTGTGATATATATGATGCCTGTGATGATTATTATGATATATATGATGTCTGTGATGATTATTATGATATATATATTATGCCTGTGTTTTTTTTGAATGAGTGGGGATTTTTAAACGTGAAAAACAAAAAAACAGAAACAAGTTGGTCACTTTGCCGTGCGCCAGACAAGGGGGCGCACGGCAAAGTGACCATTCCTGCGCCCCCAAATGGCAGCTTTGCCGTGCATTGGAAGAGGCTGACGGCAATGGTGCCATTCTTTGCCGTGCGCCTAGCAGAAGACGTACGGCAAAGATTGATCTTTGTCGTGCGCCAAGAATAAGACGCACGGCAAAGTTTAAAACTTTGCCGTGCGTCTTATTCTTGGCGCACGACAAAGATCAATCTTTGCCGTACGTCTTCTGCTAGGCGCACGGCAAAGAATGGCACCATTGCCGTCAGCCTCTTCCAATGCACGGCAAAGCTGCCATTGCCGTGCGTCAAGAACACACGGCGCATGGCAAACGGAGCCACGTGCCGCCAGCCTAACCACTGTTAACGCCGCTGCCGTTTGCCCTGGGGTTTTTTTTGCCGTGAGTCGACTTTGACGCACGGCAAAGACGTTCGCCGTGCGCGCGATAAAAAGCGCACGGCAAAGCCCCTTTGCCGTGCAAATTGCTGCCGTGCGGGCTTTGCCGTGCGCCGCGATGAAAAACGTACGGCAAAGCGCTTGCCGTGCGTATACTGGGGTTTGTCGTGCGCCGCCGGCGCACGGCAAAGGGGCGCTCTCCCGTAGTGCATGCTGTCTGAGAAAAGCACTCAAATACAAATTGAAGGAACGAACCAATTACTTAATTTGTAGATCATACTGTACAAGCAATTTCTGTATTGATTTCAGACTTTGAGAGAAAAGGTCTGCAGAAAACAGCTGCCACTTAATGTCTCACATTGAAGTTCCTGGATAACTGAAGTTCAGAAAGTGAGACAGTAAGGGGGTGTGTTGGTTCTCCTTGTTTTTTTAACACCTATCACATCGAATGTTTAGACACATACATAGAGTGTTAAACATAGACTAATTACAAAATTAATTACACAAATTAAGATTAATTTACGAGACGAATCAATTAAGCATAATTAATCTATTATTAGTATCCAAACACCTTATGATTAACTCCATGGTCAGTACCTGTTAAAGTTTAACAGGGCGAACCAATCAGGCCCTAACAGATCAGCCCTTTCATTACAACAGTAGTCAACAAGGGACCTCGAACACCAAGATCACAGCAGTAATCGGCTTGCCAGACTTTGCAATCAGTTTGCAGCTCCTAATTGTAATTTCTTTTTTGTTAGGGTCTTCTTTGCAAAGTTGGTTGTACAGCTGTCCACTCTGTATGATTGTAGGAGGTGCCTGTATCTGTTCCTGTCTGTCGACGCGTACGGCTGGTCCAGACTTGTCTGGATTCGGCTGATTTGCAGGTAAACGAGCGTCGGGCCTCAGCCGATTTCAGTTCTGCTTGGGACCTGCCGAACACGACGTGTGTACGTTGTCCTGCCATATTAATACAGGTTTGTCTCCTTATCAAAAAAAAACGCCCCGTAAACAGACAATGGCGGTGGCCCACCTTACTTCCTAGCAGACCGTGCGGGGTCACGCATGTTGTGACGTTGATGTTTTTTTTTTGGAAACAAATAGTGATGTTTTTTTTTTCGAACAAAACAAATAGTGACGTTGATGTAATTTGAGCTCATGCAACCAAGGCCCATACGTCCAGTTAAAAAAAAACACCCACCTTGTTTAGTCTAGGTAAGTTGGTGCAGCCCATGAACACACGAGGAAGGCCTTTCTCGTCCTCTTGGCTGGTTAGAGAGACCGGCCTAATACGTTTGGGACCCGGCCCACGCAGAGATCCAGGGCGGAGGCGATTGAAGATGCTGATCACCGAATCGGTATAAATTCTGTTACGATACCTATTCGGGCCAAACCAGCACTCGCCTCTATCAAGCGGCGCGCCGGATCAGATCACCTCCATCCCATGGCCGGCGGAGAGGTGAAGGTGGAGGAGCGTACTGCGGCAGCAGAGGGTGCGGCGGAGGACTCATATCTCGTGAAGTCTGCTGCTCATGAGATCACGGCGCGTCTGTCCAAGGGATTCGTCGGCTGGATCCTAAGCCGGAAGTGGGTGGCGTTCTAGGAGGATCCGGACGACTACTACAACCAGATGATCAACGACCCCGACAGGCCGGAGGAGTACACGCAGGAGTACTTCGAGGAAGAGAGGGAGACGATGCGCGAGTTGGTCGCACACAACAAGCGCTCTCGTGACAGTTTCAAGAAGTTCCAGGAGTGGGTGCGCCGCCAGCTCGACGAGAAGGGCTACGTCGAGGTCGGCGAGTCCTACATCGAGCAGGTGGTGAGGCACCGTCGGAGCGACACCGCGGAACAGTGGCGCGCCCTCATGGGTGGCCTAGAGCTGGAGGATATGCTGGAGGGATTACCATCGAGTCTGACTAAGATGCTGCTGCTGAAGTAATAATCTACGTAACTAAGATGCTGAGCGAGCGATCCAACTGAAAATGATGCTGCTGCTGAAGTAATCTAAGTAACTGAGCGAGCCATCCAACTGATAATTATGGTTAGTGAAACATGCAAGTAATGTTTTGGTAACTAGACGTGGTGATGAGATGAGCAACTAATTCTTCCCAGTTGTAATCGTGCATGCATGATGTAACATATTCCTGCTTCATGTTCTTCAGACATTCTTCCGCATTTGCCATCTTCTCTGAAATGTCTAAAGTTCAGGCAGAGCAGTCTTCTCTGTCCCTGTTTAAGCCAGCATGCTGTCTGAGAAAAGCACTCAAACACAAATTGAAGGAACGAACCAATTACTTAATTTGTAGATCATACTGTACAAGCAATTTCTGTATTGATTTCAGACTTTGAGAAAAAAGGTCTGCAGAAAACAGCTGCCACTTAATGTCTCACATTGAAGTTCCTGGATAACTGAACTTCAGAAAGTGAGACAGTAAGGGGGTGTGTTGGTTCTTCTTGTTTTTTTTAACACCTATCGCATCGAATGTTTAGACACATGCATAGAGTGTTAAACATAGAGTAATTACAAAACTAATTACACAAATTGAGATTAATTTACGAGACGAATCTATTAAACATAATTAATCTATTATTAGTATCCGAACACCCTATGAGCAACTCCATGGTCAGTACCTGTTAAAGTTTAACAGGGCGAACCAGCCCTAACAGATCAGCCCTTTCATTACAACAGTAGTCAACAAGGGACCTCGAACACCAAGATCACAGCAGTAATCGGCTTGCCAGACTTTGCAATCAGTTTGCAGCTCCTAAATGCAACCATAGAACGCTGTGATGTACCTATAGCGTCTCAATTTTCTAAAAATGGCTAATCTGTTAAATTATCCATTAGAGCGTTGGGCTGTGTCTACACTGATTCACTTTCCCGAGTTTCACTGAGTTGTCATCAAGTATCCTCATTTTTGGTTAACTTGCATAGCAGCTGTTTTCTGCAGACCTTACCTCAAAGTTTGAAGTCAATAAAGAGAAATTTCTTGTGCACTGTGAAAGTAAAAGGTTCGTTCCTTTAGTTGTGTTTATGTGTTCGTTGCTCTGACATGTTGGCTTTTAATAACAGGGAAGAAAGAGAAGCCTATTCTACCTTAACTTAAGGAAACGTTTCAGAATTCAGAGGCTAGAGGGATGAAGCATGTATGTCACGGCATGCATGATCACAACCTAGACAATCCTAGTTGCTGATCTCTCGTCAACATGTCTAGCTACCAATATTAAAGATCGCATGGTTCACTAACTCAAGAAATTTGGATTGCTTAATTTGTTCTACAGGGATAACAAATCGGTAATGTACTGTTCAGACTAGGATGAAAACAATACGGAAATATCCCGAACCGAACCGCAGTCGTTTTCTACATTTAACTCGATCGAATTCGTTTTTTGCGGACAAAAACGGATACTAAATTCGAAAACGAAATACGGAGTACATAATTCGGAATTCGGTACGAAATCGGTTTGGGCATTTGTTCGTTCGATTTCTACATTTCTACATTATATTTGGTTTAGAACCGAATTCAAATTTGGTCCAGCAGGAGAACTCTGATCTTACATTTCTACATTATATTTGGTTTAGAACCGAATTTAAATTCAGTTTAGAACCGAATTTGGTCTAGCAGGGGAACTCTGATCCTGACATCATGGATGATGCTGATGAGCTCTATATGTTCATGTTTTGTTAATTGTGTGTCGTACTACTTAAGACCACGGGTCACACACTTGTTAATTTGAACTAGATCATGCACTTGTTAGTCGCGAACTTGTTATGTATTTGGCCATGAACTTGTTTAATGTTATGCACTGTGGGTCGGTTCGTATTGAATTCTCGTATACCGACCGTGTTCGATATAATTCCGCTCGAATTGTTTCGTTTTCGAAATTCTCGATATTCCGTAAGTTTGTGTTCGTTTTCGTGTTAGGTTTGTCCGCTTTCGTTTTTGTTTTCGTATTCAAATGTAAAAGTAGAAAACGGTTGAGGAGTTTTCCATTCGATTCCGTCCGTTTTCATCCTTAGTTAAGACGTCCAGAAGGCCAGACGCCTCGCTCCACTCACTGCCACATGCGCCGCTTGCCTAAAACAACAAAATCAACTCCCGCCCTTACCCCTTCCGCGCTCCTCATCACCTGCCACAGCGCACCAACGCCCGGCATCCTCCCCTACTGAGAGCCCTCAACACTTGCAGATCCGGCGGTCCTCTCCCCTACCCCAGCGAAATCCATAGAGTAGGAGCGAGATCCAGTCGTCTCTGGCGAGAGCCATGGAGGTTATGGTGGTGTTGCAGGGGAGTGGGCGGCTCTCCTCCACTCCGGCGCAACACCCTCCCCACCCCGACGGCACCCTCTCTCACCCCAGTGACTGAGCTCTCCCTACCCCGGTGGCCATGGCGTTCCTCGCCCCCATCCCCCATCATCACTGCCGAGCCAAGCTCGGTGTTGGTGGCGATGGTACTCGTGCGCCGCCGCTCGTCGCCGGCTGTGACCCCGGCAGCTAGAATCGACCGGCCTAGGCTTCCCCCTATGTTGCAAATGTATGTTTCAAGTGTTTCAGTCGTTTGAAAGGTATGTTGCAGTGTTTCTTATGGATGTTGCAAAAGTAGATCAGGGGATGTTGCACATGTTGCAAGTGTTTCAGAAATATGTTGCAAGCGTTTGTTCAAAATGTTTCATCTGTTTCCAGATATGTTGCAATTGTTTTTATCTGGATGTTGCATATGTTTTCACACATATGGTGCAACAGTATGTTCGAAATGTTTCAGCTGTTTCAGTCTTATGTTTCAGTAGGTGTTCTTTCTTGTTGCCCTTTTTTTATACGGATCTTGCATATGTTTTACACACATGTTGCAAGTGTATGTCCAAAATATTTTTATCTGTTTCAAATATATGTTGCATTTGAGTGTTTCATATTGCAAGTGTAGACCGTTGGCGTTGGTGTCTATGAGGGCGGGTAGGGCCAAAGTTACCGAGGGAGTAGAGACCATCGGCGCCGGTTCACCGACATCTGGATCAGTGGAGAATGAATTACTTGATGAGGTAATTTTTTAACAATCTTACAGAATATATGATACTTTTGTTTTACTTTCGGTACACCTTTAGTTGAAAATTTTTATGTACAGGAGGTGGTTCGTAAAGATGGGCAAAATTTGATCACTCCAACCGTTGGGCCTGGTGTAATTTGAGTCAGCCCATGTTATGCAACGACTGACCTCCTAGAGTCCTACTACTACCAAATCGCGCGGGACGGCATGCACATGTTGTGACGTTGATGCAATTTGAGGTCATGCAACGGAAGGGCCATAGTCCAGGTAAGTGGTGCAGCCCATGGACGCACGAAGTCACACACTGGCCAGTCCGCGCCAGCGCGACGGGGACGCTAAAGAAGGAATAGAAAGGCCTTTCTCAACCTCTTGGCTGGGCCTGGTTAGAGAGCGAGGAAGAGGGCCGGGACCGGCGGCCCACGCAGAGATCCAAAGGCGGAGGCTATCGAAGATGCTGACCGAGTCGGTACAAACTCTGCTACAATACGATTCGGCCCAAACCAGCCTCTATCTCCCCAGCAGAAGCAAATCAATCTCCTCCGACTCCAAGAAAGAGGCGCGCCGGATCAGCTCCATCCATCCCATGGCCGGCGAAGAGGTGAAGGCGGACCAGCGTACTGCAGCGGCAGCGGAGGGTGCGGTGGAGTCTGCAGCTCCTGAGATCACGGCGCGGCTGTCCAAGGGATTCGTCGCCTGGATCCTGAGCCAGAAGTGGATGGCGTTCGAGGAGGATCCGGACGACTACTACAACCGGATGATCAACGACCCCGACAGGCCGGAGGAGTACACGCAGGAGTACCTCGAGGAAGAGAGGGACACGATGCGCGAGTTGGTCGCACACAACAAGCGCTCTCGTGCCAGTTTCGAGAAGTTCCAGGAGTGGGTGCGCCGCCAGCTCGACGAGAAGGGCTACGTCGAGGTTGGCGAATCCTACATCGCGCAGTGTGCCATTAACCGTCGTAGCGTCACCCCGGAACTGTGGAGTGCCCTGATGGGTGGACTGATGGGTGAACTAAAGCTGGATGAAGATGATGAGGGTGTGGTGAAGCCAGGTGCCGGAGGGATTACCATCGAGTCCAACTAAATGCCGAGCGCGTGGTTTATGTATATCCATTATATCTGGTCTATCTTTGTTATATAGTTGCAGTAAGTTATGCTTAGATATTGGCTAGTAAACTATGTAGTGGGTTGTGCCTATCACCTCCCTGGGGGATTAAGTTATGTCAGGTGGATTAAGTTATGTCTGGTTGATTATGTAATGCCTATCACCTCCCTGTGGGATTAAGTTATGTCAGGTGACTAAGTTATGTCTGGTTAATTATGTAATGCCTATCACCTCCTTGTGGGATTAAGTTATGACTGTTAATTATGTAATGTCTATCACGTCATGACTGTTGCTGGTATGCTAATATAAATAGGTTAATGCCAATCATGAGTAATTGTGTATCTCTATATGTTATACTGTGACCTGTGTCCCATTCAATCCATGCTAGAACCCATGAATTAAGTTACAATCACTACAGGAAACTGGCTCTTTGCCGACTGCAATTTTCTTTGCCAACTGTTTTTTTTCGACACTCGGCAAAGATGTCCCTTTGCCAACTGGAATTTCCTGCAGTCGGCAAAGCAGGATTTGCCGACTGCCTGGCTTTGCCGACTGCCAGGTAGTTGGCAAAGCCATGGCTTTGCCGACTGCTAGGCAGTTGGCAAAGAATTGCAGTCGGCAAAGGCAGGCCATGGTTGAGCCATCCACACCGTCACCTTTGACGACTGCCACTCCGTCAGCAGTCGGCAAAGGTGCAGGCTTTGCCGACTGCCATCCTCCCTGGCAGTCGGCAAAGGCTCTTTGCCAACTGCCACTAATGGCAGTCGGCAAAGAATTAATTTTTTTTTCAATTTTCGATCCTAGTTTTTTTGTGTTGCCTTACTACAGTAAGTACATGATATATTCCAAGTTTGGGGTCATTTTGATTTATTTTGCTATATTCCATTGATTTTTGCTGTTTCTTTGATTTTTTCCGGCAGCTCTAGATTTGAACTGCAGGTACATGAAATAATGGAATCCGGCGATTTAGAAAATGATATTCATGATGTTTGGAGCATGTTGAGGCCGTGTGCGGGGCCTCGCGTGAAATTTCGACCGTGTTGGTGTCGGAACACGCCGAGGCACGCGCGTGAAAAGTGTTTTTAAATTTTATAAAATCGAAACGGAGTCTGAAAATGACGAAACTTGACGACGTGTCTTGCCATCGCATGCGGAGGCTGTGGTAAAAATTTGAGAAAGTTTCGAGCAAGTGGCGACGTCGGGTGGCTAACTTGTTATCACATGTGGAGAAAGCCTCTAAAGCTCACACACAGACGCGCAAAAGCGATCCGCATTACTTCGGTTGTCTCACGGACCCGAAAAAAATATTTCACTATGGCCTATCAGAGGAGCCTCACGTCCGGCGAAGCCACCCCCACGCGAACGCGACCCCAACTCCAGTCCGCTCGAAATAAAAAATAGACTCCACTCCGCTCCTCGTCTCTCTCTCTCGGCGGCTGGTTCTAGGCATGCGAGCTGCTGCGGCGCCGGGATCACTACACCACAACACCGCATCACCGTCAGACATCTGACGCTAAAACTTTTTTTTATCGATGGACGATCTGACGCTAAAGATAACTAAGAGACTATCTGACGCTAAATCCTTATTTAGAGACTCACTGTCTGACGCTATAGATATTAATTTTTAACGTTGAACGGTCTGTCGCTAAAACTAGATATAACGTTGATCGGTTTGACGCTAAAAAATATAGCCCAAATCATGGATGCAGCCCACCTTAGCCCAACTTGGAGCATGTTTCGCTCATCGCCGTTGGATCCATCTTGGACGGCCCAGATATACCAGCCCGATTACAAACCCTAGTCGTGAGCTCTCAACTCCCTCTCGGACGGCGCCGCCCCCAGCCACTTCTCTCTCGGTTCCAAATCTCGCGTACGATGACTCCACTCTCCCATCACCTAGGGGCAGATCGAGCCAGGGCACTGCGATTCTCTCCGGCAAGTGTAGAGATTCAGGCAGCGGAGCTTCTGTTTCGCCCGGATCTGGCGGCGGCCCGACCCTGCTCCCTTCCTGCGACACCACTTGGAGAGAGCGAGTGCCGGTCCATGTAGCGTGACTCGAGTGGTGGCGCCGCCGACCTTCCTCGTGCTGGCGTCGACGCCTCTCTCAGTGGTGAGGCAGGCCCCTCATTCCAAAGTTGGTTGATGCCCACTACACCACAACCCTTAAATAGCTTGCTAAAAGTTGATAATCAGCGTTGGACGGTGAGTCGCTAAAGGTTTGTGAAGGACAGTCAGTTGCTAAAACCGAATACGGCGATGGATGGTCCGTTGCTATAAAGTTTTTACTTTTGCAATGGATCGTCCGTCGCTATATCTCAATGGCAGAGAGGGATGGTCCGTTGCTAAACTTCGTGACTCCTCTGCGGCCCACACAACAGCAAGAAAATAGGCTGAAGAAAACCCTCCACCTTAACCCTAGCATCCCCAATCCCCGTAGCCCGCACGCAGCAAGCCCCAGCGTCGGCCATGATAGATATTCCCATGTAAATAGGGGAAAAAAATCATGTTATTACTTTATTATTTTTTCTCTCTTTTCTTTTGTCTTGATCTAATAACCACGTCTCATACATGATTATTAGTCCCACAAAAGCCTAAATGGTAAAAAAAACAGAAAAATGAAAAAAAATATTATGCATATATAGGGGTTGAACTTAGGACCTTTGAAACAAAACAACGCGCACAAACCACTAGGACAAGCATCTATTAGTACTGTATTGGAGTATTCTATTTCCTTTTCTCAAGGAATCGAACCTGGCACCTTGGTAGGAAACCGATCAAGCAAGCCAAAGGCCCAAGGCCCAGCAGCCTCATCTCCATCTTATCCATTGGATGGACCAAATCGACGGTTGAGATGAAAACCCTAGATGTATGTGAAAATTTTCCTCCTCTTCTTGCATCCCGCGTGCCTCCATCTTATCCTCTTCTTGCATCCGCGCTCTTCTTGCGGCGGCTCGTGCGTAGCCTTCGGTGCCGACGCCCGTGCGCCCCCAGCGGCGGTGCCCACGAACTCCCCAGGAGGCGACGCCCGAGAAGATCCCTGTCGCCGGCTCCTATGCGGCCTCCCGCTGGCGGCCCCTTGCCTGGCGGTCGCGCCTGCGCGGATCTGTGCGGCCACTCGGTGGCGGTGCCTGCGAGGCCCCCCGCCGGGTGAGCTCCTCGACGACGACGGTGCTACAGGCCGAGGTGCGATGCAGGCGACGAGGAGGCGCATCCCGGCGGCTGGCTCCTCTCCCGTCTTCCAGGGCCACGGCGAACCGCACAAACACCACGGCCACGACGAACCAGTACGGAGGTAGTTTCATAAGACTAGATCTAATTCGTGACTTAGTTTCATAAGACTAGATCTAATTCGTGACTTAGTTTCAATAACTAGTGGTTTATAGTTTTGGAGCTTCAGTTTATTTTCACATGCTAGATTGGTCTGTTTGCAATCAATGGTATTTCTCTGCAATGGTAAGGCTGCAAGTAGAATGATATGCTGAAATAGCTAAGGTACCATGATCAACACATATGCCTGTATCAGTTTGCTACTTCATTTAGCTTTAATATAAAAGATGACTCACACAGCAGGTATGCCTGTCCCTTCTCTTCCCTTCCTTTTGTGTAAAACTGAGCACTGGAACCCCTTTGGCTATCTGTAGATCTAAACTCCATACTTGTCTCATGAGAAAGTAAGGTAGCAAAAATCTTAGAAGAAGGTTAGATACTATACATACTCCTACTCCTATTTTTGTGATAAAAGATCATGTAAGCTCTTTACATATTTTCATTGAGATCTTGTTGCACTTGTAGAATAGCTGAATGGAGATATGCAGTCATCTTTCTATTTGCTTCATTGCACAGTCTGTTTGAACTATTTAATTAGTTTCAAAGCTTACTGATAAATAGATGACATTTCTTTTTTGAATCTTTGACAATTCCTTTTTTAAGCTTAGCCATAATGAGTTTGATACACACACACGTCATATTTGAGGAAAGGCAGAGTGTTTTCCCTACTCCTTATACTGTTGATGTATCAGATTGGAATGTCTGCATAGGTGGGTACAACTATACAAATAAGTTGACTTAATTCCTTGCATTCGGTTGATTTATTTATCTTCATGGATAATAAAAAATGCTATATTGACATGGCCTTGCACAGACCTGCAAAATGTTGTTTCCAGTTATGATGCAGGGCTATAAAACACACATGGTTCCTCATCTGAACCGCACAGAATGCAGCATTTAGCGTCCAAAATGCATCATGATGTGAAGGTAACATTAGCCTACACAATGCTTTACCCACCATTTCTTAACCTGTAAATTATTCTATCAGGCATGCAACCCATCAGGTTGCACTGCTGATTTTGGTTTCTTATGGTGTTACATGGTTTCTGCCTTACACTATTTCCCTTAGGTATGAATATACAGAAATGCAAGAGAACAGCGTGTGTCACTGCTTTGTGCTGCTAGAGATTTAATATTTTCATGTATGTGTGCTGATGATGGTATAATAAAATTCCTACCTTCATAAAAGAAAGCCAATGTTATTGTCCCTCTTCTCTAATACATATTAAATAATTACAGTCCACACGGTATGACAAAACAAGTACTGTGATATTTGTTAAACTGTGTTTTCTCACCCCCTTGTAAGTTGTACATACGAACTTGTACTTCATTAGACTACTGATTCTATCATTTTTTTCAAGAACTTTTAGATGCTGCTACGATGTTATGGACAACAAGCTGATCATAGTACTTATGGATGTGCAACCAACCGATTAATTTAATTAGTCTGGTTTAGTTTATGGTAATATCTAGTTCTAGCCTTAGTGGGGCAGGCCTTTGAAGAATACAGTGGGACATACTTGTACTTATCTTCTGCGAACTGAAGCTTTGTACACTATAACTGTAAGGTCAAATTTATGATGTAGATTGATGCATATAATTCTAGCTGGTTGAGTTTTAACTCATTAAGGAACAACAGCAGCAGTATAACATCTGATCTTATGGTTTGTTTAGATAAAAAAATGATCTGGATGTCTGCAGTAGGTAGGATGTGGTAGGAGGCGGAGACATCCTTTTTTTTGGAAGGTCTGCAGTGGGCATGTTATTGTTGGATGAGGTTGCTATAAAGATTCACAAGCAGGAGTGCGAAGGATGAGGTGTGTGTTGCTCTCTCCGCCTCTCTGTTTTGATTCATTTTATTGATATTACTCTGAGATGCATTAGTTTGTGGAGGTCTAAACTATATAGATTGATATTACACTGGGTACTATAAACATATAACTTTGCAATCAAATTTTTTGGTAAATTTCAGCATGTATACTACTGTTGTGGTTTGTGAATATGTTAATAATGGAACAAATTTGACTAATTTGACTAGCATGTGTACTACTGATAGCTTGTCATTTTGGTAAATTCAAATTTTTTATGAGGTGTTACTTAGTAGTTTTTGGTTTATCTGGGAGCTTTCTAGCTTACTAGGTTGCCTTAAACTTTTGACCAGCTGCATATTTTTATATGCCACTCTCCAGCCTGTGTTAGAGTATATTCTCGAAAAATATATCGAGCCATGCTTATGACTGAGGTCATTTTATCTCAAACAGACCTGAGATAACATTTCTCACTGTTTATGCTCGGAACTTCGGATACAGTGTGAACTCACTAGTTATTTTAGCATGGATAGATTAATTCGGAAGGTAATGCTGTAGATACATGATTAATTTGGCAAATTCATTTGCAAAGCAATGTAAAGTTAATTATTTTTGAACTCACTTGTGCAGCATGAAGGATGTTAGCAGCTCAATGGCAGTTGGTCACAGTTGAGAGCAACAGGTTTGTCAACTCTCTGTTCTTCATGTTGCAGCAACATCAGCTCGACGGTGGCCGAGTAAGCGGTGGTAGTAACTTCTGTGCCTCAGTTTTCTAATGTTAGTTCTCTGTTCTCTTCTACATTCTGATCTAATGTTGTTTGTGCAGTTGAATTTGTTGAAGTAGCAGCCTCAGGCAGTGTTCGCTTACTATATCATGTATGTGCTGCCAACTCTAGAACCATGTACCTGCAATTTTTTTATTTTCAATATATCATGTAGCAGCTTAAGGCAGTTGAATTTTTGTTGATGGCTAATGTACACATGGTATTTGTTCAGGCACTTTTTGGGTGCACAATTTGAGTAACTGGACGGTGGTGATAGATACTATAAGAATTGGGATGTATTGACTGATCAGTTTGCTTCAATATGTGAATACTGAAAGCTGGTTGTGCCATATCATTTACCTTCCAGTTGTAGGCTGCTTATTGCATATCCTATTATCCTACACTATATCATATAAGATCTTTAGTTTCTGAGCCCTGACTACTAAATCTTTGAGAAAAATTAGATATGCTAATTTGGGCTGCAACTAAGTGCTATTATTATGATGTATGCATCTACCTCTGAATTCACATTGCAGGGCTTTGATGCGAGAAAACAGAAAACAAAAGCAAAAAAAAAATCCAGCTTTGCCGACTGTTTACAGTTGGCAAAGCTGGGCAAAAAAACCCAGGACAGAGTCTTTGCCGACTGCAACGGGAGGCAGTCGGCAAAGAGGTCAAACCTTTGCCGACTGCAACTCCGAAAGCAGTCGGCAAAGAACATTTCAAAAAAAAATATTTTTTTCTTTGCCGACTGCCGAGCTGGCGGTCAGTCGGCAAACAATTTTTGAAAAAAAATTCTTTGCGACTGCCGAGAAACCAGCAGTCGGCAAAGCCTGCCGTTAGGGCTGACGGCGCCACGTGGCTATGCCGACTGCTGGCGTGGCAGTTGGCAAAGGCTTTGCCGACTGTGTGCCACGTGGCAGTCGGCAAATCCGCCTTTGCCGACCCAGGCTTTGCCGACGGCTCTTTGCCGACTGCCACGTGGCTTTGCGGTCGGCAAAGCCTTTGTCGACTGGGTTTATGCCTTTGCCGACCGGGGCAAGCAGTCGGCAAAGAGGCGTTTTCCTGTAGTGAATATGGTGTGTTGCTTTTACCTATTTATGTTGATTATTAAAGGCAGGTTTCTGTTGTATTTATGTTGTCTAGGGGCATTTTTTGTGCTGAAGTTCATTACTTGTTTTCAGTCACTGGGATGTGCTTCGGGACGTGCTTGGCCTATCATGGTTATAAATGATTAAATGCTGCCTGTTGTCTGATATTATGCTTTGGCTAAGTTTGTTTATTCATGTCTTTCCTTCCCATCTTGATATTGTATTATACAAAGTTTTCTGTGGGCTAAGTCTGTTCACTGGTCTGGTGCAAACCAAACCAGCAAAAACAGGACTAAAGGTTGAAAATCGGGTGCTACTGGAGTGGGTTGGGTTAGCCTGGTTTAGAAGTGTGTGAACCGTCACAACCAGTCAAACCAGTGTGTGGTCTTGGAGAGATGCTGTAGGCAGAGGCGACAGTGGCGATATGGAGGATGTGGAGATCTTGGCTCCTCTCGGCTAGAGAGGAAGGCGAGGTGATGGGGGTGTTCTTTCTGGTTCCGTTGTGCCTTGAATCTGAGATCTTCAAAGAACGATCCAATCGGGTAGAGAGGTCAGTAGCTAGGGGATTGGGGCCTAGAGTGGCAGCGGGGGAGGAGAAGATATGCCAAGTCGCGGACCCGTGGATGATCAGGGGAGGTCAACGAGGATAGTGGTGCAGTGGCCAGGGGTACCCGAGGCACGTCGTCGTGCCGGGGTGGGTGCCGTCAGCTAGCAGGCTCCTTGAGGAGATAGTTGTAACTTGTGACTGATGTGGGCATCGACAGCAGCAATAAGGTGCTCTCCCAGCCACGAATACTGATAACAGATACACTAAATTAATTGGAAGCTGACCTGCAGGGTGATGGACAACTATAGTTTACTGTAACAAAGTAAGTGAATTTGTTTTCTGAAGATCACAGGTTCGAACAGTGATGAAGGACCAGGCTGTTCTGGTTCTGTGAATAACATATAGTAGTAGTGATTGTGCATAATTATTATTTTACCACTTGGATTTGTTGCAGTTCAGAGTTCAGGTAGTAGTAGTGACTGAATCTGAATACATTCTCTCTTATCAACTAGAATCATTGGGTCACCAGACACCTTTGCTGTGTAATTTTGAGGTAGTTTGCTGCACCAGACAGCATAAACATCAAAGTAGTAACCAATATTTAGTTCGGCCTTTGAATAAATCATGTATAAATCAGTGGCTTATAATGTTCTTTTCCTTGCGTTGATTCTAGCTGTTATGCCTTAAGGAACTCGTAGATTGATCTTTTCTGTCAGATATTTCTGAGTACATAGCTGTTCTTCAACTTTGAAATTAATTTTCTCTTCAGAGACAGGGTATACTCTCTCTTGCTGCTTTTGCAAAGTCAAAAACATTATACATATTGTGAATTGATTAAAAAATGTGATCTTTGAAGTGTGTTCACCTTATCTAAATTGTTTTTTTAAACATACTCCTTTGTATATTTGACGTTAGTACAATACGTTCTCTATTATTATCACTTGCAGCTGGATGTCCTAACTACAGACTTGCAATCTCTGGATTTTGGGATTCAACATACATTGTTAGAGCCTTAATAGTACAATACAAAGGGACGTTGGATTAAACAAGAGGTGCAGGGCCAGAGTTTTTCATGTTATTGAGGTATTTCTGGCAAACTTTTGTTCTGAAATTGTAGTTTGGCTTTGGGCTGTTGTCTATGGCAGCTTGCTTGGTGGTCTTAGAAAGAATATCTGAATATGTATGTCAAAACATTATTTTGTGTGATTCCCTAGCAACACGGGCTTATACTGAACCATTTTTTATGTATGTATATTTACAACGAGCTCTTGATAATAAACTCTTATCTCCTCCTTTTTAGCAACACTTACAAGGGCTCCGGATGGAAAGACTGTTTGGTATTTTTATTTTTTAATATATGAAAATGAAGAAACCATGATACTGGTATCGGTTCTATTCATCAGTTATTAATTTATGCCGTAGTCTGGTTCCAGTTTGTTTATCAACACCATCTCTCAATGTTTGCAACTTGTTTGAAGTTATTGCTTTAAACTGTTTCATATAGTTACTTATATCAAGCTTTTAGGTCCTATTTTAGTGTGCTGAGTCAACATGCATTGAAGTTTGTTCTTGGGGGACTTTGACAATAAGGATTTTGTCACTAATGCACCAATGGTTTATATGGCTGTTGAAGTTGAACAGATTCAAAAGTGTTTCATCACTCAAGGTGTTTTTTTTTTCACCAAATAAATTAACTATTTTGTGTTATTTCAGCCAATTCTACATCAGTGTCTGGGAGAACTAATTAGCAGGGCGCATTTGATTCCCATTGTTTTTGCTTTCTTCTGCTAACCGCCAAGATACCTAAGCCTGGAACTTGTACTCGACATTTCTAAATTTTGGTAATACACCTGATAGTTTCTGCATGCTTTTCTTGCAACCTGCATGAAACCAACTATCTGTTCCATGCTTTATGCTATGTATTTTTTTTCATGTGATTTTGTGTAGGGGCTTCATTTGCCATTTTATCTACATTGTGATATCCATCGTCAGCTCCTGAGCTCCTCTGTTTAGTTCTGTGTTTCTAATCCTTTGGTTGATGCTAATGTCTTTCGATGTTCAGGGCTAACTAACAGAGAAATAAGGGAGGATCTGTAGTACCCGCTGCCTAGATGATGAGAGACCTTTTCCCTGCAATGTAATGGCATAGATGAGGTGTCCGTGTTCTTTATTCTACTGTTCCGCTGCTAAAAATTTAATAGGTATGCCTTCTTCCCTTTCCTATTATGGTAGTTGTCATAGGAAACATATGTTAATTTCTCTTTAGTTGAGCCTGTCCATTTGTGCTAGGCTGCTAGCTGCAGGTGTAGCTGCACCAGGCACAAGGTACCGCAGAAGGCAGCTTTGAAGCTGCAGCAGGAGCCAAAATAATCTTCAGCAAGCATAACCATTTATATTGTAGAGAAACACTGCATAGTTAATATGGTTAAATTGTAGTGCTATAGTTATATTAAACAATACGATAAAAAGTGATCATAAACTGTGCATATCTGAATATGTATAACTGCAGTCTGCAGTAAGTGATCTTTTAGTTCCCAGATAAACATTGAATGAGAACTGAAATCTTATAGCACTGCCTCAGATTCATTGGTCATACTCTACCTATAGTTTCATTTCTTCCTCGATCCACTTATTTTGTTTCCCTGGTGCTCTGATTTCGTTTTGCATATGTTATATGTATGGCATGGTTTTGCTTGATCTGTTGACAGCTTTAAGTTCACAGCTTAGGTGATAGCTATCATCACCAAAAGTTTCCTCCATTAACTCATCACATCAATGGTTAACTGCTCTGTTCTCCAGTTCCTCAAAAAAACCCTCCTCAATGTCTGAATTAACCTCCCCGTTAGGCCAACGAGAAAGTAAAACCAAGCTTGGCTTTTCTGCAGCCCCGTTCTACTAAGGCTTCTAAAAGTAAGGGGAAAAATCATGCTTTGGATCCATAAACTGAATGACAATAACAGCAATGGCAACTAAAACAAATATATGACTAATGTGCGGACTTTAGCAACAGCACAGTATATTAACATGCTAATAATGGCAAAACCATGTGCTCCTCCAAGAGTATATTATCATAAAGTTAAACAATTGACTGATGGGCATCTTTACCTTTCGAATCCAGGGTCCAAGCTTGGCCCCCCGATAGCGTCGCGTCGCCCGCTAACCCAACAACCATTGGATTTCACTTGCGATATCATCTGTCGGATTTGGATCAGTTCGGGTTTCCGCCCATTTTACATACCCGAAACCTCCAGAACCTTCTAGGCACGTCGTCCCATTCGCTCGCTCGGGGGCGAGAGCTTTTGCGCGGGCAGCCGTGCGTGGCGGCGGCCGTGCGTGGCTGCGGCCGTGGGTACCAGTGCGGAACCCCGGCGAAGCGGCGCAGGCGACCCGAACATGGCCATGGAAAAAGAGCACTCCTATGGTCCGCCCGTGCGGGTAGCCTCCGCCTACCTCCAGTGACGGCTTCATGCACTCGCGACCGAAATCAGGGATGGAGGCCGACTCTCTGGTAAAGGGCGGATCACGGTTGACATCGCCTGCCTCTGCTCTCCCCACCGCTTGTTCCCGGCGCGTGCTGCCCGTCGCTCGCGAAGAAGCAGTGCCCGCGCCGCCACCAAGCAAGGCACACGTGACGAAGCAGGCAACCGGCACCAATGCTTCGCAGCTCCCCGCACAGCCGCACCCTTGTCGAGCAACTAGTCTGTGCAATCAAAGGTTCTTGATTACTTCCCATGCTTTGGTTTCGATTTTGTAGACTCAATGAGCGATAGCAAACATGATAAACAGCTTTGCAGCCATCCAATGCGCAGGGGTGATGCATGTCGAGAAAGCCCACATGGAAGGTTGATATCTCTAGGTGAAATTGTTATTGTCAAATGTTCTTCTCGCTGAGTGCCAAATATTTTTCGGACCAAAAGGATCTGAAGTGTAGCTTCGTTTAGTTGATCATCGACTACTGAAGTTTTCTACTGCTTCAAGTCAAAGTAATGTACTTCTGAAGTCTGAACATTGCAGCTGATAAGTAGTAATTCAGCTACCTGTCTTCGATCCTGGCTTGCCCTAGTACCAGTGATTCTATGCATTGCAGGTTCTCGGCATGAGCCAGGAAGCACCGTGTGTGGTGTGAACTTGTAGTCACAGAGCTTGTGCATGAGTCACTGCAGCCAGTCATCGAATCAAAGCCATCTTGCTGTCATAGCTTATGCAAGCTGAGATGCTCATATTCTAAACGTATCTGATCATTTGATAAAATGCACAACCGTGGGCCACAATACATACTCTTAGCTGTGGCTTATGAAGGCAACATACAAGCTCTTTTTTTTTCGAAAGCGTGCATTGGCACATGCTTCATTAAGTGAAAGTGAGAAGTTTTACCAACTCTAAGGAGGGTCACGGCAAGAGGCCGTACACACCTTAAAGGAACTAAACACAAATCACCAACTGGTGGTGGGAAAGCAGGTTGTACTAACTAAATAACCAATGACGCGACAAAAGACAGGGGAGTGCCCGATGCGATACCGGCCGACTCAGGGCGTCACCCAGTTGTTCACGTTCCGGAGCGCTCCTCGCAAGGGGATGAGCTCACGCATCGTTTCCGTTTGTAAGGGGATAAGGGCTCGGCGAACATCTCATGGAACTTATCAGCGATCTTGTAATCCGGAGTGTCGGTGACGGCGTTGTCCGGCCTGCGCTCCCACTTGTTCACCAACACGCGTTTAGCCTGCTTCTCTGGGTTGGGGTCACACAAAGGAGCTTTGGCTGCGAGCCTGTCACTGCGGCGAGGGACCAGGCTAGCGGGCTCCCCGCGCGTGGGCGCGGTGGTGTGTGCAGGAGGCTTTCATGTAGTGGCAGCCGATGAGAGTTTATGAAGAGTGCCCCGGCGTCGATGTCGTCAGTGACCGCTACCGAGGCGTCAACGAAGGTGGGGTCATGAACGGTGTCCTGCACGGTAAACTCCTTGGCGACGGCCAAAGGAGAAGCGCCGTCGTCATCCGTCCTTGGTGCCTCAGGATCCGCGAAGCTGAGCGGAACCATCCGTGGCAGCGAACGGGTGTCGGCCAACGCTGCCTGGGCCTCCAAAGTGGCAGCTGTCGGAGTAGACGGGCGCAGCACTGGGGCACCTATTGACCGACTCGCGACAAGGGAGGCAACGAGCTCGTCGAACATCGGGTCGACCCATACATGAGGCCCAATGCCCTCGCCCAGCGCTACCGCGAGCGGGTCTGACTCAGGGGAGCAGTGTGCGGTAGTAGAGGTAGCAGCGTTGTTGGCGTAGTCAGGAGTCACGACGATGTTGATCTCCCTTGGCAGCTTGTTCCGGCGCCGTCGGAGTCCACGACGGATGCAATTGGCGCTCCCCACAGTCCCCTGCGTGGCTCCGTCCGAGCCACCGTGTGGCACGTGCAGGGAGGGCCGTGGGCCGCCACCCACTACCGCCGACGTCGAAGGACCGGTATGGACCGGGCAAAGAATCTGTCCGACAAAGAAAGATGCTGCTTGCTGGGAACTTTGGTTCCACCTAGGCTCAAGGTGCGGTTCCGGCGCGCCAATAGCACCCTGGCCGTCGTCGCCGTTGTCGTCATCCACGCCAAGGCAACCAGGACGGAGATAGCGCGACCATGGTTGCCCCCTGCACCACAATGCCGAAGACCGCGCCTTGGAGGCTCCCGCACCTGGTCCGAGGAAAGGCGCCGGGGCGGACGACCATGCTTGTAGTTCTGCGCTTGGTGCTTCGTGCTGAGGCAAAGGAGGCAGCGGGACGGGAAGGTGCATCGGGCGGCGATGTGGTCTCCATCAAGACAGTTGAAGCAGAGACTGACGAGCGAAGGTGGCACTGGCCGCTAGGGATGAGGGTGAGGCGGTGCATGGCGGTGCCCACGCCTACGGCTTTGAATGAGCGTGAAGCCATCGGCGCAACAGGCACAGCCGTTCGAGGAACGTGTTTTCAAGGAAGCCCATCTGGAGGATGGACACGCGGCGGCGGAGGAGGTCGCCTGGCGTTCAACATGAACCCAGGGTCTGGCTCACGACAACGACGATGGCGGCCGCCAGGTGGCGACGCCAGACAGCGCTGGCTGAGTCGTTGGTGCACGGGTACACGCATGATCGGCTGTGGGCCGAGCCGTTGGTGCGCGGGCACCCTAGCACCCGGGCGTGGGGGCACCGCTGGAGGACCGTCGGTGTCCCTAGTCCTGGCTTGATGGCAACGGCGCCGCCTCTTCTTGGTGATGACGACCAAGCGTGAGGCAAAGCAGTCCCCCTCATGCAGCGCTGCAGACACTAGCGAGACGGCCCAGCGAGCGGCTTCTAGGCATAGCGACTGGGCAGCGGAGGATACACAGTTAGACTCAGGGTCGTCGGAGTTCTCCATCCAATGCAGAGCCTTGGGTCTGCCCGCAGACTGCTTGGCTAGGAAGAAGGGTGCGGCGAGAGGAGACAGGGAGGAGCTCCTGCCCGTGGAGCCCGCATAAAAGGGGCGCCCTTTTTGACTCCGGCGTCCGTGTAGAGGGAGGCCGCGGAGCCCAACATCTGTAGCGCCGGCGATGGGGAGGGAGTCCACATAGCCGTTGTCGGAGCCACAACATCGTCATCGTCCTCGTCATCATCCGAGATGTCCTCGACAATAACCAGCGACTCGTCCTCTAGCGTCGGGCGGTGGGTTGAGGAGGATGCCTGCGCCGGCGTCGTCGCCGACGTTGCCGGGGAGGGAGCCCGCCGAGAACCGGCACCGGCATCCGCGGTGGTTGGCCCAGCAGCCGCGCTGGTGGAGCCCAACTTTCGCAGCGGCAGCGGAGATGGCGTGGAGGACCATCCCGCGCCGTACCCGGCGACGGTGGAGGCCGTGACCGTGGGGCTTGGCCTAGTCGGCGGTGGAGGTGGTGGGGATGGACGTGGAAGAGCAGCCGCGACGGATTCGGCGGGGCTAGCGGCGGATGCCATGGCGGCAAGGTCCATCGACGGGGTCGGCGCGGACGCTTGCTGCTCCTCCGTCTTGGGCGCGGCCTCCTCGCCGGTCGAGGCGTCGCCTGCGCGCAGCTGTGGCTGGTGGCCGGATCCTTCCGGACCGGAGGAAGAGGGCGCTGGTGGTGGTGCGCCGGCCGGCAGCAGCAGCGACTGATGGCCGGATCCAGATCCACCAGGTGCGGGTCTGTGGGCTGAGGGAGCAGCTGGGGGCGAGCTCTTTGTGGCCGAGGAGGGAGAAGGGAGGTGGAGGGAGGGGGAGGGGGCCGCCGGCACCAGCGAGGCGGCCGACGGCGGCAGCGGTGGGGGTTGGGGGGCGGCCGCCAGGGAATGCCTAACGGTCCATACTGGATCACTAGTGAAGGACAAAATTGAGTCGCAGAATTCAACATACAGGCTCCAAGACCACCCTATTCGTTTGAGCTATTCAGCGGAATCAGCAGCCATCAAGCAGTGTTTTTCTCTCACAACAAACCAGCGAACAGTACTTTCAGCCTCAATAAACCAGCGAAACGAACAGGCTGCTAGATGATGGATAATGGTAAGTACGGACAAATTATTTTCTTTTTCATTTTACTGAAACTGTTGTAAAAGATCATACCCAATACACTTTGTGAAAGATCATACCCAAAACACTTTTTTAAGACTGGACATTACTGTAGAAAAACTGAAAATGATGAGCATAGCTTCGAGGTGCATTGCTGCTCGTAAGCCATACTATCTATAAATAATTTGTAGTGTTGCAATCTAGAGCTTTCTCTCTGCACAGTTTATTCAACAAAGCAAAAATTATATAGTCAATCCAAGTCACTAAACCTTTTGTATCATACAGTTGTAGGGGAGAGTAGCATTTCTAATAAATTCTATTTTCTAGATAAAAACATTACAACTTGAACTCCGGAGTACTTCTAGTTGGTTGTTGCATCAGGAATAACTCTTGTGTGCTTAAGTGGCATAAACAGGACAGCAAGAGCATACTCCATGTAAATTGCTGCATGCAGCTGTATTTTAAATGACGTTTGCAACGTCTGCAGGTACGACAAGGACCTTGCTTCTGATGTTACTTACCACAAGTGATTCTGAAAAATAAGAAATATGGATGATAAATGATGTTTCCTCAGTGAATAAAGCCTTTTTTTTTTACTGTCACGGGGGGTGTGGAGTTTTCTCCACCTGAATTTTATTTGGCCCTCGCGGCCCGCGGTAATATTTACAAGATGTCTACATTTTTTTTGAGAGAAATGGAGTTTATAGGCCACTCCTGGGCCAGCTTAGCGTCCTAGCGCGTCACGGAAGATCGTGCACCATTGATCCGCTACACGCTTCTTCCTTCTTGGCAGTCAGGCTCTCCATTGCTCCGCTTCTCTTATACAGGCAAGCAGCAGCTGTTGGGTGGATGTTCGCTCATTTCTGAAAACAAGCGCATTCCTCGTTTTCCAGAGCTGCCAGCACGCCCCAAACTCCTGCTGTGGTATGTTACTCGGGCGGTTGGTCTTGTAGAGCTCCGTTACTGTGAAGTCCGGAGCCATGGTAACGCCGCCCAGAATTGCATGGCAATAGGGAAACCATTGATGATGTGCTCCGGGGTTTCATCAGCTTGCTCACACACTTCACACAGCGCCGTTGGCACGATGTTCTTTCGCTGCAGATTGGTTCGGCATTGTATCCGGCCTCGAATCAGCAGCCACATAAACATTTGGACCCTCGGTGGTGCGGAGTTTTTTTCCAAATGAATGCAAATCCTTCGTTGATTCCCTGGCTGCGGGCTTTGAGAAGCCTGTATACCATTCCAGAGTCAAGCTTCGCATCGCCATTACTGAAAGGAGATAGCCTGTGATCCTGTTCATCTGATAGTATGATGTCGGACAAACTGGCCTGGAGCGTGTTGAGCTGCTGTGTAGCCAGTGGTGTTAGCCGTGGAACCAAGAGTGTTTGTATCTGTAACAACCCAGAATTTTACGACAAACCAAAAATCACAACCACAAAATTTTTTAAAAAAAACAACCATGTTTGGTGAGTGGCATATAGGAAACCGACCCTAGTTGCACAAATAGCACCTAGTCTCGTTAATTGCATTTTGCATTTAATTATATATTCATGAGTTGCTTCTTATGTTATTTTTTTTGTTAAATAAAAATGATCACACTTATTTGCTTAAATTAAATGAACGTGTAAATATAACCGTGAAGAATAATTGAAACTAAGAACGACCTCAAGTGGGTCCCACTAGGGTTCACTCATGTGGGCAACAACATGTTATAAAACTAGTTTTTATATATATGTAGGTACATATATCTAAATGAACAAATATAATCTTATTAAATAATAGGAAACCCAAAAATATTTTTCTAGCAAATCCCATTCTGTTAGATAAATGGGGGCAACATATATTTTTGGGTTACATACAAACGCTTCGCTTAATTACCTAAAGAAAATACAAAACAGAAAAACCTTTTTGAAATAATCAAGAAAAAAGAGAAAAGAAGAAGGCTTCCTCGGCCCAGCTCTGGAACCGGCCCGCTACCGCCGAGCCAGCCTGGTAGCGCTAAAGCCGCCCGATCAGCCGCGGCCGCAGCCCAACATGGGCCGGCCCATTCAACCGCCTTGAGCCGACCGAACGGCAACCCACCAGGAGCGGCCCGCCCTACCTCTTTTCTCTTGCAGACGCTGACGAGTGGACCCCCAATGTCATCTTCTTCCTCCTGATACCTCTATTTTCTGCCTCGCCCGACGAGAAACGAAGAAGGGAGACAACGTCACGGTTTTGGCATGGGAAGATTCCCCTTGCCCCCCGGCCAAAGACGTGTGCGCCAAGCCACTGCGACACCGAATCACAGTGCGCCACATCGATCGTTCGCGCTCGCCTCGCCCCACTCTCACGCACAACACACCCGCCATGGTCCACCGAAGCTCTGCCACCACCGTACCACCCTAACCGCAACGATTCTAAATCGAAGACGCCAACTCACGCACCATCCAGTGGCCGTCCCAAAGCCCTTTTTCCAAATCGCCCGATTGCCTCCACGCATCCAAATCGGCACATCCACCGTCCGCCATAACCACAAGCAAGCTCGGTCTATAAAAATCCGATGCCGAGCACTGCACCCCCCTTTTCATTCCGCTCGCCGCCATCTTGGTGGCACCCAACTCGCCTCACAACGTTAAAAGAGAAGAGAAGGGGTGGGAAGGGAAAGAGAAGGGAGGGAAGCGAGGACGGGAGCCACCGCCGCCGCTCGGGATACCAGAGACGGGGAAGAAATCGGCTTCATCTTCTTCGTCGCGGGACTGCACGGCACGGCCACCGTTCGACATCGCACCAACTCGCCTGCACCACCATCCTATCACCATCGACACCCCTGGTAAGACGCCATGGCCGATCCCCTTTGCTCTGTCAACCGCCACCATGAACTTGGGCACCGCTTCACCGTCTCCACACCGGAGCCGGTCAAGAGGGAGCCCCGACACTTGCACGTTGCCCGCACATACTCATGCACCCTTGCGAACCACACCATGGACCGCATCGCGCACGGAACAACGAGGAACGTGGAGAAACAACGTGAGGCGGAGCGCGCCAGCCATGGCAAGAGCACGCCATGGCGAGGTTCCGTTCTAGCTGTCTCAAGCCGGTAGAAGCGAGGGGAGGAAAGCTAACTTGTTCACCGTGGCAAGAGACGCGCCGTGCGCAACTAGGAAGGGAGAGAGAGCCACGGAGGAGGCTGCTCGCGCTCGCCTCACCGGCGGCGCCGCGTTCTGGAGCGTGCTCGTGAAGCAGAGAAGGGGGAGATGCTGCTGCTGCGAGGCTACTGCACCCGGCGCACCATGGACTGGGAGGAGAGGAAAGAGAATGGACGTGGTTCACCATGAACCATGTGTACCACCATGGACCGCTCGGTCATGTCTACCGTGAGCCACGCCCACCAAATCGGAGCCCTTTTTAAGCCCGCAGGGCGACGTGGCACCACAAGAAGCCGCCACGTGTCCGGGCCGGCCCGGCCTAGACCGGCCCAACTCGGCCCGTAATCCAGCCCAGTCCAGGCCTAGGTCAACGGTCAACCGTTGACTGTTGACCGGTCAACGATGACCAGTGGACCCCACCTGTCACAGGCACTGTACACTCGACCAATCGGGTGCCGCCACGTGTCACTGGTTGGTTTGTCCTTTTCTTTTTCTTTTTCAGAAAATCATTAAATCTTTAGAAATTCATAACTAATTCATTTTAACTCAGAAAAATACCAAACCAGTTTCTAAATTTTTCTAAAAATGAGCTCTACATCTTGGGCTTGAGTTTGAGTGCATTTGAGTCTTTTGAATTTCTATTGCTTCTTTGTGCACCTCTATAGGAGTCGTTAATGCGACTCTGCGTTACGTTTAACAGAGTCGGAGGACCTGCCGACTGAGGAGTACGACCCCGACTACAGCGAGGACGTGGGAGACGACCTGCCAGGTGCCACGCCCCACCCAACTCCGTAGAACCTATTACGCATGCAAATATAGAATTGCTAGCGCTTTATTTTTTATAAATATATGCTGATAGACTGCATGATATATGCTTTACTTTGAGCCATTTCCTTGTTGCAACCTTACTCCTGCTCACCCTGCTATTAGGCTAGATGCTTGCATGTTACATATTACTGCTTTTACTCTTACTCGCATTATATCTGTGATGTGATGCCGGTGAGAGAGAGACGTATATGTATAAGGCACGTAGTGCCGAGAACTTGGTAAACCTGATAAATGAACTGGGGAGATCTTGGCGTGCGTCTTGGGTGAGTGGTGAGGGTTGAGTCGATCGGACAGGATCCTACGACGAGTCTTTGGGGCAAGTCTTGCTGGAGGGGTGCGACCTAGGCATCTCTCACGAGAGTTACCTGTGGCGGGTATGTTGTGAGGTGAACTGGGGTGTTGGTTATCCCTGGTGGAGGTGCTGTCGTGGCACGGGGAAGACGTTGTTTCCCCTTTGAGGAGATATCCTGTCTGGTCCTCCTAAGGACTGGTATGTCTTGAGAACCGGAACCATGGGACTTTCGTGCACACCACTCGTTCCCGATGGGCGGGAGACGATTACCCGACTGACTAGGGCAGTACCACTACTACTGGGATGGAAGGTGATAGTGTAGGGAGGTACGGGTACGGGGACCCACGCCCTCCTAAGACAGCGTAGTGACCTTGGGGGCCCTGTACTACGTCTCACAGTCTCAGCGTTTCGGTGGACACCGGGGTGGCCCAGGGCTGAGTGGTAGGGTGGTACTGTACCGGTTGGGAGGCAGTCGAAATCAGCCTAGACGAGCCGGATCGTCGAGGATGGCGATCTTGTGGATTACCAGGTGTACACACTCTGCAGAGTTGATTGATCTATACGTATAGCCGCGTCCGCGGATATGGACATTCCCATGACCTACGCTTCACTTGATTAGAGAGATGAGTCCTTTCTACCTTTCCCCCGGGTTTTGTGTTGGATTCCGGTTTCGGCCGTTGAGATGAGATCTGAGCGGGAGTCAATCTCGTCGCCTAGAGAGAGAGTGAGACGAGAGGTGTGTGATGGGATGGGAAGAATGTGTGGATAAGATGGGTTAAAAACTGATGAATGTCTTATTAATAAAATGTTAACGACTTGCATAGGAAACCCACAGCCTAAATAGGTCTATTTTCTACTTTCCCCAATGCATTCCACTTTCCCACAAAGCATTGCAAGCATAGGGTGGGCGATGCGTGGCCAGTACCAAGTGTACTGATAGATTTTTAACAGGTTCGGAGCCCGAGTACGACTACGAGGGCGACGATTGGGAGGACTAGAGGGTCTGTTCTACGCTCAAGCTGGTTCCTGAAGATCGTTTTCCGCTGCTATCTACGCCGAATGCTGTTCCGGATGCTTCTGTGTGTGTGTTCCGCCCTGCGAGGCGATGATAATAAGTTATGTAAAACTCTCTATTGTACTCTGATATTCGTGCATGACTTTATGTATCACTGAGATTTGGGTAAATTGACGGAATGTTTCGTCATTTTACACTTCGTTTCTGTGGATTTCCCAACGCAGAAATCAAGAACGTTTCAGTTGGTACCAGAGCCATGCTGACCCTAGGACGGACCCATAGGATTGGACAATAGAATTATGAGAGATCTTGACACTTTCGGTTATATTACCGACCGTGCTGCATTTTTGTGCATGGCTTATCTCAATTTCACACTCTCTTACCTATATTTCGTTCTACCTTACCTATCACATCGCTCCGTTCCACCCTAAATCATCCTGTCTCACTCAAGATTTATCAGAGAATCACCCTGAGTTACATAGTTTTGCCTTGTCTTATCAAGTTTCACTATGTAATACTCAAGATGCTACATATACAACGAGGTACTGACTCCGTCTTACGGTTAATTTGCAGATGGCCCCTGTTGTCGAGCTTCCTGTGGACGGACTGGCCTACCGTGGGTTCGCCACGATCCTGTACGACGTGCTGGACTCACTAGGCGTTCCCACAGAGCAGATCGAGTACGTGTGCCGGGGTGAGCCGGGACCCGACGGGTTCAAGGGCCACATCGTGGTCCACCTCAAGGTTCCCGCCAGCGAGTTCGTACCCGTGCTGCGTGCCTTCGAGACACTGGAGGTGGAGAACTCTATTGCTTCGTGCGTACAGTCTGTCTCACGCACAGCTCTTCGCAGTGTGATGCGCGACGCACACGACTACCTCAAGACGAGACCGTACCGCCTGCTACCTGCCGCTCTGGACCTTAATAGGTTCTCTGAGCCGCAGATCACTGCTGCAGACCGTGCTGCGCGCGACGAGGTCGACCCCTGTCTGAGGGCCTCCGCGCAGTACATCATCGCCCAGGATCGCTACATCATGGATGTAGAAATGCAGAATCGCCGCTATCAGGACCTCCTGTTCCGTTGCGATGAGGAGTTCCTCAAGGTGGAGCGCAAGGAGGAGATGGTCGGCAAGTTCGAGGAGGAACGCATGGGCTTTGACAGGATGAAGACCTTCTATGAGAACCGTGAGCAGTCACTTCGCGAGGAGATCGCCAATCTCAAGGACAAGGTTGGGGAAGCTGAACTTCGCCATGACTATCTTGAGTCCAAGGTGCTTGAGTGCGAAGATCGGATTGAGCGTCAGAGGCTTACTCTGAGGGAGTTCCACGAGAAGGAGAAGCAGCGTGGCATCAGGAAGCTTGCCCTGGAAGCCCGTTGCAACACAATGGAGAAGCTAGCTGTGGAGGCTGCCGTCACCACCACCTACAATATGCACCACCTGGTCCACTACATCAAGAGCACTGAGTACCTTCAGGATAAGGTGGACCGCATCAGTCAGGCTTGGATCGACGCTGATCGCAAGCGCGTCCAGGAGATTGGGAAGGTCCAGGACGTCCTCTTACCTGGGATGCGCAAGAAACCGCGCAGACAGCCTTTCCACGTTGAGGCCACCAAGCTCAACTTCAAGGCATGCCCGACTGAGGGTTACTCAGAGGTTCCGAGGACTGAGATGCTGGACTACGCTCTCACCTACGTCGCGAGGATCCACCACTCCGACGATGAGCTTCGTGCCATGGAGGGCACTCCCGAGGCTTCCACTTCTGGTCCTTCTACACCACCCGCCACTCTCGGACAGGAGTAGTTACCTTTTCACATAATCATGTAATAAGGTAGTAGTAGACATGTTGAGCCCTGCGTGGCTAGAGTTAAGATGGTGCACTTATGGAGTAATGTAGGATGTCCCACTTTTGAAGCTGCTTGCGAGTAGCACGATTCCCGCGAATCTGTCAGTGTAGCTACTGGAGATATCGCTATGTAATAAATGAATGTAATGGATGTTTGGATTTTATCGCATCTTATGGTTCTTATTGCATCTTTGTATGAGTGTTGGATAGTTATCTCTTTTGCAAAATAAATAAACCGTTTAACCGTGCACCTAATGAAGATGTTGAATAAATAATTGACCCTGCAGAAAGATGTCTTGCCGCCGATCCGCTCGTCTGAACAACCGCTCGCTTTCCCCCGCGTCTACAGCTCGTGGTCGTGGTCAAAGCCGCGGAGGAGGCCGAGGAGTTCCTTTCGGTGCCATGGAGGAGCCTGCACCCGAGGAGCCTGCACTGGGGGCGGGTGCCGCCCAGCACCTTGAAGGGGAAGCACCACCGCCGCCGCCAATACCACAGCTGGCGGAGGTGATGGACCGCCAAACCCGCCTCTTGGAAACACTGGCTCAGGGAATGCTTCATCGTCACGGGGGTCCTCCCAATGACTTCCAGCGGAAGTTGGAGGGGTTCCTCAAGCTGAGGCCTCCTACTTTTGACACCTCTGACGATGACCCCATCGCTGCCGAGGACTGGCTCCGTGAGATAGAGAAGAAGCTGGATCTCACCACTTGCACTGATGAGGAGTGCGAGGGGGTAGCTGCCCACCAGCTCACTGGCGCTGCACGCGCATGGTGGGACAGCTACTGCGACGCCCACGAGGACCCGGGACGTATCTCTTGGGAGGAGTTCGCCGAGGCCTTTCGTGAGCAACACGTGCCTGAGGGTGTCATGGATGCCAAGGTGGAGGAGTTCCACAACATCTCCCAGGGTTCCCAGAAGGTTCAGGAGTACACTACTCGTTTCACCCGCATGATGAGGTATGCTCCAGGTGAGACCGATACAGAGAAGAAGAACATGTACTGTTTCAAGAAGGGGCTGAACTCTCGTCTCAAGGTGGCCCTCTCGGGTCATGCTTGCCGTACCCTTCGCGAGATGGTCAACAAGGTGCTAGAGATGGAAAGGGATCGTCTGGAGGCGGATGCCCTTCACAAGGAGAAGAAGCGCCGGTTCGAGAGTTCCTCTCGTGGCTCGGCCCCGCAGAGGCCACGTGCTCACGTGCTTCCTCAGCCCCGCTCACGCTACACCCAGGGGGCAGTGACCGCTCTGAGCCGTGGAGGTGGTACCTACACCGCCAACTACCACCGCCCCGCTCAGGGTCGTCCCGCTCCGAGTCGTCCCACTCCGGGAGCTGGCACGTGGAGGACCGCTGCGCCTACCGCCACAGGTAGCGCGCCCTTCACCTGCTTCGGTTGTGGCCAGCCAGGTCACAAGATCGCTGAGTGCCCAGTCAAGAACGGCACACCGCCCGCCTCAGCCCAGACAAGGCAGACTGCTACACCTGCTGCTCCGCGCAAGAACGTTGCTGGGGCTGTCCGTAGTCGCCTCAATCACATGACAGCAGAAGACGCCCAGGACGCTCCCGACGTGGTGTACGGTATGTTTTTGGTACAGGGAGTTTTAGCTTCAGTCTTGTTTGACTCTGGAGCTACTTGTTCTTATATTTCCACCAAGTTTGCACGAGAACATAACATACCTGTGACTCCTCGCAAGGAGCCTATTGATACTAGCTCACCTCTAGGTCGCATTTTATGCACCAAGAGATGTCAGGGAGTGAGTATTACCATTGAGGGCTACCCTTTTCTAGCCGATCTCACCTTACTTCCATCCGAGGGGCTAGATGTCATACTAGGGATGGATTGGTTGACACAGCATAAAGGGGTGATATCTTGTTCACCAAGGTATGTGGAGATCACACACCCGAGAGGACACACAATCCGCTGTAAGCCTAATCATGGAAAAGCAGATTCTATGTTGTGTACCCTGGAGGCCAGGACAATCGAGGAGGTACCCATTGTGAGAGAGTACCCTGACGTGTTTCCTGAAGAATTACCAGGCATGCCACCCAATCGAGATGTGGAGTTTGTGATTGACCTTCTGCCTGGCACCAGGCCTATTGCTAAGAGGCCCTACCGCATGTCAGCCGACGAATTGGAAGAGCTGAAGAAGCAACTCAAGGAGTTGTCAGACAAGGGATACATCAGACCCAGTGCTTCACCCTGGGGTTCCCCTGTTCTGTTTGTGAAAAAGAAGGATGGATCCATGAGGATGTGCATTGACTATCGGAATTTGAATGCCGTGACAGTCAAGAACAAATATCCTCTGCCCAGGATCGATGACCTCTTAGATCAGCTAAGAGATGCAAAATTCTTTTCCAAGATCGATCTCAGGTCCGGATATCATCAGATGAAGATCAGACCTGATGACATTCCAAAGACAACTTTCGTCACCAGATACGGGCAATATGAGTTCACAGTGGTGTCCTTCAGACTCACTAATGCTCCGGCTTATTTCATGAACATGATGAACAAGGTGTTCATGGACGAACTGGACAAGTTCGTAGTGGTGTTCATTGATGACATCCTTATCTATTCCTCCACCGCCGAAGAGCATGAGCAACATTTGAGAGTGGTTCTGGAAAAGTTGAGGCAGAATCAGCTGTATGCCAAGTTTAGCAAATGTGATTTTTGGCTCGAAGAAGTTGCCTTTCTTGGTCACGTTCTCACGGCTGAAGGTGTCGCTGTAGATCCTGCAAAGATTGACGCAGTGAAAGAATGGGAACAACCCCGCAATGTGACCGATGTCCGCAGTTTTCTTGGTTTGGCCGGGTATTATCGCAGGTTCATCGAGAACTTCTCAAAAATAGCCAAGCCCATGACTAACCTGCTGAAGAAGACTAATGAGTTTGAATGGATGCCTGAGTGTGAGCATAGTTTCCAGACACTGAAACAGAAGCTCACCACCACTCCAGTCCTTGCCTTGCCTGATATCCAGAAAGACTTCGTGGTCTACTATGATGCCTCCAGACAAGGACTCGGCTGCGTTTTGATGCAGAATGGAAGAGTCATTGCCTATGCGTCTCGACAGTTGAAGGACCATGAGCAACGCTACCCAACCCATGATCTGGAGCTTGCCGCTGTTGTGCATGCTCTGAAGATTTGGAGGCACTACTTGATCGGAAACAAGTGTGATATATACACCAATCACAAGAGCTTAAAGTATTTCTTCACTCAAGAGGATCTAAACATGAGACAGCGCAGATGGCTAGAGCTTATCAAGGACTACAACCTGGAGATTCACTATCATCCGGGAAAAGCTAATGCGGTCGCTGATGCTTTGAGCCGAAAGAGTTATTGCCACAATCTATCCATGGAAGCTGTACCACCCGAGCTATGTCAGGAAATGGGCGAACTTCGTCTCGAAATCCTACCCAGGGGTATGTTGGACGAGCTTCGGGTACAATACAACCTCAAGGATCGAATCCGCAATGCTCAACTTGAGTGTCCAGAAATCTGGGAGATCCGAGAACTCATGAAGAAGGGCAAGTGCCCCGAGTTCAGAGAGGATGTACAAGGAGTGTACTGGTACAAGGGTAGAATCTGTGTACCATCTGATTCCGCCTTGCGGCGAGAAATTTTGGAAGAGGGTCATGACTCCAAGTATTGCATTCACCCGGGAAGCACCAAAATGTATGCCGATCTAAAGAAACAGTTCTGGTGGAAGAACATGAAGACAGATATTGCCGGGCATGTTGCACGATGCGACACCTGCAATAGAATCAAGGCTGAACACCAAAGACCAGCTGGGTTGCTAAACCCCTTGGACGTTCCGATGTGGAAATGGGAGAGTATATCCATGGACTTTATAGTGGGTTTACCCCGAACCCCTAAAGGCCATGACTCGATTTGGGTGATCGTTGATCGACTAACCAAGGTAGCTCACTTTGTAGCTGTGAGAACTGACTACCGAGTTGAGAAACTAGCAGATCTCTACATCGAGCACATTCTCAGACTCCACGGAGCCCCCACTAGCATAGTGTCTGATCGTGGTACGCAGTACGTGTCCAAGTTCTGGAAGAGTCTCCACAAGGCTATAGGGACTCAACTTGATTACAGCACCGCATACCACCCACAGACAGATGGTTAGACAGAGAGGGTTAATCAGATTTTGGAGGACATGCTCCGGGCTTGTGTCTTGAAGTATGGGTCTGATTGGGAGAAGAGTTTGTCCCATGCGGAGTTCTCTTACAACAACAGCTACCAGGCTAGCCTAAAGATGTCACCATTTGAGGCTTTGTATGGCAGAAAGTGTAGAACCCCTCTGATGTGGTCAGAAGTGGGGGAAAGATTATTCTTTGGCCCCGCGAAGATCAAAGATGCCGAAGAAGGGGTTGCCCAGGTGCGAGAAAACCTGAGGATTGCCCAAAGCCGACAAAAGAGTTATGCAGATAACCGTCAAAGAGACCTCGAGTTTCAAGTTGGGGACTATGTCTATCTCAAGGTCTCCCCACTCCGAGGTACCATCAGATTCCATGTTAAAGGAAAGTTGGCGCCTAGGTACATGGGACCATACAAGATCTGTCAGAGGATTGGTAAGTTGGCATACAAGATAGAGTTGCCCGAAGAGTTGACCGGAGTGCACCCAGTGTTCCACGTGTCTCAGCTACGCAAGTGCTTGCAGTTGCCAGAGCAAGAGGTACACACCGATGCACTGGATATCCAGGACACCCTGGAATACAAGGAGCACCCGATCTGGATCCTAGACAAAGCCGAGAAGGAGACCAGAAGCACCGTGATACCCATGTGCAAGGTCCAGTGGAGTAACCACACAGAATAGGAAGCTACATGGGAGAAAGAGTCCGAACTCCGTATGCTCTACCCCTACCTCTTCGACAGGTATGACACACCTTAAATCTCGGGATGAGATTTCAGTGAGGGGGAAGGACTGTAACAACCCAGAATTTTACGACAAACCAAAAATCACAACCACAATTTTTTTTAAAAAAAACAACCATGTTTGGTGAGTGGCATATAGGAAACCGACCCTAGTTGCACAAATAGCACCTAGTCTCGTTAATTGCATTTTGCATTTAATTATATATTCATGAGTTGCTTCTTATGTTATTTTTTTTGTTAAATAAAAATGATCACACTTATTTGCTTAAATTAAATGAACGTGTAAATATAACCGTGAAGAATAATTGAAACTAAGAACGACCTCAAGTGGGTCCCACTAGGGTTCACTCATGTGGGCAACAACATGTTATAAAACTAGTTTTTATATATATGTAGGTACATATATCTAAATGAACAAATATAATCTTATTAAATAATAGGAAACCCAAAAATATTTTTCTAGCAAATCCCATTCTGTTTGATAAATGGGGGCAACATATATTTTTGGGTTACATACAAACGCTTCGCTTAATTACCTAAAGAAAATACAAAACAGAAAAACCATTTTGAAATAATCAAGAAAAAAGAGAAAAGAAGAAGGCTTCCTCGGCCCAGCTCTGGAGCCGGCCCGCTACCGCCGAGCCAGCCTGCTAGCGCTAAAGCCGCCCGATCAGCCGCGGCCGCAGCCCAACATGGGCCGGCCCATTCAACCGCCTTGAGCCGACCGAACGGCAACCCACCAGGAGCGGCCCGCCCTACCTCTTTTCTCTTGCAGACGCTGACGAGTGGACCCCCAATGTCATCTTCTTCCTCCAGATACCTCTGTTTTCTGCCTCACCCGACGAGAAACGAAGAAGGGAGACAGCGTCACGGTTTTGGCGTGGGAAGATTCCCCTTGCCCCCCCGGCCAAAGACGTGCGCGCCAAGCCACTGCGACACCGAATCACAGTGCGCCACATCGATCGTTCGCGCTCGCCTCGCCCCACTCTCACGCACAACACGCCCGCCATGGTCCACCGAAGCTCTGCCACCACCGTACCACCCTAACCGCAACGATTCTAAATCGAAGACGCCAACTCACGCACCATCCAGTGGCCGTCCCAAAGCCCTTTTTCCAAATCGCCCGATTGCCTCCACGCGTCCAAATCGGCACATCCACCGTCCGCCATAACCACAAGCAAGCTCGGTCTATAAAAATCCGATGCCGAGCACCGCACCCCCCTTTTCATTCCGCTCGCCGCCATCTTGGTGGCACCCAGCTCGCCTCGCAACGTTAAAAGAGAAGAGAAGGGGTGGGAAGGGAAAGAGAAGGGAGGGAAGCGAGGACGGGAGCCGCCGCCGCCGCTCGGGATACAGGAGACGGGGAAGAAATCGGCTTCATCTTCTTCGTCGCAGGACTGCACGACACGGCCACCGTTCGACACCGCACCAACTCGCCTGCACCACCATCCTATCACCATCGACACCCCTGGTAAGACGCCATGGCCGATCCCCTTTGCTCTGTCAACCGCCACCGTGAACTTGGGCACCGCTTCGCCGTCTCCACACCGGAGCCGGTCAAGAGGGAGCCCCGACACTTGCACGTTGCCCGCACATACTCATGCACCCTTGCGAACCACACCATGGACCGCATCGCGCACGGAACAACAGGGAACGCGGAGAAACAACGTGACGCGGAGCGCGCCAGCCATGGCAAGAGCACGCCATGGCGAGGTTCCGTTCTAGCTGTCTCAAGCTGGTAGAAGCGAGGGGAGGAAAGCTAACTTGTTCACCGTGGCAAGAGACGCGCCGTGCGCAACTAGGAAGGGAGAGAGAGCCACGGAGGAGGCTGCTCGCGCTTGCCTCGCCGGCGGCGCCACGTTCTGGAGCGTGCTCGTGAAGCAGAGAAGGGGGAGATGCTGCTGCTGTGAGGCTACGTGCACCCGGCGCACCATGGACTGGGAGGAGAGGAAAGAGAATGGACGTGGTTCACCATGAACCCTATGTACCACCATGGACCGCTCGGTCATGTCTACCGTGAGCCACGCCCACCAAATCGGAGCCCTTTTTAAGCCCGCAGGGCGACGTGGAACCACGAGAAGCCGCCACGTGTCCGGGCCGGCCCGGCCCATACCGGCCCAACTCGGCCCGTAATCCAGCCCAGTCCAGGCCCAGGTCAACGGTCAACCGTTGACTGTTGACCGGTCAACGATGACCAGTGGACCCCACCTGTCACAGCCACTATACACTCGACCAATCGGGTGCCGCCACGTGTCACTGGTTGGTTTGTCCTTTTCTTTTTCTTTTTCAGAAAATCATTAAATCTTTAGAAATTCATAACTATTTCATTTTAACTCAGAAAAATACCAAACCAGTTTCTAAATTTTTCTAAAAATGAGCTCTACATCTTGGGCTTGAGTTTGAGTGCATTTGGGTCTTTTGAATTTCTGTTGCTTCTTTGTGCACCTCTATAGGAGTCGTTAATGCGACTCTGCGTTACGTTTAACAGAGCCGGAGGACCTGCCGACTGAGGAGTACGACCCCGACTACAGCGAGGACGTGGGAGACGACCTGCCAGGTGCCACGCCCCACCCAACTCCGTAGAACCTATTACGCATGCAAATATAGAATTGCTAGCGCTTTACTTTTTATAAATATATGCTGATAGACTGCATGATAGATGCTTTACTTTGAGCCATTTCCTTGTTGCAACCTTACTCCTGCTCACCCTGCTGTTAGGCTAGATGCTTGCATGTTACATATTACTGCTTTTACTCTTACTCGCATTATATCTGTGATGTGATGCCGGTGAGAGAGACGTATATGTATAAGGCACATAGTGCCGAGAACTTGGTAAACCTGATAAATGAACTGGGGAGATCTTGGCGTGCGTCTTGGGTGAGTGGTGAGGGTTGAGTCGATCGGACAGGATCCTACGACGAGTCTTTGGGGCAAGTCTTGCTGGAGGGGTGCGACCTGGGCACCTCTCACGAGAGTTACCTGTGGCGGGTATGTTGTGAGGTGAACTAGGGTGTTGGTTATCCCTGGTGGAGGTGCTGTCGTGGCACGGAGAAGACGTTGTTTCCCCTTTGAGGAGATATCCTGTCTGGTCCTCCTAAGGACTGGTATGTCTTGAGAACCGGAACCATGGGACTTTCGTACACACCACTCGTTCCCGATGGGCGGGAGACGATTACCCGACTGACTAGGGCAGTACCACTACTACTGGGATGGAAGGTGATAGTGTAGGGAGGTACGGGTACGGGGACCCACACCCTCCTAAGACAGCGTAGTGACCTTGGAGGCCCGGTACTACGTCTCACAGTCTCAGCGTTTCGGTGGACATCGGGGTGGCCCAGGGCTGAGTGGTAGGGTGGTACTGTATCGATTGGGAGGCAGTCGTAATCAGCCTAGACGAGCCGGATCGTCGAGGATGGCGATCTTGTGGATTACCAGGTGTACACACTCTGCAGAGTTGATTGATCTATACGTATAGCCGCGTCCGCAGATATGGACATTCCCATGACCTACGCTTCACTTAATTAGAGAGATGAGTCCTTTCTACCTTTCCCCCGGGTTTTGTGTTGGATTCTGGTTTCGGCCGTTGAGACGAGATCTGCGCGGGAGTCAATCTCGTCGCCTAGAGAGAGAGTGAGACGAGAGGTGTTGTGATGGGATGGGAAGAATGTGTGGATAAGATGGGTTAAAAACTGATGAATGTCTTATTAATAAAATGTTAACAACTTGCATAGGAAACCCACAGCCTAAATAGGTCTATTTCTACTTTCCCCAATGCATTCCACTTTCCACAAAGCATTGCAAGCATAGGGTGGGCGATGCGTGGCCAGTACCAAGTGTACTGATAGATTTTTGACAGGTTCGGAGCCCGAGTACGACTACGAGGGCGACGATTGGGAGGACTAGAGGGTCTGTTCTACGCTCAAGCTGGTTCATGAAGATCGTTTTCCGCTGCTATCTACGCCGAATGCTGTTCTGGATGCTTGTGTGTGTTCTGCCCTGCGAGGCGATGATAATAAGTTATGTAAAACTTTCTATTGTACTCTGATATTCGTGCATGACTTTATGTATCACTGAGATTTGGGTAAATTGACGGAATGTTTCGTCATTTTACACTTCGTTTCTGTGGATTTCCCATCACGGAAATCAAGAACGTTTCAGTATCCCACTGTCCATTACCTCCCTGACCGTTGTTTCTTTCCGGGTGCATTGATTGTACAGCGCAGGGTATACTTCTGCCAATGCTTCATCACCAAGCCAAACATCCGCCCAGAAGGATGTAGTTGCACCATTGCTGATTTGAACAGTTGTTATGGCCTGGTATAGAGAAAGGATTGAGCGTAGCACCTCCCAGTGATCTCCGTGCAAATCACCGCTTAGAGAGGCAATGCAGGCACCTCCCAGTGATCTCCGTGCAAATCACCGCTTGGGCACAGTTCCATGTCCAATTAATGTGATTGATCAATCAAGATACAATCAACTACTACATTTTTTTTAATCACTGTAGTCACACTGCTTGGTTTTGCTACCACCATCACATTTCTTGCTTTCATACAGTAAACTAGCCAAAAAAAAACACGCTACAATGACCACACAATGGACAAATATAAACCATCGCTCTAACATGAAGAACAGTAACACGAAGTTTAACACTGGTCCAATCCAGGCCCCGTTCGGCTGGAATTATAAACCGGCTGAAAACACTGTTGGCTGATTTTTTTTGAGAGAAAAATACTGTTTCGGCTAAAAAAACAAGCAGAATAAGACGGATTATAAGTCAGATGAACAGAGCCGTAGAAGCAAACACGAAGTCTAACATCAGAGCTAAATCATTCACGTGAATGAATGTCTGGGGCATCCCGTAACCACTCATGTTATTTTTTAGTACCGTTAGTACCATTTTGTTAATAAAATAATTCCTTCCATTTTTATTACCGTTAGTATCAGATTGCTAATAAAATAACTCCTTCCTTTTCCATGAGCGGTAAATTAACCATGTGCTAATCTCCGGAGCACTGGTAACCGCTCATGCAATTTTTTATTACCGTTAGAATCAGTTTTTTATTACTAATAGTATCATTTGGATGTATAAATAATTATGTTTAGGCCGCGAGTAGTAAAGATTGGTTGTAATAGTTACAAGGGTATTTTTATTACTAATAATATTATCATGGTCTATAAATAATTCCATCCGATCGCATGAGTAGTAAAAGTTGGCTGTCGTGGTTACCAAGACATCTGATCTACAGGCAAGGCATTTCTTTATTACTAATAGTATCACTTAGGTCTATAAATAATTCTGTCCAGATCCATGACTAATAGGCAAAGAAAAATCACCGAAAGGTTTCAAGGATGATGTTTTTTTTCTAATTAATTTTTTATTTGTTTTCAAATATGACTCCTGGCGTGGACCTAGAGTGGTAAAGGGAGTTTATAAATGTGCTTTTACCTTAGAATGGTAATAATTGACGAAATACTCAAGTGGTAATTAATTGTTTTTTGCAAACATAATTAGTGCTTTACAATGTTGGAATAAAGAAGTAATTTGTTAGATCGTATATCCATGAACAAAAGTATTTGAATCCATTTTAACTAGCTTCGATTCATAAAAGAAATATTAAAAAATCCATCCAGATTCATCAATCTAGTACTAGCTGTTCGTTGTCGCTAAAGGAGCTGTCTTAGACAAAATTGTTTGACAAATTCTTCAAAACTTTATAAAACAAAATTAATCTATTGGGAACCAATCTATTGCTAACCATCATACATGGAGCCTCAGTCATCGTCATATACTCAATATACTCAATTTAATTCCTATGGAACTACACGGATAAAAAAAGAAAAAAAAGAATCGAAGAAGCCCTCTTCCACAGCTTGGTCCGTGCGTCGCCCGTCTCTCCTCGGACACACGTGCCGCCGTGCCGGTGGCTGCACAGCCCACGCGATGTGTCGCCGCTTCCTGGCCCTCGCGACGTTGCCGCAACGTCGGGGAACCACCAGCGGCAGGGGAGAATGTCGCTATTGCGCGCACAGTCGACTTGACGAGGATCCTCCGACTCCGAGTCGCCATTCAATCAACCAGCTAGCAAGACGCAACGACCTCTTCCACGCAGAAGTACTCATTCATGATGGCCAACAATGCCTGCACGGGTCAAAAATAGGAGATGCGTTCAGGAAAGGAGGCTAATAAGCTGCAGATCACGGGGACATCACCAATTTGATGAACCATCGGAAGGAAATAGCATCGGATCTGCCTTGAAGGTGTGGTCGCCGCTGCGGCCGCTGGTGGAATGGGCGATGGCTCCGATCAGATAGATGATCCGCTGTCGTCGCCGACGATGACGACGCAGACAAACCCGACGCTGTTGCCCGCCGCGTCAAAGCCGCTGGTGAGGGGAGGGCGCGGCTGCAGCCGCCGCCGCCGTCGCCGTCGATGGAGCCCCTGTGGACCGCCGGTTAATGGGGATGGATACGACAAGAGAGAAGATGACGGGTGAAATGAAAGACAGGGTTTGGGAATTATTTATAAACGACGACTTATGAAGGAGATGTGCATGCGTGTGTAATAAATGGCGTGATTGCCGCGATCTTTTTACATGTGCTAGTAATAAATGACGTGTATTAATAAATCATTTGGTTTGCCTGTTTCTGAGGATGTCGTCGGAGTAGGGCTGTGCTCCGCCGGAGCGTTCATTAGAAATCAACGCCCAGGACTCAGAATAGTATATATATATATATATATATATATATATATATATATATATATATATATATATATATATATATATATATATATATATATATAGAGCTATTTCTCTATGGCCAGCTACAGAATAACTCATTCTGTAGCCAGGCCTAAACCAAGCGCGCGACCAGTTCCGCCCGTCCCACCCCCACGCACCACCCAACCATCCTGATGCGCGATGCCCATCGGCTTGGCTCACGTAGACATTTTCCAGCTTGGCTTACCCAGCCGATGAGACGGCGTGAGCCACGCGTCCCAGGGCCCAAAATTGCTCCCATTTTCTATTCTGCTTCAGTAACTATCCAAATCTGCCGTCAGTTTTCATAGCTTCTTCCGCCGCCGACCAAATCACCGCTCCTCCCCTGCTCACCGCTGCATCCGCCGTCACCCGTCAGGGTTAGCTGCCGCCATGCCCCTGATGCGCCACCGCCGGCCGATGGGGGAAGAGAGCGCCCTCGATGTCGCTCCCCAAGATGCCGCGCGGTCGGGCCTTTGCTTGGCCGCCGCCGCTGGGAGGTGAAGCGGAGGGAGGGGCGCCGCCACTGCTACGGTGAGGCTGCCGCGCCGCATTGTGAGATGGACAGGAAGGGCCCAACTGCTGCCACCAGGGGGCCACGGCGTTGTGGTGGCCGTCATTCTCGTCGCTGATAGCCTCTCAATCCCCCTTCGTGCTGGTGGATGAGACTCGATCCTCAGGTGAGCAGCCGTGCGAAATTTCGTCTATCCATCATCCTAAGATGATCCTTCCCGGCCGCATCTGCTATTTGCCTGAGATGATCCCGTCCTAGCCATGGCAATCCGTCCAGCGATAGGCGGCTTTGTGTGGAGGGAAAGGGATCGATACATATTCAGTGAGATCCCAAAATGATAACAATAATCCCTATGTGTTTTAAATTTATTTGGTTTTGATCTAGTTATCATGGGTCACTACTGCAGTAACGGGCATTATTCGGCCGGATTGACGACTAGTGCTCCAGTAACAGGCTTTTCCACAATGTCTCGTCCACCGGCCGCCGGCGGACTCATTGATTCGCAAAAAGTAAATCAGCCGGACACCCGATCTGCGCACAAAGGAGCACCTCCAGGTTAGTCTCTGATTCGGTGTCTTTCCCCCACGGGTTGTAACTTCGCTTTTGGATATGGTTTCGTCCATTAGCTTCTTGTATGTATGTCTGATCAACAGCTTGAATCTTTTAGCTTTCCAGATTCTGCCACCGAAAAGCATCATGACCTGCACTGCCCTCATCTGTGACTTAAATCAATTTGATTGGTCTGTAGCTAATCCCCCATCTATGGACTTATTAAATCAATTTGTGCATGTTTCAATCCAATAGCTAATCAATTTTGTGTGTCTATTGGATCGAATATCAGTTTTCCCAAATTGTTTCAGATTAGCTGGTCAGTGGTCACTGTGGCATGCCTTGTCTCTGTGATATAATAAGCAAATTGGTATGCCCTGGTTTCACGTATTATTTTTTTCTGTATCTTATAATCCTGTCAATCTGTCATTGTAGTATTGTAATTTTGTGGTCATATTTTATACCTATAGTGTTGTAGAGTGCACACGAGCCTTCTAGTAATCTTGGGTGACTTATGTAATTTTACTTCTTAGAGTTACCATCCAATTCTTGTAATTTTCCTTCTATATAGTAAGTCTTATATATATATATATATATAAATCTTCCAGTAATCTTGGGTGACTTATGGTAACTGTGTATGGTTAACCAAATTTTAAATGATGCCTCCTTACTATAATAAATCATTATATCCATATTACACGTGTAGTACAAAAATAAATGACTGAACTATATGGTAACCTACATCTCTACTTTAGTAAATTTACTCTTATATCCATCCTTGGATTATCGTAATTTTTCCTTTTAGTAAATCTTATATATGAATCTTTTAGTAATCTTGATTACCTATGGTAACTCCAAATGGTTAGATGTTGTAGGTCTGGTTACCTATGAGGATCTAGAAGTTAACGTTGTACTCATGTCAATATTGCTTTTTACACCAGGCTGCGTTGCTTTGTTTGATTTTATCCATATGTGCAGAATTTTGATTCCACTAGGGTCTACCCAACCCAATATGATAATTAATTCCAGGATTCTTGTAAACTATACATTTTATTTCTCATAAACCAGTGGTATTTTAGTATTTTTACCAATATCTCAACTTGGGTTCCTGTTATGTATTTCAATATATTCATTGTACAAAATTCTTTAAATTCATATAGACCAATTCTCATAAATTCATATAGACTAAACTTATGATTACTACATCCAACTATGATTATTGTGTCCAATTAACCAAATTCTTTCCCAACAAATGCAGGAAATTGTGCATCTAAACAACTCACAGCTCCACCTCTATAGAATTTACCACCCAATCTTCAGTATCAAGAGGCTCCCTGTTGGACCTGAAGCACACATGCCTTGATAATGATCTTCATGGTTGTCCTTATCGTCACTGTGAATATGTACTCATCAAGATGCCAGATTGTAGTGCCTCACTTCCATTGTTACGGTCAACCCACATTCAGATTATAGTGAAGCTACGACAAATCCGATAACATGTTGTAGACTACATAAATAGATATTGTAGTAAATAAGCCTGATGTTATAGTAAGTGGTTCCTCGCAGCATCTTGATGCAAAATTGTAGGAACTCTACTTACTATCACCTCGGATCATTTGAATTTATCGTAATTACTATTTGGTCTTCTCATTATAGTATGTTCTTCCTGGGAGTGTCAGATTGTAGTTCCTCACATTCATTGTTACGGTCAAAGCATATTCAGATTATAGCGAATTTACGACAAATCCAATAACACGTAGACTACATAAATAGATATTGTAGTAAATAATGCCTGATGTTATAGTAACACATAACTCTTTGCATCATCGTTGGGCATACAAATAATAGTAATAATAGATTATAGTAAATCATTTACAAAATTCTCATACACCACATCTGTTAGATTTACGTGTGGAACAAAGGCACATATTCTTGTATAAAAGGCCACTGTTGATGACCAGACTTTCTCGTAAATCAAACTGACATGGATTCTCGTAACTACATCAGCATTTACAATATATTGTTTGTATATATATGCATATACGTCTACGTGGCAGCTTATTTTGGTAAGTAGGGAAAAAATCCATCGCTAATCAAGGATGCATGCATGTCGCTGATCTATTACTGGGCCTAATTAATTTAACGGAATCATCAGTGTGATGCGCAGCTCCCGTAGCCAAGGAGGCTCGGTTACTGGGCGAGCCATGCGGATTGGGAGCCGGGAGCCAGGAGGCCGGGAGGAACCCAGCGCACGCCCGGTGCGTGGTCGCGCTCGCGCCTTGGGTGCGTCGGACGACCTGGCTACAAAATAGAGTATCTTGTAGCCAGTCATAGAGTATACTCTCCTTTTATTTATATATATATATATATATATATATATATATATATATATATATATATATATATATATATATATATATATACACACACACCTACGACAGGGGATGTGTTTATAAAATTATTTTGAATGTAATAGGGGATATTAATCGAACAGTCCGTAACCGCCGAATGTAATACTCACGGGCTAATTTTAAATACTAGCAAAGCTGCACGTGCGACACGCACGTGTTTATAAAAAACTGTTTCAAATGGAATTAAAATGTTAATTGAATTGTCGATATACAGTAAAGGTATTGTTTGATCGAGTTATAAAGTCCCTAACCTTAGATTGGCCATAGCGAACTGAGCACTGTTGGTTGGCATATATGTTATATTGTGTAATTTTCAAAAAAATAAGAGTAGGTCATAGCTAGACATATCGTGGAACCTACAATCCAAGGTGTGTCCAAGAGTAGGCCATAGCTAGACATACGGTGGAACCTACAATCTAAGGTGTGTCCATCCCAAAACTAACGTGTATGCGTGCATGCCCATATTGACCCTTCCTCCTCGAAATTTTCAGCATGGAAGACTTATGGCAGGTGGGATTATAGACATATCGCAAGACGTATGTGAAGAGGAGTCTTATATCTTATTGTAAGATAACGGACGACTGACGGCTCGTATTGCACGACGTGTAGATCGAACGGTTGTTAGAGAGGAAGAGTAAAATAACGGATGATGGAGGGCTCATATAGCATAACGTGTAGACATGCACGTGTTTATAAAATCTATTTTGTATATACAATGGAGCATGATTAATGACATTTTTGACACGTTAACCATAATACCATACTAAAAACATATTTTTAGTAAAGACATTTCATAGTTTACCCAACGCTCTACATGTATATTCTATAAAATATATTATTTATCTCATAGGTCCATCCTAATCTTAAACCGTTTAAAACATACATAAAATCGTAAGTCATAGAAATCAATAAAAAATAGTAGCATTAATGAAGGTCGCTTAGCTATATATTATGCTTCCTAAGGCAGCCATTATGTAAGTAGGTAAATTTAAGTATTCAACTATGGAGAGAATTCTCTCATAACAAACATACATAGTTTGCAACTACAATTATGTTAATGCACTAACAGAGTGCATGCCCAAAAAAATCACTTAAATGTTGAGAGGTTCTCATGCATCAATTTTACTTTGAGAATCTAATCAATTTCTCATTGCATCTAATCTTTTTCTGAATGAATAATCGGGCAGATAATATATAGTTATTAGAGTATTTTCAAAAGCACGTACATGTTTATATCGGGATCAAATATATATATGCATGTTAGTACAAGCTGATACTTATTAGAATTAAATCAAGCATGCATGCATGAGTGCATGGGGCGGACGCGATCTCCATGTGAACTGCAGTCTGCAGTAGCTTACCATTGCTGGTGGTTGGATCGGATCGTTTGCCAACGCCGTGATCCGCGGGCAGCTGGGCACACGTGCACCCAATGATCCCACCTCTTCTCCCGAGAAATCGATGATGGCCGACGGCCTGACGCCTTCCTCGCTTTCCTCGCTGCCTTGAGGTGTCAACCGGGCGCGGGCTTGTGCGCTGGAGGTAGTCGCCACCTGTTCTCCGGTGAAGTCGATGATGATGGCCGCAGCCTTCCTTTCTTTTGGCTTTCCTCGCTGCCATGAGTTGCCAACCGGCCGCGGGCTTGGCACTTGTGTTAGTCGTCGTGCACTTGTGCGGCGGCAGCAACACAGGGTTAAGATGGGACCGGAGATCAATTGTAAAGGGGAAGAGCTCATAAAGGTAATTAAGATCTCAGAGAATGAGTCTTACATGAGATTGAGTTCCGGACGGTAGCGTCTTATAAGATGTAAGATCTCGTACGATGGAGAGCTCATATAGCACGAAGGCTAGATCCAATGGTTATTACGCAGAGAGATCCTCTAAAAAAACTCGCTCTTTTATACTAGGACTAATAATAATGGATCCAACAAGCCCTAAACTTACTAATAATAGTATTACAAACAAAAGGTGATTATTTTTTATGGAATTGTCCGCTTGTTTGTGTGCCAGATACTAGTGGAGAAACGAATTTGCCGCTGTGAGAGGCTCGGCTCTGCGGTCGGGTGGCTCCCGTTGCCGCTGGGCAAGATGATGAATGCGCCTGGGCCAAAGTTGCGTGGGCTGCAAAGTACTAAAAGCTTTGTGGGCCAAACTCCAGCGTAATCCTAAGCCTACATGGACTACCCATTAGGCCCACCACTGTATAGAGAGGGGTTGCTGATCTTATATTCCATTATTAGGAAACAATTTCACTTTGAAATCAACATATTTCCTAGTTTTCGATTTGGACTGGGCAAAACCGGCATATAGCCGGCTTTCAAACTCGGTCTAGCTGGGTTTGGTGCTTTCAACCGCCAACAACAAAGCCGGCCTAGGCACTCTTCATCAATCAAATCCTATTATAAAAGAGCAAGTTTTTTAAGGGGACCTCCCTGCGTAATAACCGTTCAATCTGGATTTCATGCTATATGAGCCATCCGTCATATGTGATCTTACATCTTACATGCAAACATCAGTAACTCAATCTCACGCACGTACAATCCTAAACATACTCTACGACCTCTCTATCCCCGCGTTAGGACTCCACGACCTCTCTGGACCTCGAAAAGGAAAATAAAATAATAAAAATCTGAGTTTGTTACGAAAAAAGATTACGTTGCTCTCCTCTAGGAGGAGCACCGCGCTCGGCCACATCCCACGGGCCTGTAGAATATCCAGCAGCAGGACGGTGGCGTCATGACCGGGCTCGCAAGGACAGCCACCCACGGCTGCAAGAGCTAGCTGCTATGAGCCACAACAACATGCACAGGCTTAGAGGTGATGTCGGCCATGGAACATGCTACGAGCCACAGGCCACAGCGACTTGCATAGGACCGCGGCCATGGAACTTAGCTTCACGCCGAACAAAGCAACATGCACGGAGGCTTAGAGGTGATGTCGGCCATGGAACATGCTACGAGCCACAGGCCACAGCGACTTGCATAGGACCGCGGCCATGGAACGTAGCTTCGCGCCGAACAAAGCAACATGCACGAACTCATTGCGACACGCACAAGTGCGACCGACCGTGGCTCCGCGGTTGCGCGCATGTGGAGAAGAAGCGCGGGAGGGGATGGGACCGAGCGCACACCGGAGTGGTCGGGGCTGCGTGCGGTGGCGGCGATGAGGAGGAGGGGAGGCAGAGGACGTATGGCGCAATCTTGTAGAACCAGACATGTCCACCGGGGCGCCGTGGGGGCAGCACCCCGCCGGAGGAGTTGGACACCAGGATGACCACCCCGTCGGACGAGTCGAACACAAGGATGACCGCAAGTGAGCTCCACGCCAGCGCATGCCGCCGGAAGACGAGATCCGCATGCGGTCGGGAGACAAGAGCCGGAGCATGTGGCCGAGAGATGAGCGTACGGGATCTAGGGAAGAAGATAGAAATCACGCTTCTTCTCCCCAACGCAGGACCGAGCAGTTTGTTCGTCGTTGATGCGCGTGAAGACGTGGTTTCTAGCTTACACTCAGTTTCTACGATTTTTTTTTGTCTCTCTTCAATAACTACTTTACTACATCAGCAAAATACTTAGATGACAATACAATTAATGCCCATAGAAACTATGATAATTTCTGTATTGAGAGTGCCCTCGGATCTTAACAAATTTTAGACATTTTTAATATTTTTATATGCATCACGAATTGTACTTTAGCTTATTGCATTTGCTCATAAGAGAGTCAAAAACACAATTCTTTTACCAGCAAACAAACATTACAAAGCTTTTGCCATGGATTCATCCGGAATGAAAGCGCGATAATTTTTATACCATTGCAACACACGGGGAAATAGTTTTTCATACACACGTGCGTGTCGCACGTGCATATTTGCTAGTAGTTAAAAATTGTTAGCTAAAAAGTTTGAATCTTGGTATACAGGTGCGCCTTGTAAAATAACATGGAGGGAATTTATAATAGGACACGATATGTCCTATTTTACATGCTTATTAAGGAAGTACCAAGAAACGAGGAGGTAGACTCCATGACCGAGCATGATTAGCACAGCAATCCCCAACACGGAAATCACCACCAGCGTGCTGCCACAGGACAGCAGGCCAAGTTTGATCTGCACCAGGTTGATAATGGACATCAGAAGGAAGAAATGGACATCAGGAGAAAGAAACTTCCCACCGCCGAGAAGGCCACCGATAAGATCATCAATGATTCCATAACCATAAATTATGCAATGTATGTTTCTAAATTACATTTATACCACTATTAAATTAAAGTACACATAAATGCTATGTGCCACCATGTGGACCAAATAAATTTGCCTACAGTAGCATAAATAATATTTACTTTATTAGTTCGTTAATCATGGAAAAAAGTTCCTTGACAAACCACCTACCAATAATGCATGTACTCCACTTTAAGGACATATTTGGTATAGTTTTTTGTGGCTCTAGTTCCTTGTGCACCAGCAATTGTACCAATACTATTCAGAAGAGCAATTTTTCTCTCTTCCCACAAAATAAACTAGAAGTCCACAGAAGCCATGGCTCTTCCGGATCTGGCTCCTCCAATACTATAGCATGATGGAGCCAGAGCCCTAGCCAAACAAGGCCTAAATTATATCAATACTCCATAACAAAAAATTATAACTTGTTATTTTAAATAACTTTATATATTTTACTTGAAAACAATATGACATATCACCCATCTTTTTATCTATCTACGATTCCACAGTGCCTTTTATCTTGTCAATCTCTCCATATAGTTCCATGGACATTTTCTCTATGTTCTCTCTTCTGGTTCTGGTGAGGCCTATTTGTGGCTTCGATCCTATTCACCAACTTATCTATAATACCAACTTTTTCAAGCATGACATCTCTGTCAAAAACTCCATGGCATGTTAATTAATGATGAGAATTTAGGTGTTGGAAATCTAGTCAACTTTTGACATATTTTAATCCAACAATTCACACAAATAGTTGTCACTACTAGAAACGAAAATTTCCCTGTCGGTAGAAAACCGATAGAAAAAATAGAAAATTAATTTTCCTGTCGGTATACTGACAGAAAAACACCGACAGAAATAAAGCGACAGAGAAATAGAATTTTTCTGTCAGTTGGCAAATTTTTCTGTCAGGAGCGAGGCACCGACAGAAAATTGCGTAATTTTTCTGACGGTTGGTATTTAACTGACAGGAATATTTTTGTTTCCAGTAGTGTGACAAGCAGGTGTAGTAGTATTTGTGTAATGAAACACTAATCGATAGGTAATTAGAATGTACCAAGAGGTGTGGCACTAGATGGGCCGGTTATCACTATGGTGACCTGCTTGAAGTAGTGGAACAAAATTTGTGGTGGTATAATCTACAATATGGACACCGCCACGTGATGCAGACCGACTAGTGGTATAAGCAACATAACAACACAAACAAGTTTCTCTTTTCAAGATAAGTCCAACATTCACGTGTTGTACTTGCAAGACGCAAGATATGCGCACATACATCACCAAGCTAACAACAAAAGCATATGATAGTTTCTCATAACTTGTTTTTCCATTGTAGTAGATGGGAGTATGGGACATAATACAAACTAGAGGATACCCCATGCGTTGCTGCGGGGATTGCAAAGAATTTGAAATGAAATGAAGTAGAGATGATGTGGATAGCTGTTAAGAGATTGGAAGTTAGTGGCATGACATGACTGTTAGTGAGAGATGATGTGGATAGTTAGTGGGGGATGATGTAGATGGCTTGCATGTTGAGATGGGCTTGTAGTGGAGATTAGTTTTATAAGAGATATATATTATCGTATAGCACAGAAGCATACGATAGGTAGCAAATGATTGATCATTAGTCAACACATAAATTAAACATCCTTATGGGTTATAACTTACTACTGTGAATATATCTATGGCATAGAAAGACATAGATATATTTGAACCGGTTGACTTGTCAATACTACATCCTATGAATGCTATGAAAAAAGGGAGTTGAGTTTGTCCTAAGTCAACTATCAACAGTTTGAACAAGCTAGCTAATAGAGAAGAATCTATATACTCTTATAAAGCTAAACCCCACTAGATGTGTTCAATCTCTTCATACAAGGTGTCCACGTCATTTCCCACTAAGTGCCCTACTAACCTGCAATCCTTTTATGCAGACTATCCATGTCATCCCTTATTAATCTATATAATCCTATAAAGCTAAACTTCACTAGATGTTCAATCTCTTCATGCATGGTGTCCACATCATTTTCCACTAAGTGCTTCACTAACTTGCAATCCTTTCATGCAAACTATCCATGTCATCTCTTATTAATTACAAATATTGTCCACATCATCTCAATTATATGCAATACTTTAATCTTTAATCTATCAACATACAAGTCATCTACATATGTTATATGTTTCATTATTCTATCATTTTGTGATGTCATCTAATATTCAATTGGCTTTTCTTCCATTACTTCACCGATTTTTACTAGATCCGATGCAATAAGATAACATGCAAGTCAAGCTCATATAAAGATACCATATATAGAACAAACTAACTTATAAGAAAATTCCGCAGCAACGCGTAGGGTATTCTTCTAGTTTAACATATACCACATGAATCAAAAAGGTAAATTACGGAAGAACAGGAAAAAAGTGCTGATCTGGCAATGTTCCACAACAAATATATGCACACATGCATGGTTATAGAAGAACAAAGTAATGCAACTTTATGATGTGCAGTATTGATTCTTCCATGGATAAGAAACGCACAAGGATATCACAACCCAGAAAGACAGGACATGCATACCATTAATTATCTTATAGATACATACCAATGAGGGGCCGTAATAATTAACAAACTTACCAACATCAGACTCATACTTTAATCGGCTGCTATGAAACAATGAGCATTGATTAATAAACAACACCATCATGACATAACTTAGTGCACACATAAACGAAGCATAGCTAATAGGCCACATAGACAAATGGATAAGGTAGATAACGAACAGCCAAATTTCACCATCTCATCAAGTTGACACTCTGAGGAATTGCGTCTGAGATGAGGCCATCCACGGGTCCAAAACAGGGCCGTAGCAGAGGAGGTGCGGCAGGTGCGACGCTCTAGGGCCCAACTTACTAAGGGGCCCAAATCCAGGTATGTGTATCCCATATAATGTCCATTGTCTAACCCAACAACGGCCTTGTTACTCTATCCTGATGTTGTCATTGCTCATCAATTAACTCCTCTGTATATATACCTTTATACAATTGCATATTAGCACATACTCCCTCTATCCCAAATTATAAATCATTCTAAGAATCTTAGAGAGTCAAAGCATCTTAAGTTTGACCAGAATTATAGAAAGAATTACAAAGATCTATGATATCAAATAGATATATTATGAAAATATAATTAATGAAGAATCTAATAATACTTAGAGCCTGTTCACCCGGCTTATAATCCGTCTTTTTCAGCTGGAACAGTATTTTTTTCTTACAACAAATCAGCCAATAGTGTTTTTTAGCCGGCTTATCAGCCCAGCCGAACGGGGCCTTAGTTGGTTAGAAGGAAGCGGCCGCCGCCTCCTCCTTCGCGTCGATGGTGTTGCACTCGGACCGCATCATGAGATGCCCCTCGCCGGATGCGCCGTCCTCGACAGTTGCGCTCTTGCTCGCGGTGCCCCACTTCATCGAGTTCTCCCATCGCTGAATCTGACTCGTCGGGATCTTACCAACGATTACGGATGCGTCCAATTTTGGAACCTATTTATATTTATTTATAGGTTTCAATAGGGCCAGGCGGCAATGCATCTTCAGGGACTCCAGCTGTCTAGTAGAGCAAGTGTGTCGGAGTCGGGCCGGGGTCGAGCTGGGCTACAACACCAACCTACTAACCTGTTGGGCTGAGTCCAAGTTACGTCTAGGCCATGCCCGTGCCACCGACTCCCAGCCTGATGCCAAAATCGACCAGCCCTGGCTCCTGCCCCCTCTTCTATGTTGCAAATGTATGTTTCAAGTGTTTCAGATATTTCAAAGGTTTATTGTAAGTGTTTCATATGGATATTGCAAATGTTGCAAGTGTTTTAGAGGCATGTTGCAAACGTTTATTTAAAATGTTTCATCTATTTCATATATGTTGCAAGCTTCTTGATGTTGCGTATGTTTCACACATATGTTACAAGAGTATGTTCGAAATATTTCAATTGTTTCAATCTTTATGTTGCAATAAGTGTTTTCATGTCGCAAGTTGCAAGTGTTTTACCTAGGATGTTGCATATGTTTCACACACATATTTCAAGTATATGTGTCAAATATTTCATGTGCTTCAGACGTATGTTGCATCGTGGTGTTTCATATTTCAGAGAGGTAGAGAGAGTCATGGAGGCACAGCCCAAGCGCTGGGGGATTGGGCGCAGCAAGCCGGGGCTAGCGGATGGGGTATGCTGGGGGCCGGAGGTCAGGGTGCGTGAAGCACCTAGGGTCATGCGGACGGGGCGCGCTCATCCTCATCCCTGCTCCCAGGTCCCGCCCGTGCTGAGAGAGAGGAGGGGGTCGGGGGGAAGGAGCGGTGGACGCGGGGAGGATACGCGGGCGTCCTGACTCCTGGAGAGAGAGTAGGGGATCTAGGGGAAGGAGCAGTGGGCGCGGCGTTTTCTGTGGGCGCATGTGATGGGGCACGCACTTCTGTCCGAACATCCGGACACTAGTATCTTCCTAATTAAGTAGATTATGAAGTGTCGCTCCACGTTCAGTTTCACGTTTGTGTTTCCTTCGTAAACATGCCTGCATGCTAAGGTCCCGTCCTAGCACCATCACAACTTAAAAAAAAACTTGCAAGGTCTTTATCGCGAGTGGAGGCTTGTGATGGCTCTGCCCTCACTTTGCAGCCACGGAGGGAGGACGAATTGCTGGGTGAGGTGGCATCTGGATCCCCAGGATTCGTCATGGCTGTCACCACCACTCACATTTCATTCGGGCACATACGCATCTGCGACGCCGTTGGCCTCGCTCACGTGCGCGCCTACTGCCATTGCCATGTACACCGTACCTAACACTCCATCCATTGCTATACAGAACATGTTTTTAAGAGCAGTCAAAATTGGTTAAGAGGCGGCCACGAAAACCGTCTCTCTATAGATTGCCAATTTTTAGAAGCAGATATCTAGGGGGTGGCTATTTAGAAATCACTGTAAATCAATTTATAGGTATGGGTGGAAAGTTGCCCTGACTCTAGAAATAACTGAAAATCGATTTGCAGAAGTTAGAAAGTTGGTCCGCCTATAGGAATTCTATAGGCATGACTATCTAGAAATCACTATAAATTGGTTTGTAGATCCAGGCGCAAAGTTGTCCTGCCTGTAAAGATCATTGACAATCGAATTCTAGATGTGGCTGGAAAGTTGGTCTGCCTCTAAAAACAATGAAGAAATCACCACAAATCAATTTCTACATGTGGTTGGAAAGTTCACCCCCTTCGAAATCCTATCAAAATCGTTTTGTAGATGTGGCTGAAAAGTTGTGCCGCCTCTAAAAATCATCGTAAAATGCATATCGATTTCTAAATGAGAAACCCACCAAGAAACCCTACAATCACGCATGGTATTTGAACTCAAATCCTCAAGGCTTGCACGAGAACGCTACCATTGTGCCATAAGGTCACTTATAACCAAAAATGGGATGCTACCATTTTTTATTAACTGTCACAATTCTGGTATTAATTACTTTGGTCTCTAAGTAATTTTAAATAAAAAAGTATGAACTATAAAATTTTAGATCTTGTCAAGCACACTACAACATTGGTTTATGGTGTCTATCCTTCCAAGGTTGTTTTAAAATTAAAAAATACATATATTTCAAAGTATGAGAGCTTCAAATATGATTTTAGGACCCTAAATGATTTTAAAAGAAAATACCATCAGGTACAAATTCGTAGATCTCTTTGAGTTATAGAACGATTTATATAAAGTTAGTCTTCATATGATTTATTTGACGCAAGTTATGATTTTTTTGTGCTACATATATTTTAGAGGTAGGCCACATTGCCAACCACCTCTAGAAAATGCTTTTTAGAAACCAATGGATTTTCCAGAGCCGCCTCTAGAAATGTTTCTATTAGACATTGAAACATCAACAAATAGAAGTATTTCTAGAGGCGGCTCGAAACACATTACCACAAAAACGATTTTAGGAGATAGCCCCTCTGTTTAATAGAGGCAGGCACATCTTGTATCCGTAAATGGTCAGGTGGCCTCAAAACAAATACTTGCCTCTAAAATTCATTTACAGAGGCAGACGTCCTAATGTGTCCACCTCTGAAAATCATCAATTAACAGAAGCAGTTGCCTTAGGACGCCCATCTCAGCAAATCGATGAAAGATGTCTATCTCCGAAAATCAGTATTAACACGGGCGTCCTTTCTAAGTGTCCGTCTCTAAAAATTGATTAACAAATACATGCATCTTAAGAAGTGAGTGTTTGGTGAAGTGGTAAGGAAGTATTATGTGAGGAAGTTGGTTGTGGGTCTGTTAAGAAGTGAGTGTCCGGTCCGCTCATACCACTTTTTAGAGACTATTCTTAATAGAGTAGTACTTGGAAAAGAAGGAGCGCCTCTAAAATTTATTTCTATAGTGGTTGCTGCCAGACACCAAAGGCTATATATGGGATACTAGATTGAACTTCCTATGGCCGAACTCAATCAATCTCAATATATTTCTTTGATTTCCTTTCTTATTTCTTACGCAAATTAATCCCTTTATGAAAAAAAAACTCAGCTTGCATGGCATGACACTATTCACCTTCTTGTCGTGCTTCACATCAATACAAAATTCACCAAACTGAATATAGAAAAAGAATTTTCCATATTATTACTAGCTGAGATAATTAAATCCTGGTACTCATTCGACCCAATGCCAGCTGAAATATTATGAGTGATGGACTTACCTTTCATCCGTCGAGATCGTGCAAATGCTTAGAGCTTACTCGTTCCGTACCTCCATAGCATCTACACCTACCCCAACGTTGTATCCTTCGAGATCCTCTAGGCACTTACCTGATCTGTCTAGGCAGCTCAGCTCCTTTATTAGGTCAAGTTGGCTCGTCATCTCGCAAGCCATGGCAATAAACATCGTCTCCTTTCTTTTGGTACTCCGTTGAGATCTTTGTGAGAATGGAAATCCCCCTACCTCATGTAGTGGACCAAATGTTCTCTTTTTTTAACTCTGCAATAAAAACTGGGATAGCTGATCATTTACTTTGTTGTTCCCTCTATTTTGTTTGTACAATCCGGTTAAGGAAAATGTGCTTTGCTTGTGGCATGTATCAGATTAACTTACCAAGTCATGGACGCATTCCCTGTTCTCCTACAAGATTGATAGCACCTGAAGCCAAGTGGGATTTCGGTTACATTACTCTGGACATTGAGGTACATGGTGTTTGTTTTAGTTCTCTAATGCAAATGGATGTGTGTATCTCACAAATTTGCTTTGTTTTGGACACACTATGAGCAGTATTTAAAATCTTCGGTGAAGCAAAATAGTGGCTGAGTTCCCTAGAAGCTAAGAACAACTATAGCCACCTATAGCTGCAGGTAAACTAGTTAGCGACTATGTAAAAAAAAAGAAAGAAAAAAGTCAGGAATATAAAGATGTAAATGGCTCTAGGACCAATACTTAACAATAACATAACAATAAGTATAAACTTAACAACTTCATTGCATCATCATCTATGCACCATTCACCATCACCAAACACTATAATAGTCCAGGTTTAATGAAACTAGTTAAGTGCTCAAAACATATATTGCTCTAGGTCACTATTCAATGCAATGACATCTCCTAAACTCCTAATCCCCGGAGTGCAACATCTCGTACACAAGCGCACTTTGCAAGAGAAGAAAATTTGCGTCTGTCAGCTTGGACATGGTGTCTGCCGCTGCTACATGTTGTAGTCAGGGGCGGAGGGCTCAGTAGGGCGAGGTAGGGCGCTCGCCCTACCTTGGCTCCACCACGGATGGCCACCCCAAGTTGATCCGGCCGCCATGGATTTCCAGGTTGAAGGTTCCGCCGGCGGCTGACTGCTGCTATCGAACTGAATTGTCCGCACGACCGCACGAGGAAGATGATAGATGACTGAACCGTAACTTCATTAGTTGGCCTTTGCTCTTTGGGCCTTGACGCTTGCCTTTCTGATGATTTCTCCTATTCCGAAAAGAAGGGTATAAAAGATCAACTTGAGTTATTTATTATTCATGTGAGAAGAATTGAGGAGTTCAGAGATTGTCATGACTTGGCAAGCCCAACTGCAAAAATGGTTGAACTTGATAGACATACTGTTTTCCCATCGGTTTATCGTCTAGTTGAGTTGGCATTGATACTACCGGTAGTGACGGCATCAGTTGAAAGGGTCTTTTCAGCTATGAATATTATCAAAACAGAATTGAGCAATAAGATGTCCGATGCTTGGCTTAATTACTTAATGGTGTGCTACATTGAGCAAGAAATATTCAAAGGAATTGATCTTGAGAAGATCAAGAATACATTTCAAAACAAGAAAGATAGGCAAATGCAATTGCCTAGGCCGCCTAGGTGTGACTGGGGCTTTATCGTCACATGGTTAGTTGACTTTGCTTGTATTTTCTATAATTATTTATATCCTCTATAATTATTTATATCCTAAATGCTTGTACTTTGTTCTTGATTATCACTATGTCTAGTGAACTATTTTGAGAGATATTACTTTACTACATATGTTATCGACTTCGCCCTACCTTAAATTTTTTTCGTCCTCCGCCACTGGTTGTAGTCGTGAAGGAGGTGGGGTGGGGTGGGGTGGGGGTGGGTGGAGAAGTTGTGTAATGGGGAAGTAGTCGCTGCAACCTTCGTTGCTTGGGGAAGATGGAGAGGTAGAGTGGGGAATAGGTGTATGGATCTCGTTCATTGTTTCCAGGGTGTAGCAGGCGATGTCGAGTAGGGAATGAGGGACCCCTTGTGCTTTGTTATGGCTGTTTTTGGCTAACACGCCCAAGTTTAGAGAGCCTATGCTTTCGATTTCGGTCTAAGAAAATATTTAGCTGCTGCAAAATACAAACCCATTTAGCAGGCTAAAATGAGCTATTAGCGTCATCAATCAAGTAGAGGTAGCTCTGCTCCCAACTTGTCTTAGCCAAACACCCTAGCTAGCTCCAAAAACTCTACTCTAGTAGATGGAGTTAGACCCGAGCTCCATGCTTTTGATAGAGCTCCTCAGGAGGTACACTAGAAACCATGCTTCTATACCTCCTTGTGGATTTAGTGGGGAAATTACTCATCACTACTACTGATTACACAACTTACCCCTTTATTCTTTTTCTTTCACTCGCACCTACCTTCTTTCTCTGCCTTTTTCTCTCCCTTTCGGAAAAAATAGCACTACTGCCAATATGCCCGCCATGGCCACTCTCCACTCATCCCCTGCCTGCCATTGACATTGAAGCACGGCGTTCCTCACAGCCACAGCGCACACCTGTGACCTCCGCTTGGGTCACGTGCTAGACTCCCACCTCATCACTGTTCATGACGCGACATCGACATTCACTGTTCTTTTTTTTTGCTCAGGCAAATTTAAAATAATTTCTCCACTATCCATCGCGGCGCGGCGGCAGCGTGCCTAACCGTGCTAGTCTTTTATAAACTGTAGAGGAGGAAGGCTAACGTTTACTTTCATGGATCCTTGATAACAGTAGTCATAGAGAGTTACCTTGTTCAATAAGAAATAGGATGTTAAGACCTAAATTGAACTTGGTTAAATTCATCTTTATTTCGGCCTTAAAAAGTTGTACTTGTGATAATCTCTCTCTCTCTCTTGCTCTCTCTCCCTCTCAATGTTGATCTGCAGAGACATTTGGAAGAAGATTGTTGAGGTGAAGATTGACCTGACGGCCTGACCAAGGCTAGAGTCAGGGGTACCTGTGGGAAATAGGATGTACGGCTGCAGTGAATCCAAGAAGGAGAAGCAGCTTCTTTCCATCACTACATCATGCCCTTCCGTTGCAATGGAAAAAAAAAGAACCATGTTAATTGTAGTTTGCATGTATGTTTAGCTACAAACGATGTTTTGAATGGCTTTTGTCTCGCCACAGCACCGAATAGTGAAAGAGAATGATTGTGATTGAAAACCTTACTAGTCTGCTAGTGCTAGATGAACAAATTACAAAGCGAGCTGATTGAAATTGATGGATAAATATGGAATATCCAAAATTGTTGTGCGCAAACAAAAATTTGTTCCAACTCATAACTATTTAAATCTATTCTTCCATATCTATATCATTGTAAATGTCCTATGAAAAATCTAGACCAAAAGTAAGAACAATAATCTTCCTTAGAGCACCTCCAGTGTGCATGCAAAATCGAACCGAGGGCTGTGGCAAGCGAACCGAGACACTGAAGGCGTCGAACCATGGCTGTCAGAGCTCAAGAGCGAACTTTGCCGAGAATGCGAACCGAGGCGATTAAAATATTCTACTCTGCCGCTGCGTTCAGAGAACCGAGCCCAGCATGGACGCCAGCTGCTCACACATGCATGCGTAGTCCATCAGCTCTTCATTTTTTATTGTTTTCTTCTGCACTGTTCGAACCCACAGCACTGGAGCACTCGAACCGAACTTTGCCTCCACTGAGCTTTGTCAGTTTGGTTCGAACCAAACACTGGAGCTGCCCTTATTAGTATTATATCTATATATGTCTATCTACGTGGCAGAAAGCTGTCTAGATCTTTGTGCGTGCCCTGATAGACCGTCTAGAGATATACAGATATCAAGCAGCCAGATTTCAGCATCTCATCAAGCTGACGGCGCGGCGCAACACCGTCGTCCCCTGCGTCGACACCCTCCTTGGGTCCAAAAGCCAGGGCAAATAATTCATCCTCCTCCAAATACTGGCGGAGCAGAACGCCCTGCGCGATGTAGTCATCGTCGACCTCCACGTAGCCCTTCGCCTCGTACTCCGAGCGCACCCAGGCGTGGAAGCTCTCCACGCTGGCGGCGCAATCCTTGGACTGCTCGACGAGCTCCCGCTGGAGCTTTGTGCTCCTCTCGACTTCGTCCCGGGAGAAGGTGGGGTTGTTGATCAGCCGGGCGTAGAGCTCGTCCGGATCCTCGTGGACCTCTGGCTTCCAGGACAGGACGAAGTCAACGTACGCCTGCGACAGCCTCAGCCCGCCGCCTTCCTCTCCAGTAGTCAGCAGTGTCGGCTTCCGCGGCCGCCTCCAAGGTCACATCAGCAGCGTCCTTCTCCCTCTCGGTGACGCCTCCCTCCGCCGAGGCATCAGCAGCAGCAGGTTTAGTTCGCCTCGAAGGAGGCAGCCGCCTTCGCGTCCATGGTGTCGTACTTGCACCGCGTCGGCAGATCCCCCTCGCCGGATGCGGCCTCATCGAAAGATCTGCTTTGCCGCGCCGCCTTTACGCTCGTGGTGCCGTGCTTCATCTAGGGCGTGATTGGTTCACTTCCGAGCCCAACCTGGCTCGCACCATTCTAGCCAGGTCATACTTGGCCAGGGTGGATCAGACCATGCAAGTGCAGCGAGGCTTTGTTTGTTTGCCTGTCTAGGCTCATGCACGCTAGGATAGATGTGTGTTTGGCTGCCTTGTTGAACTAGCACCATTCATTTTGTCAGTGTCCCTACCGGCTTTAGTTGGCCCACAAGCAAGAGCCCGTGAGCGCTGGTTTGGGCCTGGCTCGGTAGCTACGTAGGATTTCCACGTTCCCACAGTGCCTGGCTCCGATCTCTCTTTTGCATCTACGGAGCCTGGCTGGACAGCTGCTGCAGCTAACCAAATAGGTAAAAAAGGCAAAGATGTTGCATACGTTGAGCCTGGTTTGGGGTGCTGCACCCTACCAATCACGCCCCTAGCCTCGCGGGATCTCACCGATTATTTGGGAACAGAACCGTAACCCTAGGATTCTGGCCCTATTCTGCTGGTCATGTTTCGGCTTGTTTCAGCTTGTTTCAGCTTATTCTCTCTCACAGAACACTATTGAATCAGCTGAAACCAGCCGGCTTTTCTACCAGCCGAACCAGCCCTCTATGCGATCTAGCAGCGGACGCTCGTCTCCACAAATATGAGGGTGACGGGGCAGTCGGGCAGGAAAAGAAGTCCTTTTAGCCCACCCTAAACTTTCATAGTTCTCTGATTTTCCTCGTTCATCTACAAAACCGGATTATTGATATCTCAAAACTTTTAAAACCGTATGTTTTTACACTCTATTTTGAAGTCCTGTATAATGTTTTCACATATAATTATATATAGGCACCGCTAGCGCCCGGACATCTGAACGGACGCACGCCGCTGTAGTCGGTTTCCTCTCCATTTTGCGCGTCCACGTGTGGGCCCACACCTCCTAGATGTCGCTCAACTGCGCTTGCATCACCCATGCCCATGCGAGGGCCCACGCTGCCCGAACGTCGCCCACACAGGGACCGCTCGCACCCCCTCACACTTGTCACATGCATCTCATGTGTACCACCTAATCTATTTTCGAAACATCTAGATGCAACATTTGCAACATAAAAAAAGACAGATGAAACATTCGAAAATGCATCTAAAACACTTGAAAATCATTGCAAACATCGCACGTCTAAAAAAACAACTGAAACACTGGGGACAGACGTTTGCAACATACGTGTACTACAACATCCCGACTTACTTTTACAACATATGTGTGAAACACTTGAAACATACTTCTAAAACAACTGAAATATTTGAAATGTACACTTGCAACATGCATTATATCCCAGTTTGGCCTCCCCCGCCATCTGCTGTAACATGAGGCGAGGCGAGCGGCGTTCTGCTCCAAGGCCCGGCACTTCTCATTACGTTGGCGGCACCTGTCCACGTCGTCGGGCGGAGCAGACGACGGAGTAGGAGCAACGACAAGAGCAGCAGGGCGAGCGCGCGGAGCAGCGGCAAGCAGCGGGCACGGGAGCAACGGCAGGAGCTGCAGTAGGAGGAGCGGCGCGGGCAGCAGGTGGATGAATTGACTTGATATTGCGGAGTGGACGATGGATGAATTGACCGGATATATTAAACAAAGGTTGTGTCACATGGTCCCATGGGAATTGCATATTTGGGACTCCAATCGTCGTGCTTCGTATACCTCGGATGATGATACCCCGCGTGTTGCTGTGGGAGCTTTGTAACGTATACCGAAGCATAGAGCAACTTATAAATATTAAAGTTGAAAATAAAAAAGAATGAATAAAGGAAAATAAGGGACATGATGGAAGTATGGAACTACGCTGCAGTGTACTGAGATTTTGAATGTCCTCTCACCTCTGGGCTACACCGATGCGGTAGGTGGATGCCCAGACCAATGTGGGACATAGGAGTAAATAAATATATTAGACGAGTAAAATAGAACGGCATGAGCCGACGTCCCTTCCCCATCCCCTATCCCCTTCATTTGCGCGTGAGAAAAATCTTCCACCTCTTTCTCTTCCTTCCCGGATGAACTCCAGCATAAAAAATCCCCATAAAATTCCCCTAATCGATCTATCCTCTGAATCTATCTCCTAATTTCGCACAAAATCAAGCCTCCACGAACTCTTGCAGGAGCACGCTGCGGCGGAGGCCGATGCCGACATGGCCACGAAGGTGCAGAACATGTGGCCGACGCGGCGGCCTTGGTCACCTCGACCTCCGTCGCGCCGCCGAGACCGAGTCGCGAGGGACTGCTGGTAGTCGCGCTATCCTTAGTGGAGGCCGCGAGGCGGCCGAGGTTCTTGCCGGCCTTGCGCTGCGACCTGCGCGCGAAGGCGAGGCGCACGACATCGCGACGGCGGACGGCGGCCAGGGGCTCGGCCACGTCCCGCTCTCCTCCACCATGGCCTCTTGGAAGCTGATGTGCGCATCGGTGAGGCGGTGGAAGGCGTCCAAGAGGCGGTCGCCGCTGCCGCTGGCTGAGAAGAGCGTGGCGGCGTGGCCTGCACCTCGGTGAGGTCGGCGAGCGCGCGGTGCGGAGCGCGTCAACGCCCGCGAGGCCTGAGGCGGCGCCAGAGGTGGCTGGCCCATGTGCTCAGGCATGGGAGCGCCGATGTGGGTGTAGACTGTGCAGGTGCGTGAGGATGGGGTGGGAGCGGCATGGGGGCCTGACGGAGTGGGCGTGGTATGCGGCGGCAGAGGGCCCTGCGCCGCTGCTCGGCGCTTGGTACTCGACGACACCGCCGCTCGACTTGTTGCCACAGCCACCACTCGTCTCGCCGTGATGGTTCAGGTTTTTAAAGGATGCAGATTTGTGGGCAGGGAAGTGGAGCAGATAGGAGGCCAATAGTCAGTCGTCAACGTGTATCAGTTTCTGGAATTGGAAAGGAACAGTTTCATGTGTGAACGTCCATGGCGGCTGGTGGGGGAGACGATTTGGCTGGCTGCACATGGGTGACTTGAAGGTTAGTGAATTGCAGGAGACGCTGATGACGTGGCTTCACGAAATTGCGGAGATTTCAGCTAATGGGTCTTTCCTATTTAGGTATAGTAGATCAGGATTCAGGAAGCGGCAATACAGACTACTGAACACAACGAATTTGATTATCATTGCATCACAATGCATGCCAGTGCACAGGCAATGCAATTAAGAACTAAATAAATTTGAACCTTGGATATGAATAAATTCCATATCAACGCTTATATTTGAGGTTAGAAAATTCAGATGAAATCATGAATGGATTCTTTGGGTACTACCACAGTGTTGAACAGAAAAACAAAATTAAACCATTGCTCATCCAGTAAAACAAAATTAAAGCATTGCTCATCAATGCAGAAACACCATTGCTCATCCAGATGTATTGAATGAAACCAGAAATGCGATGCATAGTCTGATGCAAGAATGTATATGCATCCATATCATTGACGTTGGTGACCAGTAACTTCCAGACCCATTGATGGCTTGTCCTGTTCGTTTCACTGAAATTTAGCTTATGTTGATTTGTTATGAGAGGAAAATAGTATTCGTTCGCTGAAAAGTACTGCTAAAATAGTTCAAGCGAATAGAATATAAGGTGAGGGCAGAGGCGGTGCTCGACACGAGGGATTTCTACCATCGCCGTTCCTTTGCATTTGGTAGTTGGGAGAAGATGAGGATGAATACAGAACTAAGATCTGCCATCACAATGGGCAAAGCCAGCGACGAACTGATGGAGACGAGGCAAGCTAGGGATCATAAGGGTCGAGCGTTGTGAGCTGGCAGTGCATGGCCGCCTTAGCTAGCCTGCCAGCGCCAGGGCCGATCGCCGAGCCTGTCGCTCGCCATGGTGGAGAAGCGTCACCGTGGGGCGGAGAACCATGACTCAACGAGCGGAGAACGAGTACCTCACGAGCGGGGGTCACTTGTCGGTGGATACAGTCGTGCGGATAGGGATGCATACAGGGATGGGAACGCAGCAATGGCGGCGTCGGCAGGCGGATGGCGGCGAGACACGTGAGGACGAGGCTGTGTGAGCATGGGAGACGATGTGCGATAATTATAATTTTGTTTTCCAGACATGAGGAGGTGTGTTTTATTTTACACCCATTTTGGTCCAATCCAAATGTAAAATTAGTATGCTCACTAGCCATCTAAACAACAAATACTGGTTTGGGTTGTAAAAATAGCGGGACCTATAATTTACAAATGTTTTGGATCAAATACCGGGCTTCAAATAGGACCTTAGGCTCTATTCTATTTCATCCCTAAACTACGGATTGGATGGAGAAGATGATTGAGGATTCGTTTGGCTGCTTGGGGAAACAATAAAAGAGAGAAACCTCCCATGCAGGGATTGGGTTCAGCCCCATCCCACCACCCAATCCCCCTCCTGGCCACCAATGTGATCCAATCCCTTGATTCCCTGGCGTCATTTGGATTGTGCACGAATTGGCTCAGGTTGACGTTGATTGCATCCGTGTACTAGTAATGCTCATCTATCAAATTGCAAATTCAACATTGACTTTACATATTATTTAGCCATATTTAAAAATGACAAAGCTCGACATGTCCATATATATTGTGCTATTCAAGAATATACATTATAGTTTGATCCAAAAATATATATAAAAATTGAAAAATAATATTACAATATAATTTTATCCTAAAAAATATACATAAAAATAAAAACAGTAAAAAATTATTAAAATGAAATTCAGAAACATGCCATCTACCATGATCAATGAACAATAACTTCTTGCGTATGCCGTATACCATATCTACATGCACCCCATACTCTAACCATGTTACACTTCTGCACTACAAGCACCGAGAGATTGACTGCAGATGCCAAAACTAAAGAAATTGTCACTGAGTAGATGAGTGACACATTGATGAAAGATCAAGCCTTTGCTCAGCTATTAATTGCAGTGAAACGCCAAAGAAGCTCAACACTTAAAAAACCAAGGATATCTCGTTAATAGCATACACTAGTACACAAATGATTTTCAGTGATGGTTGCTAGTTTTTTTACTGGCGGTTCATAATGTATAAGCATCACTAGAAATAAAACTGTGGTTCCAGACCATGATCCGCCAGTGCAAATTCATTTTTACTGGCTGTTTTCTTAACTCTACTTGCAATAAAAATACATGATTTCTACTAGCAATAGCCTTAAGAAAACAACTAGTAAAAATGCATTTATACTGACGGCTTTCTTAACCTAGCGTCACTACAAATAATTTGAAGTTGATTTTTTTTGAGTTTTTCAAATGATCTCGGATGGAGAAATGGTCTGAACGAAAGTTATAGGATTCAAAAAGATCTACAACTTTGTAGTTAACAATTTTTCATTTAAAATCATTTAGGGCATATAAATTACGTTTTAAGGTTAATGATTTTAAAATTCATATTTTTAAGTTCTCAAATGACTTCGGATGAGAAAATGATCAAAAGCAAAGTTGTAGATCCCAACGAGATCTAAAACTTTATAATTGAAACTTTTTTCATTTGAATCCATTTATGACTTTAAATCTTTGTTTCAAAATCTACCAGAGTGAATACTAAGGAAATATTTCTGCTATCTAGTCATAATTGACTTTGAGGCACAGTGGTCCCATATGCTTGGAGTTATCGTGAAATTAGAAAACGCCCAGAACTGTGTGTGGCTGCCTGATGCGTGTCTCCTCGGATTATAAAATTTTTTGCTATTTTTTAGCCTGATTTGCAATTTTAGAAAATCAGTTATAGTGGCGGTTTCCTTAAGAAAACAGCCAATGAAAATTATTTGTAGTGGCGGTTCTCTACAAGACATCTGTGAAGTTCATGATTTTTACTGGCTATTCACACTGGCGTTTGGTAAAAAGGCCAGTGAAAATAGGTTTAGAACCACCAGTACAAATGTTGTCTGCACTTGTGAAGCTTTCATTTGTAACCTCGAGGTATGAGGTTAGACAATGGTATCTATGTTGTACCAGCATTTGCCAAAAGGATCGATGCTGAATATAGTCATGTTGTTTTTCTTGACCATTTAAATAAGGATTTTACATAACCACCAAAAGGATTCCCATCTACATAGAGAGCATAAAGAAGAGGTTAAATACGCAGTCGCAGAGAGATTAAGTAGTTCTAGTAGTTAACTTTCCTCCACCTTGGAGCCATCGATTTTGAACTTTCTGAGGGGGTGTTTGGCACAGCTCCTCTTGAGGGGCTCCACCAGAGGAGCCGGAGCCATTTTGGAGGAGCTAGAATCCTCTAAAATGGCTCTGGCTCCTTTGCTTTCTACTGAAAAATGACTCCTCCAGAAAAATATTTAGCAGGACTCCTTCGCAAGAGCCAGAGCCGGAGCTGGGGAGAACCCCTGCCAAATAGGCCCTGATTATATTTTGTCAAGAACCATCGTACCAAATTGCTACTCCCTCTGTCCTAAAATAGAGGTCGTTATGGGATGCGTGCAACTCAAACTTTCTCAACTTTGACTAGTTGTGTAGAAAATGTGTGCAACATTTATATTTTCAAATAAGTTTATTGTAAAAGTATATTCAACGATCTACCTAATGATACTAATTATATATTATAAATATTAATAGTTTTAATATATATTTAGTTAAAGTTCAAAGTGTCTGAGTTCTCGGGAAGTGAGAATGACATCTATTTGGGACGGAAGGAGTAGATCACAACGTCACTAGATCCAAGTCCATGTGCTACTGGCCAGGAATCTCACAGAAAATGTCTTCATAAATTTAAATAATTGTCGAAACATATCATCGCTGTGAAATCACACATGAAAACTAGGCAGTCTTGTAGCAAAAATGGAGAGAGAAAGATATATTTCTGAAATTTGGTGAACCATAACTAAACAATAGGTCTATTTTAACAGCTGAAAACACCAAAAATTAATTATTTCTAGAGGTGTACCGTCTCAAAAACAACCTTAAGAAACGGAGCCTGTCTCTTGAAAAAACAGAGGCATTGCTAAACATTGTTTTAAGTACTTTGCCAAATATATAACTGTCTTTATAAGTATCTAATAGTTATTAAAGTTATCATATTTCTGAACTTTTTTAAGAAAAATGTATCTGTATCTTTTGGAAATACTCAATCAATTTATTATGGTCAAAATTTGAATATTTTGACTACATCAACCTAGAATGATAAGTTTATGAATGGATGCAAATTGGCAATGGTTTTTGATGTAAGTAGATATATGTCCGTGCGTTGCACGGTGACCATCCATTTTGTGTGTGCATATGTACATCAGATACGTTCAAGCTGAAGGTGAAGCCCGACCAAATGTACATGCTCTGGCTCATCAACGCCGCATTCAACAATGAGCTCTTCTTCTCCATCCAAATGGTCATCGTCGTCGACGTCTACGCGCTCTACGTCAAGCCCTTTACCGTGGACACCCTCTTCAACGCGCTGGGGCAGAACAGCAAAGTTCAGCTCACCACCACACCAAGTCGATGTACTCAGCGCGAGCTAATACATGGAGTCGTGGTCGTACGTATGAACGCAAAGCAGGGTTGAAGTATGACGCGCGTGGCCACCACGCCGGGGGCTTCGGTGTCCCTCACGCTTGGCCTACAGCACCACGACTCCCAGGATGGCGGCGTCAACATCATGTTCGGCATGCCGCCCGCGCACCACCCCGACGGCGCCACGGGGTACTTGTTCGCTCCGACGGCCGACGGCGGCGTACACCCAGGACACCATGTCCAGTTCGATGGCACCGCTGGGTAACTGTTCTCTCCGATGACGGCCAGCCATCAGATGGACAGTGGCGTGGCTCCAACGGCGGCCCCGTGCACCCGGGACACCATATCCAGTTTCGCAGTTCGACGGCGCCAGCAGCATCGACGGGGAGGCGCCACACGTGCAGGAGCATTATCGGGACCTGGAGGGCGTCAGGTTTCACCTCCTGCGTGAGCTTTGCCGGTGATCTTGATCCACCACCCATCGGTCGACGTCGTCACGGCGCCTAGATAGCTAGCTACGGCCAGGTGCCGCTTCCCGCGGGCATGGCATGCACTCAGTATAAAACGTACTAGTATACGTTACCTACCGGTCCCCGTCCCGTGTCCAATCCTTGAGCAACGCGGTGTCCGCCTCGCTGCTCCAGCCTACCGATCGATCGATGCCGAAAAGGAACAGCAGACTCCATGGATTCTAACCGGATCAGACGATCGACTCGGAGTACAGGCAAATCCTTCCTCTGTAGCATATAATCAGACGACACACGCCGCCGGATTTTTACAACCAAAAGACAGGAAAGCTAGTTTTCCGCAGCCAAATAGCTAGATTGAGCACACGTTCTCCCTTGCCAAAAGAAAGAAGCATCGGCAATTCGGCGTCTCGATCACGGGCGTAGAGGCGGATGGCAGCTGCTGACGCGATGGCCGGTGCGACTACAGACAACGGAGGCGCCGTGACGATGGTAAAGATATGGCGGAGATGCCGGTGGAGTTCCTCCGGTGGGTGCTGGCGCAGGACAAGGAGGACTACCGCGTGCCTACGCTGGAGGACTACACGCAGGAGGAGCTCGCCGAGGCCAAGGACACCATCTGCACCGTCATCCGCACCCTGCAGATCGCGTACGACGAGTTCGACGAGTTCCGGGCCTGGGTCCGCGACGTGATCGAGAACAATGGATGCGTCATGATCCACGAGGACATGCTCTTCTCCGATCCCAAGGAATGGCAGGAAAGCGTCGACCAGGAGTGGACAGAGGCGCGGCAGGAGCTGGAGATGGAGCTGACGAAACCACTCGGCCCGCACCTGTGCATGTTGTCTACGTATCTTTCCCTCTTGTATCACTATGCCGCGCCCGTCCCGACGTTTTGGGGGTCATAGCTATGTGGTGACAAGATAATTAATGAGGCCATGGCCAACAGCCAATGTGGTAGAAATTGTAGCAGCTTTCGTTAAGTTTTTATCATGTTTAATCTAATTCTTTTACCTTATTGGGTACAGTACAGATGACTTTTTGTAATTATAATTTTATATAAGATTTAATTTACACTAGGGAAAATATACCGTGGAAAGAAAAATCATTAATAAAGGAATACGTATTCCTTCAGAACTTGTTGCATGAGTACTACTAGTTTATATATACATGTATATCTATATATCTTATACAAACTTACATATCTCTATGTCTATCTACTCTACAACTAAAAAAGAGTTACTTGACCATGGTGAAGCCTAGAGCTGGTACTTAGGCCATGTCATTTGAGGGCGAGCCATAACACGATCTTTTAGCACGACACGACACGAAATATTTTGGGTCGTGCCGTCATAACACGAACACGAGGGATCATGCCATGCCCAGAATCTTGGCACTGCAGGCCAGGATCTCCCGCATTTTGGGCCATCCTTGGGCTGCCACGGCACGAAAAATGGCATATAAACACATCTACAACTCTACAATGCAATTAGATAGTGATGTAACATGGGCGTCCGCATGTGACTGTCGTCCGAACATGGCTTCATAGGAGCAGGCCCCATCTCTTTCAAAAACAAAAAATTCAAATCTCTATTGATCCATCATATGCCTATCCGCTCAGCCCTAAAGCAATGTCGCCCTCTTCTCGCACCGCACGCTCGTTAGGCTGTCATGCCATGCCCTACTCCATCGCCAACTGCGCCGCGTGCCCTCACTCCCTGCGACGCTTACTTGTGCCGCTCACCTACGTCCTAGTCACCTGCGCTGCTCGCTCCCTCGTTGTCCGTTTGTTGCCCATCGCCGCTGGGGCACACATGTCGTGGCGCCTCAGATCTTCCCCAGCTGAGCCAAGGGCACCCATGAGTGTGACTAGTGCTGGTGGTGCTCGCGCGCCGCCGGTCGTCGTTGTATGCTTAGTATGTTGCAATTGTTATATATGGATATTGCATATTTTTGCAAGTGTTTTTAGTGGTATGTTGCAAGCATTTTGAAAAAAATGTTTCATCCGTTTTTAGATGTATGTTGTAGCAAGTGTTTGATCTAGACATTGCAAATGTTTTACACACATATTGCAAGTGTTTTATCTGAATGTTGGATATGTTTCACATATATGTTGCATCTAAGTGTTTTGTGCAAGTATTTCAAAGGGGCACATCAAGTGATGAGTGCACGGCTCGGGGCGTGAGGGATGGGGTGCGGTAGAGCCACGGTGCGCATGCAAGGCGGGGGCGAGTTGTGGGCCGTCCATCCGGACACGAGGAGCGGCCGGCGCAGCGTCGAGGGTGGGGTGCACGCGGGAGTCAGAGCGAGGCGAATGGATGCGAGCTGCACGGGTGTCTAGACATCCGGACTCTAGCCACGCCCAATGCAATTTACCAACATTTATTGTACTACCTCCCATCTGATTCTGTAACAAATATGAAAAACGTTAAAACTTTTATTAAAATAGTACACATAAGATATATATTTTTTATATCATGAGCAAAAAAAAAGAAAACCAGCGAGAGTTGTTGCTTGGGCGGGCACATGACCCGAAGGCGTGCCGACTTGTCACGGGCCGTTCTTGGACCGAGAAAAGATTTAAGGTGCCGTATGGGCACGGCTCAAGGTGCCTCGCATGCCTAGAGGTACAACCCGAAACGGCACCGAAGCACGAGAGGGTGGCTCCGTGCCGGTACTGCACGGCCCAAGTCACGCCAATAGCTGAAGCCTCCGGTGAACAATTTTAAACCAGTGATTGACTCCAAAATAGGAAAACGGTCATCACGTCCCATATCATATCCTTCCCTGCAAGTTGCAACCGAACCCCTTACCAAAACATGTGCATCTAATTAAGTCCACAAGAGCGAATGGGCATGTGGTCCAGCGGTGTCCGGTGGAACGCTACCCACCAGTGTTCAAACTCTAGTGATTTTCTTTTTTTTTCAGATCTAGAAAATTCCAAGGTATGCGCGCGTGAGGTGTGAGGGTGGAGTGTGTGGGTTGTGTGTCTCCAAATTGTACCTGATCAAAACAAATCACGTCCACAAAATGTTCTTTTCATCCAGCAACTATGCAGGCCATAGAACCACTGTCAGGACTATGGTCATAGAACCACTGTCAGGACTATGCCGACCACGCATCACAACAGTATGTCAACCATCTGAGATCTCCTGTCCATTGTTCATCGTCTCTATACGCTTCCACTACATCTCTTTTCTATATAAATTGCACTACCAAGAAACAAGCTAATATTTTTTTCTGGAGGGCAATATGGTGAAAATAGAACATATATACAGAATAAATGTTTGATGGAATTATTGATAGGCCTCTTAGTTCATCTTTGTGAAGATTCGTTTTTTTTTTCTAGTGTATGCGCATACGCTGATGTGGCCTATCAATAACTTCCTTCTTTTCAAGAGCTGAATTGTCTATATCTCTATTGTTCTTTCTACTTACAAAGTTAGCGGCCAGAATCTTGTTCCATTATTACTACTAGCAAAAGTGCACGTGCGTTGCAACGGGAGAAAAAAAATACATTAGCGGAAAATGAAGACATCAGTATTTTATTCTTTCTATTATAATATGAAACTATAATATTGGTAGTAATATAACAATCTTCTGTTAAATCTATATCTACTTAAAACAAAACCTTGATAATATTTTCTCCTATTGTAATAAGGCATAGAAATGTGTAACTTTAATTTTCATATCATACATGTCTTGGTGGGTTAAATATCGAGTCTTGTGACTTTCTTTGATGCCCCATCAATGCAAATATGTAATTCTAATGTTGATTTTAATTTGCAAAGAGTTAGTTGTTGCCGTGTTAATAATTGATGTGTCCATTGATGATTACGATGACGAAGATCTCTCTATGCACAAACATGTTGAAGCATTGTAACAGATGTTGTGCAACCAAACTTTGGGATGAAAGGCTACTGGTATAGATTTGTTGGCGAAAATTTTGGTTCTTTAATATTAGGTATAGATTTGGAATATGTTCATGATCTTGATTTTGAGAAGCAATGCATGTGAACCAATATATATATCGTCTGCTAATACACGACTAATCAGTGTTTGGATAGGAAGTTTTTCCGTCATTCTATTTGTAGTATCAATTTCTATATCATATCCGGACACGTTGCTTAACTTATATAAGAACTGCATAGAGCGACGACACAATAGAAATGTCTTTCTAGCTACTTTAAGAATGTGTAAAGATATGTGTGTTCAATATGTCATTGTCATTGTTCGCACAAGAACATGTCACCGAGTGGCCCCAGCGGTGAGCATGATACGTATTGGACATGTTGCCGAAGGAGCCTTGCCGGGAGCAATACGAAAGGCACGCCTAGGAGGGTCCGCCAGGGCATGCGGCGGCTATGGGCTGCCCTAGCCGACCTAACCGCTCTAGGGCTTCACCATAAGCAATGAACATCGACAACAATGAAGAACGAGAAGAAATAGTAGATTGGAAAGTAAGATAAAAGAAAAAAGTAGACGTATTGATATATTTGATTTTTGTACTGGCCGTCACCCTTTATATTTATAGGGCGGCCGATCTTCCCTGGTTGAGTCACAGACTCCATAACTCGTACAATTACAAATATATTTTCTAAACTTGTTCGGTCAAGAATCCAAAGTCCGAACAGAAAACATGTTATTCCTTTTCTAAACCAGAAAATACTCTTTTGTACTCAACCAATCACGTGAGAAAGCTTCTACTCAGGTTACGTGTGCATGCATACCAAATAAAGTAATTTAACTCCTTGTAGAACTCTGTCTACCAAATAAAGTAATTTAACTCCTTGTAGAACTCTCTTAATCACGACACGGCATGCATGCAAGTATAACATATATTTTGGACATTTAATCCTCTTCCAACTCTATCTTTCATTGTGGATGCATGCAAACTCTTTGGTTTCCTTTTTCCTTCACGTGACTGGCTAACTTGGCGTGCTGATCATGGACCTTGTTGCCTAGTCCAAAAGATTTATGTACATTTTGCCTCAACATAGCTAGCCGAGCAGAAATATTTAGCCGGATAGAGCGATGTCACCACGTTGCTTATTCCTATGTGGACTCTTCCTGTCTTTTCTTTACCTTTTAGTGTGTATATTTTGGTTCATGAGAAGTCTTACATCTTACATGTTGGAAAAGTGAAAATTTTACCTCTTTACTAGCAAGTATGCACGTGTGGCAGGCACGTGTTTATAAAAACATTTTTACACTATAAATATTACGCTAGACAGACTAAATCTTTAGCTTGGAACTCCATGGATATGTATTCCTTACTTCTTAATGCATATATCAGTAAAGACGACAATGAGATCAAAATATGTGTCTATACATGTCAGCAACGTGCGTTGCACCAGGTAATCGATCATATATAAAATATAAAATCAGATAAATTCGAGAATTCCGACCCTTACTGTCATGAAACACGGTCCCTTGCACCTTGCTTTAATCCAGGTCCATTAAGCTTAGATAAAGAAGGTGCCAAAATTCTGTTTGCGTGAATACGATGGTTGAGGACGAGATCTTACCAGATTGATTCTGAATACGGGTAGGTGGGACTTGGTACCAAAGGGTAGACAATGATGTTATTACAATCTTTTCAGTATTACCCCTTTTGAGTTTCAAAAAAAGTATTACTCATTTTGTTAAAAAGTATACTTAATGCACAACTACATGCACCGAGAAGCAGCAACAAATCTCTACAATTATTTGAGAATTGAAGATTTTGATTTTTCCCCTTGGCCTGAACATTGAGGGATCAAATTGTTAAATCTCTACATCTAGTAATTGATTTTTCAAACATTTAGAGATAAAATTGTTCAATTCTCGAACAATTTGATTGCATGCTGTTAGTCTCTAAAGCACAACAAAGAATTCCTAAATCTCTACTAGTACTAATTGAGATTTCAGACATTTAGAGATATAAAATTGTTCAATTCTAGAACAACTTGATTGCATGTTGTTAGTCAATTCTAGAACAACTTGATTGCATGTTGTTAGTCTCTAAAACATAACAAGGATTTCCTAGCTTTTAGAAGTATTCTGTCTATCATGTGGTGCGCAGGTTAAAAGATCCATCCATTTTGGCAAAACACTTCGAGAAGAGGAAAGGATGATGGCTAAGCAATTTTCTACGGGACCAATAGACCTGTCGTTGCCTAACTGGCTGCCGATGGCCTCTTGCCTGATACACCGGCTGGAGCTGGAGTGCTGGACCAAGGCCGTAGCTAGCCTACTGGCTTCCGACTGCGCTGGCTACCACAATTACTTTTCCTAAACATTTGAATATTGCAGCATCTTACTGCAGTCAGATAGATCATGGAACTCACTGGCAAACGTTCGTAGCGGCAACAGATTAACGTTCGGCGGCGGTAACTCGTAGCGCTCAGATCAACATCGTCCACGTGGAGGAGGCCAATAGCGGCGGCGACGGGAACTCGTTGCGCTCAGATCAACGATCGCATCGAGGAGCCCGGTAGAGTTCAAGGAGTTCGATGTGCCTCGTAATTCTTTTCGCTTCGTCTCCACGGCGTGCTACGAGAAATATAGATAGGGACTTCATGTTATCAGAACTTTGTATTGTTGTCGGACTTCTGGCGCAGGGAACTTCGTATCTTCGTCAGACTTCTAGTGCAGGACCACTTCGGACTTCTAGCGCGAGACTTTGCACGAGTTCGACGTCCCTGGCGGATCGGGTGAGGAACCATGGCTTAGGAGGAGTCTTACATCTTACATGTAAGATCTTGATAATGGAGGGCTCAATTAACATGACGCTTAGATCGAACGGTTATTGTAGAGCAACGCTCAGATCAACGATCACAGCGAGGAGTCCGGTAGAGTTCGAGGAGTTCGATGTGCCTCGTAATTCTTTTCGCTTCGTCTCCACGGCGTGCTACGAGAAATATAGATAGGGACTTCATGTTATCAGAACTTTGTATTGTTGTCGGACTTCTGGCGCGGGGAACTTCGTATCTTCGTCAGACTTCTAGTGCTGGACGACTTCGGACTTCTAGCGCGAGACTTTGCACGAGCTTGATGTCCCTGGCGGATCGGGTGAGGAACCGTGGCTTAGGAGGAGTCTTACATCTTACAGGTAAGATCTTGATAACGGAGGGCTCAATTAACATGACGCTTAGATCGAACAGTTATTGTAGAGTAAGAGCCCCCTCAGAAAAACTCGCTCTTTTATAGTAGGATTATTAGGTATATAGATTATTATCATTTTTAAAACAGAGTCTGCGTTGGGAAAGATCTGAATTCTGCAATGCCAGATCGCATTGCACTAGGCTGACATGGGACGGCGATGTTTTAGGCCCATGATAGGCATGCTGAAGGATTGCGTCTAGATGGGCCTGGCAGTTCAGGTCCTAGTCTGGATGGGCCTGATGAATATAAAATAGGAAAATATCTACTTTTCCTTCCCTAACTTTTACAAAAGTCCGCTTTTTCTCCCTGAACCGTAAAACCGAGCAAATCAACTCCCTCAACTTTTTAAACCGTATGTTTTACCTCCCTGGAGTGGTTTTGAAGGCGGTTTTGTCTTGTTCTTTTTTATTTATTTTGACTATATCTTTGAAAAATCATAGTAAATGAAAGAAAAATCATAAAATAGAAAATCTAATTTTGTTGGACTCCAAATGAGTAGATCTACAAATGAATATATAATATGGTATTCTTTAGTACAAAGTTTTTGCTGTAGTTTGGATCTATGCTTTTTTGTAATTAATCGGAATAATTTATAACTACAATTTCTGTGGTTCACTTGTAGTAAAATTTTTATGGTGGTCTAATTATTATATGCTTGAACTGCAGTAGAAATTTCATACTCATTGGATATATAATTCCTGTTTCTACACAGACAATCCAAAATCAGGCATGCGACGGTCCGATACTTATAATGATTTATTCTAGTTTTGATTTGTGAACAAGTGATGTTTAATATCTTAGGAATAGTTTCAAGTCAAATTCTACAAATTTTTTGAAAAAAAAATATTTTTTTTGAATTTGGTCCGATATTTCCGATATATCTTGTTTAATCTCTTTATCCATGACGTCCGATAAATTTTAATTTCCGATAATGAAAACCTTGGACGTGGATCGCACGAAGTCGACCGGAGGTCGGGGTCTCGACTCTCGAGTGCCGTTGCCGGTAGGGGCCCAAGAGGTGGGGGAGGTTAACGCCACCGCTTGGTGGCCGGGAGGCCGCGTGCCGTCTCGCGATGTGGAGGGATACGTCCGGGGTGGACAGAGCGGCTGCGACCGGGAGAGGTCCGACCGGGGTGCAGAGAGCCGCCGGCAATGGCGATGGTGAGGCCGGTTGGTATTTTTATTTCCGAAACAGGCTGGCGCGATTAACGGGTTCAAACGAATCTTACGCTGGTGATTTATTATTTAATAATGTTTGTGCACACGAGTAAAAGGATCTGCTGGTTCACATTAAATACATCGGTTTTTGTTTCTGGGACAGTGGCTCTGGAGGGGGCGGCGCTCCGCCGTGGCGTTGAATGTTATTCATCACCTAGGCTTCAGAATAGTATATATATATATATATATATATATATATATATATATATATATATATATATATATACACGCGCTATTCTACACCAAGCTGTTATACTGAACAAAATTCAGTACTGTTCAGTACTCGTGTTTCAGTATTATTCAGTATTTTCGAGGTGCTGGGTGTAGTACTGACTGATACTGAACGTGGTTCAGTAGTACTCAGTATTTTTTCAGTTCAATTTTGACTTGTGGTGTAGAATAATATTCTACACCCAGGGTGTAGAATAGCACTGCCGTATATATATATATATATATATATATATATATATATATATATATATATATATATATATATATATATATATATATATATATATATATATATATATATATATATATATATATATATATATATATATATATATATATATATATATATATATATACTACCCCGTAGCTTATTCTGCAGCCATTTTGAGTTACGATAATTAGTATGCTAATTTACGAGATTATAGTAACTCTTTACTATGTGATTTACTATAACGTTATAATAAATATCCCCATGTGTTATAGTAACTCAACTATCGTAAATATGCATTGACATCATCGTAACTTAGTATATAAAATTATCGTAAATAGAGGTGGCTACAAAATAACTTATTTTGATATATATATATATGTGTGTGTTTCTCTGTAGCTAGCTATAGAATAGTCTATTTTGTAGCCGAGTCCGATTAATCCGACCACCGAACCAACCAGCAGTTCCGACCAGGCCCCAGCCTGGAGCGTGCTCCACCCGCCACCCCCGGACTCCCGACCCTCCCGGCTCGGCTCGGCTCGTGAAGCCATCACCTCACCTCCCCATCTTGGCTCGGCTTCACGTGGACACTCTCGAGCCAGCCAAGCAGTGGACCTACCCCAAATCCTCCGTCGCTTGCCCCTTCCGAGAAGAGCCGCAGAAACCAGTAATCTGCCGCCGCTTGTTTCATTCACCGTCGGCGCCGTGCGACCGGCAATAATCCCCACCCCGTGGATCTGCCCCACCGCAAATCCTGTGGTCTCGTGGCTTGTCAGATCCGCCATGGTGATGCGATAGCAAGGGACGAGGACGATGGCGCAATGAGACTCCAGGGGGTGAGGCTCTAACTTCTGGTGCCTCCCATCCGATTTAATCAGTATCTAATCCCCTATTTGTGTTGTTGCCTTTTGAATCTGAATACAACAGAAAATCCTCGATCCGTTCGCCGCCACAGACTCAACCAGGTTGGGATTCATCAATCCACCATCGGCAAGGAACATCCTGGTTCCGCGGGCCGCCCTTGCCATCCATTTACCAGTGCATGGCGTTGCATCTGCTCATCATTCGAGCCTGTGGATACTGGATCCAAAGGTGAGCAACCGCCCAAATCCACCTGACTAATGGCTGAATACGAGTCTTTCTTTATAGCCCCGTACGTGGATATGGTATTTGCTCCCAGTTTCCTACTTTCAGCCTGATTCATTGGTGAGATCCAACAAATATGTTTTAGATCTTTTTTGTTTGAACGAACACCTTTTGTTTCAGATCTGATAGTGATATAGCTCGTCGTAATATTTTGGCTGGATTGATGAGTAAAAATTGTTGTTGCATATCACAAGATGATAGTCCATTTTAGATCCTACACAATACATGCACCTGTACATGCTATTTAATTAATGTAAATTTGTTTGTCGTAAATCAGAGAGAAATTTACAATTTTTTTTAGTTTGCTTTGGGTTCTGTATCTCTAATAGGTTCTTTTATCAGAGCCGGCGACTAATTAAATTGTATGGGATCGGAATGCAATCTTGATTTTGTAGGAGATTAACCTGAATTTTTTCTCCGCTTCACTTGGTCAGCAGCAGTGGATCCTATGTTGGTAAGTAGTAGTATTCCTTCTCATGGAGTGATTTTTTTTTATTTCTCACACTTCCATGGGTATTGAAAATTGATTCCTCACCGGCAAGAGTAGTATGTATGTTTAGTCCATTTTAGTTGACTCATATATTATTGCTTCACTGTAGATCAACTTTATTAGTGTTTTTTGCTGCTCTGGTTAGGCGTGAAGATTTGGGAATTGTTGTAGTGACCAGACCATCTGAACAATTTTATGCTATGGCAGGTTTGATAATGTTAAATATGCGATTTTCATCTGTGCATAATATAAAATTCTCGTAAATATTATTAGCTCAAATTTTGTAAGTATAATTAGTATTGTCGATTGCCTTGCTTTGTTTGATTTGATCCATGTATGCAGAATAATTCTGATTCCATTAGGTTCTATCATTTTGCTTGATTTTATCCGGATATAAATACTAGTTGATCCTTCAGTTGTTCCCAATGGTTTATATGTTCCTCCTCCTTAGCGATGAAAACGGACGGAAACGGACGGAAAAACCCTATTTCTACTTCCGTTTCTATATTTTTTGGCGGAAACGGGATCGGGTTCGGAAAATACGGATTCGAAAACGGAATCGGAATATGCGGACATACGGAAACGAACAAATACGGATGGAGAGCCGGAAAATTAAATTAAGATCACATAATATAATATTCTCAAAGTATACATATATAAAATCATGTAATAATATATACAAAGTTTAATATTCATTTACATGCTATGTACGTGAACATAACAGGCATATTTGGTGATTCGTAGTTATATTAACATAACATAAGGACATGTAATTGTTGAACATGTTGAGTATAGATTGAAAACGGGATAAAAACGGAATAAATACGGGTCTATTCCATATTAAAACGGGATTACTCGGAAACGGACGGAAAACACCATTTTCTACTTCCGCAAATACGAAAACGGGATCTCGCAAATACGGAAACGGACGGAAAAATATAGAAAACGGAACGGGACGGTACGGGAAAAATTCCTTCCGTTTTCATCCCTGCTCCTCCTCATTTGTTTGTGGATGAAATTAAGACCTTTTTGTTTGTAAAGAAAAATCTAGATGCTTATTTGACTCATTAGTACAGGTCTTTTTAGCTGCAAAGTTTTACGCTTTTTCACCCTTCCTGCTGTCTGAAATTGATTTAGTCTTGCTAATCTATTCTCCAAAAGAGATTGTGAAACCAAATATGTGAATCATATCACAACTTAGTAAATGGCTATTTTCATATTAGTTAACTATTGTAAATTTGATTTTAGTAATCATACATGAAACTGTATGAAAACACATGGTTATTCATGTAAATTATAGTAATTTACTATAATGAATATACAGATTATAGTGAAAGTTCATGTAATTTACTATAATGAATATACAGATTTATAGTAAAAGCATGGTCTGGAGCCATTTGAATATTGTAACTGTATTATGGTAAATTGGCCATGTACTTATAGTGATCGATTGACCCCACACTATGGTAATTCCCATTCTCACTTATCATCTCAAGCCATTCGAATATCGTAACTACTTTATAGTAAATTAGCCATGCTGCTATAGTGATTGATGCCAAATTTTGGTAACTTCCACTTTCTGTATCATCTTGAATCATTCTAATATCGTAACTACTTGATGGTAAACTAGCCATATTGTTGTAATGATTGACGCAAAATTTTGGTAATCTCCATTCTTGTTATCATCTCGAGCCGACAATCTGATTTCTACTGTTTGGTTATTCGATTAGGATTAAAATATTCCTCTTGCTGATATGTATGTACAAATGACATATATAGGAATTTGAATGCTAGTTATAGGACAAGAGACGAATTGTACATCGTGTTCATGGCCAGCTTAATTTATCCATGAGTATTAAACTACATTTTTCATGTGCCTCCTCTTGATTTTGGCAGCTGCAGATCAAACAGAGTCTGCAATCGTAAGTAGTGACTAGTGATAATCTCCAATTTTGCTGGTAATTACTTCCTTACTCACCTTGATCTTTTTCTATTGCTTACCCTTCGTGACACTGTCATTATATTCTCTTGGAGGATGGAGCTATGGCGAGCAGATGATGTGTTGGACACAATTGTTGCATGTGTGACGTGCTTCGAAAAAAGATAGTGGTTTTGTTGCAGTGCCAGAGGAGTGTGCAAGTGAAGCAAATATCATTTTTAATATTTTTTCTCTCACATTGGTTGAATTACTTGCATGGAAGGCATATATATGTATTGCCGAGTAGTGGCCTGATATACTGTAGCTATCAAAATGATACTGTCAACTGTAACTGAGCTGATTAGCGAAATGAGATTGTCTCCGCCCTGATTATCATTTTGAGCCAATCAACATATTGTAACTATCTTACGAAAATTCCGCCTCGAATAATAGTGACTAGTTATTCGAACTTGTTTGACGTCGAATTGTGGTAATTTCCTATCATAATTGTCGTCATGATAAATTGGCCGCGACATTATAGTAACTAGTTACTCAAAATCACGATTATCATCTTGAGCCAATCGAAATGGTCGTCGTAACTACTTTATTGTATATTCGTCTAATCGTTATAGTAACTACAGCTCATGCACTTACGTCAAAACTACTCAGGTCATGCCAAATTATGGTAACTAGGAAATCAAATCGTATGGCTACTGATATATACCAAATTAAATAGTGCGCAATAATTACCGTACTGACATGCATGCTGCTGCGCTGGTCGCCTGCATGCACAGCTTAATTTTGGCAACCATTAATTACAGCGCAGATGATGGATCGTCAATAATTATGGTAACCATCGGCTGCGTAGTCTCGCATTTTTTACGGTAGTCCAGCCGGCTCGTTGGCTTCTGTCTCGTCGCGTGAATTAATTGAGATGTGGCACGCACCAGCGATTGATGGATCAGGATCGACGTAGCGCGGTGCGGCCGGTTGGGTGCGCCCGATGGCCTGGCTACAGAATAACGTATTCTATAGCTAACTACAGAGTATACTCTCCCTATAGATGTGTTTCTCTGTAGCTATATATATATATATATATATATATATATATATATATATATATATATATATATATATATATATATATATAATAGCTTATTTCGTAGCCAAGCCGGTCCATGCACCCAGCGAAACGTGCGAATTTCAAGCTGGCGGATGAAGCTGCATGGCTGCATGCACATCAGCATTTACGATCGCTAATTACTATCTTGCTGGACAGGCAATTTTCACGGGATTGTCAACGCATCCATGTTCCAAGATTATAGTAACTGGGCTAGTGCAGATCTGTCAATTACGTTTTATGATAATTTTTAAATGGTTTACTAGAATCCTTTTTTTTAGAACAATGGTTTACTATAATCTTGCTGCCTCTTTTACGATAATCTATTTACTAGACTTACAAATTTTTTACTAGAATCTATGCCTTTCTACCCTTACTAGTTACAGTAATCTTTACTAGATTTTTGCGATAAATTTTACTATATTTTTACAATAATCTTTACTAGATTATTACATAATTATTTACTAGAATCTATGCCTTTCTGCCCCAAGTGTAGTTCCGTTAATATATTTACTTTTTTTTGCAGAATTATTTACTAGTATAACGCATCTAAAGATTAACAATAACCACCACACGTGTGCTTGCAATATCATCTTAAGAAGATCCACATGTTCCTTTTACGAGAATGGTGCTGACAATGAACTACAAAATTATATGCTGAATTACGAGAATACTGTTGGCAACTGACTATAATATCTCTGAAGAAATGCAAAATTTGGTACATATGTTTCTACTTTGAAAATGCCTGACAACACGGAGTGAACCACATATCTTTGCTGCTGCTGTGAATCACAAACTCATTTTCCCAACAGATCTGCAAGAATAAATGGATTATTATCAATCTACATGAAGGATTGAAGGGTGAGAAATGGAAAAAATGTGCTGAGAAAAGGAATACTTACCAACAAGAATGCATGCAGACAGAGGGCGGTGCCGGGGAAGGATGCAGACGGAGAGGTCGTGCCATCACCCAGCAACCTCAATTTATGTTCAATCTACAAGTTGTTTATGACATGCGGTGGCGGAGTCAGAAATACGAACTTCAGTACAATTTATGTTCAAAAGTTGAGGTCAGGACAACCTGCCATAATTCGGCTTAGAAACAAAATAAGAATGCACTAAAAAAAACATGGTTTCCGTTTCCAGCATCCTCAATAAAAAGACGTTGCACTATAATGAACAATCCTGGGAAAACAGAATAGAAAGAATATTGCCCAAGGGTCTGATCCAGTCAAAATGCCAGATGTAAACAATGCTACCAAAAATGCCTAGAAAAAAAAAGAAACTCTCATCTAAAATTACTACTCCCTCCATTTCAAATTATAAGTCGCTTTGACTTTTTTTGGTACATCCATTTTGCTATGCATCTAGATATAATAACATATATTTAGATACATAGCAAATTTTATGTATCAAAAAAGTCAAAACGAATTACAATTTGGAATGGAGGGACAGAAGCGCGCGTCCGGACGCCCGCGCCTCCTCCGTCATGCATGCCTGCGGAAACGCCACGCTCGCCGCTCCTTCCTCCTTACCCCCTCCTCTCTCTCCATGAGTTCGGACGCCACGCCTCTCCCAGTGCCCGCCGCCGCCTCCACAGTCTCTTCCCCCCTGAACCCCCTCCTCTCTCCGCACGGGCATGACCCATGACCTGGGATGAGATGATTGGATGAGCACGCCCCGTCTACACGACCCCAGGTGCGCAGCGTACCTTGAACGCTGGCCCCAGCATGCCCCATCCGCCGGCCCCCGCTCGCTGCGCCCTATCCCCCGGTGCCCGAGCTATGCCCCATGACTCTATACCTCTGAAATATGAAATACTTGGATGCAACATAGGTCTAGACCAGATAAAACATTTGGAACATATACTTGAAACATATGTGTGAAACATATGCAACATCCATATAAAACACTTGCAACTTACAACGTAAAAACACTTAGTGCAACATAAGACTGAAACGACTGAAGCATTTCGAACATACTCTTGCAGCATATATGTGTGAAACATATGCAATATCCAGATCGAAACGCTTGCAACATACGTCCAAAACAAATGAAACATTTCAAACAAACGCTTACAACATGCCTTTAAAACACTTGCAACATACCTCTAAAACACTTGCAACATATGCAACATCCAAATAAAACACTTGCAACATACCTCTGACACATTAGAAACATACATTTGCAACATAGAGGGAGGGCCCGGGGTCGGTCAATTGCAGCCTCGAGGTAGGAGCCAGTGGCGTGCGAGCACCACCAGCCCGACACGTGTGGGAGGGAGTAGCCGGACTAGCAGAGGTGGGCGCACGCGATGGGTAGGAGAGAGGAGAGAGCATTGTAGGCTAGGCACGCGCGATGACACCGCTAGAACCAGCACCAGCACCAACAGAGGCGGGCACCCTGTAGAAGGCTGAGGCAGGGCAAAGGCGCGGTGGAGAGCTACGAAGGCGGGCGGTCCCGCTCGGGCGCGGTGGATTGAAAGGATGGCGGCTGGGCGGGCGTAGTGGAGAGAGCCATGGTGGAGCACGCCACGACGGTGTAGGCGCGGTTTGGGGGACGCGTCGGAATGGGTGTGGGCGCTACGGGGAAGCCTAAGGAAAGGGAAAGTGAGAGCAGGGTATTCCATATTTTTTAAGGAATGCGGTGTGAGTCTGTGGGCCGTTTGGCCGGCGTCACAGCCCACCAATGGCGGTGTCCGACGCATTCCTATCTGATCAGACACCCTGACCCCATCATTATCGATTTTCATGTCGATCATGATCTATCAATGGTGACTCCACCACGCCGCTACCAGCCGTCCCTCTCCTTTCCTCCACTTCCTCGCCATCACCCAAGCGGGATGCCGAATGCCCAGCTACCGTGATGAAGGCGATGGCAGGGAGCCCTTCGGGTTGCGTGCATTTGGGGCATGCATCTAGCAAGGCGTATCCACCACCACCATCGTCGACGGCACCAGGTCTGTTGGCCTAGGGTGGATCTGGTGCCCCCAGCCTTGGATCTCCCAGGCGGTGCAGTGGCGGCGGTGACGTGGGCGCAGGGACTGGGAGGGCGGGACCGGGCGGCGTCCGTGCGATCCTGGGCGATGCGACATGGTGGGTAACGACCTCCTAGGCTGTGTGCCATGGTGGGACGCATCCTGCTGGGCGGTGTGGGCCGTGTGGCGTAGTGCAGCCTGCGCCTTTTTAGCCTTTTCCTTAGTGCTTCTGATCTCTCTTTCTTGTTGTCTTATGCTCTTCAATTTTGAGGTTTTAAGAGCACTCCAAGAGAAGACTAATAACACCCCCAAAATTGATACTTGTGTGATTAATAGTAAAACATGTCTCCAACAATTCCCCAAGACTTTCCCCAAGATTTAGTCGCTCTAGAAAAACGAGCGTGCGCCCCGCATTTCTCCAGAAGGAAGGTGCGCTTGTGCCATTTTGCTGAGTCTTTGCCGCGCTTTCTAGCTCCAGCTGCCATCAAAGTGGCTTCCCATCTTCTTCCATGAGGTGCCAAAAGACTGAAGATGGAGGCAGGCAAGGATGCCGGTTCCATTCAGAGGCATGCGGCGCATGGCGGCGGCCAGACACGGCGACCCTTGTCCAGCAGCGTCCAGATGCGGCCGCCCCTCTCTGTCGACGCGCAGATGCGGCCGTTCCTGTCCATCGACGCGCTGATGCGGCAACCCCCAAACGGTGACGTGCAGATGCGGCGACCGCGACTCGCTGCCACTTTCATGCGGCCACCGTCCAGATGCGGCTAGCACAGTCCGCCGGTGGCCATATTCTCCAGGCAAGCAGAGGCGGCCACCCCCAAGAATCCCTGCACGTCATTAATGGCCCTCCTCAATCAGTGACGAGGCTGATGGCGGCACTGACGAGCACATGGTTGATGGCGGCGCTAGCATATCTGGTGACCAGCCAGCCCACGTACGTGTATTGCTTGGAGACCTGGAGTCACCGTATACCAACAGAATGGAACAAGCGGACGGAAAAGGTCAAGATCCAACTAATCCGATCTCTGATGCAACTAACTAATGACGTGTCAGTATTGGGGGCGGAAATATTAGGGAGCTGCTATGGACGAAACTGATTTTGGGGTACAATTTGTTTAAAAGGGCCTCCAATAATAAGTTTTGAGGGTTAACTTTTAAGGTACGTCTTGGAGATGCTCTAAGCCTAAGAACTCGTGTAACTTTTGCCTGTATATATGTCATGCTGATATAGACTCCGTATTTTATGTCTTTTATCTAAAAAAATAAGTGTTATTTTCATTTCATAGCCATGTTCCATTTATGAAAAAACTTCATCATCTTAAGGATTGGAGTAACTAGACTGATGAGTAATGACAAATCAATCGATGAGCTGAACTGAGCTGAGAGAAATTGTTAATTATAATGGCCTTATATATAGGGAGCGTATGCCATGGAAACTAGGTTCTTGTGGAAACTATGGAAACTTTAATCAAGTCCACAGGATTCTAATCCGATGATCTCAGATGAAGGTGGGTTGTTTATTCACTTAAACCCTCCCACCAATCCCTTCCTTATCACTTTAGCCCAGCGAATCAGTTTGTCTTTCGCCAGTTTGTCTTCCGTCCATCGTACGTCGTCAGTTTGCCGTCCGCGAATCCGCCGCCTCGCTGGTCATCACATCACTGCTAGGCATCACGATCGCTGCTAGGCACCACGATCGGGCATCACATCGCGTCAGCGGCCATGGAGACCCCTGCTGCAGCCACGCATGACCAACGCAGTACGTCCACTTCTCCCTGGCCAACGCACAAAATAAAAACGGAGAGAAAACGTCAATTTGTCCAGCAAGATTTCTCGAGAGTCGATAGGCATGGCAAGAATTCACATGGTTATACCAAAGCACGCATACTACAGCTATATTGACATGGTTAACTCAAAACATTAGTACAGCTATATTGTCATGGTTAAAACCAAGGCATGCACACTTCAGCTATATTCACAATACAGAGGTTCAGATAAAGGTTCACAATACGAATACATTCCTAGTGTTATAAATATCAGCCAACAACATTGTTTGGGCAATTGCGTGCGTCATGATCCGCAACTTGATTGCATTTTCGACATTTCCGTTTATTTTTACCCTGACCTCCACTTCCAGCCTTCTTGTTCTTTTTCTTCTCCTTGTATCTCTGCTTAGCCTCCTGCCTCTTCTCCTGCAGCTTGGTTCTCGCCTCCATGTCTTGGCTTGCTCTCGATGCCTGCTCCGGCACTGATGCCGCCGCCTGCTGCAGAGGCGCGTCCTGGTCTTGGTGCACGACCGCCGGCGGGCTGCCTCCTAGCGCCGCCGGCATCAGCAGCATGTGCCTGCTGGGGAACTCGTCCGGTGGCCACAACGGCAAGCCGCTGTTGAAGAAGTTGCATTGTTGAGGAAGTTGGTGAACAGGAACACGCTCATACATGTATGGCGTCACGCTGGTGCTCGTGTTTGCAGCAGTGCACATCGCTGAATTGCTGAGCCAGAAAGCTGCATTGTTGCCGGCAAGAGATTCCGTACCATGATCACTAGTGATCATTTCGGAAGAATATGATGACGACGGTTTTAACGGCCAAGGATTATCATAACCCGACGGCGACAACCACGACGATACCTGTGGTTGCAGTACCGAACAAGTTTACAATGAGCTAGCATGTACTGCATGGTACCAGGAAAATGTGAATGACTCATGCAAACAATACATTGCATTACATGCATAGGCATATAGAAGGGCTTATTTGGCACAACATATAGTAGGGCCTATTTGTCACAACTCCAGTTGAATGTTTTTTAATTCAAGACACTTCATAAATCAACTGTTATTAGAATCATCGTAAGTCAAACTTTCTTAAGTTTGACCAAATCCGTACAAAAAAGCAACAATATATATCCATGACACCAAATAAGTATATTGCGAAAATACATTTCATGGTACACCTAGTGCTACTAATTTGGCGGTGTAAATATCAGTGCACTTTCCTATAAATTTAATCTAATTTAAAATAGTTTGACTTAAAACAACTTTATTTGTTTTCAGACATAGGGAGTATTTTTATTTTACGATCGAACCAAGCCAGAGGTCAAAACCATCAAACGACATTAGTTTATCATTTCAAACTTCAAATTCTCCTTGAATCTTGAAGTTGAAGCTCTGCCAAATAGACCTATACAACAATTTTGGTGAACTTGTGAAATGATGATGATTATTACTTTTTATACAAATCAAATTGGAGAGCTGCCGATTATATTATAAAGAAAAGTATATACTGGACAACAACCTAAAGGTCCAATCAAAAAATGACGACTACAATAAGGAATCCATGACCATGATCCTGAATACTCAACAATTCAGTTTACGGGAGCATTGCCTATATATACCTCGACATTGAAGGAGTTCGTCAGGTTGGGATCCTGCGCGGTGAAGCTCAAGTCGTCGCTGTTGAAGTTGAAGTCGTCGAGGCTACCAGCGCCAGCTGCGTCGTCCAAGGACCAGTCGAAGTCGTCCTGTGTGAAGAGACCAGCATCTCCTTCGCCGCAGCCGGTCGGTAATAAGACTGCTGCCGCCAGCCCGCCGGCGGCCACCTGACTTTCAAAGTTGCCACCGGTTTGGATGAGACTGCCTGATGGTACCTAGTATGCACCAAAGGAAAGAGACAATAATGCAACTTGCAGCGAAGATATGTTGCCTAGAGGTAGGCAGTGATCCAACCACAAGGGAAGGAGAAAAAAGACAAGAAAGAGAGATATGTCAATTGCATCTGAATTGACCTGGCCCTTTCTTAAAATCAAGGCTTTCTGTTTGAGACCCGAAATTGTTGTTATTATTAGTTCAGCCATCAAACCAAACGACCAACAGAGTATCAGACTAGCAAATGCAACTATGTAACCACTATGTATGTACTTGCCTCGTTCATTATAGTGTCTTGTTCGTCGAAAGATCTGCTGCTGCAGCCTGGGAAGTCTGCTGCCTGCAGTTCGACGTTGACTACGTCGGGGAGCCACTTAGGCTCCTGGAGCGCCGTTGTGGGAGGCGGCGGCGGCAGCTCGGGTGGGGCGTCAATGTAGGGGATACTACTCGCGAGGTCCGCGGGGTCCGGGAACCCGGTGTAGGAGCGCTTCAGGCGGCACCGGGCGTGGCGCTCGGCGTTGCACCAGGCGGCGCGCGCGCACGGCGTGCAGAGGGAGGCCCGGTGGTCGGCGCAGCGCGCGGGCGTGGCGTGGCATGTCTCGCAGGCGCGCTCATGGGCATGCGCGGTGGCAGCGTGCCCGAGCGGGCGCAGGCCCGTGCCGTGCTGGGCACAGTGGAGCAGTGCGCGCTGCGTGGCGCAGTAGTCGCAGGGCACGCCGCCGCCGTTGTCGCCAGGGACCATGGTGGCCCCCGCCGCAGCCCCCCGTATATGGCTCGCCGCCGGCCGGCTGGAGTCGGAGGGGCCTTTCATCTTCACAGCATGGTGCTGGGGATCGATCGATCGAGGTGGCTGTGGGGCTGGTTGGTGGCTTGGTACGTGCGTGCGGCACCCGTATATATATGGCGGCGCGGCACGCAGTCAGCGCCCACCGGGCCATGGTGTTGACGCTGTTAAGCATCTGGGCCGCACTTGCACAAGAAGAGGAGATCAACTGAGATTGCTCGGAGGTTCAGTACAACTGCATGCATGGTGAAGTCTGAAGTCCAGTTGTAGTGCATATGCGGCTTGCAATAGTTGCACACTCGTAAACTGTTAGAGTATATTGCGACCTGGTCTTAGTGCCCACAATAGATAGGCTATCGTTAGCCGTTAGTTTAATGAGTAAACGATCTCCTCCCCTTACTTCTAGGCATGGTGACTGGGCATTGTGATTAATTGACTCAAGCATTCTCCAATCTCCCACACTTACATGGTATCATTCGCCTAGGTTTACATCCTCACCCTAGCCGCCGCCGCTTCCGCACCGCATGCTCCCAGAGGGAGTGATCGATCTCCGCTGGGGGCAGTGCCACTGTTTAGGCACCCAATTCTATTGATCCGGCTGCCATCGTTGTATCAAGCACCACTAGATCATGATAGATCTCACCCAATGTCGCCGTGCGTCGGTTGACTAGCCCAGGGTCAACATTCTCGTCGCCAAGTCGTGCCTTGCCACCCGGCGTTGCGTCTTGCTTCACCTGCCAGGGCTGCACAGAGGCGTCTGGCCATCCCGAGGCTCCTCCCTATCGGGCCCTGCCTCACTTGCTTGCCGGCACTGCCCAGAGGCGCTTGCCCACAAGCCCGCTGGAGAGGGGGATCGGACGACGGCCGGCTGCGGCTAGGAGCGGACAGCGGCCGTGTGGCTCACGGCGGGGCTGCCCGCCGGTGGCTGCGGCAACGGCTGGCGGTCGGCCAGATCTGCAAGCCCCACGTGCCTTGTGCTAGCGGCCAGCCATGCTCACCGTTGCGTCTGGGGCGACGGCTAGGGGCCACCTCGCCCTCGCCATGGCGGCTATGGTGGTGGTCGGGCATTGCAATGCGGCTCCCGCCCTACCCACTCATCTAAGTCAGCCTCCCACTAGTCCTCACCTCCACGCCAGTGCCGCTTGCCCCTTTGCTCTCTGTCTCTCCCCCTCTCCCTAGTTTGACCAAGAGATGGGAAGAGATAAGAGGATGAGAGGCGATCTTTTGCTGCATGCACCAAGAGCTCCTACATGAGATGCTGCTACTGTATCTTTTTGATTTTTGGTTTGCCTGATCACTGATCGGGATTGAGTTGCCCATCGACCTCTACGCGTACTACTCCGGCTTTGGCATCGATCGACTTCACCTATGCGTCTACATCTTCGGCTATGTGGCCTGGCCGGGACACGAGATGTTGAGGGGACACATTCCTGCGTCGCTTCACGGTCTTTCAGTCCGCACGACTATGTCGTCGGTTCATCATCGCCACTACAAATCGGGACGCCTCCACTGACTTCTTCCATCGTTGTTGCACCTCGCACGTACTTGGTCCATACAACCGATTATGCGCGATCCACCCGGCTTCCATGACGTCCATTGCTGAGTTCTACGCACATCTTCTCCGAGGAGCAGGGTTGCTGGCTTGCTACTGTGTCGCCTTGTCAGGCCGCAACACTGCCGTCCCTGTGCATTGACAAGTATGCTGCACAATCTTTGTTGCGCCATCTGTCCCAACAAGGTCTTCGTCCTGCTAATCAGGTCTTCACCATCAACTTGGAGTGCTACCTGTAAGAGCGAGGCCATTGATGCCCCTGTGAGCGAGGCCACCACTGCTCCCACCCAGACTACTCACCTTCGGGATCGACGCGCGTCCGCTCCCGCACTACTTCTTCGTACAACACAACAACTCTGTCAGCTTCCCTTCTTGTCGGGGTTATAACCCCGGGGTATCTCAAGGCATCGATTAGATAACGGGCCGCATGGCTCACCATGCAACAACAAACAAAGGCCCAAATGACCGAGGCCTGGCAAAAGCCAAACAGGTCATGCCGAGTGCTAAGGACAGAGTTATCCACGACCCCATCCACCCGCCTTGGTCACACCACGCTCGCAAGGTGAATGACCTTTCCCCGTCACGACCACCGGAAGAGACGGAAAGAGGTCATGCCTTACCATGCAAGCCTGCCCTGACAGGGGCAAGCACGCCGCACTGACCCCACGAGAACCGAGGTGATAGTAGTCACCTCAGCATGGTCAGACGCCAACCCTATGCCTTGCTACACGGACAAGACAACACCGCCTCGAGGCGGTAACGACAGGTACGATGACCGCCGCATGCCAGCCCCCGAGGGCTCAGCACGAATACGACTTCCCCACGTGGTAGGAGAGCATGTGAAGGCCGCACTCTGTGACCTCGATTGCGGTGCGTGGTGAGGCAGGCAACGATGTGGCTCGACGATGGCACGATCGGCAAGTGCCAGAGGGATTGCAGAACAGTGCGCTCCACGACTCATCAAGCCCTAAGCCCAGGCCCCGCCGCATCGAATACCGCAAGCGACGAAGGCCATGACCTGTAGCATGGACACTTGGTATTCGCATCAAGGCTGCTCCTAGCCCACTGAAAATTTTGTACATAATCATCAATACGTCATTCCATACCCAGAGATCGCGACACGCCCTAACAAGTGTGCGTCAAGGTGTGCCTGACAACACGGCTCACTCGCGGGGATTAAACTGCGGCATACTACGCATCGACGCTCACCGAAAAAATCATCATGACTTATAGAAAAGAGAATGGCACCAGGCACACTACCGCCGGACCGCTCCTGAGACACTAAGGTCACGAAAATCGAGCCACGCCTAGCCAGACTACGCGGGTCGATCCCCTGGCCAGGTCGTGACCATGGTGTTCAAACGCACAAGATCAGCAGCCAACGCATGAAGGAAAAAGAAACACAAGATACAAGCTGAAGGATTGCATTCATCGAAGGACCCAAGCTGTAGGGCAGCAAGAGCGACTTTGGCACCCTGTCAGATTTCAGCCACCACCGCGCGTTCACGGTCCTCCATCAGAAGAACCTCCCCGAGGTGGGCCTCCTCTGTCTTGTGGCGGGAAGTCACCAGCTGCTCCTCCAACGCTGGCAACAAGATGATGAACAACGAATGAGATAACAAGATGTAGAAGCATCCTTACCCACGATGCGGGCCTAGGCGCCGGTGACCATCACCGGCGCGGTAGCGGTCTCCCTCTCCGAGGCCTCGAGGGCCACCCGGATGGCCTCAAGGCAGCACTCCAACTAGCTCACCTCACGGGTGGCATCGGAGAAGCGCTGGCGAGCCTCATCTGCCCCACTGACGAGCTCACAGAACTCATAGCGATCATTTGAGGAAGGCGACGACAAGCTCGACCCCCTAGTGGGCAGGGTCACGGCGCGAACAGCGTCGACAACCCCCGTGGGCGCGGCGTGGGAGGCAGCCCTGCGGGCCACATAGAATCAACACAGGTCAGACCCCCAAACTTGAGAATCATCCAAATGCACTTACCCTTGATCGCGCAGGCAAGGACGGATAGGTGGCGGCACCCTACCGGCACCGAATGGCTCTCCCAGTGGCCGCTTGATGTGACTCATCTTCACCCGCAGAGAGGGAACTCCATATGAGCAAGTGCGGGAACATGGAAGTGGAGGAGCAGGCGACTCAAGATGAATGCATCCTCGCAGTTCCGCTCCATGTGTATTTGTAACCACTAAGGGCACTCAAAGCGCATGCGCGCATGATTACATTTACTAACCGCTTCGAAAATCCCGCAGAGCAGGTGAAGCGATCAGAAGGGAGGCAGAACGATGGTCACCCAAACGACGGAGCGAATCAAGTAAGCTGCGCACACCCTCACTTTCTCCCTGTCGTTTCAATTTACGCGTCCATATTTCGCGGCACATGACCATTCGCAAGCGACCGCCCCCCGGGGATCGTGCACCGAGCAGCCCACCACAATCATGACCCCGCATTGTACTTAGGAGACTCACTCTTAGGCCGGTCCTTAGAAGGACTCAAGGCCACAAACGGGATAGGGGCAGGGACGAGATGGGCCCCACGGCTCTAATCGGTGGTGCGAAGCCACATGACCATCTCTCCCTGTGTTCGAGTCATCCGTCTCTCGAGTTGACCCCCTCTCGGGGGAGGCATCTTGCCCTCTGGCCACTGCGAAGGCGGTTGGGGATCGATAGGATTGACGGCCGATGATTTATGGGACGTCTCACATGAGGCACAGCCAAACTCCACGTCGACTGGGGAGGATATTGGGTCCCACTCGAATTACCCATGGATCTCGACGAGGCGCACCGCTCCGACCATGTGGTTACGGTGGACATGCCTCTCCCTGCGTGGGGTGAAAACAAACCCGCCTTCAACAAGGCAACATGACCTCTTAGGGTCAGCAAGGACGTCAGGGAAAGATGGAGTAGGATCCCCGTGACCCCGAAGGAAGCCAAGGCCAAGCCACGACTAACTCCTCCCTACGTCCCAGGTCTTGGACCTAAGGCCTGCTCTAGAGACTCATAAACCGTCAGGGGTCCATGACCTCTCTAGGAGAGATCAATGGTGTAAAAGGCCAGGGTGACGTGCAATGTGAAACCCAAAATGTGATCATGGCTCAGTCACCTGGAAAAAGCGAAAGGGTCCAAGACCTATGAGCCAATGCACGACCGCAAGAAACCTCACGACTGTGTAGAAAGAAGTTGGGGGAAACGATCCCCTAAAACATTGGGACAAAATAGCCTCTCCAAACGAGCCAGGGTCAAAGGAATGACCCCGAACCCATGGCTCAGGGGCTCACGGCGTAGGCTACGATAAGCGTTAAAAGGAAATTCCTCCAACAGGAACAAAAACAGTCGCGCCACTAAAATGTCAATGAAAGGTGTCACCTTGGTGGTAAAGCCAATTGACAACCCAGGGCCAAGCACTGCCAAGAACAGCATCGCGCCTCTGAGGGACAATGCATAGGAGTGCCACCGCAACTCCTCTAGCTTCAGAGGAAAGAGCGGCCGACAGTGGCAGTGCGGCCACGTCGCCATCCTACCTCGTCTAACAGGGGTGGAGTGACGGGAAAGCACCGCTTCATTATCCTCCCGTCCCGCTAATAGTCTAGGCGGGTTGACAACCAGCGCGTAAGCCTCCAAGGGGACCCGGTAGCGACACCAGCCATTGCCCATTTCGAGCACACGAGCCACCTACGCTTGGAGCAAGAAATGGCGATGAGACGACACACCGATGTCGTGGATAACCCGACATGGTGGCCATATTGCCCCTCGCCCTCCGACTCATAAAATCCCCTCTAGCATCGACTATTGGAACTAGCAATGATGGCCTCTGGCCACCATGAATGGTCTCTAGCAGGATGTATGCCTGAGAACCATGCATCTCCTTTCAAAGACCTTTCTCCCTCCCCACTCGGAGCTCAACCCCTCAAAGGGGTCAAAGGAAATTTGGTGTTAGGGGTAGCCTAGATGGAGGAAGGCCCTCATTTATAAGCCCAAGAGTGGATTGAATAGCCAGGGACTCCCTCATCATGTGGCGAAGCAGTGGGAGGCACGAAAGATCTAGAAAAATCAAGGTCTCCTTAAAGGCAGGACCGGTACAGCATCGACGAGACCGCTCAGTCCTGCCTGGAACGCAAACCCCAACTCACAGCCCATAGGCACAACAGTCGAGTACCGCATCATCGGGACGCCTTGACAAAGCGAAACACGATGGTCGCTCGCCGCATTGAATACACCAACCGGTAGGGGGCCGAGCGACAGAGCCCGGATAAGCTGTGAATGCGAGTCCGTGACATGACATACGCGTGCACCAATGCTTTCACAATCACTTCATGATCGCAAAAACGCTCGGGGGCTACTGTCGGGGTTATAGCCTCGGGGTATTTCAAGGCATCGATTAGATAATGGGTCGCATGGCTTGCCACGCAACAACAGACAAAGGCCCAAACGACTGAGGCCTGGCAAAAGCCAAACAGGTCAGGCTAGGTGCTAAGGACAAGGTTATCCATGACCCCATCCACCCGCCTTGGTCACACCATGCTTGCACGGCGAACGACCTTTCCTTGTCACGACCACCACAAGAGATGGAAAGAGGTTGTGCCTTACCAAGCGAGCCTGCCCTGACAGGGGCAAGCATGCCGCACTGACCCCATGAGAACTGAGGTGATAGTAGTCACCTCAGCCTGGTCAGATGCCAACCCTATGTCATGCTGCATGGACAAGACAACACCATCTCGAGGCGGTATCGACAGGTACGATGACCACTGAAAGCCCTAGATTGGTTTTGGATAATTGATAAAACCTAGGGACTAATCATTGTGCTAAGTGTGTAGACATGAAATGATAAGTCCCATGCCGAGTGGTGGAGCTAGATGATGGTCATGGTGATGGAGGTGACCAAAAGATGATCAAGTGCTTCACCTTTGGAAAAGAAGAAAGAGAAAAACAAAATGGGCTCAAGGCAAAGGTATATGTGATAGGGCCATTTTTGTTTTGCACTCAAGACACCATAGAGGGTGTGAGTGACTTAGGATCGATAGCCGTACTATAAAGAGGGGAAATTCTTGATTAAAATGATTATCAAGTGCCACTAGGTGAAGTCATATGAGCATATGTATTAGGACCTAGTGTGAGCTAACATGCGACCCATAAAATGCTTTGAAAAATGCTAACACACGTGCACACAAGTTCTACACTTTGTGGTTAGCAATTAGGAAGCAAGGGCGAAGCAGGCGCAGACTTAGAAAAGAAAAGGCGGCGTCAGTACCTGACCGGACGCTGGACCTGACTCCAGCGCCGCATCCAGTCATTCACTGCAGAGAGGACGCAGGGTCGACACTGTTGCGACCGGACACTGGCCGGGCGTAACCTGCGCGTCAGGTCAGTGGCCACGGGCGCGAGCAGAAAAGAGGGAGGGCGATCAGACGCACCAGCGCGTCAGGACACCGATGACCTGATGTGTCTGATCACTATTCACACGCTAAAAACACTTACTGGACTCGATCTGATGCGGGTGGCCCTCTGAGTCCGATCATTCATTCTGTGCATCCGGTCATCGACGTGTGCGGGCGCGCGTTGGTGGTTAACGACTAGTTTTGAATCTCGTGATGTGGCGCGTCGTGGTTGCTCGACTGTTGCGACCGGACGCACCTGATCGGACGCGGGTCTAAGGCCGGGCACCCCAAGCTGTGTAACGGTTGGATTTTCAGTGGAGGTCTTTAAATAGACCTTGGCCATCTCCAAGCCATCTCTCTTGGCATTTAGATCATCTTGACATCCTCTTGAGCTAAGAATACTCTCCCTCCCCCTCATCTCCCTTGCTTGGTTGTGAATCCAAAGTGAGATTGAGTGATTCTAAGTGCATTTACTTGTGAGTTTGCATCTAGTGACACTTGGGGATCGTTTGAGCTACGGGATTCTTGTTACTCTTAGTGGTTGCCGCCACCTAAATAGCTTGGAGCAGCGGAGGAGTTGTGGCAAGAGTTGGTGATTGTTCTTGGCCACCTCCCGGTGATTGTGAGAGGTTCTTGTGCCTTTCCCGGCGGAGCGCCAAAGGCAACTCTAGTGGATTGCGCGTGTCATTGAGCTACCTCACTTGTGGGTCGATTCTTGCAGTTTCCAATGTGTGGACGAGGTTCGTGCAACACCTCTTAGCCATGCGAACCAGCAAGTGTTGGTCGACACAACGGGGACTATCGTGCCGGCAAGCACGTGAACCTCAGGAGAAAATTCTTGTGTCTATCTTGTGATTAATTGGATTTCTCCTAGTGATTGGTTGTCTACATTGTGATTAGTTCATCCCTCGACGCGGCGGTATAATTACCTCACCCTCTCCATTACTTTTCCGCAAATTAGTTGTAGCAAGCTCTTTAGTGTAGCTAGAATTGAGAGCTTGCATTGTAGCTTAAGTTCATCTAGTGGAGCTCTTTAGTGTAGCAAGTTTGAGAGCTCTTAGTGAGTAGCAACTTAGCTCTTGTGTGTGCTTAGTGATTATAGTAACTAGAATTGTTTGGAAATGTGGCTTGCAACCCTTGTAGAGCTAGAGCAAATTTGCATTACGCCGTTAGTCATACTAATCAAATTGCTCTAGTGATCTTATAGAATTTTAATAGGCTATTCACCCCCCTCTAGCCATATTAGGACCATTCAACCACTGGCTGGGTACAGCCCAACAAGGCAGGTATATGATCCTACCCACTATGGGATGGGAGCCACGACAAGGGTCTCAGCACGGAGGCCGTCCAGACCGGTTGAAAGCCCTGACTCCGACGATCGGGGTCGTGGCCCTCAGCCCCATGAAGCGACCAAATGAACGACGACCCGGGGTGACTACCTACTATAGGTACGACACCTCGGGGAACCTAGAGACGACGACGAAGACCATGATAGACACCGCGTTGCATGGGACAGCTAACGAACTATCACTATGGCTACAGTGCTGCCACGGCCAGCACAGTAGCACCACATCAGCCCTTGCCATAACGTGGCCACAAGACCATGACGAGGGCCACGCCCAGCCGAACACTAGAAGATGGCGTAGCTTGCAAGCCAAGTTAGCTAGGACCTCCCTCAAGCTCTCGACCATTCGGTTGGGGAACCTCCTCTTTGTAACAAGCCCTGGCCCCGAACTCTATATAATGGCAGCCAGGGCTCCCATCTCGGGAGATATTCTCATTCTTCATCCTCTATCATCCCATCTATAGCAAAATCTATATCTCTCTAATAAGTAATGTTGTTCATTTAACAAATCAATAGTAATGTTGTTCACAAAATCTATATCTCTCTAATAAGTTTCATGAAACTACTAGAGAGGATATATAAGGATTGTGAAATATGTTAGAACCACCACGTCGGTTGAACAAATGACCAAACAACCAAAATAAAGTTTGTAGATCTTGAGAAGTTATAAAATGTTGTAGTTGAAAACTTTTTCATTTGAGTTAATTTAGTGCCTCAAAATGTATTTTGAAAAATCTAGGCCCTCGGCAGAGAGGGTCTTTGCCGAGGGCCTACCTTATGGCCCTCGGCAAAGAGATTTTTTAAAAGGTCTTAGATCGAAAAACACTCTAAACGAAAGTTGTAGATCTTCAAAAGTTATAAAACTTTATAGTTGACAACTTTTTCATTTGAAAGCATCTAATTGAAGACATTTATATTTAAAGTTTGAAATTTCAAATTTCAAATTTAAAAAAAGTCTTGGATGGAAAACACTCTAAATGAAAGTTGTAGATCTTGAAAAGTTATGAAACTTTGTAGTTGACAACTTTTTCATTTGAAAGCATCTAATTGCCGATAATTGCGTCTTAAGTTTGAAATTTAAAATTTAAAATTCTGAAAAAAGCCTCGGATGGAGAAACACTCTAAACGAAAGTTGTAGACCTCGAAAAGTTACGAAACTTTGTAGTTGACAACTTTTTCATTTGAATTCGTTTAGTGCCTCAAAATGTATTTTGAAAAGTCTCTTTGCCGAGGGCCTACCTTATGGCCCTCAACAAAGAGATTTTTTAAAAAGTCTCAAATGGAAAAATACTCTAAACGAAAGTTGTAGATCTTGAAAAGTTATAAAACTTTAGAGTTGACAACTTTTTCATTTGAAAGCATCTAATTGAGGATATTTATATCTAAAGTTTGAAATTTCAAATTTCAAATTTTAAAAAAAGTATTGGATGGAAAAACACTCTAAACGAAAGTTGTAGATCTCGAAAAGTTATGAAACTTTGTAGTTGACAACTTTTTCATTTGAAAGCATCTAATTGCCGATAATTGCGTCTTAAGTTTAAAATTTGAAATTTGAAATTTTGAAAAAAACCTCGGACGGACAAACACTCTAAATGAAAGTTGTAGATCTCGAAAAGTTACGAAACTTTGTAGTTGACAACTTTTTCATTTTAATTCGTTTAGTGCCTCAAACAATCAATTTACACTCGGTTTGTTATAATATATGGGGAATCGAAATGGAATATAAACACAAGTGATAGAGGGTTGGAGTGGTTAGAGGAGGTAAGTCAGAGAGGGCGTGAGAGGTCCCGAGTTCAAATCCCATTGACCACGACTTTACAAATAGCATAAAAAATACTGTGTAAAATGCTACAAAAAAATCTCGCGTTGAGGGTGATGGCTCGTCGGCGCCTCCAAAAAAATAAAATTATTTTGCTATTTTTTCAGATTTTTTTAATTTACATTTTACCGAGGGTTTTTTTGCCCTCGGCAAAGACCTCTTCGCCGACTCAAAATTTTCCGAGGACTCTTTGCAGAGGGCCGCCCTCGGCAAAGCCTTTGCAGAGGGTTTTTGGGCCCCTCGGCAAAGAACCTGAGTCCAGTAGTGTTCGGGGAAAAAATCCAAACTTGGTCACCTGTACGGGACATGCCACACGAGGCGAATTGGGTGGCTAAATTGACATGCTCAAATCTGTGAAGTCTCATGCAAATTTGTTTGGGAAGGCCAGGCCAAGTCATCGGTTTCCTACTTTGCTCTTGAGATGGGCTTGCACTTAACTTTATGATTTTCTATTCTCAAATTGCATTCTTTCTCTGTTGTTTTTCACTACTGTTACCACCAGTCCTCCAATGAATTATCAACTGTGAAGTGCAAATACGAGTCCTCCATTGATTTTCAGAAAACCGAATCTTCTTGTAATCTTGTTTCAATGCTCATATACTAAGCAGAGATCCTCACTGATTTGGAACCTGGAACTGGCATACCTCACCTGATCTTCATAGCCTGAAACAAGAACAGGGGTCCAAGTATATCAGAGCTCCTCACTGATGAGGGATTTTTTTAGCAAAATAATATTTAAATTATAGTATGTCTGGAACTAAATTTTTAGAAACAAGTCCTCTGGTGGAGCTGAAAACCCTTTGCACGACTCATAACTAAGTCGCGCCACAAGCGCGACCGAGGGCGCCACGCCAGCCACGATTGACCCACTACTGGACACAACTAGTTTGCCAAGTGCCGGCCCAAAAAAACACTTGGCAAAAGCTTTACCGAGTGCCACCCTCGATAAAGCTCACTCGGCTTAAATTTAGACGGCAAACAGCTCTTAGTCGAGTGCTTTTTGTCGGGCAGGCTTTGCCGAGTGCTGAGTTGACACTCGGCAAAATAACACTCGGCAAATTTTGAACGAAAAAACCCCAAAAGAATAGCAAAAAGTTTTTTTATAATCGGGGGAGGCCCCCACCGGCCAACGTCTGCCCGTCCCCATTAAAGTCGCAAGTCAGGGCATTTTTCGCGCAAAATTCGCGCACTACGTGGCCGGCTGGATTCGAACCCGCGATCTCCCCTTGCGCGTACCCTTCTCTACCAGTGCACCACACTGTCACTTGTGTCTAGATTCTATTTTGGCTCCCCACATATTATACTAAAACGAGTGTAAATTGCTTGTTTGAGGCTCTAAACGAATTCAAATAAAAAATTGTCAACTACAAAGATCCATAAGTTTTCGAGATCTACAACTTTCATTTTGGTAGTTTCTCCATCCGAGGTCGTTTACAAAATTTGAATTTCAAATCTAAGAAATTCAAACGTAGTTTTCGTTGACAAGATGATTTCAAATCAAAAAGTTGTCAACTACAAAGTTTCATAACTTTTCGAGATCTACGACTTTCATTTTGGCTGTTTCCCCATCCGAGGTACATTAAAAAAACAAATTTTAAATTTTTGTAAATTCAAACTTAGTTTTCGTTTACAAGATGATTTCAAATAAAAAAGTTGTCAACTACAAAGTTTCATAACTTATTGTGATCTACAACTCTCATTTTGGTTGTTTCTCCATCCGAGGTCATTTGAAAATTTCAAATTTCAAATTTGAGAAATTCAAACGTACTTTTCGTTGTCAAAATTAATTGAAATTAAAAAGTGTTCAACTACAAAGTTGTATAACTTCTCAAGATCTACAACTTTTATTTTGGTCATTTGTTCATTTGACATAGTGATAGTAACATTGTTCACAAACCTTATATATCTCTCTTCTAGTTTCATGAAACTACATGAGAGAGATGTAGCTATTGTGAACAACGTTACTATCGCTTCGTCGAATGAAGAAATAACCAAAATAAAAGTTGTAGATCTTGCGAAGTTATACAACTTTGTAGTCGAAAACATTTTCATTTGAATTAATTTATTGCTTCAAAATGTGCTTTGAAGTTGTCACTTTTTGAAATTCATAATTTTGAAAGTCACAAGAAAAGATAACTCAAGTAATAGCTATAAGAACACAATAAATTAATAGAGCAGGATTTTAGAAAAAATTAGAAAAAAATCATCAAATTTGGAGTTAGTATGACGGAGAAAAACTAGTTACATGTTTTAACCGAAGATCAAAAAGAGAAATCGGAGTAGCAAAGGGGGAAAATCGGATGTTTCTTGTTTGCCGAGTGTTTTGTGTCTAGCACTCGGCAAACCAGCTGTTTGTCGAGTGTTAAATTTCAGGCACTCGACAAACAAACACTTTGCCAAGTGCTTTGTGTTCGGCACTTGGCAAAGTGGCTGTTTGCCGAGTGCCCGATAGAATGCACTCGGCAAACTTCCAGACACTCGGCAAACAGCCAGTTTCCGGTAGTGACCGCCACAGCCACGCTGGAGCTGATGTCAAGGCTGAGTCACGCCATATGGTCTGGTGCAACTCAGTCACGGTGTAGCCTTTGGCGTGACTGAGTCGTGCCAGACCCTTTGGCATGACTTAGCCGCATATAGCCAACCAAGCAGCACCCCTGTGGCTAAGGTTACACATGTGTAAAGGTGAATCGATCATGCCATTGTCACCCATGTATTTGGAAAATGCCAAGAGGAGAAAACCAATTATTTATTGTATTATGTGGAGATTGTCTTTCCGACGTATAAAGTACAACCCAACAAAGTGGTCACTAAATGTCAAAACCAACTAGATACCACGTCATCTCTAGCTTATCTTCCTAATATGTTTTTGGCAAAGCCAAAATAAATCTTGCACAACCACAAGGCCTAACATGTGTATAAATACCCCCCAGATCAGTAGGTAATCCATCACCCAGGTTATTGAGACCAACTAGCAAAATAGAAAGTGGAATACACTAGCAACATTGTAGCAACAATGGCAGCCAAGATATTTTCCCTCTTTATGCTCCTTGCTCTTTCTGCAAGTGCTGCTACCGCGACCTTTATCCCGCACTGCTCACAACCTCCTATAGCTGCCCCTCTTCCCCCATACCTCCCACCAGTGTGTGTAAACCCAATTCTACAACCTTACGAGCTCCAACAGGCAATCGCAGCAAGCATCTTACAGTCATCACCCTTGTACATCCAACAACCATCGGCCCTATTGCAGCAGCTGTCCTTAGTGAATTTGTTGGTACGAAGCATCTGGGCACAACAACTGCAGCAACTGGTGCCACCTGCGATCGGCCAAGTAACTGTGGCAAACCTTGATGCGTACTCCCAGCACCAGCAGTTTCTTCCATTCAACCAACTGGCTGCAGTGAACCCCGCTACCTATTTCCAGCTGCAACAACTACTACAATTCAGCCAACTGGCTGCAGTGAACCCCGCTGCCTATTTGCAGCTGCAACAACTACTACAATTCAGCCAGCTAGCTGCTGCGAGCCCTGCCGCCTTCTGGCAACAACAACAGCTGCTACCGTTCTACCCGCGGGCTGTGGCTAACACCGCCACCCCCTTACAACTACAACAGTTGCTTCCATTCATCCAACTTGCTCTGACGAACCCAGCAGCCTCCTGCCAACAGTCCATCCTTGGTGGTGCCCTCTTTTAGATTGCTTATGAGTTGTAATTCAATAATGAAGTTTTTAGGCTGATGTCTGAGGCTTCTTAGAAATAATAAATTATATTTCCAGATTCTAATGTGCTACTGGTCACCAAGTGTGCTTGGTAATTATTTGCCCTAATCATGCTTACAGTGTGATACTCGATTAATTGAGCATTACCACACACAAATATCATGATGTTGGTATAATCTCCAAAAATGTGTACTGTGTTAGGTGGGACCAGCTATGCCGAATGTGCATAGTGGGAATGATGGTAATCTTAGTTATAATCTTCACTTTGAATTTATAGATAAAAGTATCAAAAATACTATTTCTAACATGGAAATATAAAAAAAATTAAATTCCTCTCCAATAGATAAATTAACCCAACTTTATCTGACAACTGTTCATGTAGATAGAATGATGGAAATTGTGCACACACTAAGGCCAATGCCTGTTCAATTCTATTATTGTACATGTGAGAACAACATTCATGCAAGTAGATGAACTTTTTTTGGCAACAATAAGGTGCACTTATTGCTCTACAGTGCGGCATATCATTAAACGTGTGTTCTAAAACCTTTGATGTAAACTAACTCACGATTTTTAGATCGACATAAATGTTTACTTGGGAAACCAACAAAGCTTGAAACCTCGTGTCCCTGCAACCACATGTCACACCCAAAAACAACATCAAGATTTTGATAGATCTAATTGAGCACCAAATACACATGGTGTTGTTCCCTTAAGAGAATTCCACCTTACCAAATAATGAAAACTGAATTAGAACGAATGTGATAAGGGTTCTGTACTTAATTCTTAAACTGCTAGATAAATGAAAATTACATGTGTCTATAAACTATTGTGGAATTTTTGATACATATAACATGCAAAAGAACTTGTAATAGGTGTACACAGATGTCACCAACAACTATATTAGCAGACTAGATCAAATATATCCAACAGAAGTATATACCAAGCACAATTACAACTCGCTCTATGTTGTATTGTCCTTTGACCATTCTTCATTCACTTGGTTCTTCGTTACATGGGTTTGGGTTAAAGGAATCTTGTTGCAAAAAAATGTGAGTGTACATCACGAATGCTTTGTTCATTGTTCCAAGAACTTGAACATGCTACTATTTTATGCCATCCTCTATGTTTTAACGCATATATCAGTTCCTAAAAATATGATTGATATCCTCTAGCACATAATGGAACATACCCTTGGTCTTGGATCCTAAAGGAATAGCTCAGAAAATGTGCACAAGGTGTAGTCTCTTTAGTTTGAGCCAAAAACTTGCAATAACAACACCTATTTTAATTTCCATGACTCAACTAGAAGGCATCAAGTACCACCTCTAAGCCCTCCATATGCAAAGCTTTCACTGCAACACCATCTACAACACTCTTGGTGATCCTTGTTGATCAGTCACCAGTCACTACTACAGAAAATCTTATCCAAGGCAGTCAAAAACAGTTAACAGAGGCGGGCAAAGCGTCCGCCTCCATTGAAAGGTCTACGTTAATGCAGACCCACTTTGTCCGCCTTGGTTAATCCATTAATGGAGACAGGTGTCTTAAGGTGACCGCTGGTTATCCTTAGATGCCCGCCTCTGTTAATCCATTAACCGAGGCAGTTGTGCTATGTCACCCGCCTTCGTTAAATGATTAATGGAGGCGGCCAGTTCTTGCTTGCCCATCTCCGTTAATGATCTTCTAGTCTAAAAAATAGTTTCCTACCATTTGATTCGAATTCAAAATTGAATTTGAATTCTATTTTTGCGACTTAAACACAAACAAAGTCAAAAATACGTGTGCAGAGCACAAACATGCATATATAAGTCAAAAATACGTGTGCAGAGCACAAACATGCATATATACATATGTCACATTCATTCTTGTCTTATCCTTATCGTAGCACGACCCAACATTCAAGTTAATTACACACATGTCATATATTTACATATGAAATTAAGAGGTCCAACAACATGTAATCTTGGAGGTGTAGCTTGGTGGTCCAGTTTCTGATGTTCTCACACTTCTCACCATATGCTAAATTGCCCTCCTCATTGAAGAACTTTGCCCCAACATGCACGCATTTGTGCGAGATGAAAGAACATATGTCTGCTATAGTTTGAGTTATACTCTTTTGGTGACCTTTTCCCTTGTCCACCAACGTTGTGCTTTCTTGAGCTCCTTGTAGCTGATGTTGAATTTGCCAGACTCTCTTAGGTACTCACAAACATAGTATCCACATAATGGAGATCCATAAGGTTGTTTGAAGCACTACACAATATATAATACACAATAGTTGAGGGGGTTAAGTAGACTTTTTCATAAATATTGAAACACAGATGCAATATCATTCCATCAATGAAGGTCATTGATGCTGGCTCAAGCTACCGGTGGTGATGTAGTAGTGATCATCAATGGGTATGAATTGAACCAATGTTGATCAATTGATCATAACTACCGACGGTAACCACTGACCGGTGGTGATCAAACGCTTGTCATAGATAGACTACAACACTGATCGGTGGTGAATGAACCCTCAACACCGCCGGTGTGTACAACTGACCAATGATGACCAAACGACCATCACTGTAGGATTATGTTATAAACTGACAGCAATTGTAGGATCTACTATGCCTGATCAAAATTAAACCCGATGGTTGTATTGACATTATCACAGCCACATTAAGCTCCAAAATGGTGGTGATAGCATATTACCACCACTGGTTATGAACCGGGCATGACAACCATGGCCATCACTGTCAACAATTCACCGCCAAGTGCTAGAACCGGCAACAATGAGGGTTTCCAAACTGGTTGTGGTGACCTTTCTATAATAGTGTTAGTTGAAAATGACTTAGGTCCAGATCTGTCAATCATAACTTTAGGTATTGACTATAATCAAGTGGAATGGATATTATGGTGTTGTTTGCTTAGTGGAGCTAGTGTCAACACAAATGAAAATGGAAATGAATATTGTTGAACCTAGAAAAAAGTTATATATCAAATACTTCGATTGTTTGTTTCTTGTCAAGTAACATTGTGGTCGACACGATCCATTTGTGATAGGTTGTGAGCGGTAACCGCATTGTATGGCTCCGGCACGAGTGACTCCTTGAACCGATTACAGCACAAATTAACCAAATGCAAATTAACATTGGTGAATATCACCGTGATTTTTTTTCTCGTGCAAAATAGCCCAACCAAGCAGCACCCATGTGGCTAAGGTTACACACTTACACATGTGTAAAGGTGAATGGATCGAACCATTGTCACCCATGCATTTGGAAAATACCAAGAGGACAAAACCACTTATTTATTGTATTTTGTGGAGATTGACTTGCGGACGTATAAAGTATAACCCAACAAAGTGGTCAATAAATGTCAAAACCAACTAGATACCTTGTCATCTCTAGCTTATCTTACAAATATTTTTTTGGCAAAAGCCAAAATAAATCTTGCACAACAAAGGCCTAACATGTGTATAAATATCCCCCGAATTAGTAGGGTATATCCATCACCCATATTATTTAGAACAACTAGCAACATAGAAAGTGGAATACACTAGCAACATCATATCAACAATGGCGGCCAAGATATTTTCCCTCCTTATGCTCCTTGCTTTTTCTGTAAGTGCTGCTACCACGACTTTTATCCTGCACTGCTCACAACCTCCTATAGCTGCCCCTCTTCCCCCATACCTCCCTCCAGTGTGCGCAAACCCAATTCTACAACCCTACAGGCTCCAACAGGCAATCGCAGCAAGCATCTTACAGTCATCACCTTTGTTCATCCAACAACCATCAGCCCTATTGCAGCAGCTGTCCTTGGTGAATTTGTTGGCACAAAGCATCAGGGCACAACAACTGCAGCAACTGTTGCTACCTGCGCGATCAACCAAGTAACTGTGGCAAACCTTGCTATGTACTCCCAGCAACAGCAGTTTCACCCATTCAACCAACTGGCAGCAGTGAACCCCGCAGCCTATTTGAAGCAATAACAGCTACTACAATTCAGCCAGCTATCTGCTGCGAGCCCTGCTGCCTTCTGGCCACAACAACAGCTGGTGCTGTTCTACCCGCAGGCTGTGGCTAATGCCGCCACCCTCTTACAACTGCAACAGTTGCTGCCATTCATCCAACTTGCTCTGACGAACCCAGCAGCCTCCTGCCAACAGCCCATCCTTGGTGGTGCCTTCTTTTAGATTGCTTATGAGTTGTAATTCAATAATGAAGTTTTTAGGCTGACGTCTGAGGCTTCTCAGAACTAAGAAATGGTATTTCCAGATTCTAATGTGCTACTGGTCTCCAAGTGTGTTTGATAATTATTTTGCCCTAAATCATCCTTACAGTGTTATACTCGATTAATTGAGCATTACCACACACGAACATCATGATGTTGGTATAATCTCCAAAAATGTGTACTATGTTTAGTGGGACCAGCCATGCCGAATGTGCATAGTGGGATTGATGGTAATCTTACTTATAATCTTTGCTTTGAATTTATAGATAAAAGTATAAAAAAACTATTTATAACATGGAAATATAAAAAAATTTAAATTCATCTCCATTAGATAAATTAACCTGACTTTGTATGACAACTGTTCATGTAGATAGAATGGTGGGAATTGTGCGCACACAAAGGCCAATGCCTTCATTGATCATTGGCTGCTTAATGTGCAATTCTATTATTATTGTACATGTGAGAACAACATTCATGCAAGTAGATGAACTTTTCTTTGGCAACAATAAGGTGCACTTATTGCTCTCCGGTGTGGCATATCATTAAATGTGTGTTCTAAAACCTTTGATGTAAACTAACTCACCATTTTTTAGATCAACATAAATGTTTACTTGGGGAAACCGACAGAGCTTGAACCATCATGTCCCTGCAACCACAAGTCACACCCAAAAACAGCATCTAGATTTTATTAGATCTAATTGAGCACCAAGTACACATGTTGTTAAGAGAATTACACCTTACCAAATAATGAAAACTGAATTAGAATGAATGTGATAAGGGTTCTATACTTAATTCTTAAAATGCTAGATAAATGAAAATTACATGTGCCTATAAACTATTGTGGAACTTTTGATACATATAACATGCAAAAGAACTTGTAATAGACGTCACCAACAAATATATTAGCCGACTAGATCAAATATATCCAACAGAAGTATATACCAAGCACCATTCCAACTTGCTCTATGTTGTATTGTCCTTTGACCATTCTTCATTCACTTGGTTCTTTACTACATGGGGTTTGGGTCAAAGGAATCTTATTGCAAAAAAATGTGAGTGTTCATCATGAGTGCTTTGTTCATTGCTCCAAGAACTTGAACATGCTTTTTTTTTACGGTTTTATGGCATCCTCTATGTTTTAACACATATTTCAATTCCTAAAAATATCATTGTAGCACATAATGGAACATACCCTTGTGGTCTTGGATCCTATGAGGAATAGCTCAGAAAATGTGCGCAAGGCGTAGTCTCTTGAGTATGAGCCAAAAACTTACAATAACAACACCTATTTTAATTTGTGACACCTCCATGACTCAACTAGATGGCATCAAGTACAACCTCTAAGCCCTCCATATGCAAAGTTTTCACTACAACATCATCTACAACATGCTTGGTGATCCTTGCTGCTCAGTCACTAGTCGCTACTACAGAAATCTTATTGTGGCAGTAAACAATGGTTAACAGAGGCGAGCAAAGCGCCTGCCTCCGTCAAAAGGCCTGCGTTAATGCAGGCCTACTTTGCTCACCTCAGTTAATCCTTTAACGGAGGCGGGCGACTTAACGTAACGGAGGTGGTCACCGTTAGCTGCCCGCCTCCGTTAATCCATTAACCGAGGTAGTTGCCCCCGCCACCATTAAATTATTAACGGAGGTGGCCAAATAGTTTCCCACCATTTGATTCGAAGTTGAATTTGAATTTGAATTCTATTTTTGCGATTTAAACACAGACAAAGAAGAAAATACGTGTGCAGAGCACAAAAATATATATACATATGTCACATTCATTTGTGTCTCATCCTTATCATAGCGCGAACCAACATTCAAGTTAATTACATGCATGTCATATATTTACATATGAAATTAAGATCACTGCTACTTAACTAATGAAAAGAGATCCGGCACGGACGTGTAGCTTGGTGGTCCAGTTTCTGATGTTCTTATCTTCTCATCATACACTAACTCGCTCTCCTCATTGAAGAACTTTGCCCTGACATGCACACATTTGTGCGAGATGAATGAACATATGTCCGCTATAGTTTGAGTTATACTCTTTTTGGTGACCTTTTCCCTTGTCCACAAGCGTTGTGCTTTCTTGAGCTCCTTGCAGCTGATGTTGAATTTGCCGGACTCTCTTAGGTACTCGCAAATGTAGTATCCACATAATAGAGATCCATAAGGTTGTTTGAAGCACTGCACGATATATATAATACACAATATTTGAGGAGGTTAGCTAGACTTTTTCATAAATATGAAAACATAGATGCAATATCATTCCATCAATGAAGGTCATAGACGCCAGCTCAAGCTACCAGTGGTGATGTAGTAGTGATCATCAATGGGTATGAATTGAACCAATGTTGATCAATTGATCATAACTGCCGACGATAGCTACTGACCGGTGGTGATCAAACGCTTGTCACAGATAGACTGCAACACTGGTCGGTGGTGAAGGAACCCTCAACACCGCCGGTGTGTACAACTGACTGATGATGACCAAACGACCATCACTGCCAAATTATGTTATAAACCGACAACAATTGTAGGATCTTCAACGCCTGATCAAAATTAATTGAACCCGATAGTAATATTGATGTTATCACAGCCGCATTAAGCTCCAAAACGGTGATTCCCAAAAAAAAGCTCCAAAACAGTGGTGATAGCATATTACCACCATTGGTTATGAACCGGCCATGACAACCATGGCCATCACTATCAACAATCACCACCGAGTGGCGGCGATGGGGGTTTCCAAACTGGTTGTGATGACCTTTCTGTAATTGTGTTAGTTGAAAATGACTTAGGTCCACATCTGTCAATCGTAACTTTAGCTATTGACTCTAGTCAAGTGGAATGGATATCATGGTGTTGTTTGGTTAGTGGAGTGTCAACACCAATGAAAATGGAAATGAATATTGTTGAACCTTGAACAAAGTTATCAAATACTTTGATTGTTTGGTTCTTGTGAAGTAACACTGCCATCGACATTATCCATTTGTAGTAGGTTGTGGGTGGTAACCGCATTGTATGGCAAGGGAACGAGTGAATCCTTGAACCGATTACAACACAAATTAACCAAACACAAATTTACATTGGTGAATACCATTGTGATTTTTTTTCTGGTGCAAAATAGCCCAACCAAGCATCACCTTTGTGGCCCATGTATTTCGAAAATACCAAGAGCAGAAAACCAATTATTTATTGTATTTTGTGGAGATTATCTTGCCGACTTATAAAGTATAACCCAACGAAGCGGTCACTAAACGTCAAAACCAGCTAGATACCACGTCATCTCTAGCTTATCTTACTAATTTGTTTTTTTTTTTGAGAAAAGCCAAAATAAATCATGCACAACCACAAAGCCTAACATCTGTATAAATACCTTCCAGATCAGTAGGTAATCCATCATCCATATTATTGAGACCAACTAGCAACATAGAAAGTGGAATACACTAGCAACATCACAGCAACAATGGTGGCCAAGATATTTTCCCTCCTTATGCTCCTTGCTCTTTCCGCAAGTGCTGCTACCGCGACCATTATCCCGCACTGCTCACAACCTCCTATAGCTGCCCCTCTTCCCCCATACCTCCCACCTGTGTGCGCAAACCCAATTCTACAACCCTATAGGCTCCAACAGGCAATCGCAACAAGCATCTTACAGTCATCGCCCTTGTTCATCCAACAACCATCGGCCCTATTGCAGCAGCTGTCCTTGGTGAATTTGTTGGTACAAAGCATCAGGGCACAACAACTGCAGCAACTGGTGTCACCTGCAACCAACCAAGTAACTGTGGCAAACCTTGATGCGTACTCCCAGCAGCAGCAGTTTCTCCCATTCAACCAACTGGCTGCAGTGAACCCCGCTGCCCATTTGCAGCTGCAACAACTACTACAATTCAGCCAACTGGCTGCAGTGAACCCCGCTGCCAATTTGTAGCTGCAACAACTACTACAATTCAGCTAGCTAGCTGCTGCGAGCCCTGCCGCCTTCTGGCCACAACAACAGCTGCTGCCGTTCTACCCGCGGGCTGTGGCTAACACTGCCACCCTCTTACAACTACAACAGTTGCTGCCATTCATCCAACTTGCTCTGACGAACTCAGCAGCCTCCTGCCAACAGTCCATCCTTGGTGGTGCCCTCTTTTAGATTGCTTATGAGTTGTAATTCAATAATGAAGTTTTTAGGCTGATGTCTGAGGCTTCTCAGAAATAATAAATTATATTTCCAGATTCTAATGTGCTACTGATCTCCAAATGTGGCTGTGTTTAGTTCCGAAATTTGGAGTGACAAAATTCACTGTAGCGACACTGTAGCATTTCGTTTGTATTTGGTAATAATTGTCCAACCGTTGACTAAATAGGCTCAAAACGTTTGTTTCGCAAAGTACAACCAAACTGTGCAATTAGTTTTTGATTTTATCTACATTTAGTACTCCATGCATGTATCGCAAGTTTGATGTGACGGAGAATCTTTTTTTGCATAGTGCACTTTTCAATGCAACTAAACACAGCCTGTGTTTGATAATTATTTTGCCCTAAGATCGAGAGTAAGGAGATATAAATCATCCTTATAGTTTGATACTTGATTAATTGAGCATTACCACACACACAAACATCTTGATGTTCGTATAATCTCCAAAAATGTGCACTGTGTTAGGTGGGACCAGCCGAAAGTGCATAGTGAGATTGATGGTAATCTTAGTTGTAATATTCACTTTGAATTATAGATAAAAGTATCAAAAACACTTTCTATCATGGAAATATAAAAAACTTTAAATTCATCAGCATAAGATAAATTAACCTGACTTTGTATGACAACTGTACGTTCATGTAGATAGAATTATGGGAATTGTGCACACGCAAAGACCAATGCCTACATTGATCTTTGGCCGCTTAATGTGCAATTCTATTATAGTACATGTGAGAACAACATTCATGCAAGTATATCAACCTTTTTTGGGGCAACAATAAGGTGCACTTATTGCTCTCAAGTGCAGCATACCATTTTTAGAACGACATAAATGTTTACTCGGGGAAACCGACAGAGCTTGAACCACGTATCCCTACAACCACATGTCACACCCAAAAACAGCATCGATATTTTGTTAGATCTAATTGAGCACCAAATACACATGTTGTTGTTCCCTTAAGATAATTACACCTTAGGAAATAATGAAAATTGAATTAGAATGAAAGTGATATGGGTTTTGTACTTAATTCTTAAACTGCTAGATAAATGATAATGACATGTGCCTATAAACTATTGCGTGGAAGTTTTGATACATATAACTTGCAAAAGAACTTGTAATAGGTATACATAGACGTCACTAACAAATATATTATTAGCAGACTAGATCAAATATATCCAACAGAAGTATACACCAAGCACCATTCCAACTCCCTCTATGTTGTATTGTCCTTTGCTCATTCTTCATTCACTTGGTTCTTCATTACTTGGGGTTTGGGTTAAAGAATCTTATTGCGAAAAAATGTGGTTGTTCATCACGAATGTTTTGTTCATTGTTCCAAGAACTTGAGCATGCTATTTTTTACTTTTCTATGGCATCCTTTATATTTTAAGGCATATATCAGTTCCTAAAAATATCATTGATATCCTATAGCACATAATGGAACATACCCTTGTGGTCTTGGATCCTATGAGGAAATAGCTCAGAAAATGTGCACAAGGTGTAGTCTCTTGAGTTTGAGCCAAAAACTTACAATAACCACACCTATTTTAATTTGTGACACCTCCATGACTCAACTAGAAGGCATCAAGTACAACCTCTAAGGCCTCTGTATGCAAAGCTTTCACTACAACATTCTTGGTGATCTTTGTTGATCGGCCACCATACAAGTTCACCAGTACTACATTTCAGGTGGCGACCCAAAATAAAACTTTACCTATAGGGAAGCGCCACGCTAGATGGACCATACATGAGTGCTTTTTATATGCCGCAATTGATAACTAGGTGTAGCATTGTAGCAATACAATACATCATTCCTGTACATTCCCTAGTGGATGTCGTTAAATTTATGGACCTTGGCCTCATCGATATTGCAAATTCTTCTCCACATCCTTGTTTCATCATATTATATCCTCTCATTATGCCATATATTCTTACTTGGAGCTGTAACACCCTAAAATTTGCTTCTTTGGAAATAGAGCTAAAATGAGTTAATTTTGAATTTTTGTGCTCATGAAAACATATGGAAATAATATTTTTCACTAAATTGAAATTTATCATAAGGTTTAGCAACTTGTTGATGCATTCATGCTGATGCATTTGTGTTTTTGTATTGCTTGGTTTTGACCAAAGATCAAAATGAATTCAAGTTGTTCTTTCAAAATGCGTTTAGGTCGATTTTCCTTCTCCGATATACATATATTATTTTTATACAATCAAATTCCTTGTTTCTCATCTGTCAATCAACCTCTACTCACTTCTTAGAAATTTTTCTGACTTTTTTTTAGCTTGTTTCCACTTGTCTGTGAGCATAATCTAATTTTTAGATGCTCCAAAATTACCTTTTAGTGAGCTCTAAATACTTTATTTGGGTTCCTCATGTTCCATAATGTCTCTGGAAATTTTTCCCGAATTTTCGGAGCTTTCGGAGTATTTTTCGCGGCTTAAATAATAATTCTGGACTTTTCTGGAATTATTTTATCCATGAAAATAATTAATTCCGAAAATAATAAATCTCTCATTTTTTCCAACGCTCAAAGCCCATGTGCAATAATCCTAATAAAACTCAAAGGCCCATACATTTATTTACTAATGGGCTTAAATGATTACTTAGGCCTATTAGCGGAGGTGGATGGTGCAACGTCAATTAGCACCATATCGCTAGTTGACATGGAGGTGGAGAGTTTTCCTCCCTATATATACGTACCTACCCTATGGGCAATGCACACCAAAAACTACCGTAGAGGAGCCCCTAGTTTGGGAAATCTCTCGTGTAGTAAATTATATTTTCGCCTCCTTCTCTTGTCGCCGTTCGACGAAGCCACCAGATGTTCTACTCTAAGAAGAAGAAGAGGTATTTACTTGAATTCCACCGTCTAGATCACATTAAAAACCAGATTTTGATTTATTTTCGAAACTAGATATTTACAAAACTGCCATTATCTTGTTTAGGCCATATCTTCTACGTTTTAACTCCGATTCGACCCGTTCAAATTGCATTAGGTTCGTATTTGCGAGCTCTACATGTTGGTAGTATTGTACAGTAGGTTTGGAAAATTTAATTTTCGAGTTTATATTAAAGTAATTATTTATCTATAGGAAATCTTAGAAAATTTATAACTTTCACGTTTTAAATCCGAATTTCGTGATCTTTACGCCTGTGTGTTCGTAGCAATGCGTAGAACATCTTTAAAACCTTTTCACATATTGTTTCATTTGTTTAGTGTACTGTTCTAATTATTATTTATTGTTTGCTTTGTGTATGATTGCTCGATGTGTGTGGTGATTTATTGATTAAGTCCAGTCGGTGAGATTTACGTGGAGATTCAAGAAGCTATTAATTGAAGATTTGGATCAGAGAAAGAATCTCAATTTAAGGCAAGTATAGCATGGGATCATCCTTGTTTCCTATTCACCTTTAATATACTTAATTCATGTGCATGTGTCTACCTTGTTACCACTAAGGATATCCTAGTTTTTGTATCTTGTACCTTGACACCCATGGGACATTGCATTGGGTAGTATTTATGCTAGTGCTCAAGATAAATAACCATGATCTGTAACTTGACTAATGATATATGCAATAAATGTTTAATGATGCTTTAAAGCAATATGGCTCAAGAGGGCTAGAGCATATTTGGTTATTTTTATGGTGCTCTAGTTTCTCTCCATAAGGACTTATCTGTAAGCGAACATCCGGGACTTACAGTACAACTGTGAGGGCTATATGGCTCTGGCTTTAGCTCAGTATGAGGACCTTTTCTAGCTTGTTAGAGGTTACCCTTGTGGCGCAAATGGGGTAAAGCAGACTGTGGATCCCTGCGTGGTGTATCACACGGACTGACTTCTGAAACCTAGCGGCCCTAACTTGTTAGACGAACCTTTGAAAGGCTTCATAGTGTTTCCCTGCCTGCTCACCTTGGAAGTGTTTTAGGAGTCGCGATCCCGGGCATATGGGTAATCATGACTCACAGTGAAAGTGTACAACCTCTGCAGAGTGTAAAACTGTTATAACAGCCGTGCTCACGGTCACGAGTGGCCTTGGACCCTTACAGAATAAATGATGAATTCTGATGATATTAATGTTCACTAATGATTATTGTTTCTTGCTATACATTATTCTCGGTTACATGATCATGAGGTTATTTGGGCTTATGTTAAACTTGTTGTTACTCAATTGCTAAAAGATGACTCACTAAAAGCTATTGCAGTAAACCTGTGTCAAACCTTTTGAGCTTCATGAACCCCATGATATATTTGCTGAGTTCGACATGGACTCACTCTTGCTATTTCCCACATCTCAGGAAGGGTACTAGACTGTTAGATTCTGGAATTGTTAGGCTTGTGATCAACCAGTTAGTTTGTTCCTGGAGTGAAGTCTACACCCGGTGTTCGGAGTTGTCTTTCCGCTGTGTTGCTCTTTAAGGTATATTTTATACCATTGTGTTATGTATATTAAGCATTTGTTTCTTGATATTACACTTATCTGTGGCTATATGTGAGATTTGACTACTTTATTTCACATATGGTGTATGTCTGGTTTTGTCCTTAAAACCGGGTGTGACAGAGTGGTATCAGAGCAATACTGACTGTAGGACGCAAGCCTATTTAGAACTGGACGTTTAGCATGTTTCCATTTTGCCTATTTCTTGCTTTCTCTTTAACTTTGTTATTTTCTCAAAGTTATGCTTAATTCTATCCTCGTTCTGTTATAAAAACCTTGTCTCTATTCTTGAACCTTTTCTCCTTGTCTATTAGACGACTCATGACGAGAAGACTTTGGACTTCAGAGGTTAAGAGGACTAAATTGTGTCGCTCTTGCTCACTTTTGACAAGAAGATATTAGCAATGCAAAATCAAATATCAGAAGAAATGGCTCAACATGGAAATTCTCAACAATGCTCATCTCAAGGTCAGACCAACATATCCAAGGGGCCAGAGAAGATACAAGTAGCAGAAGCTTGGAAGAATATGAAATCCAATAAAGATGTTGATAGTAAGGCACTTGAAGAGCAGGAACAATGTCACTGCTGTAAGCATTATGGTTTTCCCTGTCTTCAAAATGAGTCTAATAAGGGGAAAGTCAAGGTGGATCCAAATTTTACGATCAACATGGACAAAAAGAGAAAGGCAATCTCATTAGAACCACTTGTGGAAAGCAATCAGCAATCGAGTTATACTACATTGTCACATGCAGCCCTGATCCCCTGTCAAACAAATCCAAACCCTGAAGAGTTAGAAGCCCCTCCCGCTAAAACTACTCCCCATGAAGTAGTCATAGATGGGTGGACAATTACCTATAAGGAGTATCAACCCTGAAAGGCCAAAGAAGCTAGGAAACAAGCCAAAGGGACGAAGGTGAACTTTTATGGCCAGCAAGATAGCAGCATACCAAACAACAGTTCCGTGGAGTATGACATCACAAAAGATCCAGCTAAGAGAAAGTGTTATCATTGCCAGCAGGAAGGACATTATGTCAAATCTTGCCCGCAGAAGAATCAACAACAGCAAGACCTAGGATAAGATGTCCAAAAGGATCATGTGCAGGGAAATAAATTAAATAGAAATTACATCCATGGAAGGTTGAAACATGTGGATATTTCCACCATTCCTGGAGCTAAGGAGGTCGTGTTTGGATCAATTCCAGTAAGTTCAGGAAACGCCAAGGTTTTGTTTGACCTTAGTGCCTCACATTCGTTCATATCTAGACAATATGTAAAAGATCATAACATACTTATGCTTCCAAGGGGGAAAACAGTTATGGTTGAAACTCCAAGAGGTGAAATAAAGGCAGACCACGTATGCCCAAAAGTTAGTCTTGACATAAAGGGGGTAAATTTTAAGGCAAACCTCATTGTTTTGGAATTAATGGGCATTGATGTTATCCTGGGAATAGACTGGTTATCTACTTGTAAAGGAGTGATTGAGTATGCCCAACGTTCAGTGTTTCTAACTACACTTTCAGGAGAAAGGATTGAGTATGAGGGTATTAAATCTATACCTGAGGGATACCAGGTTGACCCATCTTAAGGTATGAGTTATAAGAATGGTAAAGAGGGATGCAGAGATTCAGATGTCAATATAGAGGACTCAGGAATGTAAGAGACTCTATCTACTCCAGATGCTGCTGCAATCACACCATGATTAAGAAATAGGAGTTATGTCCCGTGTAATAAAACCGTTAGTAGCCAAGTTGAGTCGTCTTAATGTGTGGCTTATGAACTTTTAAGTGTTTAGTTGCTTTGTGCTTATGTTTATGCTTGAGTTGGAATTTTGGAATGAGTGGAATGATCTCGTGGGTTTTGTCCATGATTTCATTTAGTTTATATGTATAAGGTATAAGGATTAATGAAATAAATAGCTGGGTTTTGGTTATCTCCTGCTTTCTATATCTTGTCTTTCGGAGCAGCATGTCTTTATCAACTTATATCTCTGTTCTTGAAAGACCAAAAATCATGAGAAAATTCTGGACAAGAGTAGACTTCAATATCTTTCTCTAAATGCAAGAACCACCCTCATAGCTATTTTGGTTTGGGAGATACAAAAAGCATAAGACAATGTATCTGCGCTGTCATAAACCTAGAGCAGTTTCTGATATGTACTGTTTTCGACCAAGTTAACTACAGAATCTGGAAGTATGTTCTATAAGAAAGTTGTAGAGAATTTTATAAGCTTTCCATCGGTGTAAACTACAGCTTCATTGGATTAAGAGAATGAGAGTTACAACTGTTTTACTGCACTACTGATTTCTGCTCGCGAGAAATTTCAGATTTCTTGTTCTTACCCATACACAAGAGTATCATTGGGATGTCAGAACACTTTTTAGCTCATCTAGAAAAGGGTTCAAGCTACCCTATTTAGTGTCTCTTATTTTAAGGGGGTAGCCAATGTAAAGAAGGTTTATTAAGTTTGAACTCTTTATTTGGAAGTATTAGTCTCCAGGATTGAGTTGTCACTCTCAAGCAAAAATGTCCTGTGTACAAGGTTGACAATTTTGGATCCATGGAGACGAGAGTTGTCCCTTTAGATAGCTCATGATCATCTATACTTGTTCGCGTTGCTGATGTTGGTCACTTGATGACAGGAAGTGTAGTGTCTCATGACTCAGGAGCCCTATATGACGTCTCGCACTAATATGTGGAAAAGACTGATGTTTCTGCCATTGAAGAATGTTATGGGTATGATGAAGCTAAGCACTATCAAAACAACAATGTTGAAGAGCAAGTTGGGAGTGAACTAAGTCAGAATCCACAACAACGAAAGCGAAAAAGGAAAGCCCATAAGAAGCCTGTTCAAGGAAGCAAAGCGCAGCAAAACTATGTCAATGGAAGACTGAGCAATGTGGATATGGATAAAATTCATGGAGTTACCAAAGTAGTGGGAGGTTATATTCAAGTAAGCTCAGTACAAGTTTTTGCTTTATTTGACCCTAATGCTTTGCATTCTTTCATTTCCGCCGACATGGTAGAGACGTGCAAGATGGTGAAGTGTCCAATGAGGAGGCCTTTGCTAGTTCAAACCCCAGTGGGAGAAATGCAGGCAGATTAGATATGCCCGAATGTCAGTCTTGTCATAAACAAGGAAAACTTCACCGCAACACTCATTGTGTTGGAGTCACTTAAAATTCGCGTGGTTCTTGGTAATGGATGGCTCTGTGCACACAAAGGAGTAATTTATGGTACTCGGTGCACAATGCTCTTAACAACACCGACAGGGAAAAGAATTGAGTATCAAGGTGGTCGACTTTTACCTGAGGGAGACGAAAATGATCAATTAGAAGATAGGTATACCAAGGATAGCAAAGTGGACCATGAGTTTACAGAAGTCATAGCAGAGGAACAAATAACTTTGGAGGAGCTCAATAGGTGAGATGATCATGTTTAGGCAGATTAGTTAGTCGGGATATGAGAAACTGTCTCATGACTCTGAACGAAAGAGTAATTTGGAAAATGAGGATCGAATAAAGACGAAGTGTCATTATCTCTTTTATCATCCTCTTCCGAATCTCGGGACGAGATTCATCTTAAGGGGGGTAGAATTGTAACACCCTAAAATTTGCTTCTTTGGAAATAGAGCTAAAATGAGTTAATTTTGAATTTTTGTGCTCATGAAAACATATGGAAATAATATTTTTCACTAAATTGAAATTTATCATAAGGTTTAGCAACTTATTGATGCATTCATGCTGATGCATTTGTGTTTTTGTATTGCTTGATTTTGACCAAAGATCAAAATGAATTCAAGTTGTTGTTTCAAAATGCGTTTAGGTCGATTTTCCTTCTCCGATATACATATATTATTTTTATACAATCAAATTCCTTGTTTCTCATCTGTCAATCAACCTCTACTCACTTCTCAGAAATTTTTCCGACTTTTTCTGTAGCTTGTTTCCACTTGTCTGTGAGCATAATCTAATTTTTAGATGCTCCAAAATTACCTTTTAGTGAGCTCCAAATACTTTATTTGGGTTCCTCATGTTCCATAATGTCTCTGGAAATTTTTCCCGAATTTTCGGAGCTTTCGGAGTATTTTTCGCAGCTTCAATAATAATTCTGGACTTTTCTGCAATTATTTTATCTATGAAAATAATTAATTATGAAAATAATAAATCTCTCATTTTTTTCCAACGCTCAAAGCCCATGTGCAATAATCCTAATAAAACTCAAAGGCCCATACATTTATTTACTAATGGGCTTAAATGATTACTTAGGCCTATTAGCGGAGGTGGATGGTGCAACGTCAATTAGCACCATATCGCTAGTTGACATGGAGGTGGAGAGTTTTCCTCCCTATATATACGTACATACTCCATGGGCAATGCACACCAAAAACTACCGTAGAGGAGCCCCTAGTTTAGGAAATCTCTCGTGTAGTAAATTATATTTTCTCCTCCTTCTCTTGTCGCCGTTCGACGAAGCCACCAGATGTTCTACTCTAAGAAGAAGAAGTGGTATTTACTTAAATTCCACCGTCTAGATCACATTAAAAACCAGATTTTGATTTATTTTCGAAACTTGGTATTTACAAAACTGCCACTATCTTGTTTAGGCCATATCTTCTACGTTTTAACTCCGATTTGACCCGTTCAAATTGCGTTAGGTTCGTATTTGCGAGCTCTACATGTTGGTAGTATTGTACAGTAGGTTTGGAAAATTTAATTTTCAAGTTTATATTAAAATAATTATTTATCTATAGGAAATCTTAGAAAATTCATAACTTTCACGTTTTAAATCCGAATTTCGTGATCTTTACGCCTGTGTGTTCGTAGCAATGCGTAGAACATCTTTAAAACCTTTTCACATATTGTTTCATATGTTTGGTGTACTATTCTAATTATTATTTATTGTTTGCTTCGTGTATGATTGTTCGATGTGTGTGTGGTGATTTATTGATTAAGTCCAGTCGGTGAGATTTACGTGGAGATTCAAGAAGCTATTAATTGAAGATTTGGATCAGAGAAAGAATCTCAATTTAAGGCAAGTATAGCATGGGATCATCCTTGTTTCCTATTCACCTTTAATATACTTAATTCATGTGCATGTGTCTACCTTGTTACCACTAAGGATATCCTAGTTTTTGTATCTTGTACCTTGACACCCATGAGACATTGCATTGGGTAGTATTTATGCTAGTGCTCAAGATAAATAACCATGATCTGTAACTTGACTAATGATATATGCAATAAATGTTTAATGATGCTTTAAAGCAATATGGCTCAAGAGGGCTAGAGCATATTTGGTTGTTTTTATGGTGCTCTAGTTTCTCTCCATAAGGACTTATCTGTAAGCGAACATCCGGGACTTACAGTATAACTGTGAGGGCTATATGGCTCTAGCTTTAGCTCAGTATGAGGACCTTTTCTAGCTTGTTAGAGGTTACCCTTGTGGCGCAAATGGGGTAAAGCAGACTGTGGATCCCTGCGTGGTGTATCACACGGACTGACTTCTGAAACCTAGCGGCCCTAACTTGTTAGACGAACCTTTGAAAGGCTTCATAGTGTTTCCCTGCCTGCTCACCTTGGAAGTGTTTTAGGAGTCGCGATCCCGGGCATATGGGTAATCATGACTCACAGTGAAAGTGTACAACCTCTGCAGAGTGTAAAACTGTTATAACAGCCGTGCTCACGGTCACGAGTGGCCTTGGACCCTTACAGAATAAATGATGAATTCTGATGATATTAATGTTCACTAATGATTATTGTTTCTTGCTATACATTATTCTCGTTTACATGATCATGAGGTTATTTGGGCTTATGTTAAACTTGTTGTTACTCAATTGCTAAAAGATGACTCACTAAAAGCTATTGCAGTAAACCTGTGTCAAACCTTTTGAGCTTCATGAACCCCATGATATATTTGCTGAGTTCGACATGGACTCACTCTTGCTATTTCCCACATCTCAGGAAGGGTACTAGACTGTTAGATTCTGGAATTGTTAGGCTTGTGATCAACCAGTTAGTTTGTTCCTGGAGTGAAGTCTACACCCGGTGTTCGGAGTTGTCTTTCCGCTGTGTTGCTCTTTAAGGTATATTTTATACCATTGTGTTATGTATATTAAGCATTTATTTCTTGATATTACACTCATCTGTGGCTATATGTGAGATTTGACTACTTTATTTCACATATGGTGTATGTCTGGTTTTGTCCTTAAAACCGGGTGTGACAGGAGCTTACATTCTCAATGTCCACGTTGTCGGGCCCCTACTTTAGGGTCCACTGTGCATCATGTATCAGTCCCTGGATCAGTAGCTGATACGCACAGATCGAACAAGATTGATATCAAAAACCATACTTTTATTGATAATGGGGAAACACATTACAAGGTTCATATTACACAACTTGGGCCATTGGCCTGATAATATACATTAGAGTTCTAATCCAGCGGTCCTATAACGACGTGGTTCTATTCCTACAGGCAACTTGGAGTGCGGACGTAAACCTTAATCCCAAACTCAATCCTATATCTTTATCCTAGTGGTCCTCGAGTAGCTCCTTTGCGCAATCGTACATCTCCGTCCTCGTATGTACTCCTGTCTTTCCAACCTGGCGTAACTTCAATAGCTTCATCCTCGTTTGTACTCCTGCAGCTTGACTCCTAAAACATAGAATGGAGGGGATTGAGTACATAAAGTACTCAGCAAGCCCTAACTTTGGGGTAGAGGTGAAGTGTATGGCGGAGGCTATTTGTGGAGGTGGTCTTATGGTGGAATTTTATATGGTAGTAGTAGAGTGATATAAAATAGAGGTTTGGGCCCTGGGAGAGTATTAACCCTTCTCGCCAGTTCCCGGATTTTATAAGTTATAACTTACCATAATTAATAACTTGCAACTTACCAGATTGTCACAGTTTCTTTACATAAAAATGTCTAATCATTTGAGACCTCATCCCAGCGGTTGCCCATTCCAAGGACGTGGCTATTCGAATAGATTTGATAAACTCTGCAGAGGTGTACAAATTTCCCCACATGATAGGCGTAGTCGATACCATCGTCATGGCTTAGACAGGCCTAACGAGATCTCGTACCCGGATGGAATGACCTTAGGTATCCATACAATACTACCACGGCTTACCCAGGGGTCGAAAACTCAAAACGACTTGGATGATCACACAGCATCCAATAGATAACGACTTGGATGATCACACAGCATCCAATAGATAGATATATAGAGGTGCTCGCACACGGCACAACAATAATTTTACATGGAAGATCACTTAGCATCCATGTCGACCAGACCACGGAAGATCACCCAGCATCCGTGTCGTCTCCTGGTAGTCCGTTGCCAACACCGGCCTCCTAGTAGTAGTTGTACTTGTACCTAACGGGGTGTGAGATCAAGTCTACCCATATAGACATGTGGCTGTACGAATATCTGGCTAGACGAGATGGCAAATGAACCGGTCCTTATATGACCGAAGCGAGTATCTCCCAGCAGGAACCCTCACTAGGCGATCCTGCCCAAAAGGATAGTCCACACCACGTGAAATATCCTCACTCACTCCCGTCGAAAATAAGTTTTATTTTACCAGTTCAATTAACATTATGTTCTTAGGTTATCCATATCATAAAGCTCATAGCATATATATATCACATTATCCATTATATATCACGATATTCATCATATATCACAATATTCATTATATATCACAATATTCATCGTTTATCACAATATTCATCATATGTCATATATGCTCATAACATTGGTTCCCATGATAGTATGGATAACATCATTTATGATTAATTTAATTAAATAATTGGTTATAAAGGGAAGTGGTAGGCTTTATGGTGGGAGTGGTGGAATATAGTGGGAG